>CM060916.1:488958208-491358208 GCA_030737875.1 Allium sativum
ATCCAACAATCGGATGAACAACCCAAGGTAATAAGAAGGAAACATAAAACCTTGAGTTAGACAATAGTCTTAGTGAGCGATAAAACAACTAACAAACTTCATCAATAAAGTATATAAGAATGGGTAATAATCGAATTAATCTACCCACAATGCTAGAGAAGAACCCAACTTCCATCTTCCCCACATCAGACAGTGATAGCCTTTACATCAAACATTTCAACCATTCATCCATGGAAACCAGATCAACCATCAATACACTCATAGCATCCAGATTATAGATCTCACGTAAATCACCCTGATCAAATTCAACATCCCTCAAGCACGAGCCCTAGAGGCCTAAACTAATATCAGACAAACACCCAAGGAACATCTCCTACGACATTGGATAATCCACGTTAGACGTACGAATAAAATATCCAGCATGCATGACAGACTCTGACCATCATTGCCAATCCTGCTTCGAAAGCATCGTTAATTGTATGATCGGCCAAACAATTTGCCGTTCGCCGAGGGTCAATAGTAAACCGTGGTTCCAACAAAAACCCCATATGTCATACAATTTGACATATCTAGGCCATACACGACGCGTAAGGTACTCGACCTACAACCAGACTTTTAGACGTTTCTATTGTACCCCTGCTTTGAGCCCGCTAGAACCTACGACAATGATGATTCCTCGGCCTTCAGTATCACTGGTCGTTATCGACGGCGACCATCCAGCCATTTCCGACAAGCTCAGAACTCCTTTGTGTTGCCATCACACTCGTTGCATTACAACTAGCAACGAACACTTCACATCACTTCGACATTCCCCATTGAATTCACTTCGAAGTCACATCATCACCAGAAATGTCCGACCAGGCCCAGTTTGGTACCCATCCAATTTACCCAGTTTGGTACCCACCCAGTTTGGGACCGACCCACTTTGGGACCTACCCAGTTTGATACCGACCCAGTTTGGTACCCACCAGTTTAAGACCGACCCAATTTGGTACCTACCCAGTTTGGGACCGACCCACTTTGGGACGGACCCAGTTTGATCCCACCCAGTTTGGGACTGACCCAGTTTGATACCCACCCAGTTTGGGACCGACCCACTTTGGGATCGACCCAGTTTGATACCCACCTAGTTTTGGACCGACCCAGTTTGGGACCGACCCAGTTTGATACCCACCCAGTTTTGGACCGACCCAAAACATGTACTCCTACTTGTATTGCATTTGTACTACACTTGTACTACGTGCCCGACTCGTGGCTTGTACGATCAACCCAAAACCTGTACAGCCCAATTCAAGTTCAATTTCGACCAAAACTTCGCCAGTCGACGAAATGTACTCACCTAATTCATTCAACACAATCATGAGCATGTTATGAAACCACTAACAACATAAATATAACGATTTTCACTGAAATTAGTTAAACTTCACCAAAATCATGGTAATGAACATATGAACAGAATTATGGAACTAGCTTGCATAAACATATGTAAATAACATGAAAATTACCAATTTTGAGTCGCTAAACAAGAACCTGTGGTAACTCATATGAAAATAGACTTACCATGATGTAGATATAAGGAAAACGACTTGAATTGATAAAAATGTGTGCATACAACTCATATACTTGCTTGAATTCGTGTGAGAGATGCATATCACTCACCAATACTCCAAAACAAGCAAAAATGGTGAAATTAGATTTCGGACAGCGAAGAACTTGATCCATATCCTTCGATTCGATGAACTCTCACTTCAAATGATGTAGATCTAGCTTTAAATGGTGTAGATCTTGGATTCCCTTCCTTAGATCTCGATTTGAATGGTGGAAAGGTGTTAGAGGGACATAAGGCTACCAAATGAGAGAATGGAGAAAGTAAACTATTCTGCATACCTCTCACCCCTATTTATAGCTTTCCACCACCCTATTAATGGGTCTCTACAAATCAGTCCATTATGGCTTACTAAACATGAATAACTAACTGTTAAACCTTAAAACAGTGATTCCTCCCAAACCGCTGAGCCAAATCTTTATTGTGATCATTCTACGGAAAGGGAATCTTCATTTCCTTTCCAATGGAACAGGTCCCAACCTTTGATTCGACCTGAGTCAAAAGTTATGCCCTGTACAAGACTGATAGGGGCAAAATGATCACAAACAAAATTGGTAAAAATTATGGACATGTCTCATGTGATAACCCCAAACTCCCATGCCACGGAAGTAAGGATAATCATTGGAATATAACACATAAACAATAACAACAATACAAAAATATAGAATTACAGCAGATAAAGTACATCAAATTACACTGGGAATAATATATCATCATAATTACACAGCATAATAGGATCATACTTAGAACAAAATACAGTCTTCATCTTAATATAATATGTCTGCAGCGAAATCAAACATAATATACTAAATGAAGTCTGAACAGCATAATAGAAATGATAGGATCCATCTTCTGCTCCATAGATATCCAGAATGAGTTTGCTAAAACCTGTATACAAGGCTGCCCATGTGGAAAAGAGGGAACCCAAGTTTGCAAAGTGAAACAAACTACGAGTTAGTCATGGAACTGGTATGAGAAATCTTATTTAACCTATTTAATAATAAGGCTAATCACAGGGCCACGCCACTAACGCGGAACGGGTTTACTCCGTTGGATTGCCAGTGCATAAATAAAGCAAATCACTAAACAATGCAATGCTTTTTAGAAAAATGAAACCATTATAAGACTCAAGTCCCATCACACAATGCAACACAAACCAAAGGATAGAGTTTTACCTTATACTGGTCAAAAATGCTTGATACGATAAAACGGATTTGATATTATTATTAGTGTATATATGTTTCAAAAACATTTCAATCATAGACGGCACAGCTACCATATACTATGTCGCCATACTAATTATACAATCAAAACCTCATGGTGTTGTATTGGAAGTTGGATTTCCATCATGAACCAAGGCAAGGGATCATCCTTGCCGAATTCGAGACAATCTAGCCCATGTCTTAGGATCAGAGCTCGAGTGACCCTTGGATCTTTAGGGCCAGTCCACAAATACTTTAGTGGATTAGTTATGTCTGAACTATACGTTTTCCCGCCTTATGGGGCGTAAATAAAGAGCCATTAGAGATTCAAATCCAAGGCGCCTCATTCCATCATCCATATAAGTAAAAATGTCTGGGCTCCATGCCATGACAACACTTTTAGCTAGAAACAAACGTATGTCCTCCCTGCAGTCCTCTCCCGTTTTCGGTTCATACCGGGGTGTGAGGCTCGTGAAGGAACGTTATACACAAAGCTATGCTAATTTAAAGTTGTGCTTTGATCATCAACCACAAGGCTCTGCTTTTCAACAATAAGCCTTGATCATTTGCATCTTGGCATACCACACTGACAATTCACGCCATGTGACTGATGTCTACTAATATATAACCTCTGAGCTCGTGCGTCTCAGATAAGGGTGTTAAGCAAGAGAATAAATTCTCCACCACCAAGCAGATATATATTTAATAGAAATCAACCAGCACAGAATAAAATCCAATGCCAGACATACATCCATTTATAAGTCCGTTCTAAGTCTGAACGAAACCAAAGTCGCCTTATTCCTCGTTCCATATGCCCAATACGGAAGAGAGGCTCTCGCATATCCGGACAATCAACAAGTACGTCCGGACAACTACCACTGTAACCCTTTCAAGGTAGCAACTCCAATCAAAGGCATCAGTAGTCATCCAATCGATGTGAAGATCGCCGGTCTTCAACCACCGTCTTCAATATCTTCAATTTCTAATCATCGATTAATTAATTGAAATGAGAGTTAACTCGGCTTTTTCAAATAATTCACAAATATATATAATTCAAATCATTTCTTTTCATTCCATATCGTTTATAATATTTTATAACGATTTATCGCTATTTTTATTTATATAAAAATAGTCATTTTTAATTAAACGACGCTTCAAGTCATTACACGGCCTTGGCGCTGTTTTTATCAAAATTTAATTTATACATTTCTCAACATTTCTCAAAATGTAACCATTGGATCTTAGGAAATTTTATATCGTTGGAAAGATCTTTCCAAAGCGAGCCCAACGGTTCCAGTTTTGGGAAAATCCGACGGTAGGATCTCTCGGTACAATCATTTAAAGTTACGATTCCAAATCGCGAACTGCAACTGCGCGATTCATTTTATTTTAATTTATATTTATATATATTTATATAAATATAATTCGTTCGACGATTCTAAATTATTTATTCTTTATACACATGTTAAAAGGGGTATTTTTAATGATTCCTACTTACATTAAAAATGTAAATTTTTATTGTAAACACATTTTTATCAAACAATGCCTATTTTTAATGAACCATTCTTCACAAAAAAAATGTAATTTTAAAATGTTACGACATATTTTTGAATAACGAATCTTTTTAAAGAGTCAACCTTTACATTAAAAATGTAAATTTTAATGTCAAAACTTTTTTATTGCACAATGAATCCTTTTAATGATTCATTTATATTAAAAATGCAAACTTTAATGTTAACACAATTTCTTTAACAATGAATCTTTTTCTAGTAATTCATTTACACTAAAAATGTAAATTTCAATGTCAAAACAATTTTATTGCACAATGAATCCTTTTTAAATGATTCATTTACATTAAAATGTAAACTTTTATGTTAAAACATGTTAATCACTTTTGAATTTTTTCTAATCATTCATTTACATAAAAAAATGTATTCTTTTATGTTAAAACATGTTTTTCTTCCAACAATGATCATTTTTAATGGTCCTCATTACATAAAATTGTAACTTCTTATTTTAAAAAATTTCATTAAACTTGAATCTTCTTATTTATTCATATTTACATTAAAAATGTACTTTTAATGTTAACATATTTGTCAAACATGCATCCTTTTAATGAATCATATTTCATTTACAACAAAAATGTAAATTCTTATGTTAACACAATTTCATTCTTTCTTATATATTTTAATGTTCCACTTTTACATAAAAATGTGTTTTTTATGTTAACACAATTTCCTTCTTTCTTATATATTTTAATGATTCACTTTTACATAAAAATGTGATTTTTATGTTAACACAATTTCATTCTTTCTTATATATTTTAATGAATTCATCTTTAACATAAAAATGTGATTTTTATGTTAGCACAATTTCATTCTAACTTTAATATTTTAATGAATTCATCTTTAACATAAAAATGTGATTTTTATGTTAGCACAATTTCATTCTAACTTGTATGAATTCATCTTTACATAAAAATAAGATTTCTACGTTAACACAATTTCATTCTAACTTGAATATTTTAATGAATTCATCTTTAACATAAAAATGTGACTTTTATGTTAACACAATTTCATTCTAATTTGAATGTTTTAATGAATTCATCTTTAACATAAAAATGTGATTTTTATGTTAACACAATTTCTTCTCTAATAATGATCATTTTTAATCTACGATAAAAATGTGAATTTTTATGTTAATATATTTTCATTACATATAATGATCATTTTC
Organism: Allium sativum; assembly: GCA_030737875.1. Taxonomy (NCBI): domain Eukaryota; kingdom Viridiplantae; phylum Streptophyta; class Magnoliopsida; order Asparagales; family Amaryllidaceae; genus Allium; species Allium sativum. The sequence continues at coordinate 488,963,750 of CM060916.1, forward strand.
ATCTTTTCTCTTACATACAATAAAAATGTACATTTTATTGTTAACAAACTTTCATTTCAAATAATGGACATTTTTAATCTTTTCTTATATATATAATAAAAAGAGTGTGTTTTTTATAAGTCCCTATTAACTTTTAAAATATAAAAAAAAAACCGACAGTAAAATGAATACAAATTACATCCCTATTTTTGAAAATCAGTTAACAAAATTCGGTTTATATCCTTTGAAACCCCAAAAAACCGTCGTTCCACAAAATATCAGATCTTTTATTATGGCGCTTAATTAGGGCACACGATCAAACGAGAGAAGTAAAAAAATTTAGGCAAATTTCGGTTTTTTAATCTCGATCGACTCAAAATGTTCAAAATCATTGGTGATTTGATCAGATCTTGTCAAAGCCATGGCGAGAAGGAAGGTAAAATTTTGATTTTTTATTTTTTTGTCAAACAACGAATAATCTTGTCAAATTTTATATTAAAATATAGATTAACATGAAATTGTAGCATAATTAAATGAGTTGATACAAATATTCAGGCAAATTTGGTTGAAAAAAGATTTTAGGTTGCAAAAAAAATAAAAAAATAAACCGTACTTTGCTTTCTGTCAAATTTGTAAAATTGTTGACAGACTATGTTATGAAATATATGTTCGCTACAACGAAATTTCTATTAAATTAGAAAACCGTCGCACGAATATTGAAATAACCGCAAGTGCACGGCGTACTATTGTAATACGTAGTGAGTGCGAGTCGATCCACAGGGAAAGAAGTGATTTCAATTTTATTCAATCGAATTAAACCAAACTTTGAATTGTTCTAATAAAAACTATGAAACTAGAAACTAAGTTGAGAGCTAAATATGAAATTAGAGAGTAATTTAGAGGTAAATCCACCCTCACCTTTATGTAAGTTACCAAACATACAATGTAAGATCTCAATAAGTGATATAAATGCAATATTTAAACCACTTATGATTCTCATGAAAATGAAACTAAAACAAAACTATTCTAAGTATGGTTTATGAACTATTGGCTAGAACTATAGACCATCAAATTTTGTTCATACTTTCATTTCAAAATCAATAATCACTTAGCAAATATTGATGTAACTTGTGTTTATATTGAATAAGTATAGATCATTTGCAAATGCAACATAACCTATCAAACCCATATGTATAAACTTACATCAATATTCACTAACATGAAGCACATATTAAAGATCACAAATCATACACATGTTGAACTTACACAAAGTTAGAGAGCATCATTACCCCTAAATCAAGGGATTAGCCACTCATATGTGTTGTAATATCAACACATGTAAGTTTCAACATTAGAAGATTAAGCAAAATGAAAGAAAAACTAAGTAAAACAAGAAGAGAACTAAGTTAAGAACATAAAGTAAATCTAAGCTATGAGCATGAAAGTAAATCTAAGCTATGAACATGAATGTAAAGAGCATAGAAATTAAATTACATTAAAGCAAAGAAGTTACATAAAGAAAATGGCTAAGTAACCATTAAAATAAAAGAGAGCTATGATCTAAACTAAACTACTAAAGGATAAAAGAGAAGATCCAAGAAAGGGATGGATAAATGAACATGAAGGGGGTATATATACAAGATCACAAACCCTAAAACCCTAATCGCTCATAATGGGAAATCCCCAAAATGGCCCTTCATGAAGCTTCTAATCCTCTCTTAAACACTGATGAGTCATGTAGGATGCATGAGGCCTTTTGTCTCATTCAATTAGTCTTTAATAAGAAGCTTTAAGAGAAAAAGGTTAATTTGTGAGGTGGGGTCCTCCATGATCATGTATGAGAATTATTTCCTCTTCATTCCTTTGTATGCATGCATTTGTGCTCCAAATCTTCATGTGTATGCATTATTTGTGCACCAAAATTCCTATCAGAGACAATAACAAAGAACAAGTAAATGCAATCACAAAATAAAACATGCATAAGTGATCAATTTTTCCCAAAATGAGTGATGATTTTGAAAATATTTAAAATATGGTTTGATCGTATAAAACACCCAAAAATGTTCATTTATTTATTTAACAAGAATAAATATATGAATATAAATGTGCAATTTTACGTGCACATCAAATACCCCCACACTTATCTTTTTATTCGTCCTCGAATAAAGTAAAAAAACTAAGATAAATCCGTTTTCGTAGGGAGCACGATTGCATTGAGCGTATGTAATAAGCCGTTAAACCTCTGGGTGTCCCCAGTAGGACGAGTGTTGTCTCGTGAGGGTTTTCAGCGGATACTACCCACAAAATCCAAATGTTAAATGCAAAAAAAAAAATTACAAAATGCAAGATTAGAAAATATGTACAAGATGAATACAAGATTATTTACAAATGGGTAATTTACTTTTAAATTTACACGAAGGAGTTAACACAAGTTTGGGTCGTCACTATGAAATTTAAGTCCGTTACTAATCAAAACTTCAAACAAAAGTCAGTTATCGCTACAAACTCCTCTAGCTTGGCCAGTTGTTTTGGTAGAAACATAGTGCAAATATGAAATGGATTCTGTAATCGATATCAACAATCGTACATTGGCATCTTTATTTACTTTTGGTTAGCAAGTTAGGTCAAATAAGTGAAGAGTGTGCTTGGATTTCAAGTGCTAACTCTCTCTTTATTACAAAATATTTACATTATTATTATTTACAAATACCTAGGTAAACCACCCCTACACTGCACTATGACTTACGTGAGGGTCAGTAATCCTAAGGTGTCCAACTCATAAAATGAGACCAAGATATACCGACGCTGACTTTGTCAACAAGGTGCCGGATAGAGCTTGGCGGGTTTGCACACCAACGCCAGATGTACCAGCAATGTTGGATACCCTTGGATTATTAAATATATATATATATATTTTTTTTTACGAGAGAGAGTTTAGCGAGAATATCTTAGCACAACTTCACTTAGACGATCTAAAATGTTAACGTAAGTAATCTAAATCAACCGTTCATTCCATCGGATTACAATTTAGAAAACACTTCATACTCATCACCCATGAATTTCCCTATATACCGGTTACACTAAATTTGCTCATAATTCAAACTTTTCTTTCATTATCCATTAAGAGAAGTAAAATTCAAAATATATTAATCGTACGACCAAAACCGTATATCCACTTCATCGTGCCCATTTAAAAGTAAATTAAAATGCAATTTTTTTTTTTGAAATTTTGTTTTGGGATGAAAAAGGAAAAGAAAGTTGAAATCTATGCAAAACAAATAAATATAAAACTCCCTCCACACTTGATTTTGACTGTGTCCCCACAGTCCACCCAAGTGGCAAGAGAAAAGAAAAAGAAAATTTTGAAAATATGCCCTATATTTACAAAAAAGAAAAAAAATGATAATTAAAGTATATCAGAAAATATATTGACAAGAAGTAAATGAAACGGTCTTCTAAAGACCGATTCATTTGTCTCTTCAATTGTGAGAGACACAGCTTAAGGTCGAAAAACCAAATCGTAAAAGCTTCTGAAGTTAGGCGTAGATTCGGAAAAACAAATGTTGTTTTATTAAAAATCGAATGAGTTGGTTTATTTTCGATGATTCTTGGGGTAGATTGAATAAATGGTTGAAATTCATTTTTAATTTCACTAATTTGAACTTTAAATTTATCATTGAAAATTTGTTCAAAAATAACGATTTCAAAATCCAATTGGTGATTCAAATCTACTCTTTCATAATTCAACTCTTCTTCGAAAAGTCCAAAATTTTTGTGTTCATTAAATTCATCTTCCTTTGAATCATTAACAACTTCATTAGTTATATCATTTTCAAAGTCTAAAATTGTTATTTTCAAATTTTCAGAAAAAGGAAGATCGAATTTTAAATTTTGTTCCACCTTCTCATAAGAATTGAAATCCAACTAAATTACCGTGTTATTAACAAGTTCGTTAAGATTGTCATTTTCCATTTCAAAAGTTGTTATTTCAAAATCATCAATTGTAGGCAAAGGTGGATTATCGTTCAAATCGCCACACGTTGAAACTTGATTTTGTTGGTCACGTTGTTTCAAGTATGTTTCAAATACCAAATCCGTGTGATTATCAAAAATTTCGTTCATTTGCTCAACAAAATCAAAGTTATAATTATTAACTTGAGTAGCTTGAAATTGTTGAGAGCAAAAATCGTTAATTGCACCATCATTGAAATTATTTCTATTTCCAAAATCATTTGTAAAGTGTTTCAAATTTTCATTTTGAATTTGAAATTCATTTTGAAGTTCGAAATTGTATTGGCAAGGGTTATGATCAAAATCATTTGAATTTAAATTTTGAATATTTTGAAAACTTTGACTTGAATTGTTGCACAAATATGAATTACACCATTCATTTATTCTTTGATTTTGTTGTGTGCTCATTTCAAGTAAAGATTCAATTTGTGTTTCAAGAGTTGAAGGTTGATCATTATATGGTGGAAAATCAGAGTTATTTTGAATATTTTGAAAAGTTGATGGTGTAAAATCCAAAGTGTTTGGACAATAGTTGTTATTAAAATATCCATATGAATTTGGTGTAAAATTATATGGATTATATTGATTTCCACAACTATCGTAATATCCGTGAAAATAAGGAAATTGAGACATTTTGAAAAGAAATGTTTTTTTTTGAGTTTTTTTTTGTTTAAGTGAAAAGGAAATATTCACAAAAGATTTTTTTTATGTATGCATGAACCTAATGCAACTATACGAATGCAAACTAAATATTTACAAATTTTCTAAAATTATATAATGATGGTTAGATTAATTTCAACAAAAGATTTCTCAGTCAGTTAACGGACAGGAGTTATCGGTGCACCAGGAATCACCCTAGCAATGCAGCCGAAGGTTTAAGTACCTTCAGAGAAACAACCGATATAATATTTACGAATCACCGTAATATTTATAAACGGTTATTACTCTGCCGTAGTCTAGACACCGAGAAAAAATTCATTGGAAATAAACCAATTTGTCATTATATAATAATGTCCTTAAAAATAAAAATAAAATGAGATGAATGCCAAACAGAAATCAAACGTGAATTACCAATGCAACTATGAATGAATTTTTTGTTTTGTTTTTGTTTTTGTTATGAATGCAAATGCAAGCAAACAACAATGCAAGAAAAATAAAAAACACGGGAGAAGAAAACAATACCAGAGCATCTGAATTTATCAGCAAATTTTTTAGCAAGCAAGCAAAGTGGCGCAATTTCGAGCAATTCATTTCTCCAGCTTGGGCCCCCTGAAAAAAAAGTAGAACGAACTTCCAGTACCCACAACAAATAAAAGTCTAAAACAACAAATTTTCCTTTGTTTTTTTCTTTTTAGTAAGGCACAAACAAAAGAAGACCAAAGCAAATCTAACTTTTTTTTTCTTGGAAGAGAAGGGCTCTTTTTTTTTTCAAACTAAAATTTAAACTAAAAAAAAATGGCCTTAAAAGGAGAAAAAGAAAATTAAGCTAAAAGAAATGAATCACTAACTCGGCCCACCGGCCCAAACAAAACGATTCTCCAGAAACAACCACAACTCCCTTTTTTTTCTTTTCTTTTTCAAACTCAACCCGATAACCACTTTTCCCACAAACATTCACTTTAAAAATTTCCTGAAAGAACGGCACAAAAAATAAAACTCGGAGATTCTAAACTTAAATCAGAAAATCCAGAATGAAATTCTAAAGTTCGAAGGGTGAATTGGTTTCGGATTTTGGGGATTTTGCAATTTGTTCGGTAAAGGGCATGAATGTGGATTTGGGGATTTGCGGTCTTCAATTTGGGTATGCGGGATTCTCAGCAGGGTTTTGTGATTTGCGGTTGTAGGCACTTCGATTTTATTTGTGATTTCGCCTAGGAGTAGAAGTTGAAAGGTTGAGTTTCTGGCGTTCAAACTTTGAATATTGGTGACAGGGTTGCGTGACTGTGGAGGTTGCGTGATTAACAGTTTGAAGAAGCAGTTAGGAGGTCTCGGGTTATGTTGGCTTGCGATGGTTTAAGTGAGGAGTTAGTATGAACGGTAAAGGAAATTGGTGGAGGGAATTGGTTAATGGATTTGAAGTGTGGAACTGCTTTGTGATGGTAAATGTGAAGTATGGAGTTGTTAGGGTATTGGGAGGCTGCTGTGCTTTCGGCAGTAGAGTTCTTGGGTGAATGGTTGTAGAATGGAGCTATGAATGGAGATGCAGGTAGTATTGTTGAATGGTGGTATTGTCGGGACAGTTGATGTTCAAGGGAAGTGTGGTGGTTACACGGCAGATTGGTGAGTTGATGCTTCAGTGAAGATGAGTTGGTGAAGGAGCAAGATAGTAAGGTGAATGTGTAGGGTGAAGAGGCAGAAGCTTTGTTTGGTCAGTTTGGTTAGAGGAGGTGATTGTTGGCCGAGAACAAATTTGCCTAAGTGGATTTTAACTGTGAAGATGACGCACTGTGTTGAAGAGGTGGTTCAATCAGGTTGAACAGAGGTTCGTGAACTGCTTTGTAAAACGGTGAAGTATGTTCTAATTCATAAGCAGTTGTCGGAATTGAGTGTTTGACAGGGAGCTGGTTATAACGAAATTTCTATTAAATTAGAAAACCGTCGCACGAATATTGAAATAACCGCAAGTGCACGGCGTACTATTGTAATACGTAGTGAGTGCGAGTCGATCCACAGGGAAAGAAGTGATTTCAATTTTATTCAATCGAATTAAACCAAACTTTGAATTGTTCTAATAAAAACTATGAAACTAGAAACTAAGTTGAGAGCTAAATATGAAATTAGAGAGTAATTTAGAGGTAAATCCACCCTCACCTTTATGTAAGTTACCAAACATACAATGTATGATCTCAATAAGTGATATAAATGCAATATTTAAACCACTATGATTCTCATGAAAATGAAACTAAAACAAAACTATTCTAAGTATGGTCTATGAACTATTGGCTAGAACTATAGACCATCAAATTTTGTTCATACTTTCATTTCAAAATCAATAATCACTTAGCAAATATTGATGTAACTTGTGTTTATATTGAATAAGTATAGATCATTTGCAAATGCAACATAACCTATCAAACCCATATGTATAAACTTACATCAATATTCACTAACATGAAGCACATATTAAAGATCACAAATCATACACATGTTGAACTTACATAAAGTTAGAGAGCATCATTACCCCTAAATCAAGGGATTAGCCACTCATATGTGTTGTAATATCAACACATGTAAGTTTCAACATTAGAAGATTAAGAAAAATGAAAGAAAAACTAAGTAAAACAAGAAGAGAACTAAGCTAAGAACATAAAGTAAATATAAGCTATGAGCATGAAAGTAAATCTAAGCTATGAACATGAATGTAAAGAGCATAGAAATTAAATTACATTAAAGCAAAGAAGTTACATAAAGAAAATGGCTAAGTAGCCATTAAAATAAAAGAGAGCTATGATCTAAACTAAACTACTAAAGGATAAAAGAGAAGATCCAAGAAAGGGATGGATAAATGAACATGAAGGGGGTATATATACAAGATCACAAACCCTAAAACCCTAATCACTCATAATGGGAAATCCCCAAAATGGCCCTTCATGAAGATTCTAATCCTCTCTTAAACACTAATGAGTCATGTAGGATGCATGAGCCCTTTTGTCTCATTCAATTAGTCTTTAATAAGAAGCTTTAAGAGAAAAAGGTTAATTTGAGAGGTGGGGTCCTCCATGATCATGTATGAGAATTATTTCCTCTTCATTCCTTTGTATGCATGCATTTGTGCTCCAAATCTTCATATGTATGCATTATTTGTGCACCAAAATTCCTATCAGAGACAATAACAAAGAACAAGTAAATGCAATCACAAAATAAAACATGCATAAGTGATCAATTTTTCCCAAAATGAGTGATGATTTTGAAAATATTTAAAATATGGTTTGATCGTATAAAACCCCCAAAAATGTTCATTTATTTATTTAACAAGAATAAATATGTGAATATTAATGTGCAATTTTACGTGCACATCAATATACCATAATAGTAACATGCTTGATTGTTTTTAGTCAGAATTGTTTCATGATGTTGTGATTTTTATCAGGATTGTTTGCAGGTATTCATAACTATTGTTGAATGCAAGTGTGCCACTGTAAACAGATAGTTGCATGTTTATATGCAGGTATTCGTTACTACTGCGTACTAGTGTGCATTTATTCCTTGAATGATGGTTGAATATATGCGTGGAATAAGGATTCTTGCATAGAATTGTGCAATTATTATCTATTTGTTCGATGATTGTATGAATTTATAAGATTTGTTGGATGCTACTATTCATTTGTTCGTTGATTGTTGCTAGTGTGTAGTTATAACCAGAATGCAGTCATATTAAAAAAGCATAAATGAGCGTATTTTTATATTTTGATTTGAAATATGAATGAATTTTTAGCAAATTCAAAATTATATTCATATATTTAGTTAATATACAAACATGCATGCATATATTCAATTCATTTGCATAAATAGATGGACATATTCAACATATTTGCTTAAAACCATAAATATATGATTAAATTTTGCATAATATATTGATTAGTATAGCATTATTGTAGGCATTTTTTTAAATAATACTTGCATGCAACTCTGCACGCAATTACTAATTATTATATTATTCAAATGAATTTGATAGTAAAAGTTGCATACTAATGGACAATTATTACTTGAATGTAGCATGCTTCTGTACATTTAATTATAATTGATGAATGCAAGCCTGCAACCATCAAGCGACAGGTTCATAATTCTGTGCAGTTTAATCAAAACTTTTGAATGCAAGTGTGCATTTATCTCAATAATGTTGCATGATTTTACTTATGCAGTAATAACTTTTGCATACAAGTGTGCATATGTCCACTGTTTGTTTTGTAGTTATATGCATTTAAACATAATTATTTAAAAATGTTCTATCTTGTTTTGCAGAGATCTAATGTAGAAGAAAATGATGCACATGACAGTGAGCAGAAGAAAGCTATAGTTAGAACTGATCAACTGACGACTTTTGTACATATTAGAAAAAAAATAGAAAATTGTGGAGGAGCCAAAGATTTCAAAAAAAAGAAGTATATAGAAACAACTAGAAATCATTTATACATTTTCTGTTGTCAATCTACTACGACATGATTGTGTAGTTTCTTTGATGAATTACAGTTGAATTTTATGTATCAAATTACTTCTTCTGATCTTACACGATATTATGAATTGTTGCTTTCTTATATACAGTTATTCATAATACTTGCATAATTAAATGCAATTATTGTTAAATGTTATGTTAATCTGTAATGTCAAGATAATCAGGATAATTTCATTGTTATATGAAAGTATTGTTATTAGTTGCGTAAATGCAAATGCTATAAACTTTTTGTTTTATGAACATATTTTGAATACTTACGTACACTTATGCTTTTCTCATATTTAATTGCTTACCTAAATGTAAGTCTTTGCAGAATCAATCCAACAGCCGATGTTGCATTTTTTTTGTAGATATGAAATTTTAAACTGGAAAATAAGCAAGAAAAAATAATTCATTTTAAAAACAGGGAACAAATATTCAACGATAAAAGAGAATATGCATACACACTGAACATTTGCAGACTTGCGTGCACGCAATAAGAATAGTTGCATACTGATATGCAACAAAATAAAATATTTGTATACATTATCCAGTTATATACATACTTTCGTACCTATACGCCGGAAACATGATCTGTTTCATACATTTATGCAAAATACTAGAAAAATTGATACAAATATGCAGTATATTTGCATACATATATATGCAACTATACGGAATACTTGCATAAATATAAGAACTAAATAAATAACTGTAAAAAACACATAAATTAATATTAAAATAAATTTAAAGCAGCATACAATTCAAAGGACAATGGACTTAAATCAGTCCATTTACCATAATTTGCATCTCTTACGCTATCAACAAAACTATCAAAATAAACCCATTAGAACAACTATCATTCCCAAACTTCAACAACACCAATACACCAATATCAGCAAGAACACTGTTAAACAAAGAAGAGAATCAGCAGTAATAAACCTAATATGCAGTATTCATATAAAAAAATATAAACATCTTCGAATAATTAACTTAAATAGGTGCATACATATACGCATAAATCAATAGTAGCTGCATAATTGTATGCAAATTATCAGATTAGTTGCACATACTTTTAGTCACAATATATGAAAATAACTTTAACTATGCATATATTAATAATATATGCAACTAATCAGCAAACACATAAAAACAATTTTTTTTTAAGATCTGCGTATAATTATGCATCTATACAGAATATATGCATACATATACGCAACTTTTCTGAATATAAACAAACATATATGCATGAGTTCTAACAATAGTTGCATACATATATGCTCATATAAACAATATATGCATATTCTTATACACGTATTAAGAACAGAAGATCAAATAAAATGAAAAATTAATACATACGACTGTATGATTCACAAAAACCATAAAATTTTATACCAAAATTACATTAATTCCATGATCAACGCCTTCTCCACCTACACAAGCTCCACAAATCCTCCATTCACATCTCTTCATCATTACACCACCGACTACTGCTCGAAAATCGCGACTTGTTGTAACAATCTCCCATACGCGATCGCCTGAAAAATCGCAACCACCAGCTTCCAAAAACCTCCATTACGACTCTTCATTGAACCAACGTTTTCCCAACGTCGCTGCAAATTTCAATCGCTACTTCTCTCTGCCGATGATTAACCCTAGCTCTGACCGAACTAAAGACCTCTCACAAAATTATGTGCAAATTTCAATCTAGGATCGATATAATTAACGCTCTGAACAAATTCCGTGTAAAATGAATGATCGATCTACAAAATTCTGATATTCAAAAATTTGAATTGATGACGGTGCCGCCATGGACAACGAAATATTGATTTCTCGAAAAGAAAAGAAAAATATTAATTATGTACTGAGTAAATTTGACCTAGTTAATTACGGCATCAATTAAGAAAAAGGGTATTTTTGGAAAAATATTAGCCGTTGTTTAGAATTAGGGATGAAATTTATGTGTTTTGAAATAGGGGGATGTGAGATTAATTAAGTTTTATTTTAAGGATATGACCCTAATTTTCACTAATAAAAATGTGCATTTTTATTATTAATATACTTTCATTTCAAATAATGGACATTTTTAATCTTTTCAAATATGCAATAAAAAATGTGCATTTTTATTGTTAACAAATTTCCATTTTCAAATAAATGAATATTTTTTATCTTTCATTTACATAAAAAAATGTAAATTTCAATGTAAAGACATTTTATTTATCAATGATCATTTTCTAAGAATTCATTTACATTCAAATTGCAGATTTCAATGTTAACACATTTTTATTTCAACTAATGATCATTTTTTAATTTTATATAAAAATGTGAATTTATTGTTAAACAATTTTCATTCTAAATGATGATCATTTTTAATTTTATATATACAATAAAAACTAATTTTTATTGTTTAAACAATTTTATATCATAACATGAATATTTTCAACACATAAATATTTCAGAAAATTTCGGCAACATAACGGCAGGGTAATTAAAAACATGCACCATCCCTAGTACGGCTCCTCTGCTAACCTAGGCCGCGTGGCGATACAAAGGTCATATTTTCCTAATACAATTTTTTCTACTATGCAATGAATTTTCCACAAACACGATCGATTTCGTTTCAACCACAAACAAACAACCATAATCACAACCAAATTCACACCACAATATAATCAAGTCGTCCATGGTCTGTGGAAGACGGTATCGGGAGCTTCTAAACTCCGTCTGCAACCTAATATAATTTTATTTATTTATTTTGGATTTAAAAATCTCACATTGCTTTTTATTTCTTCTAAAATTGTAGAAAGCTCCAAAAATTCTCCGGTTAGTTCAGAAATGTAGATCTTGAATTTACGGCCCCAACGAATCCAACCTCGTCAAATTCTATAATCGTTTGCAAAAGTTATCGTCAATAATACATTTGATTACAATTCAAGGTAAATAAATTATAATTAAATTAATAAATTATTCCCTAATTACCCCACCCTTTCTTCCTTCCCGTAACATTCAGGCCTCGCTCATCAAAACCGAACTCGTGCTCCTCCCCTTTGACCAGAAACGCACGCCAATCGAGACACTTCGCCACCAATCAACGATGACCACGAGGAAGGGCTTCACCTCCTCTATCTTCGTCTGTAATAGGACCTAACTCGAACCCTCCTAGAAGCCTGAAATCGGCTGAGAACGAAAGCACTTTGAGAGGCAAATTTGAATGATCCAAGCAACGAAAAAAGTTCACCGCCGTATGAAAATAAAGAGTACAAGAACCACAACAATATTTGTCTTGAATCCAAGTTCTAGTTTACTGCGGATGGTGAGTAATTAATGGGAGAAACCGGGAGGATATCTGCCGTTTAAAAGGGACTGGCGGCTGTGTTCGTTCTGAGCGGTTAGGGTTTCACTTAGGGTATTTATAGGATTTAAAAATTAATATTTAATTCATTTAAATTCTTTGTTATGAAATTTATCGTCCGAACTCCAAATCAAACCCAACGACTGTCGCCCCTAGGTAAGTACCCCTCTTCCGGACACAATGAACTAGGTCTCATCAGCCATTTGATCGTTTCAGTCCATTTTTCTTTAAATTAAAATATAAACCATTTAATTATTTAATTTGATCGTACATTTTAATTTACCGGGGCCACATACTGACTCTAAAAATTCCCAAAAATAAATCTCGCTATGTTTTGACGATACGGTCCTAACAAAATTAATTTTGTCGAATTTGGAGACCGTTTAAAAAATGGTCATTTTCTGGTCCATCCAATTTGACTGAAATTGACGAAACACATTTTCTTTTGCCACGAACACATATTAATTCCAAAAATTATGAAAATTGGAATCTAACAATAATTTGACATTCCGTGTAATAACCTACATTCTACGCATCGAAGGATCGTAGAATATTTATTTCTTTCACATACGGAGTCGTATGGTCATGTAACTTTGGGAGACGACTATTGGGGTCATTTCCCATGTTCATGATTTTTACCGGTTTTTAAATGACTATTTTGTCCCTAGCTGATCTTGTTTTGGCCATAACTTTTGATTGGAAAGGAGTTTTGACCTGGTACCACTTCCATTGGATTCAGATGATAGTTTACAATTCCATAGAGTGGTCACATTAGCCAAACGGACTCACCGTTTGGGAGATATGGCTGAAACAAGTTTCAGAAGGTAAAAAACTGCTTAACCGGGACAAATGAGGTGATTAGTAAATGGGTCCATAACCCATTTCGGGATTAAGGTTATGGGGAGGCTGAAATGAGTTAGGTTTTCATTTCATTTCAGTTTTCTAGCCGCCATTTACCTCCTAAGAACCCTAATAATGGCCCCAACCTCTAAAACATCCCCAAATCACTTTCTAATCAAGGATTAAGCATAGCAACATCAAATCAAAGAGGATTAGCACCAAAGCAAGGCTAGAGCTGCTGTGTTGTATTGGGAACAGCGCTAAACAGAGATTTATTTCAGATTTGGTATTTTATGTGTGGCCAAGGTGAGTGATTTGCATAATTCCTCACTAATTATGGTTAATTAAGGGTAATTTGTGTTAATTAGTGAATTTAAATATGATTAAAATCTGGAAAAATATTTATAAATTTTGAAATATTGTTTTACAGCTTTGTTAGAAGTTTGGGTTAATTTGGTTAAGTTTTTCTAATTATATAATTAGTTTTGCTTAAACATGCTTAAGGAAAAATATGGGATTTTGGCTATGTTTGATCCGTTTAACCTTGTCATATTGTTGTTTTGGTGTTTATAGTTGATTCTCTGTGTTGCTATGACTTTATGGTACGCTTTGTGATTGATTAGAACAGTTAGAATGGTCGAAAACGCCGTTGTATGGCGTAAAACAGTCACTGGAAAGTTGCAGGAAATGTGTAGGGTTTCAAAACGGATCAGATCGGATTATTGGGCTCGGATCGGATAGGAGGACCGGGCAAGTGGACTGGATTCGGGTTGGAACTTAGAATAAGAGGCTTGGCGAGAAGGAAGACCATTTGCTTAGAGTTGGAGTTGGGCAGGGGATCGGATCGGAGAGACCAACAGGGGATCAGATCGGAAGCAAGGGCGTGGAGATCGGATCGGACTAGAGCCAGGGAGAGGGATCGGATCGGAGGACGAAGCTTGGAGCTGGTGTTGGAGCGAAGGACTGTGTAACGACCCGTATTCTACACATCATAGGATTGTAGAATATTTATTTCCTTCCCGTATGAAGTCGTATGGTCATGTAACTTTGGGAAACATCCATTAGAGTCATTTCCCATGTTCATGATTTTTGTCGATTTTTAAATGACCATTTTGCCCCTAGTTGGTACTGTTTTGGCCATAACTTTTGATTGAAAAGGAATTTTGACCTGAAACCACTTCCATTTGATTCGTTTGATGGTTTACCTTTCCGTAGAGTGGTTACATTAGCCAAACGGACTTACCGTTTGGGAGATATGGCTGAAACAAGGTTTGGAGGTTGAAAAACTGCTTAACCGGGCCAAATCGGGTGATTAGCGAGTAGGCCCATAACCCATTTCGGGATTAGGGTTATGGGAGGGCTGAAATGAGATGGAGAATCATTCCATTTCAGTTTTCTAGCCTCCACTTATCACCAAGGATCCCTAAAAATGGCCTCTAACCTCTAAATCACCTCCAAATCATCTTTTGGTCAAGGATTTGGCTTAGCAACCCCTAATCAAGGAAGATCTTCACCAAATCAACATAGGAGCTGCTGTTGGCATTGAGATTCACATCAAATCAGAGAATCATTTCAGATCTTAGTTTATTTTGTGGCTAAGGTGAGTGATTTGCATAGTTTTACACTAATTATGGCTAATTAGGGGTGATTAGTGCTAATTAGCGAATTTAAGCATGATAAAATTCGGGAAAAATGTTCATAAATTCCTAAATGATGTTTTAGACCTCTGATATGAATTTGGGTTAATTTGGTTAAGTTTTGCTAATCCTATCATTAGTTTCACCTAAACATGCTTAAAGGGAAATATGGGATTTTGGGTATGTTTGATCCATTTTAACCTATGATATTGATGTGAATGATGTTTGTGGTTGATTATGCATGTTGCTATGACTGTATGAAATGTTTTGTGATTGATTCCAATAGTTAGAATGGTCGAAAATGTCGTCGAATGACGTAAACACTTGCTGGAATAGTTTCAGAAAACAGTGCAAGGTTCGGATCGGATCGGATAAGGGGGCTCGGATCGGATATGTTGAACTGAGCAAAGAATCTGATCGGATCGGAACCCAACACTTGGGAAAAGTGGCAAAAAGGAAGGCCACGCTAGCTGAACTGGGATCGGATCGGATAGAGGAAAACAGATCGGATCGAGAAGGACGGATCGGATCGAGGAGGACGGATCGGATCGGAAGCACGAAGACGAATCAGAGCAGGAGCACGGAAGCGGATCGGATAGGAGCATATGAAGGGAGCATGAAGACGGATCGAAAACGCGAACCAAGAAGGGACACCCGACCCGACCCGAAGGGAAGCACCCGACCCGACCCGAAGAGAAGCATCTGACTCGAACACAGAGGAGTACCCAACCCGAACCGCACCAGAAGGAGACCCAACCCGAACGGATGAAGGACACCGACCCGAACCGATAACTTGAGGAGGAACCCGACCCGACCCAGTATTGACCAATAACCCGAGATGCAAAGGTAGTCCAATAGGGGAAGTTAGAGCTCAGGATCCCGGAACCAGTTGGGAACCAAGGAGTTCACTTCATGGTTGGACTTTGCTGCGGGACGTGTGCTAAGGAGTTGCCGACGTTCATAACTTCGATTCACCACCAAGAATGAGTGATGGCTACTTATCAGTGCAGTAGGGTCATTATGACCTGAGGGGCAAAGTGATGGTAGCAAGACTACGTTATCAGTGCAGTAGGGTCATTATGACCCGAGGGGCAAGGTGATGCGTAGTAAGACTATGAGCCAGTGCAGTGGGGTTCTTGTGACTCCATGGGGCAAAGTGGACATAGTAAGGATTAGTAAGGCTATGAGCCAGTGCAGTGGGGTTCTTGAGACTCCATGGGGCAAAGTGGACATAGCAAAGGATTAGTGGCTACGTTATCAGTGCAGTGAAGCCATTTATGACTTCATGGGGTAGAGTGATCGTAGCAAGGTATGTTGGGTGATCGAAGTGGTGAATATCGTATGCTTTACGCACCGAGTGAGAGATGTGAGGATGGATGCTATGCTTGGTTGTTTGCCATCATTATGACATGCACACCTCCCTCACCTCCGTATCTTTACACCGTTTGATATGGTACCTTAGAGTGTTGTACAGTATGTAGTGCTAACTCTTTGGTTGCAGGTCCAGGTTCAGGTATGTTTTAGTCTACCTGTTATTGTTCACTTTAGATGCTTATCGCTCATACCAGGCTTTATGTCTGACCCAGAGTTTTATGTCTCCTCTTATTACTCTGGGTGCTCACACGAGCAGACTAGAGACAGGTTAACTGGTGATGCGCGAGTAGCTGATTCGGAGGCGGGCAGGAGGCTTCCACGTATGATATATATATACACATTCTCCCTGTGTCGTTGGTGGTCGCTACTTGGCCATTAGTAGTGTACCTCATTTATCTTACTTTTGCTTTGAGGCAGTTTGAAAGTTGTAATAAGCTGTATTCTGAATTTCCGCTGCTATGATGTTTAGTTCTGATTTTCAGCTTATGCACTGTCTCTCCTGTTTTATGTCAAGTATGTTACTATTATATTTTTTTCTATGCGCTGTGAGACATTCTACAGGTTCTTTGTATGTTCATTTCCTTCTTCCTTTTCCTTCTGGCGACCCGTTCCGTGCTAACTGGACACGTGTACAGCGCACTTTTGGAGTAAATGTCGGTTGCTGCGGGGCGGGCCGTCACAGACTGATTTAGATCCGGACATCTAGGAGGGAGCAACCACCGAGACGAACCTAGGCAGAGGCATCCGAACCGAACCGAACTGAACCGATGAGGACGGGAGCACTATACACAACCGACACGAACCGGATTGGAGCTGTGATTACGCGACGACTTTTCTGAAGACCAACTCCAATTCGACCAAAACCCGAGATGCAAAGGAAGTCCAAATAGGAAGTAGAGCTCAGGGTCCAGTTGGGAACCAACGAGTTAACTTCATGAGTTGGGCTTTGCTGCGGGACGTGTGCTAAGGGGTTATCAATGTATATAAATTTGGATCACTATGTGTAGGGGGTATGTGAACGGATTCAGGGCCACAGTGGCTTAGGCACGACTAAAGGGCTATAGACCAATGAAGTGGAGTTATTTTTAATGATTTGGTCATGACTCCATGGGGCAAACTTGGTAGTAGCAGTAGTCGTACAAGTCGAACTCCGTCACTACTTCGATGGGTCTAGTGATTGACAGTGGTGGACATCGTTTGCTTTACGCACTGAGTGAGAGATGTGAGGATGGTTGCTATGTTTGATTTGTTTTCCATTATCATGACATGCACACCACCACCCCCGTTATCTTTACACCAACTGTTCAGTGGCACCTTAGAGTATTGTACGGTATGTAGTGCTAACTCTTTGGTTGTAGGTCCAGGTTCAGGTATGGTTTAGCATACCTATTATTGTTCTGTTTAGCTGCTTATCGCTCATACCAGACTTTTTGTCTGACACAGAGTTTTATGTCTCTTCTTATTACTCTGGGTGCTCTCACGAGCAGACTAGAGATAGGTTAGCTGGTGATGCACGAGTAGCTGTACCGGAGACGAGCAGGAGGCTTCCACGTATGATATATAGATATTCTCCCTGTGTCGCTGCTGGTCACTACTTTGGGCATTAATAGTGCACCCTTCCTTTCTTTTACTTTAGAGACAGTTTTAAAGTTGTAATGATAATGATGTGGAACATAAGCTAAATCTGGATTTTCCGCTGCTATGATGTTTAGTTTTCAGCTTATGCACTGTCTCGCCTATTTTATGTCAAGTATGTTGTTATCATATTTTATCCCATGCGCTGTGAGACATTCTACAGGTTTTCGATTAGTTCATTCTCTTCTTTCCTTTCTTTGGCGACCGTTCTGTGCAAGTCGGGCATGTGTACAGCGTACTTTCAGAGGAAATGTCGTCTGGTGCGGAGCGGGCCGTCACACTTGGTATCAGAGCTCTAGGTTGCGTAGTTAACCTAGGGAAAGACACCAAGGAGAGATAATACGTATATGAGAGCACGTATTTGTGATTATTTTGGTTTTCAAAAGCTATATATATACACATTATTAGTATAGTTAAGGATGAAGTCGCACTGCACTGGCACCACTATGGAGATGGTTAATCCTTTTCTCTTTACAGATTGAACGATGAGCCGATACGCAAGAGGTGCCAGTAGAGGAGCCAATAATGGGAATGCTGCTGACATGAGGATGATGTTTACTGACCTCATGAGAGAGATGCTTACGGATGTGCAGAGGGAAGCTTCTAATGTTGGTAATGGTGGTGGTCCAATAGTGCAGGCGCCTAGGGCCGATTTCGCCAAGCTGAACAAGGATTATACTAGTCTTGGTGGGAAGCCGTTCCACGGAACGGAGTCGGCTACAGATGTTCAGGATTGGTTGGATAGCTGCGAGCGTATCTTCAAATATTTGGGTATCGAAGATGCGATGAAAAGAAGGCTAGCATCCCGTCAGCTGGAAGGACGGGCAATGAATTAGTGGAATGCTATCAAGGCAGCTACTCCCGAGGATCATATTACTTGGGATCAGTTTAAGGATCGTTTTAGCGATAAGTTCATTCCGGCTGCTAAGAAGTTAGTGTTGTTTAAGAAATTCTTGGAACTCAAGCAGAATGGCAGAGCTGTCTCGGAGTATATTGCCGAATTCGATACTTTGTCGAAATATTGGTTATCCCTAATAGATACTGCCGAGAAGAAGAACGAGAAGTTCATAACTGGCTTGGATCAGTACTTGGGGGAAAGGCTTATTAACCACATCGATGAGACGTGTGAATCGATTGTGGGAAAAGCATTGAGGTCAAAGAGTCTTTACCCTAAGTCGAAGACTGAGGTTGCATCTGCAGAGGAGCCAAAACTGCAAGCAAGCGGTGGAGGCAAGAATGGTTCTCAGAATAAGAGGAAGCAGAACCAGAATAAGGATGGCCAAAAGAAGAAGAAAGATGTTGAGTTCTTCAGCTGTGGTAAGAAGGGCCATTATGCTAGTAATTGTCGGGCCAAGCCAGCGGATAGGAAGTGCTTCAACTGTGGCCAAGTGGGACATCACAAGGACAAGTGTCCGCAACCCCCTAAAGAAAAGAAGATGGTGAAAGCATATGCCCTTAATGTTGTTCCTTCTTCGTCAAATTCCCAACTGCAGCGGAGAAAGGAAAGAATGTTATTATTCAAGGTATGCTTTCTATTTATGATGTTCCTATTAGAGTTTTGTTTGATACCGGAGCTTCCAGTTCCTTCATATCTAGTGACCTGGTAGATAGGTTGGGATTAGAGCCTGAAATTGTCGATAGACCTTTAGTAGTAACGAACCTGATTGGTGGTTCGACTAACCTTAACATGATTTGTCGCAATGTGGTCTTATCGAGTCATGGATGCATGTTTGTTTGTGATTGCTTTGTTTTGGGCTTTACTGGGTTTGACATTATTTTGGGAGTCGATTGGCTCTAAAGATACGGGGTGGTGGTAGACTGTGAGGGCTTTTTGGTGACAACTAGAGCGGATGATGGGCAGAGGGTAGTGTTTGGTGGTCTACATAGTGATGGGGGTAATGGTTAGTTTTCTAAATTCCCTCGACATTCCGCATAGTGAGTTGTCAGGTTTGCCCGTGGTTGGTCAGTATACGGACGTCTTCGAGGAAGTGACTGGGCTTCCACCACACCGAGAGATTGAGTTCCGTATTGACTTAGTGAAAGATGCCAGACCTATAGTGATGCCACTTCGTCATATGGTACCAAGGGAGCAGCGAGAGCTCGGGGTGCAAGTCAGCGATCTTTTGAAGAAGGGATTTATCAGAAGGAGTGTTTCTGAATGGGGAGCACTAGTTGTGTTTGCTACCAAGGCGGATGGTTCCCTTCGTTTGTGTGTAGACTACCGCGAGTTAAATAAAGTGACGAGGAAGAATAAGTATCCTTTACCGCGGATAGATGATTTGTTGATCAGTTGAGTGGCACGAGAGTATTCTTTCAGTTGGATCTCATGACAGGTTTTCATCATCTTAGAGTGGAAGCTGAGAGTATAGCTAAAACAACATTTCGGACGTCGTCTGGATTTTATGAATGGTTGGTCATGCCGTTTGGGTTGACCAATGCACCAACCTATTTTGTGGATCTTATGAATAGGGTATTCAGAGATCAGTTGAATAAGTTTGTTCTTGTGCTCGTGGACGATATACTTGTTTATTCGAGGACAGAGGAAGAACACAAGGAACATTTGAGGATAGTGATGGAGGTGTTGAGAAAACACCAATTGAAAGCAAAGTTTTCTAAGTATCACTTCTGGAGGAGGGAAGTGAGATTCTTGGGCCATGTTGTTTCAGTGAATGGTATTGACGTGGATCCTGCGAAGGTGGCTACGGTACAAGATTGGTCTACGCCCAAGAATGCAACAGACATAAGAAGTTTCTTGGGGTTAGCTGGATATTATCGTAAGTTTATCCAAGACTTCTCCAAGATAGCAGCACAGTTGACTCAGTTGACTAAGAAGAATCAAGCTTTCGTCTGGGACGAAAAGTGCGAGGATGCATTCAAGAGTCTAAAGGAAAAGTTGACATGTGCACCAGTGTTAGTCATTCCTAAGGGGAATGAAGAGATGACGGTATATACGGATGCATGTGGTACCGGACTAGGTGCTGTATTGATGCAAGGGGGTAGGGTTGTAGCTTATGCAAGCCGGCAACTGAAACCGCATGAGAAAAGATACCCTACCCATGATTTGGAATTGACAGCGATCATGTTTGCACTGAAGATGTGGAGACATTATCTCTTGGGAGAAAGATTCGAGTTGTTTACCGATCATAAATCGTTAAAGTATCTCTTCTCTCAAAAGGATCTAAATCTCCGACAACAAAGATTGTTAGAACTCTTAGCTTCCTATGATTTCGACATCGCATATACACTAGGAAAGGGCAATGCGGTAGCTGATGCATTGAGTAGAAGACATGCTAGTTTAGGGGCTATGTTTCTTGAATGGAAGAAACTGGAGTACATCGCTAGGTATGATTTCAGACCAAAGTGCGAATTGGATCCAGAAATGTTAGCAAGTTTGACGATCAAACCCACTTTGGTTGAGTGGATTGGTTCCAGTCAGAGGGACGTTCCAAACCTATTGGAAATCATCTCAAAGTTAGAAATGAGAACGACGAAGAGATGAACAAGAATGGGCTTGATCGAGATGGATGGCTTAGGAAGAATGGAAGACTAGTTGTACCTAATGTCAATGGATTGAGAGATGAAGTGCTTAGAGAATACCATCACTCAAAACTGACTATACACCCCGGTGGTAACAAGATGTACTGAGACATGAAGCAGACCTACTACTGGGAAGGGATGAGAAGAGACTTTGGGAAGTTTATATCCAACTGCATGAATTGCCAGCTAGTTAAAGTTGAGCAAAAAAGCCTAGTGGTTTGTTACAACCATAGAAATTCCAGAATGGAAATGGGAACAAGTGTCAATGGATTTCATTGATGGGTTACCAAGGACAGGATCGGGCCATGATAACATTTGGGTGATTGTGGACCGATTGACTAAGAGTGCAAGGTTTATACCCGTCAAGTCAAACAGGACGGCAACTAAGTTAGTGGAACTATATATAAAGTGGGTAGTGAGATTTCATGGAATACCCAAAGGCATTGTGAGTGACCGAGATCCGTTGTTCACTAGTGGATTTTGGAAGTGCTTACAAGAGGCGTTAGGATCAGAATTACATCTCAGTACCGCGGATCATTCTCAAACTGATGGTCAAAAAGAGAGGGTGAATCGTATATTAGAAGATCTCTTGAGAGCCTGTGTGCTGGATTTTGGTGGATCATGGGATGACCATTTGCATCTAGTAGAGTTTGCATATAATAATAGTTATCAATCCAGTATTGGTATGACTCCATTTGAAGCTTTTCACGGAAGACCGTGTAACTCACCATCATGTTGGTTAGAGACCGGTGAGAAATATGTGCTTGGACCAGAAGTAATAAGAGAAACATCAGACAAGATCAAGGTTATCCAACAGCGAATGAAGGCTGCCCAAGATTGGCAGAAAAGTTATGCTGATAAGAGGAGAAGAGATTTAAAGTTCTCCATTGGCGACTTGGTGTTTGTCAAGATTTCTCCGTTGAAGAGCGTGATACGATTTGGCATGAGAGGCAAGTTAGCACCAAGATTTGTTGGCCCATTCCCAGTTCTTGAGCAAATTGTGAATTTGGCATACAAAGTTGAATTACCAGAGAAGATGGCAGGAGTTCACAACGTACTTCATGTTTCCCAGTTAAGGAAGTTCATACACGACCCAGATGTGACTATTTCACCTGATCAATTGGATGATATCGAGGTTGAACCCGAGGCGGCTGAGAACCGCAAGCCTATGCGTATTGTTGGGAACGATACGAAGAAACTTCGAAGGAAAGCGGTGAATCCAAAGTTCAGTGGGGCAAGAATGAGAATGACTGTACTTAGGAGACAGAGGAAAGCATTAGGAAGACGTATCCAGAACTCTTCGCCTGGTAAGATTTTTATAAGAACCTGTAACTTCCCCGTGAAGGAAAGAGCGGATACTTTGAGGACAAGACGAATCAGAACACAAATAGAAGAACATTTCATTGTTAATTACAACAATTCCATCAGAATACAAGAATATACAGAGTATAAATCAATATTACACATTCACTAAATATCAGAGATTACAATACATTTCATAACAGCGGAAAAATAATACAATACATAACTGAAAGAGATATACGGATACAGAGCTTTCCGGATATCATTTCAGCTGTAAACCAGGATCCTGTGAATATAATTCTGCAAAACCAAAACTACTAGCTGCCCGTGCGGAAAATGAGGGCACCAAGAGTTTAGGTTAAAACAATAAACTCCAGGTCAGTCATGTGACTGGTATGAGAACTAAAACAGTTATTAAAAGATTTACTTTAAATCAGATATATCAAGGGACCACGCCGTATAACATGGAACGGGTTTCCTCCCAAAAACACCAGTGCTTATAACAAAACAACACAATGCTTTTTAGAAAAATAAAGCTATTATAAGACCCAGGTCCCATCACACAATGCAACACAAGCCGGAGGATAGGGTTTTCCCTTATAATAGCCAAACATGCTTGGTACGTTAAAAACAAATCATTTGATACTATATAAGTGTATAGTGTCAAAACAATTTCAATCATAAATATCAATCATAGACGGCATGGGAACCATATATCATGTCGCCATACTAGGCTCTACAATCAAAACCGCAAATGTCATGTATTGGAAGTTGGGTTTCCATCTATGAACCGAGCCAAAAGATAGTCCTCTATCGATTCGAGACTCTCTAACCCGAGCCTCAGGATCAGAGCTCGAGTGTCCCTTGGATCATCAGGGTCGGTCCACCAACGTGGATTAAAATGCCTGAACACTGCGTTTCCCCACCCTTTGGGGCGTAAATGAGCAAAAAGGTTCCATCGGCTCCACATAGTCACCGATATATCTGAGGTGCCGCGCAATAGCAACAACCACACAGGTGAAAATATTATAAATGTCAGGGCTGGTAGGTCACTGACACCACCCTAGCTAGAAGGAAACGCATGCCGTCCCTGAGGTCCTCTTCCATTTCTGGTTCACAACCGGGGTGTGAGGCTCGCGAATCATTGCTACACAAAGCTATGCCACACAGGCGGTGCTTTGATCATCAACCACAAGACTTTGCTTTTCAACAGAAGCCTGGATCAATTGCCACACTGGCAATTCACACCAAGAAACTGATGTCTATCGATATACAACCTCTGATCCCATACGTCTCAGACAAGGGTGAAGTAAGGGAATGAATTCCCCTTCACCAGGAAGATGTATATTTAATAGAGATCAGTTAACACAGAGAAAAATCCAATGTCAGACACACAGTCCATACAAGTTCGTTCTGGGTCTGAAAGAAACCGGAGGCACCTTGTACCTCGCTTATCCATCGATCTCCAAGTACGTCTGGACGATCACCAACTGATTCCCTCCTCTTGGGTGTACAGCCCAATCAAGATCATCAGTAATCACCCAAACGATGTGAAGACCTCCGGTCTTCGACCACCGTCTTCATCCTCGACACACCGTCGAATTAGTTATTCAGAATGGGATAAACCCGGTCTTTCTGAATAACTCGCATATATAATAAACAAGTGTTACACAAACACAACATACGGCTCATTCCAATTTAGAATATTCTTTTATTCAAATATTCTTATACTTTGGGAAAGGTTCCCATTAATTTTATCAAAGATAAATTCTTTAAATTTATTCTTTAATCTTCTTTTGAATATCAATTCAAACTAGTCGGGATTAGCGAACCACACCGAAGTAATCATTTATTTTATTTCCTAATCCCGACCTATTCATCCCATGAAGTAAAACTGGTCATACTTCATATCTAACACCACGGTGTTATCGCTAAATTCAATTACCATTTCACGTTCAAATCTAATTAAAGATTTAACTATCGCCTGGAGCAAAACTGGTGATACCACATCCCCGATCACTTCAATCTAATTAAAGATTCATTAAAACTCCACTTAGTTTTAATCTTCCCGAAATCAATATCCTGTCTTTAACTGGGTTAAAGAACCAATGTCATCTAAAACACGATTCACGATAAACCCAAATTCACATTCCATTAATTATCGGGTTAAAGAACAAGTGTTATTTAAAACACCGTTCACGATAATCCCAAAAATCAATTCCAATTCAATTACAAGTAAATACCATTTAATTGGTACACTTCATTAAATCTAAATAAAAAGATTTAATCTTTTTCTCAACTGGGTTTAAGGACAGTGTTAATGAAGACATCATTCATGACAAACCCAAATCACATTTGATATTAAATACAAGGCTCTGAATAGAAAATATATCGTCTTATATTCAATATCAAATTCTACGACCAACAAATATCGTATTGGAAATAACGATATAAATATATCTTTCAAATTCCCATAACAATATCTTTATCATCACGAAATCCAACATCGAAATATTCCAAAGACAATTTCGATTCAAATCCATTCCAATTCAATTATTGGAAATTCTGGTTACTTTTAAAACCATTTCAAATCCACTTTATTTATTTTAAAAATAAATAGAATTATAATTCTAGTTCAAAACTAGTTCATTTTGATAAAAATCTATTTTTATCTTTTCAAATATGGAATTTTTCATTCAAATTCTTCACAAATCATTTCTTATGATTTTACACAAATTATTACTATTTTTAATAATTTTATCAAGGCCCGTACAGTCGATTTCCATTAACGGCCATTGAACTGCGCTTACAGCGACCTTTTCCAAATTTGATTTGGACATAATCCCAAATCCAACCGTTAGATTTCAAATCTCTAATATTCGTTAGAAATCTCTTTTCGATATGAACCCAAAGGTTCCGGTTTTAGGAGAGTCCGACAGTCGGATCTCCCGTAGTATCCATTCGAAGTCAATGGTTGAAATTCGCGAACTGTCGCGGCGCGGCGCATTCTATTCAGGCCATTATATATATATATAATATATTATTTATATTTCGTTGATTTCCTTTTAAAACGTATTATATAAATCGTTTTAAATTCGTTTTCAAAACGATTTCAACTTCATATTCAATTTCAAATCAAAATTGAATATTCCACATCATCGATATACAAATGATAATATTTTCAGAACGTTATATTTTGAAATCACTTTCTTTTCTATACTCATTATAAAAATGAATAAAATCAATATAAATATCGTTTACGTCAAAATGGCGTCAATCTAATCAACACGGCTTTTATTTAACACATGAATGTTTATTCTATTCAACACATGAATTTATATTCAATTCAACACAAGAATTTATTTCCAATTCAACACATGAATTTATTTTCTTCAACACATGAATTTTCATTCTACTCAACACATGAATATTATTTTCTTCAACACATGAATTTTCATTCTATTCAACACATGAATATTATTTTCTTCAACACATGAATTTTCATTCTTTATTTTCCAAATTAGAATGAGGCCCAATCAATACCATATAATGTCAATTATATGGATTTCATACAACACACGTATATAACAACAACGATAAATCATTAACCATCATCCAGAGTGCACCACGCAACTGCATAAGCATTAACCAAATAATTAATGCTTACACAGTCTGTCAACCCATCGATTGACATACAACTAAACAATCGGGATTAGTGTACGTCAAATATCATCCCAATACCCGTGTGGGGTTTGAAATCAACAAACACATATTTTTATTTGTGCAGTTGGGCGATGTGTAAAATTTATCGTCCCAATTAATATCAGTCAAATCAGTGTATATAAACAAATCGTCCGATTTGTTTATTACTATTTATTTTATATACATGTTAAAAATCACATTTTTAACTATAAAATATTTTCCACTATAAAATATTTTATTTCATTCCACATCATACAATCAAATTTCACAACACAGCAATCAAATAAACAAGTCATCCATGGTCTGTGGACGACGGGTGTCGGGTGCTACTAAGCACCGTCTGCATCCTAGTATATTTTTCAAACTAGAAAATAAATTAAAAGTGAGGAGTTCTCACCGAGGGTTCCACTTCGCCATTTCCTTTCTGAAATTCAGAACATATGGATCTGGCCGTACTTCCAACGCAGTCTTCTCCACGCTGTTCATATTAAAATCACATTTTTAATATGATGTTCTATACATTAAAAATCATATTTTTAGTACTCTCCCAATATAAAATTCATATTTTTATTCTTTCTATAATATAAAAATCATATTTTTATTCTATCTATAATATAAAAAATATCTTTATGAATCAGTTCATACGATAAAAAATTAAATCTTTATTTTAATCAAAGATCCATTCTTTACATTAACGAAAATCTCTCCTTTATGTTATGAAAAGCCACCTCTTTATGTTATGAAAATCGTATTTTTATAACACTTTCATATTAAAAAAAAATCGTAACCTTTGTATAAATAAAAATTAAAGCTTTCATAAATAGAAATCGTATTATATTTTCTTTTCTACTAACTTAATAATCGTATTGTTCTCTAGAAATAAAATCAAAGAAGTTAAATTAAAATAAAGTAAAAATAAATGAATAAAAAACGTACTGTTTTCTTTCCAGCGAAGAGGGGGGGGGGGGGGGGGGGAAGGAAACATCGCGCTGGGGTGCTGATCGGAGGAGGGAGGAGCGGTGGAGGTTGAACGGAGGCTAGGGGTAGTCGGCGTCGTCGTCTCGTGGTGGTGTGGTTGCGGTTTTCCGATGGGAGAAGAGGGGTTTCGCGCGAGTGGAGGAGCAGAGGGGGGGGATGGCCGATCTGAGGCGCGTTGATGGGGGGGGGGGGGGAGGTTGAACGGAGGCGGCGGCGTATGGGTAGGGGAACGAAGGCAATGGGTTTTTTTTCTTCTAAAGGGGGCGGGTTTGACTTATGAGGAGGGAGAGAGAGAGTGTGAGGGTAAGGGGTTATATAATAATTTATATTTAATTTAATTTTATCTTCAAAAAATAACTTTTTCATTCGATCTCCAAACGAGACCCGCCGCCTGTCGTCCATAGCTAATTACCCCCATTCCGAACACAATGGGATAGGTATCGCAAGCTGATTCGATCGTTTCGATCAGTTTTCGTCAAAATCAAAATATAAATCTATATATTGAATTTGAACACACATTTCAATTTACCGGGGCCACATATGGATTCTAAAAATTTCCAAAAAATATTTTCTGGCTTCATATTGACGATATGGTCCTAACAAAACTAATTTCGTCAAATTCCGAGACCGTTTGAAAAATGGCCATTTTCCAGTCGATTAAAATTAACTAAAACTGGTCAAACGCGTTTTCCTTTGCCACGCTCACATATTGATTAAGAAAATTACGAATTTTAAAACCTAGCAATAACTTGACATCACGGATCTAACAAAAGTGGTTTCGTCGAAAACTGAGGTCGTTTGCAAAATTTCCATTTTTAAGGGCCAGAATTCCATAGCGACTATTCTGAATTTTCAACTGGACTTAACTTTTTACCCCCGCTATGAAATTTCAATTTTTCGGATTCCTTGGAAAGATATTTTCAAATAGATTCTAATATTTTTGGTTTCGCTAAAATCCGGTTTATTCTGAATCCTGTACATTCATTTGAACTTTGAAATCGAATTTTCGAACTACCGCGCCATTTTTAATTCCTTTTATAATTATAAATAATTATTTATATTATAAAGACGAGCTATATAAATATATACGTTCAAATTCTATTCAAAATGAATTTCTCGTCGTCATTATTTAAAATAATTCATTTTAAATACTCAAAATTCGCTAAAATTTCCAAAATAAAAATTTTAAATTGGCTCGGATTTTCGAGTTATTACAATTTCAGTTTCGCTTTAGTCTTTCCGCATGCTAGGATAGGTATGTCTTACTTGTTTTGCATGATTGATTATTGTATATGGCTGGTAGGCATGCGAGATCCTTTGTATGTTTTGGGTTAAGGAATTTCGGGGACGAAATTTCTTAAGGAGGGGAGAGTGTAGCAACCCACATTCTACGCATCAAAGGATCATAGAATATTTCTTTCTTTCACATACGGAGTCTTATGGTCATGTAACTTTGGGAGACGACTATTGGGGTCATTTCCCATGTACACGATTTTTGCCGATTTTTAAATGACTATTTTGTCCTTAGCTGATCTTGTTTTGGCCATAACTTTTGATTGGAAAGGAGTTTTGACCTAAAACCACTTCCATTGGATCCGGATGATGGTTTACAATTCCGTAGAGTGGTCACATTAGCCAAACGGACTCACCGTTTGGGAGATACGGCTGAAACAAGTTTTAGAAGGTGAAAAACTGCTTAACCGGGCCAAATGAGGTGATTAGTAAATGGGCCCATAACCCATTTCGGGATTAGGGTTATGGGAATGCTGAAATGAGTTAGGTTTTCATTTCATTTCAGTTTTCTAGCCGCATCTACCTCCTAAGAACCCTAATAATGGCCTCCAACCTCTAAAACATCCCCAAATCACTTTCTAATCAAGGATTAAGCTTAACAACATCAAATCAAAGAGGATTAGCACCAAAGCAAGGCTAGAGCTACTGTGTTGTATTGCGAACGGCGCCATACAGAGATTCATTTCAGATTTGGTATTTTATTTGTGGCCAAAGTGAGTGATTTGCATAGTTCCTCACTAATTATGGTTAATTAAGGGTAATTAGTGTCAATTAGCGAATTTAAACATGATTAAAATCTGGAAAAATATTTATAAATTTTGAAATATTGTTTAGACCTCTGTTAGAAGTTTGGGTTAGTTTGGTTAAGTTTTGCTAATCATATAATTAGTTTTGCTTAAACGTGCTTAAGGGAAAATATGGGATTTTCGCTATGTTTGATTTGTTTAACCTTGTCATATTGTTGTTTTGGTGTTTATAGTTGATTCTCTGTCTTGCTATGACTTTATGGTATGCTTTGTGATTGATTAGAATAGTTAGAATGGACTCGATTTGGGTTGGAACTTAGCATAAGGGGTTTGGCGAGAAGGAAGACCATTTGCTTAGAGTTGGAGTTGGGCAGGGGATCGGATCGGAGAGACCAACTGGGGATCGGATCGGAAGCAAGGGCGTGGAGATCGGATCGGACTAGAGCCAGGGAGCGGGATCGGATCAGAGGACCAAGCTTGGAGCTGGAGTTGGAGCGAAGCACTGAATCGGATCGGGACATCTAGGAGAGAGCAACCATCGAGCCGAACCTAGGCAGAGGCATTTGAACCGAACCGATGAGGACTGGAGCACTATACACAACCGACCCGAACCGGATTGGAGCTGCGATTACGCGATGACTTTTTTGAAGACCAACTCCAATTCGACCAAAACCCGAGATGCAAAGGAAGTCCAAATAGGAAGTAGAGCTCAGGGTCCAGTTGGGAACCAACGAGTTAACTTCATGAGTTGGGCTTTGCTGCGGGACGTGTGCTAAGGGGTTGTCGATGTCTATAACTTTGGATCACTATGTGTAGGGGGTATGTGAACGGATTCAGGGCCATAGTGGCCTAGGTATGACTAAAGGGCTATAGACCAATGAAGTGGAGTCATTTGTAATGATTTGGTCATGACTCCATGGGGCAAGCTTGGTAGTAGCAGTAGTCGTACAAGTCGAACTCCGTCACTACTTCGATGGGTCTAGTGATTGACACTGGTGGACATCGTATGCTTTACGCACTGAGTGAGAGATGTGAGGATGGTTGCTATGTTTGATTTGTTTTCCATTATCATGACATGCACACCCCTACCCCCGTTATCTTTACACCAACTGTTCAGTGGCACCTTAGAGTATTGTATGGTATGTAGTGCTAAATCTTTGGTTGCAGGTCTAGGTTCAGATATGGTTTAGTATACCTATTATTGTTCTGTTTAGCTGCTTATCGCTCATACCAGACTTTAGTCTGACCCAGAGTTTTATGTCTCTTCTTATTACTCTGGGTGCTTTCACGAGCAGACTAGAGACAAGTTAGCTGGTGATGCACGAGTAGCTGTACCGGAGACGAGCAGGAGGCTTCCACGTATGATATATAGATATTCTCCCTGTGTCGCTGCTGGTCACTACTTTGGGCATTAGTAGTGCACCCTTCCTTTCTTTTACTTTAGAGACAGTTTTAAAGTTGTAATGATAATGATGTGGAACATAAGCTGTATTTGGATTTTCTACTGCTATGATGTTTAGTTTTCAGCTTATGCACTGTCTCGTCTGTTTTATGTCAAGTATGTTGTTATTATATTTTATCCCATGCGCTGTGAGACATTCTACTGGCTTTCGATTAGTTCATTATCTTCTTTCCTTTCTTTGGCGACCGTTCCGTGCAAGTTGGGCATGTGTACAACGCACTTTCGGAGGAAATGCCGGCTGGTGCGGAGCGGCCGTCACATTCCGGATGCAACCAAAGTGGTTTCGTCGAAAACAGAGGTCGTTTGAAAAAATGGTTATTTATAAGGGCTATATATTATATTAAATTTCATAGCGATTATCCTGAATATTTAACTGGCCATAACTTTTTATTCCCGCTATGAAATTTCAATTTTTCAGATTCGTTGGAAAGATATAATTAAACAGATTTGAATATTTCTGATTTCACCAAAATTTGATTTATTTTAAATCCTGTACATTCAGTCAAAGTTCAAATTCAAATTCTAAAACTGTCATGCTATTTCTAACTCCTTTTATAATTAAAATAAATATATTCGTTCAAACTTTGATTTAAATAATTTTTTAATCATTATTACTTAAAATAAATTATTTTGACTATTTAAAATTCAATAAAATAGCCAAAATAAAAAATTTAGATTGGTTCTGATTTTCCGGGTTGTTACATCTCACACCCCCATAAGCAACATATTAAAATATGGGAATGATCCAACCCTCAGGGAATAAAATAAAAATATTTACGATCCTTCGATACATAAAAAGCGGGTTGTCACATTCTCCCCCTTTAGGAATTTCTCCCCCGAAATCCCAACAAACATAAGCAACCAAAGCAATTTTGCATGCCTATCATCCATGAGCAGCTAATTCTATCACCCAAACTAACAGCCATCAAGCTATGCATCCATAGCTTTATCCTAGCACGCGAAATTCCAACACAAACATAATAGTACAAGTTACAATGATGTAAGGTGACATGGTACTAATGGTTCGTACTGACAAAGAGTTCTGGATGGGTCGCCTTCATGCTCTCTTCCGTCTCCCATGTACAATCTTCGCCATCATCACTCCATTGTACCTCGACTAGCTTAACTATGTTCCTCCTAAGTTGTTTCATGTCAATCCCCACAACACGAAGCGACTTACGTGGTCTCGCAACTATGGTCTCTACTTCTATGTCTTCGTACTGCTCTAGAGATACCACAACATTTGAATCATGCATGAACTTCCGTAGAAATGACACATGGAACACATTATGCACACTCGACATCTTCTCGGGTAACTCCAATCTATACGCGAGCTTTCCAATTCGCTCGACTATCGAAAATGGTCCAACGAACATAGGAGCTAACTTCCCTTTGCTTCCAAAACTAACTATATGCTTTAATGGTGAAATCTTCACAAAAACCATATCGCCAATGTCGAATTCCAAATCTTTTCGACGTTTATAAGCATAACTCTTCTAACGATCTTGGGCTGCCTTCATTCGTTGTCGAATAATCTTGATACAATCCAAGGTTTCTCTTATCATCTCAGGCACAAGTATCAACTTATCTCCAGTTTCCAACCAACATGCTGGAGAATTACATGGTCTACCATACAACGCCTCGTATGGCGCCATTTCAATGCTCGACTGGTAGCTGTTGTTATAAGCAAACTCAACTAGATGTAGATGGTCTTCCCATGATCCTCCAAAGTCTAACACACAAGTCGTCAGGAGATCTTCCAAAACCCAGTTAATCCTCTCGGTTTGACCATTAGTTTGGGGATGGTATGCCATACTCAAGCACAACTCGGTTCCCAAAGTTTATTGCAAACTCTTCCAAAATCCACTGGTAAACAATGGATCTCGGTCACTCACTATGCTCCTCGGAATACCATGGAATGGAACTATCCATTTCACATAAAGTTCATCCAATTTCGATGCCGTCCTAGTCGACTTGACAGAATGAACCTTGCACTTTTGGTCAAGCGATCCACGATGACCCAAATCTCTTCATTTCCTGCCCTGGTTCTTGGTAGTCCATCAATAAAATCCATGATATTTGCTCCCACTTCCGCATAGGAACTTCCAATGGTTGAAGAAAACCACTCAGCTTTTTCTATTCAGCTTTCACCAACTGACATTTCATGCACTTCGAAATGAATTTTCCAATATCTCGCTTCATCCCCTCCCTGTAGTAGACTCGCTTCATGTCCTGATACATATTACTACTACCGGGATGAATCGTCAACTTTGAGTGATGACATTCCCTCAGAACCTCATCTCTCAGTTCGTCGATATAAGGAACTACTAGTCGCCCTTGCTTTCAGAGCCAACCTTCTCGATCGACCTCGAACTCTTTATCTTCTGGTTCCAGCTTCTGGATAAACTCGACAAGCTTTGCATCTCGCTTTTGGCTCTCGCCAATCCTTTCGGTAAGAGTAGGTCTTATCGATAAGCTTGCCAACATTTCAGGTTCTAACTAACACCTTGGCCTGAAATCAAATCCTGCCAAATGCTCGAGGCTTTTCCATTCCGAAAACATCGCTCCCAAACTTGCATGTCTCCGACTCAACGCATCTTCTACTGCATTACCCTTGCTAGGAGTATAGACTATACCAAAATCATATGATGCCAGAAACTCCAACCATCGTTGCTGTCGAAAATTCAAGTCCTTTTGGGAGAAAAGATACTTCAATGACTTATGGTCGTAAACAACTCGAGCCGAACTCCCAACAAGTAATGTCTCCACGTCTTTAGAGCAAACACAATCGTTGCCAACTCCAAATCATGAGTTGGATAATTCCTCTCATGCGGCTTTAGCTGCCTACTCGCATAGGCCACAACCTTATCCTTCTGCATTAGCACTGCCCCAAGCCCGGCACCACATGCATCGGTGTATACCACTATCTATTCATTCCCACTTGGAATGGTCAACACATGAGCCCTCGTCAGTTTCTCCTTCAAGATCCCAAATGCTTGCTCACACTTTGCATTCCATGTGAACACTTGGTTCTTCTTCGTCAATCTTGTCAACGGTGCAGCTATCTTGGAGAAATCCTTGATGAACCATTGGTAATATCCTGCCAATCCAGGGAAACTTCTCACATCTGTCGCATTCTTAGTTCTATCCCAGTCCTGGATTGCTGCCACATTAGCGAGGTCAACCGCTATCCCATTTCCAGAAACAACATGGCCTAAGAATCTCACTTCGCTCTTCCAGAAGTGATACTTCGAAAACTTGGTTCTCAGCCGATGCTTTTGCAAGATTTTCAAAAAAACTCTCAAGTACATCTTGTGCTCTTCCTCATTCCGAGAGTAAACCAGAATGTCATCCACGAACACAAGCACGAACTTGTTCAACTGATCTCTAAAAATCCTATTCATAAGATCCACGAAATACGCTGGCGCATTAGTCAATACGAATGGCATCACCAACCATTCGAAGAAACCAGATAGTGTCCTAAAAGCAGTCTTTGGCACACTATCCTTTGCCACCCTCAACTAGTGAAATCCCGTTGCCAAATCCATCTGAGAAAACAATTTGGCCTCGTGAAGTTGATCGAACAAGTCATCTATTCTTGGCAACAGATACTTGTTCTTCTTGGTCACCTTGTTTGGCTCATGATAGTCTACACACAATCATAGCGAGCCATCTCCCTTGGTTGCAAACATGACCGGTGCACCCCATTCGGAAACACTTCTCTGAATGAATCCCTTTCCTAGAAGGTCATGAAGTTGCACCTCCAACTCTCGTTGTTCCTTAGGTGTCATCCGCCTAAGAGGCATAACGATTGGTCTAGCGCCCTCGACCAAATCGATCCTAAACTTGATCTCATGATATGGCGGTAAACCTTTGACTTCCTTAAAGACATCTTCATACTCATTAGCGATCAGCACAAATGACAAGTCTTCCTGTGGAATCAACGGCGAATATAGATAGCTCATGAAGACACCATCTTCGGGCTTACACCGAATCAACACTTTTCACCCTTCCACATCCCCGACTCTCACCTCTAGCTTCTCTCAATTCACTCTTGCCACATACCTCTTGAGCCAATCCATACCCAAGATAATCCCAAACCCAACGAAATTAAGAATAAAGCAATCACACACAAAAGAGCAACCACGAATCGATAACACTAGACCACGACAAATCATGCAAAGATCGGATGAACTCCCAACTGGATTAGTCACTACGAAAGGTCTATCTCAAATCTCGGGTTCCAAACCCAAGCGGCACACTAGCTCATTACAAATGAATGAATGCAATGCTCCAGTATCAAACAAAACTCGAACTGAAACACCTCGGGCAGAAAGAGTACCTTGGACGAAGGCACCCTTTCCCTTTTCCTCTACAGTAGGAGCTCTTGAAGAAGATGACAAGGCTTCCAAAGCATATTCCTTCACAACCTGCTTGCCCTTAGCTGATTTTGGACAATCCATCTTCTTATGCCCAGGCTTTCCAACTTGAAGCACTTCTTCTCAGCCTTGGGATTCTTACAATCCCTAGAATAATAGCCCTTCTGCCAGCAGTTAAAGCAAGTCACTTCGCCTTTCTTCTTCTTCTGACCATATTTTCCCTTCTGCTGTTGTTGCTTCCTCTTCTTGTTGTTACCACCCTACTGCGGTTTTGGAGCTTCCTTGGATGCAACAACAACAACTTCCTCTTTCGGAAACAAGCTCTCATGTCTCACGGCTTTTTCCACAAGCTTCCAAATGAGTCTTCAAGATGTTCCACCAACGGTGTTCCTATGTGGGCATCCAGACCCATAAACTTCTCATTCTTCTGATAGGGTGTATCTATGTATGAACGAGCATATCTGGATAAGGCTTCAAAGTCAGAAATGTAGTCAAGCACAGGACAACCATTCTGCTTCAATTCCACAAATTTCTTGAATAGAGCAGACTTCTGAGTTGTTGATATAAATTTTGCCTCGAACTTAGCTTGGAATTGTTCCCATGAATTCTCTTCCTCTGGAATATCAAGTGTAACTGAATTCCACCATTCCATGGCCCTGCCTTGCAGTTGTCTTGACGCAAGCTCTCTATTGGTTAGATCATCCAACTATAAGTCTCTAAAGATACGGACGTAAGAATCCATCCACCTTTGAACCTCTTCAGACGGTTCCGTTCCTTTGAATGACTTCCCTCCTAGAGATGTATAATTTTTGCACAACTTCGCAAAAATCCACAACCCCAGGCAACTGAACTACTACGTCTACCGTGGCTGCCACTAGAGCGGGTACCCTTCGCATGAATGCTTCCATCAAGGCCTCAAACATGGTTGGGTAGTCTGGTACACCGCCGTTACACCCCCCAGACACAGTCACCTCCCTAGCAGTATGTCTTATAGTTCGTTGACTCATTCTAAATCTACAAATTAGAATGATTAGCCATTTGTAAGAAAAGATGCTAAGAAGTACAAACGCTGCTATATTATATAGTATCATATAGTATAGATCCAACTGAAATCCACAAATACGTCCCTTATACATAATTACATCCTTGAACTTTGGCTAAAATATTTAGCCAGTGCTCTAATACCAAATGTGACAACCGCCCATAACCCCTACACTAAAAAAGGGGAATAATGCGCTGAAAGGTATGCCAGGAAGCTATGGATGATCATCAAGGTATGATGACACAAGAGGAACCTTTCGTAGGACTCACATCGCAAGGATAAAATATAATAGAACATATACAATGGGTATTATTAGTGAAGCAGAAAACACTAAACATTCATAACAACTAGAAAGTAATATCCATAGATTTGAATTACAACAATAATGTTTATACCATTTTGCCTCACTACAACATCAGAGAAGAACAGCAAACAACGGAAATCCAAATACTATATAGTAGGAAAGATAATACGCCAGCTTCCTGCTCGCCTTCATACTGGAACATCGTCCTCACTAAGCCATCACCTGTTACCTGCCTCCTAGTCTGCCCATCCAACAATCCGATTAACATCCAAAGGTAATAAGAAGGAAACATAAAACCTTGAGTTAGACAACAGTCTTAGTGAGCGATAAAACAACTAACAAACTTCATCAATAAAAGTACATAAGAATGGGTAAATAAACGAACTAATCTACCCACAATACCAGGGAAGAACTCAACTCCCGTCTTCCTCACATCGGATAGTGATAGCCTTTACATCAAACATTTCAACCATTCATCCATAGAAACCAGATCAACCATCAATAGCACTCATAACATCTAGATTATAGATCTCACGTAAACCACCCTAGTCGAATTTAACATCCCTCATGCATAAGCTCCAGAGGCCTAAACCAATATCAGACAAGCACACAAGGAACATCTCTTACGACGTTGGATAATCCACGTTAGACAGTACGAATAAAATATCCAGCATGCATGACAGACTCTAGCTATCACCACCAATCCTGCTTCGAAACCATCGTTAATCGTATGACCGACCAAACAATTTGTCGTCTGCCAAGGGTCAATGATAAACCCCGGTTCTTCCAAAAACCCCATACGTCATACAATTTGACATATCTATGCCATACACGACGCCCACGGTACTCGACCTACAACTAGTCTTTTAGACGTATCTATTGTACCCCTTCTTTGAGCCCGCTAGAACCTACTACAATGATGATTCCTCGGCCTTCAGTATCACCGGTCGTCATCGACGGCGACCATCCAACCATTTCCGACAAGTTCGAAACTCCTTTGAGTTACCATCACACACGTTGCATTACGACTAGCAACGAACACTTCATATCACTTCGAAATTCCCCATTGAATTCACTTCAAAGTCACATCATCACCAGAAATGTCCAACCAAACCCAGTTTGGGACTGACCCAGTTTTGGGCCAACCCAGTTTGGTACCCACCCAGTTTGGGACCGACCCACTTTGGCAACGATCCAGTTTGGGACCGACCCAGTTTGATACCCACCAGTTTGAGACCGTCCCAAATTGGTACCCACCCAGTTTGGGACCGACCCACTTAGGCACTAACCTAGTTAGATAACGACCCAGTTTGGGACCAACCCAATTTGATACCCACCCAGTTTTGGATCGACCTAGTTTGGGACCGACCCAGTTTGATACACACCAGGTTTTGGACCGACCCACTTTGGGACCAACCCAAAACCTGTACTCCTACTTGTACTGCATTTGTACTACACTTCCGACCCGTGGCTTGTACGACCGACCAAAACCTGTACAACCCCAATTCAAGTTCAATTTCGACTAAAACTTCGCCAATCAACACAATCGACGAAATATGCTCATCTAATTCATTCAACACAATCATAAGCATGTTATGTAACCATTAACAACATGAATATGGAGATTTTCACTGAAATTAGGTAAACTTCACCAAAATCAATGTAATGAACATATGAACATAATTATGGAACTAACTTGCATAAACATATGTAAATAACATGAAAATTATTGGTTTTAAGTTACTAAACAAGATCCTATGGTGAATCGTATGCAAATAGACTTACCATGATGTAGATCTAAGGAAAACGACTTGAATTTGATAAAAATGTGTGCATACAACTCATATACTTGCTTGAATCCGTGTGAGAGATGCATATCACTCACCAGTTCTCCAAATCAAAGCAAAAATGGTGAAATTAGATTCCGGACAGTGAAGAACTTGATCCAAATCCTTCGATTCGATGAACTCTCACTTCAAATGATGTAGATCTAGCTTCAAATGGTGTAGATCTTGGATTCCCTTCCTTAGATCTCGATTTTAATGGTGGAAAGTTGTTAGAGGAAGGACGAACACAAGGCTACCAAATGGGAGAACGGAGAAAGTAAACTATCCTGCATACCTCTCACCCCTATTTATAGCTTTCCACCAGCCTACTAATGGGCCTCTACAAATCAGCCCATTATGGCTTACCAAACATGAACAACCAACTGTTAAACCTTAAAACAGCGATTCCTCCCAAACCGCTGAGCCAAATCTTCAATGTGACCACTCTACGAAAAGGGAGTCATCGTTTCCTTTCCAATGGCATAGGTCTCAACCTCTGATTCGACCTGAGTCAAAAGTTATGCCCTATACAAGATTGATAGGGGGAAAATAGTCACAAACAAAATTGGTAAAAATTATGGACATGTCTCACGTCCCCATAAGCAACATATTAAAATCTGAGAATGATCCAACCCTTAGAGAATAAAATAAAAATAGTTTACGATCCTTCGATACGTAAAATGGGGGCTGTTACATAGTTAACACCCAATAATCTCATTATAATATGCTAAAAACACAAAGAATAGACACAAGTCATAATTGGATTCCCAATCTCTCTTCTCTTCAATATCCTACAGTGATAGCTTA
Source organism: Allium sativum (assembly GCA_030737875.1). Taxonomy (NCBI): domain Eukaryota; kingdom Viridiplantae; phylum Streptophyta; class Magnoliopsida; order Asparagales; family Amaryllidaceae; genus Allium; species Allium sativum. The sequence continues at coordinate 489,003,108 of CM060916.1, forward strand.
GCCAAAGAAAATAGAAGAGAACATGCACAAGCAAACACAACAACCATAATAAGTAATGTCCTAGCTATCACCGACTACAACCTTGAATCCGTCGATAATCAAATTTGCTTTTCCTCGATAAAACGGCTAATGAAAAACCTGGTTCTAATCAGACTGTTGTATATCTCACGTACGTTTGCCTCTTTGAGACAACTTAATCACTCCCCGAGCAATCCAAGGTACACGATCTCTCAGATCCTAATAGATGTCCCCATGATACCCCTGCTTTGAGTCCTCTAAAACCTTCGACCGCCAACGATCCTCTAGAGAATTATTGCATTATCTCCTACGCTCAGATCCCACCCGAGTCAATCCATCATTTTTTGTATCGTCCCACGACTAGTTGCACATCAATTAAGCTTCAAACAACCTCGCCCCGCGCTCACGATTGAATAAACACCACCTTGTTGATGAACACTTCCATCCCATAGAAGAATTTTAGAACCCAAGACCACCAGCAAGCCTTTGGAGGCCATGGCTTCACATACCAAAATTCTCACCCACCCCATTCATCCCTGAAGGATTGGTACTGATCCATCCACTTAGCCAAATTTTTGCTATGTGTTGGATTGATGCACTACTCCCCTCCTCGAGTATTTCACTCCGATCCAATATCGTAGCTCGACTCTTCTTTGATAAATTTTCCTACGGGTCCGTCATTAAAATCTTAAGCGATTCAACTTCAATCCATCCAAATCTCACAAAAATTTGCACATGACCTACGTTCCTTCTCTTGAAGCCATGCCCCAACTTTCGAGCCACCATTGCCTATTTAGATGGGTCGGTACTGGTCCATCGAGCATGGTTCAGTGTCAATCCATGTACTTACATTATTTTGAGACAAAATTTTCTAAATTTCGTCTCGATGCATTCCAGGGCTTTTCCTTCGGGTTTCGTTTGAATCTGATCATTTGAACCTCTGGTTTGCTCTGTTTATCGATTCTAAGCCTACGACGCACAATTCTAAACAAAAAGATTAATCAAAATCATACAATTTAACAAATCAAACATCAATTCACCCAATTTGAATTATGATCAATCATTCAACATGAACATCTATGGGATATGACAAAATCATGGATGTAACGTAATAAGGTCTAGATAAACATTAAACATTATTAAGCTATCAACTTACCGGTTTATAAAATCAAGTCCGGTTATTTAGGGTTTCAAATTCTAAACTAAAAATAGACGATCCAGTTTTAAGTGAAATAAACTTGTATGGTGTGAAGTAGCCCTAGATCTACGCATATTATCCGTAATATTCCTGTGAGAGATATCCATCACTCACCAAAACTTAAATACAATGAATTACTGATGAAATTAGGTCTAGAAAGCAAAGAGATAGCGTAGAAAGCATTTGATTTGATGAAATACAATGAGATTTGATCTTCTCGGATGTTGGTCTTGCTCTAGTTTTTATTTGGAATGAATAGATGAAGAATTAGGCATTAGGCTGAACCAGAGAATCACATACGCCTAACCTAATGTTTGAATGAAGAGAGTAATCCTATTTCTCACTTCAAACCCCTCTATTTATAGCTATAGTTCATTCTTGATGGGAAATACTAATCAGCCCATTAGTTACTAATCAGTCTGCTTAATGTAACCACTCCACGAAATCGTAAACCACCATTCCGATCCAAGGAGACTGATCTAAGCATCTGATTCGATCACTATTAAAAATTATAGCTGAAACAATAAACTCAAGGGAAAAATGGTCACAAATTAATTCGGTTAAAATCATGGTCATGTCTCACATCCCCATGAAACCATATTAAAATCTGAGAATGATCCGACCGCTAGGGAAATAAATATAATTATATTATAATCCTCTGATATGTAAAAATACGGGTCCTTACATTCTCCCCCTTCAGGAAATTTCCCCCCAAAATTCCAAGCAAGAACGAGCAAACATAATATCTTGCATGCCTACCATCCACGAGTATCTAATCTATTATCCAATCTAACATCCAACAATCCATGCAATCATAATCCTACACTAGCATGCGGAACTTTAATAGTACAAGGCACAATGGTACAAGTAGAATATGATAAATGAGATGTATCACTCAAAGTGTTTTGGATGGGTCGACCTCATAGTCTCTTCCGTTTCCCACATATAATCGTCATCGTTCTTGCTCCGCTGTCGCTTACCTAGCTTAACAACCTTCCTTCTAAGCCATTTCATGTTATTCCCTATGACATGAAGCAGCTTACGAGGTCTAAAAGCATCGGGTTCGATCTCTAAATCTTCAAACCGAACAGGAGAAACCACAACTTTCAAGTCGTGCACAAACTTCCATAGAAACTATACATGAAACACAATATGCAAACTCGCCATCTTCTCAGGTAAATCAACTCTATATGCAAGCTTTCCAATATGCTCGACAATCAAAAACGGCCCAATAAGTCTTAGCGTTATCTTGCCTTTCCTTCCAAAACGAACCACACTCCTTAAAAGCGAAACCGTCACGAACACCATATCTCCAACCGAGAATTCCTAATCCTTCCGTTGCTTCTCACGTAACTCTTCTGACGATCCTAGGCTGCTTTTATTTGTTGCCGAACAGCCTCAATGTTATCTGTCGTTTCTCTTATCATCTCAGGCCCAAGTATCAGCTTCTCTCCAACCTTTAACCAATAAGATAGAGAATCACATGGCCTGCCATACAATGCCTCATATGGTGCCATTCCAATACTAGACTGCTAGTTGTTATGATAAGCAAACTCGACCAAATGCAGATGGTCTTCCACAATCATCCAAAATCTAATACAAAAGCTCTAAGAAGATCTTCCAATACTCGATTAACCCTCCTAGTCTAACCATATGTCTACGGATGCCAAGCCGTACTCATACATAGCTCGGTTCCCAATGTATCTTGCAAACTTTTCTAAAATACACTGGTAAACAACAGATCCCGATCACTAATAATACTCTTCGGAATACCATGGAATCATACTATCCACTTAAGATAGAACTCAGCCAACTTTGATGTCGTCCTAGTCAATCTGATAGGAATAAACCTTGCGTTTTTGGTCAAGCGATCCATGAAAACCTAAATACTATCATTTCCTTCCCTTGTCATAGGTAATCCACTGATAAAATCCATCGACACTTGCATGCACTTCCATGTGGGAACTTCTAATGGCTATAACAATCCACTCGGCTTCTTCTGCTCAGTTTTAACCAGATAACAGTTCATACACTTCGAGATAAATTTCTTGACATCCCTTCCCAGTAGTAAACTTGCCTCATATCTCGATACATCTTATTACCAGCGGGATGACTAGTTAATCTGAAGTGATGATATTCTCTGAGAACCTCTTCTCTCGACCCATCTAAATCAGGAATAACTAGTCGTCCATCTTTACGAAGACAACCATCTAGATCGACCTCATAATCCTTTATTCCCTTGGGTTCTACTGTCATCTCTAATCTTCATAAAATTTCTATGAGCTTACTGTCTCGCTTCTGGCTTTCGCCAATCCTTTCGATGAGAGTCGGTCTAATCGATAAACTTGCTAATATTTCAGACTCTAACTCACGTCGAGACCTGAAATCAAATCCAAGCAAATACTAAAGGTGCCTCATTCAGTAAACATGGCTCCCAAACTCGCATGTCTTCTACTCAATGCATCGACCACTGTGTTACCCTTTCTCGAAGTGTAGGTTATACCAAAATTATATGATGCTCGAAATTCTAACTATCGCTGCTGCTGAACATTCAAATCCTTCTAAGAGAAAAGGTACTTCAATGACTTATCATCCCTAAACAACTCGAACCTTACTCCCAACAGATAATGCATCCAAATTTTAGAGCAAACACTATCGCTGCCAACTCCAAATCGTGAGTCGGGTAATTTGTTTCATACGGCTTTACTTGTCAATTCGCATAGGCAACAAATCAATCCTTCTGCATTAGCACCGCTCCAAGACCAGTACCACATGCATCGGTATACATAACCATCTCTTTGTTTCTACTCCGAATAACCAATACCGAAGCACTCGTTGATCTCTCTTTCAAGATTCCAAAAGCATGCTCACACTTCGCATCCCATGTGAAAACCTTATTCTTCTTTGTCAGTCCGGCTAATGGTGTAGTGATGTTCGAAAAGTCTTTGATGAATCGCCGATAATATCCAGCTGAACCAAGATAGCTCCTAACATCTGCCGCACTCTTAGGTCGATCCTAATCTTGCATTACTTCCACTTTGGTAGGATCCTCCACTATTCCTTGCCCCGATACGACATGACCTAAGAATTTCACTTCTTCCTTCCAGAAGTGGCGCTTTGAAAACTTAGCTCTCAAGTGATGCTTTCGTAAGATTTCCAAAACAATCCTTAAGTGTGTCTTATGTTCTTCCTCCATGCTGGAGCAAACTAATTCACAAAATATCGTCCATGAACACAAGCACGAACTTATTCAACTGATTTTTGAAAACTAGATTTATAAGATCCACAAAATATGATGGCGCATTTGTTAATCCAAATGGCATCACTAGCCACTCGTAAAATCCAGATGGTGACATAAAAGTAGTTTTTGGAACCACTAGCCACTCTTATATGCTTGCAAACTTTGGGTAAAATCGATTAACCAAATCTTTGATACTAAATGTGACGACCGCCCGGTAACTTCTCCACAAACTAAGGAAAAAGTGCATTGTATGACGTATCAGGCCGATATGGGACGACCATTAAGGTGGATAATCACGAATAGAACCTGTCGTATAACTCATAGCGCATGGATAACATATAATAGTAAAATATACAACATGATATTGTAGTGAAGCATAACAGAACGAAAGATCCCATCTCCATAAAACCATAAATTCTTAGGTACAACACATCCCCGTATGAATATGAATACACTATGCCTCACTACATCCCTTAGAGTCTCCCAACAAAACAATGAAATAGTAATACGGTAATATAAAATAATACGCCAGCCTCCTGCTCGTCACCATACAGCATCAGTGCCACTAAACCTGTAATCTGCTATTCAGTCTACTCAATGATCGCCTCAATAAGTAGCCCAAGATAATAAGAGGAAACATAAAACCTTGAGTCAGACAACAGTCTCAATGAGCGATAAAATAATTATCGATAGTTACATGGGATAATATGATAATAGACAGTTCAGGCCTCACCTAAGCCGTCTCTGCAACCACAGAGTTAGTATATAATAAATATGATAAAAAACACAGAGTAGACACAAGTCATAATAAGATTCCTAATTTTGCTTCACTTCAATGTCCTACGGTGATAGCCTATCCTATGAAAATAGAAAACATGCACAAGCAACCATAAAAAGTAACGCCCTAGCTACCATCGACTACAACCTTGAATCCATTGATAATCGAATTTACTTCTCCTTGATAAAAAGGGCTAATGGCAACCCCATTCTAATCAGTCTGCCGCACGCCCCATGTACGTTTGCTTCCGCAAGACAACTAAATCACTCCTCAAGCAATCCAAGGTACACAATCTCCCAGATCCTAATAGACGTCCCTACGATACCCCAACTTTGGGTCCTCTAGAACCTTCGACCATCAACAATTCCTTGGCACCTCTCATTTCTTAAGCCATCTTCGATGACTCCATCCTTTCATCCGAGTCTCACTCGAATAAATCCATTATCTCTTATGCTCAGGTCCCTCTCGAGTCAATCCATCATCTTCTATATCGTCCCACGACAAGTTGCAAATCAATTAAGCTTCAGACACCCTCGCCTCGTGTTCACAATCGAGTTAACCCCACCTTGTTGATGAACAATTCCATCTCATAGAAGAATTTCCGAACCCAACACCACCAATAAGCCTTTGGAGGCCACAGGTTCACATACCAAAAGTCTCTAACCCCACAACTCATCCCTGATGGATTGGTATCGGTTCATCCACTTAGCCAAATTTTGGCTAAATGTTAGATCAGTGCACCCCCCTCCGTGAGTAATTACCTCTGGTCCAATATCGTAGCTCGACTCTTCCTCGATAATTTTCCCTACCGGCCCATCATCGTCATCAAAATCTCAAGCGATTCAACTTCGACCCATCCAAATCTCATCAAATTTTGCAAATGACCTGCATTCCTTCCTTTAAATCTACGCCCTAACTTTTGAGCCACCCTGACCCATCTACATGGATCGATATCGGTCCATCTAGCATGGACCGATACCGATATGTACTTAGCATATTTCGAGACAAAATTTTCTGAGCTTCGTCTCGATGCCTTCTAGATCTCCTCCGCTAAGTTTCGCCAGAAGCCGATCATATAAACCTCCGATTGTTCTATTTATCGATTCTAAGCCTATGACACACAATTCTAAAAAAGCCAATCAATCAAAATCATACATTCAACAAATCAAACAGTAATTCACCCAATTTCAATCATTATCAATCATTCAACATGAACATCTATGATATATGAGATAAAATTGTGGATCTAGCATAGTAAGAGTTTAAAAACATTATTAATCTATCAATTTACCAATTTATATAATCAAATCAGATTGTTTAGGGTTTCAAATTCTGAAACAAACATATGCAATTCAATTTTAGGTGAATTAAACATGTATGTTGTGAAATTACCCTAGTTCTACAGATATTATCCATAATTTCCATGTGGGAGATATCCATCACTCACCAAAAATTAGATCCGATGAATTACAAATGAAATTAGGTATGGACACCAAAGTGAGAGCGTAGAATGCCTCTAATTTGATGAAAAACAGCGAGATCTGATCTTCTCGAATGTAGATCTTGCTCTAGATTTTGATTTAGAATGAATAGATAAAGAATTAAGGATTATGTTGAACAGAAAATCACAAATGCCCAAGATAATGTTTGAATGAAGAGAGTAACCCTAGTTTTCTCTTTAAAACCCTCTATTTATAGCTGCTGTTCATTAGCCTAATAGGCTATATTAATCAGCCCGTTAGTTACGAATCAATCGGCCAAACTGAAGCTGAAACTTAAAGAAGCGATTTCTCCCAAACTGTTGAACCAAATACACAATGTGACCAATCTACGTAATCGTAAACCACCATTCCTATCCAAAACACCGATCTTAGCACATGATTTGATCCATATTAAAAGTTATAGCTAAAACAGTAAATTCAAGGGGAAAATGGTCGCAAATTAATTCAGTAAAAATCATAGACAAGTCTCACATCCCCTTGAACAACATATTTAAAAAAAAGTCTGAGAATGATCTGACTACTAGGAAAATAAATATAATTATTTTACGATCCTTCGATATGTAAAAATATGAGTCGTTATAGAAATGTTGCTATATCTCAATGATTAAATATTTTATTGAGAACTGCATAACAGTTAGTTTGAGTAACATAGATTGTACTGCTAGAATGTTAATGTTATACATGATGGGGACACTTTTCTACACAATGGTAAATGATACAATAAGTCATTGGTATGTTGAGTCAATTATGGATTTGCAATTAACTCAACATTATGACTTGGGTTCAACTATTATGATATATCTATATCAAAATCTAGATTTAGCTGTGACCAACGGAAGTCCTATCACTAGATTTATCTAGATGTCACAGCTATATTAACCTATTATATAATCAAATTATTTATTTTACTTGTTAAATTAGTCAATTGCTTAAAACTCTTTTGTGTTTACTAATACTTATTCTTTGAGTATGTGACTATTTGTGGTCATATCATAAAGAAGTGTAAAGTAGCTGTCTTACCCTAAATTGTAAGCTTGAAAAAAAGAAAAAACAGAGCCAACGCATATGATACTTCAATTCATTCGTTTATTAGTATATGTTATCATGTTGATCATTGATAGACAAATCATTTAAACTGGAACTCATTGAAACCTTAATCTTATTTGATTTGAATGAAGTTTAAGTTGTTCATACTATTGATGAAAGAGTTTCCTCACCTTGTTTCTCTAAAGAATATTTATTAGTTACCCTTAGGATAACCTTATTTTTGGTAGTTAACTGGTCAGATTGTCATCCCTTTAGATTTTTGGCTTCACAAGATACGTACAATGACATACAGTACTTACACATATATGCAACAAGGACCGTATTAAAAAGTCTTCCATCAGTACTTCCGCTAGGGTTAAAACGTTAACTACAACACCTACTGGAGGTTAATTTCTAGAGATAATGGTTCATCATTAGATGTCACAGTCTGTATTGGGAATATGGTTTGCTTTGACTCTTCTACATTGAAGTCCGGTATTCAAACCCCTGTAGTTATGTCTTGGGAGTTAGTTATGCATAACACAACAAGCAGATTGGGAAAAGCATCCTGGCTAGTATATATAGTGGAAAAGTCAATATCCAATACCTATTCCTCATTTGTTTGACTTACCTTCTGTCTCATTGCATTACTTAGTCGATAACTCATGGGAAATGAACATCGGTACGTGTCACTTAGCACTTCAAGAATAACAGTACTTTGAAAAAGGATTGCAGATGATTAATGAAGTGGCAACTAATTTTGTAAGTCGTCATCTTTTGGTATATTAATAAACATTGTAAATTTTTTGTTTATTTTAAAAGTTTATGTTATATTGTCTACAAAACATGGAAATTAGAAGGCAACTCAAGTGTTCTCCACATACCCAAGCAACTGGTCAAGTCTCTTAAGAATTGAAAACAATTCTTTGGATGTAGCCCGATAAGGAAAACAAAATAAAGAAGACGATGATGGAGAGTACTATGAGGAGGACAACAATGAAGAGGACGATGAAGATGACAAAAATGGAGGAGGAAACCGTGGGGTTGTGCAAAGTAATAGATGTGGGGTTAAGTGTAGAATTCTGACCACTTCACCTTCCATGGCATGAACTCACTATAGAGTAATGATTTAACTATAAATAAATTATGAAATAAATGATAATCTAATGAAATATAGTAAATATATATATTATTAACTACATTTTATTTAATAGCTCTATGAACTAATTTTATATGATTTTAAGCAGATGATGGTAATATCTATGTGAAGGTAGGCACTACTTGTCTTTAAGTCACTAAAAAAAGGAAAAAAAATAAGAAATAAACAAATTATATAATACATATATACATATGTGTGTATATATATAGTGTTTACCATCATTTGTCGTTTAAATATGCAATTTGTTTTACGTAAATGCTGACATTTAATCGTTTCTTTAGGAGTAGTTTCAAGACTTTGGTATTGTTCATAACCATCTATAAGGTACAAGAACAAGAAAGAAAAAGGTGAAATAAGAGCTTTGATATTTTTTCTACCGATCTATATCATCTCCGAATGAGACTGAATTTGAATTGCTTTGCAAAATTGTGAAGGTTCTAAATTTGTTATATGAAGATAAGATTGTTGCTCTTAACATTCATACATTTATATATTGATTTGTTAATACTAGTTCAGACCATCGAAGAGGTACAGATAAACGAAAAAAGGAAGAGTATTTGCTTTGTGAGCAAGATGACATCCATATTTAAGGAAAAGACAAACAAGAGTCAGAAGTACTAGAGTTCGCTGGATCGAGACAAACTCTAGTTTATGTGTTTGAGCTTGTTGTTGTCAAAGCTTAGTTTATATATATGATTGTGGTTGTGTATGATCATGTGCCTGCATTTAAACATACAATTGTTGTGCTTTTACCTGACCATGATATGTGATATATACTAGATTTTATGTTCATGTATATACTTCTATGCTTATGTTTATTTTTAGTTTCAAGTATAATGGTTGTCCATGGTATGTGTGTATATACCAATGTTCTGTGTTCTGACCGACGTACTGAATAATGATTAGTGGCTAGTTCAGAAATGTTGTATGATGGAGTTGCAAATCGTCTTAAAGGAATAAAACCAAGAGATCATTATTGAGAAACAAAGAATCAAGTGACTTAACACTAGCTAATGTTAAACTAATTTCACTTCTGTTAACCGACCTTTTGGTCTGGTTTCCAAAACATACCAGGTCCGCTTGAATCATCCCATCAAGTGGTACCAAAGCCTAAAGTGTCACCAAAATACTAAGGATCCAATCCCAAGAGAAGTAGTGCAAGTGAAGGCCTCACAACCCCTCAAACATACCATTTCGTATCCCTCAAAGTGAAAACCAACATCATGATTTCACATCCCTTCCTTCTCACCTCATATATTTCACATCCCCTATGTCGTCATGCATTCCATAAAACTCGCATCTCTCTAAGGATGCGATTTCACATTCGGCTAGTTGCAACAATTCGCATCCTGTAGGATGTGATTATTCGCATCCCTCCGGGACGCGGATTATTGCATCACCGAGATGCGAAATTCGCATCCCTTCGGGGTGCGATTATTTGCATCCCTTCGGGGTGCGATTATTCGCATCCCTTAAAGGGGATGCGAAATTTCCTATGTTACTATGGTGGGGTGCGAATTTTTCTTCAGCTGCTCTTCAGATTGCGAAAAACTGTTGTTGTAGTCTCAAAATCTCAACTACTCCCACCTAATCCACTACCTATAAATACCCCCTTACTCACACTCCATAAAGGTTGGATTTTGACTGATTTGACAACTCTTGGAGGTCCTAGAACACCATCAGTGACAACCTAAGCCTAGAGGAAGAAGAAGGACATATGATTTTCTCCAAAGACTTCACATATGCAAAATATAACTCCCGAATACTTAGAATTTTTTCGCAGCAAAATGTCAAGATGACGTTCAACACTTGTAACCTTAATTTTGAATAAAAATCAGCAAACACTTCAAAGTGGACGTACGTTCAATGCAAACCAAACCACTATAAATTTCTCTGTTCTTTGCTTACTATGCTGACTTTTCTATACACGAAATTTTGTTCTCGCTTAGTCGAGAACCCTTGGGTGTTACACCAACATTTTAGTGTAAATACTTTGGTGCTTTCATTGAGAGTTTTACTCGCTTCTTTCCGTCAGAGTTCCGTTTCAACTTTGAAGCGCTATTTAGGTTCTATCGACCTACCTTCTAAGTTTTCTTACGCTGGTTAAATGAGGAAAGAACCTAATGACCAAAACTTCCATAGTGGCAGACACTACAACTTCTCCACAGCCCCAACCTTCGGAACTTCCGACCGACATGGATGTTGCTGCTTCCTACGACCCTGATGCTCCAGCTGTCAAAGCTCATTTTTTTGAATTAAACAAGAAGTTGGAAGGTAGGACTCGAGAACTTAATGACCAAATGAAACAGAACATCAAGCTAATGCAATGAGTTCAAGAAAGTCAATGCAACGTCGCTCGCCTGGGACTCATCCGGAACAACAGTCGTCTTGTAGTCAACACTTAGGAAAGTTCTTATGATACTCATCATGGGAACCAGAACTCCAAAAGTAGGACTGATGCTAATACCGCTGCCAACGGCAACGACAAATGAAATGGTAATGGGATTACTGTGACTTTTAGTGAGGGAATTCATCATCACGACCATTCCCGGTTGGTTATCAATGATGGGGCAGGGCCCAGTACCCTACCCCTTTCATGACAGAACCCAATTTCCACCGCTCTAAACTTGACATCTACGTGTGCAACAGCCCAACAGGCCCAAGTTTAACTTGATCAACCTCACCAGAATCAAGCAGCTGAGGTTGACGACATGGATGAAGTTGATGCTGATATACATCCAAGAAGACGTCCATAGCCCCGAACTCCTGAGTTGAACCATGACCGCTGGAATCCAGCGGACGTTCAGTCTGCGTATCTCATCGACATGGTTCGAAGGATCATGAGAGAGACACAAGGAAATGCTACCGACATTTGGGAAACCAATATGAGGAGTAACCCCTTCACTCGGGACGTTTATGAAGCCGAATGGCCTCGACTTTTCAATATCCCCCATCTTACAGTTTACTCATGGAAGATCGATCTCTACAACTTTCTAAACCGCTATAAATGACATAGGGACTCATGTAGAGCCAACGGTGCCGTCAAATGCAAGTGCTTCTAATCTTCCTCGAAGGCACAACCTTACTTTAGTTTGATCGACTTCCGCTTTGATTCATATCTACCTTCGACCAACTGGCTTCCGAGATGGTAAAGTAATTCAGAATGCATGTCACAAGGCCATAGGACACTCTTACTCTTTCCAACCTCTACAAGGGCACGGGGGAATCTCTTAAGAGTTACCTTGAATGCTTCATCACCTCCTTCACCGAGGTTGACGATCCAAAGCCACATACAGTCTTGGTCCAAATTGCTAAGGGTGGGCTACCCGACTCCAAATTTGGAGCGTGGATTAGCAGAAAGCAACCCAGGACCTTAGAAGCTTTCTACGAGAAGGCCAATCAATTTATGTGCCAAGAGGAAGCACGGAAGAACAACGAAGCACAAAGTGACCATCTTCATAACCCACTCCAAAACTCTGTCCAAGATAGCATCAAGGGAAAACAAGTCGGAGAATCTTCTGATAAGGGTAAAGGGGTGGTCCTATTCAAGCCCAAGCCAAACAACGGAAAACCTAGCGGCCGCAATAGCTAATCTCCTGGAGATCTAAAGAAGCACGACCACTACCCAACTTACAGGAACTGCACTTCTCTCAACGGAGAGTTGGAGGAAAATTATCTTGAGACCTGTAATACCATTCAATACAAGAAACCAAACACGAGAGAATCTACAAAACACAAGAAGAACTCCAGCAAGTGCTGTAGATTTCACAATATGTTTGGCCACAACACAAACAAATGTTGCCATCTCAAGGATGTTATGGAGAAGTTCATTCACGAGAAACGTTTAGAGAAGTACGTTCAAGCTTTTGCTCCTTCAGAAGCAGCCGCGGGCCCTTCGATGCCTGCACTTCCTTCGGTTAATGCGGCCCCAGGGCTGTCCAATTAAAGACAACCTGACATCGTCATCAATACCATTTGCGGCAGGCCTCACCCCTCACATGAGAGCTTCCGGCATATGGAGGAATATGCCAATTCTATCAAGCATGCCAGCTTGGAGGCACTCTACACCTTGGACGAGTCCATCCCCGCCAAGCTTCAGAAGAGAATGTGGGATGATATCGTCTTCCACGAGAGAGTCTACAAGAATTGAAATCCCAACCATAGACCCTCTCGTTATTTCTACACACATAAGTCCAACCTATGTCTGAAGAATCCTCATCGATTATGGAAGCTCAGTCAACATAATCTTCAAGTTGGCATATGATCAGATGAAACTTGAGGACAAGACTTGAAGTCCTGCCACATCGCAATACGTGGCTTCAACGGTTCCTCCAACCAACCTATAGGCATGGTAGACTTGCCAGTCGAGATTGGAAATGGGGATCGAAGTTGAGTACGGATCCTCACCTTCATGGTGATCGATGTCATCTCTCACTACAATGTATTTTCTGGATGTCCGTTGTAGATTTCCAGGTCTGCATGGCACCATGGTTTTTTCTCATGAAAATTTCGATAGAGAATGGAATCAGTACCGTCAAAGGCGACCAAGCAACTGCGAGAGCCTGCTATTTCGTTGAGTGGAATGATGCCATCAGCAAGGGGAAAGCCAAGAGCATGTTGCCGGTCCCCTGCAACAAAACTGCCATTGCGTAGCAATTAAAGGACTCTGAGTCCTGGCTCAAATGACACTGTCGTCTTTCTGACAATCTTGATCCGAAGGAAGATGAAGAGCCCGACTTCGAAAGGGCTACCCCCGTGGAACCGTCGACATTCCAATCAATCCCGCCGACCCGACAAAGGTCTTGAAGATTGGATTACAACTCTACCACGCAATAAAGGAAGAGCTCGTGGACTTCCTTTGTGTTTTTTTGGGCCCACTCAGATATGTCGGGTATCGACCTAGGGATCGCTTGTCACATGCTCAGTATCAACCCGAATCATCTTCCTGTCAAACAAAAGCATCGAATCTTGGGAATAGAGAGATCGATGACACTCAAAAGAAGAGGTGGATAAGTAGCTTGATAACAAATTTATCCTTGACGCTCTCTACTCCAAATGGGTCTCCAATCCAGTCTTGGTCAATAAATCAAATGGCAAGTGGCGAACGTGTGTCGATTATTCAGATTTGAACATAGCTTGCCTGAAAGACAGTTTCTCACTTTCAAAGATCGACCAACTAGTTGATTCAACCGTCAGCTACCGGCTTCTCTCCTTCATGGATGCGTACTCAGGCTACAATCAGGTTTTGATGTACCTTCCAGACCAGGCGCACACTTCCTTCATTATTGATCTTGGTCTTTATTATTATGTTGTCATGCCTTTCGGTCTCAAGAATGCTGGAGCTACCTATTAGTGGTTGGTCAACCGCATGTTCAAGGACCAAATCAGGAGATCCATGGTGGTCTACGTGGACGATATGCTCATGAAAACAAGGGTGTAAAATGTCCACATCAATAATCTCGTGGAAATGTTCAACGTCCTTTGTAAATATGGCATGAACTCGATCCCTTGAAATGCTCTTTTGGAGTTGCATCGGGAAAATTCCCGGGTTTTGTTGACAATTCACGAGGAATCGAGGCAAATCCGGAAAAAATCCAAGATATTTGGGATATTCAATCCCCTTAGAGCATCAAAGATGTTCAAAGCTTAAACGGGAAGGTGGCTGCCCTCAGTCAGTTCATATCAAAAGCTACTAACAATTGCATTCCCTTTTTCAACTTGCTCAGAAAAGGAAAGCGCAACTTCACATGGACACCAGAGTGTATTATTGCATTGCAGGACCTTTTGAGTCACTTAGAGCGACCGCCTATCTTGTCAAAACCCATGGACCATGAGACTTATACATCTATTTGGTTGTTTCTATCTAGGCAATTAGCTACGCACTAGTGTGCGAAGAAGATCTGTCAAACGACCCATTTATTACATCAGCAAGAGGTTGACAGGTGTAAAGAAGAATTATCTGAAACTTGAGAAGCTTGCTATGTATATTAATCCCTTCCCGGAAGCTACGACCGTAACTTTAGTCACATCCAATCAAAGTCTACACTGACCAACCGCTACGATAGGTCCTGCAACAACCTGAGATGTCTGGGTGACTTTTGAGGTAGAATATAGAACTGAGCCAATTCAAGATCACATTCATACCTCGCCGAGCTATCCTCGAACAAGCCCTTGCAGGCTTCATCGCGAATTTTACTATTGTCGAAGAGCCTCTTCCAGAGGAAGTATGGCCTCCCAAAATTTAATGGAATCTGTTCGTGCATGGATCATCTAATAGTCAGTGTTTTGGCACCGGAGTTGTACTCATTACTCCTGAGGAACACTCGATCTACTATGCTTTGAAGGTCAACTTACTTTCTACCAACAATGATGCTGAATATAAAGCCTTGATTGTCTGACTCGAAATTGCAACCAAACTTAGCATCAAAGCTCTCTAGATTTTCTCCGACTCACAGTTCATCGTACGCTAGGTGCACGGTAAGTATCAAGCCAAGGGGGCATGACTTGCTTCCTACCTCACTCGAGTTCGTGATCTGCTTCCTTCCTTCGACCAATTAATTATCACTCACATCCCCCGAGAATTGAACGAGAAGACTGATTCATTGGCTAAGCTAGAAAGTTCTGGGGATGCATAACTCATGGGACTCGTAGAACCGAACTCTCTGAGTATCGATCAGATGTAGATTGATTCAGTATCAACGACGGAGATTGATCGTGAACCTGAGTCTTGGATGACCCCTAATCAAAAATTACTTGCAATAGGGGATCCTCCCAAACTGTCGAAATGAAAGACAACACTCATCTGCAAATCATCACGCTACATCATTTAAGATGGAGTGATATACAAAAGGGGATAATCTGTTCCATTACTCCGATGTGCATCCCATAACAACACCGAGCATGTAATGCTGGATGTGCACGAAGGCGAGTGCGGCGACCACATTGGGAGACAAACTCTGGCAAAGAAGATTCTCAAATATAGTTATTTTTTGCCAACTCTCGAACAGGATGCAGTTGAGTACTCCCGCAAATGCGACAAATGGTAGAGATTCTCGAAGATTCCAAGAGCCCCATATATCAAGCTAACATAGACGGTCAATCCGCGGCCATTCGCTATATAAGGAATCAATATCATCAGAACTTTCTGATGGCCCAAGGTGGGGCACGCTATGCTATCGTCGCAGTTGATTACTTCACCAAATGGGCCAAAG
Organism: Allium sativum; assembly: GCA_030737875.1. Lineage (NCBI taxonomy): Eukaryota > Viridiplantae > Streptophyta > Magnoliopsida > Asparagales > Amaryllidaceae > Allium > Allium sativum. Next base: position 489,019,241 of record CM060916.1, read on the forward strand.
TCAAGCCTCTTACTACAATTTACAACCAAGAAAGTGATCAACTTCGTCATCCTTAACATTATCACTCGTTTTGGAGTTCCCAAGAATATCATTTCTGATAATAGGACTACCGACGACACGATATTGAGAAGAAATTCTCCATAGTAGCTCATCCTCAAGCCACTGGGAAAGTTGAGGTTATTAACAACGTGATCAGATCCATCATCAAGAAGGGTCTGGAAAAGGTTGGAGGCTTATGGGAAGATGAACTCCCTTGCCCCTTATGTAACAACCCGGAATTTTGGTAATAAATAAACTGGTTAATTAGATTTCTAAAAATAATAATTTCTACGAATGATGGAATTTGACCATTAAACTTTTTCCATTGTGTCCGTTATGAAATTCTAGTCAACTTTCATGTTTGGAGTTTTGTGAACAGAGTCCATATGAAAAGTTACGAACGAAATATGAAAAATGGACGAAAATAATTAAATTAAAATTTTATATATATATATATATATATATATATATATAGTAACCATTTATTTGCCTTCCACCTCACTCCCAGGTCAACCAAGCTGTAACAACCCGGAAATTCTGAGCTAATTTAAAAATTTTATTTTGACAATTTTGATGAATTTTGAATATATAAAATGATTTATTTTAAATATTAACGACGAGAAATTTATTTTGAATAGAAGTAGAACGTATATATTTATTTGAATCATCATTAGAATATAAATATTTGTTTTTAATTATAAAAGGAATTGAAAATGGCGCGGTAGTTCGAAAATTCGATTTCAAATTTCAAATGAATGTACAGGATTCAAGATAAACCGGATTTTAGCGAAACAAGAAATATTTGAATCTGTTTAACCATATCTTTCTAACGAAGTCAAGAAACTGAGATTTCACTCTAGAGGTTGAAAGATATGTCTAGTTTAAAATTCAGAAAAGTCGCTGTGGAATTTATATATTTTTTAATAATGGAAATTTTGCAAACGACCTCGGTTTTTGACGAAACCACTTTTGTTAGATCCGTGATGTCAAGTTATTGCTAGGTTTCAAAATTTATAATTTTCTGAATCAATATGTGAGCGTGGCAAAGGAAAACACATTTGACCAGTTTCAGTTGATTTTAATCGACTGGAAAATGGCCATTTTTCAAACAGTCTCAGAATTTGATGAAATTAGTTTTGTTAGGACTGTATCGTCAATACGAAGCTAGAAAATATTTTTCGGTAATTTTTAGAGTCTGTATGTGGCCCCGGTAAATTGAAATATGTGCTCAAATTCAATATATAGATTTGTATTTTGATTTTGTCAAAAACTGATCGAAACGATCGAATCAGCTTACGATATATATCCCATTGTGTTCGGAATGGAGGTAATTAGCTAGGGACGACAGGTGGTGGGTTACGTTTCGAGGTCAAAATAAAAAGGTACTTTTTGAAACTAAATAATTAAATAAAAAACCCTCTCTCTCTCTCTATACCTTCTCTCAGCCCCCTCCCCTCCCCCTCTCCCCCGCGTTGACCGATTCAAATATAAAAAAGGAAAAAAAGAGAAGAAAACCTAAATCGCGCCGCAACCTCCCTTTTTTCGTCGATGCTCCGCCACCGCGCCTCCCCAAGCGGCGGTGCCCTCCCCCCTCCTCCGATCCTCTCCTCTTCCACCTTAAATCCGAACCCCCAAACCCCCCTAAAATCGAGATGCACCGCCACCAGCCCCTTTCCACCGCCGCCTCCGATCGTCAGCACCACCACGACCACCTGCCGCCACCTCCTGACCTACTACGCCCTCCTCCTCTCTCCCATTCGATGAACAGTGAGTTTTTTTCCATTTTGTTTTATTTTATTATGAAGTTAGGTTTTAAAAATATAAAAAGTTAGTTTTTAAAAATATATACAGTTATATTTTTATTATATAAAGTTAGATTTTTATATATGATAAGAATTAGATTTTTATGTGATAAAAACCCGATTTTTACATATGCGTTAAAGGGATAAAAATCCGATTTTTTTACATATGTATAGAAGATATAAAAATATAAATTTTATTATATAGAAGGTATAAAAATATTATTTTTATTTATGTAGAGTGATAAAAGTAGGATTTTTATAAGACAGAGAATATAAAAATATAATTTTTATATATATAGCGAAATAAAAATCTGATTTTTATTATATATATGTTGAAATAAAAATGTGATTTTTATAGCATCGAAATAAAAATTCGATCTTTATATAAGGAGTAGAAATATAAAAATATAATTTTTATATAGGATGGGGCGTTGTAAAAATATATGAAGTAGAAATAAAAATGTGATTTTTATATATGTAGCGAACACGGACAATGAAAGTGACAAAGGGCGAGCGCGATGGAGATTTCCTACATATGAAGAGTCGCGGCGTTTGGTTTAGCTTCTCGGCGAGAACTTCTCACTTTAAATTTTCTTTTCTAGTTAAAAATATATACTAGGATGCAGACGGTGCTTAGCAGCACCCGTCGTCCACAGATCATGGACGACTTGTTTGATTTTGTTGTGTTGTGAAAACTGATTGTGATGTGGAATGAATGAAAATATATTCATGTGTTGAAATAAATTATTTATTGTTAAAAATATTATTTTTAACGTGAATGTGAATAAATAAATATTCATTTACAAATCGAACGATTTGTTTATGTACACCTATTTGAAGGATATTGATTGGGACGATAAATTTTACACGTCGTCCAACAGCACAAGTAATATTCAGTGTTTGTGGATTGAAAGCCCACACGGGTGTTGGGATGATATTAGACGTACACTAATCCTAATTGTTTAGTGGTATGTCGATCGTTTGATTGATAGACTGTGTAAGCGTTAGTTATTTATATTTAACGCTTATCCAGTTGTGTGGTGCATTTTGGATGATGGTTGATTATTTATCATTGCTATTATTTACATGTGCTGTATGGAATCCATATAATTAACATTATATGGTAATTAATTAGGCCTCATTCCAATTGGGAAAATAAAGAATATTATAAAATATCAATTCAGGTGTTGAATAGAATAAATATTCATGTGTTGAATAAAATATATATTCATGTGTTGAGTAAAATATTTTAACAATAAAATTTACATCTTTATCATAATTTTATAAAATATATTAAATAACAAAAATAGTCATGTGTTGACGATACTCATGTGTTGAGAATATTCATGTGTTGAAACTATTCATGTGTTGAATAAAATATTTATACAATAAAATTCATATTTTTATTGTAAGTAAGAAATAATAAATATTCATGAGTTGAATAAAGTATATATTCATGTGTTGAATAAAATATTCATTTGTTGAATAGAATAATGAAGTTATTGAAATATATAAAGCCATGTTGAATAGAGATGCGCCATTTTGATGCAAACGATATTTATATCGATTTTATTCGAATATATTAAAAGGAAGTGATTCCAAAGTATAATATTTTGAAAATATTATCATTTATATATTAATGATATGAAATATTCAATTTTGATTTAAAATTGAATATGAAATTGAAATTGTTTTGAAAATGAATTTAAAACGAATTATGAAATACGTTTGAATTGAAATCGACGAATATATATAATATATATTATATATATTAAATGGCCTGAATAGAACGCGCCGCGCCGCGGCAGTTCGCGAATTTCGACCATTGACTTCGAATTGACGTTACGGGAGATCGATCCGCCGGATTCTCCTGAAACTAGAACCGTTGGGTTCGTATCGAAAAGAGCTTTCCAATGAATATTAGAAATTTGAAATCTAATGGTTGGATTTGGAATTATGTCCAAATCAAATTTGGAAAAGGTCGCTGTAAGTGCAGTTCGGTGGCCATTATTGAAAAACGAGTGTACGGGCCTTGATAAAATTATTAAAAATATTAATAATTTGTGTAAAATCATAACATATGAATTGGAAAGAACTGGGATGAAAAATTCCACATTTGAAAGGATAAAAATATATTTTTATCTAAATGAACTAGTTTTGAACTAGAATTATAATCCAATACTTTTGAATAAATAAATTGGATTTGAAGTTGTTTTAAAAATAATCAGAATTTCCAATACGTGAATTGGAATGGATTTGAATCGAAATTATCTTCGGAATATTTCGATGTTGGATTTTGTGATTATACAGATATGGTTGTGGAAATTTGAAAGAAATATTTATATCGTTATTTCCAATACGATATTTGTTGGTTTCAGAATTTGATATTGAATATAAGCAGATATATTTTCAATTTAGAGCCTTGTATTTAATACCAAATGGGATTTTGGGCTCGTTGTGAAGGGTGTCTTAAATAACACTGTTCTTGAACCCAGTTTAGAAAAGAATACATCTTTTAATTAAGATTTAGTGAAATTGTCCAGTTAATTAGTATTTAATTGGAATTGAATTTAAATTGGTTTTTGGGGTTTATCTTGAGTGGTGTTTTGAATAACACCTGTTCTTTAACCCGATTAACAATGGAAAGTGATTTTGGGTTTATCGTGAACCGTGATTTAGATGACATTGGTTCTTTAACCCAGTTAAAGACAGGATATTGATTTTTGGGAAGATTAAAACTAAGTGGAGTTTTAATGAATCTTTAATTAGATTAAAGTGATCGAGAATGGAGTATCACCTGTTTTGCTCCAAAGCGATAGTTAAATCTTTAATTAGATTTGAACATGAAATGTTAATTAATTTTACCGATAGCACCGTGGTGTTAGATATGGAGTATTAACATTTTTTCTCCATGGGATGAATAGGTTGGGATTGAGAGATAAAATAAATAATTACTTCGGTGTGGTTCGCTAATCCCGACTAGTTTGGAAAACCTTAACATGGTTTGAAATGATATCCAAAGGAAGATTAAAGAATAAATTTTGGAGAATTTATCTTTAATAAAATTAATGGGAACCTTTCCCTAAGAATGTGAATATTTGAATAAAAGAATACTCTGAATTGGAATGAGGCGTATGTTGTGTTTGTGTAACATTTGTTTATACCCATTCTGAATAACCTATTCGACGATAAGTCGAAGATGAAGACGGTGGTTGAAGACTGGAGGTCTTCACATCGTTTGGATGATTATTGATGATCTTGATTGGGCTGTACACCCGAGAGGAGGGAATCAGTTGGTGATCATCCAGACGTACTTGGAGATCGATGGATATGCGAGGAATAAGGTTCCTCTGGTTTCGTTCAGACCCAGAATGAACTTGTAAATGGACTATGTGTCTGACATTGGATTTTATTCTGTGTGATTGATTTCTATTAAATATATACCTGTTTGGCGGCGGAGAATTTATTCTCTTACTTAACGCCTTTCTCTGAGATGTACGAGCTTAGAGGTTATATATTGATGAATATCAATCGCATGGCATGGATTACCTGTATGGCATGCCTAAGTGCAGATGATCGAGGCTTCTGTTGAAAAGCAAAGTCTTGTGGTTGATGATCAAAGCACGACCTGTGTGGCATAGCTTTGTGTATAGCGCTAATTCGCGAGCCTCACACCTCAGTATGAGTCAAAAACGGGATAGTGACTGCAGGGAGAGCACGACGTTTCTTTCTAGCTATGGGTGATGTCAGTGACCTACCAGCCCTGACATTTATATACTTTTTACCTTTGTGGTTGTTGCATGTGAGGCGCCTCAGATATAGGTCTGTAAGGACCGGGAAACGTGTGTTCAGGAATTGCCAATCCTCAAAAGTAAGAGAGGACCGACCTTGAAGATCCAGGATCGCTGTGTGTGGTACTGAGACATTTGCTAGAGTGTTTCGAATGGAGAGGAGCTTGCCCCTTGCCTCAACTCATGATGGATCCAATTTCTAATACGTGATAATTCGGTTTTATTTGTAGAGCCTAGTATGGCGACATAGTAGATGGTAGCTATGCCGCCTATGATTGATACTTATGATTGAAATTATTTTGATGCTACACACTTATAGTAATATCAAAATAATGTGTTTTTGAACGTATCAAGCATTCTTTGGCTACTATAAGGTAAAACCCTATCCTTCGGCTTGCGTTGCATTGTGTGATGGGACCTGGGTCTTATAATAGCTTTATTTTTCTTTATTTAGCATTACGCTGTTTGTTTTATGCACTGGTATTCATGGGAGGAAACCCGTTCCGTATTATACGACGTGGTCCCTTGATTTATCTAACTTTAAAATAAAGATTAATAGTTTTTTTTAGTTCTCACACCAGTCACATGACTGACCTGGAGTTTATTGTTTTAACCTAAACTCTGGGTGCCCCTATTTTCCATATGGGCAGCTAGTGGTTTTGAGTTTTGCAGATTTATATTCACAGGATCCTGGTTTACAGCTGGAATGATACTCGGAAAGCTTTGTATCCATGTATTTATTTCAGTTGTTTGTTGTATTATTTTCCGCTGCTATGTATTTAAATGTAATTTAAATCTCTGATATTTATCAAATGTGTAATATTGATTCATACTCTGTGATATTCTTGTATTCTGATGGAATTGTTGTAATAAGCAATGTAATGTTCTTACGTTTGCGTTCCGATGTGTGTTGTTCTCAAAGCAATTCGTTCTTTCCTTTACGGGGAAGTCTGGATCGCTATACAAGCAGTCGATCGGGGTGGTCGACCGACTGTCGACTATTGGCTGCGACTGCTTAGTCGAGCCAGGCAGTGGCAGCTAGGGTTAAAACCTATAAAATTATTATTTTAGCGGACAAATGTTTATTAAATTAGATCCAACGGTTCAGGGTTATTTCAACACCTATAAATAAAGGGATAGGCCCCCATTCTTTTTCACATATTTCTGAAAGCAACGCGAAGTTCTGCCATTTTCCTTTCTCCTCAAACAACTTCTAAAACAAAAATATGTTCATATAAAATAAAAATCAAACATAAACAATATAGATTTGAAGGGGTTAATCAGACTCAAGTGGAAAAAGAATATGGATTGGTGCCTAGGTTCTGCTCGATAGATTTCTCCCCACTCTTCTTATTTTCTTGCAAATCTACAAATCAGAAAGTATCCCTTTTCAGAATAAAAGCAGATCTATAGAAAAATTAGGGATTGTAGGCCTAAAAGATTATTTAGATTTCAGATTCAGACTCTTAATTTTTTTTTGGGAAGTTTATATACAAAGTATGCACATAATTATTTCGTTTGTATTGAATTTGAAATATATGCTCATGTATTCAACAGATCTATTGTAGTATTTGTCAAATCTAAAGAATAATTGTGTTTTTGAATTATATTATCATTTTGTAGGCTTATTAGATTGTTCATACCGTTGCCTACAATTGTATTTATGAATATTGTAGTTATTTTAAGCATCATGGATCTGGAAATCAGTCCCATATGAAAACTTTATTAAAAAGATACAAACCTGTTTTTGTTTAGTTTTGTTTGGGTTTTAACTTAGTTATTGTAAATATGAATTTTTGCTCTTTTTCAATAAAAAGACATTATTTGAAATTAATAAGAAATATGTACCAAAAATAAAAAGGAAAGAGTTGTGTAAATTCATGTACAAACATAGATTTCAATGTGTTTGTGCATAGTTTACATCAACCATTCCAAAAACATACATATTATATATTTCTTGTGATTTGAAATATGTTTACCCCTCTTTTAAATATTCAAGCATATTTACAATAATTACAGTTAATAGCCTTCTTGTGAGATTTAGAATCTTATTATAAAATTGAATGTAAAAAGGAATGTTTGGTTTTTAGCCTAAACCAAAACATTAGATTAAATAATAGTAAAAATAAAAGAATAATAACTATGTTAACTGCGCAAAAATATAAATATATATGTGCATTATCTGTCAAAATCTACGTAAACAATGAAATTATATTATAATGTTTGTATGCTTGAGTGGTTTTCATTTTATGGAATTATACATGAAAATGTAATCCATATTAAATGGAAATATATGTTATGACCGTTGTAGCAATTAATGTAATTGATTTTCTATAAATAAGGTTATAAAAAAATAGTAACCATTGTAATTATCGTTTTTTGGGAAAACAAATTAAATTAGGTAATTAGGCCTAATGGTTACAATTTAAAACAATGACGAAGAATAAAAATTGTAACTCCAATTTAGTAAGTAAACTTTTTCTTATAACATATAATATATTTTTTAAAGCAAAAATGTGTGATCCTCTAAAAGAAAAGAGCGCGCGCACACACACACGCACACACATATATATATATATATATATATATATATATATAACAAGTGACAATAACTGCCAACATGCCTGGCAGGCAACCAATAGTAAACGACCAACTCAGACTATGACCATAAGTATAGAAGGTAGATAAATGGGCTCCAGAAAAAACACTGCCCATCATACTTCAAAATCAAATTCCGGCAAGGCCACCACCCGATTATAAAGTATATCTACTCCTAAATAATAAAATAGTCACTCCAAAAAATACATATGAACAACACAACATAATAAAAGAAAGGACATTCGAGAACTGATCTCCAATAAGCTCCTCAACGAAAATCAACTGACCTGTACCCTGAAATAAGACTAAACAAAAAGTAAGCTAACAAAACACACACACACACACACACACACACACATATATATATATATATGTGTGTGTGTGTGTATGTGTGTGTGTGTAGACAAATTAACATCATAGGATAGACAGACACAACTATAATAACCACTAAATCAGATATTAATAACAAATACATATTCTATTATAACTAAAATGTGTAGTAATAAAAAAACAATCATTTTGAAGATGGGATGACACCCAACTAAAAATGGCAATAGATCTAGTTTTCTATCGACTCCCTATACGCCGCGTCTAGCCTTTCTCCTTCTCACCGCCCTTCTTCTCCACCCAACACCACCTTGTTGATGGTCAAGACCAAGAAGAATAAGACTCGACTCAGCTCTGGGTCCCATTCTGACAAATCCAGCATTAGATTTAGGCGCTAATACAACCAAATCGCCTCTGGGCTTGAAGCTGACTTGTCTTTGAAATTTTCTGACTCGTCGGAGTCTACCTCTCCACTGATTAAACAAGCTTCTGTTGAAGCTCTGGATTTACTACTGCAGGAGATTCCTGTAGCACCCTTTCTGTCTGTGGAGCCTTCTGCGAAAACTGGGACGACTGCTATCTCAACTATGATCTTTGTGTTAAACAATACATAGCCTCCTAGTCAAGGTACGTCTCTTCGACAAATGGTTTTGGGGTAACATACCGTTGTTGGTGAATCTGCAGTTGGAAATGTGAACCAAGTGAATGATAACACTGATGGAACTATTGTGAGCACTGATGTACCAAATGTGACTTTGCCTGTACAATGTGAGACTGTGGCACATGAGTGCTCTGATGTACCAGATGTGTTAGTGACTAAGAACTATGTGACTGAGCCAATGGAGTGCACTAATGATGTTCGACAAAATGCCATAGCCACAATGACACCCTGGAAATCACTTTTGAAACATTATCAAACATTGTCGGAGATTATGAACCAATCCACTTCTCCATACCTGATTCTGATTCCGTACCAGCTTCTCCTTCTGAAATAATAAATGAAGCAAAGAATTTTTTGGAAAAATTATGTTGTAGGATTCTTTTTAGAATCAAAGCTTCCAAATTTTGATACGCAAACTGCATGCCGTGGAGCTTGGAGGCTACATGGGCAACTTCGGATTATTCTTGTCAATGGAATGTATTATCTTAAATTCTCATCTATTAAAGAAAAACATAGGGTCTTGGAGGCAGCTCCCGCTATTATTAGAGGTAAACCATTCATAGTCACTCCTTGGAATGCATCTGTGGATAGAGCCAGAGATCAGGTCCACCCTTTCCCAGTGTGGGCCCAATTTAACAATGTCCCTTCTGCTCTTCAACCGCTTATTGGGCTCAATTGGCTAGCGTGCCATATTAGTATGCTCAAATGTTTTGACTCCAACATGGTAGCCAGAAAAAATCTTGTATATGCGAGAGCATTGATTGAAGTTATTCCTTACAAACCTCTTCCAACACAGTTGAAGGTATGCATTGAAAATCATATTTATTTTGCTGTTGTAACATACAAATGGAGACCGGAGGTATGCAGTCTGTGCAAATCTTTTGGTCACGTTAATGAGAAATGTTCTGCTTTGAGTGACAATATTCAAAAAGAGAAAGTTCCTCTATCGTGTACACCGCCTATGATTTGGATCCTTAAAATCAAGCCTATTGTCACTCTACATGCTAATAATTTGGCTAATGGTGTTAATCACACTAATAAAGTACCGATAGAGAGTCAATCTTTTGATTGGAACAAATTTGATAGGATTCTGACACACTCTAATACTGGTATGAAACACAAGCTGAGTGATGGAACTTTTTATATTAATGTTGATGAAGTACATATAGCACGAAAATTAATGTATAAAGTTGAAGGTAAATGGCTAGTTTTAGCTATGGATGGTAGATGGTAAAAGTAACGAGCAATTACTTCAAGACTCTAGTTGGGACAAACAACATCTATATTCTGAGCTCTCTTCTTTTTATGTGTCTGATTTGGCTACCCACTTTGTTTAGACAGAGCAGGAAGTATCACCAGGGGATGATGTTGGAGATTAGTTTCTTTGACAACCCATACTAGACTAGGCAAATCAGCTTAGCTCCTGTATTTCTTTTTTACATGTAAGTGGTGGACGGTCCACCTTAAAAACCACTAGTTGATCGTTAACCCCAATCACCTGAACTTCATGTATTTTATTACTGGTTATAATAAAAGGTGTTTGTAGTCACCTTAAAAATCGGTCGGCTTTGCCCAAAAAAATGCTTAGTAATCCTAACAAACAAATTCAAATTATTTCTAACCTTAACGAGAAATCTGTCAAACATAGGATCACTAATCATCTTAAAATAAGGGTAAAACATCCAATCTAAACAAAAAGAAACAAACTTAATTATTATTATTATTATTATTATTATTATTATTGCTTTAATAAAAATAAATATATATAACAAAAGTGAGATAGATTATGTAGAAATGGCTACATAATCTGTGCACACACAAAAACAAGAATATACTAGAATAACAGTTGACGAACAAAAATAAGTACATCCGAAAACAAATGACAAGGAGGGCCAAAATCAAGCGGACCCTCTATAGTCACTCGCCACTGTCACGGAAAACGCCAAAGCCTCCACAAATCCAAAGAACAAGGAATGAGTTCCAGAACAAGCCGCTCGAAGAGGACAAAAATTAAATCCCAACAACTGAAATCTTCAGCTCTAATACATCTATAATAATCCAGCCAAAAGCTTCAGCTCCATATCCAAAACTCCATCTCCAGTAAGCTCCAGATTAGATCCTCCAGCAAACTAAAAGCCCAGTGAGATACTATCCAAATAGAACCTACAAAACCAGGGCCTACGGCAATAGCAAACATCATAAGAGATAAAAATGGGGGGGGGAGGGGGAGGTGATGGTGTGAAGAGGAGAGTGGGTAAACCTCCCCTGTTCACAAAAGTCCGGAGCGGACTCAACCGATCCCCGCCCTAGAGCCAGGTGGTACTGTGGAAATGGACATAAAACCCGCCAGCCTCCTCGAGCGGGAGCTAATCACTCCCCTAAACAGCCTACCACGGAATGCAAGGAAAACATCATTCCTTACCCGTCAAATGAAGGTAGGAGGATCCATAGGAATTTCTTTAAATATTGCCTTGTTCTGCAAGCACCAGATATGCCAGTAGATAAGGAACAACCTTAATAATAAATTTATCTACAGTAATAGAATTAGAACGAAACATACTCTGATTTCTATCAAACAAAATAAATGAACATATAATTGTTACTAAAGTATCAAGTACATATCTATAATTAAAATTAAAATCAATTCTAATTTTTTTTCCAATAAAAATCACTACTTTTATAATTATGAGAAAAATTGAAAAGAAAAAACCGTAAAACCATATTTAAAATATAAAACGTTTTAATATAAGAAAAAAATGATTAACATTTTCATCCAAAAGACTACAAGAACCACATTTAGAATCAAAAATAATTTTTTTCTTTCTTAATTTCTCTACAGTATTTAGTTTCTTATAAATAATCAGCAACATATGAGATTTAGCTTTTGGCGGAGCATCAACCAAATAAACTTAAATTTTAAAATCGAAATACCTGTAAAATTAAGGAACTTACACATAGATTTAGTAGAGTACTTCAAACTCTTATCAAGGCCCAAATAAATATTCGTAATTATTATCAATATGATAGAATGACAGCTTAGCTCATAACAAGGCAAATTGCCTAAACACTAATCCATCTAAAATATCCTCAAATGTAAATTCCCATGGGGGATCAAACTCTCCATATAAACTTCCCTAATCAAGGCATTCTTAAAGAAGCAAATCTCAAAGAGTTCTTTAAATTCAATTTTAAGGGGAAATCAAAAAATACAAGAATCACGCCAAAAAAATGTATTATCTTGCGAATGGATAACCAAATTAATACCTAAGTTAAAAAAGTAAAAAAATTTCAAAATGGAATTCCAAAAAGAAGATAGCCTATTAGTCCAAATATAATTAGTATCAAATATAATTTTACCCCATCACAATAAAACTTAGATACTATTTGTTTCCAAACTGCAGACACTTGGATTTCTAAATTTCCACAACCATTTAGCCAATAAAGAAGAATAAAATTATGTAAATTGATAACCCCTAGACCACCATCCTTCTTATATCTACAAAAAACTTCCCAATTAACCAAACACTTGTATCCACTACAAATGTTTTCCCTACTCCAAAGAAAAGTACACCTAATCCTATAAATCTTATCAATACCCAATTAGGAAGACGATGCGTAGCCATCCAATAAGTAGGAATAGTAGATAAAACAGAGTTAATTATAACTAATCTACCAATTCTATATAGAAATCTGCTATTCCAACCAGAGAGACTATTAGTAATCTTATCAACAATAATCAACCAATCGTCATGTTTTAGTTTAGATGGTCTAATCATAAAACCAAATAATTAAAAGGAAAACTCATATAGAACAATTCAGAGTATTAGCAACTTGATTCTCAACATTATCAAGATCACTTAGCACCATAACCGAACTTTTAACCAAATTAATTCTAAGGCTAGAAAGCATCTAAAAACAATAAAGAATATATTTCAAGGCAATAATATGTTTGGGTAAATGATATGAAAATAAAAGAGTATCGTCAGCAAATTGAAGCTTAGATAATTCATTACTAAAAACCCCATTATCTACAAAATCTAGAACTCCATTCCCTGCCACTCTCTTGATAAAATTGGTGAATACATCAACAACGAGATTAAACAATAGAGGCGATAATGGATCTCCTTGTCTAAGCCCCCTCTTAGACTGAATTTTATTCCCAACAAACCCATTAACTACTATATTAGAACAACCAAATTTAAGTAATATAATGATCCAATTAACCCACCTTATACTAAAGTCCCTAGCTAAAATTAAATCGTAAATAAAATCCTAATCTACAATATCAAAAGCCTTTTCAAAATCGATTTTCAAAATAGCACACAAAAATTTGTTCTTACAACACAAATTAATATATTCTTGGACAATGACTACACCATCCACTATGTTCCTACCTTTTATAAACATAATCTGCGAATTATTAATAAGATCATCCATCTTTAGGCCGTGTCTATTATCTAAAACTTCAGTACTAATCTTAGCTGATTGATTAAGGAAATAGGTCTAAAATGTTTTAATTTATTAGCTCCTAATTTCTTATGAGTAAGAATAACATTTACAAAGTAAAATCTACCAATCTGTAAATTCCTACTATAAAAATCATTAAATAGGTTTATAATGTCAAATTTCAAAACATCCCAAAAATGTTTATAAAAAAGAATAGAAAAATCATCTGGACCAGGAACTTATCACTAGGCATATCATTAATGGCTTGCCAAATCTCATGTTCGGTGAATGGCTTGTCTAAATCTAATAAATGAATCTTAGAATAAGAAGGATAAATATCATTCCATATAACATTAACCTCCTCTTTATTCTAGATCCAAAAATCTGCCTATAATAGTTAGTAAAAGCATTATTTAAATCTTTCAGAACAAACAATTCAATGTTATCAACAAAAATGTAATAAATAAAATTGTTACACCTTCTCTTATTAGCCACATTATGAAAAAAAACTTCGTATTATTATCACCTTCCTTAATCCATTAAACACGAGCTCTTTGCTTCCACATGACCTCCTCTTTCTCTAGAATCAGCTTAAGAACATTCCTAATACAACAAAATTTATCACGCTCATTAGGACGAAGCAGCCTATTTTCACTAGCCTTATCTAAATAAAACATCTCACACATAATCTTATCCTTCCTAATTCTAACATCACAAATACATATTCCAAGGTTTAAGAAAAAAAATTAAGTTTGCCTAGCTTCAAAACAAAAATCTTAGCAGAATTACCATCATACATATTATTAAAATAAAACAAAGAATTCCATTTAAAAGCAACCAACTTAGAAAAATTAGCATCTAAGAGCCACATTTTCTCAAATTTAAAGCTATTGATAATGAAGAAACTAGACTCACATGAAAGAATAACTGGACAATGATCTGAATATAAAAAAGGCAAACCCTTTACTTTACAAAATGAAAACCTATCCTCAATCTCATAACTAATAAAAAATCTATCTAATTGAGCAAATGATGGAAAATCTCTAACATTAGACCAAGTAAACAATCTATTATTCAAATGTATTTCAATCAAATTATTAGCCAAAAAAAAATCATTAAATTCCTCCATATCATAGAAGTCACCTTCATGAGGTGATCTCTCCCCCAAAAACCTAGTAACATTGAAATCACCACCTATAATCCATTGACCTAGGGCAAGATCTCTGAAATCTATGCATTCATCCCACAAAATTCTCCTCTCAATTTTAGTATGAGGGCCATAAACATTAGAAATATATAAAATAGTAGTATCAACATGGGAAGATAATATAACATAAAGGGAATGCTTCTTAGGAATAGCCTGAAGAAGCCAAAATTGTTTTTCCTGCCAGCCAATCGTCAAACTCCCAGAGAAACTAATAGCACGTAAATAAGACCAATTATGGAAATGAAAACCCCCAATCTCCTATAAAGTATTAAATCTGGATTATCAATTTTTGTCTCTTGCAATAATGCTAGATCAATATGATAATCCTTAAAAAATGCTCTAACTTTATCACATTTTTTAAGGTCATTAAGACCACGAATGTTCCAACTAACTAATCTCAACATATAAAAGAATTAACCCTCTTTAATTCTCTACTCCTAATAAAATCAGCATGTCACTCAATATCTGTAAAAACAAATGTTATATCATTAGCTAACTGACATAACTGACTAGTGGATAAACTACCCAAAGAAAATGGTGTATAGCACCTGACATAGACATAAATCATACCTGAGCCTGAATTTGAAGTGTTACTACTAGCATTTGAATCAGGGTACCTACCATAAGATGATGAGGCAATAGATATAATTCTAGCACTGCGACGAACAAGTCCACTAGTAGGGGTCACGCTCTCTAGACGATGTAGAGACCACATCATTGTTAGGAGAAAGCTCCAAACTATCCTCTACCGAAATATCCTCTCTACTCCACCAACCCCACCCAATGAATCCACATCCCTCTCCCTTATCACACTGTTCATCTGAGATATACATAAATATGGACATAGCAAAAAAGGAATAGTCAACACACCCAACCTCCTTGACAACAATGTACACGTAAATTTATCCATACAGAATCCAATACTATCAAACTCCATATCTCTGGCACAAACCATACTGCCCGAAAACCTTCTATGCTCAAATCTATCATCAACATGTCTAACAGATTCACTCAACATAACAACATCCATACCGTGCTTAAATCTATAACCAACATGACTATCATAATCACTTAACACAACAACATCCATACTAAGCTCATAACTATCACCAACCTATCCATCAGAATCACTTAACACTACAACATCTGTACAATCACTATCCTGCAACTATATTGAATCCATAGATTCACTTGCATTATTTTTCTTGCTTTCAGAGAATTTAGTGAAGCTCCTCAAGCTTACTTGTTCATCGCCTTTCACTCCATTCATCAATACCAAAAGATCACTCTGCATCATTATAAGTTTGGAGAGCAAACAAACATTATTGCTAACACTCATCTCTTTCCCCAAAAAATCACTGTCATGTTTCGAAAAACTACTCTCTGCATTATTTTCCATACTTACAGTTCATTTAGTGCCTCTCCAAAAAATACCGATTTAGTACTCAATCTTACAACACTTCCAGTTACCTTCCCAATCCCCAAAATGTCAATAACTCTTTTTAATATCAAACCATCATGCACCCTACATGAATTCGATACAACAATTTTTGATAACATACTTATAATATTACTAGCTTTCTTCCCTTTATCTAATATATCGTTGTTTGTTTTTGTAAACAAAATTTCTCGCTCTCCATGAGTTAATATATCAGTATCTGGTATATATATCATAACTGCTATTATACTATCATTTTCTCCATTTTCCAGTAAAACATTATCAGTTTTCCAACATAAATCAACACTCACTGGATTACTCACTTCCTTCCATTTCTCTAGTATACCATTGTTTGTTTTTGATAACAAACTATATTGCACCATAGTTGAATCACTCTGCTTCAATATAACATGGTCTGGTTTGGAGGTTAGACTTTCTCCATTTGACAATAAACCACTACCAGTTTCTGAAATAACTACATTGTTGGCCATCACCACAGTATTCTTACTCTCATTGATCCAGTATTTTCATTTCCAACCAAATAATCATGATTAACTTCTCTATCCCTAATATATTTCAATAACTTAAACCTATTGAATAGAACAACATCATCAGCAAGACTCCAATAAGAAGAAGCTATCCCACCTTTCCCATTTATATCACCACATCGAAAACAATGACTAACTTTGCTATATCGTTTATTTCGATTCTTTGTAATCTGAATACGATTCATTTGAGATTGATTCTGAGTTATGCAAGAATTCCTTTTAACCACTTATATATACGAATTAGGGTTTTTAGAGAGATTAATCAATGATTGAGAAGAAAATATGAGGGGAAAATAACAAGAATTGTCGAACAGGTAGGAGGATGAAGAGTTAATTATTTCAGAAGCGGCCGCCATTGTTATAACATATAACATATGTATGTACAAGAATAAGTCAAATTAAATTAAAATAGAAATGTTTAAGGAGTTACAATAATTAGAGTAGAAATAAAAAGGGACTGATATAATAAGGGCATTTAATTATAAATTAATGTCTTAGGAAATTTTGACCGTTAGGTTCATAAGTGACATTAATTATAATTAGTGACAGTAAATAACAGTTGAAAGGTTAATTAGCGCCTTAGGAAAATATGACCATTATGGTCATAAAGGGAAATAACCTTATTAAGTAGAAATAAATGATATTAAAAAGGGGGTTAATGGGTATTAGTTGTCGTTTTCAATACTAAGTCCAATAAGGAAACAATCAATTAAATATTCTAAGGTAGGAAGGATATAATTTTCCTTATTTTATACAAGTTAATATTGAATTAATAATCGAAAGTTAGAATTGGACTTAGTAGGTTAATGATGCGAGGTCAGTTGCCTTATTCGATAGAAGTCTGCAATTTTCAGTAGTCGAATATATCTTCAACGATGCGAGACATCATCAACCATAAGAACCTATGACGATAGTTAGTTTGCGTACATGGAGTATTTCCGTTAGGAGAAACTAATTGGAAAAAACTCAATAATGTGGCATGCTTTGGGGATTAAGGTCATAATTGGTTAGATCCACCTATAAAAAGGTATTAAGCGATTGCGTAGCCCACCTCCCATAAATGAAAGCATTAAAGGCTAATTGTGTATGAGTTCGATAATTTTCATGAATAGTTTGCTTCCTCGGGTCTTAAGTGGCTTGGGTCGAGGGGTCCACCAAAGAATGCGTCTTAAAATTAGCAGTATGATATTGCCATAGCTTTACCTATCCTACGGGAAGTATTAAGCATCTAAGAGATTATCCAATAAGGCCAGCTAGATAGTAGCGAGGGGGTCCACCAAAGGATGGTCTTAAATGTTGTGCTACGTCTGCCTAACCGAGTAGTCTTAAGCGGCTGCTTACTATCTCTCGCCATAAGTTGGGTACGGGTTTATGTGTGTAAATGATGGAAGCTGTAATTAGTAGGACCTGTTGCCAATCTCCTCTAGTTTATATTTGCATATAATAACCCATCGAAAGCATATTAAGTGACCAATAGGTCCTCATAGGGTCTTAAGTGATCAAGAAGATCCACCCATATCTATCATTCAATAGTGAGGTTTTAAGTGGCTATATATACATAAATAATTAATGTGACGGCCTGGAATTTCGCTCGATCTGAATCAGTCGTTAAACCGATCTAGCCCGTTCGAAACCCCTGAACGTTTGAGAACAGGACAAAATAGAACGCAGACGGAAGAACATTTCATTGCTATTACAACAATGCATCAGATACAAGAATATACAGAGTATAATTGAATAAATTACATTCGATAAATATCAGAGATTTAAATACAGTACTGCAGCGGAAAAATAATACAAAGCACAACTGAAGGTGATATACGGATACAGAGCTTTCCGGATACCATTCCAACTGTAAACCAGGATCCTGTGAATATAAATCTGCAAAACCAAAACTACTAGCTGCCCGTGCGGAAAATAGGGGCACCCAGAGTTTAGGTTAAAACAATAAACTCCAGGTCAGTCATGTGACTGGTGTGAGAACTAAAACAGTTATTTAAAACTTTACTTTAGAAGAGAGTAATTCAAGGGACCACGCCGTATAACACGGAACGGGTATCCTCCCAAGAATACCAGTGCATATAGAATAAACAGCGCAATGCTTTTTCGAAAAATGAAGCTATTATAAGACCCAGGTCCCATCACACAATGCAACACAAGCCGGAGGATAGGGTTTTACCTTATAATAGCCAAACATGCTTGATACGTTTAAAACAAATCATTTGATACTATAATAAGTGTATAGTGTCAAAACAATTTCAATCATAAATATAAATCATAGACGGCATAAGTGCCCCATCCCACTATGTCGCCATACTAGGCTCTACAAATAAAGCCGAAATACACGTATTGGAAATTGGATTTCCGTCATGAGTCGAGGCAAGGGGCAAGCTCCTCTCCGCGTTCGAGACACTCTAGAAAATGCCTCAGGGTTACGCACTATGTGCAACCCTAGATCCTCCAAGGTCGGTCCTCACTTACGTTAGAGGATTAATTATGCCTGAACACACGTTTCCCGGTCCTTACAGACCTATAATCGAGGCGCCTCACATTCCAACAACCACATAGGTGAAAAGTATATAAATGTCAGGGCTGGTAAGTCACTGACACCACCATAGTTAGAAAGAAACATCATGCACTCCTTTTCCTTATCCCGTTTTTGACTCATACCGAGGTGTGAGGTTCGCGAATTTACGTTATACACAAAGCTGCCACGTAGGCCGTGCTTTGATCATCAACCACAAGACTTTGCTTTTCTACAGAAGCCTTGATCCATGCAACTCAGGTGCCCCACAGGCAATTCATGCCATGCGATTGATGTCCATCGATATACAACCTCTGAGCTCGTACGTCTCAGAGAAGGGCGTTAAGCGAAAGAATAAATTCTCCGCCGCCAAACAGATGTATATTTAATAGAAATCAATCAACACAGAATAAAATCCAATGTCAGACACACAATCCATTTACAAGTCCGTTCTGGGTCTGAACGAAACCGGAGGCACTTTCCTCGCATATCCATCCATCTCCAAGTACGTCTGGACGACCACCAACTATTTCCATCCTCTTGGGTGTACAGCCCAATCAGGATCGTCAGTAATTATCCAAACGATGTGAAGACTTCCGGTCTTCAACCACCGTCTTCATCTTCGACTTATCGTCGATTCGGTTATTCAGAATGGGTATAAACCCGGACTTTCCGAACAACCCGCGTATATTGAAAACAAATGTTACACAAACACAACATACGCCTCATTCCAACTCAGAATATTCTTTTATTCACAAAATCACATTCTTAGGGAAAGGTTCCCATTAATTTTATCCAAGATAAATTCTTTCAAATTTATCCTTTAATCTTCCTTTGGATGTCATTTCAAACCAAATTATGGTTTTCTAAATTAGTCGAGATTAGCGAACCACAACGAAGTAATTATTTATTTTATTTCCCAGTCCCAGCCTATTCATCCCATGAAGCAAAACTGGTAATACTCCATATCTAATACTATGGTGTTATCGGTAAAATTAATTACCATTTCACGTTCAAATCTAATTAAAGATTTAACTATCGCTTTGGAGCAAAACTGGTAATACTCCATTCTCGTTCATTTTCTAAATTTGATAATTTAGATTACAAATTTACATTTCAATCTAATTGCAGATTCATTAAAACTCCTTTTATTGGGTTAAAGAACTAATGTCATTTAAAACACAGTTCACGACAAACCCAAATCACAATCTATTTATCATCGGGTTAAAGAAATAATGTTATTTAAAACACCGTTCACGATAAACCCATTTCAAATCCAATCAAATATATTAGAAATTCCGATTCATTTAAAACCCCTTTTTAAATCTAATTCATTTATTTAAAAATAATTGGGTTTTAAATTTAGTTCAAAACTAGTTCATTTCGATAAAAATCCCTTTTTATCTTTTCAAATATGGAGTTTTTCACCCCAATTTTTCTCAAATCATTTCTTATGATTTTACACAAATTATTTATATTTTTAATAATTTTATCAAGGCCCGTACAGTCGATTTCGAACAACGGCCATCGAATTGCACTTACAGCGACCTTTTTCGAATTTGATTTGGACGTATATCCAAATCCAACCGTTAGATTTCAAATTTCAAATATTCGTTAGAAAGCTCTTTTCGATACGAACCCAACGGTTCCAGTTTTAGGAGAATCCGACGGTCGGATCTCCCGTAATGTCCGTTTGAAATAAATGGTCGAAATTCACGAACTGCCGCGGCGCGGCGCGTTCTATTCAGGCCATTATATTATATATATAATATATATTTCGTCGATTTCTATTTAAAACGAATTTTATAAATCGTTTTAAATTCGTTTCAAAAACAATTTCAACTTCCATCTCAATTCAAATCAAAATTGAATCTTTCCTTATAAATTCGTTTTAAAATTCATTTCTATTCAATTCAAATTTCAATTCAATTTGAATTCAATTCAATTTGAATTCATTTCAATTCGTTTTAAATTCAATTCGAATTCGTTTTCAATTCGATTCAATTCAAATTGGTTTTCTATTCAATTGAAATCAAATTGGTTATATATTCAATTCATTTCGAAATCGTTTTTCAATTCATTTCGAAATCGTTTTCAATTCATTTCATTTCGAAATCGTTTTCAATTCAATTCATTTCGAAATCGTTTTCAATTCATTTCATTTTGAAATCGTTTTCAATTCAATTCATTTCGAAATCGTTTTATATTCAATTCATTTCGAAATCGTTTTCAATTCAATTCATTTCGAAATCGTTTTATATTCAATTCATTTCGAAATCGTTTTCTATTCAATTCATTTCGAAATCGTTTTCTATTCATTTCGAAATCGTTTTCAATTCAATTCATTTCAAAATCGTTTTCAATTCATTTCATTTCGAAATCGTTTTATATTCAATTCATTACGAAATCGTTTTATATTCAATTCATTATGAATAAAAGCGATATAAATATCGTTCACGTAAAAATGGCGTCAATCTAATCAACACGGCTTCATATATTCCTTCATTCTATTCAACAAATGAATATTTATTTTTGTCAACACACGACTAATCACAGCGAGTGAGTACCGTCCACGTGTGACTATTTTTGTTATTTACTATATTTTATGAAAATTAAGGTATCTATCGTTTGATATTAAATCAGACTCTAACTGTAAATTAGTAAGAGAACGATTCCCTGAATATTAACCCCGAAGGCCGAAACCAACATCAGATCAATATTCAGGAGACCACTCATCTCATCTATTTTCTTGTTAGTTTCTAATTTCATATATGATAAAGATGTAAATTTTATTATTAAAATATTTCGTTCAACACATGACTAATCTCAACGGATGAGTACGGTCAACACATGAACCTTTATTTTATAGTGATAAAGATATAATTTTTATTGTTAATATATTTCGTTCAACACATGACTAATCTCAAAGGATGAGTATGGTCAACACATGAACCTTTATTTTATAGTGATAAAGATATAATTTTTATTGTTAATATATTTCGTTCAACACATGACTAATCTCAACGAAGGAGTACAGTCAACACATGAACCTTTATTTTATAGTGATAAAGATATAATTTTTATTGTTAATATATTTCGTTCAACACATGACTAATCTCAACGAAGGAGTACAGTCAACACATGAACCTTTATTTTATAGTGATAAAGATATAATTTTTATTGTTAATATATTTCGTTCAACACATGACTAATCTCAACGAAGGAGTACAGTCAACACATGAACCTTTATTTTATAGTGATAAAGATATAATTTTTATTGTTAATATATTTCGTTCAACACATGACTAATCTCAACGAAGGAGTACAGTCAACACATGAACCTTTACTTTATATTATTCTTTATCTTCTAAATTGGAATGAGGCCCAATCAATCACCATATAAAGTTAATTATATGGATTCCATACAACAAATGTATATAATAGCAACGATAAATAATCAACCATCAACCAAAGTGCACTACACTGTATAAGCATCAAATATAGATATCTAACGCTTATAACAGCATGTCAATCAATCGATCGACATATTTAATCAATCAGGATGAGTGAACTTCAAATTTCATCCCAACACCCGTGTGGGGTTTCAAACAATCAAACACAGATTTTATTTGTGCAGTTGGGCGATGTGTAAAATTTATCGACCCAATCAATATCATTCAAATAGGTGTACATAAACAAACCGTCCGGTTTGTAAATGAATATTTTATTTATTTCACTTTCATGTTAAAAATTATATTTTTAACGATAAAACATTTTATTTCAACATATGAATATATTCTATTCAGTTCATTCTTTAAATAAAAAGATAATTTTATTTTTCTAGCTTATTTTAGAAAATTTCGGCGGCATAACGGCACGATACTAGAAACGGGACGAGGCCTAGCCTTGTCCCCGGTCTAGTGAAGGCCCACGCCATTCACACATCAATCAAATCCATTCATTTCACCAAACAATTCAATTTCAATCAAATAATCTAACTAATTTTTGCAATCAAACAAACAAGTCCATGGTCTGTGGACGATTGTGTCGGGTGCTACTAAACACCGTCTGCATCCTATTATATATATATAACTAGAAAAAGAAATTGAAAGGTGAGAAATTCTCACCAATAGCTATCCAATATCACAACTCTTCATTTAGATAAATCTTCAACGTTATCGCATTTTTGTCATCTTCGTTGCTGTAGCCACTACATATGCAAAAATCGAATTTTCACTTCGCTATTCAATGTATAAAAATCGAATTTTTATTTTGCTATTCAATATATAAAAATCGAATTTTTACTTTGTTATTCAATAGATAAAAATTATATTTTTACAACGCTACTATATAGATAAAAATTATATTTTACATCGATGTTCATATAGTAAAGATTATATTTTTAATACTCCATTCTTCATATAAAGATTTCGCCTTTTCAAAAATAAAGATTTCGCCTTTTCAAAAATAAAGATTTCACCTTTTCAAAAATAAAGATTTCGCCTTTTCAAAAATAAAGATTTCGCCTTTTCAAAAATATATTATAAAAATCACATTTTTATTTTGCTACACATATAAAGATGCTATTTTTAATGTTCCTATCATGTAAAAATTATATTTTTACTTCTTTTATATAGTAAAGACTATATTTTTAATACTTTAAAAATATAAAAATCATATTTTTAATTCTTTAAAAATCCTATTTTTATCTATTCGAAAAAAAAACTAATCTTTCTATTCTTTCCTATTACAAAGACAAAACTGATTTTCTTCATACAGTAATTATACTTTAAAACAGAAATAAATTGAAATAAATGTAAATAAAATAAAATAAGAAAGCAAAACTTACTATTTTTTTTTGGGTCAGGGGTGGTGCTTGTCAGCCGGTGTGGGTGGCAGCGGCTCCGTTCAGACATCGGTGGACTAGCGTTTGGGGGTGCGGTGGTTGCGGCGTTTGAGGAGGATCGGAGAGAGAATAGAAGAGGAGGGGGCTCGGGGGTCTGGTCAGAGGCGGCGGCAAGGCGATGGGGTGGCGCAGGGTGAAGTCGGCGGTGATGGAGGATTTGGTCACGAGGGGGGGTGCGGTCTTCAGTCGAGAGGGAGAGGATCGGGTTTTGAGGGGGGGCTGGTCCTTGCCAGAGGAGGGAGGCGGAGGGAGGGGGTCTCGGCGGTGGGCCCACTGCGGAGGAGCGACGGGCTGTAGAAAAAGGGAGGCGCGTTTTTTTTTAACCTAGTTTCTGAGTGGAGAGGGAGTGTAGAGGGGTAAGGGCTTAAATATAAAAATATATTTATTTAATTTATTTTTCTAAACGTTGACTTTTTATACGAACTCGAAATGAGACCCACCGCTTGTCGTCTCTAGCGTTTCACCCCCATTCCGAACACAATGGGATATGTATCGTAGGCTGATTCGGCTGTTACAATCAGTTTCCGTTAAATTTACATTTAAATTACTATATTGAATTTTAAACGTACATTTCAAATTACCGGGGTCACATACTAACTCTAAAAATTCTCGAAAAAATATTTTCTAGCTTCGTATTGATGATACGGTCCTAACAAAACTAGTTTCGTCGAATTCTGAGACCGTTGGAAAAATGGCCATTTTTCAGTCGATTAAAATCAACTGAAATGGTCAAACGCGTTTTCCTTTGCCACGCTCACATATTGATTCGAAAAATTATGAAATTTGGAATCTAGCAATAACTTGACACTGCGGATCCAACAAAAGTGGTTTCGTCGAAATCCGAGGTCATTTGCAAAATTCCCATTTTTAAGGGCCTGAATTCCATAGCGACTATTCAGAATTTTCAACTGGACATATCTTTTGATTCCCGCTATGAAATTTCAATTTTTCGGATTCGTTGGAATGATACCATCAATTAGATCCTATTGTTTTTTGTTTCACTAAAATCCGGATTGTTTTGCACCCGGTATGTTCAATTGAAGTTTGAAATCGAATTATCGAACTACCGCGCCATTTTCAATTCTATTTATAATTATATATAAATATTTATATTCTAACGACGGCGTATATAATATATACGTTCGAATTATATTCAAAATAAATTTCTCGTCGATTTTATTTAAAATAATCTATTTTAAATATTCAAAATTCACTAAAATTGCCAAAATAAAAATTTTAAACTGGTTCAGAATTTCCGGGTTATTACAATTAACCTATGCATGGTTAGTGAGTAGTCGAGAGTCCATCTCTTAGTTTTTGGTAATTTGTTAAATGATGGTTTAAAGGCTTCATAAATATACGCGTCTACGTTCTTTCTCATTATCGTTAGGAATGCTACCTTGGGTATGGTAGTAAGAGTCATGCATCAATGTTTACAAGGTTAGGTTAGAATTACTAGCCTTGATAGGCATATGTCTGTGGTTGAACCATATGGGATACATCTGTGTATTGTAGACTATGTTATACTCTTCCTGTTCACTATAACTTAATGTTATGACCCCCTCCTCATTACAGTCATCTAGGTTTTCTTGAGAAGGTCTAGTTCGCACAGGTGTTTAAGTTTGATTTTCAGTCCTTGTCCTCTCTCATGCTTGGTATTGACTGACTCAGTCTTGTAAGGTAGTTACCCGAGTTGATACTAGTCTATCCTATTTTGTTTTCACTATGAGTTATTTTATCATATTCTGATTATGCTCCTGTTCCTTCATTTACACGTACCTGATTTACATGCTCCACGCTTATACGGGTTTGAGTTTCGATTTTTGTCGAAATTTGGGATTAGAAAAGTGTGGGGTATTACATCTTTGGGCTTACCGGACTACTCATAAGTCAGTGACCAGGCATACTCCTTTCGTTCTCTCATATGGATCCTAAGTCGTCATTCCCATTGAGCTAAAGCTTCAATCTCATCCTATGATCTGAAGATCAACCAAAACCTTCTCTCTGGATCACTTTATTACTCGAAGAGAAAAGAGACAAAGCTGAAATCAGAGTCGCCGCTCAAGGATAATGGGTCGCCGAGTACTTCAACTCCAAAGTTCATCCAAAGCACTTTGACATCAGCGACCTCGTCCCGAAGGGGATGTTTCCCACATAACTTGATTTCGGTCCTCGCTGGGAAGGTCGGTACGCAATTCAATGGGGGCTTGGAGATGGAACCTTCAAGCTAATGACCGTTGATGGCTTTGAACTACTAAGAGCATGGAACAACGAACACCTCTGACGCTAAAATTTAATGCATTAACAAACATAATTAAGGGTCTATGCAAAATATTGTAAATAGAAAAAAATTCATACCATTTAGATTCAAGATCCACGAATTTGAAGAAGAAGACGACAATGGTTCGAATCAATAAGCACAACAGATGTGTGCCTCAATCAATATCAACGCGAACGAATTTATTTTCGATTGTCTTAAGAATCGAAAAGAAAAGGGTTACGGTACTAGCCACCATTAGGGTTTTAATTTCCTTTCGATCTGATATCAATTTTACGGTTCTCATGTGTTATATTTTTTAAAGGAATGAGTAATCCCTTTTGAAAAATTAAACGTGTACCATAAACTAAGGAACCAACCGACATACCTTTTCACTACTAAATAAAATATCAATACTTTGATATTTTATTTATCCAATGATGGTTTTCCCTTTGTAATGTTCTAAGTGTATGACCCTATAGGTTACTATAACACTGGCAATAATTTTAAATCATATTTAAAATTATAAATAGTGAGTGGCAGCAAGTGATACATCTCTTGGGTACTGCTACCCAAGTTATAATAAAATCAACGATTCGGTATAACCTTTTCTAGTGACCAGTGTCTCAATGTAATTTAACCCTTTTAACCAATATATCTAGGATTAAACTAAAGGCATGGAACATATCATTCTCTTTATAATTTAATTCTTTTTTCTTGATTGATGAGTAGACTATATAAAACAATTCAATATTTGAGCACGATCATGGATTTCATAGTCTCACTCAATCAAGAGTCCCATGAATATCACTACTTATTTTGTAGGGTTAAATTTTATCTAGATTATTTATAATTTTCATTCGATTCGAGATGTATCGGATAATTACCTTTATTGTCTACTCGATTAAAAGTAACTTTTGGTGATATCAAAACACAAATATCCTCGAATAAAATTATAATGATTTCAAATATGAGGACCATTACATCACTGCTACAATGAGAATAACTTATGAAACTATTAATTATATTCCATGAAATTTTCCCATTTTGGGTCAGCCCAATACACTGTTCTTTAATTAGTATTTATGTATTGACATTAATATCAAATACATTAATGATCAACGAGATATGATCATCAGTCAATTAACATACTAGTATCAATGTTTATTGTTGTCTTATATACAATAAAACTTGAATAGGGACATTTAAGAATTATAACACTTATTATTATATTATATAATCTCATGTTCAAGTCACTTACTTGAAACTATATAATTCTGTATTACTATTCTAAAGACTTCCATTATGTTGATATTTATATTACACAGTAAATATAACATGACAGAATATTTTATTCAAAAATAAAATATAACATCAACAATGTTATTATTCACATTAAATGGATTGGCTCTAGATCATAAACTCTAGCAATCTCCCACTTGGACTCGAGTGAATCATTTATGTATCACATACCCATGAAACCAATGTGACAATCTTTCATCTACTGCGATTGAGTTTTAATCAGTGGGTCTGCATCATATGGTGCTTTGTAGATATGTATATCTCCTCTGTGAACCATTTCAAAGATGAAATTATATTTCTTAAATATGTATTTGGATCAATAATTAGATCAAGGTTTCTAGACCTGATCAATAGCTCCATTGTGATTACAATGTAAAATCATTGCATCAACAATGGATTAAGTTCAATGATGAATTTCTTAATCAAAACATCCTTTTTCTTAGAATCAATATCTATTTCTTGTTTTAAACTAACATCATTTACAATAAGTAATATGTTATCAATATATAACATTTGGATTATTGTGTTACTCTCACTAAATACCTTGTCCATTCAAGGTTCATTGGTATTTTGTGGTTCCCGAGACATTTCGAGCTCTATTTTATTCCTATCGGTATTTCAGAGATTAGTTCACCTTTTAAAAGGTACAATTCGAGCAATAAACATTTTTTCTCATAGGATTTGTAGAAATAACATCCTTTTGCTTCTTTTGGATATTCAACAATATAATAATTATCAGATTTGTGTCTAAGCTTATTAGAGGCAAGACGTTTAATAAACGTCTCACACTCCAAATCTTTATAAAAGACACACTAGGGCATTTCCTAGTCCATATCTAATATGGCATCTTCAAAATTGTTTGGGTAGAATTGTAATTAATTATGAATGTAATTGTTTTGAGGGGATAACCCCAAAATCTATTGGAAGATCTGTATGACTCATCATTGATTGTACCATATCTTATAAGGTGCGACTTCTCCTTTCAAACACAACATTCCAATGTGGTGTTCTAGGTGGAGTGAGTTGTGAGACAATTTTACACTCTGTTAGATAGTCCTTAAATTATTGGCTCAATTATTCTCTCGTTCCGTTCGAAGAATCTTTATATTCATTCAAAATTAGTTTTGAACTTCATTTTTGAATTTTTTGAACTTTTCAAAGGATTCTGATTTGTGTTTCATAAGATACACACAATCATATAGACTGAAATCATTAGTAAATATAAAGAAGTAATAAAACCTGCCTCTAGCCTATGTACTCATTGGTCCACATACTTCATTATGTATGAGGCCCAATACTTACTAGCCTGTTCACTGTGTCAAATGAAAGGTTATTTAGTCATTTTTCCTAATAAATAAGATTTCCATTATTCATATAATTCAAAATCAAATAACCTCAAAATTCCATCATTATGGAGTTTCGATATGTGTTTCTTGTTTATATGGCCTAACCGACAATGCCAAGGTGTGTTGGACCGTTATATTTAATCTACCTAATATTTATGTTATAATCGAGCATATTAAAGTTAAGGATTCATAAAATCATTAACTAATTGTGCATTTCCATAAGATATTTCATTTAAATAAAATGAACAACAAATGTCCTTTTATTACAAATGAAATTCAAACTTTGGACTACCGGGGTCATATCAGCGCCTTCTGGCGCTCAACGCTCCAGTGTTTAGAACAAGAAGCAACTTCCTAATTCTTCAATTAAGCCAGTGTTTAAAACAAAAAGCAACTTCCTATGGATAATGCAACAACATTTGCTTCATTTCCATTCATAAGTCCACTTCTCCTTTTAACAGTTTTCTACTCTTTTACAATTCCTACAAATTCCCATACATATATGTGATCCAAATCTAGTATCTAATACCGGAGATGCATAAGTAGATAGTAATAACATTTAAACCTTATTTGGTTGAAGTCAGACTTCATTTTTCTTTTTAGATCTTTTATATTTGTAAAACAATTACGTTTTAATTTGTTTGAGAAAATCCTCAAATTTCGATTTTAGTCATGAAATTTGATTTAGTTCAATTTATCCTTCTTAAGGATCAATATCAGTAATAAATTATCGAAGTTATTAGCTATTTAATGTCTATAGTAGACAATAAATAATAACGTAATGATAAATGAATTTGCAATATATATACAAATTTTAACAATCATAAATATATAGAATAGTTCATAAATGTATAATTTAAACTAAAATATGCTCCCACTCAAATCAACATACCTTTAAATATATATATATATATCAACATACATATATCTTGGTGGTCCAAGATTCATATCTAATCATGCCTTGAGTTAGCTTTGGCTAATCCCCAAAACACAATCTTTTAGGTAGACATCTTATGTCACTTATATCACATATACAATTCTTGGATAGCATGATGAAATTTTTTGTTCATTTTAAATATTGAATATTTGATGCTCCTTGTCTTTAAGCCCATAATTTTTTTATGGCAGCCTAGTTAAGTCAAACCCGATTATATAGTTGAATATCACATTTACTCCATCACATATAACCAAAATAAGTAGTGCACTAATGATTTGGCATTACCTACATCTATTGATTCTGGCATTGATGAGTGTATTTATTGGAAGACTTCACCACAACTTAATATAACAAAATTTGCTTGAAGGAATTTAAAACTTGAGAAGGCAAGTCATATTAATGACATTAATACATTTCAAAATATAAATATTTTACTATTGTAATTTTAATTGCATATAAATGCAATAAAATTATATTTATATAACACACGTTTATTCAGCATTATATATATGTTTGTATGTATACACACACATGCCTGCCCACTTTCTTTTTTATCATATCAGCATCTAGTTGTGTAGAAGCTTTTGCACCATCATAAATGGGCATGTCAGCAAACTATTTACTGGAATATGAAATTTTATAAAATTTGCAAAATTTAAAGGAAAAAGGCATGCACCATATAATTTAAGATTTTAATATAAAATCAGGCCCATTAGGTTAAGGCCCACCTAAGTATTATGAAGCAAATTACAAGCCCAGAATTTCATAAACCCATTCCCTATTTGTTTCAAAACTCAATTCAATATGCAAGAAAATAAATAAATCGTAGGCTAAACAAATATACATTTCAGACCTGTATTCAACATAGACAACACAAATTTTAAATATTCAATCATAAATTGTGTATTGTAATTCATATACATGACAATTTAAAATTATGCAAATTTACATCAGCACACGAGCTTTAAAAGGCTGCAAAACAATTTTTTACTTCCAAAATGTCTATCAAGGTGCAAATAACTAAATCAGTCATACTGACCTATGTTGTAACCATTTAAACATTGGAGTTTCTCAATACTGACCTGTCAAACAAGACAATTACATGAAGTCAACATGTACATGCAACCAGTGTGACTTATCTATGTCAAACATAGATATACAAAAAAAGATAAAGTAATGGTTTCATGTTGGTGCTCATTTGCTAAGGATTTACCGCCATATTCATGTTAATACATCTAAGTGTATTTAATATCTTATGTATGTACACATTGGAGACAAACAATCAAGTATTGTTTAATCCATGGTTAATATTCAAGTACCCCTTTGTATATATGACTATTACTATATAACTATGTGATCATTAAAATATATGCCTAAGGTCATCCTATCTATATAGAAAAAAAAGTAGGTGTACACGGTATTTAAAAAGAGTCATATGGCTTTAAAAGCCTAACACTTTACAGTGCTCTATGTATGTGGCTTAAGAGCCCATCAATGTTTCTAAAATTATATGGCTTAACAGCCTAACAGTGTATATATAACTATTATATGCAGTATATGTATAAAACAAACAAAAACAACCATTTATTGATGGATTTATACATTACACTGTGTACAATAATTAAGTGCATAATTATTTAATAACAAATCAAATTTGTTATTGCATGTACATTTAATTATGTGTAAAATAAGGCAGTGTAAGCACATATCATATTCCCAGTATACATTCCTCAATCCATACCGGTAATGCTTTAAAATTAGAGAAGTATCTTATAATATAATTTAGTACAGTAGAGCAGTGGCGGAGCCAGGAATTATACCTGGAGGGGGCAAGATTTGGTTCGGGGGCGGTAGACTCCGATTTCTTTTTACCAAATTGAAACCAATCTTTCAGCCAGCAAAATTGGAACCAATCTCATTTCTATTAATAAAAATCGCATATATCAGTTCATTAGATCGAAATCACTTACCACCAATCGATGTACGCTGATGCAGGCAAAGGAAGAGCGTTGCGTTGCGTGCGACTTGCGGCGAGAAGGCAGCAATCAGCGTTACTACGGAGGTCCTGTGGAGTGGTGGTTTTGTTTCTCATGTACGTGAGGAGCGCAGCGGTGGTTTTGTTTCTGCTGTACGCGAGAAACAGAAACATTAGGGAAGAGGGCAATTTTTTTTCGTTTTGTAAATTTCTGGGGTGGACACGTGCCCACCCCAAGCTTCATGTGGCTCCGCCACTGCAGTAGAGGTCAATGCTTTGCACACAGCTATGAAGCAAACATCACATATATTATATATATATATATATAACTGATTATGGTGGTAATGGCTCTGGGAAATTCATACATATGAGTATGTATCTATTGACTTAAATAGAGTGAGAAAAATCAATCATACTGATTTTTGTTTGCAATAGATCAGGTGTGACCAAAAACTATTAAACAATACACTATAATGACACTAACACATTAAAACTAGTATTAGAGAAAAAGGCAAGTCATACTTGCAGTGTTTCTAAAAACAAAGAAAAACAACAGAAAGATTACACATATTTGAAAGTGTAAGTAGGCTTGACTATGTCTTTCAAACCCAAATAAATTTGACCATATCAGATTTAAATTTATATATATATGTATATTGATCTAAATAAATCACATATCAAACCAAGTTCCAAAACTTGTAAAATACTAATGATTTCAAAAATGTTTAATAATCTAGTCAACAAATCTTATTTGTTGTTGCAAGAAAATTATAAGGGTAATGGAATTTCATAATGTGTATTAGCAGAGGTTAGAGGATGCAAAACAATTTGCAGCATACATACATACATACATATATATATATATATATATATATATATATATATATATATATATAGAGAGAGAGAGAGAGAGAAACCAGTTCAGGTTCATACTGATGTATTCCTCTAAATGGAGTTGTGAATATATGTGATCACATGAAAACCATTTATTCATGTTCAAGGATCTATTTTGCCATACAAGGATAAACATTAACTAATATAGTATCTTAATACTATAATTTATACTAATATTATAAAAGAAAGTGGTAAATCATATTTATTGCAGCCTTTAAACCATACTAGTTTTATATATTCATTAATATAAATACACAAACATTATTTTTAAAACCAAATATTATAGATGTATCAGTATGTACATTTATGCATATATTATAAAGTCAGACTTTTAAAATCAGACTTGCAATATGTTTATTTATCAATCTAAATGTAGAATCAGCACACATATATTTAAGTGCATCTATTTTCTATACCATAGCCTATTATATATATATATATATATATATATTATAAGCAATTTATATTCTTGCAACTTGGTATACTTAAACATATTTAAGAAAGTGTAGATGCTATCAAATAAAGTTGCAATCTTAAATTGCTACGAGAGTGATAATTAAAACATGTTCTAACTGACAAGTTAGAATCCTAATTAAAACTTCCAGTATATATATATATATATATATATATATATATATATATATATATATTGGGGCCGGCTATTTGAACATAAAATTAGACACAAAAAAGAGACATAAAGGCTCGGCCGTTGGATCTTTTTGTCTTTATATGGAGGGGTGGAATTCATGGGCTGATCCAACGGTGCAAATCAATTGTGTCACCAATTGTGCCAAAATTTTATGTCCAAATAGACTTTCCCATATATATATATATATATATATATATATCTGTGTGTGTGTGTGTGTGTGTGTGTGAATACACATATATATAAGCAACATGTGTATTTGATATTTTGTGTCAAATAATCAATTTTATAATGTATATTGTGTGTCTTTGGTTGCATACAAAGCACAACTGTGACGATCTGGAATTTTTGACAAATTAAATACCAAATTTTGTTAATTTTATAAATTAAATAAGATTTAATTTTGAAAAATTTTGAAAAATAAATATAAAGTTTTGAATTTAAGTTAATAAGGGATAAAATAATTCTTAATAAGAATCGGGATTTGTTAGTACCTTTTGTCGTTCAATCGAATTTGTCAAACGATACATAGAAGATGGAACATAGTAACGCTAGTCTAATGTTGCATATAACTTTCTATAGCATTTTGAGTAAAAATACTATCTAAGTTGCTTTTGCATATAACTTTCTATAGCATTTTGAGTAAAAATGCTACCTAAAGTAGCTTTTCCCTTATTTTAACAAGTGTTAGGACATTTGTCTTAATACATGCACCTTTCTATGCATGGCTTACGCATGTAATATTATGTGTCGCTCTCTTCTTATGTTTTCCCCTTATGTTAACAAGTGTAAGACACTTGTCTTAATGCATGTTCGTTTTCATGCA
This sequence comes from Allium sativum, assembly GCA_030737875.1. Taxonomy (NCBI): domain Eukaryota; kingdom Viridiplantae; phylum Streptophyta; class Magnoliopsida; order Asparagales; family Amaryllidaceae; genus Allium; species Allium sativum. The sequence goes on from CM060916.1 coordinate 489,053,711, forward strand.
TGGTTTACACATGTCCCATTATGTGTCATTATCTCCTTACCCCCTCTTTCCTATATAAACACCCACTCTCTTCACTTTTTCATTCATTCTCATTTTCTCATTCTTTCATCTTCTTCTTAAATCTTAAATCCATGGCTTCCATGGTACAAATTCTCCTCCTTTTCCCTTGTTTTCCTCTCCTCCAATTTTAAAATAATAATATAAAAAATTGGTGATGTCAAACAATCGGTCTAGGATAGCTCTAGTCTGTGTAACGGCCCAGAATTTTAATCATTTAATTAAATATTTAAATATCTCTTAAATATTATTTTTGAATTTAATTAGCTTAAATAAAATAGTTTTGAATATTTTATTTATATAAATAATAAAATAATAATTCAAATTTTGGAATGGTCGAGATTTGTTACATTTGTTGTATAATGAGAATTTAACAATATAGAAATATTTATACAAGTTTATATGGAATTATATGAATGATTTCGTTTATTAAACGGTGTTTAAACGTTTAGTTTTAATCTAATTATAAAACGAGCTGCAGTGGTGCGGTAATTCGTAATTTAACATTTTAAACTTTAAATGGTTATATAGGATCCAAAATAAGTCGGATTTCTTCGAAACAAGAAATGTCCAATCTATTGAACAATATTTTTCTAGTGAAAGAGAAAAATCGAGTTTTCATGTTATAGATTTTGTTTTATGTCTAAACAAAATTTTCAAATAGTCGCTATGGAATTTCTTTATAAATTATAACGTTTATTTATATAAAATAAAAGGGTTTTTATTTTATTTTACAACGTTTTAGCCTGGAATTCAAACCAAAATATTTTATTTTGGAACTACACGAAATTCTGCTCAAGTATGATTATTGTAATATTTTTATATTATTATATTGGGATATTTTTAAATTGATTTATTATAATGTAAAACAGACTCTTAAAAAGGGAATTTATTCAAACGATCTCCGTTTTCAACGAAACAATTTTTATTGTGACCGTAATAGCTAATTATTGCTAGATTTCAAGTTTCGCGTCAATTGGAGTCATTCTGTGAGCGCAGCAAAATTAAATGCGAATAAAACAACCATTTGGACTCGAACGAGCACCATTTGAGCAAACGGACTCGAAATTCAATGAAACAAGTTTCATTAGGATCGTAACGTCGAATTACACCATGACGTCCATTTTCGTCGCGGATGGAGTTTTTATGTGAGCACAAGAACGAATAAACAACGTTCGGAAGTGGCGATATACACGGAAAAAAATATCGCTAGTCACGTCAACTTAAAATAATATTATTTATAATTATATATAGCCCTAAAACACTTTAGCGTACTGTCAAAAAACATTCCCATCTGATCATCCATAATCATATATTGCGTTTTAGCCCTCATACACTAAACAATTTATTTCTTCAAATTCGTGATGAAACTAGAGGAAGTGATCTGAAGGAAAGTTGGAGATCCCACCAAGGCCGACCTTCATCCAAAATTTCATGGCCAGCGGAGAGCTGAGATGGCCAGAATCGACCAAAAACTGATGAAAACTGATTTCGTTTTTCTTTAGATTGGAGGAGTTTGGGTTGTTATTTCTTGATGAGATCTGAAACAAAGTTGTGGAGGAGCGCCAGAGCTTCAATTTTGCTTCAGGTCGATGGTGCTGAAAGTGACCGTGGAGATGGGAAAATCGAGATGATCAGATGCATGTATTTTCTTGGGTTTTTGAAAAGCACTGATCGGATTTCACCATTTTCCGGTGACTGGAGTTGACGAGGGGGTCGGAGATCTGAAGCAAAGCGGAGGATGTTGAGCTCTTCCAATTCGCGGTGGTGCGGTTATCTAAGATCCACTATGGAGATCTATTTCTGGCGAAGTTTGGAGTTTGGTTTAGACCGATTACTGGCGGTTGTGGGGGCAATCTGGGGGTCGGGTCGGCAGGCGTCGGCGCGGGAGGGTGGCGGGGTTCAGGCACGATGGCCAGGGTGGCGTCAGGGCACTGGTAGGCATGGCGGTGAGGTGCTGATGGCACCGTGTTTTCAGAAATCGAACAATAGGAGATGGCATCGGGTTTCGTGGATCAGAAGGGGAATAACTCGTTTCTGAACAGTAATCTAGAATGCCCTGGCCAGGTGGTTATTGAAAAGGTAATTAAAAACTGATTAGTATTGATAATTAACAATTAGTTATATATATTTATAACCAGATTATCTAAACATTATAATAGCGATAACTTGTTCATATATTATTAGAATCGTGCAAAATCGGATCCGTTGGGATCGCGGCGACGAGGGCTACAATGAGGTACAAGTTCAGACAAGTTTAAAAGCAATTGGATTTTTCATTTAATTTTAAACGCTCGTTTAAAATTAAATGAAACAACGCACGAAGCGTCAATCAAAATAAAGGTTAGTTAACTCTCACACATTTCTGGAATTCTATGATGTGATAAATCCATATAATTATAATTTAATCATTGATAGTACAAATTGGTTGCCTTGGATGCTCTTTGTCTGCTATTGGTTGACGTTAAATATATTCACATCATTTGAAGTGTATTGGCTAAAATTTTCATGCTATTATAAATTACTATAATGAACTGTGATGTAGGGAAGGACAGGTTGGAGGAATCCGACCAAATTCCTCAAATATTAGTTATATTGTTTATTTTTAATTGTTTATATGAACTGATTGGACCCCATTGATATTAAAAACTTGTTTGAATGTTGATGTTGAATTGTAATTCTACGTTGTTGTAATTTAAATTAATAAATTGTATTGATTGAGGAATTAGCAATAAACAGGCCCAAAATCCACATTTTTGTTAAACTTTAATTTGCCGTTATGCCAATTGACGATGTTCAGTTATAAAATTTATTTATAACTGAAACAAGATTTTAAATTTTTATTTATATATTATAATGAAGCTTTAAAAATGAATAGATGTTATAATCTGTTTTTATAAAATATTATGAAGAGATTATTTGATGTTTGATATATTATAAAGCAAAATAATTTACAATTAACCTTCGGTTTAATATTTTTAAAATAATTATTTTAAGTAAACAAAATTTAGTAAAGTTATTAGATTAATTCTATTAATCTAATAGAGAGAAAAAAGATAATGGAAATTAGTTAATAAATTAACTGATAGGTTAAAGTTGATTAAGTCAACTGTTTTTTGGCGTAAGTGGTTGTTAAGGAATAATTGTTTTAATAAGATTTCTTATTATGATGTACTTTTTAATTAAAAATGTTTAAAGATGAATAATGTAATTTGTCATTGTTTATTAATGATGATTCCAAAAGAGAATTACTAAATTATTTTAGATAATAAAGAAGAAAACTGCTTTACGACAGTAAATAAGGAAGAAATTATTATACTAATCAATAATAATCAAGATGATTATTTCTTTATCAGAATACAGTAGGAAAGTAACTGAATTTTAAATAAATTAAGATTGGAAATTTTTAAAAGGATATAAGTGAAATTTAAAGCTAAAAGCCGAGATCTTAAAGGAAGAGTTTACAAAATGGATTAATGATGATTTGGAATGAAAGAAAATATAAAAGAAGCACATGATGAAGTATGAAAATATTTTTGTAAAGAAGTAACAAATGGATTTTGAATCCAAAAATATGTTTTAAATAGTTTTAGGTGGTTCCAATTACAAATGGAAGTCTATAACGAAGTTTATAGCGAAATGTAAATGTAAGTAAAATGGTCATAGTCGACCAACATTTTTAAAAGGTAAGATTTTGGTTTATAAAACCGTAATTTAGACATAAACAGAGAAATGAAGATTGCTTGGTATTAATGAATATTTGATAAGACTTCGTTGATATAATTTACTTTTAATTGATGATGTTAAATATTATTTTTTATAATTAAGTAACTAATGTTTTTCAGTTAATGGAGAATTAAATTGTTTTAAACTCAGTTAATAACGAGGTTAATTAATTATTTAAAAAATAGAAATTATTTAAGAAAGAAGAAGAGTTTTGGTAATAAGATGATTTGCATATTCATAACAGTTTTGTAAAGAAATATGATGGTAAGAGGGTTTGTAATGACCCGCATTTGCAGAGGTATTATAATTAATTTATTTAATTATATAAATAGGGATATAGTGAATTAAATGGTCGTGGAATTAAATAATGGTGAATATCTAATTAAAATAATAATTTAAATAATATATTTAATTTTGAAATAATCAGAATTGGCTTAAATGGCGATATGGTGTGAACTGGATCATCTGTGATACTTAATTCAGTTTAGAATTAAATTAGAATAACGAATATATTATATAAACGACAGTTTGAACGTAGAGTTATAATATAATTAAAATCTAGCTTGAAATGGCGTTGTAGTTCATAATTTGGCGATTTGAACTTCAACTGAATGTACAGGATTCGTTTTAAGCCGGATTTCTGTGAAATAAGAAACGTGTGGAGCTAGTGGAGTATATCTTTCTAGTGGAAGAGAAAAATCTGGATTTCGTCGGGTAGATTTTGATTTACGTCCAAATCAAATTTTAGAAAAGTCGTTGTGGAATTCCTTTATAATTTATAAAGGAATTATTTATATTTTTAAAGGGAATTTCATTTTAAAACGAATATCGGGTTGACTTAGATTTGAAATATCAAGTTATAAATCCCAATAGAGTTGTATGGTATTCCACTGTGAATATATATGATAATATAAATTTATTTATATTTAATTTAATTATATTTAAATATATTTATTTATTTAAACGGGTCATTGAGAGCTTTAAAAATAGCCAGCTTTGCAAACGACCTCAGAATTCGATGAAACCAATCTTGTTAGATCCGCAATATTAAATTATCGCTAGATTTCAATTTCCATGATTTTTGAAGTCAGTATGGGGCCGTACGGATTTTTAGAGTGAAAAACAATCTATATTTCGACAGTTAAAAATATGTTGTGTGAGCAAACGGAGTTGGAATTCGACGGAACCTGTTTTGTTGGGACCGTAATGTCGAACTGCAGCTGCATGTCCAGTTTCGTGATTTTTGGGTATTGTATGTGATCATAAGAAATTTATTTCGATAAGAAAATATAGCGATAAAATATAAACGGAATATGCTAAGGGAATATTCCAATCCAAATGCTATAAATAACCATCCTTAACCTAAATCAACCCTCCGGAAGTCAACAGCAAAAACCGCCATATGTTTTCTTACCAGAAAAATATCTCGAGCAAACCAAAAATCAAAACGAAACCATACAAAATCTATAAATCAAAAAGGAGGTATATTTGAGTTCGTATGAACTTGATCTTCGCACTCGTGTAAGTATTACTGGGTTCGACAGTTTTTCTGTCGATGGAAAAACCCACAGCGAGACCTAGGGTTGAGGATTTTGCGTGAGATGGAGAGTTTTGGCTTAATTCGACATGTTCTTGATGATTGTGGTGAGGAAACGCTTCAGTGGTCAAAAATTAAAGGAGTTCGATGCTAGAAAGTTTCGGGTATCCTGTAGCAATTTGTCGAGGTATCAGGGTCGCGACGGTCTAGGGGGAATCGAGTTCGACCTTGTGGTGCTTGAAAGAACGAGCTGTCGATGAGGAGTATAATGGTAATTACAGTTTGAAATATCATTGAGAGGTGAAGGTGCAGTTGGGATGGGAAGTTCAGGGAAATGGTCGTGTGGTTCTGAAGAGAGATACGAGATTTGGGGAAGAAGCATTTTGAGTGTGGCTCATAATGGATGGGCTGGGTTAAAGGTGAAGGCCCATTAATTTAACAATTTAGTTTATTTTAAAATCCAATATTTATGTACAAAACTTGTAATCGAAATAATTTGATCATACGTTATCAGAATTTCGAACCGTAAATTGCATTGGGATCGTATGGACGGTGGCTACGCACTGGGACTAACTGTGTAAAGACCCGTAACTTCCTCGTGAAGGAAAGAGTGGATACTTCGAGAACAACACGCAGAAGAACGCAGACGGAAGAACATTTCATTGTTAATTCCAACAATTCATCAGAATACAAGAATATACAGAGTATAAATGAATATTACATTCGATAAATATAAGAGATTACAATACATTACATAGCAGCGGAAAATAATACAATACACAACTAGAAGTAATACACGAATACAAAGCTTTCCGAGTATCGTTCCAGATGTAAACCAGGATCCTGTGAATATAAATCTGCAAAACCAAAACTATTAGCTGCCCGTGTCAAGATAATGGCACCCAGAGTTTAGGTTAAAACAATAAACTCCAGGTCAGTCATGGGACTGGTGTGAGAACTAAAACAGTTATTTATCTTTATTTTAAATCAGATATATCAAGGGACCACGCCGTATAACACGGAACGGTTTTGCTCCCAAGAATACCAGTGCATATAACAAAACAGCGCAATGCTAAATAAAGAAAAATGAAGCTATTATAAGACCCAGGTCCTATCACACAATGCAACGCAAGCCGGGGGATAGGGTTTTCCCTTATAATAGCCAAACATGCTTAGTACATTTAAAACAAATCATTTGATACTATTATAAGTGCATAGTGTATAAAACAACTTCAAATCATAAATATCAATCACAGGCGGCATGGATACCATATATCATGTCGCCATACTAGGCTCTACAATTAAAACCGCAAAGTCACGTATTTGGAAATTGGATTTCCATCTGTGAACCGAGGCAAGGGATCGTCCTCACCGTCTTCGAGACTGTCTAGCCCGAGCCTCAGGGTCAGAGCGCATCGACCCTTGGATCCTCAGGGCCAGTCCACCGATGTGGATTAAACTTAAACCCTGAACATGCGTTTCCCCGCCCTATGAGGCGTAAATGAGCCAACGAATGACTCCATCGGACCCGGATCGTCCGATCAAACCGAGGCGCCTCGCAACTGCAACAACCACATAAGTCAAACTCGTCAGGGCGTGTAAAACCACTGACGCCACTTCTAGCCAGAAAGAAACGCATGCCCTCCCTGACGTCCTCTCCCGTTTTGGTTCACACCGGGGTGTGAGGCTCGCAAATTCACATTACACAAAGCTACGCCACACAGGCCGTGCTTTGATCATCAACCACAAGACTTTGCTTTTCAACAGAAGCCTTGATCCATTGCCACACAGGAAATTCATTCCATGCGATGGATATCCATCAATATATAACCCCTGAGCTCGTACGTCTCAGAGAAGGGCGTTAAGCAAGAGAATAAATTCCCCGCCGCCAAACAGATATATATTTAATAGAAATCAATCACACAGACTGAAATCCAATGTCAGACACACAGTCCATTTACAAGTTTGTTCTGGGTCTGAACGAAACCGAAGGCACCTAATACCCCGCATATCCATCGATCTCCAAGTACGTCTGGACGACCACTAACGGATTCCCTCCTCTTGGGTGTACGGCCCAATCAAGATCATCAGTAATTATCCAAACGACGTGAAAACCTCCTATCTTCAACCACCGTCTTCATCTTCGACTTATCGTCGTATCAGTTATTCAGAATGGGATAAACCCAGACTTTCCGAATAACTCGCGTATATAATAAACAAGTGTTACACAAACACAACATACGCCTCATTCCAATTCATCAGTCACTAACCGTAAATTAATCAAGAGAATAATTCCCCAAATATTAACCCCGAAGGCCGAAACCAACATCAGATCAATACCCAGGAAACCATTCTGCTTAACTAACCTACAATTAGTTTCTAAATTTCACATTCTTAGGGAAAGGTTCCCATTAATTTTATCAAAGATAAATTCCTTGAATTTATTCTTTAATCTTCCTTTTAAATATCAATTCAAACTAGTCGGGATTAACGAACCTTACCGAAGTTATCATTTGTTTTAATTTCCCAATCCCAACCTATTCATCCCATGAAGTAAAACTGGTCATACTTCATATCTAACACCACGGTGTTATCGGTAAATTCAATTACCATTTCACGTTCAAATCTAATTAAAGATTTAACTATCGCCTGGAGCAAAACTGGTGATACTCCACTCTCGATCTCTTCAATCTAATTAAAGATTCATTAAAACTCCACTTAGTTTTAATCTGTGACTGGGTTAAAGAATCAGTGTCATTTAAAACACGGTTCATGATAAACCCCAAAATCACATCACATTTCAATCAGTCCCTAATCGTAAATTAGCAATTGAGCAATTCCCTAAGCATTAACCCCAAAGGCCGAAACCAACATCAGATCAATACCCAAGAAACCATTCAACTTAACTAATCTCCAGTTAGTTTCTGGTTTTCTTAACTCCGTTGGGTCTAAGAACAGTATTATTGAAGATACCGTTCACGACAACCCAAAATCACATTTCATTAATTATCGGGTTAAAGAACAAGTGTTATATAAAGCACTGTTCACGATAAACCCAAAAATCAATACCAATTCAATTCCAATTAAATATTATTTAATTGGTACAATTCATTAAATCCAAATAAAAAGATTTAATCTTTTCCTGAGCTGGGCTTAAGAACAGTGTTAATGAAGACACCATTCACGACAAACCCAAATCACATTTGATATTAAATACAAGGCTCTGAATAGAAAATATATCGGCTTATATTCAATATCAAATTCTACGACCAACAAATATCGTATTGGAAATAACGATATATATATATATATATCTATATCTTTCAAATTTCCATAACAACATCTGTATAATCACGAAATCCAACATCGAAATATTCCGAAGACAATTTCAATTCAAATCCATTCCAATTCAAATATTGGAAATTCTGGTTATTTTCAAAACCATTTCAAATCCAATTTATTTTTTTTAAAATAAATAAATTATTATTCTAGTTCAGAACTAGTTCATTTCGATAAAAATCTATTTTTATCTTTTCAAATATGGAGTTTTTCATCCCAATTCTTCACAAATCATTTCTTATGATTTTACACAAATTGTTAATATTTTTAATAATTTTATCAAGGCCCGTACAGTCGATTTCCATCAACGGCCATCGAACTGCACTTACAGCGACCTTTTCCAAAATTTGATTTGGACATAATTTCAAATCCAACCGTTAGATCTCAGATTTCTAATATTCGTTAGAAAGCTCTTTTCGATACAAACCCAACGGTTCCGGTTTTAGGAGAAGCCGACGGTCGGATCTCCCGCAACGTCAATTTGAAGTCAATGATCAAAATTCGCGAACTGCCGCAGCGCGGCGCGTTCTATTCAGGCCATTATATTATATATATATATATATAATATATACTTCGTCGATTTCCTTTTAAAACGTATTTTATAAATCGGTTTAAATTCGTTTTTAAAACGATTTCAACTTCCTTTTCAAATCAAAATCGAATTTTTCAATATAAATTCATTTTAATTTCATTTCAATTCAAATCGATTTTTAATTCAATTTCAGTTTGTTTTCAATTCAATTCAATTTCAATTCGAATTCCTTTCTATTCAATTTCGATTCGAAATCATTTCTATTCAATTTCAATTCGAATTCATTTCTATTCAATTTCAATTCGAATTCATTTCTATTCAGTTTTAGTTTGAATTTCAATTCTTTTCAAAATATCAGATTTTGAAATCACTTTTGATATTCATTATAAAATGAATAAAATCGATATAAATATCGTTCACGTCAAAATGGCATCAATCTAATCAACACGTCTTCATATATTTCTATTTCCAAATATTCTATTTCAAATATTTCTATTTCAAATATTTTTATTTCAAATATTTCTTTTTCAAATATTTCCTTTTCAAATATGGAATGAGGCCTAATCAATTACCATATAATGTTAGTTATATGGATTTTCTACAACACATGTATACAATAACAACGATGAATAATCAACCATCATCCAAAATGCATTCTACACTGTATAAGCATCAAATATAAATATTCAACGCTTATAACAGTATGTCAATCAATCGACATACAACTAAACAATCGAGATTAGTGTACGTCAAATATCATCCCAATACCCGTGTGGGGTTTTCAAACAATTAAACACAGATTTTATTTGTGCAGTTGGGCGATGTGTAAAATTTATCGTCCCAATCAATATCAGTCAAATATGTGTATATAAACAAATCGTTCGATTTGTTTATATTAATCTATTTCATTTCATATACACATTAAAAATTCTAATTTTAACTATATAAATATTTTATTTCATTTCACATCACATCACACAATCAACTACACATCAAAACCAAACAAATAAGCATACAAGCCGTCCATGGTCTGTGGACGACGGGTGTTGGGTGCTACTAAACACCGTCTGCATCCTAGTATATGTTTTAACTAGAAAATTAAATTAAAAGTGAGAAGTTCTCACAGAGGGTTCCACTCCGCCGTGCTTTGCTTTTGAACTGCTGAACATCTGGATTTGTTTGCAATTCCAATGCAGTTCTTTTCACGCTGTTCAAATAAAAATTATATTTTTATTACTTCATTTCAATAAATAAAAATCATATTTTTATTTTTACTTCATATATATTTACAACGCTTCTTTCTATATAAAGATTATATTTTTATATTTCTCCTTCATATATAAAGATCGAATTTTTACTAGTTATATAATATAAAAATCGTATCTTTTCGTTATGAAAAATCATATTTCTTCGTTACTAAAGATCTAATCTTTACACTTTCAAAAATCTAATCTTCATCTGAATAAAAATCATATTTTTTTAATCATCATACTTATATAAAAATTAATTTTTTACATCACTTTCCATATTATAAAAATCATCTCTTCTATGTGTTCAAAATCAAATCTTTTCCTTTATGAAAATATAATCTCGCTCCCAACGTAAAAATCATATTTTTATTTATTCCTTATAATGAAAACTGATTTTTATAAACTGATTTATAAATTAAAAGTGATTTATAAATTAAAAACTGATTTATAAATACTAAAAATTACCTTACTCCATCGATCTTGCCGGAAGAGCTGCAGTGGAAGGCCGGGGGTTGCGCTGAGGTGGCAGAGGTACTGCTGGAAGGTGGCGGCGCCCGTATGGTGGCTCAAAGTGGATCGGAGGCGCGGTTTTTGAGGGAGAAAAGGGCCGTGGGGTTCGAAGAAGGGTTAGGAGGTGTGGAGGGGGGTGTTTGGGTTAGCGGGGTGGTGCCTGTGGCCATCGCAGCGGAGGCAGGTCCCACGAGGGGGGGAGGCGGCGGATTCTAGGGATTTGGTGAGTTGGACGATTTCGGGTTTGGGGATGATGGATTGGACGAAGAAAGAGGAGGGGAGGACGGCGCCTGAGGGGTTGGAGGCGGAGGACGACCGGCGATGGCTCGCAGGAGGCGCGGTGGTCAATTGGCAGGGTGGCGGCGCGATTTTCCCTGGGGAAGGGCTGAGAGACTAACGGGTTTGGTTAAGTGATAAGGGGAGGGTCATTTAAATAATATATATATTTATTAAATTTTATACTGCATAAAGTTACTTTTTATTTCGAACACAAAACGAAACCCACTGCCTGTCGTCCCTAGCTAATCACCCCCATTCCGAACTCAATGGGATGTGTCACATAGGCCAATTTGACCATTTCGATCGGTTTTCCTTAAAATCAACATATAACTCTATATATTGAATTTAAACGCGCATTTCCATTTACTGGGGTCACATACTAACTCGAAAAATTCCAGAAAAATATTTTCTAGCTTCGTATTGACGATACGGTCCTAACAAAACTAGTTTCATCGAATTGTGAGACCGTTTGAAAAATGGTCATTTTCCAGTCGATTAAAATCAACTGAAACAGATCAAACGCGTTTTCCTTTACCACACTCACATTTTGATTCGAAAAATTATGAATTTTGGAATCTAGCAATAACTTGACATCCCGGATCCAACAAAAGTGGTTTCGTCGAAAACCGAGGTCGTTTGCAAAATTTCCATTTTTAAGGGCTAGAATTCCATAGCGACTATTCTGAATTTTCAGCTGGGCATATCTTTTGATCCCCACTATGAAATTTCAATTTTTCGGATTCGTTAGAAAGATATTCTCAAATAGATTCAAATATTTTTGGTTTCACTAGAATCCGATTTACTTTGCACCCGGTACATTCATTTTAATTTTGAAATCGAATCATCGAACTACCACGCCATTTTCAATTCCTTTTATAATTTAAAATAAATATTTATATTCTAACGATGATGCATATTAATATATACGTTTGAATTCTATTCAAAATAAATTTCTCGTCGTTATTATTTAAAATAATCAACATTCGCTAAAATTGCCAAAATAAAAATTTTAAATTGGCTCGGATTTCCGGGTTATTACAAACTGGGAGTGGATTGGAGCTCGTTTGAATTTATAACGAAATAAATTGTTTGATTCAAATCAAACAAACAACTTATCGTTCTTTAACGATGAACTACCAATGTGAGTAAATCTCACTAACTTTGAATGGTTTATAATTTCATGTTGTATTTTTAGAACTGTTAAATATTGGTTGATTAACTGTGTGTTGACTGTTTGATTGAACTGCTAGTCAGTTAGTTGAATTTCTATATTGATTCTGTTTAACAGAATATATCATATGGAACTGAAAGTGATGTTGATTTTATTGTATAACATCTGTGGATGAAGGGAAACAGGTTGGAGGAATCCGACTGGATTCCTCAACAGTTATTTTATTATTTTTCATATATTGTGATATGTGATGTGGTTTATAATCTGTGGTTGATTATTTGTGTTTGGACGATATTGGTCATCGTGATATGATGTGTTAAGTACCATAAAATATCGAAATGGGAAAAGGAGATTTTCAAAGTGATATTGAAAACAGAATATGTATAAATTGGAATATTTATAAATTGGAATAATTATAAAGTGAATTATTTATTTAGGATAAATAAATAAGATGTTATAAAATGGACTATTTACGTAGAAAATAAATAGGAGATAATAAGTGAGATATTTGTCAAATAAATAGGATAAGATAATTGATTTATTTACTTGTTAAATAAATAGAATAAGGAAAGGACATATTTATTTGTTAAATAAATAGGGTTATTTAAGGAAACATTTAGAATAAATAAATAGGATATTAAACGGATTATTTATTTAGGAAATGAATAAGTTATGATAAAGGGATATTGACTTAGAAATTGAATAAGTTATAAAAGAGATGTTAAGCAAAAATTAGAAACTGACTAGAGATTAGTAAATTGAATGGTTTTCTAAGTGTCGATCTGATGTTGGTTTCGGCCTTCGGGGTTTATACTTAGAGAATTGTTCTTCTACTAGTTTACAGTAAGGGACTGATAGTTGTGAAATGATAGTGATATGTAAATAACAATGGGAATGTTTTCCAGTGTTAATAACGTATATTTTCTAAACATAGAAAATAAGGAAATATGAATATATATAGATATATATATATATGATTGATGATTGATTGATAGAATTTCCATTGGGAAATAATATCGTTGTTTGCACACGTGTTTTCTTTGATGGTTAAATCACAGACTATCAAAGTTTTGACCATTTTAACATTGTTAATACGGAGAGACCGGTTGGATTATTATCCAAAGAACCACTCTGTATTGGCATAAGCGTTGCAAATCATTTATGCCAAAGAAAATTGAAGACGGAGTAAAGTGCAAGGGCTATTGTATAAGTCTTAGATAACAGTGCCTAAGATGGATGTACTGAATAGCGCCTTCAGTTCATCCTGTTCCTGGATGACTTGTATGGACGGATGTCTGACAGAGTATTTCCAGACGATCACGTATATTGATTTCTCCAACCGTACCAAGAGTGGAAGCAGAGAAGGAAACTTCTTTTAGCTAACACATAATGTATTGTTGAGGACGTCAATCGGTGATTTGATGGATTTGACGATGTGGCATTCGAAGTGAATCTGGTGTGATGATAAAGCGTAACTTCTAGCCTCACATCCGGCAGCATGGCTAAGTCGGTCGCTCTGAAGTAGGGTGTATAATCACCTGATCTAGAGTTTCATTTACTTCTAAAAATCTATTGCTGATGTTGTCCTATTCGGGAAACGGTTGTTGATCCCAACCGTTGGTGATATACATTCGATACACTCAAGCGAAATGAGTGGTCGGTCATGTGTGGCTGGGTTGCAAGATGTTCTTGTTGAACCCAGTGTATTCCTTTCTAGAGGTACACTAGCGAAAGGTTGTTCCATACCTTGTCATAGTTGGAAATCCATTACCCAATACGTGCTTGTAGTTTTGATTGTATACTATATGTGTAGAACGTGAGATGAAAGCGTTTCTGCTAGATGATTATTATATTGTGGTTGATAGACATTATTATAATATCAAAAGGTTTTTGATATAAAGATAATTTGAATTCTCATAAGGGAAAAACCCGTTCCGTTATACGGCGTGGTCTTATGAGATATCATTTACCTGCTTAAACTGTTTTAAACTGTTTTACTCATACCAGTCCCATGACTGACCCGAAGTTTATTTTGTTTTGTTTTCCCTAAACTCTTGGGTGCCCAATTTTGTACGGGCAGTCAAGTAGTCGGGATTTACAGATACTTGAAGAGCTGGAGCAGGAGGCTTCAGGATCATATAGCTATAGTTTATTTCCGCTGTGTTGTAAGTGTTGTACTTTGAAAATGATATGTATATTCAAGTACAGATTTATATTTCAAAGATATGTTATCTATTGTATGTTATTCGTTCTGCTGTGAGGTTCATGTTACTCTGATGTTGTGTTCTTCTTCTTCTATTCTAAGTTTCTATCTTATCTTTCCTTACCCTCTAATTTCTTTCATTAATCATCCGGCATTTTTCGATGTTTGGTTAGTCATCATTGAGTTTATGGCGATAACCAAGGTCGACAAAAACCCGGGTCATTACAGTTGGTATCAGAGCTTAAGTTAAGAATTACCTTGGCTCTGTGGCGTGACTCGGTAGAGATAGGGTTAGTAATGCCCTAGATTGAGTTTAAGTGTATATATACGAGTGAACGTACTTGTAGATGATATAAAAATAAATTTTATGTTGTGAAGATTTATTGGTTGAGTAGTTTATGGGTTCTGGTCAATCAGTTTGATCCACTGTATCGGTAGGAGTTTATAAACACTCGAATATGATGGGTCGACACGATATGTTTTGAAAAGAGGGTAAATTAAAATAAATTTACCCAAGGTATATCTTGATATAGAGAAGATATATATATCAAAATTATAATATAGTGGATATATTGGTTGTTATTATAATCAAGTAAGGTTATAAATTAAATGGTTATGTAAGTAACCAATCAAAATTCATATAAGTGAAATACATGGAATTAGATGAGTTAAATCTAAAATTTAAACCAGAAATTGAATTAAAATTCTAGAAAATTGGATAAGTGTTTGTAAATGGATTTAGATTAAAAATAAGGAAAATTTAAGATCCTGGGAGATTTTAAATTGTTTTACAAGCAGTGTGAATTATATTTTGAAATGAATTTCAAAGTGGAAATGTTTAGAATTGGTTTTATAGTATTGAACTCACTTCGATCGCTGGAAAATAGATTCTGATGATGACAGCTGCATCATCAGTATTCATTTTTGAGTTGTAAGTGACGAATTACTACCAGAGATACTGTTTTGAATTTATTTTGGGAAAGACAAGTTGTTTTGAATTTCAATAAGGAAAATTTGATTTTTGAACAGAGTAAACTGTTTAAAAACTCCCAGGGAAAGACTGTTTGAATTTAAAATAAATTTAACAGAAATTTGTGAAAGCAAATTTGAATTAATGTAACAACCCGTATTTCAATAACATGTTAAAACGAGAATCAAGGCATAATTTAATTTTAAATTCTGAATCAAGTAAAACGGGCTATGCCATTGCGTTCGTCTCGGAAAAATACGCGAAATAGAGTCCGAGTTTTCGAAAATCGGAGTCCGTATGACCCGGTTAAGGCCCAAAGAAGTTTTCGGGAAATTTGAATTTCGAAACATGCAGAAATGGGGCCAGGCGGGAAAATTCCCGCCCAGACAAGTCGACAGGCATATCGACAGGCATGTCGACAGGGCTGTCGACTTGCCCTGTCGGCTGATTCTGATCTGGTGCACCTATTTTCTATCTTGGCTAGGTTTTTGGGCCTGGTTTGAAATCTGACGGTTCAGGTTGGTCCTAGGGTTAATCTAAGGGCCTAAAACTATCCTATCTCTATAAAAAGACCCTAAACCTACCCCTAAACCCTCATTATTCACTCATGTAACTAAACTATGGCCAAATTTCTACTCTCATGGCCTCCATCTCAAATCCCTAGAGCCTATGCATTCAAATCGGGTTCAAATCAAAAGATGCAAGCTTGCTACACCAAAGAGAGGCAAAATCAACGTTGCTATGCGAGTTCCATGACGATTCTTCAACAAAGGAGGCACCTTTCTTAGCCAAGATGATTCATGCTTCTTTCCATAGGCCTAACTATGTAAGTTCTAGCTACTTTTAGATGGAAACGGTAGTTTTGATAATGACATGGGATAAAATGAGGCTAAACATGATTATGCGAACCTATATGAACCTTACCTTGCCTCTTGTGTTCATGATTATGATTTTAGGCCATGTGAGTGACTTAATCATGCCTCTCATGCTATGCATAACCTAGTTTAACTTGCAAGTTTGGATCTTTGTGCATGAAATGCTAGCATGAACCTTTAGGAACCACTTTTTGTGTGAAACATTGGCTAAGACAAGATTTTGGGGCTTATGCATGTTTATGAACCCAAACCCCTTATGGTAACATGCAAGTTTGTGGCCAAATCCTTTATGAGATTATGCATGCTCGTGGCCAATCCCCTCTTTTAAGTTGTGCATGTTTATGGTTAAACCCTTTTTGATAATACGCATGTTTGTGGCCAAATTACCTTATGACACTATGCATGTTTATGGCCAATCCCTTTATGATGTTATGCATGTGGAAGCCAAGCCCTTTTTAGCATCATGCATGTTTTGAGACCAATATGTGACATAGTATCCTTACTATGTTGACTCGCTTTGCTTGCGTTGGGAAAACACGATTTTGGGTAGTTAGATAAACATGAACATGTCGCGAAATCTTAACTTGATTATGACATGTGTTTATACTTGAAAATATGACTTGGAAGATAACATGGAAGTTGGCATGTAAGTATGCATAAAAACATGAGCTTGGGAATTTACCTATTAAGTTAGGTCTACCCTTTGGGAATTTACCTATTAAGTTAGGTCTACCCAAATGCTTGAAAACTTGTAACATGTTTTGGAAACATGATGAACTTAGATAATATAAGTGTGGCCAACTCGAGGTTGGGTTGAGTTTGCAACGTAAAACTACCCGGAACCGACCGGCCTAACTAGTAGTTGCAAACAATAGGACCCAATGTGAGAAGTTGGTCATGTCGCGCTTAAGACCCGAGGTTAGACTAGGTTGTGGTGTAAATCTACCCGGACTCGCCCGACTTAACTAGTAACCACAACAAGGTCTAATGTGAGAGGTTAAGAGTGCATTAATTGAATTAATGCCACATGATAAGGTTAAGTAAATTTGACTAATGACACTTAACCGATATGACACGAATGGGTAGGTTTAGTGGGACCGGACTTGATTCCTTAATGACACTTAACCATGCAAGATGATTAGGAGATGGGGTTAAGTAATTTACACTTAACTAATCCGACTGGGTAATTAGATGGGGTTAAGTAATTAAGACTTAACTAACCTAACCACGGTAATTAGATGGGGTTAAGTAATCCACACTTAACTAATCTAAACACGGTAATTCGATGGGGTTAAGTAAAACACTTAACCAATTTAAACTTGGTAATTCAATGAGGTCAAGTAACCCATACTTAACCAACTTAACTTGGTAATTTAATGGGGTTAAGTTAAACACTTAACTAATTTAACACGATGATTTGATGAGGTTAAGTGACCTATACTTAACCAATCTAACTCGTTAATTTGATGAGGTTAAGTTAACCTATACTTAACCAATCTAACGTAAAAACATGATAAGGCTAAGTCATGAATCGTTTCGAATACGCTTGACCGATTTGACTCGGTAATTTGATAGGGTCAAATTAATATATACTTAACCAATCTAAAATGATAATTAGACGAGGTTAAGTCAGGGATTGCTTGATATACTTAACCAACTTGACACATGGTCTGTAGGGTTAAGTCTTGGACTTGGATACTTAGCCAGTTTCGACATGTTTTGTAGACGGGTTAAGTTGTGAACTTAAGTGACACTTAACCCATTAGATAAACCCTAATTCGGAGGATTAGGTAAATAACCCTAGTTAACAAGGATAATGGAAATAAGGCTAAGTGGTAAACCTTAGTTAAGGGAAACTAAGTAATAATTCTTAGTCAAAGAAATTTGGACCACTTCTTAGATAGATTAGTAACCCGATACGTTAGGTCAACGTTTACGTATGCGTGTAGGAGCAGGCTATCTGATTTAGATAAAGGCTCCAACGAACTGGGTAACGAAGCAGCGGCTTCGGGGAACGTGAGGATATTCTTGGGATCCCTCTGTGAGGTCGCAGATGATCATCCTGGGCTCACAAGAGGTTAAGGTCTGCGTTAGAAGAACCAAGAGTATGCCTTGGTTGCTATACGAGCGACCTAAAGACTGGGATGGATAGCAGTGAGTCAACGAATACATGATAGTGCCCTAGATAGCAAGTTCGTCGATCATCTACCATCTTGAGTCAAGCGTGTACGTACGGAAAGGCAGGGAACACCCAACAGACCATAATTGCTATCTAATTATGGGTGAGGTAGGCCGTAGGATGTGGGCTGGACGGAGTGTAGTTCTTATGCAAGATTTTCTCTTGTGTTGCCTTTCACTAGTTGAGGGAGGGGTCTCGTGGGACCATAGCCACGTGTAGAAAAGCAGACCTTAGTATCTGCATCGGTAGATAAATCTAAAGCTCCTGACCGAGTCCTGTATTTCTTGTTTTGCCCTGTGATAGGACCCGAATGGCACGATGTGATACATGTGCATACAGTTATAGAAAAACGATTCACGATGAATGCGTGGGAAAAAGGGCGCGGTTGAGGGTTAGCGTAATCCCTAGTGGCCTAGGTGGTTTAACCCAAACCGAAATACGAAAGCGTGCAATAGGTAAGCGTAATCCCTAGTGGTGCTAGGTGGCGTAAGTCCTAGTAGTTCAAACGATGATTCATATGGAAGAGCCTAGCTAGAACAAGGGTGACAGTCCAAACGATTTCAAGGAAAATACGACATGAGGAAGCCGTACGAGGTACGACAAAGGACTGAACTTATATACATGGAAGGAAACATATGATTTTGAGTAACTTATATATGCGGTATATTAGGTTGACATGGACCATTACACGACTTTGGGCAAGGGACATTCATGGTTAACACATGACGCGGGTAGGGATACTAGTACGAGAGGTGCAGAGCAAATATACATGTTAGAACTAGGAAGAATATGCATAATAGATACCGTGGGATGTTAGACGGGGTAGATACCTTGGGATAATGTACTCAATAGAAATCTGACGATGTGATGACTTGACTTATCATAACACCGTAGTTTATCATGATACCTTAGTTTACCTTGCCACAGTAGTTCAACCGGCTACCCTGGTTTATCTATCTTGTAGTTATCCTTATGTTTACTTTCAGTTTATGCATGTCATGTTACCTTTACCTGTTTTTATACTGGAAGTAGATAGGACTTACTCAGTCTTTTTGACTGACCCGTTTTGTTTCGCCTCTTTTCTTCCGTTTCCCCCCAGGTTTCAGGGAGGAAACAATGTTGTTTAGTTCGGGCTTCTTCTGCTTGGAGGTCATCATGGATGGCTTGGACTTCTCTTGGCTATGGCTACTTTACTGTTTTAATTGGGGAATAATTTATGTAAAAGGTTTCATGCTTCTTTATTTCGGCAAGACAGGTTTTGAAGTACTCTGATGTATAAAGGCTTTTGACCTCATTTATTAATGTTATGAAAGTTTGTTTTTACTTCCGCTATTTTATATGTTCTGTCTTGTGATGTTTCTGTGCATGTTTACCAATAATGCCCCTCTAAAGCTAGTGCATTCCTTTGCGAGTGACCCTAGCGGAGGCGGGGTGTTACATTTGGTATCAGAGCAGAAGGTTACTAGACTGGGCAAAAGTTTTTTTAAAAACCTTCTGAAAAGTATTTGAAAAACCGTTTACAAAGAAGCATTTTTCAAGAAAATTTTCTTTTAAGAAAAAGGCTATTCCCCAAAGGCCATTAGCATTATCCTTGTTTTCTTGATTTAATCTCTTTTCCTTTCTTTCCTCCATCTGTTGTCACAGTGGTTTTGACTGCGACTAGTCTTTCTAGCTGCGTAAGTGTTTCCCGTACGATGGAGGTGGTTCTCGAGAGACCGTTGCAGAGTTATGCATGAAAGGATAGTAAGAACAAGGATAAAGGATACGAGTTCAGGGATAAGCAACATGTTGGTATGGCTGAGTCCTAAAAGGAGGGAGAAAGATGAACAATGAAACCCATGACGAGAGGGTACCTTTGGCATAGTGAAACGGGATAGATAGTAAAGTATCATGGGACAAGGACAAGATCATCGCGAGGGCAATAGTATGCTCTCATTTCTAGGGTACCTCAGAAGGAGGGTAACGATCTTGTTAAAGGTTTAGCTTTTCTTCTCTATCATCCTGTCGGGACTTTGTTTTGATCACCGCATCTTTTAAGTCCGCTTCGATAGTTGAGTCTCTGCACCTTAGTACTAGCGTAGTAGGGGATCCCGTTTTTGTCCCAAGTCCTATTGGAAGATCGGTCCATTTATTCATGACTTGTTTGGATTTGAGAATGTCTATGCCAAGTATTGAGCTTGGAAATAATGCTTATGTTTATAAGCTATGGATGGATTCTAAGGATGAAGTGGTTATCCAGTAAGGGGTGCCACTCTCGGTTTTAGAAGGAGGGTAGTTAGACTCTTGGCTTGTTTTGGTAATACCCTTGAAGTATCGCGTAACCTTTTGGGTTCTATCATGATTAGTTACTTAGAATCCCTAGATGCCTTTGTTGGGAATTAGAAACCCGATCGAGTGGTGTTCGCTAATAAAACGGATGGTTTACTTCGCTTATGTATGGGTTATGGGAATTACCCTAGTAAGTGCGCATGGTAACCTGTTTACTTGCAAGGGAAAGTTTTTCTACGTGGAATACCTTGTGGTACGAGGTCCAGGATTCACTAATGAAATTTTGGAAAGCTTGCGTGGAATCATGAGTACGCAGTCCTGTTTGCGCCAAGTATTCGAGAAGGAGAATAAGTGCAAGTGGAACGAGGGGCGACGAGGAAATGAGTTCCAACTCATGTTATGAAAACAGGAAATAAGAAGCTGCGAAATCGTGAAGTAAAAGGGGCGGTCAAGGCACGAAGGAACTAAGCTCAAGGTAATGCGACTCAGGAGACTGAAGACTAAATACGTGCATGATATCTCTTTTGGGAATATATCCTCGATCCCTGTTTTTCTGTTGAGCTTGCTTGTAGGCTATCTTTTATGGATATCCTCTCGGTCCTGTCTCTGTTACAAACCCCGTACGGAGTTTGTTTTGTTTATCTTCTCGACCCTGTTTCAGGGAATCTTAGGTAGAACCCTATGGATGTAAACATGTATTTGAAACATGTTATGATTGATATGGTTGCAAGTGGTTGCTCGTGGATGCGCGAATACACATTAGATACTAGCTCGACTCGGTCACATTTCATATTGCATATGCACGAGTATTTATACTTGTTTATGGATGAAATCGAATGTGTTATCATGCGGTTGTTGCATATGAATGAATGATTGTGCACGCATATAGTATCTATATGGCTAGGACTATTTGCATACATGTTGGATTCATGGCACTATACATATTTTTGCATTAGAAAGATTATCCAGGCCTGATCATTAGCATTAGCTAAGGAACATGTACACACACATTTTGCATGTATTCATACAGCATTAGAAATCATCTAAGGACAATGGTTGCTTGTGGATGATGTTTTGAGTAGATGGATGATGGATGGTAGGATATGTTCTTCCTAACTTAGAGATTTCGGGGACGAAATCCTAAAAGGTGGGGAGAATGTAACAACCCGTATTTCAATAACATGTTAAAACGAGAATCAAGGCAGAATTTAATTTTAAATTCTGAATCAAGTAAAACGGGCTATGCCATTGCGTTCGTCTCGGAAAAATACGCGAAATAGAGTCCGAGTTTTCGAAAATCGGAGTCCTTATGACCCGGTTAAGGCCCAAAGAAGTTTTCGGGAAATTTGAATTTCGAAACATGCAGAAATGGGGCCAGGCGGGAAAATTCCCGCCCAGACAAGTCGACAGGCATGTCGACAGGGCTGTCGACTTGCCCTATCGGATGATTCTGATCTGGTGCACCTATTTTCTATCTTGGCTAGGTTTTTGGGCCTGGTTTGAAATCTGACGGTTCAGGTTGGTCCTAGGGTTAATCTAAGGGCCAAAAACTATCCTAATCTCTATAAAAAGACCCTAAACCTACCCCTAAACCCTCATTATTCACTCATGTAACTAAACTATGGCCAAATTTCTACTCACATGGCCTCCATCTCAAATCCCTAGAGCCTATGCATTCAAATCGGGTTCAAATCAAAAGATGCAAGCTTGCTACACCAAAGAGAGGAAAAATCAACGTTGCTATGCGAGTTCCATGACGATTCTTCAACAAAGGAGGCACCTTTCTTAGCCAAGATGATTCATGCTTCTTTCCATAGGCCTAACTATGTAAGTTCTAGCTACTTTTAGATGGAAACGGTAGTTTTGATAATGACATGGGATAAAATGAGGCTAAACATGATTATGCGAACCTATATGAACCTTACCTTGCCTCTTGTGTTCATGATTATGATTTTAGGCCATGTGAGTGACTTAATCATGCCTCTCATGCTATGCATAACCTAGTTTAACTTGCAAGTTTGGATCTTTGTGCATGAAATGCTAGCATGAACCTTTAGGAACCACTTTTTGTGTGAAACATTGGCTAAGACAAGATTTTGGGGCTTATGCATGTTTATGAACCCAAACCCCTTATGGTAACATGCAAGTTTGTGGCCAAATCCTTTATGAGATTATGCATGCTCGTGGCCAATCCCCTCTTTTAAGTTGTGCATGTTTATGGTTAAACCCTTTTTGATAATACGCATGTTTGTGGCCAAATTACCTTATGACACTATGCATGTTTATGGCCAATCCCTTTATGATGTTATGCATGTGGAAGCCAAGCCCTTTTTAGCATCATGCATGTTTTGAGACCAATATGTGACATAGTATCCTTACTATGTTGACTCGCTTTGCTTGCGTTGGGAAAACACGATTTTGGGTAGTTAGATAAACATGAACATGTCGCGAAATCTTAACTTGATTATGACATGTGTTTATACTTGAAAATATGACTTGGAAGATAACATGGAAGTTGGCATGTAAGTATGCATAAAAACATGAGCTTGGGAATTTACCTATTAAGTTAGGTCTACCCTTTGGGAATTTACCTATTAAGTTAGGTCTACCCAAATGCTTGAAAACTTGTAACATGTTTTGGAAACATGATGAACTTAGATAATATAAGTGTGGCCAACTCGAGGTTGGGTTGAGTTTGCAACGTAAAACTACCCGGAACCGACCGACCTAACTAGTAGTTGCAAACAATAGGACCCAATGTGAGAAGTTGGTCATGTCGCGCTTAAGACCCGAGGTTAGACTAGGTTGTGGTGTAAATCTACCCGGACCCGCCCGGCTTAACTAGTAACCACAACAAGGTCTAATGTGAGAGGTTAAGAGTGCATTAATTGAATTAATGCCACATGATAAGGTTAAGTAAATTTGACTAATGACACTTAACCGATATGACACGAATGGGTAGGTTAAGTGGGACCGGACTTGATTCCTTAATGACACTTAACCATGCAAGATGATTAGGAGATGGGGTTAAGTAATTTACACTTAACTAATCCGACTGGGTAATTAGATGGGGTTAAGTAATTAAGACTTAACTAACCTAACCACGGTAATTAGATGGGGTTAAGTAATCCACACTTAACTAATCTAAACACGGTAATTCGATGGGGTTAAGTAAAACACTTAACCAATTTAAACTTGGTAATTCAATGAGGTCAAGTAACCCATACTTAACCAACTTAACTTGGTAATTTAATGGGGTTAAGTTAAACACTTAACTAATTTAACACGATGATTTGATGAGGTTAAGTGACCTATACTTAACCAATCTAACTCGTTAATTTGATGAGGTTAAGTTAACCTATACTTAACCAATCTAACGTAAAAACATGATAAGGCTAAGTCACGAATCGTTTCGAATACGCTTGACCGATTTGACTCGGTAATTTGATAGGGTCAAATTAATATATACTTAACCAATCTAAAATGATAATTAGACGAGGTTAAGTCAGGGATTGCTTGATATACTTAACCAACTTGACACATGGTCTGTAGGGTTAAGTCTTGGACTTGGATACTTAGCCAGTTTCGACATGTTTTGTAGACGGGTTAAGTTGTGAACTTAAGTGACACTTAACCCATTAGATAAACCCTAATTCGGAGGATTAGGTAAATAACCCTAGTTAACA
This sequence comes from Allium sativum, assembly GCA_030737875.1. Lineage (NCBI taxonomy): Eukaryota > Viridiplantae > Streptophyta > Magnoliopsida > Asparagales > Amaryllidaceae > Allium > Allium sativum. Next base: position 489,078,293 of record CM060916.1, read on the forward strand.
AGGATAATGGAAATAAGGCTAAGTGGTAAACCTTAGTTAAGGGAAACTAAGTAATAATTCTTAGTCAAAGAAATTTGGACCACTTCTTAGATATATTAGTAACCCGATACGTTAGGTCAACGTTTAAGTATGCGTGTAGGAGCAGGCTATCTGATTTAGATAAAGGCTCCAACGAACTGGGTAACGAAGCAACGGCTTCGGGGAACGTGAGGATATTCTTGGGATCCCTCTGTGAGGTCGCAGATGATCATCCTGGGCTCACAAGAGGTTAAGGTCTGCGTTAGAAGAACCAAGAGTATGCCTTGGTTGCTATACGAGCGACCTAAAGACTGGGATGGATAGCAGTGAGTCAACGAATACATGATAGTGCCCTAGATAGCAAGTTCGTCGATCATCTACCATCTTGAGTCAAGCGTGTACGTACGGAAAGGCAGGGAACACCCAACAGACCATAATTGCTATCTAATTATGGGTGAGGTAGGCCGTAGGATGTGGGCTGGCCGGAGTGTAGTTCTCATGTAAGATTTTCTCTTGTGTTGCCTTTCACTAGTTGAGGGAGGGGTCTCGTGGGACCATAGCCACGTGTAGAAAAGCAGACCTTAGTATCTGCATCGGCAGATAAATCTAAAGCTCCTGACCGAGTCCTGTATTTCTTGTTTTGCCCTGTGACAGGACCCGGATGGCACGATGTGATACATGTGCATACAGTTATAGAAAAACGATTCACGATGAATGCGTGGGAAAAAGGGCGCGGTTGAGGGTTAGCGTAATCCCTAGTGGCCTAGGTGGTTTAACCCAAACCGAAATACGAAAGCGTGCAATAGGTAAGCGTAATCCCTAGTGGTGCTAGGTGGCGTAAGTCCTAGTAGTTCAAACGATGATTCATATGGAAGAGCCTAGCTAGAACAAGGGTGACAGTCCAAACGATTTCAAGGAAAATACGACATGAGGAAGCCGTACGAGGTACGGCAAAGGACTGAACTTATATACATGGAAGGAAACATATGATTTTGAGTAACTTATATATGCGGTATATTAGGTTGACATGGACCATTACACGACTTTGGGCAAGGGACATTCATGGTTAACACATGACGCGGGTAGGGATACTAGTACGAGAGGTGCAGAGCAAATATACATGTTAGAACTAGGAAGAATATGCATAATAGATACCGTGGGATGTTAGACGGGGTAGATACCTTGGGATAATGTACTCAATAGAAATCTGACGATGTGATGACTTGACTTATCATAACACCGTAGTTTATCATGATACCTTAGTTTACCTTGCCACAGTAGTTCAACCGGCTACCCTGGTTTATCTATCTTGTAGTTATCCTTATGTTTACTTTCAGTTTATGCATGTCATGTTACCTTTACCTGTTTTTATACTGGAAGTAGATAGGACTTACTCAGTCTTTTTGACTGACCCGTTTTGTTTCGCCTCTTTTCTTCCATTTCCCCCCAGGTTTCAGGGAGGAAACAATGCTGTTTAGTTCGGGCTTCTTCTGCTTGGAGGTCATCATGGATGGCTTGGACTTCTCTTGGCTATGGCTACTTTACTGTTTTAATTGGGGAATAATTTATGTAAAAGGTTTCATGCTTCTTTATTTCGGCAAGACAGGTTTTGATGTACTCTGATGTATAAAGGCTTTTGACCTCATTTATTAATGTTATGAAAGTTTGTTTTTACTTCCGCTATTTTATATGTTCTGTCTTGTGATGTTTCTGTGCATGTTTACCAATAATGCCCCTCTAAAGCTAGTGCATTCCTTTGCGAGTGACCCTAGCGGAGGCGGGGTATTACAATTAAAGTAAAGCCAGTAAAGTGGTAACTGAGATTGAATTAGAATGATATCAAGACAAATTGGATTGTGAGATTCAAATTTGAAGTGTAATGTGATAATCAAGTTAAGAGTTGGGAATCGAGAAGAAACTCGAGTTGAAATGATATTTGGCTCGGATATAAGCGAATGGTTATGTTGTGGATAAAAGCAGATTGGAATTTGATTGGGATGACCCTTGTATCCGCTGAATTGATAACAGGTGGAAAGGATATATTGATATGCCAACAAAAGGTGCAAGTTTATATTTCTATTGGATATAAGATTTATGAGTCGAATTGGCATGCCGCTTGACTTTTGATTTTCTTTTGGGATGGAGATGGCCCAGAGAGGCGAGTTGGAGTTTGACCAATTGACCAGTACAAAGGAGGTGCTGGTGAAATTTTTTGAAAAGTTAAGGAGTTAGAAAATTTTCAGGATTTTTGGAAATTTTCTTTGATAAAAATTAATTAATAATTAAATTGAAATTAAATTGGTTCAGTTGAAACTGAAGTTAAGAAGTGAACAAATATGTTCTAACCAGTCGATAGGGTCGTTCTCTACCTTAGCAATTTCGAGGACGAAATTATTTTAAGTGGGGAATATTGTAATGACCCACATTTGAAGAGGTATTATAATTTATTTATTTAATTATATAAATAGTGATATAGTGAATTAAATGGTCGTGGAATTAAATAATGATGAATATTTAATTTAAATAATAATTTAAATAATATATTTAATTCTAAAATAATCAGAATTGGCTGAAATGGCGATATGGTGTGAACTGGATCATCTGTGATATTTAATTCGGTTTAGAATTGAATTAGAATAACGAATATATTATATAAACGACAGTTTGAACGTAGAGTTATAATATAATTAAAATCGAGCTTGAAATGGCGTTGCAGTTCGTAATTTGGCGATTTGAACTTCAACTGAATGTACAGGATTCGTTTTAAGCCGGATTTCTGTGAAACAAGAAACGTGTGGAGCTGATGGAGTTTATCTTTCTAGTGGAAGAGAAAAATCTGGATTTCGTCGGGTAGATTTTTATTTATGTCCAAATCAAATTTTAGAAAAGTCGTCGTAGAATTCCTTTATAATTTATAAAGGAATTATTTATATTTTTAAACGGAATTTCATTTTAAAACGAATATCGGGTTGACCTAGATTTGAAATATCAAGTTATAAATCCCAGTAGAGCTGCATGGTATTCCACTATGAATATATACGATAATATAAATTTATTTATATTTAATTTAATTATATTTAAATATATTTATATATTTAAATGGGTCATTGAGAGCTTTAAAAATAGCCAGTTTTGCAAATGACCTCAGAATTCGACGAAACCAATTTTGTTGGATCCGCAATATTAAATTATTGCTAGATTTCAATTTCCGTAATTTTTGAAGTCAGTATGTGGCCGTACGAATTTTTAGAGCGAAAAACAGTCTATATTTCGACAGTTAAAAATACACTGTGTGAGCAAACGGAGTCGGAATTCGACGAAACTAGTTTTGTTGGGACCGTAATGTCGAACTGTAGTTGCATGTCCAGTTTCGTGATTTTTGGGTATTGTATGTGATCATAAGAAATTTATTTCGATAAGAACACATAGCGATAAAATATAAATGGAATATGCTAAGCGAATATTCCAATCCAAATGCTATAAATAACCATCCTTAACCTAAATTAACCCTCCGGAAGTCAACAGCAAAAACCGCCGTATGTTTTCTTACCAGAAAAATATCTTGAGCAAACCAAAAATCAAAACGAAACCATACAAAATCTATAAATCAAAAAGGAGGTATATTTGAGTTCGTATGAACTTGCTCTTCGCACTCGTGTAAGTATTAACTGGTTCGACAATTTTTCTCTCGATGGAAAAACCCACAACGAGACCTAGGGTTGCGGATTTTGCACGAGATGGAGAGTTTTAGCTTAATTCGATATGTTCTTGATGATTGTGGTGAGGAAACGCTTCGGTGGTCAAAAATTGAAGGAGTTCGATGCCAGAAAGTTTCGGGTATCCTGTAGCAGTTCGTCGAGGTATCAGGGTCGCGACGGTCAAGGGGGAATCAAGTTCGACCTTGTGGTGCTTGAAAGAACGAGCTGTCGATGAGGAGTATATTGGTAATTACAGTTTGAAATATCATTGAGAGGTGAAGGTGCGGTTGGGATAGGAAGTTCAGGGAAATGGTCGTGTGGTTCTGAAGAGCGATACGAGATTTGGGGAAGAAGCATTTTGGGTGCGGGTCAGAATGGATGGGTCGGGTTAAAGGTGAAGGCCCATTAATTTAATAATTTAGTTTATTTTAAAATCCAATATTTATGTACAAAACTTGTAATCGAAATGACTTGATCGTACATTATCAGAATTTCGAACCGTAAGTTGCATTGGGATCGTATGGACGGTGGCTACGCACTGGGACTAATTGGGAGTGGATTGAAGATCATTTGAATTTATGACGAAATAAATTGTTTGATTCAAATCAAACAAACAGTTTATTGTTCTCTAACGATGAACTGCCAATGTGAGTAAATCTCACTAACTCTGAACAGTTTATAATTTCATGTTGTATTTTTAGAACTGTTAAATATTGGTTGATTGACTGTGTGTTGACTGTTTGATTGAACTGCTAGTCAGTTAGTTGAATTTCTATATTGATTCTTTTAACAGAATATATCATATGGAACTGAAAGTGATGTTGATTTTATTGTATAACATCTGTGGATGCAGGGAAACAGGTTGGAGGAATCCGACTGGATTCCTCAACAGTTATTTTATTGTTTTTCATATATTGTGATATATGATGTGGTTTATAATCTATGGTTGATTATATGTGTTTGGGCGATATCGGTCATCATGATATGATGTGTTAAGTACCATAAAATATCGGAATGGGAAAAGGAGATTTTCAAAGTGATATTGAAAACAGAATATGTATAAATTGGAATATTTATAAATAAGAAATATTTATAAATTGGAATAATTATAAAGTGAATTATTTATTTAGGATAAATAAATTAGATGTTATAAAATGGACTATTTACGTAGAAAATAAATAGGAGATAATAAGTGAGATATTTGTTAAATAAATAGGATAAGATAATGGATTTATTTACTTGTTAAATAAATAGAATAAGGAAAGGACATATTTATTTGTTAAATTAATAGGGTTATTAAAGGAAACATGTAGAATAAATAAATAGGATATTAAATGGATTATTTATTTAGGAAATGAATAAGTTATGATAAAGGGATATTGACGTAGAAATTGAATAAGTTATAAAAGAGATGTTAAGAAAAATTAGAAACTGACTAGAGATTAGTAAATTGAATGGTTTTCTAAGTGTCGATCTGATGTTGGTTTTGGCCTTCGGGGTTTATACTTAGAGAATTGTTTTCCTACTAGTTTGCAGTCAGGGACTGATAGTGATATGTAAATAACAATGGGAATGTTTTCCAGTGTTAATAACGTATATTTTCTAAACATAGAAAATAAGGAAATATGAATATATATATATATATAGATATATATATATATGATTGATGATTGATTGATAGAATTTCCATTTGGAAATAATATCGTTGTTTGCACACGTCTTTTCTTTGATGGTTAAATCGCAGACTATCGAAGTTTTGACCATTTTAACATTGTTAATATGGAGAGACCGGTTGGATTATTATCCAAAGAACCACTCTGTATTGGCACAAGCATTGCGAATCATATATGCCAAAGAAAATTGAAGACAAAGTAAAGTGCAAGGGCTATTGTATAAGTCTTATATAACAGTGCCTAAGATGGATGTACTGAATAGTGCCTTCGGTTCATCCTGTTCTTGGATGACTTGTATGGACGGATGTTTGACAGAGTATTTCCAGACGACCACGTATATTGATTTCTCCAACCGTACCAAGAGTGGAAGCGGAGAAGGAAACTTCTTTTAGCTAACACATATTGTATTGTTGAGGACGTCAATCGATGATTTGATGGATTTGACGATGTGGCATTCGAAGTGAATCTGGTGTGATGATAAAGCATAGCTTCTAGCCTCACATCCGGTAAATGACAGAAATCGGGCAGGAAGCATGGCCAAGTCGGTAGCTCCGAAGCAGGGTGTATAATCACCTGATCTAGAGTTTCATTTGCTTCTAAAAATCTTTTGTTGATGCTGTCCCATTCAGGAAACGGTTGCTGATCCCAACCGTTGGTGATATACATTCGATACACTCAAGCGAAATGAGTGGTCGGTCATGTGTGGCCGGGTTGCAAGATGTTCTTGTTGAACCCAGTGTATTCCTTTCTAGTGGTACACTAGCGAAAGGTGGTTCCATACCTTGTCATAGTTGGAAATCTATTACCCAATACGTGCTTGCGGTTTTGATTGTATACTATATATGTAGAACGTGAGATGAAAGCATTTCTGCTAGATGATTATTATACTGTGGTTGATAGACATTATTATAATATCAAAAGGTTTTTGATATAAAGATAATTTGGATTCTCATAAGGGAAAAACCCGCTCCGTTTTACGGCATGGTCTTATGAGATATCATTTACCTGCTTAAACTGTTTTAAACTGTTTTACTCATACCAGTCCCATGACTGACCCGGAGTTTATTTTGTTTTGTTTTCCCTAAACTCTTGGGTGCCCAATTTTGTACGGGTAGTCAAGTAGTTGGCATTTACAGATACTTGAAGAGCTGGAGCTGGAGGCTTCAAGATCATATAGCTATAGTTTATTTCCGCAGTGTTGTAAGTGCTTTTCTTTGAAAATGATATGTATATTCAAGTACAGATTTATATTTCAAAGATATGTTATCTATTATATGTTATTCGTTCCGCTGTGAGGTTCGTGTTACTCTGATGTTGTGTTCTTCTTCTTTTTCTATTCTAAGTTTCTATCTTATCTTTCCTCACCCTCTAATTTCTTTCATTAATCATCCGGTATTTTTCGATGTTTGGTTAGTCATCATTGAGTTTATGGCGATAACCAAGGTCGACAAAAACCCGGATCATTCCAGGGTTAAAGCAAAAGTATAATTACAATGAAACCATTAAGAGTTGGACTGAAAGGAAAAGAGGCAAAGACCAAGCATGTTGACGGTTTGTGTACAAAAGTTAATAAGTAGATCTTTGGCTATGGAAATCCAAATTAGTTTTATAATATCTAACGATTTGGGCAAAGTATTTCATAAATGAATTATCATTCCAATTATAATGGAATTGTTCAACAAAGTTAAAAGTGAGAAGTTGAATAAAAATGTCATAATCGACCAATGTTTTCAAAAGTTAGAATATGGTTTGTGACATCATATTTTAGATAAGATAGGAAAAAGATTTTGATTGGTTTTATAGAAAATGTAGATTTTGAGTTACGAACTTTTATCTATTCTAAGATAAGAACATTGTGATCAAGATCTGAGAGGTTAATATAATACCCCTACTTGAATGACTTCATTGTTATCAAGGAATGGTATTAGTCTGTGACGGTAAAGATGTTGAGATTAGTTTAACATTTCCATAAAGGGATATTGCAACACTAGTTGCGAAATATTGAAATATAAATAAGGTTAATTTAGTTTTAAAGTAACAGTGTATGATATACATTGCTTGGTGATATAGAATTTATAATTGGTTTAATGCCATTAAGTTATGATATTTATCGAGATATCCAAAATTAAGGAATACTAAGGCGATTGTGATAATGCAAAGTAATATTTCCAAGATTAAGGGAATAGAAAGAATTTTGGGAAATGTGGTGATATTTTCGAAGTAAAGAAACATGAATTGGAACTTGGTAAATACATGGAATTATTGTTGTCCGAATTACAGGAATAGAAGTGATTTATCGAGATGAATAATTGAAATCAATTTTTAATCGATGAAATGATTTCATGGATCGATAAAGAGTAAATGAAGGATTTTGAATAATAAGATCTGAGTTGCAAATGTACTTGACAATACTAGTGTGAATTGATAGTTTAAAACACTGACTATCAATGTAATATTATTGGACCTTTTTGACGTGTTGTTTTAAAAAGACCGGGATGGGAACTAGACCCAAAACCACTTTGATTCAACGTGGCATACGAAACTAATCTACAGGTATAAAGATGGAGCATTGAAGACCGTAGTTCTTCATGAATGGAAGAACAACATGTTGAATTTCTCTACCTGATCCCTAAAGATATTTCGGCAGTTATTCTATCGTGATTGAAATCTACGGATTTGCAAAGACAGCTTGCTACTGATACTTTGGCTGATTCCTAGGATGTGGTAGAAGGGTTTCTTTAGTTTATCCTGTTCCTGGATGACTTGTACGGACGAATATCTGGCAGAGTATTTCCTGAAAACTCATGTATGTTGATTTTCACAAATGTACCAAGTTTGGTGACGAAGAAATTCTCATGCTTAACACCCAGAGTATATTTGTGGATGTCAATTAGTGATTTGACGGATCTGATGATGTGGCATTCAAAGTGAATGATGACCAGATAATCTAAAAAGATAAACGTGACCTCAAGCCTCATCGATCGGGAAATGACAGAAATCGGGCAGGCAACATGGCTAGGTGGGTCATTCCCAACAGGGTATATTGTCACTAATCTAGAGAAAATTCATATTTGTTCTTCTTTCAATTTCTGTATATCTGCTGATGTACAGTGGGCCCTTAAAACTGTAATGGGTGACAATACATTCGATACACTCAAGCTAAATGAGTGGATGGTCATGTGTGGCCAGGTTACAAGATGTTCTTGTTGAACCCTAGTGTATACCCTCTAGAGTACACTGATCGGAAGGTGGTCCAATACCTTTTCATAGTTGGAAGTCCATTCTCCAATAAGCGCCATGCGATTTTTGATTTTATATTATATATGGAGCATGAGATGCAAGCGTTCTGCTATATTATTATTTATTTGTGATTGATAGCTACTATTATAATATCACTATATTTTGATATATCCCAAATGTTTTGGGTTATAGTAAGGTAAAAACCGTCCGTGTTTATGTGTGGGTTGGTCTTACTATTATCCTTTTTCTTTCATAAAGGATTTCCAAAGTGAAACAAGTTGTTTGCCATATAAATTTATCACTGAAAGTATTCCAGACTGATCCGGGTGAATTTTTCTTTGCTTCAAATGTGCTCGGGTCAAGCCGAGTATATTTCCAGGTTAGGTTTCGCTTGGAGTTCTAGAGCAGAGTTGAAGGCGAGACATATTCCATATATTTACTGCTAGTATTTTATTTACGCTGTGTGTTGTGTTGATCTGAATATGTACTCTGATGTTGTAATATATATAGGTTTTTTTGTATAAAGTATTATTGATTATTATATTTTGTCCATTCCGTTGTGAGACTTTGATCCTCTTATTCTTCTATTCTAATATTTCTTTTTTCTCTTACCCTCTAACTTCATTCTATTAACAATCTGGGATTTAGTACTTGGGTTTTTGGCAAATAATACGAAGTTATGTATTATTATCGAGAATTCGAGCGAAAAAATTTCCGGGTCATTACAGTTGGTATCAGATCTAAGGTTTAGTGATAACCTTGGCTCTGTGGCGTGACTCAATAGAGATGGGGTTAGAAATACCCTAGATTGAGTTTGGGCATATATATATGAGCGCGTACTTGTTAATTGATATAAAACTACTTTTATATTCTGTTGATTGGTATGTCGAGGGGTTTAAAAATACTAGTTGATGCAGGGTGCACACTATATCGAAAACTATTTATAAACACTTGAAAAAAGTGATCCGACACAATGTTGTTTTAAAAGCGGGGTAAATGAGATAATTTTGCCAAAAATTATATTTGGTTATAAAAGAATAATTTTCTAAAATTATTATTATATACGAATGTCTCTATGACTGTTGTTATAATCAAATAGGATTACGGGAATATTGGAACAATAATCGCGAGATTTTTGAATTAAAAATAATATTGCAACATTTGTTACGAGGTTTGAAATAAGATAATATTGGAACTTGAGCATTAAAAATTCAATATAAGTTAATAAGAAGTTTGATTTGAAAACAGAAATACATGCAATAATAATAAATCCAAATGAAATGTTTGGAAATTAATTTGATCGTATGGTTGGAATGGATTGCATGGTTGTATAAAATAAACTTGATTTGAAAACAAATCCAGAATAATTGAAATAAATCCATTGAGATGAATTCAAGTTAATAAATTTGAATGGAATGCAATGAATTCAAGTGAATGAATCAGGATGGGGTATAAGGAATTGGTTAATATATCTAGATGGATGGACAAAAATGGTTGTGAATAAAATTACATGTGAGTTGGATGGTTTGTAAAATTGTTGGAAAGAATGACATGAATGTTAACTTGATAATTATGAAGCTAATGAATTCCATATGAGATGAAAACAGGTACAAGGGCCATATTCGTTGAGTTATAGAGCTGATTGATCCAGTTTGATTAGAGATGCATAATAATTGAGCAAGCTCGAGTATAGTTTATCACTTATCGAATAATAGCGTTCACAAAAAGGTACACATACGCAAAATGTAAATTTTTGGTTTTGATTTGGCTTTGATTTGGCTTTTGAGTTTGGGTTTTGAATTGGATTTTCCGACCATGAGGTCGATGGATTTATTTTTGTACCTGCAATATTACAGAAGTCCCTCCGTATAGGGGAGACTCTGCCAAAAAATTTCCAAAATTTAAGGCATTAGAAATTTTTTGAAGATTTTTGGAAATTTTTTTATTAAGATAATTAATTGGTTTTCGATTTAAATTAATAAGTTGGTTAAAATTAAAAGTTAGAAAATGGACGTGAAGTTTTATTGGATTGGATTTTTGAAAATTACTGAGTTTGTAGCATTTTTTCCTTCTTAGTAATTTCGGGGACAAAATTCTTTTAAGGGGGAAGGAGTGTAAAGGCCCAGAATTTTAATCATTTAATTAAATAATTAAATATGGTTTAAATATTATTTTGGAATTTAATTAGCTCGAATTAAATAACTTTGAATATTTTATTTATACAAATAATAAAATAATAATTTAAATTTTGAAATGGTCGAGATTTGTTACATTTGCTGTATAATGAAAATTTAACAATATGGAAATATTTATACAAGTTTATATGGAATTATATGAATGATTTCGTTTATTAAACGATGTTTAAACGTTTAATTTAAAATTTAATTATAAAATGAGCTGCAGCGGCGCGGTAGTTCATAATTTAATGTTTTGAACTTCAAATGGTTACACAGGATCCAAAATAAGTCGGATTTCTTTGAAACAAGAAACGTCTGAATCTATTGAATAATATTTTTCTAATGAAAGAGAAAAAACTAATTTTCATGGTATGGATTTTGTTTTATGTCCAAATCAAATTTTCAAATATTATAAATTATAACGTTTATTTATATAAAATAAAAGGGTTTTTTTTATTTTACAACATTTTAGCCTGGAATTCAATCCGAAATATTTTATTTGGAACTACATGAAATTCTGCTTAAGTATGACCGATTGTAATATTTTAATATTATTATATTGAGTATTTTCAAATTGATTTATTATAATGTAAAATGGACCCTTAAAAAGGGACTTGTTTTCAACGAAACAAATTTTATTGAGAGCGTAATAGCTAATTATTGCTAGATTTCAAATTTCACGTCAATTGGAGTTATTCTGTGAGCATAAAAAAATTAAATGCAAATAAAATGACCATTTGGACTCGAACGAGCACCGTTTGAGCAAACGGACTTGGAATTCAACGAAACAAGTTTCATTAGGATCGTAACGTCGAATTATATTATGATATCCAATTTCTTCGCGAATGGAGTTTGTATGTAAGCACACGAACGAATAAACAACGTTTGGAAATGGCGATAGACACGAAATAAAATATCGCTAGTCATGTCAACTTAAAATAATATTATCTATAATTATATATACCCCTAAAATACTTCAACAACCATCAAAAAATATTCCCAGCTGACCACCCATAATCATATTTTGTGTTTTAGCCCTCATACACTAAACAATTTATTTATTCAAATTCGTGGCAAACTGGAGGAAGTGATTTGAAGGAAAGTTGGAGATACCATCAAGGCCGACCTTCACCCAAAAATTTGTAGCCAACGAAGAGCTGAGGTGGCCGGAGTCGACCAACAACCGATGAAAACTAATTTCATTTTTTGCAGATTGGATGAGTTTGAGTTGTTATTTGATGATGGGATATGAAGCAAAGTTGTAGAGGAGTGCGAGAGCTTCAATTTTGCTTCAGGTCAATGGAGCTGAAAGTGATCATGGAGGTGGGAAAATCGAGATGATCGGAGACATGTATGTTTTTGGTGTTTGAAAAGAGCTGATCGGATTTCACCGTATTCTGGTGACTGGAGTTGACGAGGGGGTCAGACTCTGAAGCAAAGTGGAGGAGGATGGCGAGCTCTTCCAATTCGCAGTGGTGCGATTATATAAGATCGCCTGTGGCGATCAATTTCTGGCGTAGTTTGGAGTTCGGTTTAGACCGATTACTGGCGGCTGTGGGGCGATCTGAGGGTCAGGCCGGTAAGTGTCGGCACTGGAGGGTGGCGGCGTTCAGGCACGATGGCCAGGGTGGCGTCAAGGCACTGTTAGGTGCGGCAGTGAGGTGTTGGTGGCACCATGTTTTCAGAAATCGAACAATAGGAGATGACATCAGGGTTTTATGGATCAAAAGGGGAATAACGCATTCCTGAATAGTAATCTACGATGAATTGGTCAGGTGGTTATTAAAAAGGTAATTAAAAACAGATTAGTATTGATTATTAACAATGGGAAATTCTATTTAGACACCAAGATTTGACACAAACATAGAGACACAAAATCTAAACCATAGAATTACCCCATGATTTGCACCCCTCACATAAAGACAAATTAATCATGTGGCTGAGATTTTGTGTCTCCTGATTTGTGTCAAACTTTTGTGTTCATATAGCTGCTCTCATTAACAATTAGTTATATATATTTATAATCAAATTATCTAAACGTTATAATAGTGGCAACTTGTTCGTTTATTATCATAGTCGCGCAAAACTGGATCCGTTAGGATCGTGACGACGAGGGCTACAATGCGGTGCAAGTTCGGACAGGGTTGGAAGTGATTGGATTTATCATATAATTGTAAACGCTCGTTTAAAATTAAGTGAAACAACGCACGAACCGTCAATCAAAATAAAGGTGAGTTAACACTCACACATTTCTAGAATTTTATGATGTGATAAATCCATATAACTATGATTTAATCATTGATAGTATAAAATGGTTGATTAGTTGCCTTGAATGCTATCTGTCTGCTATTGGTTGACGTTAAATGTAACACCCCATGTTTTTTTGTAAACATTAAAGTAATGAATTAAAGAATAATCAATTTCAAATGTAAGAACTAAGGGAAACGGGTTACACCATTGTGTTCGTCTCGGAATTTAGCTTGAGATAGAGTCTGAGTTTGCGTAAAACGAAATCCGTATGACGGAGTTATGACCTTCAGAAGATTCAGAATTTAAATAAACAACTCAGAATAAAGTTCAGAAAATTCAAAATTCAAAATTCAAAATCAAAAGCAGAAGCGGGCTGGGCGGGAATTTTCCCGCCCAAGGCCAAGTCGACCAGGAGTCGACCAGGGGGTCGACCTTCCCCCATATAGGTCGACCTGGGGGTCGACCTCCCCCTCGGGTCAGATCTGAAAACTGATGTGTTTTCTCCTATGACGAATTGCTGTGTCATTAAGGCTTGCGTGGCACATTCTGGTTGGTTCTCTTAGATTTGAATGGCTTTGATTTTCTCTAGGTTAATCTGACGGCTCCTATAAGTCAAACTTCTATATAAGCAACCTAAATCTAAACCCTAAAGCTACACAAAAATATTCCTAAGACCGTCATGCTATTAGTACTTAGCCTTGAATAGCCGCCATTCTCCTTCAACTAGAAAGCAAGTTAGGAATTACAAATCAAGTCTAATTCAACTAAGAGAATTCAACGTCTACAACAAAGGAGAGCTGTTTAATTTCAGAATACAGATCCCAGAACTCAAGACTAGCCTCCTTTTTTGTAACTCCAGTTATCATTTAGACCTAAACGATATTAGAATTTTGACTAAATAACTGGACGCGGAACATCGACTAATGTAAATATATGCCTATCCTTTTTATTAAAACTGAATTGATTAAGACCATGACTCTTATCATGTTTGTGATTGTGAAAACCCGTAACTTCCCCGTAAAGGAAAGCGGCGGATAGTTCGAGAACAAGCCACAACAGAACGCATATAAAAGAACATTTCATTGTATATTACAACAATGCATCAGATTACAAGAATATACAGAGTAGAAATGAATATTACACAGAAATATCAGAGATTTAAATTACATTTAAATACATAGCAGCGGAAAATAATACAATACACAACTAGAAGAGATATACGGATACAAAGCTTTCCGGATATCATTCCAGCTGTAAACCAGGATCCTGTGAATATAAATCTGCAAAACCAAAACTACTAGCTGCCCGTGTCGAAAATAGGGGCACCCAGAGTTTAGGTTAAAACAATAAACTCCAGGTCAGTCATGTGACTGGTGTGAGAACTAAAACAGTTATTAATCTTTATTTTAAAGTTAGGTAAATCAAGGGACCACGCCGCATAACACGGAACGGGTTTCCTCCCAAGAATACTAGTGCATAGAATAAACAGCGCAATGATTTTTCGAAAAATGAAGCTATTATAAGACCCAGGTCCCATCACACAATGCAACGCAAGCCGGAGGATAGGGTTTTCCCTTATAATAGCCAAACATGCTTGGTACGTTTAAAACAAATCATTTGATACTATAATATGTTTATAGTGTCAAAACAATTCCAATCATAAATATCAATCATAGACGGCATGGGTACCATATATCATGTCGCCATACTAGTTCTACAATTAAAACCGCAATACACGTATCGGAAATTGGATTTCCATCATGGTGGATCCTGATTCGAAAGATCGATCGCGGAATGCAATTCACCACGGCTTACGTCCCCAAAAAAGAGAAAACATCGTCTGCATCCGCACATTTGGGACCAGAGTACCACCGCGGCTTACGTCCCAGCGAGAGAAAACACCGCTTACTCTATATATCCCTGAGCACTAGGCTCATCTCGGTCGACCGAATCCACGACACCACTAAGGTGCCCATCCACGAAAAAGCATACTGATCAAACCATCAGTTTGCCACCATACCGGGGTGTGAGGCTCGCGGATCAACGCTATACACAAAGCCATGCTATATTAGCTGCGCTTTGATCATCAACCACCAAACTTTTCTTTTCAACAAAAGTCTGGATCACTGCATCTCAGCATGCCACACTATCAATCCATATCGTACCTCTGATTTCTGCCAATATATAACCTCTGAGCTCATATGTCTCAGAGAAGGGCGTTAAGCAAGAGAATAAATTCTCCGCCGCCAAACAGATATATATTTAGCAGAGATCAACAAATACAATATAAAGGAATACAATGTCAAACACACCTTCCATTTACAAGTCCGTTCTAGGTCTGAACGAAACCGGAGGCACTTTCCTCGCATATCCATCCATCTCCAAGTACGTCTGGACGACCACCAACTATTTCCATCCTCTTGGGTGTACAGCCCAATCAGGATCGTCAGTAATTATCCGAACGATGTGAAGACTTCCGGTCTTTAACCACCGTCTTCATCTTCGACATATCGTCGAATCGGTTACTCAGAATGGGTATAAACCCGGCCTTCCCGAACAACCCGCGTATATTAAAAACGAATGTTACACAAACACAGCATACGCCTCATTCCAATTCAGTAGCTACTAACCGTAAATCAACAAGAGAACAATTTCCCAAATATTAACCCCGAAGGCCGAAACCAACATCAGATCAATACCCAGGAAACCATTCTTCTTAGCTAACCTACAACTAGTTTCTAAATTTCAATTCCTAGGGAAAGGTTCCCATTAATTTTATCCAAGATAAATTCTTTAAAATTTATCCTTTGATCTTCCTTTGGATGTCATTTCAAACCAAATTATGGTTTTCCAAATTAGTCGAGATTAGCGAACCACACCGAAGTAATTATTTATTTTATTTCCCAATCCCAACTTATTCATCCCATGAAGCAAAACTGGTAATACTCCATATCTAACACCACGGTGTTATCGGTAAAATTAATTACCATTTCACGTTCAAATCTAATTAAAGATTTAACTATCGCCTTGGAGCAAAACTGGTGATACTCCATTCTCGCTCATTTTCTAAAGTTGATAATTTAAATTATCAATTCCCCATTTCAATCTAATTGCAGATTCATTAAAACTCCTTTTACTGGGTTAAAGAACTAGGTGTTATTTAAAACACAGTTCACGACAAACCCATGAATCAATTCTGGTTTAATTTAATTCAAATATATTAGGAATTCCGATTATTTAAAACCCCTTTTTAAATCTCATTTATTTATTTAAAAACAAATTGGGTTTCAAATTTAGTTCAAACTAGTTCATTTTGATAAAAATCTATTTTTATCTTTTCAAATATGGAGTTTTTCATCCCAAATTTTCCCAAATCATTTCTAATGATTTTACACAAATTATTGATATTTTTAATAATTTTATCAAGGCCCGTACAGTCGATTTCCATCAATGGCCATCGAACTGCACTTACAGCGACCCTTTTCAAATTTGATTTGGACGTATCTCCAAATCCAACCGTTAGATTTCAAATTTCTAATATTCGTTAGAAAGCTCTTTTCGATACAAACCCAACGGTTCCGGTTTTAGGAGAATCCGACGGTCGGATCTCCCGTAATGTCCGTTTGAAATAAATGGTCGAAATTCACGAACTGCCGCGGCGCGGCGCGTTCTATTCAGGCCATTATATATAATATATATATATATATATATATATTATATCTATATCTTCGATTACCTTTCTAAAACGAATTTTATAAGTCATTTCAAATTTGTTTTAAAGACAATTTCAACCTTTAATTCAAATTCAAATTAAAATTGAATTTTCTCTTATAAATTCTTTCTACATTCACTTCTATTTGATTTCAATTCAAATCGATTTCAATTCTATTTCAATTCGTCTTCAATTGAATTCAATTCGATTCAAATCCGTTTTCTATTCAATTCAATTCGAATTCGTTTTCTATTCAATCCAATTCAAATTGGTTTTCTAATCGATTCAAATCAAAATCGTTTTCAATTCATTTCATTTCGAAATCGTTTTCAATTCATTTCATTTCGAAATTGTTTTCAATTCATTTCATTTCGAAATCGTTTTCAATTCATTTCATTTTGAAATCGTTTTCAATTCATTTCATTTCGAAATTGTTTTCAATTCATTTCATTTCGAAATTGTTTTCAATTCATTTCATTTCGAAATCGTTTTCAATTCATTTCATTTCGAAATCGTTTTCAATTCATTTCATTTTGAAATCGTTTTCAATTCATTTCATTTCGAAATCGTTTTCAATTCATTTCATTTCGAAATCGTTTTCAATTCATTTCATTTCGAAATCGTCGATTCCAAAATTGCTTTTCGATATTCATTTTAAAATGAATAAAATCGATATAAATATCGTTCACGTCAAAATGGCGTCAATCTAATCAACACGGCTTCATATATTCCTATTTTCAAATATTCTATTTCAAATATTTCTTTTTCAAATATTTCTTTTTCAAAATAGTTGTTATTATCAAAATATTTCGTTCAACACATGACCAATCTCAATGGATGAGTACTGTCAACACATGAACCTTTATTTTATATTGATAAAGATGTAGATTTTATTACTAAAATATTTCGTTCAACACATGACCAATCTCAATGGATGAGTACTGTCAACACATGAACCTTTATTTTATATTGATAAAGATGTAGATTTTATTACTAAAATATTTCGTTCAACACATGACCAATCTCAATGGATGAGTACTGTCAACACATGAACCTTTATTTTATATTGATAAAGATGTAGATTTTATTACTAAAATATTTCGTTCAACACATGACCAATCTCAATGGATGAGTACTGTCAACACATGAACCTTTATTTTATATTATTCTTTATTTTCTAAATTGAAATGAGGCCCAATCAATCACCATATAATGTTAATTATATGGATTTTCATACATTACACGCATATAATAGCATTGAAAAATAATCAACCATCAACCAAAGTGCACTACACTGTATAAGCATCAAATATAGATATCTAACGCTTATAACAGCCTGTCAATCAATCGATCGACATATTTAATCAATCAGGATGAGTGAACTTCAAATTTCATCCCAACACCCGTGTGGGGTTTCAAACAACCAAACACAGATTTTATTTGTGCAGTTGGGCGATGTGTAAAATTTATCGTCCCAATCAATGTCAGTCAAATCGGTGTACATAAACAAACCGTCTGGTTTGTAAATGAATATTTATTTATTCACTTCCACGTTAAAAATTATATTTTTAACGATAAAATATTTTATTTAACTTATGAATGCTCTATTCAGTTCCTTTATTCAATAAAATGATATTTTTATTTTTGTAACATATTTTAGAAAATTTCGGCGGCATAACGGCACGATACTAGAAACGGGACGAGGCCTAGCCTTATCCCCGGTCTAGTGAAGGCCCACGCCATCCACACATCAATCAAATCAATTTCATTTCACCAAACAATTTCCATTCAATCAAATATTCTAACTAACTACTCAACCAAAAAATTTAACAAACAACCCATCCATGGTCTGTGGATGACGGGTGTCGGGTGCTACTAAACACCGTCTACATCCTAGTATATATATATATATAACTAGAAAAAGAATTTTGAGTGAGAAGTTCTCACCAAAAGATATCCAATCATCTTGACTCTTCTTTGATAGAAATCTTCATCGTTCTCGTCTCTTATCACTTTCTTCGCCCGTAGCCACTACATATATAAAAATCGCATTTTTACCTTGCTATTCAATATATAAAAATCGAATTTTTACTTCGATGTTCAATATATAAAAATCACATTTTTACTTTGCTATTCAATATATAAAAATCGAATTTTTACTTCGATGTTCAATATATAAAAATCACATTTTTACTTTGCTATTCAATATATAAAAATCGAATTTTTACTTCGATGTTCAATATATAAAAATCACATTTTTACTTTGCTATTCAATATATAAAAATCGAATTTTTACTTCGATGTTCAATATATAAAAATCACATTTTTACTTTGCTATTCAATATATAAAAATCGAATTTTTACTTTGCTATTCAATATATAAAAATCATATTTTTTCTTTTTTTCAAAAATCGTATCTTTATATTTTCAAAACATAGCATATGTATATTTTTCTAAACTGATTTTTAAACTTTATATTTTTTTTTTCAAAACTGATTTTAAAAAATGAAGAAAAAGCCGAAACCTCACTGGGTCTTCTTCAACATCGCAATGTTCTGGAGCAAAAATCCCATACGCTCAAATCCTAGAACCGCTCGTCGGCGCCACTAGAGTTCGTCGTTGTCGGATCTGAAGCTTCCACGAGGAGGAGCTTCGCGCCACTTTCTCTCTCCAGTGACCTCACCGCAGTCGATGCACCACTCCGCCCTAGAATCTCGAGCGAATGCAGGCTCTTAGAGGCTTAAATTCTCTTAGCTCACGACATCAGATTTGATCAAACCCGCCCCCACTTCGAGCTATCACTTTACTCTTTGAATTTCTTTTAAAGATTTCGAATTTTAATGAGGGAAACGAGAGGGATTGGAGGATTAAAGGTGGAAGAACCTCCGTCGTTCTATCGCAGGGGAGAGAGGCGCGATTTTAAAGTTTGACCGAGCGGTTTGGCTTTGACTAGGGTTTAGAGATAGTGTTATATATACTATTTTATAATACACTTTATTCTATTATCTTATTAATTCGAAGATTAACACTCCGAACTCCAAATAAATTTCAACAACTGCCGCCCCTAGCCAAATACCGCCATCCCGGGCACGATCGGATATCTATCGCGAGCCAATTCGACTGTTTGAATCAGTTTTTTTCTTTAAATTAAAATATAAATCAGTATATATTTAATTTAAACGCACATTTTAATTTACCGGGGCCACATACGGACTCTAAAAATTCCTGAAAAATATTTTCTAGCTTCGTATTGACGATACGGTCCTATCAAAACTAGTTTCGTCGAATTCTGAGACCGTTGGAAAAATGGCCAATTTCCAGTTGATTAAAATCAACTGAAACTGGTCAAACGCGTTTTCCTTTGCCACGCTCACATATTGATTCGAAAAATTGTGAAATTTGAAACCTAGCAATAATCTGACATCACGGATCCAACAAAAGTGGTTTCGTCGAAATCCGAAGTCGTTTGCAAAATTCCCATTTTTAAGGGCCTGAATTCCATAGCGACTATTCAGAATTTTCAACTGGACATATCTTTTGATTCCCGCTATGAAATCTTGATTTCCCGGATTCGTTGGAAAGATATCATCAAATAGATCCTAATGTTTTTGGTTTCACTAAAATCCGGATTGTTTTGCACCTGGTACATTCAATTGAAGTTTGAAATCAAATTATCGAACTACCGCGCCATTTTCAATTCTATTTATAATTATATATAAATATTTATATTCTAACGACGACGTATATAATATATACGTCGAATTCTATTCAAAATAAATTTTCTCGTCGATATTATTTAAAATAATCTATTTTAGATAATCAAAATTCGCCAAAATTGCCGAAATAAAAATTTTAAACTGGCCCAGAATTTTCGGGTTATTACAATCTCCCCCACTTAAAACTTTTCGTCCCCGAAAAGGAACAAAGTCGAAAGTGGTTTGATTATTCAGCTCAACTTCCATTGTTTTGATTACGGCTTAAGTTCTTCAATTTTTCAGTTTCTAAGAACTTTTCAAAAATTTCAAAAATTTGGCTAACACCCTAAATTTTCGAAAAATTTCGCCATAACCTCCCCTGCAATGGGAGCATCGGGAAATCTCAAATAGCTTCCCCGGTCCTTCAGATCTCAAAAAGAAAAAGAAAAAGCCAAGCGGCTAGCCAATAGGCTCATAAAATCATCATCACCCAAACAAAACAGTAAATTATGTAGTAAACATGTACCTATTTATCGGGCAAACAAATTTTATTCTTCGGCTCTAGCCTCCTTGCTATGACCTGTTCACTGTAAGTATATGTATATGCAAGCAAATGCGACCAATTTTCCATACAATTCAATATTTGATCAAATTAGGCATAATGGTTCCAAAATTACCAAACAATTAAACAAACAACACAAACATCAATCAATTAGTGGATTAACGTTTCAAATTCATAATTTTGGTATATATAAAGAAAATCATGTTTTGATGCCAAATCACAACAATGTATTCTAGCTATATTAATTTTGGTTCTCACACCAGTCTAATGGAAATATATAGAAAATCACACCTTCGAAACTCGAACATAAATGTTGATGATGCGATCGCTATCATCAATATCATCTTCGGGCGACTAGAGTGTGATGCTATATCTATCCAATATATTAAAACTTTGAATACACGCGGATCAGACGTATACGCAAAATCTATATATTCTGGATTGTCCACATCAATATAAATAAATAATCAAATACGAATAATTGATTTGAATTTTCAAAACAAAATTTGTTTTCATTTGAAAAATATACTCTTCACACTCGTTCTAGGATACTACTGATCCTATCTCTAACGAGTCATTCTAATTGGATATTACTAATCCAATATCTGATGAATTCTTTCGTATGGTTCTAATGTGTCTTGTTCTCGAGCTCTGTAAACCAAAGCTCTGATACCAACTGTGAAAACCCGTAACTTCCCCGTAAAGGACAGCGGCGGATAGTTCGAGAACAAGCCACAACAGAACGCATATAAAAGAACATTTCATTGTATATTACAACAATGCATCAGATTACAAGAATATACAGAGTAGAAATGAATATTACACAGAAATATCAGAGATTTAAATTACATTTAAATACATAGCAGCGGAAAATAATACAATACACAACTAGAAGAGATATACGGATACAAAGCTTTCCGGATATCATTCCAGCTGTAAACCATGATCCTGTGAATATAAATCTGCAAAACCAAAACTACTAGCTGCCCGTGTCGAAAATAGGGGCACCCAGAGTTTAGGTTAAAACAATAAACTCCAGGTCAGTCATGTGACTGGTGTGAGAACTAAAACAGTTATTAATCTTTATTTTAAAGTTAGGTAAATCAAGGGACCACGCCGCATAACACGGAACGGGTTTCCTCCCAAGAATACTAGTGTATAGAATAAACAGCGCAATGATTTTTCGAAAAATGAAGCTATTATAAGACCCAGGTCCCATCACACAATGCAACGCAAGCCGGAGGATAGGGTTTTCCCTTATAATCGCCAAACATGCTTGGTACGTTTAAAACAAATCATTTGATACTATAATATGTATAGTGTCAAAACAATTAGAATCATAAATATCAATCATAGACGGCATGGGTACCATATATCATGTCGCCATACTAGTTCTACAATTAAAACTGCAATACACGTATCGGAAATTGGATTTCCATCATGGTGGCTCCTGATTCGGAAGATCGATCGCGGAATGCAATTCACCACGGCTTACGTCCTCACAAGAGAAAACACCGTCTGCATCCGCACATTTGGGACCAGAGTACCACCGCGGCTTACGTCCCAGCGAGAGAAAACACCGCTTACTCTATATATCCCTGAGCACTAGGCTCATCTCGGTCGACCGAATCCACGACACCACTAAGGTGCCCATCCACGAAAAAGCATACTGATCAAACCATCAGTTTGCCACCATACCGGGGTGTGAGGCTCGCGGATCAACGCTATACACAAAGCCATGCTATATTAGCTGCGCTTTGATAATCAACCACCAAACTTTGCTTTTCAACAAAAGTCTGGATCACTGCATCTCAGCATGCCACACTATCAATCCATATCGTACCACTGATTTCTGCCAATATATAACCTCTGAGCTCATATGTCTCAGAGAAGGGCGTTAAGCAAGAGAATAAATTCTCCGCCGCCAAACAGATATATATTTAGCAGAGATCAGCAAATACAATATAAAGGAATACAATGTCAGACACACCTTCCATTTACAAGTCCGTTCTAGGTCGGAACGAAACCGGAGGCACTTTCCTCGCATATCCATCCATCTCCAAGTACGTCTGGACGACCACCAACTATTTCCATCCTCTTGGGTGTACAGCCCAATCAGGATCGTCAGTAATTATCCGAACGATGTGAAGACTTCCGGTCTTTAACCACCGTCTTCATCTTCGACATATCGTCGAATCGGTTATTCAGAATGGGTATAAACCCGACCTTCCCGAACAACCCGCGTATATTAAAAACGAATGTTACACAAACACAGCATACGCCTCATTCCAATTCAGTAGCTACTAACCGTAAATCAACAAGAGAACAATTTCCCAAATATTAACCCCGAAGGCCGAAACCAACATCAGATCAATACCCAGGAAACCATTCTTCTTAGCTAACCTACAGCTAGTTTCTAAATTTCAATTCTTAGGGAAAGGTTCCCATTAATTTTATCCAAGATAAATTCTTTAAAATTTATCCTTTGATCTTCCTTTGGATGTCATTTCAAACCAAATTATGGTTTTCCAAACTAGTCGAGATTAGCGAACCACACCGAAGTAATTATTTATTTTATTTCCCAATCCCAACTTATTCATCCCATGAAGCAAAACTGGTAATACTCCATATCTAACACCACGGTGTTATCGGTAAAATTAATTACCATTTCACGTTCAAATCTAATTAAAGATTTAACTATCGCCTTGGAGCAAAACTGGTGATACTCCATTCTCGCTCATTTTCTAAAGTTGATAATTTAAATTATCAATTCCCCATTTCAATCTAATTGTAGATTCATTAAAACTCCTTTTACTGGGTTAAAGAACTAGGTGTTATTTAAAACACAGTTCACGACAAACCCATGAATCAATTCTGGTTTAATTTAATTCAAATATATTAGGAATTCCGATTATTTAAAACCCCTTTTTAAATCTCATTTATTTATTTAAAAACAAATTGGGTTTTAAATTTAGTTCAAACTAGTTCATTTTGATAAAAATCTATTTTTATCTTTTCAAATATGGAGTTTTTCATCCCAAATTTTCCCAAATCATTTCTAATGATTTTACACAAATTATTGATATTTTTAATAATTTTATCAAGGCCCGTACAGTCGATTTCCATCAATGGCCATCGAACTGCACTTACAGCGACCCTTTTCAAATTTGATTTGGACGTATCTCCAAATCCAACCGTTAGATTTCAAATTTCTAATATTCGTTAGAAAGCTCTTTTCGATACGAACCCAACAGTTCCGGTTTTAGGAGAATCCGACGGTCGGATCTCCCGTAATGTCCGTTTGAAATAAATGGTCGAAATTCACGAACTGCCGCGGCGCGGCGCGTTCTATTCAGGCCATTATATATATAATATATATATATATATATATATTATATATATATCGTCGATTACCTTTTTAAAACGAATTTTATAAGTCATTTCAAATTTGTTTTAAAGACAATTTCAACCTTTAATTCAAATTCAAATTAAAATTGAATTTTCTCTTATAAATTCTTTCTACATTCACTTCTATTTGATTTCAATTCAAATCGATTTCAATTCTATTTCAATTCGTCTTCAATTGAATTCAATTCGATTCAAATCCGTTTTCTATTCAATTCAATTCGAATTCGTTTTCTATTCAATCCAATTCAAATTGGTTTTCTAATCGATTCAAATCAAAATCGTTTTCAATTCATTTCATTTCGAAATCGTTTTCAATTCATTTCATTTCGAAATTGTTTTCAATTCATTTCATTTCGAAATCGTTTTCAATTCATTTCATTTCGAAATTGTTTTCAATTCATTTCATTTCGAAATCGTTTTCAATTCATTTCATTTCGAAATCGTTTTCAATTCATTTCATTTCGAAATCGTTTTCAATTCATTTCATTTCGAAATCGTTTTCAATTCATTTCATTTCGAAATCGTTTTCAATTCATTTCATTTCGAAATCGTTTTCAATTCATTTCATTTCGAAATCGTTTTCAATTCATTTCATTTCGAAATCGTCGATTCCAAAATTACTTTTCGATATTCATTTTAAAATGAATAAAATCGATATAAATATCGTTCACGTCAAAATGGCGTCAATCTAATCAACACGGCTTCATATATTCCTATTTTCAAATATTCTATTTCAAATATTTCTTTTTCAAATATTTCTTTTTCAAATATTTCTTTTTCAAAATAGTTGTTATTATCAAAATATTTCGTTCAACACATGACCAATCTCAATGGATGAGTACTGTCAACACATGAACCTTTATTTTATATTGATAAAGATGTAGATTTTATTACTAAAATATTTCGTTCAACACATGACCAATCTCAATGGATGAGTACTGTCAACACATGAACCTTTATTTTATATTGATAAATATGTAGATTTTATTACTAAAATATTTCGTTCAACACATGACCAATCTCAATGGATGAGTACTGTCAACACATGAACCTTTATTTTATATTGATAAAGATGTAGATTTTATTACTAAAATATTTCGTTCAACACATGACCAATCTCAATGGATGAGTACTGTCAACACATGAACCTCTATTTTATATTATTCTTTATTTTCTAAATTGAAATGAGGCCCAATCAATCACCATATAATGTTAATTATATGGATTTTCATACATTACACGCATATAATAGCATTGAAAAATAATCAACCATCAACCAAAGTGCACTACACTGTATAAGCATCAAATATAGATATCTAACGCTTATAACAGCCTGTCAATCAATCGATCGACATATTTAATCAATCAGGATGAGTGAACTTCAAATTTCATCCCAACACCCGTGTGGGGTTTCAAACAACCAAACACAGATTTTATTTTTGCAGTTGGGCGATGTGTAAAATTTATCGTCCCAATCAATGTCAGTCAAATCGGTGTACATAAACAAACTGTCTGGTTTGTAAATGAATATTTATTTATTCACTTCCACGTTAAAAATTATATTTTTAACGATAAAATATTTTATTTAACTTATGAATGCTCTATTCAGTTCCTTTATTCAATAAAATGATATTTTTATTTTTGTAACATATTTTAGAAAATTTCGGCGGCATAACGGCACGATACTAGAAACGGGACGAGGCCTAGCCTTATCCCCGGTCTAGTGAAGGCCCACGCCATCCACACATCAATCAAATCAATTTCATTTCACCAAACAATTTCCATTCAATCAAATATTCTAACTAACTACTCAACCAAACAATTTAACAAACAAGCCATCCATGGTCTGTGGATGACGGGTGTCGGGTGCTACTAAACACCGTCTACATCCTAGTATATATATAACTAGAAAAAGAATTTTGAGTGAGAAGTTCTCACCAAAAGATATCCAATCATCTTGACTCTTCTTTGATAGAAATCTTCATCGTTCTCGTCTCTTATCACTTTCTTCGCCCGTAGCCACTACATATATAAAAATCGCATTTTTACCTTGCTATTCAATATATAAAAATCGAATTTTTACTTCGATGTTCAATATATAAAAATCACATTTTTACTTTGCTATTCAATATATAAAAATCGAATTTTTACTTCGATGTTCAATATATAAAAATCACATTTTTACTTTGCTATTAAATATATAAAAATCGAATTTTTACTTTGATGTTCAATATATAAAAATCACATTTTTACTTTGCTATTCAATATATAAAAATCGAATTTTTACTTCGATGTTCAATATATAAAAATCACATTTTTACTTTGCTATTCAATATATAAAAATCGAATTTTTACTTTGCTATTCAATATATAAAAATCATATTTTTTCTTTTTTTCAAAAATCGTATCTTTATATTTTCAAAACATAGCATATGTATATTTTTCTAAACTGATTTTTAAACTTTATATTTTTTTTTTCAAAACTGATTTTAAAAAAATGAAGAAAAAGCCGAAACCTCACTGGGTCTTCTTCAACATCGCAATGTTCTAGAGCAAAAATCCCATACGCTCAAATCCTAGAACCGCTCGTCGGCGCCACTAGAGTTCGTCGTTGTCGAATCTGAAGCTTCCACGAGGAGGAGCTTCGCGCCACTTTCTCTCTCCAGTGACCTCACCGCAGTCGATGCACCACTCCGCCCTTGAATCTCGAGCGAATGCAGGCTCTTAGAGGCTTAAATTCTCTTAGCTCACGACATCAGATTTGATCAAACCCGCCCCCACTTCGAGCTATCACTTTACTCTTTGAATTTCTTTTAAAGATTTCGAATTTTAATGAGGGAAACGAGAGGGATTGGAGGATTAAAGGTGGAAGAACCTCCGTCGTTCTATCGCAGGGGAGAGAGGCGCGATTTTAAAGTTTGACCGAGCGGTTTGGCTTTGACTAGGGTTTAGAGATAGTGTTATATATACTATTATATAATACACTTTATTCTATTATCTTATTAATTCGAAGATTAACACTCCGAACTCCAAATAAATTTCAACAACTGCTGCCCCTAGCCAAATACCGCCATCCCGGGCACGATGGGATATCTATCGCGAGCCAATTCGACTGTTTGAATCAGTTTTTTTCTTTAAATTAAAATATAAATCAGTATATATTTAATTTAAACGCACATTTCAATTTACCGGGGCCACATACGGACTCTAAAATTCCTGAAAAATATTTTCTAGCTTCGTATTGACGATACAGTCCTATCAAAACTAGTTTCGTCGAATTCTGAGACCGTTGGAAAAATGGCCAATTTCCAGTTGATTAAAATCAACTGAAACTGGTCAAACGCGTTTTCCTTTGCCACGCTCACATATTGATTCGAAAAATTATGAAATTTGAAACCTAGCAATAATCTGACATCACGGATCCAACAAAAGTGGTTTCGTCGAAATCCGAAGTCGTTTGCATAATTCCCATTTTTAAGGGCCTGAATTCCATAGCGACTATTCAGAATTTTCAACTGGACATATCTTTTGATTCCCGCTATGAAATCTTGATTTCCCGGATTCGTTGGAAAGATATCATCAAATAGATCCTAATGTTTTTGGTTTCACTAAAATCCGGATTGTTTTGCACCCGGTACATTCAATTGAAGTTTGAAATCAAATTATCGAACTACCGCGCCATTTTCAATTCTATTTATAATTATATATAAATATTTATATTCTAACGACGACGTATATAATATATACGTCGAATTCTATTCAAAATAAATTTTCTCGGCGATATTATTTAAAATAATCTATTTTAGATAATCAAAATTCGCCAAAATTGCCAAAATAAAAATTTTAAACTGGCCCAGAATTTCCGGGTTATTACAGTGATTATGTTGTATGTAATATAATGATAAATGCTAAATGCTTTGCAATGAATCCGTATGTTGTATAATTCGTCAATGACATATTATGTTGTATACTTTGGTGATGACACAAATTGGCGATGACATATTATAATTTGGCGATGGCATATCATATTGTGTGATTCGGTGATGACATACCATATTGTATAATTTGGCGATGGATATCATATTGTGTAATTTGGCGACGACATTCCATATTGTATAATTTGGAGATGGATATCATATTGTGTAAATTGGCGATGGCATACTATGTTGTATAATTTGGCGATGACGTTTCATGTCGCATGATTTGGTAATGACACCTATATGTTGTATGTCAATTTGGGAATTTTATGGAAGTTCAACCATGATCACATATATGACCAAAACTACATGCTAATATGATTAGGTTCATGTTAGATTTGATCCAACTAATTTGCAAAGTTCACAATTACATGCCTAATTTTAAGTTTATGTAGTTCTATGTAAAACCCCTATATCATGATTCATGTTAAGTAGATCTGAATTTGAAAGTTCATAATTAAATGTATATTGTTCTATGCCATATTCGTATAACACATGTGTAGTTAGACCCATATTTTTATGATGTTGGAATTATTACATGTTCCTCTTTTCCCCTTTTATGTATAAGTTAGGCTGTGTATCGAGCCTAACATTTTACATGATTTATGTGAACGTTTAACGGGGGGACATTGGGGAAAAAATATGAAATTACATATAATTGGCATATTTGGCTCATGAACATGTAAATGTTTTATGACATAAAGTGGTAAAATTTTTATACCTAAAATTATGAACTTGATTTAAAAGAGAAAGTGGGGCTTGACTTGAATAACAATAAATTTACATATAAATATAAAGAGGTAAATACGTAAATTTAGAAAAGACGAATATGCCTAACCCGAGGTTAGATTGAGTTACTGTGTAAGACTGCCAGGAACCACCCGGCACATCCAGCAACCGTAACAATATATATCTAATGTGGGAGGTTAGTGCATCGAGCCCAAACGAACCCATGGTTAGACTGAGTTGCGGTGTAAAACTGCCTGGACCCAACCAGCACATCCAGTGACCGCAACAATACCTGTCTAATGTGAGTGGTTGGTGCGTTAATGAATGAGTTAAAGCTAAGTCAGGAATGGTAGGGTTAAGTTAATTAAGGTAACACTTAACCAATACAACATGTTAACTAAACTGATGGGTGGGGTTAGGTTAACTTGGACACTTAACCAATTTAACATGTTGCTTAGGAAACCCTAGTAACGGGGACCCATTTCAGCAGCAACCCACATAGATGTATCATGGTATCCTGAACTAGGCAGGGTGTGGCACGATTACTAGGCTGATTATAAGCGGTCAAAATGATGGCGGTTGGTGCATTAGTGTAGGTTTCGACAGAGTACGAGCGTGCAGGGCATCAGTAGTTATACACTATGCATCTTGAATCATGTCGGGTTGCCACCATAGGATTTGATACACCCCATGGTGGGACTAGCACAGGTATCTACAATCGAGCGGGGCCGTAGGACACAAGTAGTAAATGCGTGCGAGTAGGAGTCGATCAATGAAAAAGGATAATTGGGTTTAAACTTATGATAATGGTTGAAATATCTAGTAGGTGCAGAGAATATGGACATGAGTGCGATAGTATAATTAGTTTATCTTGCCCTGTTTATCTTACCTTATCCCATGTTACCTTATTTCCTTCTTATTGTCCTGTGCCCAGCTTATTCAAGTCATGGTTCTCTTATCTGTTTACATGTTGAATAATCACTGGACTTACCAGACTTATGTCTGACCCGTTTTCTTTCAGTCTCTTTTCTTCCATTCCCCCCTCCCCCAGGTACCCAGGGAGGGAATAGCTCAGCTTAATTTGGACCGTTCATCTTTCCAAGCTTGAAGACTCTGTGATGTATAGCTTGGAACCTCTTAACTATGGCTATGGCTTTGGACACACTACTACTTGGGGATTTATGCAGTTTTATTGTGTTTTATGCTTCTTTATGTAATAATCAAGATAGAGATTTTGATGTAATGACTTGAAAGTCGATTTGAAATAGTTTGTTGTAATGTTTTGTTATGAACCGCAAATGAAATAAATTTAGTTTTCTATTGCTTATATATGTCTGTCTTGTAAATTATCTTTGTCTTTTACCTAAAATGCTCCACCGAAGTTAAGACATTCCCTTTGTGAGTGACCTTAACGGAGGTGGGGTGTTTCACTTGGTATCAGAGCAAAGGTTTAACATATCAGATATAATTTTTGAAAACTGTTTTTCAAAAAGTAGTTTAAAGAAGCAATTTTCAAGAAAAAGTGTTTTATTTTAAAAAGGCATAATCCTCCAAAGCCATATGCACTATCTTTTTATCCTTTGTTTTGAATCTTTCCTTTTTCATTTCAACATGTCTGGGGATCTTAACCTTCCAGAGGGCGTGCCGGTACCTGGCTGGTTCAGAAGGTGCCTAGAGGCTAAGGCTAATGCCGCAGGCCCAGCAGACGTTCCTCCTCCCCCAGCTGCTGTGGTTCCTCCTCCACCTCCTCGTGCAAATGCTTTCTCAAAAATATGTAGGGACTTTCGAGCCATGGGTGGAAAGAACTTCAATGGAAATGAATCCTTCGTGGAAGCAAGAAACTAGCTCAAAGAATCTGAGGATTTGTTTGATATCTTCGAATTGGATGATAGACAGAAGATACAGTTGGCCGTATGGTTGTTCAAAGACGAAGCTTCCTATTGGTGGGAAGTCACTAACGCTGAAAGACCAGTTGAAACTTGGATGGATTTTAGAATGAGGTTTGAAATGAAACTCCTCTCACAAGCTGAACGAAACCTACATATGGAGAAGTTCTTAGCTCTCAAACAGGGGAGTATGTTGGTCAAGGAATACATTAACCAATTCAATCAGCTGGCTAGGTTTGGATTGGAATTAGTGAACACTCCACATAAGAAGGCTCTCCTCTTTGTTAAAGGGTTGAATGAGCCACTGCATAGAGTTTCTATGTCCCTTATACCTATGGGTGCGACTTATGAGAGACTTGTGGACATGGCACTGTTACAAGAAGAAGATAAGGTTGGCAAGAAGGAGACAAAGGTGGAAGCATCTCAGGATAAGAAAGGGGAAGGATCACAGAGCAAGAAGACAGATTCCAAGAAGGGCGGGAAGAACAACAAACCCCGTGAAAAGAGGAAGTGTAATTTTTTGTGGCATTTCTGGACATCTAGTTAAGGACTGCAGGAAGAAGAAAAGGAAGACGGGTGGTTGTTTCCATTGCGGCGAGACAGGACATATGGCTAGGGTCTGCCCAAGAAAGCAAGGGCAAGGGCAGAGAGCTGGATCTACTTCTGGAGGGCAGGTTCACGCTCTCATTGCACCTCCGCAAGAACGAGGTAAAAATGTTTCTGTTGAGAGTTTAGTTTATCTTTTTGATCATCCTATTCGTACACTCTTTGACTCTGGCACATCGCACTGTTTTATATCTACTGCTTTAGTTGAATCTCTGCACCTAGACACCAGTTTATAGAGGGTCCCTTGGTTGTTTCAAACACAATTGGGGGCTCAACTTATTTGTCAATGATTTGTTTGGATTTGGAAATTTCTATACTAAGTGTGGGGTTTAGATGCAATGCCTATGTTTTGGGCTTGACGGGCTATAGGTTGATTCTAGGCATGGATTGGCTATCCAGTAATGGTGCC
Source organism: Allium sativum (assembly GCA_030737875.1). NCBI lineage: Eukaryota > Viridiplantae > Streptophyta > Magnoliopsida > Asparagales > Amaryllidaceae > Allium > Allium sativum. The sequence goes on from CM060916.1 coordinate 489,110,333, forward strand.
ATCCTCGATTGTGAAAGGGGAGTGGTTAGACTCATGACTCGCCTTGATAACACTCTCGAAATTTCTTGTAATCACATGAACTCTGTTATGCTTAGCTATCTAGAATCTCTTGATGCGTCTATTGAGAATTTGCAGTCTGTTAGAGTAGTCCGTGAATACTTAGATGTCTTTGAAGAGGTTAAAGTGTTGCCTCCGAAGCGGGAGATAGACTTCCGCATATACCTCATTGATAATGCAAAATGTAAAGGCCCGCAAATCCGTACTATCTGAGTTGACTAATAACACCACACGTCCAACCCAAATTGCACAGAAATACGAATCATTATTAGAAAGAAGTTAGAGGATGAGAAATAGAAAGAAAGAAATATTAGAATAGAAGAAAATGAAGATCACAAACTCACAGCGGAACGAATAAAATATAGTGAAAATTAGGCTCACATCCCTAAAATGGAACTTAATTCACGCCACATCCAGTGAAAGTTTTAATGCATTTCCGGTCCCTATTTTAAGGTGCCGCCCAAAATTTTCATCCCCTTCCGCCTTGTCCCATGCCATGTTACGTGTTTTTCCAATTCTGACCCAAATAAAATGCGCCACACACTAAAAAAAAATAATCTAAAATCTGGAAATAATCCCAGGAGTCCACGCAAATTAAAAAAAAAAAGTTGCATACTTCTGTGCAACTATTGCTTATAACAGCATACATGTATGCATATATTTATATAGTGTATTTATGCTAAAAATCTGAACCAATATACGCATACATGTATGCAACTATTAGTAAATAACTGCATACATTTATGCATACAAAGTTGAACTGAGATTCACGTGTAACGAAAAGTTGCATGCATGAATGCAACTATTCTGTATATATGCATGCATGTGTGCAACAATTTTAAAAGAGGCGACGACTTGCGGATATGCGCATGAATGCATGCATTTATTCTGTACAAGAGCATAAATGTGTGCAACAATGTCTGAAAACGGCGAATGCTTTAAAAAATAGGCCAAATTTGAATATATGCATAAAAGGATGCATGTAATGCAGTTTAGCTGCATACATGTATGCATTTATACTGCAGTTTGGGCGCAACACTGAAATATAAGCATGAATGTATGCAACTATTTACAAATAGGTGCATCTTTTGATGCAAAAACCTGCTGTTTCGCTGATTTTGTGTTATTTTGAGTTTTGACGTGGTTTTTAATTGTTTTTCCACCTGAATTTTTTGACGTGAAGGTTTTTTATTTAATAATGATTTTTCGTGATTTTTTTATATGTTTTTGAAAAATAGGGACCTAATTTACAGTAAATTTAGGACCGGATGTGAGCCTAATTTTGAAACTTAATAGGGACCTGTGACAAACGGACCCTAAAATATATTAAATAACATAACTTTGAAATACAAATCAGTAACTGTATATATACATACCATTATCAGAGCACAATAGTTATTCCTGGAACAGTTATAAACACCTGTTTCTAGATACAAACAAGGTTCACAGCGGAATATATGATAGTCTATAGCTAACTGGTGAAGCCTCCTGCTTCCAGCTCTCCCCAAATGAATCTGAAAAATCCCGACTACTTGACTGCCCGTACAAATTTGGGCACCCAAGAGTTTAGGGAAAACAAACAAAATAAACTCTGGGTCAGTCATGGGACTGGTGTAAGTAAACTCCAACCACTTGTTTAACTTTAAAAATCCTTTCAAAAGAAAGGATAATAGTAAGACCAGCCCACACATAAACATGGACGGTTTTCACCTTACTATAACCCAAAACACTTTGATACGAAAATCCAGTGATATTATAATAATGCCTACATCAAATAAATAACCAAATAGCAGAACGCTTGCATCTCACGCTCCACATATATAGTATAAAATCAAAAACCGCATGGCGCTTATTGGAGATTGGATTTCCAACATGACAAGGTATGGAACCACCTTCCGCTAGTGTATCTCTAGAGAGGAATACACTGGGTTCAACAAGAACATCTTGTAACCCGGCCCACACATGACCGACCACTCATTTCGCTTGAGTGTATCGAATGTATATCACCAACGGTTGGGATCAGCAACCGCCTCCCGACTGGGACAACATCAGATAGAATAAGAAATTAAATGAACCTCTAGATAGGTGATTATACATCCTAATGGGTGCGACCCACATAGCCATGCTGCCTGCCCGATTTTTGTCCTTTTCCGGTTGTTGAGGCCTGAGGCTACGAATACTTACCATTCATTGATAGCACAATCACTTTGAATGCCACATTGTCAGATCCGTTAATCACTAGTTGAGTTTGCACAAATATTCTGGATGTTATGCTAAGGGAATAAATCCGTTGCAACCATATATATTTATACAGACCAACCCATTTGATCATTGGAAATACTCTGTCAGACATTCGTCCATTTACGTTCGTTCTGGGATTGAATGAAACCGAAGGCACTATTTCTATTTAATAGAAAGAGTCCTTGCACTTTACTCCGTCTTCAATATATTCAGCATACTTGGTTCGCAACGCTTATGCCGATACGGAGTGGTTCTTCGGATAATAATCCAACCGGTCTCTCCATATTGACAACGATGGTCAAAAACTTCGATAGTCTGTGATTTAACTATCGAATAAAAACAAGTGTTCATCCAAACATATCAAACAAATCACTGGGCTCTTTAATTAATATTTCATTAATTAAATCTCTTCTCCATTTCCTTATCAATATTTGTTAACCAAATATTTACATGTATCGCCTCCTTTTATTTTCTATAGTTAGAAAATATTTTCGATTTTAATTGGAAAACATTCCAATCACTTATCTCTTCCACGAACTCATTTATTTCTATACTTAGAAAACATTTGTTATTTTATTTCCAAGTTTACATTTATTTGGGTTAAAACGGATGTTGTGTAAAACATCGTTACGACAACCCAAATATATACATTCAACTAAATCTCTTTAAACGTTGATCTTCGAGACTGAGTTTTGCTATTTATCGGTTGTTAATGAAACCAATCAAGTTGGGGTATAATTACCTCTCAGACCTTGACTGAATAACATTCATAACGTCAAAACAGGCAAGACTACTTACTCGAATAATCAATACTATACAAACCAATTATCTATTTTCAAAACACGTATACATTTCCCTTGTTATTTTTAACAAATCTAAGTTATAGTTTTCCTTCTTGTTTCAAATATCCTATTTAAATTTGTTTCATTATCTAATTCTCTATATATATTGATATATGGATTTCTAGTTATCAAATTTTCTTAAAAATATTCTAACTCCTTAAATTTTCGGAAAAAATCGCCATAACCTCCCCTGTATCGGGAGCATCGGGAAATTTCAAATAGCTTCCCGGTAACTTCTCATCTCAAAAAGAAAAAGAAAAAGCCAAGCGGCTTGCTGATACGGCGCATAAAATCTCATATATGAATTAAACATGTACTTTATTGTCGAGCACACTAATTATATACCTTCTTCACTTTATCCCATAACTGTCTCCGGTATATCTATACCTGTACAATTCATTTCAACTTCATACACTCGTTTTGACTCAATTCGTTAAAGTAACTCTTTAACTAACTCTTTGCCCATTCCGCTTGTATATATGAATATAACACGTTTCAAATATATTTCAACTTACTTATCAACTAGTTGAATTCAAATTTTAATTTAAGTTCTATATTCGATTTCAAATATATGTTTACAATTCAAAAATTCAATTTTCAAAGTTCGACTTCAATTCACCACTCGATTAACTAATTCTTCTTTGATTTAGTTAATTCTATTCAATAATCAAAAATATGATTATTGTTTCAAAAATCACTTTTCTTACTTCACTTGAGTTCACCTTTATGTTCTAACTCAAGACCAGGTTTTTAAATGAAAATTCGGATTTTTATTTGCTTAAAAATCCCTATATTTATTATATAAAATCCATTATGGTTTTAATGGTTTCTGGCGCTGCACTTTTAAAAATTTGATTTTTGACATAACTCAAAATCTATTCGACGAAATCTAGATTTTTCTCTTCCATTAGAAAACTATTATTCAACCGGTCCTGACGATTCTTGTTTCAAAGAATTCCGACTTCAATTGAGTCCTGTATACACAACTGAAGTTCGAGTCGCCAATTTACGAACTGCAGCGCTGCGGCGAGTTCGTTTTAATTATATTTATATATATATAAACTTTTAAACTTCGTTAAAATGAATCCAACTCCATTTTAACTCTATTTGAATTTCTTGATTCAAATTCCAATCTCGCTTTTATTTGAATTCTATATTCAAATTCCAGTTCCTTTTCTATTTGAATTCTATGTTCAAATTCTATTTCCTTTTCTATTTGAATTCTATGTTCAAATTCTATTTCCTTTTCTATTTGAATTCTAAATTCAAATTTCCATTTCCTTTTCTATTATTCAAATTCTATATTTAAATTTCCTTTATTCAACTCCCATTTAAATTCCTATATTCAAATTCTATAGTTGAATTTCCTTTTCTATTTTATATTCAAATTCAATACTTGAATTTCTATTTCAATTCCATATTCAAATTCAATACTTGAATTTCTATTTCATTTCATATTCAAATTCAATACTTGAAATTCCATTTGAATTCTATTATTCAATTTCTATACTTGAAATTCCATTTGAATTCTATTATTCAATTTCTATTTTCAATTCTTCTTTGAAATTCTATATTTCAAATTCAATTCAATTCTTCTTTGAAATTCAATATTTCAAATTCAATTCAATTCTTCTTTGAAATTCAATATTTCAAATCAATTCTTCTTTGAAATTCAACATTTCAAATTCAATTCATTCAAATTCCTTTATTCCTCTATTCACATTCCTTTATTCACATTCCTTTATGAATTTCTATATTTAAATTCCATATTCAATTCTTTTTGAATTCTCGATTCAAATTATATATTCAATTCTGTTTGAATTCTCTATATTCAAATTTCTATATTCAATTCTATTTGAATCTTCTATATTCAAATTTCAAATTTCAATTCTATTTTAGAAAAATAGAATTTCCTTTCTAATTCTCAAATATCCTTTTTCATGATATTTTTAAATATCATTACTTAAGCCCAGTGATATTTAAACACACAAAGCAACCAATTATTTATTTTTCTATCATATATAACAATATATATGCAAACAAATAAACAAACAGATAATATATTTTTGAGGAATCCAGTTGGATTCCTCCAACCTGTTTTCCTGCATCCACAGATGTTAGCACATAAATAATACCCATTCTGCTTCGTGGCAGAATATCGTGGTATAGAAGGTCATCCACTAATCATAGCGTGGGGTGTATAGGGTAATCATCCGCTATGAAACTGCGGGCATCCGCTAATGAGACTGCGGGAATCCAGCCAATCAATCAACCCAATATATATATAATAGCCTAAATTACTAATATATATAAAACAAGCAGAAAAATCCAAACAAGCAACAACAATTATTTTTACGAAGTAAAAATAATTATAAATAAAAGGTGAGTGAGATTTACTCACTGTGATTTTCTTTTTGCTGAATATCCTGTAAATTTCCAAATTAACGGCTACGAGTTGTCTCGACCGAATCCATTCAATATCTCACTGCACTGTAAACCTTCTTCACTAGACAGAGCGTTCATCGGTTATCTAAGCCTCACACTACCTCATCAACAATGCCGGTTCGAACTCCCCAATGTTCTAATGTTGAATCCCACTGCATTGAAACAGCAGCTTTTCCCCCATCTCCAAATCAAACCAGTTCCTTCGCACCACACCACCAGTTCGAACTCCAGTTCGGTATCCAAACCCGCATCTGTAAATCGACACTGCAACACTCAAGCCTCGCCCCACTATCTCGCAACCTCCTTCAACCCTCGATACTCCTTCAGTGCTTCACAGCAGTTCGCGACCCCCCCCAAATCAACATCTCGACACCCCGAGACCCCATCGCGAGATAAAGTAGATTATCATGACGCCATAGAGATCGTCGTGTCTTCTCATAGCTCGCCTACAGGCGCGTCGAACTGGCCTCCGACATCCTGTACGGCCTCCAAGTCTTAACCCTAACCGTGTCCATCGCGAGTGCTTCGAACGAGCCTCAGATGTCTTCGAGGTTTTTTTTTCTTTTATTTATGAGGATCGGTGGAGGTCTAACTGGGAGAAAAGGAAGAATAAGGGAATTTGTTTCGTATGAGGAGATAAAGAAGGGCAATCTAAATTTATAGACGCAAAGGAAACAACTCGTACGAGACCCATTAAATCGGTGCTTCCCTTCATAGCGAAGGAAGAAGACAGTTTTGTTGGCTCGAGGGAAATATGTCTGAATGTTTTCAGTTTTAGGGTGGTGCTATAAAGGTCGGTCGGCTGAAGTTAAAAGAAATTGGTTTTGAACTGACCTTTTAATTTTTTTTATATATATAACTCAAAATATCTCATGGTCCCTGAAACGTTATTTTAACCGTAACGACTGATATTCACTATTCTGACTTCAACGAAATGGTTTCTAAAATTTAATTCGACTGTTTAGATGGGATAACAAATTAAGTTAACGTTTTAAATTAAATTCGATATAAAATATAAATCGGTCTCAAACCATTAAATTCACCGATAATAAATTATTTTTATTGTTCATGTTCAGACAGAACTGACACTGATCATTTGAATTGTTTTGATTCTATTTTTAACTTCGATTTCAATTATATTTTGTTCTCGTATTTCGATTATTTGATCGATAATTCACTATAAAAATTCTTTTATATTGTTAATTCAATATTTAAATGATACTAAATATTTACTGTTCGAAAAATCCGGGTCGTTACATTCTTCCCCCCTTAAAATAATTTCGTCCTCGAAATTGCTAAGTTAGGAAAAATGATACAAATCCATTACCTTTCAACAATCCACTTATGTTGAAACTCAACTCCTCATATTTCAACAAATTTAATTCCACCAAAACTTTTGGTCTTCCTTCATTTAATTTGAATGATCTACGATCAATCCATTTATATCCAATCTATGTTCTATTAAACTAATTCAAATTGATTCTAGTCAATTGATTCACCCTGAACCATTTAACTTGCTTAAGTTAAATTTTAATTCTAGAATCCAAATCCCAGGGTTTTCATTTCAAATCCTTTTTGAAATCACATATATTTATAACTAATTCAAATTCAAAACATTTGAATATTTCCAAACTATTTGTTTTCTTCCAAACAAATTTCCATCAAAAATTTTCTACGGTAGCAATCCATCACTTAGAAACTTGAAAATGAACACTGATGATGTTGCAATCATCATCAGAATTATTTCCCAGCCACCGAAGTGAGTTCAGCGCTTAAACAATTTCAAAACTCATTCAAAATGATTTTTATTCAGAAATCCCTTTCAAAACACAGTTATTTTATTTTAATATACGTTAAAAATATTTTTCAAACTTCCCAGGATTTTTAATTCTGAATTCTGTTTTGAATTCAATTTTAATTCATCTCATTTGTGTATTTCATTCATATACAAATTCTATTTGGTTCTATATAACCATATCATTTCTTATAATCTTATTTGATTATAATTATAACAACCAATACATCCATATATATAATAATATCAAAAATTATTCTTTCTATATCAAAATAGAAATTTGGGTAAAATAATTTCATTCACCCACTTTAAAACAATAATGTGTCAAATTTCTCTGTCAAGTGTTTAGAAATTCCTATCGACTTCGTGGCGTCCCACGATTCCATCAGAATTCATAAATCACTCAACAGACTAGCCAACACAATATAAAATAATTTTTATATCAATTTACAAATACGCGCCCTCGTATATATACACTCAACTCATTCTAGGGTACTACTGACCCTATCTCTAATGAGCACAACACCACAGCCTAGGTATTCGCTCAACCTAAGCTCTGATACCAACTGTAAAGGCCCGCAAATCCATACTATCTGAGTTGACTAATAACACCACACGTCCAACCCAAATTGCACAGAAATACGAATCATTATTAGAAAGAAGTTAGAGGATGAGAAATAGACAGAAAGAAATATTAGAATAGAAGAAAATGAAGATCACAAACTCACAGCGGAACGAATAAAATATATTAAATAACATAACTTTGAAATACAAATCAGTAACTGTATATATACATACCATTATCAGAGCACAATAGTTATTCCTGGAACAGTTATAAACACCTGTTTCTAGATACAAACAAGGTTCACAGCGGAATATATGATAGTCTATAGCTAACTAGTGAAGCCTCCTGCTTCCAGCTCTCCCCAAATGAATCTGAAAAATCCCGACTACTTGACTGCCCGTACAAATTTGGGCACCCAAGAGTTTAGGGAAAACAAACAAAATAAACTCTGGGTCAGTCATGGGACTGGTGTGAGTAAACTCCAACCACTTGTTTAACTTTAAAAATCCTTTCAAAAGAAAGGATAAAAGTAAGACCAGCCCACACATAAACATGGATGGTTTTCACCTTACTATAACCCAAAACACTTTGATACGAAAATCCAGTGATATTATAATAATGCCTACATCAAATAAATAACCAAATAGCAGAACGCTTGCATCTCACGCTCCACATATATAGTATAAAATCAAAAACCGCATGGTGCTTATTGGAGATTGGATTTCCAACATGACAAGGTATGGAACCACCTTCCGCTAGTGTATCTCTAGAGAGGAATACACTGGGTTCAACAAGAACATCTTGTAACCCGGCCCACACATGACCGACCACTCATTTCGCTTGAGTGTATCGAATGTATATCACCAACGGTTGGGATCAGCAACCGCCTCCCGACTGGGACAACATCAGATAGAATAAGAAATTAAATGAACCTCTAGATAGGTGATTATACATCCTAATGGGTGCGACCCACATAGCCATGCTGCCTGCCCGATTTTTGTCCTTTTCCGGTTGTTGAGGCCTGAGGCTACGAATACTTACCATTCATTGATAGCACAATCACTTTGAATGCCACATTGTCAGATCCGTTAATCACTAGTTGAGTTTGCACAAATATTCTGGATGTTATGCTAAGGGAATAAATCCGTTGCAACCATATATATTTATACAGACCAACCCATTTGATCATTGGAAATACTCTGTCAGACATTCGTCCATTTACGTTCGTTCTGGGATTGAACGAAACCGAAGGCACTATTTCTATTTAATAGAAAGAGTCCTTGCACTTTACTCCGTCTTCAATATATTCAACATACTTGGTTCGCAACGCTTATGCCGATACGGAGTGGTTCTTCGGATAATAATCCAACCGGTCTCTCCATATTGACAACGATGGTCAAAAACTTCGATAGTCTGTGATTTAACTATCGAATAAAAACAAGTGTTCATCCAAACATATCAAACAAATCACTGGGCTCTTTAATTAATATTTCATTAATTAAATCTCTTCTCCATTTCCTTATCAATATTTGTTAACCAAATATTTACAAGTATCGCCTCCTTTTATTTTCTATAGTTAGAAAATATTTTCGATTTTAATTGGAAAACATTCCAATCACTTATCTCTTCCACGAACTCATTTATTTCTATACTTAGAAAACATTTGTTATTTTATTTCCAAGTTTACATTTATTTGGGTTAAAATGGATGTTTTGTAAAACATCGTTACGACAACCCAAATATATACATTCAACTAAATCTCTTTAAACGTTGATCTTCGAGACTGAGTTTGCTATTTATCGGTTGTTAATGAAACCAATCAAGTTGGGGTATAATTACCTCTCAGACCTTGACTGAATAACATTCATAACGTCAAAACAGACAAGACTACTTACTCGAATAATCAATACTATACAAACCAATTATCTATTTTCAAAACACGTATACATTTCCCTTGTTATTTTTAACAAATCTAAGTTATAGTTTTCCTTCTTGTTTCAAATATCCTATTTAAATTTGTTTCATTATCTAATTCTCTCTATATATCGATATATGGATTTCTAGTTATCAAATTTTCTTAAAAATATTCTAACTCCTTAAATTTTCGGAAAAATTCGCCATAACCTCCCCTGTATCGGAAGCATCGGGAAATTTCAAATATCTTCCCGGTAACTTCTCATCTCAAAAAGAAAACGAAAAAGCCAAGCGGCTTACCGATACGGCGCATAAAATCTCATATATGAATTAAACATGTACCTTATTGTCGAGCACACTAATTATATACCTTCGTCACTTTATCCCATAACTGTCTCCGGTATATCTATACCTGTACAATTCATTTCAACTTCATACACTCGTTTTGACTCAATTCGTTAAAGTAACTCTTTAACTAACTCTTTGCCCATTCCGCTTGTATATATGAATATAACACGTTTCAAATATATTTCAACTTACTTATCAACTAGTTGAATTCAAATTTTAATTTAAGTTCTATATTCGATTTCAAATATATGTTTACAATTCAAAAATTCAATTTTCAAAGTTCGACTTCAATTCACCACTCGATTAACTAATTCTTCTTTGATTTAGTTAATTCTATTCAATAATCAAAAATATGATTATTGTTTCAAAAATCACTTTTCTTACTTCACTTGAGTTCACCTTTATGTTCTAACTCAAGACCAGGTTTTTAAATGAAAATTCGGATTTTTATTTGCTTAAAAATCCCTATATTTATTATATAAAATCCATTATGGTTTTAATGGTTTCTGGCGCTGCACTTTTAAAAATTTGATTTTTGACATAACCCAAATCTATTCGACGAAATCTAGATTTTTCTCTTCCATTAGAAAACTATTATTCAACCGGTCCTGACGATTCTTGTTTCAAAGAATTCCGACTTCAATTGAGTCCTGTATACTCAACTGAAGTTCGAGTCGCCAATTTACGAACTGCAGCGCTGCGGCGAGTTCGTTTTAATTATATTTATATATATATAAACTTTTAAACTTCGTTAAAATGAATCCAACTCCATTTTAACTCTATTTGAATTTCTTGATTCAAATTCCAATCTCGCTTTTATTTGAATTCTATATTCAAATTCCAATTCCTTTTCTATTTGAATTCTATGTTCAAATTCTATTTCCTTTTCTATTTGAATTCTATGTTCAAATTCTATTTCCTTTTCTATTTGAATTCTAAATTCAAATTTCCATTTCCTTTTCTATTATTCAAATTCTATATTTAAATTTCCTTTATTCAACTCCCATTTAAATTCCTATATTCAAATTCTATAGTTGAATTTCCTTTTCTATTTTATATTCAAATTCAATACTTGAATTTCTATTTCTATTCCATATTCAAATTCAATACTTGAATTTCTATTTCATTTCATATTCAAATTCAATACTTGAAATTCCATTTGAATTCTATTATTCAATTTCTATACTTGAAATTCCATTTGAATTCTATTATTCAATTTCTATTTTCAATTCTTCTTTGAAATTCTATATTTCAAATTCAATTCAATTCTTCTTTGAAATTCAATATTTCAAATTCAATTCAATTCTTCTTTGAAATTCAATATTTCAAATCAATTCTTCTTTGAAATTCAATATTTCAAATTCAATTCATTCAAATTCCTTTATTCCTCTATTCACATTCCTTTATTCACATTCCTTTATGAATTTCTATATTTAAATTCCATATTCAATTCTTTTTGAATTCTCGATTCAAATTATATATTCAATTCTGTTTGAATTCTCTATATTCAAATTTCTATATTCAATTCTATTTGAATCTTCTATATTCAAATTTCAAATTTCAATTCTATTTTAGAAAAATAGAATTTCCTTTCTAATTCTCAAATATCCTTTTTCATGATATTTTTAAATATCATTACTTAAGCCCAGTGATATTTAAACACACAAAGCAACCAATTATTTATTTTTCTATCATATATAACAATATATATGCAAACAAATAAACAAACAGATAATATATTTTTGAGGAATCCAGTTGGATTCCTCCAACCTGTTTTCCTGCATCCACAGATGTTAGCACATAAATAATACCCATTCTGCTTCGTGGCAGAATATCGTGGTATAGAAGGTCATCCACTAATCATAGCGTGGGGCGTATAGGGTAATCATCCGCTATGAAACTGCGGGCATCCGCTAATGAGACTGCGGGAATCCAACCAATCAATCAACCCAATATATATATAATAGCCTAAATAACTAATATATATAAAACAAGCAGAAAAATCCAAACAAGCAACAACAATTATTTTTACGAAGTAAAAATAATTATAAATAAAAGGTGAGTGAGATTTACTCACCGTGATTTTCTTTTTGCTGAATATCCTGTAAATTTCCAAATTAACGGCTACGAGTTGTCTCGACCGAATCCATTCAATATCTCACTGCACTGTAAACCTTCTTCACTAGACAGAGCGTTCATCGGTTATCTAAGCCTCACACTACCTCATCAACAATGCCGGTTCGAACTCCCCAATGTTCTAATGTTGAAATCCCACTGCATTGAAACAACAGCTTTTCCCCCATCTCCAAATCAAACCAGTTCCTTCGCACCACACCACCAGTTCGAACTCCAGTTCGGTATCCAAACCCGCATCTGTAAATCGACACTGCAACACTCAAGCCTCGCCCCACTATCTCGCAACCTCCTTCAACCCTCGATACTCCTTCAGTGCTTCACAGCAGTTCGCGACCCCCCCCCCCAAATCAACATCTCGACACCCCGAGATCCCATCGCGAGATAAAGTAGATTATCATGATGCCATTGAGATCGTCGTGTCTTCTCATAGCTCGCCTACAGGCGCGTCGAACTGGCCTCCGACATCCTGTACGGCCTCCAAGTCTTAACCCTAACCGTGTCCATCGCGAGTGCTTCGAACGAGCCTCAGATGTCTTCGAGGGTTTTTTTCTTTTATTTATGAGGATCGGTGGAGGTCTAACTGGGAGAAAAGGAAGAATAAGGGAATTTGTTTCGTATGAGGAGATAAAGAAGGGCAAGCTAAATTTATAGACGCAAAGGAAACAACTCGTACGAGACCCATTAAATCGGTGCTTCCCTTCATAGCGAAGGAAGAAGACAGTTTTGTTGGCTCGAGGGAAATATGTCTGAATGTTTTCAGTTTTAGGGTGGCGCTATAAAGGTCGGTCGGCTGAAGTTAAAAGAAATTGGTTTTGAACTGACCTTTTAAATTTATTTTTTATATATAACTCAAAATATCTCATGGTCCCTGAAACGTTATTTTAACCGTAACGACTGATATTCACTATTCTGACTTCAACGAAATGGTTTCTAAAATTTAATTCGACTGTTTAGAAGGGATAACAAATTAAATTAACGTTTTAAATTAAATTCGATATAAAATATAAATCGGTCTTAAACCATTAAATTCACCGATAATAAATTATTTTTATTGTTCATGTTCAGACAGAACTGACACTGATAATTTGAATTGTTTTGATTCTGTTTTTAACTTCGATTTCAATTATATTTTGTTCTCGTATTTCGATTATTTGATCGATAATTCACTATAAAAATTCTTTTATAATGTTAATTCAATATTTAAACGATACTAAATATTTACTGTTCGAAAAATCCGGGTCGTTACACAAAACCCGTTGCTTTACCCGTTAGACACATGGCTCCAAGGGCGAGGAAAGAACTCAGCAAGTAAGTTAAAGAGTTGCTTGAGAAGGGGTTTATAAGGCGGAGCATTTCTGAATGGGGTGCTCCAGTAGTGTTCGCAACTAAAGCGGACGGTTCGCTTCGCCTATGCGTTGACTATCGGGAGCTAAACAAGCTGACCAAGAAGAATAGGCACCCACTTCCAAGAATAGATGACTTGTTCGATTAGCTTGTAGGTACATCGGTTTTCTTCCAACAAGATTTGGCTACCGGGTTTCATCAGCTAAGAGTGGCTGAAGACAGCATTGATAAGATCGCATTCAAAACTCCGGATGGTTTCTTCGAGTGGCTTGTCATGCCTTTCGGCCTGTCAAACACACCCGCTTACTTCGTTGATTTGATGAGCAGGGTGTTTAGGAAGTCCCTCAATAAATTTGTGGTCGTCTTCGTAGATGACATTTGATTTTCTCAAAGAGTGAGGAAGAGCATGCTCAGCATTTGAAAGAAGTCATGGATACTCTTCGAGCGCATCAGTTGAAAGCCAAATTCTCCAAGTGCCACTTCTGGAGAGAGGAAGTAAGATTTCTTGGACACGTGGTATTCAAGGAAGGGTTAGTTGTGGACCCTGCAAAAGTAGTTGTGGTGCAAGATTGGAAGGTTCCACAGAATGCGACCGAAGTCCGAAGCTTCCTCGAGCTAGTGGGCTTTTACCGAAAGTTCATCAAAGACTTTGCGAAAATCTCAGCTCCACTTACAAGGTTGACAAAGAAGAACCTAACTTTCAATTGGGATTTGGATTGCGATATTGCTTTCCAACTATTAAAGAGGGCTCTAACAACAGCCCTAGTTCAGACATTGCCGGATGGGAGCAAGATGTTTACCGTATACACGGATGCATGTGGTACGGGACTAGGTGCTGTCTTGATGCAAGAAGGGAAGGTAGTAGCTTATTGAGGCAGACAGTTGAAAGCACATGAGAAAAACTACCCAATCCACGATCTAGAGTTGGTTGCCATCGTCTTTGTGCTTAAGTCTTGGCACCATTATCTCCTAGGTGAGAAGTTTGAATTATATACTGACCATAAATGTTGAAGTACCTTTTCTCGCAGAAAGATCTTAAGTTGAGGCAATAAAGGTGGATGGAATTCTTGGCATCCTATGATTTCGAGATTTCTTATACCTCTGGCAAGGGCAATGTAGTAGCTGACGCCTTAAGTAGAAAGAAGCTAACCTTAAGCCCTCTCTTTGTAGAAAGGCAGAGCTTGGAGTACATAGCCAACTTTGACTTTAGACCTCCATCGATCATGTGATTGGTTTGTTAGCATCGCTAGTGGTGCGGCCTACTCTTCTGGACTCAATAGGAACCACGCAATGTGAAGACCCTTAGCTAGTTAATGTGATGGATAAACTAATTAGGGGTGAGACTTTCAGTCACCTCAATAGATACTCCATCGATGATAAGGGTTGGTTAAGGCGGGATGGAAGGCTTTGCGTCCCACAAGTAAGGGATTTGGTGACGAAGGTTCTCGAAGAGGCACACCATTCCAAGTTGACCATACACCCAGGTGGGGACAAGATGTATAAAGACGTAAAAAGGTTTTTTTTTTGGAATGGCATGAACGGTGATGTAGCTGAGTTCGTTGCTAAGTGTTTGATATGACAGCAAGTCAAGGCGGAGCAGAAGAAGCCTGGTGGTTTGCTTCATCCTCTAGAGGTCCCGCAATGGAAATGAGATAGCATTTCAATGGACTTTATTGATGGGCTGGCTAGGTCAAGAAGGGGCAATACCAGTATTTAGGTAATAGTGGACAGGAAAAGCGCTCACTTTATACCCGTTAAGAGTAGAAGGACTGCCTCATCTTTAGCATCCATTTACCTTAAAGAGATAGTTCGACTCCATGGGATACCCTCCAGCATTGTGAGCGACCGAGATCCTATCTTTACGAGCGAGTTTTGGAAGAGCTTGCAAGAGGCTGTAGGCATACAACTATGCTTAAGCATGGCCTATCACCCCTAAACCGATGGTCAGACGGAGAGGGTGAACAGGGTATTAGAAGATCTCTTGAGACTATGCATTTTTTACTTTGGAGGAACATGGGAGGATCATCTTCCTTTGGTGGAGTTTGCCTACAACAATAGTTACCAAGCCACCATTGGCATGGCACCCTTCGAAGCTTTATATGGAAGACCATGCCGATCACCAACTTGTTGGTGGGAGTCTACAAATAAGCTCATACTTGGACCAGATATGATTAGAGAAACTTCAGAGAAAGTGGACCTGATACAAAGAAGAATGAAGACTGCCCAAGATAGACAGAAGTCCTACACAGATAAAAGAAGGACCAACCTTGAGTTTGAGGTTGGAGACAGAGTTTTCCTTAAAGTATCTCTTTTGAGGAACGTCGTTCGCTTCGGATCTGCAGGAAATTTGGCACTAAGATTTGTTGGGCCGTTTCCTATCATTGAGAAAATTGGGAAGATGGTTTACAGAGTAGAGCTGCCCGAAAGATTGGCTGGAGTTCATAATGTCTTTCACATTTCTCACTTATAGAAGTGCTTACATTAGTCTGCGGAAGTAGAGGAACCAAGCGTATTAGAGGAAGTAGAAGTAGAACGAAAGGAGACTGTGAGAAGAGTTCCAACTCGTATCTTGGGTACAGAAGTCAAAAAGGTACGCAACCATGAAGTCAAACTTGCTAAAGTTCAATGGAGTGATGCAGAGGAAGAGGCAACTTAGGAGACTGAGGCCAAGATATGCGCAGCCTACTCTTTCCTTTTTGAGGGTACATCTTTGATCTCTTTTCCTTAAGTTTGTTCATGCTTGTATCTATCTTTTTAGTATTTTCCTCGGTGCTGTTCTCGATCCTTAGGTAGAAACCAATGGATGCAAACATGTATTTGAAACATGTTATGATTGATGGTTGCAAGTGATTGCTAGTGGTTGCTCGTGGATGCATACACATACACATTAGGTGTTAGATCGGCTCAGTCACTTTCATATTGCATATACATATATGTACTTGTATATGATTGAAACTTGATGTGTTATCATGTGGTTGTTGCATTTGTATGAATGATTGTGCACTCATATAGAAAGTATGATTAGGGATGAATGCATACATAATAGACTCATGGCACCGACATGACTTGCATTAAGGAGGTCAACTGAATCAGTAGACCCCCTGATTTTGCATTAGATAAGGACATGTACACATACTATGCATATGATCATGAAGCATTAGAAGTCTTTTAAGGACGATGGACGCCTGTGTTTGATGGATGAGTAAATGGACGATTGGATGGTAAGATATACGTTCTCCTTGACTCGAAGATTTCGGGGACGAAATCCTTTAAGGAGGGGAGAATGTAACACCCCGTGTTTTCTGTAAACATTAAAGTAACGAATTAAAGAATAATCAATTTCAAATGTAAGAATTAAGGGAAACGGGTTATGCCATTGTGTTCATCTCATAATTCTTCTTGAGATAGAGTCCGAGTTTGCGTAAAACGGAATCCGTATGAAGGAGTTATGACCTTCAGAAGATTCAGAATTTAAATAAACAACTCAAAATAAAGTTCAAAAAAAATCAAAAATCAAAATCAGAAGCAGAAGTGGGCTGGGCGGAAATTTTCTCGCCCAAGGCCAGGTCGACCAGAAGGTCAACCAGGGGGTCGACCTCCCTCCATATAGGTCGACCTGGGGGTCGACCTCCCCCTCGGGTCAGATCTGAAAACTGACGTATTTTCTCCTGTGATGAATTGCTGTGTCATTAAGGCTTGAGTGGCACGTTCTGTTTGGTCCTCTTAGGTTTGAATGGCTTTGATTTGCTCTAGGTTAATCTGACGGCTACTATTAAATCAAACTTCTATATAAGCAACCTAAATCTAAACCCTAAAGCCACACAAAAATATTCCTAAGACCGTCATGCTGTTAGTACTTAGCCTAGAATAGCCTCCATTCTCCTTCAACTAGAAAGCAAGTTAGGAATTACAAATCAAGTCTAATTCAACTAAGAGAATTCAACGTCTACAACAAAGGAGAGCTATTTTATTTCAGAATACAGATCCCAGAACTCAAGACTAGCCTCCTTTTTTGTATGTCTAGTCATCATTTAGACCTAAACGATATTAGAATTTTGACTAAATAACTGGATGTAGAACATCGCCTAATGTAAATCTATGCCTATCCTTTTTATTAAAACTGAATTGATTAAGACCATGACTCTTATCATGTTTGTGATCATGTTGTATGTAATATAATGATAAATGTTAAATGCTTTGCAATGAATCCGTATGTTGTATAATTCGTCAATGAAATATTATGTTGTATACTTTGGCGATGACATTAATTGGCGATGACATATTATAATTTGGCGATGGTATATCATATTGTGTAATTCGGTGATGACATACCATATTGTATAATTTGGCGATGGATATCATATTGTGTAATTTGGCGACGACATTCCGTATTGTATAATTTGGCGATGGATATCATATTGTGTAAATTGGCGATGACATACTATGTTGTATAATTTGGCGATGACATTTCATGTCGCATGATTTGGTAATGATGCCTATATGTCGTATGTCAATTTGGGAATTTTATGGAAGTTCAACCATGATCACATATATGACCAAAACTACATGCTAATATGATTAGGTTCATGTTAGATTTGATCCAACTAATTTGCAAAGCTCACAATTACATGCCTAATTTTAAGTTTATGTAGTTCTATGTAAAACCCCTATTTCATGATTCATGTTAAGTAGATCTAAATTTGAAAGTTCATAATTAAATGTATATTGTTCTATGCCATATTCCTATAACACATGTGTAGTTAGACCCATATTTTTATGATGTTGGAATTATTACATGTTCCTCTTTTCCCTCTTTTGTTTATAAGTTAGGCTATGTATCGAGCCTTACATTTTACGTCATTTATGCAAACGTTTAACGGGGGTTACGTTGGAAAAAAAATATGAAATTACATATAATTGGCATATTTGGCTCATGAACATGTAAATGTTTTATGGCATAAAGTGGTATAAATTTTTATACCTAAAATTATGAACTTGATTTAAAAGAGAAAGTGGGGCTTGACTTGAATGACAATAATTTACACACAAATATAAAGAGGTAAATTTGTAAATCTAGAAAAGACGAATATGCCTAACCAAAGGTTAGATTGAGTTATGGTGTAAGACTGCCCGGAACCGCCCGGCACATCTAGCAACCGTAACAATATATATCTAATGTGGGAGGTTAGTGCATCGAGCCCAAACAAACCCAAGGTTAGACTGAGTTGCGGTGTAAAACTGCCTGGACCCGACCGGCGCATCCATTGACCGCAACAATGCCTGTCTAATGTGAGTGGTTGGTGTTGTAATGAATGAGTTAAAGCTAAGTCAGGAATGGTAGGGTTAAGTTAATTAAGGTAACACTTAACCAATACAACATGTTAACTAAACTGATGGGTGGGGTTAGGTTAACTTAGACACTTAACCAATTTAACATGTTGCTTAGGAAACCCCAGTAACGGGGACCCATTTCAGCATTAACCCACATAGATGTATCATGGTACCCTGAACTAGGCAGGGTGGGGCACGATTACTGGGCTGATTATAAGCGGTCAAAACGACGGCGGTTTGTGCGTTAGTGTAGGTTCCGATGGAGTACGGGCATGCACGTACTTCGGAGTGGAAAAAGCAGGCACATTGGATTTGATACACCCCATGGTGGGACCAGCACAGGTATCTACAATCGAGCGGGACCGTAGGACACAAGTAGTAAATGCGTGCGAGTAGGAGCCGATCAATGAAAAGAAATCACTGGGTTTGAACTCATGATAATGGTTGAAATATCTAGTAGGTGTAGAGATTATGGGCATGAGTGCGATAGTATGATTAGTTTATCTTGCCTTGTTTATATTGCCCTGTTTATCTTATCTTATCCTATGTCACCTTATTTCCTTGTTATTATCCTGTGTACATCTTATTCAAGTCATGGTTCTCTTATCAGTTTACATGCTGAATAATCACTGGACTTACCAGACTTTTGTCTGACCCATTTTCTTTCGATCTCTTTTCTTCCGTTGCCCCCCGGTACCCAGGGAGGGAATAGCTCATGTAACACCCCCACCTCCTCTAGGGTCACTCACAAAGGGAATGCCCTAGTTTTGGAGGGGTATTATCTTGTAAACAGGCACAGAGATAACACAAGACAGAACATAGATAAAATAGAGTATATAAAGCAGCGGATATAAACTTTAAAACCAAATCTCATTACTGAAAAATAGAGTCAAAACCTCTTACATCAAAATGCCAAGTCATTATTTCATTACATCAAGTTCTAAAGAAGCAAAGTACTTAAAACAACATAAGTAAAATATTATTCCCCAAAAAGTGCATGAGTGCAGCCATAGCATAGCTCAAGACCAAACCGTACATAAGCTGTCAGAAAGCAAGCAAAGTCCAAGCTAAGAGCTAGAGTTTCCTCCCTAAGAACCTTGGGGGGGGGGAACGAAAGACAAAGAGGCGAAAGAAAACGGGTCAGTCAAAAAGACTTGTAAGCCCTAGTGACTATCAGCATAGAAACTAGTAAAGTTAACAAGACATGAATAAACTGGAATTAAACACAGGAATGATGATAAGTCTGACATGATAACTAAGCTAACAAGATAACTCAAGTCTAACATTTCGTATTCAAGGTTCGCCATACCAA
This sequence comes from Allium sativum, assembly GCA_030737875.1. NCBI lineage: Eukaryota > Viridiplantae > Streptophyta > Magnoliopsida > Asparagales > Amaryllidaceae > Allium > Allium sativum. The sequence goes on from CM060916.1 coordinate 489,130,663, forward strand.
CTATACTGGTATACTAATCCCGTGTCAACTACAAATCAAGAAATAATCCCTTGGCCCAATATCGTGAAGTGACCCAATTCGGGGTCCAATGGTATGAACTAATCGATCGGCTCCCTATAAGTCTAGCTCGTCGTGTGTTTGTGTCATACGGCCCTATCACGAATGTAGTCACCTGTGCTAGGTCCACCAAAGGGTGTATCAAGCCCTAGGGTGCCAACCACCGACACGAATCAAGAATGCATAGATAATCCTACTGATGCCCAATGCCTGCTTTTTCAACTCCGGACTAAGTGCACGACCCGAGTCCGCCTGAACCTACAATGGCGCACCAACTCAGCCGTCGTTCTGGTCGCTTACAATCAGCCCAGCAATCGTGCCCCACCCTGCCTAGTCCTAGGGTACCGTGATACATCTAGTGGGTTACTGCTGAAAAGGACCACGTAACTAGGGTTTCGTTCAGCAGGTTAAGTTGTCATTTAAAATCGAGACTTAACCCCATCTACGTGTCATGTCAAATTGACTAAGTGTGTCATTCTAGTTCAAGACTTAGTCCTACGAATCATGTGTCAGGTTGGTTAAGTGTGTTCAAGCGGTTCATGACTTAACCCTATAAAATCAACGTGTCAAATTGGTTAAGTATATTCAAGGGTCCATGACTTAACCCTATCCAGTGGCATTAATTTACTTAATGCACCCCTAACCTCTCACATTAGACTTGGTTATGGTTACTGAATGTGCCGGGCGGGTCCGGGAAGTTTTACACCATAACCTAGTCTAACCTCCGGTTTCGAGTGCGATATGACCAACTACTCACATTGGGTCCTATTGTTTGCAGTAACTGGATTCGCCGGGCGGTTCCGGGCAGATTTACACTGCAAAATCAACCCAACCTCGAGTTGACCACGTTCAAGTTCCCAAATTCATATTTTCAAGTATAATTCCATGTCAAGTTCATGTTCCTATCCAAGCTCAAGTTATAACGATATTCATGTTTTCAAGTTCATACTAAATTCAGGTTTTCCTAAACTACCCAAATTGCATCCCCAACGCTCGTGAATTCGAATCAAGGAAATAGATGTAACTAGGGAATAACATAACAAGGATGGGTATAAAGTGGCAAAGGTGATTTCAAGGCAAGCATGGTGTAACTTGAGATATGATCATAACATCACTGGCATATGAAATAGGGCAATAAACATAGCAATAAATGACATAAGATGATAATCCTAAACTTGTGACTAGCAATAGTTTCAACATCACAACATCACAGGCATGTTAAAATAATGATAGGGTTTAGGTTATGACATGAACAGGCCCCTAAATCAAGTTCTTATCATTATTCCACAAATCAAGGTTCAATATGAACGGTACTAGGTTCAAGGTGAATAAATCTAGGGTGAACAAGAGTAGATCTAAAATAATAGATCAAAAAGGAATAGTCATAGATCAAAGATATACAAGAGTAGGTCTCAAGTAGTTATCATGTTTATGTTCAACTTCAATTTACACATGTCCATATTAAGTTTTGAGTTTAGATCTAAGAGTAACTGGGACTTACAGATCGTGGTTTTTGAGAACTAAGAACAGAAATTGTCGTAGGATCGTTGTTGAGATGTTGATCTATTCCCTTGAATTGTTGTAGAAACGTTGGCCTTCGATTTGGATCTAGTTTGAATGTTTAAGCTTCAAGTTGGAGGCGGCGGCCATGGTTCAAGAGGATACTTAGCAGCATAATGATGTTAGAAAGATTTGTTGTGGATTAGCTGTAACAACCCGAAAATCTGGGCCAGTTTAAAATTTTTATTTTGGCAGTTTTAGCGAATTTTGAATATTTAAAATAGATTATTTTAAATAATATCAACGAAAAATTTATTTTGAATATAATTCGACGTATATGTTATATACGTCGTCGCTAGAATATAAATAATTATATATATATAATTATAAATAGAATTGCAAATGGCGCGGTAGTTCGATAATTCGATTTCAAACTTCAATTGAACGTACCGGGTGAAAAACAATCCGGATTTTAGTGAAACCAAAAATAATAGGATCTAATTGATAGTATCTTTCCAACGAACCCAACAAAACGAAATTTCATAGCGGGAATCAAAAGATATGTCCAGTTGAAAATTCTGAATAGTCGCTATGGAATTCAGGCCCTTAAAAATGGAAATTTTGCAAACGACCTCGGATTTCGACGAAACCACTTTTGTTGGGTCCGCAGTGTCAAATTATTGCTAGATTCCAAATTTCATAATCTTTCGAATCAATATGTGAGCGTGGCAAAGGAAAACGCGTTTGACCAGTTTCAGTTGATTTTAATCGACTGGAAATTAGCCATTTTTCCAACGGTCTCAGAATTCAACGAAACTAGTTTTGTTAGGACCGTATCGTCAATACGAAGCTAGAAAATATTTTTCGAGAATTTTTAGAGTTAGTATGCGACCCCGGTAATTTGAAATGTATGTTTAAAATTCAATATAGTGAGTTAAATGTAAATTCAACGGAAACTGATCGAAACGATCAAATCAGCTTGCGATACATATCCCATTGTATTCGGAATGGGGGTTAAACGCTATGGACGACAGGCGGTGGACCTCGTTTAGAGGTCGTATGTAAAAGTCAACTTTTTTAATAAATAAATAATTTAAAATTTAAAGTTCTCTCCCCTCCCCCTTATTTCATTCTGGCCCCCCCTATTTCTTCATTCGATTCAGAATTAAAAAAAAAACCAAAACCCGCTCAGCCCCCCCCCCCCCCCGATCTCGACTTCCGCCCAGCCCCCCCTGTGCGGTGACTGCGCCGCCCACCGCCCCTCCCACGAGCGCCCCCCCCCCCACTCCGCCACTTCTCCCTCCTTCAAGCCCCCTCGCCGAACCACTCTCCCCGTTTCCCTCCCTCTCTCCTCCAACGAAACCCTACCCGCGCCTCCACCAGAGATGGACCGCCAACCGCCGCGCCACCGACTTCAGCCCTCCCCCTCGAAGCCGGCAAAGCCAATCACCCCTCCCTCGAAAATCAGTATGTTTTTATTTTATTTTATTATTATTCTATTGAACTTCCTGTTCAGTTTCTTTTTTCTTTTCCTAGATTAAAATCCGAATTATTAAAATATAAAGCATTGTCTTAAAAACTGATTTTATTTTGATTACAAAACATTTTAAAATCAGTTTATATTTATATAAAATATAGTGTAAAATCAGTTTTTATATATAAAAAGCAATAATTTTAGAAATAAGTTTTTATATGAATAGCCTATAAGAGATGAGATTTTTTTGCAATAAAAAGATTTGATTTTTAATTCTAAAAAGATTTGATTCTTAGTGAAGTAAAGACGATGTTGTTATAAGTAGAAAGGCGAAATTTTTATAAGATGTACATTTCTATTATGAAACTATCGAAATAAAAATATGATCTTTGCATAGTAGGAACTATAAAAATATAATTTTTATATAGTATAGAAGTTAAAAATATGATTTTTATATTTTTAAAGTAATAAAAATATGATTTTTATATTTTTAAAGTATTAAAAATATAATCTTTACTATATAGAAGATGTAAAAATATGATTTTTGGTTAGGTAGAGAATTAAAAATATAATTTTTACATGATAGGAATATTAAAAATATCATCTTTATATGTGTAGAAAAATAAAAATGAGATTTTTATAAAGATGAAATCTTTAAATTTGAAAAGGCGAAGTCTATGTTTTTATAAAGGCGAAATCGTTATTTTAAGAAAAGGCGAAATCTTTATATGGAAAATAGCGTAATAAAAATATGATTTTTATATATTGAACATCGAAGTAAAAATATGATTTTTATATATCGAACATCGAAGTAAAAATATGATTTTTATATATCGAACATCGAAGTAAAAATGTGATTTTTATATATGTAGAGAATACGGGCAACGAAGATGACGAAGATGCGATAACGATGAAGATTTCAATAAAAGAAGAGTCGTGGAGTTGGGATAGCTATAGGTGAGAATTTCTCACCTTTCACTTTCTTTTCTCTAGTTATATATATATACTAGGATGCAGACGGTGCTTAGTAGCACCCGACACAATCGTCCACAGACCATGGACTTGTTTGTTTGATTGCAAATTAGTTAGATTATTTGATTGAAATTGAATTGTTTGGTGAAATGAATGGATTTGATTGATGTGTGAATGGCGTGGGCCTTCACTAGACCGGGGATAAGGCTAGGCCTCGTCCCGTTTCTAGTATCGTGCCGTTATGCCGCCGAAATTTTCTAAAATAAGTTAGAAAAATAAAAATATCATTTTATTTAAAGAATGAACTGAATAGAAATTCATATGTTAAAATAAGATGTAGTATCGTTAAAAATATAATTTTTAACGTGAATATGAATATAGTGAAAGTGAATAAAATAAAATATTTATTTACAAACCGGACGGTTTGTTTATGTACACCTATTTGAAGGACATTGATTGGGACGATAAATTTTACACATCGCCCAACAGCACAAATAAAATATGTGTTTGATTGTTTGAAACCCCACACGGGTGTTGGGATGAAATTTGAAGTTCACTCATCCTGATTGATTAAATATGTCGATCGATTGATTGACAGGCTGTTATAAGCGTTGAATATCTATATTTGATGCTTATACAGTGTAGTGCACTTTGGTTGATGGTTGATTATTTTCAATGCTATTATATACATGTGTTGTATGAAAATCCATATAATTAATTTTATATGGTAATTGATTGGGCCTCATTCCAATTTGAAAAATAAAGAATAATATAAAATAAAGGTTCATGTGTTGACAGTACTCATCCCTTGAGATTGGTCATGTGTTGAACGAAATATTTTAGTAATAAAATTTACATCTTTATCAATATATATAAAAAAGTTCATGTGTTGACAGTATTCATCCATTGAGATTGGTCATGTGTTGAACGAAATATTTTGATAATAACAACTATTTTGAAAAAGAAATATTTGAAATAGAATATTTGAAAATAGAAATTTATGAAGCCGTGTTGGTTAGATTGACGCCATTTTGACGTGAACGATATCTATATCGATTTTATTCATTTTAAAACGAATATTGAAAAGTGATTTCGAAAACGCATATTTTGAAATGAAATTTGAATCAAATTGAATAGAAAACGAATTCGAATTGAATATATAACGAATTGAATTTGAATTGATTATAAAACGAATTTGATTTCCATTGAATATATAATGAATTTAATTCAAATAGAAAACGGAAATGAATGGAATATAAAACGATTTCGAAATGAATGGAATATAAAACGATTTCGAAATGAATTGAATTAAAAACGATTTCGAAATGAATTGAATTGAAAACAATTTCGAAATGAATTGAATTAAAAACGATTTCGAAATGAATTGAATTGAAAACGATTTCGAAATGAATTGAATTGAAAACGATTTCGAAATGAATTGAATTGAAAACGATTTCGAAATGAATTGAATTGAAAACGATTTCGAAATGAATTGAATTGAAAACGATTTCGAAATGAATTGAATTGAAAACGAATTCAAATTGAATTGAAAGCGAATTGAAATGAATTCAAATTGAATTGAAATTTGAATTGAATAGAAATGAATTTTAAAACGAATTTATAAAGAAGAATTCAATTTTGCTTCGAATTGAAATGGAAGTTGAAATTGCTTTTGAAACGAATTTAAAAACTATTTATAAAAATCGTTTTAAATAGTAATCGACGAAATATATATTATATATATAATATAATGGCCTGAATAGAACGCGCCGCGCCGCGGCAGTTCGTAAATTTCGACCATTTATTTCAAACGGACATTACGGGAGATCCGACCGTCGGATTCTCCTGAAACCGGAACCGTTGGGTTCGTATCGAAAAGAGCTTTCTAACGAATATTAGAAATTTGAAATCTAACGGTTGGATTTGGAATTATGTCCAAATCAAATTTGAAAAAGGTCGCTGTAAGTGCAATTCGATGGCCGTTGATGGAAATCGACTGTACGGGCCTTGATAAAATCATTAAAAATAGTAATAATTTGTGTAAAATCATAAGAAATGATTTAGAAAGAATTGGGATGAAAAACTCCATATTTGAAAAGATAAAAATAGATTTTTATCGAAGTAAACTAGTTTTGAACTAGAATTATAATTCTATTTATTTTTAAATAAATAAATTGAATTTGAAAAGGGTTTTTAAAATAACCAGAATTTCCAATGATTGCATTGGAGTGGATTTGAATCGAAATTGTCTTCGGAATATTTCGATGTTGGAATTCGTGATTATGCAGATGTTATTATGGAAATTTGAAAGATATATATCTATATCGTTATTTCCAGCACGACATTTGTTAATCGTAGAATTTGATATTGAATATAAGCCGATATATTTTCTATTCAGAGCCTTGTATTTAATATCAAATGTGATTTGGGTTTATCGTGAATGGTGTCTTCATTAACACTGTTCTTGAACCCAGTTGAGAAAAGATTAAATCTTTTTATTTAGATTTAATGAAGTGTACCAATTAAATGATATTTAATTGGAATTGAATTGGTATTGATTTTTGGGTTTATCGTGAACAGTGTTTTAAATAACACTTGTTCTTTAACCCGATAATTAATGGAATGTGACTTTGGGTTTATCGTGAACCGTGTTTTAAATGACACTGATTCTTTAACCCAGTCACAGATTAAAACTAAGTGGAGTTTTAATGAATCTTTAATTAGATTGAAATAATCGAGAATGGAGTATCACCAGTTTGGCTCCAGGCGATAGTTAAATCTTTAATTAGATTTGAACGTGAAATGGTAATTGAATTTACCGATAACACCGTGGTGTTAGATATGAAGTATTACCAGTTTTACTTCATGGGATGAATAGGTTGGGGTTGGGAAATTAAAACAAATGATTACTTCGGTAAGGTTCGTTAACCCCGACTAGTTGAATCGAAATTCAAAAGAAAATTTGAGAATAAATTTTAATGATTTATCTTGGATAAAATTAATGGGAACCTTTCCCTATGAATGTGAAATTTAGAAACTAACTGTCGGTTAGCCAAGAAGAATGGTTTTCTGGGTATTGATCTGATGTTGGTTTCGGCCTTCGGGGTTAATATTTGGGAAATTATTCTCTTGCTAATTTACGGTTAGTGGCTGATGAATTGGAATGAGGCATATGTTGTGTTTGTGTAACACTTATTTAAAGTATACGCGAGTTATTCGGAAAGACCGGGTTTATCCCATTCTGAATAACCGATACGACGATAAGTCGAAGATGAAGACGGTGGTCGAAGACCGGAAGTCTTCACGTCGTTTGGGTAATTACTAATGATCTTGATTGGGCTGTACACCCAAGAAGATGGAAACAGTTAGTGATCGTCCAGACGTACTTGGAGATCGATGAATATGCGGGGTACTAGGTGCCTCCGGTTTCGTTCAGACCCAGAGCGAACTAGTAAATGGACTGTGTGTCTGACATTGGATTTTAGTCCGTGTGATTGATCTCTATTAAATATATATCTGTTTGGCGGCGGAGAATTTATTCTCTTGCTTAACGCCCTTCTCTGAGACGTACGAGCTCAGGGGTTATATATTGATGGATATCAAGCGCATGGAGTGAATTGCCTGTGTGGCATACCTAAGTGGCAATTGATCGAGGCTTCTGTTGAAAAGCAAAGTCTTGTGGTGATGATCAAAGCACGGCCTTTGTGGCGTAGCTTTGTGTAACGTTTACTTCGTGAGTTTCACACCCGGTATGAACCAAAAACGGGAGACGGACCTCAGGGAGGGCATGCGTTTCTTTCTAGTTAGAAGTGGCGTCAGTGGTTTTACACGCCCTGACGAGTTTGACTTATGTGGTTGTTGCTGTTGCGAGGCGCCTCGGTTTGATCGGACGATCCGGGTCCGATGGAGTCATTCGTTGGCTCATTTACGCCCCATAGGGCGGGGGAACGCATGTTCAGGGTTTAAGTTTAATCCACATCGGTGGACCGGCCCTGTCGCTCCAAGGTCACTCGAGCTCTGACCCGTGGCTCGGGCTAGAGAGTCACAAATCGGTTGAGGACTATCTTTTGCCTCGGTTCACAGACGGAAATCCAATTTCCAAATACGTGACTTTGCGATTTTGATTGTATAACCTATATATGGCGACATAGTGGTATGGGGCATTCATGCCGCCTATGATTGATACTTATGATTTGAAGTTGTTTTATACACTATGCACTTATAATAGTATCAAATGATTTGTTTTCAGCGTATCAAGCATTCTTTGGCTGTTATAAGGGAAAACCCTATCCTCGGCTGTGTTGCATTGTGTGATGGGACCTGGGTCTTATAACAGCTTCATTTTTTCTTTATTTAGCATTGCGCTATTTGTTTTATGCACTGGTATTCTTGGGAGGAACCCGTTCCGTGTTATACAGCGTGGTCCCTTGATTTACCTAATGATTTAAAATAAAGATTAATAACTGTTTTAGTTCTCACACCAGTCACATGACTGACCTGGAGTTTATTGTTTTAACCTAAACTCTGGGTGCCCTTTTTTTGACACGGGCAGCTAGTAGTTTTGGGTTTTGCAGATTTATATTCACAGGATCCTGGTTTACAGCTGGAACGATATCCGGAAAGCTTTGTATCCGTATATCTACTTCTAGTTGTGTATTGTATTATTTTCCGCTGCTATGTATTTAAATGTAATTTAAATCTCTGATATTTCTGTGTAATATTCATTTATACTCTGTATATTCTTGTAATCTGATGCATTGTTGTAATATACAGTGAAATGTTCTTCTGTATGCGTCCTGTTTTGTCTTGTTCTCAAACGATAGGGCGTTTCGAACGGTCTGGGTCGGTTTAGCGACTGGTTCGGACCGAGCGAAATTCCTTTTCGTCACAGTTGGTATCAGAGCTTTGGTTTACAAAGCTCAGAGAACAAGGCACATTAGAACCGTACGAAAGAATTCATCAGATATTGGATTAGTAATATCCAATTAGAATGACTCGTTAGAGATAGGATCAGTAGTATCCTAGAACGAGTGTGAAGAGTATATTTTTAAAATGAAAACAAATTTTGTTTTGAAAATTTAAATCGTTGTATACGTATTTGCATATTTATTTTATATTGATTAGGACAGTCCAATATATAAAGATTTTGCATATACGCCTTGCAAACGTGTATTTGAAGTTTTAATATACTGGATAGATATAGAATTACACTCTAGTCGCCCGGGGGTGATTCTGATGATTGATATATCATCATTAGAATTTATATTCGAGTGACGAACGTGTAATATCTATATATTTCCTATTGACTGGTGTGAGAACCAAAATTAGATAGGGCCTATTGTTGTGATTTGGCATCAAAAAACATGATTTTTGACTATGTATCAAAGTTATGAATTTCAAAAGCTAATCAACTAATTGATTGATGTTTGTGTTGCTTGTTTAGTTGTTTGATAAATTTTGAACCATTATGCCTAATTGAACCAAATATTGAATTATATTGAAAATTGGTCGCATTTTCTTGCATATACATATACTTACCTTGAACAGGTCATAGCAAGGAGGCTAGAGCAGAGAATAAAATTTGTTTGCCCGACAAATAGGTACATGTTTACTACATAATTTACTGTTTTTTTTGGGTGATGATGATTTTATGAGCCTATTGGCTAGCCGCTTGGCGTTTTCTTTTTCTTTTTGAGATCTGAAGGACCGGGGGAGCTATTTGAAATTCCCCGATGCTCCCGGTGCAGGGGAGGTTATGGCGAAATTTTTCGAAAATTTAGGGTGTTAGCCAAATTTTTGAAAATTTGAAAATTCTCAGAAACTGAAAAGTTGGAGAATGGAAACCAGATCGAACGTAGAGTTGATTAATCAAACCACTTTCGACTTTGTTCCTTTTCGGGGACGAAAAGTTTTAAGTGGGGGAGATTGTAACAACCCGAAAATCTGGGCCAGTTTAAAATTTTTATTTTGGCAGTTTTAGCGAATTTTGAATATTTAAAATAGATTATTTTAAATAATATCAACGAAAAATTTATTTTGAATATAATTCGACGTATATATTATATACGTCGTCGTTAGAATATAAATAATTATATATATAATTATAAATAGAATTGAAAATGGCGCGGTAGTTCGATAATTCGATTTCAAACTTCAATTGAACGTACCGGGTGAAAAACAATCCGGATTTTAGTGAAACCAAAAATAATGGGATCTAATTGATAGTATCTTTCCAACGGACCCAACAAAACGAAATTTCATAACGGGAATCAAAAGATATGTCCAGTTGAAAATTCTGAATAGTCGCAATGGAATTCAGGCCCTTAAAAATGGAAATTTTGCAAACGACCTCGGATTTCGATGAAACCACTTTTGTTGGGTCCGCAGTGTCAAATTATTGCTAGATTCCAAATTTCATAATCTTTCGAATCAATATGTGAGCGTGGCAAAGGAAAACGCGTTTGACTAGTTTCAGTTGATTTTAATCGACTGGAAATTGGCCATTTTTCCAACGGTCTCAGAATTCAACGAAACTAGTTTTGTTAGGACCGTATCGTCAATATGAAGCTAGAAAATATTTTTCGAGAATTTTTAGAGTTAGTATGCGACCCCGGTAATTTGAAATATACGTTTAAAATTCAATATAGTGAGTTAAATGTAAATTCAACGGAAACTGATCGAAACGATCAAATCAGCTTGCGATACATATCCCATTGTGTTCGGAATGGGGGTTAAACGCTGTGGACGACAGGCGGTGAACCTCGTTTAGAGGTCGTATGTAAAAGTCAACTTTTTTAATAAATAAATAATTTAAAATTTAAAGTTCTCTCCCCTCCCCCTTATTTCATTCTGGCCCCCCCTTATTTCTTCATTTGATTCAGAATTAAAAAAAAAAAAAACCCAAAACCCGCTCAGCCCCCCCCCCCCCCCCGCGATCTCGACTTCCGCCCAGCCCCCCTCCCCCTGTGCGGTGACTGCGCCGCCCACCGCCCGTCCCACGAGCGCCCCCCCCCCCTCACTCCGCCACTTCTCCCTCCTTCAAGCCCCCTCGCCGAACCACTCTCCCCGTTTCCCTTCCTCTCTCCTCCAACGAAACCCTACCCGCGCCTCCACCAGAGATGGACCGCCAACCGCCGCGCCACCGACTTCAGCCCTCCCCCTCGAAGCCGGCAAAGCCAATCACCCCTCCCTCGAAAATCAGTATGTTTTTATTTTATTTTATTATTATTCTATTGAACTTCCTGTTCAGTTTCTTTTTTCTTTTCCTAGATTAAAATCCGAATTATTAAAATATAAAGCATTGTCTTAAAAACTGATTTTATTTTGATTACAAAACATTTTAAAATCAGTTTATATTTATATAAAATATAGTGTAAAATCAGTTTTTATATATAAAAAGCAATAATTTTAGAAATAAGTTTTTATATGAATAGCCTTTAAGAGATGAGATTTTTTTTGCAATAAAAAGATTTGATTTTTAATTCTAAAAAGATTTGATTCTTAGTGAAGTAAAGACGATGTTGTTATAAGTAGAAAGGCGAAATTTTTATAAGATGTACATTTCTATTATGAAACTATCGAAATAAAAATATGATCTTTGCATAGTAGGAACTATAAAAATATAATTTTTATATAGTATAGAAGTTAAAAATATGATTTTTATATTTTTAAAGTAATAAAAATATGATTTTTATATTTTTAAAGTATTAAAAATATAATCTTTACTATATAGAAGATGTAAAAATATGATTTTTGGTTAGGTAGAGAATTAAAAATATAATTTTTATATGATAGGAATATTAAAAATATCATCTTTATATGTGTAGAAAAATAAAAATGAGATTTTTATAAAGATGAAATCTTTAAATTTGAAAAGGCGAAGTCTATGTTTTTATAAAGGCGAAATCTTTATTTTAAGAAAAGGCGAAATCTTTATATGGAAAATAGCGTAATAAAAATATGATTTTTATATATTGAACATCGAAGTAAAAATATGATTTTTATATATCGAACATCGAAGTAAAAATATGATTTTTATATATCGAACATCGAAGTAAAAATGTGATTTTTATATATGTAGAGAATACGGGCAACGAAGATGCGATAACGATGAAGATTTCTATAAAAGAAGAGTCGTGGAGTTGGGATAGCTATAGGTGAGAATTTCTCACCTTTCACTTTCTTTTCTCTAGTTATATATATATACTAGGATGCAGACGGTGCTTAGTAGCACCCGACACAATCGTCCACAGACCATGGACTTGTTTGTTTGATTGCAAATTAGTTAGATTATTTGATTGAAATTGAATTGTTTGGTGAAATGAACGGATTTGATTGATGTGTGAATGGCGTGGGCCTTCACTAGACCGGGGATAAGGCTAGGCCTCGTCCCGTTTCTAGTATCGTGCCGTTATGCCGCCGAAATTTTCTAAAATAAGTTAGAAAAATAAAAATATCATTTTATTTAAAGAATGAACTGAATAGATATTCATATGTTAAAATAAGATGTAGTATCGTTAAAAATATAATTTTTAACGTGAATATGAATATAGTGAAAGTGAATAAAATAAAATATTCATTTACAAACCGGACGGTTTGTTTATGTACACCTATTTGAAGGACATTGATTGGGACTATAAATTTTACACATCGCCCAACAGCACAAATAAAATATGTGTTTGATTGTTTGAAACCCCACACGGGTGTTGGGATGAAATTTGAAGTTCACTCATCCTGATTGATTAAATATGTCGATCGATTGATTGACAGGCTGTTATAAGCGTTGAATATCTATATTTGATGCTTATACAGTGTAGTGCACTTTGGTTGATGGTTGATTATTTTCAATGCTATTATATACATGTGTTGTATGAAAATCCATATAATTAATTTTATATGGTAATTGATTGGGCCTCATTCCAATTTGAAAAATAAAGAATAATATAAAATAAAGGTTCATGTGTTGACAGTACTCATCCCTTGAGATTGGTCATGTGTTGAACGAAATATTTTAGTAATAAAATTTACATCTTTATCAATATATATAAAAAAGTTCATGTGTTGACAGTATTCATCCATTGAGATTGGTCATGTGTTGAACGAAATATTTTGATAATAACAACTATTTTGAAAAAGAAATATTTGAAATAGAATATTTGAAAATAGAAATTTATGAAGCCGTGTTGGTTAGATTGACGCCATTTTGACGTGAACGATATCTATATCGATTTTATTCATTTTAAAACGAATATTGAAAAGTGATTTCGAAAACGCATATTTTGAAATGAAATTTGAATCAAATTGAATAGAAAACGAATTCGAATTGAATATATAACGAATTGAATTCGAATTGATTATAAAACGAATTTGATTTCCATTGAATATATAATGAATTTAATTCAAATAGAAAACGTAAATGAATGGAATATAAAACGATTTCGAAATGAATGGAATATAAAACGATTTCGAAATGAATTGAATTAAAAACGATTTCGAAATGAATTGAATTGAAAACAATTTCGAAATGAATTGAATTGAAAACGATTTCGAAATGAATTGAATTGAAAACGATTTCGAAATGAATTGAATTGAAAACGATTTCGAAATGAATTGAATTGAAAACGATTTCGAAATGAATTGAATTGAAAACGATTTCGAAATGAATTGAATTGAAAACGAATTCAAATTGAATTGAAAGCGAATTGAAATGAATTCAAATTGAATTGAAAATTGAATTGAATAGAAATGAATTTTAAAACGAATTTATAAAGAAGAATTCAATTTTGCTTTGAATTGAAATGGAAGTTGAAATTGCTTTTGTAACAAATTTAAAAACTATTTATAAAAATCGTTTTAAATAGTAATCGACGAAATATATATTATATATATAATATAATGGCCTGAATAGAATGCGCCGCGCCGCGGCAGTTCGTAAATTTCGACCATTTATTTCAAACGGACATTACGGGAGATCCGACCGTCGGATTCTCCTGAAACCGGAACCGTTGGGTTCGTATCGAAAAGAGCTTTCTAACGAATATTAGAAATTTGAAATCTAACGGTTGGATTTGGAATTATGTCCAAATCAAATTTGAAAAAGGTCGCTGTAAGTGCAGTTCGATGGCCGTTGATGGAAATCGACTGTACGGGCCTTGATAAAATCATTAAAAATAGTAATAATTTGTGTAAAATCATAAGAAATGATTTAGAAAGAATCGGGATGAAAAACTCCATATTTGAAAAGATAAAAATAGATTTTTATCGAAGTAAACTAGTTTTGAACTAGAATTATAATTCTATTTATTTTTAAATAAATAAATTGAATTTGAAAAGGGTTTTAAAAATAACCAGAATTTCCAATGATTGCATTGGAGTGGATTTGAATCGAAATTGTCTTCGGAATATTTCGATGTTGGAATTCGTGATTATGCAGATGTTGTTATGGAAATTTGAAAGATATATATCTATATCGTTATTTCCAGCACGACATTTGTTAATCGTAGAATTTGATATTGAATATAAGCCGATATATTTTCTATTCAGAGCCTTGTATTTAATATCAAATGTGATTTGGGTTTGTCGTTAATGGTGTCTTCATTAACACTGTTCTTGAACCCAGTTGAGAAAAGATTAAATCTTTTTATTTAGATTTAATGAAGTGTACCAATTAAATGATATTTAATTGGAATTGAATTGGTATTGATTTTTGGGTTTATCGTGAACAGTGTTTTAAATAACACTTGTTCTTTAACCCGATAATTAATAGAATGTGACTTTGGGTTTATCGTGAACCGTGTTTTAAATGACACTGATTCTTTAACCCAGTCACAGATTAAAACTAAGTGGAGTTTTAATGAATCTTTAATTAGATTGAAATAATCGAGAATGGAGTATCACCAGTTTGGCTCCAGGCGATAGTTAAATCTTTAATTAGATTTGAACGTGAAATGGTAATTGAATTTACCGATAACACCGTGGTGTTAGATATGAAGTATTACCAGTTTTACTTCATGGGATGAATAGGTTGGGGTTGGGAAATTAAAACAAATGATTACTTCGGTAAGGTTCGTTAACCCCGACTAGTTGAATCGAAATTCAAAAGAAAATTTGAGAATAAATTTTAATGATTTATCTTGGATAAAATTAATGGGAACCTTTCCCTATGAATGTGAAATTTAGAAACTAATTGTCGGTTAGCCAATCAGAATGGTTTTCTGGGTATTGATCTGATGTTGGTTTCGGCCTTCGGGGTTAATATTTGGGAAATTATTCTCTTGCTAATTTACGGTTAGTGGCTGATGAATTGGAATGAGGCGTATGTTGTGTTTGTGTAACACTTATTTAAAGTATACGCGAGTTATTCGGAAAGACCGGGTTTATCCCATTCTGAATAACCGATACGACGATAAGTCGAAGATGAAGACGGTGGTCGAAGACCGGAAGTCTTCACGTCGTTTGGGTAATTACTGATGATCTTGATTGGGCTGTACACCCAAGAAGATGGAAACAGTTAGTGATCGTCCAGACGTACTTGGAGATCGATGGATATGCGGGGTACTAGGTGCCTCCGGTTTCGTTCAGACCCAAAGCGAACTAGTAAATGGACTGTGTGTCTGACATTGGATTTTAGTCCGTGTGATTGATCTCTATTAAATATATATCTGTTTGGCGGCGGAGAATTTATTCTCTTGCTTAACACCCTTCTCTAAGACGTACGAGCTCAGGGGTTATATATTGATGGATATCAAGCGCATGGAGTGAATTGCCTGTGTGGCATACCTAAGTGGCAATTGATCGAGGCTTCTGTTGAAAAGCAAAGTCTTGTGGTGATGATCAAAGCACGGCCTTTGTGGCGTAGCTTTGTGTAACGTTTACTTCGCGAGTTTCACACCCGGTATGAACCAAAAACGGGAGACGGACCTCAGGGAGGGCATGCGTTTCTTTCTAGTTAGAAGTGGCGTCAGTGGTTTTACACGCCCTGACGAGTTTGACTTATGTGGTTGTTGCTGTTGCGAGGCGCCTCGGTTTGATCGGACGATCCGGGTCCGATGGAGTCATTCGTTGGCTCATTTACGCCCCATAGGGCGGGGGAACGCATGTTCAGGGTTTAAGTTTAATCCACATCGGTGGACCGGCCCTGTCGCTCCAAGGTCACTCGAGCTCTGACCCGTGGCTCGGGCTAGAGAGTCACGAATCGGTTGAGGACTATCTTTTGCCTCGGTTCACAGACGGAAATCCAATTTCCAAATACGTGACTTTGCGATTTTGATTGTATAACCTATATATGGCGACATTGTGGTATGGGGCATTCATGCCGCCTATGATTGATACTTATGATTTGAAGTTGTTTTATACACTATGCACTTATAATAGTATCAAATGATTTGTTTTCAACGTATCAAGCATTCTTTGGATGTTATAATTGAAAACCCTACCCTCGGCTGCGTTGCATTGTGTGATGGGACCTGGGTCTTATAACAGCTTCATTTTTTCTTTATTTAGCATTGCGCTGTATGTTTTATGCACTGGTATTCTTGGGAGGAAACCCGTTCCGTGTTATACGGCGTGGTCCCTTGATTTACCTAATGATTTAAAATAAAGATTAATAACTGTGTTAGTTCTCACACCTGTCACATGACTGACCTGGAGTTTATTGTTTTAACCTAAACTCTGGGTGCCCTTTTTTTGACACGGGCAGCTAGTAGTTTTGGGTTTTGCAGATTTATATTCACATGATCCTGGTTTACAGCTGGAACGATATCCGGAAAGCTTTGTATCCGTATATCTACTTCTAGTTGTGTATTGTATTATTTTCCGCTGCTATGTATTTAAATGTAATTTAAATCTCTGATATTTCTGTGTAATATTCATTTATACTCTGTATATTCTTGTAATCTGATGCATTGTTGTAATACACAGTGAAATGTTCTTCTGTATGCGTCCTGTTTTGTCTTGTTCTCAAACGATAGGGCGTTTCGAACGGTCTGGGTCGGTTTAGCGACTGGTTCGGACCGAACGAAATTCCTTTTCGTCACAGTTGGTATCAGAGCTTTGGTTTACAAAGCTCAGAGAACAAGGCACATTAGAACCGTACGAAAGAATTCATCAGATATTGGATTAGTAATATCCGATTAGAATGACTCGTTAGAGATAGGATCAGTAGTATCCTAGAACGAGTGTGAAGAGTATATTTTTAAAATGAAAACAAATTTTGTTTTGAAAATTTAAATCGTTGTATACGTATTTGCATATTTATTTTATATTGATTAGGACAGTCCAGTATATAAAGATTTTGCATATACGCCTTGCAAACGTGTATTTGAAGTTTTAATATACTGGATAGATATAGAATTACACTCTAGTCGCCCGGGGGTGATTCTGATGATTGATATATCATCATTAGAATTTATATTCGAGTGACGAACGTGTAATATCTATATATTTCCTATTGACTGGTGTGAGAACCAAAATTAGATAGGGCCTATTGTTGTGATTTGGCATCAAAAAACATGATTTTTGACTATGTATCAAAGTTATGAATTTCAAAAGCTAATCAACTAATTGATTGATGTTTGTGTTGCTTGTTTAGTTGTTTGATAAATTTTGAACCATTATGCCTAATTGAACCAAATATTGAATTATATTGAAAATTGGTCGTATTTGCTTGCATATACATATACTTACCTTGAACAGGTCATAGCAAGGAGGCTAGAGCAGAGAATAAAATTTGTTTGCCCGACAAATAGGTACATGTTTACTTCATAATTTACTGTTTTGTTTGGGTGATGATGATTTTATGAGCCTATTGGCTAGCCGCTTGGCTTTTTCTTTTTCTTTTTGAGATCTGAAGGACCGGGGGAGCTATTTGAAATTCCCCGATGCTCCCGGTGCAGGGGAGGTTATGGCGAAATTTTTCGAAAATTTAGGGTGTTGGCCAAATTTTTGAAAATTTGAAAATTCTCAGAAACTGAAAAGTTGGAGAATGGAAACCAGATCGAACGTAGAGTTGATTAATCAAACCACTTTCGACTTTGTTCCTTTTCGGGGACGAAAAGTTTTAAGTGGGGGAGATTGTAACAACCCGAAAATCTGGGCCAGTTTAAAAATTTTATTTTGGCAGTTTTAGCGAATTTTGAATATTTAAAATAGATTATTTTAAATAATATCAACGAAAAATTTATTTTGAATATAATTCGACGTATATATTATATACGTCGTCGTTAGAATATAAATAATTATATATATAATTATAAATAGAATTGAAAATGGCGCGGTAGTTCGATAATTCGATTTCAAACTTCAATTGAACGTACCGCGTGAAAAACAATCCGGATTTTACTGAAACAAAAGATAATGGGATCTAATTGATAGTATCTTTCCAACGAACCCAACAAAACGAAATTTCATAACGGGAATCAAAAGATATGTCCAGTTGAAAATTCTGAATAGTCGCTATGGAATTCAGGCCCTTAAAAATGGAAATTTTGCAAACGACCTCGGATTTCGACGAAACCACTTTTGTTGGGTCCGCAGTGTCAAATTATTGCTAGATTCCAAATTTCATAATCTTTCGAATCAATATGTGAGCGTGGCAAAGGAAAATGCGTTTGACCAGTTTCAGTTGATTTTAATCGACTGGAAATTGGCCATTTTTCCAACGGTCTCAGAATTCAACGAAACTAGTTTTGTTAGGACCGTATCGTCAATACGAAGCTAGAAAATATTTTTCGAGAATTTTTAGAGTTAGTATGCGACCCCGGTAATTTGAAATGTACGTTTAAAATTCAATATAGTGAGTTAAATGTAAATTCACCGGAAACTGATCGAAACGATCAAATCAGCTTGCGATACATATCCCATTGTGTTCGGAATGGGGGTTAAACGCTATGGACGACAGGCGGTGGACCTCGTTTAGAGGTCGTATGTAAAAGTCAACTTTTTTAATAAATAAATAATTTAAAATTTAAAGTTCTCTCCCCTCCCCCTTATTTCATTCTGGCCCCCCCTATTTCTTCATTCGATTCAGAATTAAAAAAAAAAACCAAAACCCGCTCAGCCCCCCCCCCCCCCCCCCGATCTCGACTTCCGCCCAGCCCCCCCCTGTGCGGTGACTGCGCCGCCCACCGCCCGTCCCACGAGCGCCCCCACTCACTCCGCCACTTCTCCCTCCTTCAAGCCCCCTCGCCGAACCACTCTCCCCGTTTCCCTCCCTCTCTCCTCCAACGAAACCCTACCCGCGCCTCCACCAGAGATGGACCGCTAACCGCCGCGCCACCGACTTCAGCCCTCCCCCTCGAAGCCGGCAAAGCCAATCACCCCTCCCTCGAAAATCAGTATGTTTTTATTTTATTTTATTATTATTCTATTGAACTTCCTGTTCAGTTTCTTTTTTCTTTTCCTAGATTAAAATCCGAATTATTAAAATATAAAGCATTGTCTTAAAAACTGATTTTATTTTGATTACAAAACATTTTAAAATCAGTTTATATTTATATAAAATATAGTGTAAAATCAGTTTTTATATATAAAAAGCAATAATTTTAGAAATAAGTTTTTATATGAATAGCCTATAAGAGATGAGATTTTTTTTGCAATAAAAAGATTTGATTTTTAATTCTAAAAAGATTTGATTCTTAGTGAAGTAAAGACGATGTTGTTATAAGTAGAAAGGCGAAATTTTTATAAGATGTACATTTCTATTATGAAACTATCGAAATAAAAATATGATCTTTGCATAGCAGGAACTATAAAAATATAATTTTTATATAGTATAGAAGTTAAAAATATGATTTTTATATTTTTAAAGTAATAAAAATATGATTTTTATATTTTTAAAGTATTAAAAATATAATCTTTACTATATAGAAGATGTAAAAATATGATTTTTGGTTAGGTCGAGAATTAAAAATATAATTTTTACATGATAGGAATATTAAAAATATCATCTTTATATGTGTAGAAAAATAAAAATGAGATTTTTATAAAGATGAAATCTTTAAATTTGAAAAGGCGAAGTCTATGTTTTTATAAAGGCGAAATCTTTATTTTAAGAAAAGGCGAAATCTTTATATGGAAAATAGCGTAATAAAAATATGATTTTTATATATTGAACATCGAAGTAAAAATATGATTTTTATATATCGAACATCGAAGTAAAAATATGATTTTTATATATCGAACATCGAAGTAAAAATGTGATTTTTATATATGTAGAGAATACGGGCAACGAAGATGACGAAGATGCGATAACGATGAAGATTTCTATAAAAGAAGAGTCGTGGAGTTGGGATAGCTATAGGTGAGAATTTCTCACCTTTCACTTTCTTTTCTCTAGTTATATATATATATACTAGGATGCAGACGGTGCTTAGTAGCACCCGACACAATCGTCCACAGTCCATGGACTTGTTTGTTTGATTGCAAATTAGTTAGATTATTTGATTGAAATTGAATTGTTTGGTGAAATGAATGGATTTGATTGATGTGTGAATGGCGTGGGCCTTCACTAGACCGGGGATAAGGCTAGGCCTCGTCCCGTTTCTAGTATCGTGTCGGTATGCCGCCGAAATTTTCTAAAATAAGTTAGAAAAATAAAAATATCATTTTATTTAAAGAATGAACTGAATAGAAATTCATATGTTAAAATAAGATGTAGTATCGTTAAAAATATAATTTTTAACGTGAATATGAATATAGTGAAAGTGAATAAAATAAAATATTCATTTACAAACCGGACGGTTTGTTTATGTACACCTATTTGAAGGACATTGATTGGGACGATAAATTTTACACATCGCCCAACAGCACAAATAAAATATGTGTTTGATTGTTTGAAACCCCACAAGGGTGTTGGGATGAAATTTGAAGTTCACTCATCCTGATTGATTAAATATGTCGATCGATTGATTGACAGGCTGTTATAAACGTTGAATATCTATATTTGATGCTTATACAGTGTAGTGCACTTTGGTTGATGGTTGATTATTTTCAATGCTATTATATACATGTGTTGTATGAAAATCCATATAATTAATTTTATATGGTAATTGATTGGGCCTCATTCCAATTTGAAAAATAAAGAATAATATAAAATAAAGGTTCATGTGTTGACAGTACTCATCCCTTGAGATTGGTCATGTGTTGAACGAAATATTTTAGTAATAAAATTTACATCTTTATCAATATATAAAAAAAAGTTCATGTGTTGACAGTACTCATCCATTGAGATTGGTCATGTGTTGAACGAAATATTTTGATAATAACAACTATTTTGAAAAAGAAATATTTGAAATAGAATATTTGAAAATAGAAATTTATGAAGCCGTGTTGGTTAGATTGACGCCATTTTGACGTGAACGATATCTATATCGATTTTATTCATTTTAAAACGAATATTGAAAAGTGATTTCGAAAACGCATATTTTGAAATGAAATTTGAATCAAATTGAATAGAAAACGAATTCGAATTGAATATATAACGAATTGAATTCGAATTGATTATAAAACGAATTTGATTTCCATTGAATATATAATGAATTTAATTCAAATAGAAAACGGAAATGAATGGAATATAAAACGATTTCGAAATGAATGGAATATAAAACGATTTCGAAATGAATTGAATTGAAAACGATTTCGAAATGAATTGAATTGAAAACGATTTCGAAATGAATTGAATTGAAAACGATTTCGAAATGAATTGAATTGAAAACGATTTCGAAATGAATTGAATTGAAAACGATTTCGAAATGAATTGAATTGAAAACGATTTCGAAATGAATTGAATTGAAAACGATTTCCAAATGAATTGAATTGAAAACGAATTCAAATTGAATTGAAAGCGAATTGAAATGAATTCAAATTGAATTGAAATTTGAATTGAATAGAAATGAATTTTAAAACGAATTTATAAAGAAGAATTCAATTTTGCTTTGAATTGAAATGGAAGTTGAAATTGCTTTTGAAATGAATTTAAAAACTATTTATAAAAATCGTTTTAAATAGTAATCGACGAAATATATATTATATATATAATATAATGGCCTGAATAGAACGCGCCGCGCCGCGGCAGTTCGTAAATTTCGACCATTTATTTCAAACGGACATTACGGGAGATCCGACCGTCGGATTCTCCTGAAACCGGAACCGTTGGGTTCGTATCGAAAAGAGATTTCTAACGAATATTAGAAATTTGAAATCTAACGGTTAGATTTGGAATTATGTCCAAATCAAATTTGAAAAAGGTCGCTGTAAGTGCAGTTCGATGGCCGTTGATGGAAATCGACTGTACGGGCCTTGATAAAATCATTAAAAATAGTAATAATTTGTGTAAAATCATAAGAAATGATTTAGAAAGAATTGGGATGAAAAACTCCATATTTGAAAAGATAAAAATAGATTTTTATCGAAGTAAACTAGTTTTGAACTAGAATTATAATTCTATTTATTTTTAAATAAATAAATTGAATTTGAAAAGGGTTTTAAAAATAACCAGAATTTCCAATGAATGCATTGGAGTGGATTTGAATCGAAATTGTCTTCGGAATATTTCGATGTTGGAATTCGTGATTATGCAGATGTTGTTATGGAAATTTGAAAGATATATATCTATATCGTTATTTCCAGCACGACATTTGTTAATCGTAGAATTTGATATTGAATATAAGCCGATATATTTTCTATTCAGAGCCTTGTATTTAATATCAAATGTGATTTGGGTTTGTCGTGAATGGTGTCTTCATTAACACTGTTCTTGAACCCAGTTGAGAAAAGATTAAATCTTTCTATTTAGATTTAATGAAGTGTACCAATTAAATGATATTTAATTGGAATTGAATTGGTATTGATTTTTGGGTTTATCGTGAACAGTGTTTTAAATAACACTTGTTCTTTTACCCGATAATTAATGGAATGTGACTTTGGGTTTATCGTGAACCGTGTTTTAAATGACACTGATTCTTTAACCCAGTCACAGATTAAAACTAAGTGGAGTTTTAATGAATCTTTAATTAGATTGAAATAATCGAGAATGGAGTATCACCAGTTTGGCTCCAGGCGATAGTTAAATCTTTAATTAGATTTGAACGTGAAATGGTAATTGAATTTACCGATAACACCGTGGTGTTAGATATGAAGTATTACCAGTTTTACTTCATGGGATGAATAGGTTGGGGTTGGGAAATTAAAACAAATGATTACTTCGGTAAGGTTCGTTAACCCCGACTAGTTGAATCGAAATTCAAAAGAAGATTTGAGAATAAATTTTAATGATTTATCTTGGATAAAATTAATGGGAACCTTTCCCTATGAATGTGAAATTTAGAAACTAACTGTCGGTTAGCCAAGCAGAATGGTTTTCTGGGTATTGATCTGATGTTGGTTTCGGCCTTCGGGGTTAATATTTGGGAAATTATTCTCTTGCTAATTTACGGTTAGTGGCTGATGAATTGGAATGAGGCGTATGTTGTGTTTGTGTAACACTTATTTAAAGTATACGCGAGTTATTCGGAAAGACCGGGTTTATCCCATTCTGAATAACCGATACGACGATAAGTCAAAGATGAAGACGGTGGTCGAAGACCGGAAGTCTTCACGTCGTTTGGGTAATTACTGATGATCTTGATTGGGCTGTACACCCAAGAAGATGGAAACAGTTAGTGATCGTCCAGACGTACTCGGAGATCGACGGATATGCGGGGTACTAGGTGCCTCCGGTTTCGTTCAGACCCAGAGCGAACTAGTAAATGGACTGTGTGTCTGACATTGGATTTTAGTCCGTGTGATTGATCTCTATTAAATATATATCTGTTTGGCGGCGGAGAATTTATTCTCTTGCTTAACGCCCTTCTCTGAGACGTACGAGCTCAGGGGTTATATATTGATGGATATCAAGCGCATGGAGTGAATTGCCTGTGTCGCATACCTAAGTGGCAATTGATCGAGGCTTCTGTTGAAAAGCAAAGTCTTGTGGTGATGATCAAAGCACGGCCTTTGTGGCGTAGCTTTGTGTAACGTTTACTTCGCGAGTTTCACACCCGGTATGAACCAAAAACGGGAGACGGACCTCAGGGAGGGCATGCGTTTCTTTCTAGTTAGAAGTGGCGTCAGTGGTTTTACACGCCCTGACGAGTTTGACTTATGTGGTTGTTGCTGTTGCGAGGCGCCTCGGTTTGATCGGACGATCCGGGTCCGATGGAGTCATTCGTTGGCTCATTTACGCCCCATAGGGCGGGGGAACGCATGTTCAGGGTTTAAGTTTAATCCACATCGGTGGACCGGCCCTGTCGCTCCAAGGTCACTCGAGCTCTGACCCGTGGCTCGGGCTAGAGAGTCACGAATCGGTTGAGGACTATCTTTTGCCTCGGTTCACAGACGGAAATCCAATTTCCAAATACGTGACTTTGCGATTTTGATTGTATAACCTATATATGGCGACATAGTGGTATGGGGCATTCATGCCGCCTATGATTGATACTTATGATTTGAAGTTGTTTTATACACTATGCACTTATAATAGTATCAAATGATTTGTTTTCAACGTATCAAGCATTCTTTGGCTGTTATAAGGGAAAACCCTATCCTCGGCTGCGTTGCGTTGTGTGATGGGACCTGGGTCTTATAACAGCTTCATTTTTTCTTTATTTAGCATTGCGCTGTTTGTTTTATGCACTGGTATTCTTGGGAGGAAACCCGTTCCGTGTTATACGGCGTGGTCCCTTGATTTACCTAATGATTTAAAATAAAGATTAATAACTGTTTTAGTTCTCACACCAGTCACATGACTGACCTGGAGTTTATTGTTTTAACCTAAACTCTGGGTGCCCTTTTTTGACACGGGCAGCTAGTAGTTTTGGGTTTTGCAGATTTATATTCACAGGATCCTGGTTTATAGCTGGAACGATATCCGGAAAGCTTTGTATCCGTATATCTACTTCTAGTTGTGTATTGTATTATTTTCCGCTGCTATGTATTTAAATGTAATTTAAATCTCTGATATTTCTGTGTAATATTCATTTATACTCTGTATATTCTTGTAATCTGATGCATTGTTGTAATATATAGTGAAATGTTCTTCTGTATGCGTCCTGTTTTGTCTTGTTCTCAAACGATAGGGCGTTTCGAACGGTCTGGGTCGGTTTAGCGACTGGTTCGGACCGAGCGAAATTCCTTTTCGTCACATTAGCCTAGGTCTTAGGGTGTTTTTATAGTTGCAACAACTAGTTTAGGCCATAGGATAAACCCTAGAATCGATCTGAACTGCCAAAAATCGTCACAGGCCCTCAAACAAGCCAACAGGGTCAAGCAGGAGCAACCAGGCCCAAACCAGGTTCGGGGACCAGGTCGACACCCAAGTCGACTGCGTAGTCGACCTGGTCCTGGGGGTGTCAACTGCCCAGTCGACTCCCCAGTCGACCTGGGGTGCTGGACGGGAAATTTCCCGCCCAGTCTGTCTGGGTTTTGAAATTCGAATTTGAACTCGAATTCGAACTGTTTTGAACTCTAAAAATTTCTGAAACTTTGGGGAGCCATAACTTGGTCATACGGACTCCGATTTTCGAAAACTCGGAATCGATTTCATGCAGAATTCCGAGACGAACGCAATGGCGCAACCCGTTTCACTTGGTTCTTATTTTAAAGTTTAATTCTGCCTAGATTTATGGTTATAACACGTTATCAAAATACGGGTTGTTACATTCCCCCCTCCTTAAAGGATTTCGTCCCCGAAATCTCTAAGTTAGGAAGAACGTATCCTACCATCCATCATCCATCTACTCAAAACATCATCCACAAGCAAACATTGTCCTTAAGAGATTTCTAATGTTGTATGAACATATGAAGAAAGTGTGTGTATATGTTCCTTATCTAATGCAAATGATCAGGCCTGATTGATCTTTCTAATGCAAAATATGTTTAGTGTCATGAATCCAACACGTATGCAAATAATCCTAGTCATGTAAGCACTATATGTGTGCACAAACATTCATCCATATGCAACATTCATATGATAACACATTCAATTTCATCCATAAATAAGTATAAACACTCATGCATATGCAATATGAAAATGTGTCTGAGCCGATCTAGTGCCTAATGTGTGTTATGCAACCACGAGCAATCACTTGCAACCATTCGCAAACATCAAGCATAACATGTTTCAAATACATGTTTACATTCATAGGATTCTACCTAAGGTTCTCAAGACAGGATCGAAAGGATATACAAGATAAAACAGAGTATCTAGGGAAAAGAAGTTAAAGATGTACCCCTAGAAGGTCCTTCTTGCGGGGCTTGCCCTTGCTTCTTAGGGCAGTTCTTGCTGATGTGTCCAGTTTCACCGCATTGAAAACATGCTCCTATCTTCATCTTCTTCTTCCTACAGTCCTGGACTATATGCCCGTCAATACCACAGAAGTTGCATTTTCTTTTCTCACGTGACTTGTCATTCTTGTTGTTGCCGTTCTTTCCTCCTTTCTCGGAGTCTACCTTCTTGTCTTGAGAATCATTCGCCTTGACCTTCTTGCCATTCTCGTCTTCTTCATGAAGTAGGGCCATATTCACCAAGCTTTCAAAGGTCGCCTCCATGGGTACATGAGTCATGGCCATAGTGTGGAGTGGCTCGCTCAATCCTCGAGCAAAGCGTAGAGCCTTCTTCTTAGCCGTGTTGACTAAGTCCAAACCAAACCGAGCAAGCTGATTAAACTTATTCACGTATTCCCTAACTGACATGTCCCCTTGCTTGAGTGCCAGGAACCTCTCCATCTGAAGGCTCGCTCCTGCGGATGATAAAAACTTAAGCCCAAACCTCTCTCTAAAGTCTGCCCAAGTCTCAATTGGCCTAGTAGCGTTGGTGACTTCCCACCAAAATGCAGCTTCCTCTTTCAACAACCATGCTGCCAACTGAACTTTCATATGATCCTCCATATCGAAAATAACAAACAAGTCTTCAGTCTCTTTTAGCCAGTTTCGCGCCTCAACGAAGGTTTCAGTTCCAACGAAGTTCTTGCCGCCCATTCCTATAAAGTCCTTGCATATTTTGGCGAAGGCGGTACCCGGAGGAGGAGGAGGAGGAACCGTGGCCACCGGAGGAGGAGGAGGAGGGATATCTGTCGGGCCCGCGTCATTGGCCCTAGCTTCCAAGTATCTTCGGAACCAGCCAGGTATGGGTACTCCCTCAGGAAGGTTATGATCAGACATGCTGAAAAGCGAAAAGGAAAAAGATTCAAACGAGGAAACAAAGGAAAGTGCTAATGGCTTTTGGGGATAGCCTTTTCTTAAAAATAAAACTTTTCTTGAAAAATGCTTCTTTATAAACGGTTTTGAAAATAGTTTCAGAAGGTTTTTAAAACTTTTGCCCAGTCTGGTAACCTTCTGCTCTGATACCAAATGTAACACCCACCTCTGCTAGGGTCACTCACAAAGGGAATGCCCTAGTTTTGGAGGGGTATTATCTAGTAAATAGGCACAGAGATAACACAAGACAGAACATAGATAAAATAGAGTATATAAAGCAGCGGATATAAACTTTAAAACCAAATCTCATTACTGAAAAATAGAGTCAAAACCTCTTACATCAAAATGCCATGTCATTATTTCATTACATCAAGTTCTAAAGAAGCAAAGTACTTAAAACAACATAAGTAAAATATTATTCCCCAAAAAGAGCATGAGTGCAGCTATAGCATAGCTCAAGACCAAACCGTACATGAGCCGTCAGAAAGCTAGCAAAGTCCAAGCTAAGAGCTAGAGTTTCCTCCCTGAGAACCAGGGGGACGAAAGACAAAGAGGCGAAAGAAAACAAGTCAGTCAAAAAGAATTGTAAGCCCTAGTGACTATCATCATAGAAACAAGTAAAGTTAACAAGACATGAATAAACTGGAATTAAACATAGGAATGATGATAAGTCTGACATGATAACTAAGCTAACAAGATAACTCAAGTCTAACATTGTGTATTCAAGGTTCGCCACACCAACTATACTGGTATACTAATCCCGTGTCAACTATAAATCAAGAAATAATCCCTTGGCCCAATATCGTGAAGTGACCCAATTCGGGGTCCAACGATATGATCAAATCGATCGGCTCCCTACAAGTCTAGCTCGTCGTGTGTCTGTGTCATATGGCCCTATCACGAATGTAGTCACCTGTGCTAGGTCCACCATAGGGTGTATCAAGCCCTAGGGTGCCAACCACCGACACGAATCAAGAATGCACAGATAATCCTACTGATGCCCAATGCCTGCTTTTTCAACTCCGGACTAAGTGC
The DNA here is from genome assembly GCA_030737875.1 of Allium sativum. Lineage (NCBI taxonomy): Eukaryota > Viridiplantae > Streptophyta > Magnoliopsida > Asparagales > Amaryllidaceae > Allium > Allium sativum. Next base: position 489,158,930 of record CM060916.1, read on the forward strand.
ACGACCCTAGTCCGCCTGAACCTACAATGGCGCACCAACTCAGCCGTCGTTCTGGTCGCTTACAATCAGCCCAGCAATCGTGCCCCACCCTGCCTAGTCCCAGGGTACCGTGATGCATCTAGTGGGTTACTGCTGAAAAGGACCACGTAACTAGGGTTTCGTTCAGCAGGTTAAGTTGTCATTTAAAATCGAGACTTAACCCCATCTACGTGTCATGTCAAATTGACTAAGTGTGTCGTTCTAGTTCAAGACTTAGTCCTACGAATCATGTGTCAGGTTGGTTAAGTGTGTTCAAGCGGTTCTTGACTTAACCCTATCAAATCAACGTGTCAAATTGGTTAAGTATATTCAAGTGGTCCATGACTTAACCCTATCCAGTGGCATTAATTTACTTAATGCACCCCTAACCTCTCACATTAGACTTGGTTATGGTTACTGGATGTGGCGGACGGGTCCGGGCAGTTTTACACCATAACCTAGTCTAACCTCCGGTTTCGAGTGCGATATGACCAACTACTCACATTGGGTCCTATTGTTTGGAGTTACTGGATTCGCCGGGTGGTTCCGGGCAGATTTATACTGCAAACTCAACCCAACCTCGAGTTGGCCACGTTCAAGTTATCTAAGTGTCATGCCCAAATTCATATTTTCAAGTATAATTCCATGTCAAGTTCATGTTCCTATCTAAGCTCAAGTTATAACGATATTCATGTTTTCAAGTTCATACTAAATTCAGGTTTTCCTAACTACCCAAATCGCATCCCCAACGCTCGTGAATTCGAATCAAGGCAATAGATGTAACTAGGGACTAACATAACAAGGATGGGTATAAAGTGGCAAAGGTGATTTCAAGGCAAGCATGGTGTAACTTGAGATATGATCATAACATCACTGGCATATGAAATAGGGTGATAAACATTGCAATAAATGACATAAGATGATAATCCTAAACTTGTGACTAGCAATAGTTTCAACATCACAACATCACAGGCATGTTAAAATAATGATAGGGTTTAGGTTATGACATGAACAGGCCCCTAAATCAAGTTCTTATCAGTATTCTGTAAATCAAGGTTCAATATGAACGGTACTAGGTTCAAGGTGAATAGATCTAGGGTGAACAAGAGTAGATCTAAAATAATAGATCAAAAAGGAATAGTCATAGATCAAGGATATACAAGAGTAGATCTCAAGTAGTTATCATGTTTATGTTCAACTTCAATTTACACATGTCCATATTAAGTTTAGAGTTTAGATCTAAGAGTAACTGGGACTTACAGATCGGGGTTTTTGAGAACTAAGAACAGAAATTGTCGTAGGATCATTGTTGAGATGTTGATCTATTCCCTTGAATTGTTGTAGAAATGTTGGCCTTCGATTTGGATCTAGTTTGAATGTTTAAGCTTCAAGTTGGAGGCGACGGCCATGGTTCAAGAGGAGACTTAGCAGCATAATGGTGTTAGAAAGATTTGTTGTGGATTAGCCTAGGTCTTAGGGTGTTTTTATAGTTGCAACAACTAGTTTAGGCCATAGGATAAACCCTAGAATCGATCTGAACCGCCAAAAATCATCACAGGCCCTCAAACAAGCCAACAGGGTCAAGCAGGAGCAACCAGGCCCAAACCAGGTTCGGGGGCCAGGTCGACACCCAAGTCGACTGCGCAGTCGACCTGGTCCTGGGGGTGTCGACTGCCCAGTCGACTCCCCAGTCGACCTGGGGTGCTGGGCGGGAAATTTCCCGCCCAGTTTGTCTGGGTTTTGAAATTAGAATTTGAACTCGAATTCGAACTGTTTTGAACTCTGAAAATTTCTGAAACTTTGGGGAGCCATAACTTGGTCATACGGACTCCGATTTTCGAAAACTCAGACTCGATTTCATGTAGAATTCCGAGACGAACGCAATGGCGCAACCCGTTTCCCTTAGTTCTTATTTTAAAATTTAATTCTGCCTAGATTTATGGTTATAACACATTATCAAAATACGGGTTGTTACAACTCAGCTCAATTTGGACCGTTCATCTTTCCAAGCTTGAAGACTCGGTGATGTATAGCTTGGAACCTCTTACCTACGGCTATGTCTTTGGACACACTACTACTTGGGGATTTATGCAGTTTTATTGTGTTTTATGCTTCTTTATGTAATAATCAAGATAGAGATTTTGATGTAATGACTTGGAAGTTGATTTGAAACAGTTTATTGTAATGTTTTGTTATGAACCACAATGAAATAAATTTAGTTTTCCACTGCTTATGTATGTCTGTCTTGTAAATTATCTATGTCTTTTACTTAAAATGCTCCACCGAAGTTAAGGCATTTCCTTTGTGAGTGACCTTAACGGAGGTGGGGTGTTTCATTAAATATATTCACATCATTTGAAGTGTATTGGCTGAAATTTTCATACTATTATAAAATATTATAATTAACTGTCATGCAGGGAAGGACAATTGGAGGAATCCAATCGGATTCCTCATATATTATGTATGTTTTTTATTTTTATATTGTTTATATGAACTGATTGGACCCCGTTAATATTAAAACATGTTTGAGTGTTGACGTTGAATTGTAATTCTATGTTGTTGTAATTTAAATCAATAAATGGTATTGATTGAGGAATTGGCAGCAAACAGGCCCAGTATCCACATTTTTATTAAACGTTAATTTGTCATTATGCCAATTAACGATGTTCAGTTATAAAATTTATTTATAACCAAAACAAGATTTTAATTTTTTTTGTATATTATAATGAAGCTTTAAAAATGAATAGATGTTATAATTTGGTTATATAAAATATTATGAAGAGATTATTTGATGTTAGATCTATTATAAAGCAAAATAAGTTACAATTAACCTTCAACTTAATATTTTTAAATTAATTATTTTAAGTAAACAATTTTAGTAAATTTATTAATTAATTCTATTAATCTAACAGAGAGAAAAAAAGATAATGGAAATCAGTTAATAAATTAACTAATAGATTAAAATTGACTAAGTCAACTGTTTTTAGCGTAAGTGGTTGTTAAGGAATAATTGTTTTAATAAGATTTCTTATTACGATGTACTTTTTAATTAAAAATGTTTAAAGATGAATAATGTAATTTGTCATTGTTTATTAATGATGATTTCAAAAAGAGATTTACTAAATTATTTTAGATAATAAAGAAGAAAATTGTTTTATGACAGTAAATAAGGAAGAAATTATTATACTGATCGATAATAATTAAGATGATTATTTATTTATTAGAATTCAGTAGGAAATGTAACTGAATTTTAAATAAAGTAAGAATGTAAATTTTAAAAGGCTATAAAGTGAAATTTAAAGCTAAAAGCCGAGATCTTAAAGGAAGAGTTTACAAAATGGATTCATGATGATTTGGAATGAAAGAAAATGTACAAGAAGCACATGATGAAGTAGAAAATGTTTTTGTAAAGAAGTAACAAATGGATTTTGAATCCAAATTTTTAAATATTTTTAGATGGTTCCAATTACAAATGGAATTCTATAACGAAGTTTATAGTGAAATGTAAATGTAAGTAAAATGGTCATAATCGACCAATATTTTTAAAAGTTAAGATTATGGTTGTAAAACCATAATTTAAACATAAATAGAGAAATGAAGCTTGCTTGGTATTAATGAATATTTGATATCGATATAATTTACTTTTAATTGATGATGTTAAAGATTGTTTTTATATAATTAAGTAACTAATGTATTTTAGTTAATGGAGAACTAAATTGTTTTAAACTAGTTAATAATGAGGTTAATTAATTATTTCTTAAATAGAAATTATTAAAAAAGAAGCTAGGTTTTGGTAATAAGATGATTTGCATATTCGTAAAAGTTTTGTAAAGAAATATAAAGAGGGTTAAAGCAAAAGTATAATTATAATGAAACCATTAAGAGTTGGACTGAAAGGAAAAGAGGCAAAGACCAAGCATGTTAACGGTTTGTGTACAAAAGTTAATAAATAGATCTTTGGCTATGAAAAACCAAATTAGGTTTATAATATCTAACGATTTGGGCAAAGTATTTCATAAGTGAATTATCATTCCAATTATAATGGAATTGTTCAACAAAGTTAAAAGTGAGAAGTTGAATAAAAATGGTCATAATCGACCAACGTTTTCAAAAGTTAGAACATGCTTTGTGACATCGTATTTTAAATAAGATAGAAAAAAGATTTTGATTGGTGTTATAGAAAATGTTGATTTTGAGTTACGAACTTTTATCTTCTAAGATAAGAACGTTGTCGATCAAGATCTAAGAGGTAAATAAAATACCCCAACTTGAGCGACTTCACTATTATCAAGGAATGGTATTAGCCTGTAATGGTAAAGATGTTGAGATTAGTTTAACATTTCCACAAAGGGATATTGCAACACTAGTTGCGAAGTATTGAAATATAAATAAGGTTAATTTGGTTTTAAAGTAACATTGTATGATATACATTGTTTGGTCATATAGAATTTATAATTAGTTTTAAACCATTAAGTTATGATATTTATCGAGATATCCAAAATTAAGGAATACTAAGGCGATTAAGAAAATGCAAAGTAATATTTCCAAGATTAAGGGAATGGAAAGAATTTTGTGAAATGTGGTGATATTTTTGAAGTAAAGAAACATAAATTGGAACTTGGTAAATACATGGAATTATTGGTTTTCGAATTACAGAAATAGAAGTGGTTTATCGAGATAAATAATTGAAATTGATTTTTAATCAATGAAATGATTTCCAGGATCGATAAAGAGTAAATGAAGATTTTGAATAATAAGACCTGAGCTGCCAATGTACTTGACAATACTTGTTTGGATTGATAGTTTAAAACACTTACTATCAATGAAATATTATTGGACCTTTTTGACATGTTGTTTCGAAGAGACCGGGATGGGAACTAGACCCAAAACCACTTCGATTCAATGTGGCATATACATGTTGAATTTCTCAAGCTGATCCTTAGAGATATTTCGGCAGTAATTATGCCGTGATTGAAATCTACGGATTTGCAAGGACTACTCGCTACTGATCCTTTGGGTGATCCTAGGATGAGGTAGGTGAGTGCCTTCGGTTCATCCGGTTCCTGGGTGACTTGTATGGACGAATGTCTGACAGTGTATTTTCTGAAAACTCACGTATGTTGATATTTACAAACATACCAAGTTTAGTGGCGGAGAAATTCTCTTGCTTAACACCCAGAGTATACTTGTGGATGTCAATTAGTGATTTGATGGATCTGACGATGTGGCATTTAAAGTGAATGATGACCATATAATCTAAAAAGATAAACGTGACCTCAAGCCTCATCAACCGGGAAATGACATAAATCGGGCAGGCAGCATGGCTAGGTGGGTCATTCCCAAGCAGAGTATATTATCATTAATCTAGAGAAAAATCATATTTGTTCTTCTTTCAATTTCTGTATCTCCCCGGATGTACGATGGGCCCTTAAAACCGTAATGGGTGACAATATATTTGATACACTCAAGCTAAATGTGTGGCCGGGTTGCAAGATGTTCTTGTTGAATCCCAGTGTATACCCTTTAGACTACACTGATCAGAAGGTGGTCCCATACCTTGTCATAGCTGGAAGTCCATTCTCCAATAAGCGCTATGCAGTTTTTGATTTTATATTATATATGGGGCGTAAGATGCAAGCGTTCCGCTAGATTATTATTTATTTGTGATTTGATAGACACTAATATAATATCACTGGATTTTGATATATCCAAAATGTTTTGGGTTATAGTAAGGTAAAACTATCTGTGTTTATGTATGGGCTAGTCTTACTATTATCCTTTTCTTTCATAAAGGATTTTCGAAGTGAAACAAGTTGTTTGCCATATGAATTTATCACTGAAGGTATTCTAGATTAATCCATGTGAATTTTTCTTTGCTTCAAATGTGCTCGAGTCAGACCGAGTATATTTCCATGTTAGGTTTCGCTTGGAGTTCCAGAGAAGGAGTTGAAGGTGAGACGTATTCCATATATTTACTGGTACTAGTTTATTTCCGCTATGTGTTGTATTGATCAGAATGTATACCCTGATGTTGTAATATATATACAGTTTTTTTGTATAAAGTATTACTGATTATTATATTTTTTTGCATTCCGCTGTGATACTCTGATCCTCTTATTCTTCTATTATAATATTTCTTTCTTTTCTCTCTCATCCTCTAACTACATTCTATTAACATTCTGGGATTTTATACTTGGGTTTTTGGCAAGTAATACTGAGTTATGTGTTATTGTCGAAAATTCGAGCGTCGAATTTCTGGGTTGTTATAGTCCATCTAGTAGTCCTACCCTAAAGATTGGCGGAGTGGAACCGCATGGAAAGAAATCGACACTTATATTAGTTTAATTATTTATGTCGTGTGAATGGTTGTTAATTACATGATTATTATAGTGTATGCGTTTAGTGACAAACGCTCATATGTACACATGCATACACTATTATATACCTATATATGATTGTGTGATGGATGAATGGATGATTTGTGTTTGTTATTAGTTGTAGTATGTGCATACCCTTTTTACACACATAGAGATGGATTTATATGGGTAACGTTAAGTCTCCGGCCAAGTCGGTATTATAAATGAATATTTTATCCATTTAAATGTAAAGTGAAATTTGGGAAGTCGAAATATTAATTTAAATTATTTTAAATGGTTTAGATAGTTTATATAAGTATATAATGGTTATCTAAGATATTTTGAAGTATCTCGGAATAATTTTTATCGCAGTCAAAATAGAACTTGTCGGACAGCGGCAGCTCACGTATTTTAGTTGTAGACATTAAACGCCTATAACTTTTGCAATTTAAATCCGATTTCCACACAATGAAAAATGTTTATTTTCTATTAACAATAGCTTTCAAATAAGAAAAAGAAATTTTCAATTTCGACTTATTTTTCAAGTTACGTTTAATACAATATTTGAAAAGGTTGTTATAAGTGCAATCCGTTGACTATACTGATTAATGGTTGTTTTAAATTATTTAAAAATGTAGAAAATATTTGTAAAATCATAATTAACTATTTAAAAGAGATTTATGTTGAAATCATGAAGTTTTGGGTAATATAAATGTCATTTTTTTCCTAAACTAGCCAATATCGGTATTTTGAAACACTTTTTGTAACGTTATTTATTCAATGTTGAATTTTAATGATATTTAACTTTAAAAATATTTTCCAAACCTTAGTAAATGATTTCTAATATGTAATAAAGTGTTTTAAATTATAATTTGAGTTTCCAAGTATGGAGTATAGGTTGAGACTTGATTTGGTCATGTATATCCACTTGGTTTTAAAAAGCACTTGTTATTCAGATATAACTGAATCAAATATTGGATTTGAAAACCATTCCGAATAATAAAACAACATTTAGAGCAAATAAGCTTATGGAAACGGTGTTGAAGACTGGAACCCTTCACATCGGAAGGACAGTTTGTTGAATGTCTCAAATGGGTAGCTTCCATTTAAAGATGGATTTTTTATATATCAGTTAAGTGGCTTGTAAGAAGCCCAAGTCAAGAAATGTATAAATTTATGTATGTAAAATGGCTTGTAGTGACTCAAGAAATGTAGATGAGCTATGAAGTAAGAAGCCAGTATATGCAGGAAACTTATGCAAGAAATTCCAGCAACTCAAATGCTGAATATAAAATATACTAGGATGAACAACACGTGTTTGGTAAAATGCCCCAGTAAAAATAAAAAGGAAAAATGTATACAACAAGACAAAAGTAAGAAGCCCAAATCAACACTCCTAAGTATGATTTACCCTGAATAGTATGAACGAGCCATCTCCTAAAAAAACTAGGCTGTACAAACTTGCAAGTATAAAAATCATTTAAGCAAAATATCAAGCAAACAAAATCAGGAAAATATGTGACCATTCGCAAGCATTTAATGGAGTTAAGGCCTGGGTTGTGTCATGTTTTAGGAAGAGAGATAAGGACAAGAGAGTAGGTAAAATCTAAGTAAACAATTCATTTCTTTCATACATAGTTTTCCTGCACAAGTCGAACCAAAAGAGAATAGTTTATTCTTGCAACTTGATTATAAATAGCACTTGAAGCCATGCATTCTCCTCACAACAAAAACTGAGATAACTAGCACAACATATCAAAAATGGATATGGCCGCACCTATGTATGCCATTTTGTAAACATGAAAAGTACAAAGTTTAAATTGATGTGAATTGCAAATCTCCTTCAAAAGATCATGCTACCTAACCTAGTGCTGCTGCTAAGATAATAAACTTACACTAATCTATACTATATTTTCAAATCAATGGAAACAAGTTCACAGTACACATTAAATAGATATGGACTTAGGAAAATATGTAATGTTTCAAGAAATATAAGCAATAGTACATTTATATGCAAACCTACCATGTGATTTCTGTCGAAATAACAAGCTTACATATGCTGTAATATCAAACATGTTTTAATCTGTAGGGTAAATAGCCTACAATCAATTGATGGGGAAAATATTTTAATCATAAATCTTTCCTATAAATACAACCTAAGTCCCTTAACTTTTTCCATGCAAATCCCATACATATCTCGCAAAATCATCTGAACTGAGGAGTAAAACCAACAGCAAAATACTAAGAGCAGAGGAAAGCTAAGCCTTGTGAGTAAACTTCTCTTTCTTTTGATTTTTATGTACATGTATGGTAATGCACTAATACCAGAAATATACATATGAATATCAAGTTATATGATGTGTTAGTAATTACATCTCTCACACAAAATATAGGAAAAACAGAGGAAGTTTTTGAATAGACTTTCCATTTGCTATGTATATGCTAATGTGTACATATATAAATGCATACATATATATCACCATATTCAAAGATTCATTATGAGAGCACAATGTGATGTTGGGCTGATATCAACTACAAGCGTATTTGAGATTATGATAGTACCATTACAGAGTTATGTGTTGCCAGTTCATACATGTAAGCATTTAATTGCTTATTTTTCTTTTTGAATGAAACAGAAGTTATATAACTTGTTTCATTTGAAAACCCCTCACTAAATGATGTTTGGAATATATTAAATAGAGGAATTAGATCGTCATGTTAACCGGGAAACCAAAGCTTGTAAACTAGAATCAAATCCAGTAAACAAATTAATAAGCCGCAATGGTGTATTTTTGAGTGAACCCCATTTATGAACCCATTTAAAACTATCATTGAATGTTTTACAATATATTGAAAACTGTATAAGTATATAGGCTAGGTTGTGATGTATTGCATTTCATTAGATCAAATCAAATCCTAGAATCCATGTGTGTTCAAGAACAGAAAAGGGAAAGAGGGAAACTGGGAATAAAAACAGAGAACCTGTATGATTAACAATTATATACGTGTACTTGGTTGCCAATATATATAAGGAAAGATACTAGTTTGTTTGACAATAAAAAGAATTGATCTTACAAGTCTTTCCAGTACGTATTGTTACATCTACACAATAAAGCTGCAAATGGCAACCATGTAGTTTGTGATCCTTCTAAGCTAAAGCCGTTTGTGTGATTAGTTGGCAACTATGTTAATGTTGCTACTGTCACCTCAAACAGAATGCTTCTCCTTGACGTTTTAGTGCTATGATAGCTAAACAAAAATGAAAATAAAGAACTAAAGTCAGAAAGAAAGGCAAGGGGATTCACGAAATGGGTAACAGGAAAGTAGAATTGATGAAAGGGTTCTAGGAAGGGAAGTTTTGGGGGCACAGTGACGACTTTTGGTGCTGGTATGGCATGTGAATAGGGTGGTGGCTGTAAGGTGGAACCGGTACGAAATCAGTGTTGTGTGTGGATGAGTGAAGTATAGAAATGCCATGTGCATGTGCACATTTTTGTGAAACTATGTGGTTCCAGAAAATAAAGTGGAAAACTAAATAAATATAGAGAAGAAGCGGGAAGAAGGGAGCAGGCTAGCTCGGTCATAACGCACATACTGATGTGGAGTATGGCATGGAGAAGGAGGCTGGAAAGAGGAACTGGTCGGAGCAAATAAGGGTTGTGGCGTGAGAACTGTTGTAAGCATGAAGGGCAATGAATGGGACTCTGAAGAATTGAAGTATGTAATTTAAGTGGTTTGAATAAGTAAAAGTAGTAGCAACTGCATGAACAGGAGGAGAATGGAAGTGGCGTGGCACCTTGGGTTTACTGGGAATACATGTGGTTATGATCAAGCAGGAGGCATTGGGACTAACATATTGTTTTAAATATTAAAAAAGTATATGATAAATGATATTGCAAAATAAATGAAGAATAGAGTTTCCATTACCAAAGACAAATTTGGTGGAAAATCCCTGTCCTTTACTATAAACATAGGACTATTGTTGTAAGTTTTTTTTCCAGGATATACTACATAAACATACATGGTGCAAATCAAAGACAGTAGGATGTTACACTGGTAAATCACACAAAAAATCGGAACAAAAGAAAAGTAAAATATTATAATCAGTTTTTATTTATGCTGCACTTTTATAAATGTTTTGCTATGGTGCTGCGTGCACATAATTGCATGGCTCCTCGATATTCATGTGATTAGTTTGGGAGCAGGAAGAGGAGATTATGTGGACAAACAAAAAGAAAAGGAAGGGAAGAGTATATAAGCGGCAGCTTATTGAAGAAAGAGAAGGTAGGAGGTGGATTACATAGGATATAATAAAGTAACAAAAGTAAACAAAAGAAGGAAAATAAGTGGAGAGATGCGCATGGACTTGGAGTAGGCTACAGGATTGGATTGGGTCGTTGTTTTTATACATATATAAAATATAATATAAGAACTGAATAACAGAGGGAGGTGCAACACGTATAAAGAAGAAGAGAGGGTAACAGTAGTGAGGAGGTTAAGAGAGATGGTCGCCGGAAAACAAGAAGAAATGAAGTGATCGCACATGAAGAAAAGAAGTAACCGGGCAAGAAAAAAAGAAGTGATCACGCAAGAAGAAAAGAAGTGATCGCGCAAGAAGAAATGAAGGGATCGCGCAAGAAGAAACGAAGTGATCAAGCAAGGAAATATAGGGATCAGGCAAGGAAATATAGGGATCGGGCAAGGAAGATTAAAGTAAAGAAATTAATTATGAAATTGGAAATAAAAGAGAAATTTAAATAAAATTATTATTCACATAAAAAATAAATAAACGATTTGTTAAAAAGGAAATGGAGTAATAAATTCCATAGTTGGAATTTTTGGACAAGCGATCCATAACTCAGTAATTGAAAATGTTTGATCATCTATTGATCGATTTAAACTGATAACTGTGTATGTAGAAATAAAACGACGATTTAAAATAAGACGAGAGTATTAATTACAAAATAATTGCCATAATTAATGAACTAATATTATTTTTTTAATTGTTGTGTGCGAAGCACGTGCCTTCTAGTTAGATAAATAAATGATGTATGTATAGTTGTTTGTTTACATTATGGTATTCATTCTGTGTGCGAATCATGTGCCTTCTAGTTAGAAAAATTAAATGATGTAATAAGGTAAAGATTTTATATAAGACAGTTTCCTTAAATATCGTCTGACGTTAAAAGACATACGCTAATCGTTTCGAAGAGTCTGGGATTAATATCCCACTTCGATTCGATTCATACATCACGCATCAGAGATTACTGAAGAAAATTGAAGATGGAGAAATGCAAGGGCTATTTTGTTTTACGGAATAGTGCCTTTGGTTTGTCCAGTCCCACGACAACTTGTATGGACGAATGTCTGTCAGAGTATTTCCAAAGGGATCACGTACGTTGTTTTGTTCAAACGTACCACTTACTGGCACAGAAGGGAAACTTCTTTAGCCTGACAACTAGGGTATTTTTGTGGAAATCAATTTGTGATTTCCGATGGTTTTGACAATGTGACATTCAAAGTAAGTGGTGACCAGATGTTCTAGAAGATAACGTAGCCTCAAACCTCACAACCAGGAAATGACAAAAATCGGCCAGGCAGCATGGCTAGGTGGGTCATTCCCAAGCAGGTTGTATTAACACTATCTAGAGAAATTCCTTTTTGTCTTCTCATATATATTTCGCTACTGCAGCATTCGGTAGCGGTTGCTGATCACAAACGTGGGGGTGGTAATACATCCGCTACACTCAAGCTAAATGCGTGGGCGGTCATGTGTGGCCGGGTTGCAAGACGTTCTTGTTGAACCCCCAGTGTATCCCCTCTAGAGTACACTGATCGGAAGGTGGTCCCATACCTTGTCATAGTTGGAATCCAATCTCCAATAAGAGCCCTGAGGTTTTAGATTTTATATTATATATGTGGAGCGTGAGATGCAAGCGTTCCACTAGATGGTTATTTATTTGATAAAAACTATCATAATATCAGACGATTTTGATATCAAAAAGGTTTTGGATTATAGTAAGGTAAAAACCGTCCATGTTTATGTGTGGGCTGGTCTTACTAATATCTTTTCTTTCGAAAGGTTTTCTAAAGTTAAATCAATCTTTTCTCATAACAGAAAAACACCTTTCCATATTATCTTGCTTTCAAACTGTTTTAAAATTGGTTTACTCAACCAGTCTCTCGACTGACCCAAAGTTTATTTTTCTGTGTGTTCCAAAACTCTTGGGTACTCATAACAATTGTTATGGGTAGACAAGTGATCTAGGTAGTTAGTGGAAATTTGTTGGAGTATTTTGGACTGGAAATCTTGAAGTCAGCTTAGCAGTTATATCTATATCTAAGTATCAAGTGTGTTTATTGTATTGGGCCCGTAATCATGTATGATAAAATATTCTGATGAAGTGTTCTATGACATATTAAACTCTGATATGTAATATATTATGAAATATTATATTTTGTTAAAATTCCGCTGTGAGATTCTGATGTTTTTGTTAGTTCTATTTCTATTTCTTTAATAACAACACGGCTTCCGAAGTCATCGAAAGTCGGGCCGTTACAGTTGGTATCAGAGCATATAGTTTACCGAATACCTGGGCTCTAGGTGAATATTGAGAGAGCGTATTTTTAAATTTAAATATAATATAAATTATATATATACTTGGTATAGATTAACTTGGGTTATCGATTAGAGTTACTTTTAAAATATCCCCTAATTAAGTATCGATTATAAAATTGTTATAATCATATAGTTGAAAGTGGGTTCTTGTAGAAGAAGAGGCCGAGGAGCAAGTAGTACAACCACGAGAACCAATGGGAGGACTCAAATGATTAGGGTCAGCCTCTGGAAAGGTTAAACAATGTTAAATTAAAAGAATATCCAGTGAATAAAATTGGTTTTACCCTGTAATTAAGACCGGATTTGAGCTATTAATTGGATATAAACTCATGTTGGGTTAAGAAAACTGATTTTGTAATAAAATCAGAATTTTGGATTTCAGAAATAAGGATAACTAAACAAGAAATCTATCCAGAAGGTGTGATAAATATTTTATCTTTAATTAAAAACTAGAAATCTACTCGTATTTTTTAATTTTGGGGACGAAATTCTTTTAAGGGGGGGGGATTTTAATGTCCCGATTTTTAGTGACTTTGTTTAATAATAAATATTAATTTATTTATGGGTTAACTAAAATAAAGTTGAATCAAATAAAGATTTATAAACAAACTTTAACAAAGTATAATGATATATATAAATGTATGTATATACTAATATGCATATATTTAGTTATATGTTAACATGAATACATAATATAAGCTTATGACAAAAACCTTAAAAGCTAGAAACATACACATACAAATAAAATAATGTATATATTTATGTATGTAAAATGGCTTGTAGAGACTCAAGAAATGTAGATGAGTTATGAAGTAAGAAGCCAGTATAGACAGGAAACATGTGCAAGAAATTCCGGTAACTCAAATGCTAAATATAAAATATAATAGGATGAACATCACGTGTTTGGTAAAATGCCTCAGTAAAAATAACCAGGAAAAATGTATACAACAAGACAAAAGTAAGAAGCCCAATTCAACATTCTTAAATATGATTTATCTTAAATAGTATGAACGAGCCATCCCCTAAAAAAACAAGGCTGTACAAACTTGCAAGTATAAAAATCATTGAAGCAAAATATCAAGCAAACAAAATCAGGAAAATATGTGACCATTCGCAAGCATTTAATGGAGTTAAGGCCTGGATTGTGTCATGTTTTAGGAAGAGAGATAAGGACAAGAGAGTAGGTAAAATCTAAGTAAACAATTCATTTCTTTCATACATAGTTTTCCTGCATAAGTCGAACCAAAAGAGAATAGTTTATTCTTGCAACTTGATTATAAATAGCACTTGAAGCCATGAATTCTCCTCACAACAAATACTGAGATAACCAGCACAACAAATCAAAAATGGATATGGCCACACCTATGTATGCCATTTTGTAAACATGAAAAGTGTAAAGTTTAAATTGATGTGAATTGCAAATTTCCTTCAAAAGATCATGCTACCTAACCTAGTGTTGTTGCTAAGATAATAAACTTACACTAATCTATACTATATTTTCAAATCAATGGAAACAAGTTCACAGTACACATTAAATAGATATGGACTTAGGAAAATATGTAATGTTTCAAGAAATGTAAGCAATAGTACATTTATATGCAAACATACCATGTGATTTCCGTCGAACTAATAAGCCTACGTATGCTGTAATATCAAACATGTTTTAATCAGTACGGTAAACAACCTATAATCAATTAATGGGGCAAATATTTTAATCTTAAATCTTGCCTATAAATACAACCTAAGTCCCTAAACTTTCTCCATGCAAATCCCATACATCTCTCGCAAAATCATCTGAACTGAGGAGTAAAACCAACATCAAAATACTAAGAGCAGAGGAAAGCTAAGCCATGTGAGTAAACTTCTCTTTCTTTTGATTTTTATTTACATATATGGTAATGCACTAATACCAGAAATATACATATGAATACCTGGTTATATGATGTGTTAGTTATTACATCTCTTACACAAAATCTAGGAAAAACAGAGGAAATTTTTGAATAGACTTTCCATTTGCTATCTATATGCTAATGTGTACATATATAAATGCATACATATATATAATATCACCATATTCAAAGATTCATTATGAGAGCACACTGTGATGTTGGGCTGATATCAACTGCAAGCGTATTTGAGATTATGATAGTACCATTACAGAGTTATGCATTGCCAGTTCATACATGTAAGCATTTAATTGCTTATTTTTATTTTTGAATGAAACAGAAGTTCTATAACTTGTTTCATCTGAAAACCCCTCACTAAATGATGTTTGGAATATATTAAATGGAGGAATTAGATCGTCATGTTATCCGAGAAACCAAAGCTTGTAAACTAGAATCAAAACCAGTAAACAAATTACTAAGCCACAGTGGTGTATTTTTGATTGAATCCCATTTATAAACCCATTTAAAACTATCATTGAATGTTTAACTACATATTGAAAACTATATAAGTATCTAGGCTAGGTTGTGATGTATTACATTTCATTAGATCAAATCTAATCCTGGAAACCCTATATGTTCAAGAGCAGAAAAGGGAAAGAGGGAAAGTGGGGATAAAAACAGAGAACCTGTATGATTATCAATTATATATGTGTACTTGGTTGCCAATATATATAAGGACAGATACTAGTTTGTTTGACAATAAAAAGAACTGATCTTACAAGTCTTTCCAGTATGTATTGTTACATCTACACAATGAAAGTTTCAAATGGCAACCATGTTGTCCATGATCCTTCCAAGCTAAAGTCGTTTGTGTGATTAGTTGGCAACTATGTTAACGTTGCTACTGTCTCCTTAAACAGTATGCTTCACCTTGACGTTTTAGTGCTATGATAGCTAAACAAAAATGAAAATAAAGAACTAAATTCAGAAAGAAAGGCAAGGGAATTCACGAACGGGTAACAGGAAAGTAGAAGTGATGAAAGGGTTCTAGGAAGGGAAGTTTTGGGGGCATGGTGACTAGGACAGTGACGACTTTTGGTGCTGGTATGGCATGTGAATAGGGTGGTGGCTGTAAGGTGGAACCGGTACGAAATCAGTGTCGTGTGTGGATGATTGAAGTATAGAAATGCCTTGCGCATGTGCACATGTGCACATTTTTGTGAAACTATGTGGTTCCATAAAATAAAGGAGAAAACTAAAGAAATATAGAGAAGAAGCGGGAAGAAGGGAGCAGGCTAGCTCGGTCGTAACACACATACTGATGTGGAGTATGACATGGAGAAGGATGCTGGAAAGAGGAACTGGTCTGATCAAATAAGGGTTGTGGCGTGAGAACTATTGTGAGCATGAAGGGGAATGAATGGGACTGTGAAGAATTGAAGTATGTAATTTAAGTGGTTTGATGAAGTAAAAGCAGTAGCAATTGCATGAACAGGAGGAGAATGGAAGTGACATGGCACCGTGGGTTGACTGGAAATACATGTGGTTGTGATCAAGCAGGGGGCGTTGGGACTAACATATTGTTTTAAATATTAAAGAAGTATATGACAAAATGATATTGCAAAATAAATGAAAAACAGAGTTTAAATCACAAAAGAAAAATTTGGTGGAAAATCCCTGTCCTTTACTACAAACATAGGACTACTGTCGTAAGTTTTTTTCTAGGATATACTTCATAAACATACATGGTGCAAATCAAGGACAGTAGGATCTTACACCGGTAAATTAGGCAACAAATGGGAACAAAAGAAAAGTAAAATATTATAATCGGTTTTTATTTATGCTGCACTTTTATAAATGTTTTGCTATGGTGTTGCGTTCGCATAATTGTACGGCTCCTCGATATTCATGTGATTAGTTTGCGTGAAGGAAGAGGAGATTATGTGGACAAACAAAAAGAAAAGGAAGGTAGGAGTATATAAGCAGCAGCTTATTGAAGAAAGGGAAGGTAGGAGGTGGATTACATAGGATATAATAAAGTAACAAAAGTAAACAAAAGAAGGAAAATAACTGGAGAGACGCAAATGGACTTGGAGTAGGCTACAGGATTGGATTGGGTCGTTGTTATTATACATATATAAAATAAAATATAAGAACTGAATAATAGAGGGAGGCGCAACATGTATAAAGAAGAAGAGAGAGTAACAATACTGAGGAAGTTAGAAGAGACGGTCACTAGAAAACAAGAAGAAATGAAATGATCACGCAAGAAGAAAGGAAGTAATCGCGCAAGAAAAAAAGCAGTGATCGCGCAAGAAAAGAAGAAGTGATCACGCAAGAAGAAAAGAAGTGATCGCGCAAGAAGAAACGAAGGGAACGCGCAGGAAGAAAAGAAGTGATCAAGCAAGGAAATATAGGGATCGGGCAAGGAAGATTAAAGTAAAGAAAGGAATTATAAAATTGGAAATAAAAGAGAAATTTAAATAAAATTATTATACGCATAAAAAATAAATAAATGATTTGTTAAAAAAGGAAATGGAGTAATAAATTCCATAGTGGGAATTTTTGGACAAGCGATCCATAATTAAGTAATTGAAATTGTTTGATCAGCTATTGATCAGTTTAAACTGATAACTGTGTATTTAGAAATAAAACGACGATTTAAAATAAGACGGGAGTATTAGTTACAAAATAATTGTCATAATTAATGAACTAATATTATTCTATTAATTGCCATGTGCGAAGCACATGCCTTCTAGTTAGATAAATAAATGATCTATGTATTGTTGTTTATTTACATTATGGTATTCATTCTATGTACGAAGCACGTGCCTTCTAGTTAGAAAAATTAAATGATGTAATAAGGTAAAGATTTTATATAAGACAGTTTCCTTAAATATCGTTTGATGTTAAAAAACATACGCTAATCATTTCGAAGAGTCTGGGATTAATATCCCACTTCAATTCGATTCATACGCCATGCGTCAGAGATTATTGAAGAAAACTGAAGACGGAGATATGCAAGGGCTATTTTGTTTTATGGAATAGTGCCTTCGGTTTGTCCAGTCCCAGGACAATTTGTATGGACGAATGTCTAACAGAGTATTTCCAAAGGGATCACGTACGTTGTTTTCTTCATACGTACCAGTTGCTGGCACAGAAGGGAAACTTCTTTAGCCTGACAACTAGAGTATTTTTGTGGAAATCAATTTGTGATTTCCGATGGTTTTGACAATGTGACATTCAAAGTAAGTGGTGACCAGATGTTCTAGAAGAAAACGTAGCGTCAAGCCTCACAACCAGGAAATGACAAAAATCGGGCAGGCAGCATGGCTAGGTGGGTCATTCCCCAGTAGGGTGTATTACCACTATCTAGAGAAATTCCTTTTTGTCTTCTCACCTATATTTCGCTGCTGCAGCATTCGAAAGCGGTTGCTAATCTCAACCGCGGGGGTGGTAATACATTTGCTACACTCAAGCTAAATGAGTAGGCAGTCATGTGTGGCCGGGTTGCAAGACGTTCTTTTTGATCCCCTAGTGTATCCCCTCTAGAGTACACTGATCGGCAGGTGGTCCCATACCTTGTCATAGTTGGAATCCAATCTCCAATTAGAGCCCTGCGGTTTTTGATTTTATATTATATATATGGAGCGTGGGATGCAAGTGTTCCGCTCGATGGTTATTTATTTGATAAAAACTATCATAATTTTGGTATCAAAAAGGTTTTGGATTATAGTAATGTAAAAGCCGTCCATGTTTATGCGTGGGCTGGTCTTACTATTATCTTTTCTTTCGAAAGGTTTTCTAAAGTTAAATCAATCTGTTTTCATAAGAGAAAAACCCCATTCCATATTATCTTGCTTTCAAACTGTTTTAAAGTTTATTTACTCACACTAGTCCCCCGACTGACCCAGAGTTTATGTAATAAGCCGGAAAATCCGAACCAATTTGAAATTTTCATTCTGGCAATTTTAATGAATTTTGAATATTTAAAATGATTTATTTTAAATAATAATGACTAGAAATTTATATTGAATAGAATTAGAACATATATATTTAATTGAATCGACGTTAGAATATAAATATTTATTTTTATTTATAAAAGGAATTGAAAATGGAGCGGTACTTTGAAAATTTGATTTCAAATTTCAAATGAATGTACTGGATTCAAAATAAACCGGATTTTAGTGAAACCAAAAATATTAGGATCTATTTGAAAATATCTTTCCAACGAATCCGAAAAATCAAAATTTCATAGCGGGAATAAAAAGTTATGCCCAGTTGAAAATTCAAAATAGTCGCTATGGAAAATATAGCCCTTAAAAATGGAAATTTTGCAAACGACCTCCGTTTTCGCCGAAACCGCTTTTATTGGATCCGGGATGTCAAGTAAACGCTAGGTTCCAATTTTCATAATTTTTGAAATCAATATGTGAGCGTGGCAAAGTAAATTGTGTTTTGTCAGTTTCAGTCAATTTGGATCGACCAAAAAATAACCGTTTTTCAAAAGGTCTCCAAATTTTATGAAATTAGTTTTGTTAGAACCATATCGTCAATATAAAGCCAGAAAATATTTTTTGGGAATTTTTAGAGTCCGTATATGACCCCAGTAAATTGAAATGTACGTTTAAAATTCAATATAATGATTCAAATGATAATTTAAATGAAAACTAATTGAAACGATCGAATTGGCCTATGTGACATGTCCCATTGTGTTCATAATGAGGGTAATTAGCTTGGGGTGACAGTCGTTGGGCTCGATTTGGGGTTCAGACGAAAAGTCAACTTTTAAAGAGAAAAAATAAAATAAATAACATAATAATATATTTACTTATACCCACACATCTCTCCCTCTCTCTCTTCAGTTAATCGAATGAAATTAAAAAAAGGGCAAATGCAGAACGATGATGGAGCCGCCGTTCCTCCTCCGGCCACCGCGCAGGCCACCCATCTCGTCGCCGCCACTTGTCAGAACCCCCTCCTTCCGACGTACCCCTCCTCCACCTCATCCTTCGTTTCTGAACCCCCTCCCAAACCCTAGGCCAAAATCAAACCACTCCAACCGTTGTAGGCCCCGCCTCCGACGCCGCCAGCCACCAAGGTCTTCCCCCGACCGCCAGTTGCACTTACCGCCTCTCTCCGCCATCTCAGACCGCTGAGGGGCCCCACTCCTCCACCAAAATCTAATTGAAGGTGATTTTTCTATTTCCTTTTTTTTGATAATTAGTTTAAGAATATCTATATATATGAATAAAAATTAGTTTTATATTTATATATATTAGCATAAAAATAGAATTTTTATTATAAATAACATATTATAAAAAGGTGAGATTTTTTAATGTAGGAAAGATGTGATTTTTATAAAGTAAAAAGGTTCAATTTTTCTATATATGAAAGCAAGATAAAAATATGATTTTTATATTATACAGATAATAAAAATATGAATTTTATATTATATTGATAATAAAAATATGATTTTTATAATATGAATAACGATAAGAAAATATTATTTTTAGTTAGATAAAAATATAAATTTTATCGTATGTATGTAATAATATAAATATTCGATTTTTTATATATGTAGAATGGCGATAAAAATATAATTTTTATTTTGTAGGAATAATTATAAAAATGTGAGTTTTATAGATAAAAATACAATTTTTATAATGTTTTCATTATGATAAAGATACAATCTTTATAAAGATATCATTAAGATAAAAAATCATTTTTTTATATATGAAGCGAAATAAAAATTCGATCTTTATATAAGAAGTAGAAATATAAAAATATAATTCTTATATAGAAAGAAGCGTTGTAAAAATATATGAAGTAGAAGTAAAACTATGATTTTTATTTATTGGAATGAAGCGATAAAAATATGATTTTTATATATGAACAACATGAAAGGGATGCGTTGGAATTTCGAACAAATCCAAACAGTTCAGAAAGGAAGAATGGAGGAGTGGATCCCAAAGGTGAGAACTCCTCACTTTTATTTTATTTCTAGTTAAAATAAATACTAGGATGCAGATGTTGCTTAGCGGCACCCGTCATCCACAGACCATGGACGACTTGTTTGTTTGATTGATTATGTTATGAAAGTTGATTGTGTGATGTGGAATGGAATAAAATATTTTATAGTTAAAAATATAATTTTTAGCGTGTATATGAACAAAATAAATATCCATAATCAAATCGGACGATTTGTTTATGTACACACATTTGACTGGTATTGATTGGGACAATAAATTTTACACATCGCCCAACTACACAAATAAAATTCATTATTTGTTGATTGAAACCCCACACAGGTATTGGGGTGATATAAGACATACACTAGTCCCAACAATTAGCTGTATGTCGATCGATTGATTGACAAGCTATTGTAAGCGTTAAATATTTATATTTGATGCTTATGCAGTGTAGAATACACTCTGGATGATGGTTGACTGTGTTTAATTGTTGTTATATACATGTGTGTATGAAATCCATATAAATCAAATTATATGGTAATTGACTATGTCTGGTTCCAGTTCAGAAAGGAATGAATATTTTAAAATAACAATTATATTAAAATAATGAATATTTTTAAAAATAATATTCAGTAAAGAGTCAAAATTTGATTTTGATGTCCGATTTGGGATGGCCACGAATATATTTAAATATATAAAGCCGTATTAATTAGATTGATGCCATTTTGACGGAAAGATATTTATATCGATTTTATTCATTTTTATAATGAATATCGAAAAGGAACTGATTTCAAAATATAATGTTTTGAAAATACTATCATTTATATATCGATGATATGGAATATTCAATTTTGATTTGAAATTGAATATGAAGTTGAGATCGTTTTGAAAACGAATTTAAAACGATTTATAAAATACATTTTAAATGGAAATCGACGAAATATAATATATATATATATATTATATATATAATGGCCTGAATAGAACGCACTACGCTGCGGCAGTTGCGAATTTCGACCATTGACTTCGAATGGACATTACGGTAGATCCGACCGTCGGATTCTCCTAAAACCAGAACCGTTGGGTTCGTATTGAAAAGATCTTTCTAACCAATATTAGAGATTTGAAATCTAACTGTTAGATTTAGAATTATGTCCAAATCAAATTTGGAAAAGGTCGATGTAAGTGCAGTTCGATGGCCGTTTATGGAAATCGACTGTACGGGCCTTGATAAAATTATTAAAAACATCAATAATTTGTATAAAATCATAATAAATGATTTGGAAAGAAATGGGATGAAAAATTCCATATTTGAAAAGATAAAAATAGATCTTTATCGAAATGAACTAGTTATTAACTAGAATTATAATCCAATATTTTTAAATAAATAAATTGGATTTAAAATGGTTTTAAAAATAATTGGAATTTCCAATATATGAATTGGAATGGATTTGAATCGAAATTGTCTTCGGAATATTTCGATATTGGATTCCGTGATTATACGGATATTGTGGAGGAATTTGGAAGATATATATATATATCGTTATTCTAATACGGTATTTGTTGATTCCAGAATTTGATATTGAATATAAGCCGATATATTTTCTATTCAGAGCCTTGTGTTTAATATAAAATGTGATTTGGGGTTTGTCGTGAACGGTGTCTTCATTAACACTGTTCTTGAACCCAGTTGAGAAAAGATCAAATCTTTTTATCTAGATTTAATGAAGGATACCAATTAATTGATATTTAATTGGAATGGAATTGAAATTGGTCTTGGGTTTATCGTGAATGGTGTTTTAAATAACACTTGTTCTTTAACTCGATTAACAATGGAATACGATTTTGGGTTATCGTGAATGGTATCTTTAATAATACTATTCTTAGACCCAATGGAGTTAAGAAAAAATCAGAAACTATCTAGAGATTAGTTAAGTTGAATGGTTTCCTGGGTATTGATCTGATGTTGGTTTCGGCCTTTGGGGTTAATACTTAGGGAATTGTTCACTTGTTAATTTACATTTAAAGGCTGATGGAATGGAATGTGATTTTGGGTTTATCGTGAACCGTGTTTTAAAAGACGTTGGTTATTTAACCCAGTTAAAGACAAGAATATGATTATTGGGTTGTCGTAAATGATATCTTTAATAATACTGTTCTTAGATCCAATGGAGTTAAGAAAATCAGAAACTAACTGGAGATAGTTAAGTTGAATGGTTTCCTGGGTATTATTCTGATGTTTGTTTCGGCCTTCGGGGTTAATACTTGGGGAATTGTTCACTTGCTAATTTACGGTTAAAGGTTGATGGAATGGAATGTGATTTTGGGTTTATCGTGAACCGTGTTTTAAACGACATTGGTTCTTTAACCCAGTTAAAGACAGGATATGATTTCCCAAGTTAAACAATCGTTTATATTGATTTTTGGGAAGATTAAAACCAAGTGGAGTTTTAATGCATCTTTAATTAGATTGAAATGATATCCAAAGGAAGATTAAAGAATAAATTTAAAGAATTTATCTTTGATAAAATTAATGGGAACCTTTCCCAAAGCATAAGAATATTTGAATAAAGGAATATTCTGGATTGGAATGAGGCGTATGTTGGGGTTTTATAGAACTTGTTTATTATATACGCGGGTTATTCAGAAAGACCGGGTTTATCCCATTCTGAATAACTGATTCGACAATATGTCAAGGATGAAGACGGTGGTTGAAGACCAGAGGTGTTCACATCGTTTGGATGATTATTGATGTCTTGATTGGGTTGTACGCCCAAGTCAAGGTAATAAGTGGTGATCGTCCAGACGTACTTAGAGATCAACCAGATATGCAAGGACCTCTCCCTTGTATTGGACATATGGGGGAGGAATAAGGTGCCTTCAGTTTCGTTCAGAACCAGAACAAACTTGTAAATGGATGTGTATCTGACATTGGATTTCATTCTGTGTGATTGATTGACATCGATTACATAGCGTGAATTGCCTGTGCGGCATGCTGGGATGCAAATGACCAAGGCTTCTGTTGAAAAACAAAGTCTTGTGGTTAACGATCAAAGAACGGCTTTAATATAGCGTAGCTTTGTGTGGCGTTAATTCGCAAGCCTCACACCCCTGTGTGAACCAGAAACGGGAGAGGACTTCAGGGAGGACATGCATTTCCTTCTATCTAGGAGTGGTGTCAGTGTTTTTCACGCCCTGACATTTTACTTATGTGGATGATGGATAGCGAGGTGCCTCGATTATATCGGTCATTCCGGGGCCAATAGTTTGGTCGGGATATAACCAGTTTATGCCCCATAGGGCGGGGAAACGCAGTGTTCAGGCATTTTAATACACATCGTGTGGACCAGCCCTGACGATCCAAGGGCCCACTTGAGTCTGGGTCCTGAGGGGCAGGCTAGAGCGTCTCGAAGCGGTAAGGACAATCCCTTGCCTTGGTTCACAATGGAAATCTAACTTCCACTAAACATTATGTGGTTTTAATTGTAGAACTAGTATGGCAACATGATATATGGTACTCATGCCGTCTATGATTGATACATTTATATTTGAAGTTGTTTTCTTCACTTATAGTAATAATAAAAGTTGAAATTTAGCGTATCAAGAATTCTTTGGCTATTATAAGGTAAAACCCTATCCTCCGTCTTGCATTGCATTGTGTGATAGGACCTGGGCCTTATAATAACTTCATTGTTCTTTATTTAGTATTGCGCTGTTTATTTTATGCACGTATTCTTGGGAGGAAACCCGTTCCGTGTTATATGGCGTGGTCCCTTGATTTACCTAACTTTAAAAATAAAGATTAATAATTGTTTTAGTTCTCACACCAGTCACATGACTGACCTGGAGTTTATTGTTTTAACCTAAACTCTGAGTGCCCCTATTTTCTACACGGGCAGCTAGTAGTTTTGGTTTTGCATATTTATATTCATAGGATCCTGGTTTACAGCTGGAACGATATTCGGAAAGCTCTGTATCCGTATATCTCTTTCAGTGTGTTTTTGTATTATTTTCCGCTGCACTGTAATTTGTAAATCTCTGATATTTATCGAATGTATAATATTTATTCGTACTCTGTACATTCTTGTATTCTGATGTAAATTGTTGTAATAAGCAATGAAATGTTCTTCTATTTGTGTTATGATTCGTCTTGTTCTCAGTGCAATCCGGGTTTTCCCACACGGGGAAGTTCAGGTCATTTCAGTTAATTTTTCTGTGTTTTCCTAAACTCTTGGGTACTCATAACAATTGTTACGGGTAGACAAGTGATCCAGGTAGTTAGTGGAAATCTATTGGAATATTTTGGGCTGGAAATCTTGAAGTCAGCTTAGTAGTTATATCTATATCCAAGTATCAAGTGTGTATATTGTATTGGGCCCATAATCATGTAAGATAAAATATTCTGATGAAGTGTTCTATGATTTATTAAACTCTGATATGTAATATATTATGAAATATTATATTTTGTTGAAATTCCGCTGTGAGATTCTGATGTTTTTGTTAGTTCTATTTCTATTTCTTTAATAACATCACGACTTCCGAAGTCATCGAAAGTCGGGCCATTACATAAGTTATGAGCTAGTGATGATCAAAGCATGGCTTATTGAAGCGTAGCTTTGTGTATAATGAAACTTGGACAAACCACACACCCGGAAATGGCCAAAACATGAAAGATGTAGCAAGGTTAAGGGTAGTTATTTCCTTTTAGATAAAAAGGTGTACCATGGTATGGAGCACAGGTATTACTTATGTGGTGACTTCTACTTATGTGGATGTTGATGTTGCGAGGCCTCGGTGAAAGGGTGGTAACGATGGGGAAGTGATATACTCAGGCGTGATCTAAGTTACCTAGTTACAGAGATAACTCATTCTTGTGTTAGTAGATAGCCCGTTAGGATCTCGGGGCGCCCCTCTAGAGGCGTACCCATCGGTTCGGTAAGGAAGTTCCTTTGCATGGTCATTTGTTGGAAATCCATTCTCCACTACGAGCTTTTATGATTTCAGCTGTATAGCCTGCTGGTTACCAGTTGGAACATGTTAACATAGTGGGATAGGGCATTATGTTAGCTAAGATTGATACATTTATTTGAAAAATTGATTTCCACACTATGCACTAATAATAATACCAAAAATGGTTTTCACGTATCAATCATATTTGACTATCATAAGGAGAAACCTCGCACTTGTGTGCATTTGCATTGTGTGTGTGCCGCGAGACCTTATGTTAGTTTCATTTTCTAAAAGCATTGCGAACTTAATTGCATATAACAAATATATTGAGTTCTCACACCAGTCCCATGACTGACCTGGAGTTTATTTGTTTTCCCACAAAACTCTAGGTTCCCATAATTTTTCCACGCAGGTAGCCTAGAGTCAAGTTTAGTAGCCGTGTTTTGGAGCCTATGTCTTGGAGTCTTTCTAGTGTGTCTTTGCTTTGGTGGTATTGTTGTTGAGCATCTTTAGCTGCTTCTGTGGAACGTTTGGTTTTTGTGGGCATTGATGATTTGGAGCAGTCCAGGTGAAGATGAATTTTGCTTTTGGATTCACCTTGATTAGTTTGTTTCCGTTGTTCCTGTGTTATCTTGTTATTGTAAATAGTGTTGTACCCTGATGTTGTATCCATTGTAAACTCTGATGTAATCTCATATTATATAAATGAGAAGTTATTTTATTTCATTATGATTGTTCTAATGTGTTATATCTCCGAACAACTAGGAATCTGACATTTGTGTCTGTGAAATTTGAATACAAGTAGGTATTGAATGTCGATTTTCGAAGGTCGAAATTACAGGTCGTCACAGTTGGTAGCATAGCTTTTATTTATACAAAGATTTGGATTATAACTCATTAGATAACTCATTAGTGATGGGGTTAACAATGCCTTAGAATGAGTTGAATCCAATGAAATGCAAAGGGTTTAACTGTATCATAACCCCTAAGTTAATTCGTTCATATGTCTAAAAGCATTTTCATACTGTATCTAGATATTGGAAAATGAGTTATGGAGGCAGACATCGAGAAGGAAGCGGTACCACCACCAACGTTCGTAATGTTACTGTAGTTAATGAGACTGCGATTCAAGCCCAGACGCTAACTTTTCTTCCAGTTCTGAACAAGAATTAGACAAAATAGGCGAGAAACCGTATAAGGGATCTGATGATGTTATGAAAGCTCAAGCCTAGATTAACGCATGCGAGAAGATTTTCATAGGACTTAACATGGAAGATAACCTAACGTGGCTGCTAGCTACATGGAAATTACAGGAAGGAGCTGTTGCGTGGTGGGAGACTATCGCCCAAGGAAAATCAGAACATGACTTTTCATGGAAGGATTTCAAAGAAGTTTTTGAAGAACGTTATATGTCTTCGGCAGGACTTTCCAGGATGTACAAGGAATTTATGAATCTCAAGCCAAGGCAATATGTCTTTCTAGGAGTACATGAATAAGTTTAACGAACTTACTCGCTTTGGACCTGAACTGATATAAACCCTGTTAAAGAAGAATGAAAGATTTATTAAGGGAATGGAGTTGAAGTATCATGAGACGATGACTACGCATATCAAGAAATCCTTCATTGACTTGGTAGACATGGATAATATATATGTTATTATTGATAAGAAGAAGGGTACTGAAGCTAAGGAAGGGGATGGTAGCAACAATTGGAAGAAGAGAAAGTTCCATGGGAAGAAGCCTGAGCAAAAGGCTGAGAAGAAAGGAACGAAGGGAGATCATCTTAAGGATGTTACCCACTATAATTGCTAAGAGAAAGGCCATTATTCCCCCGACTGTAAGAAGCAAAAGAAGTCAAGGAAGCTAAACCAATGGTCCCGAGAACGTTATTACTACCACAAGCCAGGTCATATGATTAAAGACTGTCCCGTAATGAAGAAAGATGTGTGGCAAAATTCTATGCAATCAAGGATGAGCCTTCGACCTCGAAGGATGATAAAGGGAAGGATGTTTTGGAAGTTAATATTTTCATTTCTGATAAATTAGTCAAAGTTCTATTTGATGTTGGTGCCTCACGTAGTTTTATCTCAAAACCACTCATAGAAGAATTGAAACTTAAACCCAAATTTGTCGACAAACCCTTATGTGTAAGTAATCTAGTAGAAGGTCCTACTAGCCTGTGTTTGTATTGTAAAAATATTCCAATCACCTATTCACACCATGAATTCCCTTTTAACTTATTCATTCTCGACTTTGATGAATTTGAAATTATACTTGGGGTGGATTGGTTAAATAAATATGAAGCCAAACTAGATTGCGTAGATCAGAAAGCTTGGGTAAAGACAAGTCTTGGGAATTTTATTGAAATATCTTGTGTAGACCCTAGCCTAAAAAGAGATAGCTTGGTGTATGCCTTAGGTTACCCTGATACTGACATAAAAACTATACATCTCATTAGGGATTTTCCCGATGTATTTGAAGAAGTTAATAACCTTCCCCTACACTGAGAAACTGATTTTAGGATTGGCCTAGTACCCAATGCCAGACCCATTGTCCATCCAAGTCGAAGAATGGCTCCAAAAGAGAGAGAAGAACTAAACAAGAAAATCCAAGATCTTTTAAGAAAAGGATTTATTCGACCCGATCAGTCTAATTGGGGGTCAGCTGTAGTATTTGTAGCAAAGTCTGACGGTTCCTTACAATTATGTGTGGACTATATTGACCTTAATAAACAAACCCTCAAGAACAAGTATCCGACTTATTTGACTAGTTAAGTGGTGCTCATTTTTTACAAAGATGGATTTAGCCTCCGGTTTTCATCAACTCAGAATTGGTGAGGTTTGGATTCATTTGACTGCTTTTCGTGGACCCGACACTTTTTACGAATGGTTAGTAATGTCATTCGGATTGACAAACGCCCTAGCCTATTTTGTGGACTTAATGACTCGAGTATTCCGTGAGGTATTGAATAAATTTGTTTTAGTCTTCATTGATGGCATTCTGGTCTATTCAAAAACTGAGGAAGAACACGCTGAGCATTTAAGGATTTCCCTAGAGATATTAAGGAGAAATGTGTTTAAAGCTAAAATTTCCAAATGTCATTTTTGGAAAAAAGAAGTAAAATTTCTTGGGTATATCGTATCTGAAGAAGGAATCTCAGTAGATCCCGGAAAGATTTTTGCTATTTTGGATTGGAAGCAACCAATGACTCGAAAGGTAGTTAGAAGTTTCTTAGGATTGGCAGATATCACCGTAGGTTCGTCCAAGATTTCTCAAAGATAACATCCCCCTTGACAAATTTGACCATGAAGAATGCCAAGTTTGTTTGGTCATCT
The DNA here is from genome assembly GCA_030737875.1 of Allium sativum. Classification (NCBI taxonomy): domain Eukaryota; kingdom Viridiplantae; phylum Streptophyta; class Magnoliopsida; order Asparagales; family Amaryllidaceae; genus Allium; species Allium sativum. Next base: position 489,188,066 of record CM060916.1, read on the forward strand.
AAGTGTAAATAAGCTTTTAATGAGTTAAAGAAGAGATTGATCACTGCCCCGGTGCTGGCTATTATCAACGACAATAAAGGATTATCTGTTCACACGGATGCTAGTAAAGAAGGAGTTGGTGCCATTTTAATTCAAGAAGGAAGAGTAATTGCTTATGCAAACGGACAGTTGAGACTGCATGAAAAGAATTATACAACTCATGACCTAGAACTGCTCGCAGTGATATTTGCTTTAATAATTTGGAGACATTATCTACTTAGACAGAATTTTGACTTATTCACTGATCACAAGACATTGAAGTATCTGTTTATTCGCAAAACTTGAGTTTAAGGCAGCAATGATGGTTGGAATTTCTAGCATCTTACGATCTAGATATTTAGTGTGCCCTTGGGAAAGCCAACATTGTTGCAGATGCTCTGACTCGAAAGTGTGTTGTCCTTTCCTGCCTCTTTATCACTCCACTCTGGCTCTCCTAAAAAATACCGCCCACAAGCAAAAGAAGGATGAATTTCTACAAGGTATTTCTAAAAGAATTCAGCAAGGCAAAAAGTCGAGTTTTGAAATCGATGATAAAGTTATCATAAGATTAAAGGAAGAATCTATGTGCCCAGCATTAAAGAACTTAAGCAGGAAGTATTGGATGAGTGCCACAAATCCAAATTCGGCATCCAACCGAGAGATAATAAGATGTATCATGATGTTAAACTTACATTTTGGTGGAAGACGATTAAAAGGGACATATCTGTTTAAGTTACCATTGTGCAACGTGTCAGCAAATAAAGAGTGATCAGCAGAAGACTCCAGGATTACTTCAGCCTTAAGAAGTACCAAATTGGAAGTGGGATCAATTTTCAACGGACTTCATTGATGGTATACCTCACACTCGCTAAGGGAATGATGGAATCTGGGTTACTGTGGATCATTTGACTAAAAGTGCCCATTTTATCCCAGTAAGGTCATATAGAACTGCTGCAAGTTCGGCAGAATTGTATATCAAGGAAATCGTTCGATTGCATGGGATACCAAGCAGCATCGTGAGTAATCGTGGCCCTCTTTTCACCAGTCTTTTTTGGGAAGCTTTTCAAGATGCTTTGGGAACCAAGTTAAACTTTAGTACTGCTTATCATCCACAATCAGACGGATGAATGGAAAGAGTTAACAGAATTTTGGAAGATTTGTTGCGAGCATGTGTTCTCGATTTTGGAGGTTCGTGGGAAAATTATTTGCCTTTGGTTGAGTATTCTTATAACAATATTTATCAGGAAAGTATTAAGATGGATTTTGAAGCATTGTATGGTAGGCTATGTAAGTCACCAGTTTGTTGGATTAAGTCTGAAGATAATATTGTTATAGGACCTGATACAACCAGAGAGGCCACGGAGAAAGTGGATCTGATTAGGAAGAGGATGAAAATGACCCAGGATCGACAAAAGTATTATGCAGATCGAAGAGGAGGACATTAGAATTCTCAATTAGGGATTTAGTATTCTAAAAGTTTTTCTAGTGCATGGAGTTATAAGATTTGGAAGAAGAGGAAAATTAACACCCCGCTACATTGGACCATTCCCTGTTCTGAAAAAAAGTTGGAGCACTGGCATATGAGGTTCGGTTGCCTAAATGGCTCTCAGGCATGCATAATGTTTTTCACATATCAAATCTAAGAAAATATGTTCATGACTTTGATAAGACTGTGAAAAAATCCGCTCAACAAGATCCAAAAATTACACAAAATCTAGCCATTAAAAGAGATCCCACAAAGATCATTGGCCGAGATGAAAAGAGGCTAAGGAATAAGACGGTTAAGTTACTTAAAGTGTAATGGAGCTATGATCCCAAAGATTGTATTTGGGAAATAGAAGAGACTATGCAAAAATTCTACCCAAACCATAGAGTGGATATCCAAGACGAGTCTGACCCTTAGGTAAACCTATTTCTTTATTTATTTCCTTTGATTATTCCCTTCACATACAGTTTCGAGGACGAAACTTCTTTAGGGAGAGTAAATGTGATGATCTGGAATTTTTAACGAATTAAATACCAATTTTTGTTAATTTTATAAATTAAATAAGATTAAATTTTGAATTTATTTTGAAGAATAAATATAAGGATTTGAATTTAAGGTAATAAGGGATAAAATAATTCTTAATAAGAATTGGGATTTTTTAATACCTTTTGTTGTTTGATCGGATTTGTCAAACAATACATAGAAGATGGAATATAGTAACGTTAGTCTAATGTTGCATATAACTTTCTATGGCATTTTGAGTAAAAATGCTACCTAAAGTTGCTTTCGCATATAACTTTCTATAACATTTTGAGTCAAAAAGGCTACCTATAGTAGCTTTTCCCTTATTTTAACAAGTGTTAGGACACTTGTCTTAATACATGCATCCTTCTATGCATGGCTTACATAGGTAATATTATGTGTCACTCTCTTCTTAAGCTTTTCCCTTATGTTAACAAGTGTAAGACACTTTTCTTAATGCATGTTCCTTTTCATGCATGATTTACACATGTCCCATTATGTGTCATTATCTCCTTACTCCCCCTTTCCTATATAAACACTCACTCTCTTCACTTTTTCATTCATTCCAATTTTCTCATTCTTTCATCTTCTTCCTAAAGCTTAAATCCATGGCTTCCATGGTATAAATCCTCCTCCTTTTCCCTTGTTTTCCTCCTCCTCCAATTTTAAAATAATACAAAAAAATTGATGTTGTCAAACAATCGATCTATGATAGCTCTAGTTGGTCTAGTAGTCCTACACTAAAGACTGGCAGAGTGGAACCCCAATGTGAGAACTCGACACTTATATTTGTTCAATTATTTATGTTGTGTGAATGGTTGTTAAATATATGGTTATTGTAGTGTAAGCGTTTAGTGACAAACACTTATATGTACACATGCATACACCGTTGTATATATCTATATATGATTGTGTGATGGATAAGTGGATGACTTGTGTTTGTTATTAGTAATAGTATGTGCATACCCTTGTTACACACAGAGATGTGGATTTATATGGGTATCAGTTAATCTCTAGCCAAGTCGGTATTGTAAATGAATATTTTATTCATTTAAATGTAAAGTGAAATTCGGGAAGTCGAAATATTAATTTAAATTATTTTAAATGTTTTAGATAGTTTATAGAAGTATATAATGGTTATCTAAGATATTTTGAAGTATCTCAGAATAATTTTTATCGTGGTCAAAATAGAACTTGTCGGATAGCGGAAGTTCACGTATTTTAGTTGCAAAATTTAAACGCCTATAACTTTTGCAATTTAAATCGGATTTCCATGAAACGAAAAATATTTTCTTTCAATTAACAAAAACTTTCAAATAAGAAAAATAAGTTTCCATTTTCGACTTATAGTTTTCATTTTCAGCTTATAGTTTTCAAGTTATGTTTAAACCAATATTTGAAAAGGTTGCTGTAAGTGCAGTCCGTTGACTATAATGATAAATGGTCGCTTTAAATTATTTAAAAATATGGAAAATAATTTTAAAATCATAATTAATTATTTAAAAGTGATTTATGCTGAAATAATGAAGTTTTGGGTAATATATGTGTCATTTTTCCTAAACTAGCCAATATCGGTATTTTGAAACATTTTTTGTAACGTTGTTTATTCAATGTCGAATTTTAAAGGTATTTAACTTTATAACTCTCTTCCAAACCTAAGTAAATGATTACTAACATGTAATAAAGTGTTTCAAATGATAATTTGAGTTCCCAAACATGGAGTATAGATTGAGACTTGATTTGGTCCTGTATTAAGCGATTATTATTCGGTAAGACCAGGATCAGATATTGGACTTGAAAACCATTCCGAATAATAAAATGAAGTTTAGAGCAAATAAGCTTATGGAAACGGTGTTGAAGACCGGAACCCTTCACATTGGAAGGACTGTTTGCTGAATGTCCCGAATGGATAGCTTCCATTTGCAGATGGATTTTTTATATATCAGTTAAGTGGCAAGTAGCCCGAATGTATTTGAAGGAATTCCGAATTTTAGTTTCGTTCAGACCCAGAACGGACTTATATGGATTACGTGTCTGACATTGTAATTAACTGCATACCAACTGATTCCTATTAAATATATATCCGTTTAGTGGCAAAGAATTTATTCTCTCAGCTTAACACCCTTCCCTAAGACGTACGAACTTAGAGGTTATATATTGATAGACATTTGTTATGTGCTATGAATTGACAATGTGGCATACTTAAATTATGAGCTAGTGATTATCAAAGCATGGCTTCTTGAAGCTTAGCTTTGTTTATAACGTAACTTTGGCAAGCCTCACACCCCGAAAATAGCCAAAACAGGAAAGATGCAGTAAGGTTAAGGGTTGTTATTTCCTTTTAGATAAAAAGTGTACCATGGTATGGAGCCTATGTATTACTTATGTAGTGACTTCTTCTTATGTTGATGTTGCGAGGCCTCGGTGAAAGGTTTGTAACGACCAGGAAGTGATATATTCAGGCGTGCTCTAAGTTACCTAGTTATAGAGGTAACCCGGCTTTGTGTTAGTGAGAGCCCGTTAGGTTCTCGGGGCGTCCCTCTAGAGGTGCACTCATCGATTCGGTAAGCAAGCTCCTTTGCCTGGTAATTTTTTGGAAATCCATTCTCCACTACGAATTTTTATGATTTTAGTTGTATAGCCTACTGGTTACCAGCAGGAATACGTTAACATAGTGGGATATGGCATTATGTTGGCTAAGATTGACATTTATTTGCAAAATTGATCTCCACACTATGCACTAATAATAATAATATCAAAATGGTTTTAGCGTATCAAGCATGTTTGACTATCATAAGGAGAAACCTTGCACACGTGTGCATTTGCATTGTGTGTGTGGAGCATTTTAGTTATTTCTGTGGAGCGTTTTGTTTTTATGGGCATCGATGATTTGGAACTATCCAGATGAAGATGAAGTTTTGTTTTGGATTCACCTTTATTAGTTTGTTTCCACTGTTTCTGTGTTATCTTGCTGTTGTAAATAGTGTTGTACCCTGATGTTGCATCCGTTGTAAACTCTGATGTAATCTCCTGTTATATAAATGAGAAGTTATTTTATTTCATTGTGATTGTTCTAATGTGTTATATCCCTAGATAACTAGGAATCTGACATTTAAATCTGCGACATTTGAATACAAGTAGGTATTGAATGTCGATTTTTGAAGGTCGAAATTTTGGGTCGTCACAACAACTCAAAACAAATTATATGCATATATTTATAAAAGTAGAAGATTTATCTATTTATTGGAAAATACCAAATTCATAACATACTGCTATGTCAAAATTTTGTAATAATACAAACCATTTAATTATCTATATTGATATCAGTAACTAAAACAACTGGATTCACACAGTAATGTTGTTCGTGAAGTTAGATCCAAACACTCTTTAACATATTCTAGTGTACACTATATTTAACAACATTAACTTGTGTATATTAAAATTTTCTTATAAAAGGAAACAAACACATCGATTTGTTTCATACTTTGTATCACGTACAAATTATTTATAGTGAAACAATTTCACTTTAGAGACGAAGTTCCATTAGATTCCTGCATCCGTGTTTTACAACACAATCAATATTACAAGAATTAAACACATAAACTTCCAAAACAAATTCAAAGTACAATTTTTTGCAAGCCTTATGCTCTGATACCACTGTTAGGTTTTTAATGATCTAATCACAAACCAAATTTTGATGCTTTAACAAATATAATTAAGGATCTATGCAAAATATTGTAAATCGAAAAAAATCACACCATTTAGCTTCTAAATCCACGAAATCAAAGAAGAAGAAGATGATGATTCAAATCAACAAGCACAATAGATGTTGCTCCTCTATCGGTATCCACACGAACAAATTTATTTTTGATTGTCTTATGAATCGAAAAGAAAAGGATTGCGGTACTAGCTGCCAATAGGGTTTTAATTTCCTTTCGATCTAGTATCAATTTTATGGTTCTCGTGTGTTAATTTTTTATATGGAATGAGTAACCCTTTTTAATAAATTAAATGTATACCATAAAATAAGGAACCCACTGGCCAAACTTTTCAACGCTAAAAAAAATATCAACAGATTGATATTTTATTTATCCAATGAATGGTTTTCCCTTTGTAACGTTCTAAGTGTGTGACCCTATAGGTTACTATAACGTTGGCAATAATTTTAAAATCATATTTAAAATTATTAACAGTGAGTGGCATATAGTAATACATCACTGCTACACAAGTTATAGTAAAATCAACGATTCGATACGACCTTTTATGTGACCGGTGTTTCAATGCAATTTAACCCTTTTAACCAATATATCCATGATTAAACTCGAGGCATGGAACGTATCTTTATAATTTAATCCTTTTATCTTGATCGACAAGTAGGACTATATAAAACAAACCAATAATTGTGCCCAACCATGCATTTCGTAGTATCACTCAATCAAGAGCCCCATGAATATCTCTATTTATTTTGTAGGGTTAAATTCCATCTAGATCATTCATAGTTTTCATTTGATTCGAGATGTATCCAATAATCACCTTTATCGTCTACTCCGTTAAAAGTTACTTTTGATGATATCAAAACGCAAATATTGTCGAATAAAATTTTAATGATTTTAGGTCCGAGGACCATTACATCACTGTCACTATGAGAATAACTTACGAGACTATTAATTATATTCAATGAAGTTTTCTCATATTGGGTTGCCTAATACATTATTCTCAATTACATATTTATGTATTGACATTAATATCACGTATTATCAATGAGATATGATCATCAGTCAAACAACATACTAGTTTCAATGTTTTATTGCTGTCCTATATACAATAAAACTTGACTAGGGACATTTAAGAATTATTATACTTACTATTGTATTATATAATCTCATGTTTAAGTCACTTACTGTAACGACCCGTATTCTACACATCATAGGATTGCAGAATATTTATTTCTTTCCCATGTGAAGTCGTATGGTCATGTAACTTTGGGAAACATCCATTAGAGTCATTTCCCATGTTCATGATTTTTGTCGATTTTTAAACGACCATTTTGCCCCTAGTTGGTACTGTTTTGGCCATAACTTTTGATTGGAAAGGAATTTTGACCTGAAACCACTTCCATTAGATTCGTTTGATGGTTTACCTTTCCGTAGAGTGGTCATAATAGCCAAACGGACTTACCGTTTGGGAGATATGGCTGAAACAAGGTTTGGAGGGTGAAAAACTGCTTAATCGGGCCAAATCGGGTGATTATTGAGTAGGCCCATAACCCATTTCGGGATTAGGGTTATGGGGAGGCTGAAATGAGATAGAGGATCATTCCATTTCAGTTTTCTAGCCTCCATTTATCACCAAGGAACCCTAAAAATGGCCTCTAACCTCTAAATCACCTCCAAATCATCTCTTGGTCAAGGATTTGGCTTAGCAACCCCTAATCAAGGAAGATCTTCACCAAAGCAACATAGGAGTTGCTGTTTGGCATTGAGATTCACATCAAATCAGAGCTTTATTTCAGATCTTAGTTTTATTTGTGGCTAAGGTGAGTGATTTGCATAGTTTTACACTAATTATGGCTAGTTAAGGGTAATTAGTGTTAATTAGCGAATTTATACACTAGTAAATTCGGGAAAAATGTTCATAAATTCCTAAATGATGTTTTAGGCCTCTGATATGAATTTGGATTAATTTGGTTAAGTTTTGCTAATCCTATCATTAGTTTCACCTAAACATGCTTAAGGGGAAATATGGGGTTTTGGGTATGGTTGATCCATTTTAACCTATCATATTGATGTTTTGATGTTTGTGGTTGATTATGCATGTTGCTATGACTGTATGAAATGCTTTGTGATTGATTTCAATAGTTAGAATGGTCGAAAACGTCGTCGAATGGCGTAAACACTTGCTGCAACAGTTTCAGAAAACAGTGCAGGGTTCGGATCGGATCGGATATGGGGCTCGGATCGGATATGTTGAACTGAGCAAGGAATTCGATCGGATCGGAACCCAGCACTTGGGAAAAATGGCAAAAAGGAAGGCCACGCTAACTGAACTGGGATCGGATCGGATTAGGGAGGACGGATCGGATCGGAGGTATGAGGATGGATCGGATAGGAGCATGTGAAGGACGAGGAGACGGATCGGAATGGAGGCGCGAGCTGGAGGGGAGATGACACCCGACCCGAGACGAAGCACCCGACCCGGACCGATGGAGGACAACCGACCCGAACCGCACCAGAAGGAGACCCGACCCGAACAGAGGAAGGAGACCCGACCCGAACCGATGGCTTGAGAAGGAACCCGACCCGACCCAGTATTGACCAATAACCCGAGATGCAAAGGTAGTCCAATATGGGAAAGTTAGAGCTCAGGATCCAGTTGGGAACCGATGAGTTCACTTCATGGTTGGACTTTGCTGCGGGACGTGTGCTAAGGAGTTGTCGACGTTCATAACTTCGATTCACCACTAAGAATGAATGATGGGCTACTTATCAGTGCAGTAGGGTCATTATGACCTGAGGGGTAAGGTGATGGTAGCAAGACTACGTTATCAGTGCAGTAGGGTCATTATGACCTGAGGGGCAAGGTGATGCGTAGTAAGACTATGAGCCAGCGCAGATGGGGTGAATAACTCCATGGGGCAAGTGGACGTAGTAAGGATTGGTAAGGCTATGAGCCAGCGCGGATGGGGTGAATAACTCCATGGGGCAAGTGGACATAGAGAGGAATTAGTGGCTATGTTATCAGTGCAGTGAAGCCATTTATGACTTCATGGGGCAGAGTGATCGTAGCAAGGTATGTTGGGTGATCGAAGTGGCGAATATCGTATGCTTTACGCACTGAGTGAGAGATGTGAGGATGGATGCTATGTTTGATTGTTTGCCATCCCTATGACATGCACACCTCCCCCACCTCCGTATCTTTACACTGTTTGATATGGTACCTTAGAGTGTTGTACAGTATGTAGTGCTAACTCTTTGGTTGCAGGTCCAGGTTCAGGTATGTTTTAGTCTACCTGTTATTGTTCACTTTAGATGCTTATCGCTCATACCAGGCTTTATGTCTGACCCAGAGTTTTATGTCTCCTCTTATTACTCTGGGTGCTCACACGAGCAGACTAGAGACAGGTTAGCTGGTGATGCGCGAGTAGCTGATTCGGAGGCGGGCAGGAGGCTTCCACGTATTATATATATATACACATTCTCCCTGTGTCGTTGGTGGTCGCTACTTGGGCATTAGTAGTGTACCTCCTTTATCTTACTTTTGCTTTGAGACAGTTTGAAAGTTGTAATAAGCTGTATTTTGGATTTCCGCTGCTATGATGTTTAGTTCTGATTTTCAGCTTATGCACTGTCTCTCCTGTTTTATGTCAAGTATGTTATTATTATATTTTGTTCTATGCGCTGTGAGACATTCTACAGGTTCTTTGTATGTTCATTTCCTTCTTCCCTTTCCTTCTCACGACCCGTTCCGTGCTAACTGGACATGTGTACAGCGCACCTTTGGAGTAAATGTCGGTTGGTGCGGGGCGGGCCGTCACACTTGGTATCAGAGCTCTAGGTTGCGTAGTTAACCTAGGGAAGGACACTAGGGAGAGTTAGTACGTATATGAGAGTGCGTATTTGTGACTACTTTGGTTTTCAAAAGCTATGTATATATATACTATTAGTAGTATAAGAATGAAGTCGCACTGCACTAGCACCACTATGGGGTCGTTAATCGTTTCCCTTTTTCAGATTGACGATGAGCCGAGATACGAGGGGTGCTGGTAGAGGGACCAACCATGGGAATGCCGCTGACATGAGGGCGATGTTTACTAACCTCATGAGAGACATGCTTAGAGAAGTGCAAGGGGCAGTTCCCAATCCCGGAGTTGGTGTTGGCCCAGTAGTGCAGGCGCCTAGGGTCGATTTCGCCAAGTTGTGCAAGGATTACACTAATCTTGGTGGAAAGCCGTTCCACGGAACGGAGTCGGCCACAGATGTTCAAGATTGGATGGATAGCTGTGATCGTATCTTTGATGACTTGGGTCTTGAGGATGCGATGAAGAGAAGGCTAGCGTCTCGTCAGCTGCAAGGGCGAGCGATGAATTGGTGGAATGCCATTAGAACAGCTACTCCAGAGGATCAAGTTACTTGGGTTCAGTTCAAGGCTCGCTTTAGCGAGAAGTTCATTCCAGCTGCCCAGAAGTCAGTGTTGTTCAAGAGGTTCTTGGAACTCAAGTAGAATGGGAGGGCAGTTTCTGATTATATTGCTGAGTTCGACACTTTGTCGAAGTATGGACTGTCTCTCATTGATACTCCTGAAAAGAAGAATGAGAAGTTCATTACTGGTTTGGATGGGTACTTGGGGAAAGGCTTATCAATCACATCGATGAGACTTTTGAATCGATCGTGGGAAAAGCTTTGAGATCAGAGAGTCTTTACCCTAAGTCAAAGACTGAGGCTGCATCTGCAGAAGGGCCAAAGCCGCAAGCAGGCGGTGGAGGCAAGAATAACTCTCAGAATAAGAGGAAGCAGGACCAATCTAAGGGTGGTCAGAAAAAGAGCAATAAGGATGTTGAGTGCTTCAGCTGTGGAAAGAAGGGCCATTATGCTAAAGAATGTCGGGCCAAGCCAGCGGAAAGGAAGTGCTACAACTGTGGTCAAGTGAGACATCAGAAGGATAAGTGTCCGCAACCTCTTAAGGAGAAGCAGATTGTGAAAGCATATGCTATTGATGTTGTTCCTTCTTCGTCGAATGCCCCAACTGCAGCGGAGAAAGGAAAGAATGTTGTTATTCAAGGTATGCTTTCTATTTATGATGTACCAGTTCGAGTTTTGTTTGATACTGGGGCTTCCCGTTCCTTCATATCTAGTGACCTGGTAGATAGGTTGGGACTGGAACCCGAGATAGTCGATAGACCATTGGTTGTGACGAACCCGATTGGTGGTTCGACTAGCCTTAGTATGATTTGCAGGAATTTGGTCTTATCGAGTCATGGATGTATGTTTGTTTGTGATTGCTTTGTTTTGGGCTTTACTGGGTATGGCATTATATTGGGAGTCGATTGGCTCCAAAGATACGGGGTGGTGGTAGACTGTGAGGGCTTTTTGGTGACAGTGAGGGCGGATGATGGGCGGAGGGTAGTGTTTGGTAGTCTACCTAGTGATGGGGTTATGGCTAGTTTTGTAAATTCCCTCGACATCCCGCAGGATGAGTTGTCAGATGTGCCCGTGGTTGGCCAGTATCCGGACGTCTTCGAGGAGGTGACCGGGCTTCCACTACACCGAGAGATTGAGTCCCGTATTGATTTAGTGAAAGATGCCGGACCTATAGTGATGCCACTTCGTCGTATGGCACCAAGGGAGCAGTGAGAGCTCGGGGTGCAAGTCAGCAATCTTTTGAAGAAGGGATTTATTAGAAGGAGTGTCTCCGAGTGGGGAGCACCAGTTGTGTTTGCCACTAAGGCAGATGGTTCCCTTCGTTTGTGTGTGGACTATCGCGAGTTGAATAAGGTGACGAGGAAGAATAAATATCCTCTACCGCGGATAGATGATTTGTTTGATCAGCTGGAAGGAGCAAGAGTGTTCTCCCAGTTGGACCTCATGACAGGATTTCATCAGCTTCGAGTAGCGGATGAGAGTGTTCCGAAAACGGCATTTAGGACGCCGTCTGGATTTTATGAGTGGTTGGTCATGCCGTTTGGGTTGACCAATGCACCAGCATACTTTGTGGATCTTATGAATCGAGTATTCAGAGATCATTTTGATAAGTTTGTTCTTGTGTTCGTGGATGATATCCTTGTTTATTCAAGGACAGAGGAGGAACACAAGGGGCACTTGAGGATAGTGATGGAGGTGTTGAGGAAACACCAATTGAAAGCGAAATTCTCTAAGTGTCATTTTTGGAGAAGGGAAGTGAGATTCTTGGGCCATGTTGTTTCAGAGAGTGGTATTGCCATGGACCCTGCGAAGGTGGCTACGGTACAGGATTGGCCAACGCCCAAGAATGTAACAGATGTGAGAAGTTTCTTGGGATTAGCTGGATATTATCGTAAGTTTATCCAGGACTTCCCCTAGATAGCAGCACCGTTGACTCAGTTGACTAAGAAGAATCAGTCCTTCGTCTGGGACGAAGTGTGTGAAGATGCCTTCAAGAGTCTAAAGGAGAAGTTGACGCGTGCGCCAGTGTTAGTCATTCCTAAAGGGAATGAAGAGATGACGGTATACACGGATACTTGTGGTACCGGACTGGGTGCTGTATTGATGCAAGGAGGTAGGGTTGTAGCTTATGCTAGTCGACAGCTAAAGCCGCATGAGAAGAAGTATCCTACCCATGATTTGGAATTGGCAGCGATTGTATTTGCGCTGAAGATGTGGAGACACTATCTCTTGGGAGAAAGATTTGAGTTGTTTACCGATCATAAATCGTTAAAGTATCTCTTCTCTCAGAAAGATTTGAATCTCCGTCAGCAGAGATGGTTAGAGTTCTTGGCTTCGTATGATTTTGGTATCGCATACACCCCTGGGAAAGGTAATGCGGTAGCCGATGCCTTGAGTAGGAGACATGCCAGCTTAGGGGCAATGTTTCTTGAATGGAAGCAACTGGAGTATATCGCGGGGTTTGATTTCAGACCAAAGTGCGAATTAGATCCAGTCATGCTAGCTAGTTTGACGATCAGACCCACTTTGATAGAGCGGATTGGTTCTAGTCAGAGGGACGATCCTAATCTATTAGAAATCATCTCCAAGTTAGAGATGGGTATCGGTGAGGAGATGAATGTGTATAGGCTTGATCGAGACGGATGGCTTCGAAAGAATGGAAGGCTAGTTGTACCCAACGTAAATGGTTTGAGGGATGAAGTGCTTAGAGAATGTCATCACTCAAAACTGACTATACATCCCGGTGGTAATAAGATGTATCGATACATGAGACAGACTTACTACTGGGAAGGGATGAAAAGAGACGTTGGGAAGTTTATATCCAAATGCATGAATTGCCAGCTAGTTAAAGTCGAGCAAAAGAGGCCTAGTGGTTTGTTGCAACCATTGGAAATTCCCGAGTGGAAATGGGAGCAAGTCTCGATGGATTTCATCGATGGTTTACCAAGGACTAGATCGAGATATGATAGCATTTGGGTAATTGTGGATCGATTGACTAAGAGCACAAGATTTATACCAGTCAAATCGACCAGGACGGCAGCCAAGTTGGCAGAATTGTATATGAAGTGGGTAGTGAGATTTCATGGAGTACCTAAAAGCATTGTGAGTGACCGAGACCCGTTGTTCACTAGTGGGTTTTGGAAGAGCTTACAAGAGGCTCTAGGGTCAGGATTACATCTCAGTACCGCATACCATCCTCAGACCGACGGTCAGACGGAAAGGGTGAATCATATATTGGAAGATCTCTTGAGAGCGTGTATATTGGATTTTGGTGGATCATGGGATGACCATTTGCATCTAGTAGAGTTTGCATATAATAATAGCTACCAATCCAGTATCGGTATGGCTCCATATGAAGCTTTGTACGGAAGACCGTGCAACTCACCATCATGTTGGATAGAGACTGGCGAGAAGTTTGTGCTTGGACTAGATGTGGTGAGAGAAACTTCGGATAAGATTAAGATCATTCAGCAATGAATGAAAGCTGCCCAAGATAGGCAGAAGAGTTATGCCGATAAGAGGAGAAGAGACTTGAAATTCTCCGTTGGCGATTTGGTGTTTGTTAAGATCTCTCCGTTGAAGAGCGTGATACGATTTGGCAGGAGAGGCAAGTTAGCACCAAGATTTGTTGGCCCATTCCCTGTTCTTGAACTAGTCGGGAATTTGGCATATAGAGTTGGCTTACCAGAGAAAATGGCGGGAGTTCACAATGTATTTCATGTTTCCCAACTAAGGAAGTTCGTTCACGACTCAGATATGACTATTTCACCTGATCAGTTAGAGGACTTCGAAGAAGAACCCGAGGAGGTTGGGAACCGCAAGCCGATTCGTATTGTGGGGCACGATACGAAGCAACTTCGAAGGAAGTCGGTGAAGCTAATCAAGGTTCAGTGGGGCGAGGACGAGAATGATTGTACTTGGGAGACAGAGGAGAGCATTAGGAAGGCATATCCAGAACTCTTTGCCTGGTAAGATTTACTTTGCGATTTAGTTATTCCGCATGCTAGGGTAAACTTATTTTACTTGTTTTGCATGTTTGATTGTTGTTCTATGATTGATAGGCATGCGGGACCTTTGTGTGTGTTTGGATTAGGGAATTTCGGGGGCGAAATTTCTTAAGGGGGAAAGAGTGTAACGACCCGTATTCTACACATCATAGGATTGCAGAATATTTATTTCTTTCCCATGTGAAGTCGTATGGTCATGTAACTTTGGGAAACATCCATTAGAGTCATTTCCCATGTTCATGATTTTTGTCGATTTTTAAACGACCATTTTGCCCCTAGTTGGTACTGTTTTGGCCATAACTTTTGATTGGAAAGGAATTTTGACCTGAAATCACTTCCATTAGATTCGTTTGATGGTTTACCTTTCCGTAGAGTGGTCATAATAGCCAAACGGACTTACCGTTTGGGAGATTTGGCTGAAACATGGTTTGGAGGGTGAAAAACAGCTTAATCGGGCCAAATCGGGTGATTAGTGAGTAGGCCCATAACCCATTTCGGGATTAGGGTTATGGGGAGGCTGAAATGAGATAGAGGATCATTCCATTTCAGTTTTCTAGCCTCCACTTATCACCAAGGAACCCTAAAAATGGCCTCTAACCTCTAAATCACCTCCAAATCATCTCTTGGTCAAGGATTTGGCTTAGCAACCCCTAATCAAGGAAGATCTTCACCAAAGCAACATAGGAGCTTCTGTTTGGCATTGAGATTCACATCAAATCAGAGCTTTATTTCAGATCTTAGTTTTATCTGTGGCTAAGGTGAGTGATTTGCATAGTTTTACACTAATTATGGCTAGTTAAGGGTAATTAGTGTTGATTAGCGAATTTATACACTAGTAAATTCGGGAAAAATGTTCATAAATTCCTAAATGATGTTTTAGGCCTCTGATATGAATTTGGGTTAATTTGGTTAAGTTTTGCTAATCCTATCATTAGTTTCACCTAAACATGCTTAAGGGGAAATATGGGGTTTTGGGTATGGTTGATCCATTTTAACCTATCATATTGATGTTTTGATGTTTGTGGTTGATTATGCATGTTGCTATGACTGTATGAAATGCTTTGTGATTGATTTCAATAGTTAGAATGGTCGAAAACGTCGTCGAATGGCGTAAACACTTGCTGGAACAGTTTCAGAAAATAGTGCAGGGTTCGGATCGGATCGGATATGGGGCTCGGATCGGATATGTTGAACTGAGCAAGGAATTCGATCGGATCGGAACCCAGCACTTGGGAAAAATGGCAAAAAGGAAGGCCACGCTAACTGAACTGGGATCGGATCAGATTAGGGAGGACGGATCGGATCGGAGGTATGAGGATGGATCGGATAGGAGCATGTGAAGGACGAGGAGATGGATCGGAATGGAGGCGCGAGCTGGAGGGGAGATGACACCCGACCCGACCCGAGACGAAGCACCCGACCTGAACCGATGGAGGACAACCGACCCGAACCGCACCAGAAGGAGACCCGACCTGAACAGAGGAAGGAGACCCGACCCGAACCGATGGCTTGAGAAGGAACCCGACCCAACCCAGTATTGACCAATAACCCGAGATGCAAAGGTAGTCCAATATGGGAAAGTTAGAGCTCAGGATCCAGTTGGGAACCGATGAGTTCACTTCATGGTTGGACTTTGCTGCGGGATGTGTGCTAAGGAGTTGTCGACGTTCATAACTTCGATTCACCACTAAGAATGAATGATGGGCTACTTATCAGTGCAGTAGGGTCATTATGACGTGAGGGGCAAGGTGATGGTAGCAAGACTACGTTATCAGTGCAGTAGGGTCATTATGACCTGAGGGGCAAGGTGATGCGTAGTAAGACTATAAGCCAGCGGAGATGGGGTGAATAACTCCATGGGGCAAGTGGACATAGTAAGGATTGGTAAGGCTATGAGCCAGCGCAGATGGGGTGAATAACTCCATGGGGGCAAGTGGACATAGCGAGGAATTAGTGGCTACGTTATCAGTGCAGTGAAGCCATTTATGACTTCATGGGGCAGAGTGATCGTAGCAAGGTATGTTGGGTGATCGAAGTGGTGAATATCGTATGCTTTACGCACTGAGTGAGAGATGTGAGGATGGATGCTATGTTTGATTGTTTGCCATCCCTATGACATGCACACCTCCCCCACCTCCGTATCTTTACACTGTGTGATATGGTACCTTAGAGTGTTGTACAGTATGTAGTGCTAACTCTTTGGTTGCAGGTCCAGGTTCAGGTATGTTTTAGTCTACCTGTTATTGTTCACTTTAGATCCTTATCGCTCATACCAGGCTTTATGTCTGACCCAGAGTTTTATGTCTCCTCTTATTACTCTGGGTGCTCAAACGAGCAGACTAGAGACAGGTTAGCTGGTGATGCACGAGTATCTGATTCGGAGGCGGGCAGGAGGCTTCCATGTATGATATATATACACATTCTCCCTGTGTCGTTGGTGGTCGCTACTTGGGCATTAGTAGTGTACCTCCTTTATCTTACTTTTGCTTTGAGACAGTTTGAAAGTTGTAATAAGTTGTATTTTGGATTTCCGCTGCTATGATGTTTAGTTCTGATTTTCAGCTTATGCACTGTCTCTCCTGTTTTATGTCAAGTATGTTATTATTATATTTTGTTCTATGCGCTGTGAGACATTCTACAGGTTCTTTGTATGTTCATTTCCTTCTTCCCTTTCCTTCTCACGACCCGTTCCATGCTAACTGGACATGTGTACAGCGCACCTTTGGAGTAAATGTCGGTTGGTGTGGGGCGGGCCGTCATACTTACTTAAAACTATATCATTCTGTATTAATATTCTAAGGACATCCATTATGTTAATATTACGCAGTAAATATAACACAACGTAATATTTTACTCAAAATAAAATATAACATCAACAATGTTATTGTTCACATCGAATGGATTTCTTCTAGGGCATAAACTCTAACAACTATAACAACGACTTGCATACACGAGCACACAACACTCGATTGACACCCCGAAGCTTGGAACCAATCCTCTAACTCGGGCCTTGAACCAACGATGAGGCCGAGTATAAATAAATAGACTTGAACCTCCAACCAACGATGAGGCCGAGTATAAATAAATGAACACGAGTCTTGAATAAACAACGAGACAGAGTATAAATAGCTCGGGACGCTCATTAACTTGAGTGTCCAACTCAGATCTGAGGCCTTCGGACTTAGGGGCAACCTATCAGTCGATTGAGTGTGACATCGATCGCTCGCTTGGCTCCATCCGACCCATAGGGTCTGGGCCCGGGTACCAATCTGGCGAACCAACGACGCCCTCGAACTCTAACCCGAAAGAAACGACGGGAGAGTCTAAAGGACGAACCAACGATGTTCATCCTGCCTCCTCATGACTCTGGATCGATGACCGAAGGAGATCCTGAGAAAGAAGACCCCAAACTCGAGCTCTGCACGACCCAAAACCAACGACCGAAAGAAGGCCTTGGGAGCGATTCACTCAGCATGACTCGAAGGCCTAAGAGCGAAGTCACTACATATAAGCTTCACATGACTTGAACACATCGAGAGGGGAGCCTCGAGACAAATTTTGCTTAAGTGTAACGACAAGTACATTTGCGCAAGTACTAAGATTGGAAATCATAGACGAACATTTGAACACTTAACACAAGATATGGTATAAGAAAAGTTAAATAGTACTTTCATGCACAACAAAAGAGAAAACTACATCTGTCTATCTTTCTTTCTAACGATGTGATGTACATGAAAACCATATCATGCCTCTAAAAGGGAGGGTCATCCTATTGGACTATATAACCAATCACTTGGGCGAGTCGCACCTCTACTTCTTTTTATTATCAGACTCAGCATTGGACGGCTCACCATCCTTCTTCGTCTTCCTTTTCTTGGTGCTTCTTCCTCTGCTTCCTTTCTTCCCCTTGGTTGAGGTAGCTAACCGGGGGACAGTAGCTTAATCTCCCCCTCTTCATTGTCGCCACTCGAGATCTCCATCGCTTCCTCGTCTCGGGGAGGGATCATTTGCAAAGGTTTGTGGATGACCTCATTGGAGAGTGCGAGTATCGCGGGGATGCCCTCCTCTATAGTCTTCCTGGCCTTCTTAGCCTCCTTATCGGCCTTATTCTTGGCCTCCTGCTCGGCCTTCTTCTTGGCCTCCGTAGCTGCTTTACGTTGCGCCGCTGTAACGAACCAAAAATTTTAAAATAATAAAATGATGTATTAATAATTTCAAAACTTTAGAAAGGTAAAAATAAAATATATAAATGGCGTTAATATTGAAAACAAAACTTATTTTATTCTAAATTTAATGGTGCATAAATATTTCTTGTTAATAAAATTTAAAATCATAACGCGCATTGTTGAAATATGCGTAGAACGGATTAACGTTCGCATGTTCGCCATATTGTTTGTTCATACGAATAAATAATAAATAATGAAAAATGAAAAAAATGAATTTAATTTTTTTGCCTTAATCGCGTTAGCCAAATAAGTAAGAAAATAAATAGTTAACGCAAAATTTAAACCGTGCAATAACGGTTGACATTTTCAGCCAAAATTAACACTTAACAAAAATAACAATGGTCCATACTATCTCTGAATTGGTAATTAACGATGATTATAGATCTGATTTTAACCTCCTCTTAAAAATATGGCAAGACAAAAATCTTCATCTGTCAGTAGCCAAATATTTGAAAACACTGTGCAAGATTTCAACTATCTCTCCTTTGTCAGTAGCTATTATTTGCAACAGTACAGCGAGATTTGAAATTATACGGTGAGAGAATCCAATGCCATTTCTCCAATAAAATATTTGAACCGCACTGATATAAGCAACCCTCTTCTTTCTTCGCGTGACCAACATCTTCTTCTTTCTACCCATCTCTGTGCTACTCCTTCCATCATCTTCTGTATCCTTTTTCTCCTTCACATCCCAGTCCTTAGAACAAAAAAAGTAACCAAATAAATTCGCATGCCTGGAGGCTGAAATCTTCCCATAACTCTTTCCCGTGGAAGATCACTTCCATAAAACAGTGCCAAACCGTTGCTGAGTTCAACGCTTCACCCACCGACGACACCAAAGCCTTCCGCTCCTTGCTCCAACCTAGACTCCACCTTACTCCGGTGCGGAAACCGTGCCTTCACACACACCGCGCTTCATCCACTCCCACCAGTCCGCACTTCAGATAAGTCCATCACTGACTGACGCCGCCTAGCCGCTAGCCCCACTGTCCCTTAGTTTTCACTGCTCCATTCTTTGAAGACCAAAACCGCACTTCAGTCCGTGTCCTCCCTCGCGCCACCCAGCTTTTTACGTAAGGCCATCCCATTCTTTACCCCATTTTGTGAATTCCTTTCTGTCGAACAATACATCCTACCTTAAAGGTAAGGAAACCACACCTCTTCACTCAGGAGACCACAACCGTGCCCTCACTCAGCTCCACCTCTTGAAAACAAACATGCGCCTCCATTGTTTACTGGAGTAGCAACCGCAAGCCATCATGACCAGTCGTCGTCCGTCAACTCCGTTCACCATCGCAGTCATTCCCTACGAGTTCGTTGCATCGCCCAACACTCCAGCACCTCTTCCGGTGAGTAAACCAGGCATGTTACACTCCGTCGTTGTCGCTACCGGCTCCATTCAACCACCACCATCTCGTCCAACGACTTGAAGCTTGTCGTGAGTTCCTTTTGCACTTAGCTCCATTCCGCTCAACTGTAGCTTGCATGGCCATATATATACATCGGTCTGGAGATGCTTCTTTGTTCAGTTAACAAGTCACATGTATATATAGACTTATATTGGTGTTAACTGGTTAAATGCTTCTTGCGTGAAGTCCTGATGAAACCACTTCACAAAATTCCTTTACACTGAGCTTAGATGAATATAGTGTTTTAGCTTGTTATAAGTCCATAAGGGTGAAACGCAAGAAGCAAATAATTTTAATCCTTTTTATACACCAGGCTGTTCGGAAATGTTCGTGTACTGAATGGTACTCATTCAGGACCCAATACAGGGTGTGTGTTATGTCTATTCACAAATTATGTTAGAATATAATAATCACCTCTTTCTGTTATAAACAAAGATGTACAAAGCTGAGATGTTTGACGTGTGACAAGTAACTGAGAGGTTAATAGTTCGAATCCCGCTGTAGCCGCTTTGTTTTGGTCAATTATTTTTGATTGAAATCTTTTTGGTGTAAAATTATACATAAAATTTAGACCATTTTCTAAATAATAAATCGTACCTTTGTTCTAGGTAGTGAATTCCTCCTTGTAGCCGTTAGTGTCATCCTACTCGTATCCTGCCTTCTCTTGTTGCCATGGAAGGTGAGTTTTTCTCACTCACACACTAGCTGATTATTAAGTGAATTAAAAACATGAGATGTTAAATGAAATGTTAGGGTGCTCTAGATTTGTTTGCTTTATGGTTGAGCACGTGCGACGCGCACAGTTATTTCACATAACATAATATGGATGTATATTTGACATGCTATGTGTATTTTCTCACGATGCAAGTTCCCCTTTGATTAATAACCATTACGGGTTGAAATGATACATACCCAAACCCCTTATGTATTCGAATCGATTTGGGAAGTGGGTTGAAATGATACATACCCGGGATTTGAATATTTTAAAAGAACAGATTGAAATGATAAATCTCCGTTCATAGGTAAAAAATTTCATACAGACACCGTGGTCAATAAAATAAAATATTTCTAAAATATTTTATCAATTTATAAGTAGAAATTTTAGATGAAACTTCTTTATAGTATAAAGAAAAGTTAAAGAAATTTTGTTCAAATCTTAATTGGATTTTTGTAAGAAATCCCATTTGTATTCAAATAAATTTGAAAGTGATTTTTGCAAGTTAATGCTTAATTTTAAATTTATTTGAATGAATTTTCCATTATTTTATGTTCATATAATGAATCTAATAATATGACGATTTTGAATTAAATGGTTAATGTAAAAGATTTGCAAAGCTTTGATAAATATTTTCCAAACTTATGTTAATATATGATTTGTCAAAGGGATATTTGCCATATGAATGCATACAAAGGATTTTGATTCATAGCTAACGCTAAAGTGGGTTTGGGAATTTATTATATGAGTGGATATGTGAATTTCAAGTTAAGTAATTATTCGAGAATCGTTTTAACGATGAAGTGTTGAAACTGAACCAAATCAAAAGAATTGGGCTTAAGCATGAATTCTTATTGGGAAAGAAAAATGTAAACATGGATTTAGAATTGGATTGGATTAATACTACTTGTTTGAACTATATTTTATAAAAGTAATTTTCTGCATTACTTGGTTTTATAATTATTCTTTATAAAATGATTAGATTTCTTTAACCATATAAAATTTAAAATAGTTTCCAAAATATATATATGCTTACACATTTCTTTAAATTTAATATACATACACTATTTGCAAACTTAACTTTTCTAAATATATTTATTTTATTTCATTTTGTTTTGAGTAAAACTTATGTCCAAACCAGTCTAGTGAATCCAAAGCTGAATATTGGTTGTATAATCCTAATCGAACCATTTGTAAATGATTTGGGATAATTGATTTTGGAGCAAGACTTGACATAAAGAATATTTGTGATATTTGAACTATGTTTTCAAATCTAATGGCCACGGTGTAAAAAAAATGTAAGCGTTGATTGTTAAAGAGACCGGAGTCGGAAAATGGCATACTCGCTGTCAGGGCTGAT
The DNA here is from genome assembly GCA_030737875.1 of Allium sativum. Classification (NCBI taxonomy): domain Eukaryota; kingdom Viridiplantae; phylum Streptophyta; class Magnoliopsida; order Asparagales; family Amaryllidaceae; genus Allium; species Allium sativum. The sequence continues at coordinate 489,209,947 of CM060916.1, forward strand.
ATCACGTTAACAAATGTATACGTGATGGAGTATCGGAACGACAAGAGGATGGCTTGGAAGCGACCACTGGATCAAAGAAGGCAAACGATGACGAAATGGCCTTGACCTTTGGTTTATAATTAAAATGACTAAAACAGGAGCTATACCGTGACTAATTGAGGTCGCACCTCATATCGGACATGCTTCTTCGATACCATCTCTATTACTGTTGTGATTGATTTGAGGGACCCCCTTTGATTTGGGGGCGTGTTCCGAGGTGGGAGGTAGTGGCTGTTATGCGTTACCACCGGTCCGGGAGTGCAACTTGTAGAATCCTACCTTGGGTATTGCCTCGTGTGCCTTGTCATATTTATCCTATACGAACCCCATAAATTTTGATTTAGTATTGATTTCTATGAAGTGCCCTCTGATAACTCTTGTGCGGTGAATTTACGGTACTGTATAGACTGTGATGCCTATAAACTGCTTAAGGGTAATATGATAATCCCGCTTACGCTATTTTCAGTATATTTACTTTAATGAATAAACATTACAATAATAGCTTACTATTATATATGTATTATTTCCACGGATTCTTAGAGGATGGAAATCCCAAACATCCTTTAAGTTATTGTACATTTCAGTAGAGACTTCATTTGGTTTAATTCACTTATATGAGACTGTTAGTCCTAGCCCTTGCATATTGTTTCTTTGACTATATGTCTGGGTCAGCTTGAGCACCATAGCCGTTAGTGACGCACTTGGGAGATTGGAAAACCATTTGGACCACCTCTAGTTATCATCTATCTAGTAATCTATTATCCAGTCTTATTATCGGTATTTGTATGTACATTATCTACTGTATGAGCTTATGACTCTCTGTATACTATTATGTATCAAGTATCATGTAAGAACCTATGTACTATTATGATTCCGCTACAAGTTACTCTGCTTATGTTTCTATGATTCTGTGTTCTAATTTGCATTTACCTCATTAGAGAAATTAACAATTCACTGTTCTAAGCAATTCAAGTCTGACATGTATGGTTTATTATCGATTTGAATGGTTTGAAATAGTGTGTCATTACAACTTAGTATCAGAGCTGAGGTTTAACCTTAGTTATTGAGGTAAATAACTCATTAGAGATAGGATGGAAACGTCCTAGAATGAGTAAAATCGAAATCAGAATCCAATCTTTTCGAGAGAGCGTATTTTAAAAGTATAAATATTTTGAAATAAAAGTTTTCAAAGTATTTTATTATAAAGTTATAATTTTTAACCAATCCTTTGTTTTAAGCCTATTCTTGAATATTCCTGATGGCCACCACCCGTAATACCGCTAGAGGCCAAGGTAGAGGCCGTGGAGCTAACCTAGTTGAGCTTGAGCCACTAGTCACACCAGCCCAACTTGTAGGTTTACTAAGCTTTGTAAGGGATACACTCAACTAGGAGGTACTAAGTTTGCTGGTTCTGAGTCTGTTGTCGAAGCACAAAAGTGGCTAAATGATTTGGAAGGGAACTTTTCTGGCCTCGAGATCACCGATGCACGGAAGCGTCAAAAGTCCGCTTGGCAACTTAAGGATGCCGCAAGGAATTCGTGGGAATCTATCACCATCTATGCTACTGAGACCAACTTTACATGGAAGCAGTTTAGGTACATCTTAAGTGAAATCTTGTTTCGCCTTCTATTCTTTTCTTTAAGCCTATCCTAAATTTGAAACTTTTAGGGACGCTTTCGTAACCAAATGGATGCCAGATGCTGGGAGATCCAAATTGTATCGGGAATTCATGGATCTTAAGCAAGGCAACATGACTTTTGCCAAATATGAGAGGAAGTTTAACGAGCTATCCAAATTTGGCCCGAACTTAATTAAGACACCACTCCAGAAGAACGAGAAATTCATACTTAATGCACGCCCGGAATTCTATGATAATTTGATGAATCATCTTAATGAGCCTTTCAACGAACTCATGAACTATGCCACTATATTTGAGAACTCTCCAAACCTCAAGGGAAAACAAGTTGTTAATGCGCCTCAGTCCCATGGATCATCCAGCAATTCAAAGAAGAACAAGTCGAGGTTTTGGCCAAAGAAGAGAAAGCAGAACCCACAAGGTGTTGGATATCATGCCCAGAAGCCTCCCACTGATCTTTCAGCTATTACTTGTTTCAACTGCCATCAGAAGGGTCATTACTCCAATATCTTCCCTTAACACTGCCAAAGCTCGTGCCCTACCAACTCATGTACCCCACAATGACCTTTGTCATGCTTGTCTTCCCTCGGACATATTAGTAGGAACTGCCTAACTCAAAACAAAGGAAAAGCGTCTGGAGTCTTCGCTATGACATCTTCCACTCCTCCCACAGGTGACGACACTAAGGGTATACTCTTCAATTCTTTTACTTTGTTTTCTTATCTTGTTCGCGTTCAATTTGACATGGGTGCTTCACATAGTATATCTCCATTGACCTTTGTGATAAATTTAAGAAAGCTTTAAAACCCAAGTTTGCAGCTAAAGTTTTGTGTGTATCTAACCCGATTGGAGGCCCAACCCATCTTAGCAAGATTTGCAAGGGAGTTAAACTTCTTTTTGACATTCATCATTTCACGGGTGATTTCTATGTTCTTGGTTTTAACGCCTTCGATATTCTTCTTAGAGGCGATTGGCTCGAGAAGTATAAAGCAGATATTTCATACAGGTCCAAGACTGTTTCTTTAATAGATGACAAAGGAAATAAGTTAACGATCGTATATCGTACGCCAATAGATTATGCAGGAAGTTTCGTCTTCTCGCTCGATTCTTATTCCGACAATCTTTGTTCTACTCCAATTGTCCAAGACTATCCCAGCGTGTTTGGCAAAATTATGAGTCTTCCTCCTAAGCGAGAAATTGAATTCCGCATAGATCTTGTCCCAGGAGCCCGTCTCGTAGTCCTCCCACCTCGAAGAATGGTACATAAGGAAAAACCTAAATTAAAAGTGCAAGTTGAAGATCTTCTATGGAAAGGACTTATTAGACCAAGCTATTCAGAATGGGGAGCCGCTGTGGCATTTGTGACCAAATCTGATGGTTCACTTAGGATGTGTTGATTATCGAGAGCTAAACAAGCTTACTTTGAAGAATAGATACCCAATGCCTCAAATCAATGATATGTTCGATTAGCTTTATGGAGCCAAAGTTTTCTCTCAACTCGATCTCGCCACTAGTTTTCATCAGCTTAGAATAACTGAAGAAAGCATTCCCAAGACTGCTTTTCGTACCGAGAATGGTTTCTACGAGTGGTTGGTTATGCCATTTGGTTTGACTGATGCTCCAGCTTACTTTGTTGACCTTATTAATCGTGTTTTCCGCGAAGTTCTCAACAGATTCATCCTTGTTTTCGTTGATGATATTCTAGTCTTCTCTAAATCTGAAGAAGAGCATGAGTCGCATTTGAGATATGTCCTAGGAACTCTCCAAAGTCATCAGTTGAAAACCAAATTTGAAAAGTGTCATTTCTGGCAGAAAGAAATTCGTTATCTTGGCCATATAGTTTCTGAAAATGGAATATCAGTCGATCCAGCCAAGATTGCTGCGATCAATGTAAGTTATATCTTTATTTTTCTTCGTATCTAAAAAAATCCTCTTATGCTTTGATTCGATCTTGATCTTAGTCTATTTTCATGATTGGAAGAAACCGGAGAATCCATCTAAGGTTCGTAGTTTCTTAGGTCTCGCTGGCTATTATCGACGATCCATAGAGAAATTTGCTCGTATTGCCGCACCTTTGACTACTTTGACTAGGAAGAATGCTAAGTTTGTTTGGAGCAATAAGTGTAAAGTTGCATTTGCGAAGTTGAAACAAAAGCTTACTACTGCACCTGTCCTTACAGTCCCTAATGGAAATGAAGGATTTACAGTTTATACTGATGCTTGTACGGAAGGATTAGCATCCGTTCTAATGCAGAATGGAAGGGTGATCGCATATGCTAGTCGACAGCTTAAGGATCATGAAGCTAATTATGCGGCCCAGGATCTAAAACTACTTGCGGTAGTATTTGCTCTAAAATTATGGAGACATCATCTTTTGGGAACCAAGTTCGAATTATTTACTGATCATCAATCTCTTAAGTATATATTCCCCCAAAAAGACCTGAACCAGAGACAAGTTAGATGGCTTGAGTTCCAGAGTTCTTATGACCTTGACATCAACTACACTCCTGGAAAAGCAAATGTGGTAGCTGATGCATTGAGTCGAAAGAAGGCTATGTTATGCCAAGTTTCGGTTTCATTTCCTCTTATGGATCGTATAGAAGCAATTCAAGATGAAGATCCAGAACTTAAGCTTATGAAGCAAAATGTTTGGAATAAGGAAAGCAAGGAGTATAATGGAATGGGTGCTCAAATTGATGACAAAGGAATTTTGAGGATAAATGGTCATATATGTGTTCCTAATGTCAATGCCTTAAGGAAAAAAGTATTAAGAGAAAGTCACTAATCCAAACTCTCCATTCATCTAGGTATACACAAGATGTTCCAAAAGGTGAAGAAGTTATTTTGGTGGAGCGGTATGAAGTGAGATATCTCTCATTACGTTAGTAGATGCGTGACCTGTCAACAAAGTAAAGCTAATCATCAAAGAGTAGCCGGATAATTGCAACCTGTAGAGATTCCTAGTTGGAAATGGGATTAAATTTACATGGATTTTATTGACGGCCTTCCTACGACAAGAAAAGGAAATGAGAGCATTTTGGGTGATTGTTGATAGATTGACCAAGTCAGCACATTTCCTTCCTGTTAAAGTTAGTCGTACTGCTGCGAGCTTAGCCGAATTATATATGAGAGAGATTGTTAGACTACATGGAATCCCTTTTAGCATTGTCTGTGACCAAGATCCTGTGTTAACGAGTAGATTTTGGAAAGTGTTTCAGGAAGCTTTGGGTACTAAATTGAATCTTAGCACTGCCTATCATCCGTAGATGGACAAATAGAAAGGCTAAACCATGTATTGGAAGATCACCTTCATCTCGTAGAATTCACATATAATAATAGTTACCAGGTAAATCTTTAGTAAATGAATTCAATTTTTCTTAAATACCAATCTTGAATTTCTATCGTTGTATCCTAGGCGAGCGTTAGGGAGCCACCGTTTGAGGCCTTGTATGGGAGACCATGTAGATCGCCTGCTTGTTGGATTGAATATGGAGATAGTTTACTTCTTGGACCAGATATGATAATGGAAGCAATGCAGAAAGTTGCATCAGGAATAAATTGAGGATAGCAAAGACCGACAAAAGAAATATGCGGATAGAAGGAGGAAGAAGTTGGAATTCAAAGTTGGAGATCAAGTCTTTTTGAAGATCTCACCATTAAAGAATGTAATTCGATTTGGAGGAAAGGGAAGCTAGCTCTGAGATTTATTGGCCCATTCCTTATATTAGAGAAAGTTAATCCTTTGGCTTATCGCATTGAGCTACCAGAGAAGCTTGTCAGAGTGCATAATGTGTTGCATTTATCCTATCTTCGGAAATATTTGCACGATCCTTCATCTTATATTCCACCAACTGCACTGGATAGCTTGGATATCGAGCCAAACTTGACCGTCGAGAGGAGACCGCTTCGTATAGTCAATTGAGGTACGAAGCAGCTTAGGAAGAAATCAGTCAACTTGGTCGAAGTACAGTGGAGTGATGACAATCGAGATTGTACTTGGGAGACGGAGGAAAGCATGCATGCTTCAAATCAAAAACTATTTACCCAGGTGATAACTTGTTGATTTGATTATCTATCTATATCTAGTCATTTGCTATCTATTCTTTGATCGATTCCTTTTCGAGGACGAAAAGCTTTAAGTGGGGAAGGCTGTAACGAACCAAAAAATTTAAAAGAATAAAATGATGTACTAATAATTTTAAAACTTTAAAAAGGAAAAATAAAATAAATAAATGGCATTAATATTGAAAACAAAACTTATTTTATTCTAAATTTAATGGTGGATAAATATTTCTTATTAGTAAAATTTAAAATCATAACGCGCATTGTTGAAATATGCATAGAATGGATTAACGTTCGCCACATTGTCTGTTCATATGAATAAATAATAATCAATGAAAAAAAAAGAATTTAATTTTTTTTCCTTAATCGCGTTAGCCAAATAAGGAAGAAAATAAATAGTTAACGCAAAATTTAAACCGTGTAATAATGGTAGACATTTTCAGCCAAAATTAATACTTAACAAAAATAACAATGGTCCATACAATCTTTGAATTGGTCATTCACGTTGATTTTAGATCTAATTTTAACCTCCTCCTCCTAAAAATATGGCAAGACAAAAATCTTCACCTATCAGTAGCCAAATATTTGAAAACACTGTGCAAGATTTCAACTATCTCTCCTCTGTCAGTAGCTACTATTTGCAATAGTACAGCAAGATTTGAAATTATACGGTGAGAGAATACAATGCCATTTCTCCAATAAAATATTTGAACTGCACTGATATAAGCAGCCCCCTTCTTTCTTCGCATGACCAACATCTTCTTCTTTCTACCCATCTCCATGCTACTCCTTCCATCATCTTTTGTATTCTTTTTCTCCTTCACTGTCCAGTCCTTAGAAAAAAAAAGTAACCAAACAAATTCGCATGCCTGGAGGCTGAAAGCTTCCCATAACTCTTTCACGTGGAAGCTCACTTCCACAAAACAATGCCAAACCGTTGCTAATTTCAACGCTTCACCCACCGACGACATCAAAGCCTTCCGCTCCTTGCTCCAACCTAGACTCCTCCTTACTCCGATGCGGAAACAGTGCCTTCACACACACCATGCTTCATCCACTCTCACCAGTCCGCCCTTTAGACAAGTCCACCACTAACTGACGATGCATAGTCACCAGCCCCACTGTCCTTTAGTTTTCACTGTTTCAGTCTTTGAAGACCAAAACCGCACTTCAGTGCATGTCCTCCCTCGCGCCATCCAGTTATTCACGTAAGGAGAACCTGTTCTTTACTCCATTTCGTGAATTCCTTTCTATCGAATAATACATCCTACCTTAAAGGTAAGGAAACCACAACTCTTCACTTAGGAGACCACAACCGCGCCCTCACTCCTCAGCTCCACCTCTTGAAAACAAACCCACGCGTCCACCATTTACCGAAGCAGCAACCGCAAGCCGTCACGACCAGCCGTCGTCCGTCAACTCCGTTCACCATCGCAGTGATTCCCGACGAGTTCGTTGCTACACTCCGTCGTTGTCGCTACCGGCTCTAATCAACCACCAGCGTCTCTTCCAGCGACTTAAAGGCTTGCCATGAGTTCCTTTTGTACTTAGCTCTATTTCGCTCAACTGTAGCTTGCATGGACATATATGTATATATGTCGGTCTGGAGATGCTTCTTTGTTTAGTTAACATGCTACATGTATATATGGACTTATATATATCGGTGTTAACTGGTTGAAAGCTTCTTGTGTGAAGTCCTGATGACACCACATCACAAAATTCCTTTATAGTGAGCTGAGATGAATATAGTGTTTTATCTTGTTATAAGTCCATAAGGGTGAAACGCAAGAAGCAAATAAATTTAATCATTTTTATACACCACTTTGTTTGGAAATGTTCGTGTACGGAATGGTACTCATTTGGGTCCCAATACAGGATGTGTGTTATGTCCAGTCACCAATTATGTTAAAATATAAGAATCACCCCTTTCTGTTATAAACAAAGATGTACGCAGCTGAGTGGTTTGACGTGTGACCAGTAACTGAGAGGTTTCTAATTCGAACCCCGCTGTAGCCGCTTTGTTTTGGTCAATTATTTTTGACTGAAATCTTTTTGGCATAAAATTATATATAAAATTTAGACCGTTTTCTAAATAATAAATCGTACCTTTGTTCTAGGTAGCGAATTCCTCCTTGTAGCCTTTAGCGTCATCCTACTTGTATCGTGCCTTCTCTTGTTGCCACGGAAGGTGCGTTTTTCTCACTCACAAACTAACTAGTTATTAAGTGAATTAAAAACATGAGATGTTGAATGAAACGTTAGGGTGCTCTAGATTTGTTTGCTTTGTGGTTGTGCACGTGTGACACATACAGTTATTTCACAAAACACAATATGGATGTATGTTTGACATGCTATGTTTATTTTCTCACCATGCAAGTTCCCCCTTTGATTAATAACCATTACAGTTTGAAATGATACATACCCGAACCCTTTATGTATTCGAATCGATTTGGGATGCGGGTTGAAATGATACATACCCGGGAGTCGAATATTTTAAAAGAACGGATTGAAATGATAAATATCTGTATCACTTGTCCATAAGATAGAAAATTTTGTATAGACACCGTGGTCAATAAAATAAAATATTTTTAAAATATTTTATAAATTTATAAGTAGAAATTTTAGATGAAACTTCTTTATAGTATAAAGAAAAGTTAAAGAAATTTTGTTTAAATCTTAATTGGATTTTTGTAAGAAATCCCATTTGTATTCAAATAAATTTGAAAGTGATTTTTGCAAGTTAATGCTTAATTTTAAATTTATTTGAATGAATTTTCCATAATTTTATGTTCATATAATGAATCTAATAATATGACGATTTTGAATTAAATGGTTAATGTAAAAGATTTGCAAAGCTTTGATAAATATTTTCCAAACTTATGTTAATATATGATTTGTCAAAGGGATATTTGCCATATGAATGCATACAAAGGATTTTGATTCATAGCTAACGCTAAAGTGGGTTTGGGAATTTATTATATGAGTGGATATGTGAATTTCAAGTTAAGTAATTATTCGAGAATCGTTTTAACGATGAAGTGTTGAAACTGAACCAAATCAAAAGAATTGGGCTTAAGCATGAATTCTTATTGGGAAAGAAAAATGTAAACATGGATTTAGAATTGGATTGGATTAATACTACTTGTTTGAACTATAATTTTATAGAAGTAATTTTCGGCATTACTTGGTTTTATAATTATTCTTTTATAGAATGATTTGATTTCTTTAACCATATAAAATTTATAATAGTTTCCAAAATATATATATTTTTACACATTTCTTTAAATTTAATAAACATACACTATTTGCAAACTTAACTTTTCTAAATATATTTATTTTATTTTGAATAAAACTTATGTCCAAACCAGTCTAGTGAATCCAAAGCTGAATATTGGTTGTATAGTCCTAATCGAACCATTTGTAAATGATTTGGGATAACTGATTTTGGGGCAAGACTTGAAATAAGGCAAATTTGTGATATTTGAAATATGTTTTCAAATATAATGGACACGGTGTGAAAAAATGTAAGCGTTGGTTGTTAAAGAGACCGGAGTCGGTAAATGGCAAACTCTTTGTCAGGACTGATATCACTTTAACAACTGTATATGTGATGGAGTATTGGAACGACAGCAGGATGGCTTGGAAGCGACCACTGGATCGAAGAAGGCGAACGATGACAAAACGGCCTTCACCTTCGGGTCATAATTAAAATGACTAAAACAAGAGCTATACCATGACTAATTGAGGTCGCACCTCATATCGGACAAGCTTCTTCGATACCATCTCTATTACTATTGTGATTGATTTGGGGGACCCCCTTTGATTTGGGAGTGTGTTCCGAGGTGGGCGGTAGTGGCTGCTATGCATCACCGCCGGTCTGGGAGTGCAACTGGTAGAATCCTACCCTGGGTATTGCCTCGTGTGCCTTGTCATATTTATCCTATACGAGCCCCATATGATTTTTATTTAGTATTGCTTTCCATGGGGTGCCCTATGATAACACCAGTGCTGTGAATTTACGGTACAATATAGAATGTGATGCCTATAAACTGCATAAGGGTAATATGGTAATCCCGCTTACGCTATTTTCAGTATATTTACTTTACTGAATAGACATTACAATAATAGTGTACTATTATATATGTATTTTTTCCACAGATTCTTAGAGGGTGGAAATCCCAAACATCCTTTAAGTTATTGTACATTTCAATAGACACTTCATTTGGTTTAATTCACTTATATAAGACTGTTAGTTCTGACCCTTGTATATTGTTTCTTTGACTGTATGCCTGGATCAGCTTGAGCACCATAGCCGTTAGTGATGCACTTGGGAGATTGGCAAATCATTTGGACAACCTCTAGTTATCAACTATCTAGTAATCTATTATCCAGTCTTATTATCGGTATTTATATGTAATTTATCTACTGTATGAGCTTATGATTCTCTATGTACTATTATGTATCAAGTATTATGTAACAACTTATGTATTATTATGATTCCGCTGTGAGTTACTCTGCTTATGTTTATATGATTCTGTGTTTTTATTTGCATTTACCTCATTTGTAAAATTAACAATTCACTGTTTTAAGCAATTCAAGTCTGACATGTGTGTCTTATTGTCGATTTGAATGGTTTGAAATAGTGGGTCGTTACAGCCGTCTTACCAGTATTGATGTTTTTAGCATCATCCTCCTATAACTTCTTGAATTCATCGTCTTCCTTTTCCTTAGTGGACTAGTCATCGGCCCTTTTCTTAGCAGCCTCATTGACATCTCTCTTTTTGACAGCTTCATCGTCGGCCTTCTTCTTCTCCTCCTTCAACTTAGCTTTAGCCGCCTCCTCAGCCTTCTATATGGCTTCCTTCTATACCTCTTCCAGGGCTACCTCATCTGCCTTCTTCTTTTCCTCCTGCTCCTTGGACTTGGTGAGTAGCTGAGCATTCTATGATTCAACCAGATTGTGCATTGTCTGTTCGCCCGCTTCCACATATCCAGTCACCGGTGCATCTTTACCCCCTCCTTCCGCTAGCAAATTCTTAAAATATGCCAAATACATGTTGGAGAATGTATCCAATTGACCACCTCCTTCACCTGGTTGTTCCCCTTGACCTTCCATACCAAGCCCAGGCAATGCAGATAATGTTGGCTCAGAGCCTATTGTTAAATTCAGCAAAACTTTTCACTCAAAATCTCTTCTGCTCCAGTGGGGCCTGCTTGATGAAAAAGAAGATAAATTAGTCTACTTTGACTTAGTTCTCATGTCCCTCCAAGCATCTGTGATAATAAGACTTTACCTCAAGACAGTTGTGGCACAATCGCAATAGGCATAGCGCCCTCGGTTGTTGGTTGGAGAGAGCTTCCTTGTCCCAACCCGGGAAAGTCGGGGTCATACTTGGTAGTTATCGCGGCTGGGACCATTGATCCACTTGTGAAGGCACATGGCACAATTTGGTGTTGCTGAGAACTTCCTTATATAAACTCGTGAGCGACAATCACGCTCTCACTAGTCACTGTCTTCCCCTTGGCAGCAGTAAGCTCCTCCCTTTTTGCTTTCTCAACGTCCTCTCTTAACAACCTCCTCCCTTCAGCCAACGCGCTCCTCCTCGGTCAAATGCTCAAACATAAACTTAATCTCGTCTATTGATTCCACCTATAGCATTTGAGCCTCATACTGCAATGGTTTATCCCAAGTCTGAGCCATAGTCCAGGGATAATCATCGACCCACGAGATTCCGTTGAATCGAAGTTCTTTGACGTACATTCCCCAGATATATGGCTCCAAAGACAGCTCCACCCTAACCTCGACATCCTCAACCTCATGCTGGAGCCTCTCTACAGCTGCTTGGTGTTCATCCTTTACCCCATATATCTAGCTAAGCATCTCCTTCCTTGTAGCCTCAGCAACTTCCTTGTCCTTCCCGGCCTGCTCCATGTTTCTCGAATCCAGAAGCCTCTTTAGCTCGACATTCTCGTTCATATGCCTCTGGATTTCTTTCTCTTCCTTTAGCCACTAGGTCTCTCTAACTACAGCCTCAGTGTCTATGCGGAGCTAGTGCACTTCCTTATTTTCATCCAACAGTCGACGGTTCTCCTCTTATAGACGCTGGTTGTTTGCCTTGAGAGTCATGTTATCGGTTGTCACCGAGGCTGCTGTGTTTTTGAATGACGTTTTGCCTTCCTTGCCTCGTCCTCCAGCTTCCTGTGCATCTCCTTTAATTGTCATGTTTCAGCAACAAAGAGTTAGCATATAAAAGTGTTACTCATAAACGGGAAATAGGTATGATCTAAAGAATTTTCTTACTGAATTCTATATCCACATTCATGCGGCCCTCTCTTTCACCGGCAACATCCAGTTCCATATTCTAAATGTCAATATTCTTCCTAAAGATCATCTCTAATAGGTGCCCTGCATATTTGTACATTTCTTTGTATTGGAAGATGGCGTCGTACACCTTATTAGCTACATTTTTGTCCGTATTATTGGGAATTTGATGGATATTAGGCAACCATTTCAGCTCGTCAAAGTAAAAACACAAGAACGCCTCTCTAAGATGGGCTTTCCTCTATTTAGGAGTAAGCTCTAGGATTGCCGACATGTCAAGCAACTGAAGTCCTTTCATCGACACTCTTTTCTTTATGTGCCTAATATCCCCACGCGTTGGCTCTTTACTTGTAGAGGTGGACGCAAGCGCCAGTGGAAGAATATAAGAAGCAAGTGTCGAAGTCGGTTACTTCGTGCTCACGGTCTCAAGACTCGAATCTGTTCCCGACGATTGAATAAGAGGTGGTGGATATTTCAAACGTCGGGATAGGTCTCAATGACGATGATCACCGTTGTGATCACGAGAGCGAGATGAGGGTGGAAATAATACTATGCCTCTTCTAAGGCCACTCATCAACCCGCTCCTTTATGGTCGCAAGCCTCCAGACCCTCGGCCTCGGTTTCTATCACTATCTCGAGACATTTCACCTGCACGAAACAGATTCAAAGTTAGAGCCAAAACATCCCACGCACACAAACAAATGCTGAGTTCTGCAGTGTTTATGGGGGTGTATCCTAAGTGTTCACTCCACGGACCAAATTCAAGCCCACTTGAAGGGGTGATTTCCCCAACGTTTAGTGATAGGCTTCCAACAATTGTGTCATTAGGCAAGGACAGTGTAAGACAGAGCGGAAGTTTGTCCAGATCCTTAAATTGATCCTCCTTTTTTAGCAGCCTTATTAGGTTCTCCCTAAGTCTTTTTGGCCTTGCATCGTGTGGATATGTAAGGGGACACCTTCTTTTTGCGGCCCAAAGGACTTTCTTTTCCCTTAGTTTCTGCCTTGTCTTTTCCTCTGGAGACAGCCAGCGAGAACATTGTTCGATTATCTGGAAGTAAGCCCGTTCAGTGAAGAAATAGTTCGTCCAAGACATTTTTGGTAGACCAGGTCTCCACCAAAATGACCCTCAGTTCTTCAAGATGCTCCCGGTACATTTGCCTTTGGGAACTGGAGGAATACCTGTTATAGAAGCACAAAATTAGTCTCAAGCTTATGACTTTACTAACTATTAGCCCAAGACGAGAAAAACACTTACTTACGGCCAACCACCGCCTCACAAATTCAGGAGGACGACAGACATAAAACCAATTATATTTAATGACACTGAGCATTCTACGTGCCCCCTAGATAAACCAAGTGTTGTTCTGTGCGTCCATGTAAACCGGGGAAGGCATAGCAGAAGGTCTTCTCTTCATTTGGAAAAGGTATTGGATGTCCTCTCCGGTAGGATCTATATGCAAGTACTCTATGAACAGGGTGTAGGTACCGATAAGGAAGGCGTATGCATTCGGGTGAAGCTGCATCGACACTAAGCGGAGGTAACGTAGCATATCCTAGACAAGGTCGCAAGATTGGGGCACACACGCTGTAACACGCATATGGCTTTTCCAGGCAGTGTATCATGTTGTGTTGTGTGCGGTCTATCCCTCTTTTGAGGAACGCGAACATCTTCCCTGGGTATGCTGAACCTCTTACACAAGCGCTTCAACGCCGCTTCATCCATACACGAAGGCACTGAATTTGATCGGCTATCAACGATGATGGCATTCTCCATCATGTCTGATGCCTTGGGAACACTTTTCCCTATGATATCTACATCCTCTTCATCTTTAGGATTTCCTCCTACCGCTCCAGTCCCTTCTAGTATTGTTGGTTCAATCGGGTGCTCGACCGTTTGTTGTGCTTGTTCTGAACTGCATACCCTAGTAAGGAGCTTTTAGCGAGTCTCAAAGCGGGAAGGTGGTGGATGATTCCAAAGTGTCAAACTTGTTGTCCCCTGAGCTAGTGCTACTTGATGACCTAGACTAGGACGATGAGTGTTCTAATGCTTCAGCTTCCAAAGCCTATTGTCTTTGGGAAGATCTTGTTTCCATTGTTGACTATACTTTTAACATAGTCGCATTTGATATTGCATTCAATAACCTGTACCCCTCGTGTTGGTGTAAACTAACATGAACATGCATTGTTGTGTGATGCCAATACGATTATAATAAAAGAAATTAGAATATAGCGACGATCATTAGTTCAGAAAATTGTAACTGTCGTCGTCGTCGACCACCGTCGCTCGTTCCGCATCGAATTGTGGCTACATTGTGATTGGAATCAAAAAAAAGTCTAAAGTGCAGTAGTTCAGTCATGTTTTCATAGTCTGAGTTTATGCTCTAATTTTATATACAAGCCTGAATTATCGGCTTTTGTTTAAGCATAAAGGCCATTTTCAGATATTATGTGCAAGCCTAAGTCTGATCGAATCATGTGGCACTGCATAAATGACATAAATCGAGCAAGGGCTCTTCTGGGATTCGAATTCCCAGTGAGGAATGCGAGATGCATTGCAAAACAGGATTCAAATTTGCTTGAGTCTCAGGGATGTCGAATTTCACATCCCCAAGTCTGGACAAATCCGTATCACCCTCTGAAAATTTGCAAACCCTCCTTCCTCTCGAAAATCAAATCTTGAACTCCATCGCATTTTGATCCATTTTCATTTTGCGTCCCTCAAAGAAGAAAAAGAACGCATCCCTCGGATGCAAAATTTCTCACCACTTAGATGTGAAAAATCATATCACTCTATTGCGAAATTTCGCATCCCTCCAATGCAAAATTTCACAACACTCAGATGTGAAAGATTGCACCACTCAGATGTGAAAGATCATATCACGCCTTTGCAAAATTTCGCATCCCTCGTGATGAAAAAAATTGCAATTCCTCATGATGCAAAATTTTACATCCCTCGGACGTGAAATTTCACAACACTCAGATGTGAAAGATAGCATCACTCAAATGCGAAAGTCCACACGAAGACGAAGCTGATGCTACACGTTCTCTCCCTCCCCTCCTTTCTCCACTTCTCCTCATTTTCTCCTTCTCCCTCTCCTTCGCAACCAATCCACCTCCTCAGCTCAAGATCGAACTCCAAGAAATACCCCCAAATCCGAGTTTGATTACATCGTCTAAGTAGTTCATGGTTTTTGAATTTGAAATCAATTCAAAAAACCCACCTAAAAGTCATTAAATCGAGTTCAATCTCTATCTGAAGATACGATGTGAAATAACGAGAAAAGAGAAAAGAAGGAATGCTCGAGGTGCAGCCTTCTATATGTGGAGAGGGGAAGACGACCCAGGTCCGATTGTGAAGGATAGCATCCCATTAAGGATGCGGTATTTGCATCTCTTCAGGGATAGGAAATTTCATATCCCATGTTAGGATGCGAGATTTTCTGTCAAAAAAGGAAAATGTGAGAATAAAATTTGTAAACTTCGAATTTTTTTTGGCTCACAACTCCGGTTACGACCGCGCGCACGTATTTTTGATATTACAATAATCGATACCAATTCGACATGCTAACTAGTCATACGCTTATTAGTTTAAACGACTCGATAACGTATGCTAAGCGATTGAATTAACGATTCGATATTGTTTTTGAAATCCAACTCATGTAGCCATAAACTGATAACATATTTATTGTTTATGTTCTATTTTCAAACTTCGATCGTGCCACATGAAATCACATTAGAACATTGAGCGTATATGCGACGCTACGTCGACAACGACTCGTCTACATTCCAACGTAATCGGGGGTCGATGACTAACGTTTAATTTCATGAGTCAACAGGAAGTAATGTCAAAGCATGCTACCAGAGAATTGGAATTCTCGACACGCTCAACGAAATAATCCCGACTAAGCATACAAAATAGCTTGGAAATATTTTCGGCTTTCAGATGCGATGATTTCAACTCAAAGCACATTTTTCTAAGAGAAGACATACTTTGGGAGGCAAGTGTTGATCGGCTTTTGGTTCGGTTCCCAAAAGCATACCAGGATCACTCGACTTGATCCATCACGTGGCACCAAAGCCCGAAGTGTCGCCAAAACACTAGGAATCCAACCCTAAGAGAAGTCGTGCAAGTGATGGCCTCACAATCCCTTAAATATACCATATCGCATCCCTTAAAGTGAAAACCAGCACCATGATTTCTCATCCCGTCCTGCTCACGTATATTTCACGTCCCCCTATGTCATCACGCATTCCACAAAACTCGCATCCCTTACGTGATGCAACAATTCGCATCCCTCCAGATGCAATAATTTGCACCCCTTAGGATGTGATAAGGTACATCCTTATCGCATCACCGGGATACGATAATTTGCATCTCTCCAGATGCGATATTTCGCGTCCCTCCGAGGTACGATTATTCGCATCCCTCCAGATGCAATAATGCGCCTCCCTCCAGGATGTGAATTATCGCATCCCTTAAGGGGGATGCGAAATTTTCTATGAAACCATGGTAGGATGCGAATTTTTCTTCAATTGCTCTTCGAGATGCGAAAAACTGCTATTGTGGTCCCCAAATCTCACCTACTCCCACCTAATCCACTACTTATAAATACCCCCTTCCTCCCACTTCATAAGGGTTGGATTTGACTTGAGGAAGAAGAAAATAAAATTTTCTCCCAAGACTTCACATATGCAAAATATGACCCCCAAATACTTTGAAAAAATTTGTAGACAAATATCATGATGATGTTCAACACTTGTAACCTTTAATTGTGAATAAGAATCAGAAAACACTTCAACGTGGTCGTAGATTCAAGGCGAACTGAACCACTATAAATTTCTATGTTCATTGCTTATTGTACTTACTTTTCCATACACGAAATTTTGTTCTCGCATAGACGAGAACCTTGGGTGTTACCCTAACTTTTTAGCGTAACTTCTAAGTAATATTTCAATTGAATCTGCCTCAAAAACGGGGTAGAACTGAAGCTCAAAGAGACGAAATTGACTATCCTAGAAGCATGGTTTTACTAAGGCAAAAATAGAACTAAAGCTATTAGAGAAATAATTTAATTGAAAAAGGCACGCGAAAGGCGTTTATGTGAAAAGGAAGAGGAAGAATATTTATCAAAAAATGTTTCTTAGTTATTTAGGGAGTATTTGGTGTTTACTTTTGTTATAAAATGTAATATTCTCAAAGTGCAATAACAAAGGTATGACGCTGATGAAGGAAGTGTTGCAGTTTAGAGGAATCAGAACATCATTGTCGGTATTACTAATTTAGTTACTTTCAAATATTGGTTATCATGTTTTTTTAGTTTTTGCGCTTGGTTATAAGTCTGTAGGTTTGTTTTGGGTTTACCAGATGATACAATGTTAAGTTTATTATTTTTCTAAATTTGATCAGTATAAGCGTTAAATATAAATACATGTATATATATTCTTATAAATAAAATTATGTATAAATTCCTAAACAATAATCAATTAATTAATTTCATATGAACAACTAAACAGCTAACTATTAAAATAATGGCCAAACAAAACTAAGCAAATAAATAAGTAAATCAAAAACCAAAAGAACAAATAAATTATACAAGTAATATTTTTTAGCCTAAAAAAATCGAATAACCGTATGTGTTATTGCTTTGACCAAAAATAAAATGTATACTACATACTATCTTAAAAGACAATATAAAAAATTCAAAATTGAAATTATTGAGATTAGAAAAAAGAATACACATATTGCATACTTCAAATAATAATAAAAACAATTCACATAATGATATTTTTCTATAAAAAAAAATTAGGTCTTATTACATCGTTAATTTCAATATGCTATATACTAGTTGATGATTAAGAAAGTTATACAATTATATTCAAAAATAGGATTTTGGTTTTCTATTCACATTCTTTAGTTAAGCAAATTTTTTTGGCTATTCTTTATCCACTTTCAATTCAATGAGATGGCAAGTATTTTGGTTTTGTATTATGGAATAACAATCATGATTATATTCCACCAATTCATGGCTCAACCCTGAAGCTGTCTAGAGGCAAGCTTCATTGTATCCTCTACATCTATGTCAGTGAAGATGACCTCATAAGTATCCAACCAATTTTTGACCTCTATAGCTTACTTTAATCTAAGAATGACTTGCCTCCCAAAGTAGAGAAATCCTTGCATGACACGGAAAACTAAACCCTGGGTGCTTGCATAGGAGCATTGCTACCTGTCGCCACTCCAGAAGCATACCAAGTTAGCCTCATCATCGACGTCATCATAGCTTCGAACATAATCTGGTAATCTGGTGTAATATCCCCTGATCTCACTCCCACATTCACTCTTGAAGCAAAGTTATTCCCACTCATGTTCTAATTCATTCTTAACTTGTAATAAGAATGATTAGTCTATAACAAAGGAAAGATGTAAATGGTACTCAAGTACATGCTAGTGTACTATATACCACTGTATAGCTTAAAGACATGGCCCTAACAAGTGCAATATCTCATTAGCATATACTTTTGATCTGGTCTAAGACGATAACCCTTTTCTTGTCACTACTAGATTAAAGCATCCACTTTAATTAATACAATAACTAAAGCTCTGATATAAAATGTAACTACCACCTCATAACATTTGGAAAAAGTAGCAAAAAAGAGAATTGTAGACTTTCCCATATGATAGAGACGATCATCAAAGAAGAAACAAAAGCAAAACAATATGTTGTATATCTCTCAGCACGTGGACAAACTATAATGTAAAACATACACAAGAGAGTAGCAGTGAGCCATATTTAGAAGAAAAGTAAACATCTCGATTAAAATCACTAAGTTTGTATACAAATGTCATATAAAGTGAATAAAACATTTCCTCTCTTTAATCATCCCAGAGTATAAAATAGCAAATAATAGAAATATCTACAAATAGAGAAAAATACACAATATCGTCTCCGCACACATATTTATTCAACAATTGTGTCACCAAACATATCATTTAATCTACTCATTTTAGAGTACCTAAGAAAATAAGAAGTAAAAAAAACAAAAAACCTTGGGTTAGACAACAGTTTGATATGAGAAATATATGACTGTCAAAAGCTATGTTGGAAAGGATGAGCTAAATAAAGGCAAGTACGTCATACTGGCTATGTCCCTGCAACCAAAGAGTCAACACATAAGTATTAGATATAATAGGCTCCTTAAATTAAAAAAACATATGATACAAATACAAAATAGGATGCAAGGAAGTCCAATTATCACTCCAACTTATTGGTGATAACCTACCTAGAAGAAATCCTAGCAATCACTGTCTAAAGCCTCAAATAAATGATAACTCATATAGCCATTCCTGCTTATGCTAGGGACCAATGGAAATGCCAGTTCTCGTTGTACCCTCATACTATATTCTAAACCACTACATGCCTTTAAAACTAGTGCTAGATCTTCGAAATGAGTCCAAGATATAAGACAAATGACATGAGCCTTTGAATATTATCATACGTAGTACCCCTACTTTGATCCATAATAAGAATACACCAAAATATCAATGATTTCTTGGCGCCCCTAATATATTGAGTCTTTCTATAACTCCGTTCTAGGTATGAGCCCTAACGCTCATTCCATTCCATTATTCCACAACATCGTTCTATCTTCAACTACCTCTCTTCGATCCTACAACCAATCAGAGATTCCAACCGGGGACTTAAAGCTTTATTATATTATCACCTGATCATCACATAAATCCACCACCTCCTGCAAGATCATCAACAACCCCGTTATCTACTCCGTGATTCACACATCCCCAGGAGCAACCACTATGATTTGGAACTGACACAAGCATTATGAGTTGGTATTGACTAAATTATTTAGCCAAGTTATGCTCTACATTTCCTTTAATCTCTAATGAATCCTTCGTTGATTCCGTTGACCAGATTCATCCTTCATAGCCTTACAGTCTTCTCTTCTTTGCATTAATGTTTAATTCACTGAAGGTGACTCGTCTATCCTTCAATACTTGTCTTATCCTTCAACCTAAAGCTTTAGCAAATCTATTAGAAACATGCACTTGATCTCATCTCGTCAAAGTCCTTGTTATGACTCGCTACCGACCCAAGCACCAGGAGTAATTTCAACTTATGAACATAGCCTTGTTCTGGTGTGTCTCACATGGCTCATTTTATAACACCCCGCATTTTTAATTAAATAGTAAAATAAAAAAAATTGAAATTTTTTCATAATTTGGTCACGAAATTAGCATTATTGCGTCCGTGATGACTTTCTAATCAACTTAGACCTATGGTTTGCAAAAAAACAGATTTAAAATGAAACGTTATATTTAAATGAAGTTGTAGAAAAAACGTGACAAAAAAATATAGAAGAACACTAATAAAAACAATAACTATCAATGTTTTTAGCTATGTGAACAAAAGCTTGTGTAGCCCAGTGGGTAGAGGCATGTCTCCCCCATGTGAGTGGTGCAAGTTCGAGTCCCACTAACATCATATTTTTAATTTTAGAGGGATGACTAAAGAAATGCATATTTTGAGAGAAAAATATGTATTAATCTACATATAAGGAAAATTATACATATAGGTGAGTATAAATATATATATACACACACACATGTATATGTGTATATATCTATATGTGTGTGTGTATATATATACACACATACATATATATGAGTAGGAAATCCAAAAGTAACCTGCAAATAATAAAAATGGGTAAGAAATAAACATCGGCACAACCCCGTTTGAATTTTGAAAGATTGTGCGTTTAAATATATATGCATTAAATTCAAAAGTTGAAATTTAAAGTGTAATTTAAAAGCGATAAATAATAAATGTATAATGAATGAAAATAGGCAAGAAGGTAGCTGCATTTGAAATTTTAATATATATTAAAAGGAAGAAATAGACGAATTAATGGCGTAAATAATGACATTAATTGGGAAGCTATTGACGGACAAAGATTTGATGTGTTATACGCATATATATGTGCATAAGTATGAAATTCAAACGTTGGATATACATTATAAACGGAACAAAATAATTTACATAGTGATATTTGGCAACAAAGAGAAACATTATCAGCAACATTAAACAAGAATTTAAGATCGGAAAAATTAACGTTAATGGCCCAGGTCATAGGTCGACACACCTTCGGGATCGGTCGACACACAGGTCAACACACCTTAGAGGTGGGTCGACACTGTCCTAAGCCATTTAACGTTATGTTTTTCCACTTGTACGCTTCGGATTTTATTTTATTTAATCCGACAGATCAGAACCTTCTGTACTCCTATAAATAGACTAGCAAGGCCTGGCCTCTAACTCATATTTTCTGAGATGATGCCAAGGCTCTGCCATTTTTTCTTCTCCAAATCTTTTAGAAATTAGAATATTAGTGTTTAGGAATTCTAATTCAAGATTTGATCACAAAGACTATATATCTACAATATAGGTGTTCAGATTTCTTGTCAACGTGAGGTAAATCATGTTAATCTGCATTATTTAGGTTTCTTCCTTTCCTTCTTCTTTTAGCACTAGATTTGTAAATCTGCGATTATCTCAATATTTGATTCGGTTATAAAGACCATGGAATAACAGATCTGAATCAGATTCAAGGATTAGAAAGCATTCAGGTGAGTGGATTTAAATTATATTTTGGTAATGATATGTTTATCGTTTACATTTCCCATAATTCTTAACATGATAAGTAATTGGAATTTGTGGTAATTGCGATATAATCTATTTTTAAGTACATTATGAATATTTTTGTTTTACAAATCTATTCTATTAATCTTCTGTTTGGATTAAGAATTATTATAATACTGAAATTGTGGAATTTGCGATAAACATGAATATGTTCTTAACATTGTTATTTAATGACAAATTGGATGTGTTGTACACAGAATTACAGTGAAACTGAGAATAATGGAAAAAGAATTGATATACGTAAATTTGTATGGAAAATTTACATTGATGGAAACGGTAAATGAAAACAGGAATTAACATCTAACTCAGAAATTAAAAAGGGGAAATTTGTTGTGGACTAAGTTAGTTGTATTTAGGGAAAACAGATACATTTCCATAATGACAAAATTACGAAGAATGTAGTTGCAAGAAAAGAAAGGAAAAAATGATTAATGTGAAATAGGGATTCATTTTCCGTATTGCACACTAATCAAAGAAAATATGTATGTATGCCTGCATTGAAAATAAAAGAAATAACTTGCAACTACGGATCTTAACCGATGTACGTTATGAAAATAAATCATTATATCTTTCTGCTAACCAATCTAATGAGGTATGTGAAGTATTTCCTGAAATAATAAAAAGGTACATGACGGTAACTAAAGAAAGATTGCAGCAGTAAAAGTTATTTCATATCATGGAACCTAAGAAGGATTGTGATGAACAGGAATATAACCTATTATAATTAATTAATTGAATGAGAATGAAATATAATAGGTATGCTTATCTTAAGAACAAGAGAAATTATAACGTAAGTAATAATTTAGAAAAGAGGATTTATTAATAAACCTTAGTTAAGAGAACTGAGTTAATAAATAAACAACAACAGGTTGTGATAATAGTGTAAGACGAGGTTATGATTAAATAAGAAAGAAAAAAGTTTTATTATTGGTAAACTTATAATTGAAAGTGTTAAGTCTAATAATTGTAATAAATAATAAGAGAAACTCCACTCTGACGGCATAGGGCTGAATAAAGAAAGTAAGCAACCAACTGTGAGCTAATGAACCTTGTAACTTGAATAAAAATTGAATATGTGGACAGTCAAGTTAATTAGCAACGGGATGAGATAAAGCAAGCGGATGATTAAAAGATTGACGTAGGATCAAATAACACGACGGTGTGATGCGGTTGGACTAGTTTGTATGTATGAAGGTAAAGAACCCAACGGGGTAGATTATCGTTGAAACACCCCACCTCCATTAAGTTCACTCACAAAGGGAATGCCTTAACTTTGGTGGAGGTTTATAAGTAAAAGCCACAGATGAACTCAAGACAGATATAAATACACATATTTTAAACAGCGGAAACCAAACAAACTTTTATTTCATCAATACATGTATCAAACAAAGATTTCCATAATTGTCTCAAAATACTTTCAACATTACAACCTCATAACTGCCTTGATTATTAAAGAAGCATGAAAACATAAATAAAGTGACAAAAATCCCCAAAGTGATATCCAAAGCCATAGTCCGAGCAAAAGAGACACAAATCATACATCTACGTTCTTGGAGCTTGTACAGAGCCTGACTGAGTTGAGTTGTTTCCACCCTGTGGACCTGGGGGGAGAAACGAAAGAAAAGAAGACGAAAAGAAAATAGGGTCAGACATAAAGCCTGAGTAAATCTAGTAACTCTTCGGTATGTGAATAAGAAAAGGGCGTGATAGATATATACTGAAAATAGGATGGTGTCACAAGCTAAGGAAGTGTCGAATGCACTATCGCACCCATACTATATCTCTGCATCTACTTAAGTTTATTCTAACTGGCACCCCATGGTGAGGGTGAAGTGATCCCCATTTTCGAAAGATCGGCTCCTATTCGCGTTAACATGTGTCATACGACCCCCAAGAATTGTAGATACCTATGCTGGTCCCACCATGGTGTGTATCAAGACCCATGGTGGCGGCCCCGACACAAAACTAGAAGACATAGGTTATACTACTGGTGTCCCCAGTGCCCTGGTTGTCTGCTCCGGAGTGTGTGCACGCCCGCACCCCGTTAGACCTACACTGTGCATCCACCGCCGTCGTTTGACCGCTTACAATCAGCCCAGTAATCGTGCCCCACCCTACCTAGTTTCAGGGTACCGTTGATACCTAACTTGGGTTACTTCTGAAACGGGTCCCACGTTACCAGGATTTTCTAGTCAAACATGTTAAGTGGTTAAGTGTCTGTATTTACCTAACCCCACCCATCGACTCTTGTTAACATGTTGAATTTGGTTTAAGTGTTATAGTTGACTTAACCCTACCATCTGTCCTTAGCCTCTTAGGAGCACCTGACCACTCACATTAGACAGGTATTGCTACGGTTACTGGATATGCCGGTCGGTTCCGGGAAGGTTTACACCGTAGCTCAGTCTAACCTCGGGTCATTATTGGGCTCAATGCTTAACCACCCACATTGGATAGGTATTGTTGTGACTACTGGACATCCGGGCGGTTCCGGGCAGGTTTACATCACAACTCAATCCAACCTCGGGTTAAGCATGTCGTGTTTTCTAAATTTACATATTTTATTATTTCTCAAATATATATGTAAATGTCATATCTTTTATTTTTGGGTATATTAATTCATACCGCTTTAAATGTCATTGGCATTGGCATGTGCCAAACTTGCCAACATATATTTTCATGTTTTACACCCAACGCTGTTACCCCCGTTTATACGTTCGCAATGTTATAACAAGTGTTGGGCTCGACACAATTCAGCCCAACCTTATAAGCGTAAGAAAAGGGGAAATCAAGAACATGTAATATTTTTCAACATATAAAGGTGTATGGCGCATGAACTTGCAATTTATCGATACTAACATAAACGATGGGTCATGTGAACTTGCATTCAAATCAAAATATAACTAAGTAGGTGACGTATGAGATGGCATAGTTTAGGCTAATACAAACTTGTGTTTTAAACATGTTTAATTTGGCATAATGTCAAACACAAGACTAGCATGATGTATGTTCACCAAAATGTACAATTTTAACATCTAATCATATAGGCTATGAACTTGCATAGTTTATGAAACATAGATCCAATTATACTTGCAAATAGACAAAATATTGCATAGTTTATGAAACATAGATCCAATTATACTTGCAAATAAACAAAATCTTGCATAGTTTATGAAACATAGATCTAATTATACTTGATGAAACATAGGTCCAATTATACTTGCAAATGAACTTGCATAGTTTATGAAACATAGTTCTAATTATACTTGCAAATAAACATAAGAACAATATCATAGGTTTTGGATCAAAAAGGTCTATAACATGTTTACATAAATTCCAACTTAGACATAGTCCATGCCATCGCCATATACATAAAATGACCAAATTC
Organism: Allium sativum; assembly: GCA_030737875.1. Taxonomy (NCBI): domain Eukaryota; kingdom Viridiplantae; phylum Streptophyta; class Magnoliopsida; order Asparagales; family Amaryllidaceae; genus Allium; species Allium sativum. The sequence goes on from CM060916.1 coordinate 489,235,107, forward strand.
TAATTTTCGCCACAAACTTGCAAGTACAATCGTTCAATAGGCTTGCATCAATTAATTTTATGCCACAAACATCAATACATAAGTCATGATAGAACCATCACAATACATAGAATAATAACACAATTCTATTTTCATATACATCGAATCACATCACAGTTTTTATTCATATTCTGAAAGGTTACTATACTTACAACGTGTGATGAATTCTTGTTTTCTGATTTCTGTTATTCTGATTTGGAGATGCTCTCCTTTGGGTAGCAAAGTTGCGTTGAATGATTTGATTAAGCTTTGATCTTCTTTTAATTTGATTCGTCTCTTAGGCTTGTTGGCTTGTCTCTAGGGTTTCTAATTGACGGCCATTCCTAGTTCCTTTCCAGCAGCATGACGGCTATTGTACTCTATTATTTGTGTGAGTTTAGGGTTAGGTTTGAGTTGTATTTATAGAATTTTAAATTGTTTTGAGCCGTCGGATGAAGATAGGAGGAATCTAGACCATACAAAGTTCAAAGAGCCCCTCAAAAGGTGACACGTAAGCCCTAGTGACTCAGCCAAGCATCAGAATTCGACCAGACCCTGATCAGGCCAGCCAGGACCTGACCAGTAGGTCAATCAGACCTGGGCGCACTTGGCAGGTGCGCCAGGCTAAAAATGTACTTGCGCACTTCCCAAGTGCGCCAGTGCATTCTGACCCGTTTTCTGGTTTTTCGCCCAACTTCGTTCGTCCATATCTTCTTCATACGATATCCGTTTTACGCAAACTTGAACTCTATCTCAAGCAGAATTTCGAGACGAACGCAATGGCATAACCCATTTCCCTTGATTTCAACATTTATAATTAATTATACTTTAATTTGTGAAGCTTAACGTTATAGAATTCACGGGGTGTTACATTCTCCCCCACTTAAAAGGATTTCGTCCCCGAAATCTTCAAGTTAGGAAGAATGTATATCCTACCATCCAACAGTCCATCTACTCAACCAACAAACACAGGCATCCACTGTCCTTAAAAGACTTCTAATGCTTCATTAACATATGCATAGTGTGTGTGCATGTCCTTATCTAATGCAGAAATTAGGCGGTCTACTGATTCAGTTGACCTCCTTAATGCGAATCATGTAAGTATCATGAATCCATTATGTATGCAAATTCTTCCTACTCATAATTCTACATGAGTGCACAACTATTCATACAAATGCAATGACCATATGACAGAATATCAAGTTTACAACCATATACAAATAAGAATACATATATGCATATGCAGTATGAAGTGATTGAGCCGATCTAAGACCTAGGTTGTGTGTGTATATGCATCCACGAGCAACCACTAGCAACCACTTGCAACCACTTGCAGCCATTAACCATAACATGTTTCAAACACATGTTTACATCCAAAGGGGTTTCTACCTAAGGATAAACGGTAATATCGAGGAGATACACCTAAAAAGATAGATACAAGCACAACTTAAGAAAAAGAGAGGTCAAAGATGTACCCTCAAAAAGAAAAGGGTATGCCACGCGTATTCTATCCTCAGTTTCCCAAGTTGCGTCTTCCTCGGCGTCGCTCCACTGAACCTTAACGAGCTTCACTTCGCGGTTGCGTAGCTTTTTCACTTCAGTTCTTATGATGCGGGTTGGAACTCTCCTCACAGTTGCTTCGCGTTCCACTTCGGCTTCTTCTAGAATGCTTGGCTCCACCACTTCCGCTGATTCATGTAGACATTTCCGGAGATGAGAAACGTGAAAGACGTTGTGAATTCCAGCCAATCTTTCAGGCAGATCTACTCTATAAGCCAATTTCCCAATGTTCTCGATGATAGGGAACGGTCCTACAAATCTTGGTGCTAGCTTTCCTGCGGACACAAAGCGAACGACGTTCCTTAAAGGGGATACCTTAAGGAAAACCCTGTCCCCAACCTCAAACTCAAGGTCGGTCCTTCTTTTGTCGGCGTAGGATTTTTGTCTGTCTTGGGCTTTCTTCATTCTCCTACGTATCAAATCCACTTTCTCTGAAGTTTCTCGAATCATGTTTGGCCCAAGTATAAGCTTATCTGTAGACTCCCACCAACAAGTTGGTGATTTGCACGGTCTTCCATACAAGGCTTCGAAGGGTGCCATGCCGATGGTAGCTTGATAGCTGTTGTTGTAGGCAAATTCCACTAAAGGAAGGTGATCCTCCCTCGTCCCTCCAAAGTCAAGAACGCAAAGTCTTAAAAGATCCTCTAAAACTCTATTCACCCTTTCCGTCTGGCCATCAGTTTGAGGGTGATAGGCCGTGCTCAAACATAACTGTGTGCCTACAGCTTCTTGCAGACTCCGCCAAAACTCACTTGTGAAGATAGGGTCTCGGTCACTAACAATGCTGGAGGGTATTCCATGAAGTCGAACTATTTCCTTGAGATAAAGAGATGCCAGAGATGAAGCAGTCCTTCTACTCTTGATAGGTATAAAGTGGGCGCTTTTAGTAAGCCTATCCACTATTACCCAAATGCTAGTGTTGCCTCTCCTCGACCTAGGCAGTCCATCAATGAAGTCCATTGAAATGCTATCCCACTTCCGCTATGGGACCTCTAGAGGGTGAAGTAATCCTCCAGGCTTCTATTGTTCCGCCTTGACCCGTTGGCAGGTCATGCACTTAGAAACGAAATCTGCCACGTCTTGCTTCATGCCGCTCCAAAAGAAAGTCCTTTTTATATCCTTGTACATCTTATCACCGCCAGGGTGTATAGTCATCTTGGAATGATGCGCTTCCTCAAGAACCTTCTTTGTCAACTCCCTTGCTTGTGGGACGCATAATCTTCCATCTCGTCTCAGCCAACCCTTATCATCGATGGCGTACCTACTGAGGTAACTAGAAGTCTCTCCCCTAATAAGTTTATCAATCACATCAACAAGCTGAGGGTCTTCACGTTGTGCTGCCCCTATTGAGTCTAAGAGAGTAGGGCGTACTTCGAGAGATGCTAACAATCCCGGTACAAAATCCGAGGAGGGCCTAAAGTTAAAACTGGCTATATACTCCAAGTTTTGCCTTTCCACAAAGAGAGGGCTCAGGGTCAGTTTCTTTCGGCTCAACGCATCCGCTACCACGTTGCCTTTTCCGGGAGTATAGGAAATTTCAAAGTCATACGAGGCAAGGAACTCCATCCATCTTTGCTGCCTCAAGTTAAGATCCTTCTGGGAGAAGAGATATTTCAACGATTTATGGTCAGTGTATAATTCAAACTTCTCACCTAAGAGATAATGGCGCCAAGACTTAAGTGCAAAGACAATGGCGGCCAATTCAAGATCGTGGGTTGGGTAGTTCTTTTCATGAACCTTCAATTGTCTTCCGCCATAAGCTACTACCCTTCCTTCTTGCATTAGAACAGCGCCTAGTCCCGTTCCACATGCATACGTGTATACTGTGAACATTTTTCTTCCATCTGGCAAGGTCAAAACTGGGGCTGTTGTGAGAGCCCTTTTTAATCGCTGGAAAGCAATGTCACAGTCCAAATCCCAAGCGAACGCCAGATTCTTCTTTGTTAGCCTCGTGAGTGGGGCTGAGATTTTCGCGAAATCCCTAATAAACTTTCGATAAAAACCGGCTAGCCCAAGAAAGCTTCGAACTTCGGTTGCATTTCTTGGTGTCTTCCAATCTTGTACTGCCACCACTTTTGCAGGATCCATAGCCAACCCTTCTTCGGACACTATATGCCCAAGAAACCTTACGTCTTTTCTCCAGAAGTGACACTTGGAGAATTTGGCTTTTAGTTGATGTGCACGGATAGTATCCATGATTTCTTTCAGATGCTGAGCATGTTCTTCCTCACTCTTTGAGAAGATTAAGATATCGTCTACGAAGACAACCACAAATTTGTTGAGGAATTCTCTGAACACCCTGCTCATTAGGTCTACGAAATAAGCGGGTGCATTTGTCAAGCCGAAAGGCATGACAAGCCACTCGAAGAAACCATCTGGGGTTCTGAATGTTGTCTTATCAATGCTGTCTTCAGCTACTCTTAGCTGATGGAACCCTATTGCCAGATCAAGTTGGGAGAAGACCGTTGCACCTACAAGCTGATCAAACAAATCGTCGATTCGGGGAAGAGGGTTCCTATTTTTCTTGGTCAAATTGTTTAACTCCCTATAGTCGATGCAAAGGCGAAGCGAACCGTCTGCTTTGGTTGTGAACACCACTGGAGCACCCCATTCTGAAATGCTCCGTCTAATGAACCCCTTTTCGAGAAGTCCTTTAACCTGCTTACTGAGCTCCTTTCTCTCCCTTGGAGCCATGTGTCTGACAGGTAATGCTATAGGCTTTGCGTTATCCATAAGATATATGCGGAATTCTATTTCCCACCTCGGAGGTAAGCCTTTCACTTCCTCAAAGACATCCGGATATTCCCGGACTACTCTAACTAATTGCAAATTCTCATCAGAGGCATCAAGCGACTCTAGATAACTAAGCATAACAGCATTCAGGGGATTACAAGAAATTTCTAGAGTGTTACCAAGCCGAGTCAAGAGTCTAACTACTCTTTTCTCACAGTCAAGAATGGCACTATTACTGGATAACCAGTCCATGCCTAAGATCAAACCATATCTCGAGAAGCCCAAAACAAAGGCATTACAACTAAACTCAACGCTGAGAATAGAGATTTTCAAACCCAAACAAACCATTGACAAGTAAGCGGAGCCCCCAATTAGATTTGAAACTACTAAGGGATATTCTACCATACTAGTGTCTAGATGCAGAGATTCTACTAAGGCAGATGAAATAAAAGAGTGTGATGCGCCAGAGTCAAAAAGTGTACGAACTGGATGATCATAAAGATAGACTACACTTTCTACCGAAATATTACTACCTCGTTCCTGCTGAGGTGCCACTAGCGCATGAACCTGACCCCCTGAAGTGGATCTGTCTTTCTGTCCCTGCCCTTTCTTCTTTGGGCAGTCCTTAGCTTGGTGTCCAGTTTCTCCACAATGGAAGCAGCCACCCATCTTCGCCTTCCTTTTCCGACAGTCTTTTGATATATGGCGCACAATGCCACGGAAATTGCACCTTCTCTTATCACGGGGCTTATTGTTCTTCCCCCCTTTCTTGAAGTCTGTTTTCTTTGCTTGTAGACCTTCTTTCTTCTCTTCCCCCTTAGTTTCTTTCTTGCCGTGGTCTTCCTCGTGTAGCAACGCCATGTCCACTAGGCTTTCATAAGTCGCACCCGTGGATACATGGGTCATGGCAAGGCTGTGTAGAGGCTCATTCAAACCCTTGATGAAGCGAAGTGCCTTCTTGTGTTGGGTGTTTACTAAGTCTAGCCCAAATCTGGCCAACTGATTAAACTGATTAACATATTCCCTGATCGTCATGCTTCCCTGTTTCAGAGTTAGAAACTTTTCCATTTGCAGGCTTCTTTCGGCTTGGGAGAGGAATTTCATCTCAAACCTTGTCCAGAAGTCTTCCCATGTTTCCACCGCCCTCTGAGCATTAGTAACTTCCCACCAATAGGAAGCTTCATCCTTAAGTAACCACACCGCAAGTTGTATCTTTTGCCTGTCATCCACTCCAAAGATGACAAACAAATCCTCAGTCTCCTTTAACCAGTTTCTTGCTCCAACAAAAGATTCTATCCCATAAAAGTCTTTTCCACCCATAGCCTTGAAGTCTCTACATGTTTTTGCGAAGGCATTTCCAAGAGGAGGCGGAGGAAGAGGAGGAACCGCGGCCACTGGAGGAGAGATGTTTGCTGGGCCTGCGCCATTGGCCCTTGCTTCTAAGTACCTCCTAAACCAGCCGGGAATCGGCACTCCTTTTGGAAGATTAAGGTCTCCAGACATGCTGGAACAGAAAGGGAAAATTTCAAAATGAAGGATAGAGAAGGATAGATAGGGCACATAGCTTTGGGGGATTTTGTCTTTTTATTAATATAACACTTTTTTAAAAAAATGCTTCTTTAAACTTTCTTTTTGAAAAATTTCAAAAACTTTTATCTTGTCTGGTAAACCTATGCTCTGATACCAAGTGAAACACCCCACCTCCATTAAGGTCACTCACAAAGGGAATTCCTTAACTTTGGTGGAGGTTTATAAGTAAAAGCCACAGATGAACTCAAGACAGATATAAATACACATATTTTAAACAGCGGAAACCAAACAAACTTTTATTTCATCAATACGTGTATCAAACAAAGATTTCCATAATTGTCTCAAAATACTTTCAACATTACAACCTCATAACTGCCTTGATTATTAAAGAAGCATGAAAACATAAATAAAGTGACAAAAATCCCCAAAGTGATGTCCAAAGCCATAGTCCGAGCAAAAGAGACCCAAATCAAACATCTACGTTCTTGGAGCTTGTACAGAGCCTGACTGAGTTGAGATGTTTCCTCCTTGTGGACCTGGGGGAAACGAAAGAAAAGAAGACGAAAATAAAATAGGGTCAGACATAAAGCCTGAGTAAATCTAGTAACTCTTCAGTATGTGAATAAGAAAAGGGCGTGATATATATATACTGAAAATAGGATGGTGTCACAAGCTAAGGAAGTGTCGAATGCACTATCGCACCCATACTATATCTCTGCATCTACTTAAGTTTATTCTAACTGGCACCCCATGGTGAGGGTGAAGTGATCCCCATTTTCGAAAGATCGGCTCCTATTCGCGTTAACATGTGTCATACGACCCCCAAGAATTGTAGATACCTATGCTGGTCCCACCATGGGGTGTATCAAGACCTATGGTGGCGGCCCCGACACAAAACTAGAAGACATAGGTTATACTACTGGTGTCCCCAGTGCCCTGGTTGTCTGCTCCGGATTGTGTGCACGCCCGCACCCCGTTATACCTGCACTGTGGACCCACCGCCGTCATTTGACCGCTTACAATCAGCCCAGTAATCGTGCCCCACCCTGCCTAGTTTCAGGGTACCGTTGATACCTAACTTGGGTTACTGCTGAAACTGGTCCCACGTTACCAGGATTTTCTAGTCAAACATGTTAAGTGGTTAAGTGTCGGTATTTACCTAACCCCACCGATTGACTCTTGTTAACATGTTGAATTTGGTTAAGTGTTATAGTTGACTTAACCCTACCATTTGTCCTTAGCCTCTTAGGAGCACCTGACCACTCACATTAGATAGGTATTGCTACGGTTACTCGATATGCCGGTCGGTTCCGGGCAGGTTTACACCGTAGCTCAGTCTAACCTCGGGTCATTATTTGGCTCAATGCTTAACCACCCACATTGGATAGGTATTGTTGTGACTACTGGACAGCCGGGCGGTTCCGGGCAGGTTTACATCACAACTCAATCCAACCTCGGGTTAAGCATGTCGTGTTTTCTAAATTTACATATTTTATTATTTCACAAATATATATGTAAATGTCATATCTTTTATTTTGGGTATATTAACTCATACCGCTTTTAATGTCATTGTCATTGGCATGTGCCAAACATGCCAACATATATTTTCATGTTTTACACCCAACGTTGTTACCCCCGTTTATACGTTCGCAATGTTATAACAAGTGTTGGGCTCGACACAATTCAGCCCAACCTTATAAGCGTAAGAAAAGGGGAAATCAAGAACATGTAATATTTTTCAACATATAAGGGTGTGTGGCGCATGAACTTGCAATTTAGCGATACTAACATAAATGATGGGTCATGTGAACTTGCATTCAAATCAAAATATAACTAAGTAGGTGACATATGAGATGGCATAGTTTAGGCTAATACAAACTTGTGTTTTAAACATGTTTAATTTGGCATAATGTCAAACACAAGACTAGCATGATGTATGTTCACCAAAATGTACAATTTTAACATCTAATCATATAGCCTATGAACTTGCATAGTTTATGAAACATAGATCCAATTATACTTGCAAATAGACAAAATCTTGCATAGTTTATGAAACATAGATCTAATTATACTTGATGAAACATAGGTCCAATTATACTTGCAAATGAACTTGCATAGTTTATGAAACATAGATCTAATTATACTTGCAAATAAACATAAGAACAATATCATAGGTTTTGGATCAAAAAGGTCTATAACATGTTTACATAAATTCCAACTTAGACATAGTCCATGCCATCGCCATATACATAAAATGACCAAATTCTAATTTTCGCCACAAACTTGCAAGTACAATCGTTCAATAGGCTTGCATCAATTAATTTTATGCCACAAACATCAATACATAAGTCATGATAGAACCATCACAATACATAGAATAATAACACAATTCTATTTTCATATACATCGAATCACATCACAGTTTTTATTCATATTCTGAAAGGTTACTATACTTACAACGTGTGATGAATTCTTGTTTTCTGATTTCTGTTATTCTGATTTGGAGATGCTCTCCTTTGGGTAGCAAAGTTGCATTGAATGATTTGATTAAGCTTTGATCTTCTTTTAATTTGATTCGTCTCTTAGGCTTGTTGGCTTGTCTCTAGGGTTTCTAATTGACGGCCATTCCTAGTTCCTTTCCAGCAGCATGACGGCTATTGTACTCTATTATTTGTGTGAGTTTAGGGTTAGGTTTGAGTTGTATTTATAGAATTTTAAATTGTTTTGAGCCGTCGGATGAAGATAGGAGGAATCTAAACCATACAAATTTCAAAGAGCCCCTCAAAAGGTGACACGTAAGCCCTAGTGACTCAGCCAAGCATCAGAATTCGACCAGACCCTTATCAGGCCAGCCAGGACCTGACCAGCAGGTCAATCAGACCTGGGCGCACTTGGCAGGTGCGCCAGGCTAAAAATGTACTGGCGCACTTCCCAAGTGCGCCAGTTCATTTCTGTTCTGGTGCACTTCCCAAGTGCGTCAGTGCATTCTGACCCGTTTTCTGGTTTTTCGCCCAACTTCGTTCGTCCATATCTTCTTCATACGATATCCTTTTTACGCAAACTTAAACTCTATCTCAAGCAGAATTTCGAGACGAAAGCAATGGCGTAACCCATTTCCCTTGATTTCATCATTTATAATTAATTATACTTTAATTTGTGAAGCTTAACGTTATAGAATTCACGGGGTGTTACAATCGTAGTGTTCGGAGATACGAGAGAAACACGTCCAACTGATTATTCTACGGGATTGGAGGGAAGCACGTGGCTTCTACGGGACGTAGTACGGTACTCTGTGGTGGTCCTCTGTGCAGTACGTGCTCAGGTCATACCACAGGGTTTGGTCTGTACGGTACCATCCAGTGAGTATATCTTGACTACAACTATGATATGGTAGTCAGAAGGCTGTGGCGGACGATGTTGGGTGATTCGGGCGTTTTCCTCAAGAGAGGTTGGTCAAGACCGAATTAAGGATAGCAATTTTCGGATATGTGTCATCGGCAGCCAGTGTGACGTGGAAAGACTAGAGCAAAATCTATAGACCAATGATCTTTGACTATTGAGACGTTAGTTGTGGGACACACCAAATTGGATGTTAGATTGTTTGATAGGGGCATGTCACTTAGCTCTTGATGTAGTCTTTCACTAGTTGAGGGAGGGGACAAGATGAGGCCATAGCCACCATAAAAATACAGACCATACTTGGATATATGTATTGTAGGCATAATGAAGCAGACCTTTAAAGATATTAAAAGCTTCTAGCCGAGTTTCGTGCATTGGATGCAACCCTATTACGGGACTCGGGTTACAATAGACAATACGTTCGATTGAGGGCCTAGATACATGCAATGGGTGGTGTATTGTAGATAGTAGGGCATTACTTCATGTTGGTACATGATTCAACCAAGGAGTTCTGATACGACGATCTGTACGCTTGCGTGGCATAGCGATGGTGGTTCTATGCGATTACATGACGTAATGTTTTAGATTTTCGTATGTCTTTCGGCGCAGGTTGAAAGTTACGTACGCTTCCATGGTGAAACGGTAGAGTCTGTACGAGGAGGGTACTATGGGAAGTACCTTGAGATGTGGGGTATAGCTACATTTATACCATATTATGTTAATTTACTGGGGAGTAGATGGGTACGACGTGAGTGCAGAGTCTTGAGTGTTGTTAGCCCTAATAACCTAATAAATTAGAAAACATAACTGAACAGTATATGTAGAGTTATTTTAGAATGTATAATTTGTCCAATCACCAGAACTTTGTGTTCTGATCCCCTCCTCATAACATACTAGCAGGTTAGGTTTATGACAAAGATTTGGTAGCCATTGGACACTTGTCAGACAGTGTTATTATTTTGGTTAGGCTATACTTGATTACTATATTTTATCCATTCCAATGTGGGATGTTTTATCGAGCTTTGATATTTTTATTATCTTTGTTTTTTCAGCAAGATAACAGACAAGGCAACTCGAGCTTCGATAGATTAATATTTTTGAAAAAAAATCCGGTTTCCCAAAATTTGGGTTGTCACACATTTGCACCGTTCTCTAGAGCTTATCTTGCAAATTTCATGTGATTATGGCAAGTTTTATTTTGATATGTTCCAATTATCGATCTAATTCCTTTGCAAATACAATACTAGAAAACAAATCAAACATGACATTCAATTAAAACATAGCAAAGATTCATACAATACAATACATAGTGTTTCATGTAATTTAAATACTCAAATCATTTAGTTTAACTAACGATTAAAATCCTAGTATAAATCTACACTATAACGTAGAAATGCTTGCATATAATATACTAGATCTAGCCAAATCATAGACTATGTGCTAACTGGTTTATATTAAGGTTCATATCTGAAAATCTAGTTAGATCCTATCAAATTTGAGTTTATACCAAAATTATAACACAAAACACATAATTCTACCATATAATTCATCACGGACTAAGGAGAGTTCATAAGAACTCACCAAATCAACCAATTAGTAGATCAAATGAGATTCAATCTGGACAACAATGAATTAGATGAGAATGCAACCAATATGATGAGATCTAGACTGTAGATGTATATCTAGCCTCTGATTTGTGATTATAGGGATTTGAGATGGATTTTAATGGGAATTGATGAATGGGATGGAGAATTAGAGTGGATATTGAATTTGAAGCTGATATGACATGAGAAGAAAACTTTTGGATGTCTCATTTCAATCCATTTTTATAGGCCAAGCTGACAATGAGCTTGCTAGTTTAGCCAACTACACTACTAGAATACACGGCTATTCCAACGGCTCAGAGCCGTTGGCAGCCGTCTGAAGCCGTTGGAATACAAACAAGGTAGTCCAACGGTTTCCAACGGAACCCACAGACTCTTTCCAACGGCTATTCCAATGGCTTCAGGCCATTACACTCCGTTGGAAACTGTTTCAAAGGAACAACAAATAACCCATTGGAAAAACTGGATTTTTTTTTATATATCAGCAAGACTATTGCCTTCCAGCTACCCCAGTTTCAATCTACTCCATTTCAAATCCAATTCCAATCTATTCCACACATATATAACACATATATACCATAAACATTATAAACAACCAACATAAATCAAACGTACATCAATATTAACAAAACAAACCATCCAAATGTCTCAAAAAACAACACAACAAGTTACATGTCTACAAACCGTACCAATATATACAAACCATCAAAATATATCATCCCCATCAAAACAAACCATCCAAACGTATCACCCACTCAGTACCAATATATACAACATCAAACAAATCAACACCATCTCTAAGCCAAACACAGAAAAAACATACCTCAAGCTTCATCGTGCTTGTCGCCTCCGGAAGCAGACGATGAAGGAAACATACCATGATTGTGCACATACTCTGCAACCTTTTGATTCAGTTGCTCAATTTGTATAGCCTGTAGATGATTCTGGTCCTGTAGCTGCTCAATCATGGCTCGTATCTCCTTAATTTATGCTTTGCCTTTGGCCATCTGAGCTGATCGAACCAACAAATAGAATGAATAGCAAAACGGTTATGTAAGGCTGTAAGCATATAAAATATTATAACATTTTATATTTAAATGTTAGTTTGTTATATGTATTCAAAATGATTAATTACCATCAGGAAACCTAATCCATAACGCCTGCTCTACTGCGACGGATCCATAACAACATCAAATAGGTTGTCTTCCTCCTCCAACATCAACTCATCACGACCAAACTCCTCAAGCGCATGAGCCCGTGCCTCCTGAAACTTTGCCTATAATGCAAAACACAATTTCAATTGAAAAATAATAGGATGTTGATTTTATTTTACATTAGCTAGTAATTAATAAAATAATCGATGTGAGTAATAAAATTTAAAATTCGCATACATATAATATTATCGTCCTATCCAAATCATCCCACTGATAAGTGACGTTGCAGCCTCATCTACATGCTCGTGGGTGTGAGTAAGTACGTCCATGTAGGACATGGGGTATCCACGAGCTTGTTCCTTCAATTGATAATTTGAATAATTCAATTCCACATAGTTAATTACTAAACTGATCAATATATAAGTGTAATAATTGACAAATTTACCAAGTCCTCGTGGTGATGCTGAAAAGACTTGGATCCTCCACGATGAGTTACTGGATTCTTGTTCTTGTTTGTGGTGTTCCTTGCTGACTCAGCTTGCAAATGTACATTAACTAATATTTAAAAGCGGCAAAAGAATAAATTAGATTCATTATAGATTTACCTTGAACTCATCCGTGTTGCACCACGCAACCATCTTATTAAGCACTCCATCGCTCATCCACCTTGGTTTTTTACCCGCTTTTTTAATCTTATTCATCTTCTCTCTATAATTTTTGGCGAGCTTTGAGTTCCAGTGTCAACGAACTAGGCTCATGTCAGGATCCTGCACATCTATTATGACTTGTACAATGAGAAAATATTACTAATCTCATTTATTTGTATGTAACCAATTTGTAAAGCGATATAAACACTTACCAGAAAATCTTGCCAGACAGTCTCTTTGACGTCTTCTGGGACCCTGCTCCGCTTAGGCCAGAAATCGCTAATTCTAGCCCTATATGCATCCTTAGAAATATTTAGAACCGCTTGAGATGGCTCCAACTCAAGCCCCCTGCGTTAAATATAAATTAGAACTTTATATAATATATATATTATGTACAAAAAAATAAATTGGTATGCTTCTAATTTTGATACTTACTTATAATCAGCCTTAGGATTTAAGTAAACAACTAGACGAGCTAGCTGTTCGCCACTACCCTCACCGGCATGCCGGGTAATGCTACGTCCTCCAGAGTCAGACGTAATATACATGCCACATAGATATAAAATTGGATTTCAAATACTACGGCATAGTCATATCAAAATTATAAAACATAAAAAGTAATTTTTCATTTTATGTACTAACTTCGTTTTCTAAATTAAAAAGGACTACACCATAAGTTTTTTTTCCGTCATAGCTACAATCCTCATTCATTAGTATATATGCGTATATAAGCAGACAACAATTTAACCTTTTCTAAAGTAGTCCATGTAATTTAAAGGGTTAAATTTACTTTGAAACTGTTGTTCGCAGCTAACAAAAATGATAAATATATCTATATCATATTAATGATATTAATGAAACAAAAAGATCAAACTGTTGTTCACAGCTAACAAAAATGGATAAATAAATAAATATTGATGAAACAAAGAAACTATCAGAAAAAACCATTAACCTACTCAAATTTAGTAGGGATGTTCTTGATCATGACAGTGGTTCTAGTGTCATTATAACCATGCTTTCATTTGAACTCAAACTCGTTGTCAACAAAAAATAATTTTTCATTACCACCATCCCATTTTTTGCGTATGGAACCAAATTGATTAAAAAAGGGTTTACATGGATAAATGTGTTTCTGCACAAAATCATGATTATGTTTAAAACCAAGATTTTGCGTATGCTTGCTTATGGAAATTCAGCTATGAGATACATAGAAAATAAGTCTTTATTCATTTTGAGAGTTGCATTTTTATATTAATTTCTTCACTATCCTTTAATAATTAACTTTTAGTTTATGAATTTATTGTAAATCATGATAAATATGCATATTGTTAAATTAATTGAAGTATAATTGTAAATGAAGTATAATTATAATTATAAATATACATATTGATAAATATCCAAAAATTTTGAGGATGAAACCCACTTTCATAAAAATAAAATTGTATTTTGAGTTTCGTGTTTTCAAAATTATTTGTTTTCAAATAATAGGCATGACAGACACACTTTTGTTTAGACGCAAAACTACTTAAAAACGATAAAACAAAAGAGACTTCACGTTTAGATGACAAGGGACGAAATAAAGTGCAATCGAAAAAAGTGAAGCGCCAAACTTGCAAGTAGTATTTGCTACTTTAATTTTAACAATACATTATAATATATGTTGCAAGTAGTATTTGCTATTTTAATTTTAACAATACATTATAAAACAGATGTATAAGCAAAACCATCTTAGAAATACTTTTTATTAGAGCTTCGGTTCCAAAAAATACGACTTCATATGAAATGTTCTAATTTAAAAAAAGTAAGGTATTTTTGTGAAGACCAAGCACAAAATCCATGATTTCTTCTTACGTATGTTAACGTTTTCTAATTAAAGCCACAAGGAATATTTGAGAAGGGTTTTGGAGATGTCATTGAGAGTACGAACATATACCTACCATCAAATAATTATTATACTAATTGTATCATTATTACCATTTTAAATCTACACACTAACCATCCCAATAAGATTATTAAATATTTCCTTTTTCGGTAGATTAAATGGAATTTATGTTTCACATAACAGTTATTTTTCTTTATAGCTATAAGTATCCAATAACTTTTCATATTGTGAATCAAATCCCTCAAAATTACAACAAAAAAATCACATAGGTTCTTTACAATACATAAGAAGAAATCATGATTTTGAAAACTGCAATGCACAATGAAGCAGCAAAAACTGAAAAAACATGATTTTGAGAACTTAATAATTTATCTTCATATATCATTTACTAACATATTGCTATTTTAAAATGCTAATAATTTATGGCAACAAGTTTTTACATTTAAGGGTTTGATTAGCTTGCATTGTAAGAATGCAAAAACCAAGCATTTGTTATACACGCTAACAATTCCTAAGAATTTGATCATTACGGTGATAACAATAGCAATGAGGGGTTAACATGATGTAATATACGTATACAAACAATTAGAAATTAAGCAAATTTCAAAGTAAATCCGAAATCAATGAAAACCTAAAAATAAGATTTAGGAAAATTGCCTAATTCGAGGAGCAAGAAGCGTGGAGGCGGGTTGGAGAAGCTTGCAGATGATGTCGGAGGTGCTTGGGCTGGTTGTTGGGGTGGAGAAACCGAAATTGAAGGTGGTGAAATAGTGGAATTGGGGGAGAAATCGAATTGAGGATGGTGAAAAGGAATAATGAGCAACAGGTCGGACGTTCTAGAAAATATGCAGGAAAATTTCCAACGGCCGTCAACGATCTTTATTCTATCGGCTTCCAACGGTCCTTTAATAGTCGTTGGCGGCCAATGGAAATGAAGCGTTGGAATAGACTGTTCATCTAGTGGTGCTAAACCCTTCTAATTCCGATCGGTAAATTCTAAAACTTAAAATAATCATAAATTTCTAATCAATTATCCATGTTTTCTATATATTCTCTCCAAATCATCATTCAGAAGCGATGAAATACGTTAGAGCATTTAATTCGGCTTCCATCAGAAGTTATAGCCGAAATGAGATTTTCAAGGGAAACGAGTAGAAATTCGGGAAAAATCATAGTTGCATAAAACACATGTAAGAACCATATACCAAAATATCGACATATGACCACAAATGAATTAAATAAAATTATTTTACAATTCTCCAATACATAAAGTACGAGCTATTACATATTAACATGAAATGTCTTTTCTGCTTAGCACCTATGTAAGCTAATATATATCCAATGTAAAATATAATGTACATAGAATTATTGTTGTTGCAAGGGTGCTGTGTTCTTTTTCCGCGAGTTAAATTATAGTTAGATATAATGTATCTTGTTAAATGTGGTTTATGTACTTCTGTAGCTCTCTTTTTTTTTTTTTTTTTTTTTTTTTTTTCGGGTGTGTTTGTGTAATATAAACCCATATTGGATGACGAAACCGGTGATCTCTATTTTTATTATTATTGGGGCATTGTTATTCGCACTCCAAATTTGATTAAAGGATGGTCAATTTTAAGAGCACTCTAATCATATTTAGAACTGTTATGGGGGTACTGAACAAAAAAATTAGTTTATGAAAGTACCCTACTTTACTTCTTTGAATCGATTTTTTCTCAAGGGAATGTTACTGATACTCCAAAAAATGATTAGGGGAGGACACAGTCGAAAACAAAATTTGGTATACACCCACCATTTTTCTTTATTTTTCATTATCGATGTCCCTTTTGTCGATTTTAAGGGTGAAACTAACCACACTCCACTGAATTCCGAGAATAAATGCGACACATTCTTGCCGAATTTCATCTATGTCCCCTTTAACAATTTTGGAGTGTCAATTACATGGGTAATGGTAGTTTGATCCAGTGGTTAATGTAGGAAGTTTGATTATTTAAGAGTATCCATTGAAGATAAACAAGCGTCTCTTGGTTCTGTAACCGTTGGAATTTGGATTCCTGGAATTGAACTTCCTTGTCAGGTTTGAATACTAATATCTGCCTTATGTATACTTCTATCACTGGAATTCCTGCATGTAAACAGGCGTCTTCCGAGAACAATCGCATTGAGATTTTCAATACGGGCTTTCAGTTAGAGATTAAAGAATCAAACCCGAACCCAATAAAAAAATTGAAGTGGGTAGTTATTCCTAGCACAGAAAAACCGCTTATCACCATTTCAAAGTATCCCGCACATCCTCCATTTTCCTCTTTTCGTAGCCCCTCCACTCTCTCCAATCCCACAACCTCTAAACAAAACAAAAAAATCCTACCCGTTTAAGATGACAAGCAGCAGCAGCATAATTCCCTACAACGACGACGACGCCGCTCCCTCAACCGCTCCAAACCTGCAAGACCTCCTCCGCCTGCAGCCCCAAAATCCAAAACCAATCAAGCCCAAACTCCCGAGAACCAAACCCGACCCGCTAACCCTTTCCCGACCCGCGACCATCTCCCCGTGCACGGAATGTGGAAAGCGATTCAACTCCTGGAAAGCGTTGTTCGGGCACATGCGCTGCCACCCAGAAAGGCAGTGGAGGGGGATCAACCCGCCACCTCAGCACTCCCCCCGATTCCAAGTCAGCAGCAACCACGACCTTCCCCTCATGACCGTCACCGATGAAGAGTACGAAGTGGCGTCCAGTCTTATGTTGCTGTCCAGTGGGCCCACGTCCACCGCCATTACTAGGAAGAACAAGAGGGCTAGATGCTGTATAGAGAATGAAACATACGAAGAATGTAGTAGTTGGAGGCACAGCTATGTATGTGATGTGTGCATGAAGGAGTTTGGCAGCGGGCAGGCGCTTGGAGGACATATGAGATGTCATGCCAATGGAGACTTGCTGCTCCACAGGGACGAGGACGACGCACCTTCTATTGATTTGGAATTGAAGTTGGGAAGATAGGATTTGTGTATAGCTCTCTACTACATGTGTAGAAGCTGCATATTGTGTCCTACAAAGTGGGATGTTATGAATGAAATTGTACATATGTTTTCTATATTCTTAAGCTTAATTAGTGATAATACTGTATGATATAGGTGTGTTTTTGTTGGATCTAAATGGGTTTCTCTGTACAGTTATGTGTAAATTGTTGATGTTGATATTGATGATGGATATAGCTTGGAAGATTAATTTGCATGCTATTTACTTGTTATACAATGATGGCCTTATATACTTACAAGTGCAGCAAATGAAAACAAAATATAAAGAGTAACACTTGTTGTGCATAAAAGCAAATACTAAGAGCATTAGCATGAGATGATTACACTGAATTGCCAGTAAAAAATTGAAAACTACTTGTCAACTAAAGTTCATACTGAAGACAGCATTTGCAAAGGTAAATGATCCTCTGCTTTTGTTAGTAAGCATGGAAGCTGTGTAAGGAAGCCAGGGTGGCCCTGACTACTTTGCGGCTCAAGGCAGCATATGCAGTAAAAAAAGAAAAAGAAAAAGAAAAAAAAAATAGAAGAAGAAGAGGCCCTAAATGAATCTATATAGTTATGTAAGTTGATGGGGAAGAAAACATGAAAACTAAGGCTTGAACCACAGTCTCTCGGCAAGTTGTCATGTGTCTTTAGCATTTGACCATCAACATTTAAACAACAATATCTAAAATACCAATTCTACATTCCAATTTAATCTCAGCCGGATGCCCCTCTTGGACCCGAGGCCCTAGGCCACCGCCTCGGTGGCCTTGGGCCAGGGCTGGGCCTGAAGAATGCGGTGGTGTCTGATTCGAAATATATTTTGAGTTTTTAATGTTGGTAACAAAACATTAGAAAAGTTAAAGGATGATAGAGGAAATGAAAGGGTGATAGAGGAGACCACGTAATGGAAAGAGACGACAAAATGATATATTATCTCTCTTTCTTGTGCTAATTTCCAAAATAAGAAAAACAAATAATGATTGTTTTCTATTTTGCATGTTAACTTTATTTTCTAAAACGTTACTTTTGGGCGTTATACATGCATCGTTCGCATTTTACTTGATCTATTAAGTTTCCACATGGTTGGATGTTAATTCAGAAGAATATACTAAGGTAAGTTCTGCTCACTTTTTATTATTTATTTAATTATTTATTTTTATTGACAAAGAAACATGAAATGCATTAGAATCTGACTGCATTTGTTAGAATATATATCAGTTTATACATGGACTTGTTACATATTTTGAGTAAGTTAAATCAGGGTTGTCACGACTGTACCATAAACCAACTGACCAAGTGTACATATCCTCAACTGCCAGCAATGTATCATCAACTGCCTGTTCTATGTGCCTTATCCAGGCCTAAGCCATAATCATACCTCCAATCCCCAAACCAGATCACATCAGCACCCCATCTTATAAAATACCAGAACCCTAAATTGCTAATTTTGCATCAGTGGATCGTATCTGAATCACGTTGTCGCCACTCCGTGACACCACATCTGCCATTGCACCTTCACTGCTAACACTCTCCAAAATCAGTACCTTCATAGCCAACTCGGTCATTCAATGTCGACTAGGTTGCATTGTGCACCAAAGGACATTGTAATTAATACCCCTATTATCAAGTAATTTTATTAAGCTCGCATGCTTATTTAACTCGTGATTCTTAAAATAAATTGTTTATTTATATTCCATCTTAATTATTCTATACAAAAACCTCATTTTTTTTTCATTTTTTTTTTTAAAGAAAAAACTTTAAAATAGAAGAAGAAAAAGGGGTAGCCACCAATATTTTGTGTAGTGTCCTGGTTTGAATTAAGTGTAGGACTTATGTGTACTTGAAAACATTAACATCATGATTTATCTCCTAGGATGTTTCTGATTGCCATCTAGATGAGTTTTTTCCTTTTTCCATTCTATTTTTTCTTCATCAAGAACGACTAAAGTGTATTAAATGTTATATATAAAAGCCAAAACAGGAAAAATATCGGTAAGCATAAAATTGTAGGTTTTTTCAAGTCTAATGACAGTCCATCTAAAAATTATTGAGAAAGAACAAAACGCTAATAATTTTAAACGATCCCTAATTTTCGCACGTTATTTCTCGTCTTCCTCTTCATCGATCTGAATTATTCTTTTACGATCACGTTATTTTAAACGAACCCTATTTTTCATGTTTTGATCGCTTCTTCTTTCTCGTCTTCCTATTTACGATCTCGATTTCAGGCTGAATGGGATTGGATTCAAAAAAACGAATTTGTACACTTAAGCTTTTTTTTCTATCGGTGTTTTATTTCATTTTGAAAATCGCGATCAGGTTTAAAGTTTTCAGTTCGTTGTTGATGACTAAGGTGTGTTTAGGCAGTAGCAACAGTTTTGGTATCTTTTCTTGGGGCTATTGATGGAGAAGTGTTACTTTTTATTTTTGATTCGAATGTTGTTTAGGTATTATTCTGCAGTATTTACATGATTTACATTGCATTCATTAATATTGTATCATTTTAATTAAAAGAAAGGTATAATTGTTTTTTTAATCTTCTAGCTAGTTTTGGATTTGTAGTTAACACATTGTTTATATTGTTGCATTCATATCATAATTTTATAAATTGAACTATTGATTTTTTTTTAATCAAACAATCCATAACTATATGTATCAATATTATTTGCTGAGGGTTTTGTGGTTTCTTTTTGTTTTTGATGATTAATGTTGTCTTTGTGCAGTATTAGCAGGTTTGATTTTATTTTTTTGTTACAGACGGAGAAATGTTATTTTTATTTTTTTTTATCTGATTGTTGTTAATTAGATTTTGTTATGTAGTCAGTTACATGATCTATATTGTATTGTTGTGTTTAGTTTAGTTCATTTCAGGTTTTGGGTATTAGTTTGTGTTCTTTTTAGTATGGGTTTATATTAAATGAAGAGCATAATTATTTTAAAATTATTTTTTAAAATTTTCGAATTGTGGTTGTTATACAATTTATATAGTTGCATTCACTTTTTTTTTCTTTTTTGAATTGAATTGTTGCTTTTCCAAACAAACATTCTATGATCTTTTGGTTATGTATTATTTTTATTTTAAAATATAACGGTAGTTTTTAGGTATCGGTTTTATATTATATAGATATTAGTTTTTCATCTGTTGGTACCCGTATTGTTTAATATAGGTATCAGTTTTAAATAATTGTTTTGCTGATTAGTTTTTATTTATAATTTTTTTTTTTGCAGTGGTAACTATAATCTTCTTATTCTGTTTGTAATCAATGGTACTTCTTTTAGCACGTAGTTGTCGGTGGATTTCTCATTTTATGATTTGAGGAATGAAACATGTCATCGCTGTTTTCAATTAACTCCTCTATCCATCCTAATTGGTTATGTGCTTGAACACAAAATTGTAACGACCCTATTTTACGTATCGGAGGATCGTAAAATAATTATATTTAATTTTCAAATGATCATATCATTATCATATTTTAATATGTTTTACATATTAATGTGAGACATATCCATGGTTTTCACTAAATAGATTAGTGGCCATTTTGTCTTTGTATTTACTGTTTTAGCTATAACTTTTGATGCGGGTGGAAGCATGTGCTAAAATCGGTCTCACTAGATTAGAATGGTGATTAGTGATTCGTAGAGTGGTCACATCAAGGATTTGGCTAAGCGATTTAGAAGAAATCGTCGTTTTAAGTTTTAGTTTCTTCTAAGCAAACTAATTATTTGATGATTGGTTATTTAGCAAGCCCATTAGGCTAATGACATGTAGCTATAAATGGGGGGATTGGGAAGAGAATTATGGTTTCTCTTCTCATACAAACATTAGGCCGGTGTCCATGATTCTCCGGATTCAAACCAGATCCTGAATTTCTTCATCTAATCATTATAAATCATATCAAAAGGCAAGATCTACATCCAACAAGATCAGATCTCGCTGTTTTGCATCAAATCAAGTGTTTTCTTTGTTGTCTCTTATCTGTCCAGATTTGATTTCATCTCTAAATCATCGGATCTAGATTTTTGTGATTAATAGATATCGCTCAAATGGATATTATGGATTAAACTAGGATTATTTCACCATTCATGTCTATATCACCTAAAACTCGATTTTCTATGTTAATTTCAGTATTAGAAACCCTATAATAATCTGAATTTATCATATGAATCGTTAGGTTGTTAGATTAATCATGTTTAATGCATGTTTAGATTTATGATATATCCATGGTTTTTATGCTTTAATTCATGTATGTTCATATTTGTATGATTGATCATGATTGAAATTGAATGAATTGTTGCCTGGTCAGTTGAATTGTATGATTATTATTGATTTGATCGTTTAGAATTCTATTTCGTAGGTGTAGAATTGATAAACAGAGCAAATCAGATGTTTAGACGAAACTTGACGGGGAGCTCTAGAGGGTGTATGGACAGTGGCGGAGCCAGGATCTTTTATTGGCGAGGGCACACTGAAATATTTTAGGCTTTTAAGACAACATTTTTTTCTGTTATTTGCAAAAGTTTTGATAAAGAAATATTCATACTAATGTGTGTTGCAGACTTGCACTCTCTAGGTTTAACTTGGCTCCTCCGCTGCTATTAGTTGACATGAAAATGCAGAATTTGCAGATGTTAAGAATGAAAAAAGAAATTTTGAAATGGATAATAACATGAAATTGTAATAAATATTATTGTGACGTATCATGTGTTCATGGTATACATAGCAGTTTTTAAAATAATCCATGTGCAAGTCAAATACGAGAAGTCGCTCGTATAAATTTTTCCAAATACACGATTCTCTAGTAAACTGGCTTTTCCAAAAAAATCAAGATAAATAGAAAGCAAAAGAAATTCACATACATGCATAATACAAACACATGCATTACATATACAATCATTTTTAGGGAACTTTAAGAGACATGAATGATGATAAAGCCCCTGGGCTTGATGGGTTTGGGCCTTCCTTTTTTAAATCATTTTGAGCTATTGTGAAAAATGATATTATGAATATGTGCAATGAGTTTTTTGAAAACCCTAATCTCATATCTCGTCTCAATTACGCAAATATTGTGCTTCTTCCCAAATTTGCCGGTGCAAACTCTTTGTCTGATTTTCGTCCTATCAGTTTGCTTAATACCACTTTCAAAATTCTGACTAAAACTCTTGCGAATCGTCTTCAATCTGTCGTCGCTGATCTTGTTGGTGCTGAACAATCAGCATTTATTCTTGGACGAAACATTTCTGATTGCATTGCAGCTACTCAAGAGGTAATCTCTTATTGTCACAATATGAAATTACCAGGTGTTCTTCTTAAATTAGACTTTTCAAAAGCATTTGACTCTGTTAATTGGGAATTTGTATTGCAAATGTTTAAACATAGGGGATTTTCCCAATGTTGGTGCAATTGGATAGAGGCTATTCTTACAACAAGTCATTCTTCAGTTTCAATCAATGGTGACATTGGGGGTTTATTTAAATCAAGTAGAGGCTTGAGGCAAGGCAACCCCTTATCCCCTCTGATTTTTGTATTAGTTGCTGATGTTTTTAACCAAATGGTTAAAAGAGTTATAGCCAACAACTACTTTGAAGGGATTCATCTGCCTAATTCCTCTCTGTCCATTTCTAACCTTCAATTTGCAGATGATACTATCATCTTTTCCTCTCCTAACTTTAATCACATTTTTTGTCTCAAAGTTGTTCTCTATACTTTTGAGATTATTTCTGGTTTGTCAATTAATTTCTCCAAGAGCTCGATAATAATGTTAGGTGGGGCTGATCATCTTGGTTCTTTTATCTCAGCCATCTTAAAATGTCCTGTTGATAAGTTCCCTATTCAGTATTTGGGAATTCCTTTTAGACCCACCAAACTACACAAATTGGATTGGATGTCTCTTATTCAAAAAATTGAAAAGAGATTATCTTCATGGAAGGCTAATGCTCTTTCTTCAGCAGAACATTTAGTGTTGGTTAAAGCTGTCTTATCAGCATTACCAACTTATTGGATGTCTATCCATAAATTTCCTAGGTGGGTAATTTCAAAAATTGATTCAATCAGAAGCACGTTCCTATGGAATGGTAACAAGGTCAAAAAACTGGTTAATTGGCAAACTTTTTGCTTACACACTAGTCAGGGAGGTCTGGGTATCATTAACCTTTATAATTTTAATTTGGCTCTTTTATCTAAATGGTTATGGAGAATCGTTACTCCTGGCTCGTACCTTTGGAAGAATTGGATTCTTTCTCTCTACTATTCTAACAATCCTCATCTTGTTTTACACTCCTCTCCTCCTATCAAATCTTCTCCTTTCTGGTCTGGGGTTATTTCATGCTTACCTAGAATTAAAAACTTGTTTCAAGTCAAAGTGGGTAATGGGGGCTCTTGTTTATTTTGGTATGATATTTGGCATGGTCATATTCCCCTTCATCAAGTTTTCCCCATGCTTTTTCCTCACATTACTAATAGATTCTCCTCTATTGCAAATTTGTTGCTTTTGGGTCCTTCTGCATTGTGTCCATCTTCTCTTTTTAGTGTGCATGTTTTGAATGAACTACTTCTTGCATCCAGATTGTTAATAAACTCTCATCTTTCCTCTAATGAAGACAATTATTTTTGGGCTTTGTCTCCATCAAAAGGCTTCTCAGTCACTTCATTGTACAAATTCATTAATTTCTCTGGAAGGTTATTTTCTTTTCCTAGAATCTGGAAGATTCACCTACCCCCTAAGATTTTATTCTTCAATTGGTGTTTGATTCATGGTAAAATAAACACAAGGGCTAAATTGCATAGACTTAACCTGATTGAAGACTCCCGATGTGTTCTTTGTTCTATTCATGTTGAGACAATTGGTCATCTTTTCCTGAATTGTGATTACTCATTTCCTGTCTTGGCAGCCACTAGTTCATTTTTACTTGGCTTTATTCCTGAGATTAATTTAGTTTTTGATCTCTGGGAATTTTCTGATGCAAATGCTGCTAGAGATTCATTCTTTGCAGTTTTCTGTTGGTGTATATGGAAACAAAGAAATGCTATGATATTCAACAAACCACTGAAGAGTTTTAGAGGATTATGTAATCTTATAATTCATTTCTTTAAATCCTGGTCAGGTCATTCTGCTCCTTCAGTCAGATTTGCATTTGCTCTTCCAGCAGCTACTAGTCCAGCGGAATCAGTGGGCTCTAATCACAGTGATTCTAGTCCAGACTTGCATTAAGAACCTTTCAGCTGTAGGATATCTTTTGCTATTTAATGATCGTAGCTTTTGGTTATGTATGATCAGTTTTATTTCTTTGCTACTGCTATGGATAGACTCTCTTTTTGTTGTGGTAATGTGGGTTGTGATGATGTTTATTATGGCAGAACTTATTGTATAATTATTTCCCTTTTGACACAAAACTTTACACTACCAGTTGGGCTTGTCAACTAGGTTATATAATTAATTATATTAACCTAATCTGCTGTGTAGTTGCGCGCTACACATCCGTCTTTCTCAAAAAAAAAAATTCCCAATGTAATATTTTAAATAGATGGCTAAAATGGTATCTTAATGCTTCCATTCTTCCTAATGGTTTTTCTCGTATGTTAGATTATTACGCTGCCAAATTATATAATCACGATGAAATATAGAAGAAACATAAATGGATGTAACAGTTTAAGCATAATTGCTAGTTACACTTAGTCTTACATTTAGCTCGAGCCTTACTTAGAAAAAAAAACATTCCTGAGAACAAACCAAAAAAGTCACATTAACATCTAGTTACATTTAATATCACCTTCCTCTTACGTCAGTCCATCATGAGCTAGGACACACGCATTAATTTGGTCAATGTCTGCTCTGCCTTGATCATGCATGCTTAAATTTTCAAATTCTGTGAGGGATACATGCCATCCCTTGACTAAACGTGGCTTTACCACTGTATCAGAATGATGCCCAGAAAATTTCATCGTGAAATAGGCTAAGTGCATGGACAGGTACTGGTCCATTACCTATTGATCGGTACCGATCCATGGTGATTGGTCGAGGGGTGTTGAAACTTAGGGCGTGGCTTCTGAAGGTGAAAAGCAGGTCATGTGCAAGTTTTGGTATGATTTGGATGGGTCGAAGTTTGATCGATCGCTTGAGTATTAGTTAATGGACAGAAAAGGAAATTCAACGGGAAGGAATTAGGCTTCGAAAATGGACTGGTAGGAAGTGCTCGAGGAATACTTGGATGGAATCCAAGCACTTAGCCATTTTTGGCTAAGTAGATGGACCGGCACCGATCCATCGGGGAAGGTAGAGGGAGGTTGAGACTTTAGAGGGGAAGAAAGTTGACCTTCTAGAGCCTGTTGATGATGTTGGATTGTGAGAAGCTTCTATGGATGGAAGAGGTTATCAACAAGGCGTTGTTTTTTCGATCGTGAACTCAAGGCAGGAGTAGTAGAAGTTGAATTGAAGTGCATCTGATCATGGAACGATGCAGCAAGATGATGGATCGACTCGAGTGGGACTCGGGCATGAGAGATAATGGACCGATTCCAATGGGACTCGAACTAAAGGATAGAGCCATCGGGGATCGATTAGGAAATTGGAGCTACCAAGAAATCTTTGATAGTCGAAGTTTCTAGCGAAATCAAAGCAGAGGTATCGTAGGAATGCCTGTCAGGATCTGAGATATCGTGTATCTAGGATCGCTCGGGGAGTTATCTAGTTGTCTTGAGAAGAAATGTGTACGTGGGACATACAATAGTTTGACTCAAACCGGGGTTTCCTTTATCCCTTGACGGATGGCAACGACTAGCCATTCGATATTGATGCATTCAAGGCTTTAATCGGCGATAGCTAGATTATTGTTTGTTCATGGATGCTATGTTGATTTGTGTGTGCTCTTATGTTTTTCTCTGGGTATGCTATCGCCGTAGGACCTTGAAGAGAAGCGAGATTGGAAATCATAATTTGACTCATGTTTATTTTATGTGTTTGTGGCATATTATAATGTGATTATTATATGCTAACTCTTTGGATGCAGAGATGGCTCAGGGGAGACCTGAACTGCCTATCATCATATTATCCAATGTAACTGTTGATAGCTATTTTATCGCTCATAGAGCCTATTGTTCGACTTAAGGTTTTATGTCTCCTTTTATTACCTTGGGCTGCTCATTGACGATGTTGATGAATGGACTGAGTAGTAGGTGATAGCTCTGAGACGATGATGATGTGCAGTGAC
This sequence comes from Allium sativum, assembly GCA_030737875.1. Taxonomy (NCBI): domain Eukaryota; kingdom Viridiplantae; phylum Streptophyta; class Magnoliopsida; order Asparagales; family Amaryllidaceae; genus Allium; species Allium sativum. The sequence continues at coordinate 489,261,859 of CM060916.1, forward strand.
CAACAGGAGGTGACATATTACTTTTCATATACTGTATAATTATATGTTGTTTCCACAGTTTTTAATATATTCTGGAGAATGTAGTGTGACAAATTGTATTCAAATATTCATATACTGAGGAATATTGTACTTGAGATTCAATGGTTTTATAGAGACGATATTTATTGCTTTTTTTATGCCTCGCTACTATTTTCTGTTGAATATTTTAGTATTATATATTATCCATGTGTTGTGAGTTATATGATAGGTTCTGTTACAAGTTATCTTTCCTTAATAATCATCCCATATCGGTCTAACATATTATACAACGCACTGTTTCTTTAGATTAATGCAAGAGTTATGGGGGTGGTTGTCATATTTGGTATCGAAGCTTTGGTTAATTGATTAAACCCAAAATTTTCGAACAATAAAGTGTATGAGAGAAGTACTTGTAATTTCCAATGGATGATTACTATATTATAATATCTATAGTATTATTTGATCGTAAGCACTTGAGCACTATTATGGCCTTTCTCTGACGTGGACTAATCGTTCTTGTTCAGTCATTAAACTTCGAGATACGCTACTAGGGATAAGCCTGCTACTTGAGGGATAGGTGAGGGTAGTCAGTCGGAACCTGCAGTTGCTACATTCGATTACCCTGCTGTACTCACGGCCATTATCGTAGTGATCGTGAGAAGGATACCCACTCCAGAAGCGGTGGTACAGGGTGGTGATAATGTGCAGACAACTTGAGTTGTTGATTTCTCAAAGCTGTGCAAGGATTATACTTCTTTGGGTGGCAAGCCGTTTGTTGATATGGAGCCTACTATTGAGATTCAGAACTGGTTTGATATTTGTGTTTTCATCTTCGAGGACTGGGGATTGACGATGCAATGAAGAGGAAGCTCGCATCAAGGAAGCTTCAAGGGTGATCGACAGATTGGTGGAATTTCATAACTCTCGAGACTCCAGAGGACCAGATTACTTGGAACCTGTTCAGAACTAAGTTTGAGGAGAAGTTTAGTTCTACGGTCCAGAAGTCAATTCTCTTTAAGAGATTTATTGAGCTGAAGCAAGGCGGAAGGCCTATTGCTGACTATGTAACAAAGTTTGAGGCCTTGTCGAAGTGTGCTCGTTCATATATATGGACTCTATATCAAAAGAACGAGAAGTTTATCATAGGTTTGGACGAGTGAATTGGAAATAAGCAAGTGGATCATATAGAGGATCCATATGAGAAGTTGGTCGAGAAGGCTTTGAGAAAGGAGAGTTTATTTCCAAATAAGGAAGAGGCTGTTGTTGTTGAGAATAAAGAGGAGTCAAAGCAACATAAGGGTGGCGAAAATAAGAAAAAAAAGTGGAATGGAAAGAGAAAGCAACAACAACAAGGGAAAAATGGCCAGAAGAAACCCAATGGTGAGGTTACCTATTTTAACTGTCATGAGAAGGGCCATTGTTCCAAGGATTGTATGGTTTCTAAGGAGGAGAGGAAGTGTTATAACTGTGATAATCTCAGACACTTGAAGAACTGTCTAGAACCGCCAAAGGATAAGCAGGTTGTGTAAGCGTATTCTTTGCATGTTATGCCGTCTTCCTCGAGGGACATGACCATTGCGAAAAAGGGGAAGAGTGTTCTTGTGCAAGGTACGCTTTCTGTCCGATGTGTTTTAGTTTGAGTTTTGTTTAATATTGGAGCATCACATTCTTTTATATGTAATGAGCTAGTTTGCAAGTTAGGTTTAGAACTTAAGACTATATATAGACCATTGGTTGTTACTAAACCCGTAGGGGGTTCGTGTAGTCTTTGTATGCTTTATCGTGGTCTCGTGTTATCGAGTCATGGTTGCTCTTCTATGTGTGATTTCTTTCTTTGAACTTCACTTGGTTTGGGATCATTCTGGGTATGGATTGGATCAAGAGGGATGCCGCTATCGTGGATTGCGAGAGACTCGAGGTGACATTCGAGAATGTAGAAGGGCAAACGGCTGTGATACGTTGCGTACGAGAGGACAGGTTTCAAGTCAGCTTTTTATATTCGCTTGCGATTCCACAGGCTGAATTGTCATTGGTTTCGATCTTTCGTGAGCTTTCTCATGATTTTGACTAGGTCAAAGAGCTACCGCTATAACAAGAGAATGAGTTTCGAATTAATCTAGTAGATGGAGCCAGGCCAATGGTGTTGGAGAATGAAGTTTTGTTGACAACATCCTTATTTCAATATTAATTTATTATAAAATATATAGTAAAACTTTTATATAGAATATATATATACACATATGTAGGATTTATATGCAGGAAATATTACTGAAGACTGTACAGTTAAAGATGTTAGAGATTCAGAATTCAGAGATATTTCAAGACTCATGAGTATTCAAGATTTCAAGAGTTCAAGATTAATATAGTTATAGAGTCTAGATTATGCAAGACTCTAAATAGCACTCCAGGTTCAAATTCAAATTCTATTTTTCAAATTCTGTTTTCAAATTCTATCTTCAATCCTCTCTATTTTATTTTCTATTTTTCTATTTTTCTTTCTTACTTTACTTTTATTTTCAAATTCAAGTTTTATAAGTTTTATATATTTATACTTTATATTTATATAGTTTTAAACTTTATAATTTTATAAATACGTTTATATAGTTTATGTTTATGTTTTCATATGATTTCCTACTTTATAATATTAATTTATAACACTATATTTTAATTCAAGAATTTCCAAAATTATATTTATATTAAAACACTTGAAAAATGCTCAAAAATTAATTTTATACTAAGTATATGTCGACATAATGAAAACATCATGTCGACATATAACTGTCATTTTTTCAAATTTGAAAGGAAGTGTCTTTTCATTATTTGTGACAGTTCTGGAGCATTGCAACCCTTCAAACACAATAAAAAGAGTTTGATTTTGAAGTTTTAATCACTCCTTCTTCTCCACTTTCACTCTCTTTCATTACACCATTATTTCTTATCATTTTTATGATTCCTACGCCTATACTCTGCCAAATTCAATTTTGTTTTCGCTAATCTTCTTCTCTCTACACTCTCTACTCATTATTCTCTGAATCAATTGCTATTGAAGAGTTATAGGGCTGTTATAACTGTTTGGGAAGTATTTGGGAATCGGTGTTTTCCTTGTAGCCGTGAAATGAAGTAATGGAATCGATGTTTTCCTTGTTGCCATGAAATTAAGGAACGGAAGCGATGTTAACCTTGTAGCCATGAAATCAAGGGGGTGTTATTGGATATTGATATAGTAATAAAACTCTGCGCAATCCAGCGTTGTGCGGGACTGGACGTAGGAGCAATCCGAACCAGTATAAAATCCGGTGTGTTCTTTCCTTTTCTGCATTTTTATTTCTGTTTATTTTGCATCCATGTTTGATTATGTATCTGTGATTGTTTCTGTAGTGTTTGATTCATATAGTTTATCACATAAGTTTTACATTTAGTTTAAATTCTCAAAAACACTATTCACCCCCTTCTAGTGTTCGTTTTTCCTTAATGATCCTTTTCACAATCCCTAACAATCGGTATCAGAACTAGTTCTTTCAAAAAGTTCATAATCTGATTTTTGAAAATTTTTGTATGGAAAATTTTGGAATTTCTGTAATACTAGTGCCAATTCATGTATTATATCAATGTTGAAAGGGTCTGCATATAATCATGTCGAAAAGGCATGTAATCTACTGAAATATTATTCGATTCAGGAAAAGATGTGTTCTATGATTTTTGAAAATTCAAAAGTTGAACAGATGGGCAAAGTGGCTTTTGGAAATTCAAATTCTGAAAAGGTGGTTGTTGGAAATTCATATCCTGAACTGATGTGTTATATGGCTGTTGAGAATTCAAATTATGGATAGCAATCAGTGGAAATGAAAAAGGACAAATGGATACAAGATAGTGGTTGTTCGAGACATATGACGGAAAATCCAGAACTACTCAATAATCTTAAATATGAAGATGGTGGAATAGTGAACTTTGGAGATAACTCTAAAGGATACATTATTGAATCGACAATGTTGGTAATTCTGAAACTCCTACTATTTCTGATATTTTATTAGTTAGGAATTTAAAACACAACTTGCTAAGTGTAAGTCAACTTTACGATAAGGGTAATAAAATAAATTTTGAAAATAATAAATGTTTTATAGAAGATAGGAATTCAAAAGTTATATTCGAAGGAGATAGAAAGAAAAATATCTATATATTGAGTATGAAAATCACCAGCGATAACCTATGTCTTATGGCTAATGCAAGTGATCCTTGGATTTAGCATAAGAGATTTGGTCATATAAATTTCAAACACATCTCTAGGATTTTTAAATTAGATTCAATCATAGAGTTACCCAAAATGAAATTTAAAGTTAATAACTTATGCGATGCTTATCAACTCGGAAAATTAAATAAAAGTTCATTTAAATCAAAAGAGGAAATCACTACATCAAAACAATTAGAGTTAATACACATGGATTTATTGGTCCATCTCAAGTTCAATCGGTAAACCGTAATAGATATGTTTATGTAACAGTTGACGATTTTCCTAGATTTACTTGGACTTTGTTTCTTAAAAATAAAATTGATGCTTTTAATTAGTTTAAAACTTTTTCTAAAAGAATTCAAAATTTATTATCGCTAAAAATTAAAACAATATGTAGTGATCATGGCGGAGAGTTCGAAAATGAAAATTTTGAAAAATATTGTCATAAAAAGGGAATAACCCATAAATTTTCAATTTCGAGAACCCCTCAACAAAATGGAGTAGTTGAATGTAAAAATAGGATGATACAAGAGTGTGCGAGAACTATGTTATCTAATAGTAATTTACCAAGGAATTTTTGGGCTGAGGCAGTTGCGATAGCTTGCTATATTATTAATAGAATTTCAATTAGACCTTTAACTCATAAAACCCCATATGAACTTCTATATAACAAGAAACCAAAAGTATCATATTTTAAAATTTTTGGAAGTAAATGTTTTATACTAAATACAAAAGATAATTTAGACAAGTTTGACTCGAAATCCGATAAAGTAATATTTATTGGATATTCAGAAAGAAGTAAGGCATATAGAGTTTTCAATACTCGAACCAATACCATAGAAGAAATACTAAACGTATCTTTTGATGAAAACTATAAATGTATAACTCGAAAAAATGAAGATGATTGTGAAAATGAGATTAATGAAATATATATCATGAAGATAATCAACCAAATAAAAGAAGTAGATTACTTAGTGATCATCTTGTAGAAAATATCTTAGGAGATATTGAATCCGTTGTGAGAGCTCGCAATCAATTAAATAATATGAGTAATAGTGCATTTATTTCAACTATTGAACCTAAAAATCCAAAGGAAGCATCTTCTAATGATTCATGGATACTTGTTATGCAAGAAGAACTGAATTAGTTTACTAGGAATGATGTATGGGAACTTGTTCCTAGACCAGAGGATAAAACTATAATAGGAACCAAATGGGTTTATAAAAAATAAAATGAATGAACACGATGAGGTCGTAAGAAATAAAGTACGATTAGTAGCACAAGGATATACTCAAGAAGAAGGAAAAGATTACGATGAAACTTTTGCTCCCATAGCAAGACTAGAAGCTATTAGGAATTTACTACCTTTTGCGAACCATAATAATTTCAAATTATATCAAATGGATGTTAAAAGTTCTTTTCTAGATGGAATTGTTAAAGAAGATGTACATGTAGAGAAACCACCTCTATTTGAAGATGAAAAATTACCAAATCACATATATAAGTTAAAGAAAGTGTTATATGGATTAAAACAAGCTCCTAGGGCTTGGTATGATATATTATGAAATTATTTGTTACAATAAACTTAGAAATAGGAAAATTAGATAATACTTTGTTTATTAAGAAAAATAATACAGATATTCAAGTAATACAAATACATGTTGATGATATACTTTTCGGATCGACAAACGATAAGATGAATAAAGAATTTTCAAATATTATGACTAAAGATTTTGAAATGAATCACATTGGAGAACCATCATTCTTTCCAGGATTGCCAATTCATCATTAAAGAATGGAATATTTATTAATCAAGAAAAATACGCAAGAGATCTAATTAATAAATATAATCTAACAATAACAAATGGAAGACCAACACCTATGTTGACTAATATAGCATTAAATAAAGATGATACATCTAAAGATGTGGATCAAAAATTATACAGGGGAATGATAGGATCATTGTTGTATATAACTGCTAGGAGACCAGATATAATGCATAGTGTATGTCTCTGTGCAAGATATCAATTGCAACCTAAGGAAACTCATTTAAAAGCCATAAAATGTATTCTAAGGTATGTAAAGCATACATCATATTTTGGATTGTTTTACCTTAAGGATGATTCATTCGATTTAGTTTCTTACTGTGACACTGACTACGCAGGATGTATATCCGATCGCAAAAGTACTAGTGGAACATGTCACTTCTTAGGACATTCACTAGTCTCGTGGTTTAGTAAAAAGCAAAATACTATATCTTTGTCAACAACTGAAGTAGAATATATCTCTGCTGCTTTGGCTTGTTCACAAGTAATATATATGCAACAAACTGTAAATCATTTTGGATTAAAAATAAATAAACCTCCAATATACTACGATAATACAAGTGCTATAAATATTTCAAAAAATCCAACTCATCATTCAATAACTAAACATATCGATGTACGACATCATTTTCTAAGAGATAATGTAAGTAAAGAGAAAATTTCACTTGAATTTATAGAAACAGATAAACAAATAGCGGATATATTAACGAAACCATTAAATGAAGCAACATTACTAAATTTAGAAGAGAATTAGGCATATGTTCACTAAGTGAGTTAGAATAATTAAATATACTATAATATATACAAATAACATAAGAAATTAGAAAAATAAAATTTAAAACTAAAGTACGTCGACATACATTTATTCATATGTCGACATATAACTACCTGAATTTTAAATTTAATTCCCACCAAAAGTTAGTTATATTAATTATTTAAACCTTCTACTTCGACTTTTCTTCTTCATTTTCATTTCTCTTCTCTGTAAAGACTCTAAATTAAAATTGTAACGACCCGTATTTTCAGCAATTTATAATTAATTATTTAATTATTTAAATAATGATTTAGAGATGTATATGGTTGTTTAATTAAATAGTATTGAATATTTAATTTATATAAATAATAGAATAATATATTTAATTTCGAAATAGTCGAAAATAGTGAATTGACGATATAGTGTGAACTGGACAATTCAAAATATATATTTCAGTTTAAAATTGAATTACGATAACGAATATATTTAATTGGTGATGGTTGAACATATAAATTATATTATAATTATAATCGAGCTCGAAATGGCGCGATAGTTCGCTATTTGGCGATTCGAACTTTAAACGAATATACAAGATCCGTTTTAAATTGGATTTATGTGAAACAAGAAACGTTCAGAGCAGGTGAAGTATATTTTTCTAGTAGAAGAGAAAAACCGGGATTTTGTCATGTAGATTTTGATTTATGTTCAAATCAAATTTTAGAAAAGTCGCTATGGAATTCCTTTATAATTTATAATGATTTATAAAAGGATTTAAATATAAATCGAATATCGATATAACTCTGATGATGAAATATCGAGTTGTAAATCCATATATAATTATTATGGAGCTGCATGATTTTCTATTGTGGATATATACAATAATATTTATTTTTAAATATTTAATTAAAGTATTTTTAAATATATTTATATATTTAAAGGGGTTACTTAGAGCTTTAAAAATAGCCAGTTTTGCAAATGAGCTCCATTTTCGACAAACAAATTTTGTTGGATCCGTAACATTTAATTATTTTTAGATTTCAAGTTTCGTGATTTTTGGAGTCAGTATGTGACCGTACCAATTTTTAATGTGAAAAACAGTCGGTATTTTGACGGTTAAAAATAGGCTGTGTGAGCAAACGGAGTCGGAATTCAACGAAACCAGTTTCGTTGGGTCTGTAATGTCGAGTTGTAGCTGCATATCAATTTTCGTGATTTTCGGGTATCGTATGTGGTCACAGAAATTTTTAAGGATGAATACAAATAGCGTTTGATTAAAATGGATATTTAATTGAATATAAAAATATTATATTTATCCTATATAATACCCTACCTAACCCTAATTTCATTCCTCAGGTCAAAACAAATTTCCGCCGCCACTTCTATAACATCGTGAGAAAGAATTCCAAGGAAAAAAATCAAAATAAATTCTCTAAATCAAATTATATATATATTTGGATTGCTAGTTAGATTCTCTTCATGTCAGTATCAGTTTCAAGGGGTTCGGAGGGATTTGTTGTCGCTGGAAATTCACTGCGTTAGCTTCAATAAAGCTACGGCACTACTACAGCGCCGATTGGAGTGGTGATACCTCAAGTTGAGGGTAGTGCTGCATTTGGGGTGGCAAGGGGCTCCTATTGCCGGAGTTTGGAAGGTGGCGATCCAAGGTTGGGCACTGCGATGGTCTAGACGCGGCTATAGGTCGCGTGTGACAAGGTGGGTGCGAGTGGTAGCCGGTGATGTTAGCTAGGGAGTTTGTGTGAAGGGGAAAGTCATGGGGTAGTTGGATTTTTCATTTGATGATTGGAAGAGGAGAGGAGCATGAGAGAAGTCAGCGAAATGGTGAAGGAAAGGGAGCGCGACTTCCTGTTGTCACGAGTGGAGAAACCAGTTGGGGTTTTGAAAGAAGTCGAGCTCTTTAGTTCAAGGTTCTGGAAAATGGAAAATCAGTGCAAAGTCCGGAGTTTGAATTCAGCATTTTGAGTTCGCTACTTTTTTTTGAAGCAGCGTAACAAAGCCTGAAGCGCCAACTTCGAAGTGATGATCGAGTTCCTCCTTTTAGGGTTAGGAGGAATGAGTTTTGGATGAGGAGTTTAATGATTATTATGGTTTGGATTTTTGTTGAGTGGTGGAAGGTACGAGTAGGAGGAAGTATCAGAAATGGAGGAGCAACTGCGTTCTATCGATTTGAGGAAGATGAGTTGTGGATGCAGGTCGGTGTATTTAGGAAAGGAGATGGGCTGATTTGTCACTTGAAGCCCAATATTTATGATTTAAGGTGAAGCCTAATATTAGTAAATAATTTAAGTCCTTAGTTAAATTAAATAATGTATAAAATTGTAAATGCGATAACTATTTCATACGTGATCAGAAATTGACGAAACTGGATCCGTTAGAATCGTATGGACGGTGGCTATGCAATGGAACTGACTGGAAGTAATTTGAAGCTCGTTACAATTTATAGTAAAATAAATTGCCCATCTGAATCAAGCGATGGTTATCGTTATTAACGATGATCGTCCAATGTGAGTAAAACTCACCAAACTCTATCAGTTTATATTTCTATAATGTATTTTTAGAACTGATAAATGTTGATTGATTGTTGTGTGTTGACTGTTTGATTGAACTGCTGATTTATTGGTTGAAGTTATAGATAACGATATATATATATATATAAATCGTTAATTATATATTGATTTTGTTTAACAGAATATTTCATAGTGAAATGAAATTGATGTTAATTATATTGTTTAACATCTGTGAATGCAGGGAAACAGGTCCTTAGGAATCCAACTAGATTCCTCAATATTTATTTTACTGTTTTCATATATTGAAATATATGATGTGATATATAATCTACTATTGATTATGTGTGTTTGATGATATTTATCATTGTTACCGGGTATGTAAATTACCATAAGAAATACTGGAATGTAAAAAGAGAATTTTTAAAGTGTATTTAGAAAGAGAAATATTTGTAAAACATTTACAAATAAAATAAAAAAGAGAAATATGTGTAAAACATTTACAAATAGAATAGAAAAGGAAATATTTGTAAAACATCTACAAATAGAATAGAAAAGGAAATATTTGTAAAACATTTACAAATAAAATAGAAAAGGAAATATAAAGAAAATAAATAGGATTGAAAAGGAATATTTATTTGTTAAATAAATAGAATTGAAAATGAAACATTTATTTGTAAAATAAATAGAATTGAAAAGGAAATATTTATTTGTTAAATAAATAGAATTGAAAAGGGAATATTTATTTGTTAAATAAACAAATAGAAAAGTGAATATTTGTAAACCAATAGAAAAGGAAATATTTGTATAAACAAATAGAGAAAAGGAGAAATCGATTATAGTTATTCGAAAGGAGTTATCGAATATAGTTTATTCGAAAAGAGTAAATCGATTAGGGTCAATCGAATAGAGTTAATTCATTAGAGTTAATCGATAGAGTTGATCCAATAGAGATAATCGATTAGAGTTAATCGATTGGAGTTAATCGAATATAATTTATTTTAATAGAGTTAAAGGAGTTAATCGAATATAGTTTATTCGAATAGAGTTAAAGGAGTTAATCGAATATAGTTTACTCGAAAGGAGTTAATTTATAAGAGTAAATCGATTAGAGTTAATCGAATAGTGTTAATTGAATAGAGTTAATCGAATATGGCTATTCGAAGAGAGATTATCGAATATAGTTTATTCGAAGGAAAGAGTTATCGAATAGAGATTTATTCGAAAGAGAGTTACGTAAGGAAGTTTGTTAAAGGTTTAAAAGGTGAACCTTGTCTGTTTCGAAGTTAGAAATGTTGTTCAGTTAAGTTCTGAGAGGTAGTTATACCCCAATTTGATTGGCTTCGTTTTTAACTAAGGAATGGTTAAGGTTCGACAGTGAAGGTAGGTTAAGTGAATTTAGTTAATGAGTGTAATGGTTTGAGTTGGCATAGCGATGCTTTATTTAAACATATGCTTAAATCGATTGATTGACTTTTTGGAAACATTTTTCCAAATATAATCAGAGATATTTTCTAATCATAGAAAATGAAATGTTTGATGATGAAGAATACTGGAATGACAGTGATATGTGCAAAAGAGATGGAAATGTTTTCCAATGATTAATAACGTATATTTTATAAATTTAGAAAATAAGGAATGTTGAATATATGGAAACAGGAAATAAATAAATTAATGAACTAAAGAGATAAATGTTAAATGATGATTGATCGATAGAATTTCCATCTGGAAATAATATCGTTGTTTGCACACGTGTTTTTCTTTGATAATTAAGTCACCGACTATCAAAGTTTTTGACCATTTTTCCATTGTCAATACGGAGAGACCGGGATCAGATTCATTATCTGAAAACCAATCTGTATGGGCGTTAGCGTTGCGATAAAATATGATGAAGATAATTGAAGACAGAGTTATGCAAGGGCTGTCCTGTTTACAGAATAGTGCCTTTGGTTTGTCCAGTCCCAGGACGACCAGTATGGAAGAATGTCTGACAGAGTATACTTAATAGATCGCATAAGTTGATCTCTTCAAACTATATACGTTTGGTGGTGGAGGAATTCATTTCTCTTAGCTGTATACCCGTTATATTTTTAGGGAAATCAATTTGTGATTTGGCGGGTATGACGATGTGACATTCGAAGTGAATAAATGTGTGACCTGTCAGAGATAAGTGTGGCCTTTAGCCTCACAACCGGGAAATGACAAAAATCGGGCAGGCAGCAGGCTAAGTGGTTGGCTACCAATTAGGGTGTATTATCACCTATGTAAAGATATTCATTTCATTCTTTAATCTATTCGATGATGTCCCATTCGGGAAGCGGTTGCAGATCCCTACAGTTGGTGATATACATTCGATACACTCAAGCAAAATGAGTGGTCGGTCATGTGTGGCCGGGTTGCAAGATGTTTTTGTTGAGCCCAGTGTATTCCTCTCTAGCGGTACACTATTGGAAGGTGGTTCCATACCTTGTCATAATTGGAAATCCATTACCCAATAAGTGCTCGTGGTTTTGATTGTGTACTATATATGTAGAACGTGAGATGAAAGCGTTTCTGCTAGATGATTATTATATTGTGGTTGATAGACACTATCATAATATCAAAAGAATTCTGATGTAAAGACTATTTTGGATTCTCATAAGGGAAAAACCTGTTCCGTTATATGGTGTGGTCTTATGAGATATCGTTTAATTACTCAAACTGTTTTAAAAAGTGTTTACTTATACCAGTCCCATGGCTGACCAGGAGTTTGTTTTGTTTTGTTTTCCTTAAACTCTTGGGTGCCCAAATTTGTACGGGCAGTCAAGTATTTAGGATTTTTCAAATATATTTGGAGAGCTTGGAGTAGGAGGCTTCAGGATTATATAGCTATTGTTATTTCCACTGTGTTGTAAGTGTTGTACACGGATAATGTTACTGTATACATATACTGATTTTATTTCAAAGATATGTTATCTATTATATGCTGTTCGTTCTGCTGTGAGATTCGTGTTACTCTGATGTTGTATGTTCTTCTTCTTCTTCTATTCTAAGTTTCTATCTTATCTATTCTCACCCTCTGTTTTCTTTCTATTAGTTTTCTGGTTTCTAGTGCAATTTGGGTTGGACTTGTGTTACTAGGTCAGCTCAAATGGTACCGGAAATTTGGGACACTACAGTTGGTATCAGAGCTGAAGGTTAATTGATTACCTTGGCTCTGTGGCGTGACTCGGTAGAGATGGGGTTAGTAATACCCTAGATTGAGTTGAGTGTATATATATGAGGGAACGTATTTGTTATTTGATATAAAAATGGTTTTATATTGTGTAGGTTTATTGATTGAGTTGTTTATGAGTTCTGATCGATCAGTTTGATCCACTGTATCGATAGGGGTTTATAAACACTTGAATACGATGAACCGACATAGTATGTTTTGAAAAGAGGGTAAACAAAATAATTTTATCCAAATATATTTTGATATAAATAAAGTATAGATATTTGAAATATTATAGTATATTGGATGTGTTGGTTGTGATTGTAATAAGATAAGATTATAATTGAAACGGTTATGTAAATAACCAATCAAAATTCGTATAAGTGTTACAAAATGAATAAAATTTGAATTTAAATCAGAATTGAAATTTAAAACCCTGGAGATTTGGAAAGGTGTTTGTAAATGGATTTGGATTGAATATATGAGAATTTTAAAATCCTGGGAGATTTTAAATTGTTTCACAAGCATTGAGAAGGATATTTTGAAATAATTTCAAAATAGAAATGATTCAGAAATGGTTTTGAAAAGTGATATAATATTGAACTCACTTTGATAGTTGGGAAATAACTCTGATGATGTTGGCCACATCATTAATGTTCATTTTCTAGTTCTAAGTGACGGATTACTACCAAAGATTTTGTTTTGAATTGATTTGAGAAAAGCAAGTTGTTTGAATCCTGAAAAGGAAAGTTTGATTTTTAATAAGGTAAACTGTTTAAAACTCCCAAAAAGACTGTTGAATTAAAACCAAATTGAATTGAAATTTGGGAAAGCAAATAGAAATCGAAATTGAAATAAAGCCGGTTAAATGGAAACTGAATTGAAATAGTAATATCGAATGAATTGGATTGTGATATAGGAATCTGAAATGATTTTGGCATGGTGAGTTAAGAAATTGAAATCGAGAATGGAACTTTGGTTTGAAATAAAATTCGACTTAGGTATAAGCGAATGGTTGGATTTGTGGATAAAAACAGATTGGAATTTGATTGGGATGACCTTGGAATACACAGAATTGATAACAGATGGAAATGGTATAATGATATGCCAGACAAAAAGGTACATGTTTCATTCAATATGGGATTTATGAGCCGATTTGGCAAGCAGTTTGGCTATTTTATTTTATTTTGCCTTGGAGAAGGCCTAGAGAGGCGAGTTGTAGTTGTACCGATCGACCAGTACAAAGGAGTTGCTGGTGAAATTTTTCGAAAATTTCGGGTGTTAGAAAATTTTCCGAATTTTTGAAAATTTTTGTTAATAGAAATGAATTAATAAATTGGTTTAGGGAAACCGGAGTTAAGAAGTAAACAAATAATTTTCAACTAATTAATAGGGTTTGTTTTCTGCCTTAGCAATTTCGAGGACGAAATTATTTTAAAGGGGGAAGAAGTGTAATGACCCGTATTTTCAGCGATATATAATTAGTTTATTTAATTATTTAAATAATAATTTAGAGATGTATGTGGTTGTTAAATTAAATAATATTGAATATTTAATTTATATAAATAATAGAATAATATATTTAATTTTGAAATAGTCGGAAATAGTGAATTGACGATATAGTGTGAACTGGACAATTCAAAATATATATTTTAGTTTAAAATTGAATTACGATAATGAATATATTTGGTTGAACGTATAAATTATAGTATAATTATAATCGAGCTCGAAATGGCGCGACAGTTTGCTATTTGGCAATTCGAACTTTAAACGAATATACAGGACCCGTTTTAAATCGGATTTCTGTGAAACAAGAAACATTCGGAGCTGGTGAAGTATATTTTTCTAGTGGAAGAGAAAATTCAGGATTTCATCGTATAGATTTTGATTTATGTCCAAATCAAATTTTAGAAAAGTTGCTATGGAATTCCTTTATAATTTATAACGATTTATAAATGGATTTAAATATAAATCGATTATCTATACAACTCTGATGATGAAATATCGAGTTGTAAATCCATATATAATTATTATGGAGTTGTATAATTTTCTATTGTGGATATATACGATAATATTTATTTTTAAATATTTAATTGAATTTTTTTTATATATATTTATATATTTAAATGGGTTATTTAGAGCTTTAAAAATAGCCAGTTTTGCATACGAGCTCCGTGTTCGACGAAACAAATTTTGTTGGATCTGTAACATTAAATTCTTATTAGATTTCAAGTTTCGTGATTTTTGGAGTCAATATGTGACCGTACCGATTTTTAATATGAAAAAAGTCGGTATTTTGACGGTTAAAAATACACTGTGTGATCAAATGGAGTCGGAATTCGACGAAACCAGTTTCGTTGGGTCCGTAATGTCGAACTGTAGCTGCGTATCAATTTTCGTGATTTTTGGGTATCGTATGTGGTCGCAAGAATTTTAAGGACGAATACAAATAATGTTTGATTAAAAATGGATATATAATTGAATATAAAAATATTATATCTATCCTATATAATGCCCTCCCTAACCCTTATTTCATTCCTCAAGTCAAAACAAAATTTCCGCCGCCACTTCAATAAACACCATAAGAAAGAATTACAAGGAAAAAAAATCAAAAAAAATCAAAATAAATTCTGTAAATCAAATTATCTATATATTTGGATTGCTAATTAGATTCTCTTCATGTCAGTATCAGTTTCAAGGGGTTCGGAGGGATTTCTTGTCAATGGAAATTCATTGCGTTAGCTTAAATAAAGCTAGGGCACAACTACAGCGCCAATTGGAGTGGTGATGATACCTCGAGTTGAGGGTGGTGCTGCATTTGGGGTGGCAAGGGGCTCCTGTCGCCGGAGTTTGGAAGGTGGCGATCCACGGTTGGGCACTGCGATGGTCTAGACACGGCTACAGGTCGCGTGTGACAGGGTGGGTGCGAGTGGTAGCTAGGGAGTTTGTGCGAAGGGGAAAGTCATGGGGTAGTTGGATTTTTCATATGATGATTGGAAGAGGAGAGGGGCATGAGAGAAGTCAGCTAGTGAAGGAGAGGGAGCGCAACTTCCTGTTATCGCGAGTGGAGAAGCCAGTTAGGGTTTTGAAAGAAGTCGAGCTCTTTAATTCGAGGTTCTGGAAAATGGAAAATCAGTGCAAAGTCCAGAGTTTGAATTCAGCATTTTGAGTTTGCTACTTTTTTTTGAAGCAGCGTAACGAAGCCTGAAGCGGCAGCTTCGAAGTGATGATCGAGTTCCTCCTTTTGGGCTTAGGAGGAATGAGTTTTGGACAAGGAATTTAATGATTATTATGGTTTGGATTTTTGTTGACTGGTGGAAGGTACGGGTAGGAGGAAGTATCAGAAATGGAGGAGCAACTGCGTTCTATCGATTTGGGATAGATGAGTTATGGATGCGGGTCGATGTATTTAGGAAGGGAGATGGGCCAATTTGTCACTTGAAGCCCAATATTTATGATTTAAGGTGAAGCCCAATATTAGTAAATAATTTAAGTTCTTAGTTAAATTAAATAATGTATAAATTTGTAAATGCGATAACTATCTCATGCGTGATCAGAAATTAACGAAACTGGATCCGTTAGAATCGTATGGATGGCGACTACGCAATGGAACTGACAGGAAGTAATTTGGAGCTCGTTACAATTTATAGTAAAATAAATTGTCCGTCTGAATCAAGCGATGGTTATCGTTATTAACGATGATCGTCCAATGTGAGTAAAACTCACCAAACTCTATCAATTTATATTTCTATAACGTATTTTAGAACTAATAAATGTTGATTGATTGCTATGTGTTGACTGTTTGATTGAACTGCTGAAATGTTGGTTGAAGTTATAGATAACGATATATATATATATAAATCGTTAATTATATATTGATTTTGTTTAACAGAATATTTCATAGTGAAATGAAATTGATGTTAGTTATGTTGTTTAACATCTGTGGATGCAGGGAAACAGGTCGAAGGAATTCAACTGGACTCCTCAACATTTATTTTACTATTTTCATATATTGAAATATATGATGTGATATATAATCTTCGGTTGATTATGTGTGTTTGATGATATTTATCATTGTTATAGGGTATGTAAATTACCATAAGAAATACTGGAATGTATAAACATAATTTTTAAAGTGTATTCAGAAAGAGAAATATTTGTAAAACATTTACA
Source organism: Allium sativum (assembly GCA_030737875.1). Classification (NCBI taxonomy): domain Eukaryota; kingdom Viridiplantae; phylum Streptophyta; class Magnoliopsida; order Asparagales; family Amaryllidaceae; genus Allium; species Allium sativum. The sequence goes on from CM060916.1 coordinate 489,278,573, forward strand.
AATAGAATAGAAAAGAGAGATATGTGTAAAACATTTACAAATAAAATAGAAAAGGAAATATTTGTAAAACATTTACATATAAAATAGAAAAGTAAATATGAAGAAAATAAATAGGATTGACGAATATTTATTTGTTAAATAAATAGAATTGAAAAGGAAATATTTATTTGTTAAATAAATGGAATTGAAAAGGGAATATTTATTTGTTAAATAAAAAAATAGAAAAGGGAATAATTGTAAAACCAATAGAAAAGGAAATATTTGTATAAACAAATAGAGAAAAGGAGAAATCGATTATAGTTATTCGAAAGGAGTTATCGAATATAGTTTATTCGAAAAGCGTAAATCGATTTGGGTCAATCGAATAGATTTAATTCATAAGAGTTAATCGATAAAGTTGATCGAATAGAGTAAATCGATTAGAGTCAATCGAATGGAGTTAATTCATTAGAGTTAATCGATAGAGTTGATCCAACAGAGTTAATCCATTGGAGTTAATCAATTGGAGTTAATCGAATATAATTTATTCCAATAGAGTTATAGGAGTTAATCAAATGTAGTTTATTCGAACAAAGTTAAAGAAGTTAATCGAATATAGTTTATTCAAAAGGAGTTAATTGATAGGAGTTAATTGATAAGAGTAAATCGATTAGAGTTAATCAAATATTGTTAATTGAATAGAGTTAATCGAATATGGCTATTCGAAGTGAGATTATCGAATATAGTTTATTCGAAGGAAAGAGTTATCGAATAGAGATTTATTCGAAAGAGAGTTACGTAAGGAAGTTTTTCAAAGGTTTAAAAGGTGAACCTTGTCTATTTCAAAGTTAGAAATGTTGTTCAGTTAAGGTCTGAGAGGTAGTTATACCCCAACTTGATTGGCTTCGTTTTTAACTAGGGATGGTTAAGGTTCAACAGTGAAGGTAGGTTAAGTGAATTTAGTTAAAGAGTGTAATGGTTTGAGTTGGCATAGCGATGTTTTATTTAAACATCTGTTTAAATCCAATGAAAGAGTTTTGGAAACATTTTTCCAAATATAATCAGAGATATTTTCTAATCATAGAAAATGAAATGTTTGATGACAAAGAATACTGGAATGACAGTGATATGTGCAAAAGAGATGGAAATGTTTTCCAATGATTAATAACGTATAAATAAGGAATGTGGAATATATGGAAACAGGAAATAAATAAATTAATGAACTAAAGAGATAAATGTTAAATGATGATTGATCGATAGAATTTCCATCTGGAAATAATATCGTTGTTTGCACACGTGTTTTTTCTTTGATAATTAACTCACCGACTATCGAAGTTTTTGACCATTTTTCCGTTGTCAACACGGAGAGACCGGGATCAGATTCATTATCTGAAAACCACTCTGTATGGGCGTTAGCATTGCGATAAAATATGATGAAGATAATTGAGGACGGAGTTATGCAAGGGCTGTCCTGTTTACAGAATAGTTCCTTCGGTTTGTCCCGTCCCAGGACGACCAGTATGGAAGATTGTCTGACAGAGTATATTTAATAGATCACGTAAGTTGATCTCTTCAAACGTATATACGTTTGGTGGCGGAGGAATTCGTTACTCTTAGCTGTATACCCAATGTATTTTTGGGGAAATCAATTTGTGATTTGGGGGGTATGACGATGTGACATTCAAAGTGAATAAATGTGTGATCTGTCAGAGATAAGCGTGGCCTCTAGCCTCACAACCGGGAAATGACAAAAATCGGGCAGGCAGCATGGCTAAGTGGTTGGCTTCCAATTAGGGTGTATTATCACCTATCTAGAGATATTCATTTCATTTTTTAATCTATTCGATGTTGTCCCATTCGGGAAATGGTTGCTGATCCCATCTGTTGGTGATATACATTCGATACACTCAAGCGAAATGAATGGTCGGTCATGTGTGGCCGAGTCGCAAGATGTTCTTCTTGAACCCAGTGTATTCCTCTCTAGAAGTACACTATCGGAAGGTGGTTCCATACCTTGTCATAGTTGGAAATCCATTTCCCAATAAGTGCTCGCAGTTTTGATTGTGTACTATATATGTAGAACGTGAGATGAAAGCGTTTCTGCTAGATGATTATTATATTGTGGTTGATAGACACTATCATAATATCATAAGAATTTTGGTGTAAATACTATTTTGGATTCCCATAAGGGAAGAACTCGTTCCGTTATACGGCGTGGTCTTATGAGATATCGTTTAATTACTCAAACTGTTTTAAAAAGTGTTTACTCATACCAGTCCCATGACTGACCCGTAGTTTGTTTTGGTTTGTTTTCCCTAAACTCTTGGGTGCCCAAATTTGTACGGGCAGTCAAGTATTCAGGATTTTTCAGATGTACTTGGAGAGCTTGGAGCAGGAGGCTTCAGGATTATATAGCTATTGTTATTTCCGCTGTGTTGTAAGTGTTGTACTCGGATAATGTTACTGTATACATATACTGATTTTATTTCAAAGATATGTTATCTATTATATGTTGTTCATTCCGCTGTGATAATCGTGTTACTATGATGTTGTATGTTCTTCTTCTTCTTCTATTCTAAATTTCTATCTTATCTATTCACACCCTCTGTTTTCTTTCTATTAGTTTTCTAGATTCAGTGCAATTTGGGTTGGACTTGTGTTATTGAGTTAGCAGAAATGGTACTGGAAATTCGGGACGCTACAAAAATATACGATGGCCTCCACCAATATGAACAACCAAATCAACTTTGATTCGTCCGCTGGGCCATCTGAGGGTACATTTCAATGATCTACGCTTTCATGTGTCATCAAAATCGAGGAAAAGATGGATTATGCTCTACAAATGATGGCTGAAATACAAGTACTTCAGATTAGAATGAGTCAAGAGCAAAATAGGCAAGCGAAAGTAATAAGAAGCCTCCTAAAGTTTATAATGGATAATGAGGCTAATCAAATTATCATTGACAATGATAGTCAAACCATAGTTGAGGAGAAAGAGCCAGAGGAAGAACCAGAAGAAAAAGAAGAAATGATGGAGGAAGAAGAACATCAAGATACTCAACCAACGAATAAGGAAGAAGACGATAAGGTTTATTTGTAGGAGAGGTCTTATTCGACCAAAATGGGAATGTGATTGAAATAAATGGAGAATTTTTCTCCATTATCCAAATTGTCCAATCCACAAATCTTCCAATGTCAAAAATAATTAGTGTTTAAGGTTTTTCGTTTCTTTGCGATCTTACGATGTTTCGTACTTGTATAAATTCATGTATTTGAACAAACTCAAGTTTAATGCAATAATTATTTATGTTTATAAGATAATTATTATAATTAGTTATAAATTTACAAACATAAAATAATATGGATATATGATTAAGGAGGAGTATAAATTATTAAACGAATATTTTACTTAGGGGAGTATTCTACTCTGAATTAGTTATAGATAAAGGGGGAATATCATAATAGGATTACCTACTTAATTTATTATTAGTTTTATTTAGATAGTTATACAAATTAAGGGGAATAGTTTTAGAATTTTTTTTATAATGCCGAAGGGGAAGAAATTATAAAATATAGACATAGGTTATAGGATTCATATAGATAGGGGGAGTATTTGAAGGATCATCATCAACAGGTATATACAAGTATGATATTTTATAAACTAAGGTTGTCATCATCAAAAAGGGGAGATTGTTGGATAATGGAGTTTTGATGACAACAACCTTATTTCAATATTAATTGATAATAAAATATATACTAACACTTTTATATAGAATATATATATATTTACACTTATACAGGATTTATATACAGGAAATATCACTAAAGACCATACAGTTTTAAAGATGTTAGAGATTCAGAATTCAGAGATATTTCAAGACTCATAAGTATTCAAGATTTCAAGAGTTCAAGATTAATATAGTTATAGAGTCTAGATTATGCAAATAGCACTCCAAGTTCAAATTCAAATTTCGTTTTTCAAATTCTGTTTTCAAATTCTATCTTCAATCCTCTCTATTTTATTTTCTACCTTTTCTATTTTTCTTTCTTACTTTACTTTTATTTTCAAGTTTTATAAGTTTTATATATTTATACTTTATATTTATATAGATTTAAACTTTGTAATTTTATAAATATGTTTATATAATTTATATTTATGTTTTCATATGATTTCCTACTTTATAATATTAGTTTATAACACTATATTTTAATTCAAGAATTTCCAAAATTATCTTTATATCAAAACACTTGAAAAAAGCTCAAAAATTAATTTTATACTAAGTATATGTCGACATAAAGAAAACACCATGTCAACATATAACTGTCATTTTTTCAAATTTGAAAGGAAGTGTCTTTTCACCATTTGTGATGGTTCTGGAGCGTTGCAACCCTTCATACACTATAAAAAGAGTTTGATTTCTAATTTTTAATCACTCCTTCTCCACTTTCACTCTCTTTCATAACACCATTATTTCTTATCATTTTTATGATTCCTACACCTATACTCTGCCAAATTCAGTTATGTTTTCACTAATCTTCTTCTCTCTACACTCTCTACTCATTAATCTCTGAATCAAGTGTTATTGAAGAATTATAGGGCTATTGTAATTGTTTGGGAAGTATTTGGGAATCAGTGTTTTCCTTGTAGCCGTGAAATCAAGGAACAAAATCGGTGTTTTCCTTGTTGCCGTGAAATCAAGGAATGAGAGCAATGTTAACCTTGTAGCCGTGAAATCAAGGGGGAGTAATTGGATATTGGTATAGTAATAAAAATCTGTGCAATCCAGCGTTGTGCGGGACTAGATGTAGTAGCAATCCGAACCAGTATAAAATCCGGTGTGTTCTTTCCTTTTCTGCATTTTTATTTCTGTTTATTTTGCATCTGTGTTTGATTCTGTATCTGTGATTGTTTCTGTAGTGTTTTATTCATATTGTTTATCACATAAGTTTTTGATTTAGTTTAAATTCTCAAAAACACTATTCACCCCCCTTCCCTCTAGTGTTTGTTTTTCCTTTACGATTCTTTCCGCAATCCCTAACAAATGGTTATACCTCTTAAGCGGATGGCACGGAGGGAACATTGATAGTTAGAGGTGTTAATGGATGCCCTTTTGGGGAAAGTATTTATTCACTAGTTGTGTTTACAAACAAGGCTGATGGATCATTGTGATTGTGTGTTGATTATCGTCAACTGAATAAGGTGGCCAAGAAAAATAAGTATCCATTGCCGAGAGTCGATGACTTGTTTGATCAACTTCACAAAGCAAAGATGTTTTCCCAAAACAAATTTGGCGAAGAGATTACACGAACTGAGAGTAACAAGGGATAGTGTGCTAAAGACTGCTTTTAGGTCGGATTCTATGAATGGCTGGTGATGCCATTTGGATTGACTAATGCATCAGCATGTTTTGTGGATCTTATAAATCGAATTTTCAGAGATTAATTAAACAAGTTTGTGCTTGTGTTCGCGGGCGATGTATTGATTTATTCCAGAACTGAGGAAGAACACAAGACGAACTTGAAGATTGTTTTGGAAATCTTGCGAAATCATATGCATAAGCTGAGTGCTAAGCTTTCAAAGTGCCACTGTTGGAAGGAAGAAGTAAGATTCTTGGATCATGTCGCATCGGGACAAGTAACAATGATGGATTCCTCTAAGGTGGAAGCAATCCAGGATTGGGATTGACCTAAGAATGCAAGGGATATTAGGAGTTTCCTTGGTTTAGCTGGATATTATCATCGTTTTATTAGGGATTTTTCATAGATAGTCGCACCATTGACTGGGTTAACGAAAAATTATCATGTATAAACTTGGGATGCAAAGTGTGAACGTGCTTTTGAAATCTTGAAAGAGAGGATAATGAGTGCTTCTGTGTTAGTTATCCCGAGTGGGAACGACGAGATGGTTGTATATACCGATGCATGTGGTATTGGACTTGGAGCAGTGCTAATGAAGAAGGATAGAGTCATGGCTTATGCAAGTCAACAATTGAAGCCGCACAAAAAGAATTACCCAACTTGCGATTTGGAGTTGGCGGCAATGCTATTTTTCCTGAAGATTTTGAGGAATTACCTATTGGGAGTTTGATTAAAATTATTTAATCATAAGTCATTAAAGTACCTTTTCTCCTAAAAGGATTTGATTCTTCAACAGTAGCGGTGGCTAGAGTTTTTGGCATTGTATGATTTTGGTATAGCCTATACTCCAGAAAAAAGTAATGCAGTGACCGATGCGTTAAGAAGAAGACATGCGAGTTTGGGAGCCATGTTTACAAAATGGAAGCATCTCGAGTACTTGGCTGGATTTGATTTTAGACCTTTGTGAGTTAGAGTCTGAAATGCTGGCAAGCTTATCGATTAAACCGACTCTCATCGAAAGGACTTGCAAAACCCAAAAGAGAGACGTTAAGCTTGTGGAGATTGTACAAATATTAGATATAAGAGTGGAGCCCAAAGAAATAGAGGATTATGAATTTGATCGAGATGGTTGGCTTCGCATGGGTGGACGATTGGTTGTTCCCGATTTAGATGGATTTAGAGATGATGTTCTGAGAGAATATCATCACTCCAGATTGACTATTCTTCCTGGTGGTAATAAGACATATTGAGACATGAAGAGAGTCTACTATTGGGAAGGCATGAAAGGGAATGTCAAAAGGTTTATCTCGAAGTATATGAATTGTCAGTTGGTTAAAACTAAGCAAAAAGAAGATAAGATTTATGTATATATATCTATTTCTCGTTCCCTATATTGGCCCTTAGGGTTAGGTAATTTTGTGTGAGGGGGAGAACGTATATCATATGAACCAAACACACACGCACGTGCGTCGCCCGCCTGTCCCGTACCCAACCAGGCCGGGTCTGGGTTTGGGTCTAGAATGAAATATTATTTTTGTTATGAAAAACTTAACCAATTTTGGCGGGTTTTTGACTGGATGCGGCAATGTATATGGGTGCGACCCAACAGGAATCAAATGGGTTTACAACACGTCAACAGATGAAGAGGTACGGGTGCAACCCGTTATAATATAAATGCGACTGTTTGAATTAAAATTCAAACGTCTAATAGACGCGAATGTTTAAATTATAACCATTCGAAGATTATAAATAAGTGACGAATCCTGATCACATTCCTCACAAACTTTTTCAATCTTCTTCCCCTTCCTCTTCCCGAATATCAAAACCATCATTGCTGCCAAATCTCTACTCAGGCTGACGTAACGTTCACTGTCTCGTGCAGTCTTCGATTATTGTATCTTGGGAGGCTAATTAAAAAAGGTCTTAAGGAAATTGCTAAGGCAAGCCTTAATTGAATTTCCTTGCTTCCTAATCTATTGTTTTTTCTGTTGTTGACCGTATTACATCCGCTTGTGTACATGTCAGATTGTGGTGTTATTATTGTTTATATTGTTGTGATACTTACACATATTGTTGTTCATTGTAACAAAAATTGGTGTCACTGATAGCATCTATTACATTCTGTTCTGGCTATAAAAACTCTACAGTTCCAAAGAAAAAATAAAACTACATTGAAAAATCGTCACCTTCTCAAAATCTAAACAGCAAGATCTAGCGCTTCATTCTTTTTCGAGGCAAGCTTCTTCGAAACCATTGCAAGTTTCAACAAATTTTCCATTAATAAGATTTTGTCGTTGGGCATAGCTGTTGTATGAACAACTATTGTGTTAGTGCAATCACGCTCTATGCGAGTGCCTAACTTCGACTGGACAACTTGGAAGGTAGATACTGAAAACACTTTAGCTTCATCTATCCAAAATTCATGTTTCAATGGTTTCATGTATAACTTCTCTTCTTGGAAACGTAGTAGTCATAACAGTGCGATCATGTTAATTATGAACTACAGTAATGAACATAAGTACAAACACTTCCAACGCATAAATGAATGACTTTATGAGCTAGGATTTGTTAACCTAATTTGACTATGTAGCAGACGAAGTTATTTACCAATAATAATTTGAAAAAGAATTTGACTTAGGCCACTTTTGTAAAGTAATAACATGAATAGGCCTGTTTCAAAACTAATTACATAAGTAGAAGGCGTTATCCCTAATGACACCTTCGTAAAGGCGTTATCCCTAATGACGCCTTCGTAAAATAATTTTGAACTAGCGCTATCTGTGATAATGCTCAGAAGCCAATAACCCCCTTCGTTCCTCTCCCATTTCCTCCATCCTTTATTACTTCAGAACTCCGTCTGTGGAAAAAAAACACTTGATTCAAAAACGATTACTGATTACTAATATTTTTTTATATAAAGATAAACAGAAACAAGTCTTTTTTATGAGAAGCTGTAACACCCCGTATTTTCTGTGAACGTACAAGTAACAAATCAGAGGATAATTAATTTTTAAAATAAGAATCAAGGGAAACGGGTTGCGCCATTGCGTTCGTCTCGGAATTCTTCTTGGAAACGAGTCTGAGTTTGCAAGAATCGGAGTCCGTATGAGGGAGATATGACCCTCTGAAGTTTCAGGAATTTTCAGAATCGAAAACAGCTCGAAATTCGAATTCAAAATTCAAATTCAAACCCAGAAGCGGGCTGGGCGGGAAATTTCCCGCCCAGGACCCAGGTCGACTGGGTAGTCGAGCCCCCAGTACCCAAGTCGACTGGGCAGTCGACCCCCCCCCCCCCCCGACCAGGTCGACTGGGCAGTCGACCTGGGGGTCGACCTGGTCCCCGAACCTGATTTTGGGCCTGGGTGCATTCTTATGTATCTGGTCTTGTTTTCTGCCTAGATTCATCTGCCTAAACCTATTTAAACAGCCCCAAACCTAGCCTTCTCTACACACAATTCTATTCTGCCTCTGTTCTAAATAAAAATGGCGTCGCTACTCTGCTGGAATCAAAACTAGAAGCTAATCAACATCAACTTAAGCAACTCAATTCAAACTAGAGATTAAAGCTTCTGCAGCGATTCTACAACAATTAAAGTTCTTTCTTTAATCCAACCAAGGCAAGTGCGGTTATTTTCCGATATAAACTTTAATCATAATTGTGACATGATTGTAAATCTGAATTTGAGATTGTGTATGTTCTGTTCTGATCTATTTTATTTTGTATCTCTTCTTCTTTCTGTTCTATAGCTAGGCTACTACGAGCCTGCGCCAATCTCCTAAGAGATTAACGCACGAACGCTAAAATGTTTGGGACAAATAATGAATGTGACATAATTGGACATGGCTAATCCGTGACTGATTTAAGAAAAAGGACATAGGTTGTAAACTAGATTTAGATCTATGCATATTCTGTGAATTGGAAGAAGAGGAACCATGGTATGTTAACATGTGACTTGAGACATTGGACATAAGCATATTTTGAATTAAGATCTGTTATAACTAGATCGTTGGGCATATTGTTTATATAACAATACATGATTTGAAAGAGAATATGACTTAGGTGTGAAGATCTATATTAAGATTTGATAACTATCAAATGTGAATAACACCTAAGTAGGAGATTTTTGAATATATGACATGCATTGAAATCGATGGCTATGTTTGGTATAATTTATATGTGAATCTTTTGTACTTGGCAAGTTGAACTAAATAGGAACATGTAAATTATGACTATAATCTGTGACATGTAAATTCAATGCAAACGTGGGGTATATGATCATAGTGTGAACCATGACAACTATTTAGGCATGCAAACTTAGGCCAAATTTATAATTAGGCAAGATATGTTTGTGAAAATTTAAGGAATGATTAAATCTGTTATATTTGCCTAATTTGCTAGTTCTGCTATATTTGCCTAATCTGCTAGTTCTGTTATATTGCCTAATCTGCTAGTTCTGTTATATTGCTTAATCTGCTAGTTCTACTCTACTGCCTAGTCTGCTAGATCTGTTCATCTGCCAAATCTGCCATCTGCTGAGTCTGCTGAAAATGCCAAATCTGTTATATGCTAAATCTGCTAAATTACTTAATCTGCTGAATCCGTTAAGTCGCCTAATCTGCGAAAATCTGTTATCTGCTATATCTGTTAAGTTGATATATTCAGTCTGTTATTGACATAATCTGAATTAGCTATGAATAATTGACATGTATATTAGGCGTGGGCATAAATGGTAAATTATTAATTAATTGGCCACAAAGATAAACATGGCTAACTCGAGGTTAGAATGAGTTTGCGGCGTAATTCTGCCCGGAACCGCCCAGCACATCCAGTGGTCGCAAAAAATAGGTTCTAATGTGAGAAGTTAGTCATAACGTGCTTGAAACCCGAGGTTAGACTCTGTTTGTGGCAGAAATCTGCCCGGAACCAACCGGCCTAACCAGTAGCCGCAAACTGTCAGTCTAATGTGAGAGGTATGGGCATTAATATTTAATTAATGAAAATCTGAGTTAAATATGATGTCTAAAACGTGTTGGGCGGATAGGGTTAAACCCACAAGACTGATGAATTTAATAAATCTGTTCCGTGAATCTGTAGGCCCAATTACAAAGTTAGACAAATCTGTAAGTCTGTTAATCTGTAACTGGTTAATCGGTAAGTCTGTTAAATCTGTATATCTGATCCGTTAGTCTGAAAACTTGTCTGTGAACTAGTTGATCTGAATTCTGTATGTCTGAACTTGTAAACAAGTTAATCTGAAATCCGTTAGTCTGGGGACACAAGGTTAGGAGGGAATTTACTTGTGTCATCTGTTGTTTGGGACCCGTATTAGTCAGTAACCCTTTCTGGTATCAAAACTTTGACCCAACAGTAGGTAGGGTCCGGGCACGCTTACTGAACTAATTATAAGCGGTTCATTCTGATAATGGCGAGGGGTGTTGATGGTGCGTTCCAACCGGGTCATGTGCGTGCATGGATCCCGGTCTGCCTCTGAGGATGTAAGATGCCGTGACATCTGTAAATAGGTCTGTACCAATTGGTTGTCACTTTAGGGAGTGATACACCCTACTATGGGGCCGACACAGGGTATTTATGCATTAGGGAGCCGATCGCTTGGGGTAGGGTTTTAGGGTACACTAAGTTCTATCAGTTTCTGTTGGTACTGTCTGTTTCTGTTGGGTGGCAACACCCGTCTGTTTCTGCGTGGTACCGTCTGTTCGGGAGGTAAAGGCCCAATTACTAGTGTACACCTAATTCTACATTCTGTTTCCGTAGGGATTAATCTGACTGTTTCTGTTCGGGTGGTAAAGGCCCATTATTAATATTCTGTTTCTGTTCGGGTGGTAAAGGCCCATTATCAGCATTCTGCTTCTGTCTGTTTCTGTTCGGGTGGTAAAGGCCCATTATTAGATTTCTATTTCTGTGGAAATTATTCTGTACCTATTTCTGTTTCAGTTTAGACATTAGGGTGACACATAATCCTGTTATACTAGTATTAGTGCAGAGAAGTGTAAAACAATAGCTTATATCATTCTGTTCTTCTGTTATATCTGTTACACCTGTTACAGTTATCTCTCATCCAGTTTTATTTTCATGTCATGTTATTATTATCTGTTCATAACTGAAAATCACTGGACTTGCCAGACTTTTTGTCTGACCCTTGTTGTTTTGCCTCCTTTCTTCCGTTCCCCCCCCCCCCCCCAAGGTTTTGTAGAAGGGAATACTCTAGCTTGATCCAGATTTCTTCTGCTCAAAGTGCTTAAAGTATGGCTTGTCTTCTTCTGTGGGGATTATGATTTTAAACTATGCATTCTAAAGGCTTTTGTACAAGACTGATATTTTGTACTTGAATTCTGATATTGTGATTTGAAAGGATGTAACCAAGCTTATTTCGGTTTCTGTTGAAATAAAGTTATAAATTTTTCAAGTACTGTTTTATCTGTCTTGTAAGTTTATGTTCTGTTTACTAAAATGCTCCACCAAAGTTAAGGCATTCCCCTTGTGAGTGACCTTCACGGAGGTGGGGTGTTACACTTGGTATCAGAGCCGAAGGTTATCAGATTGGGTAAAGTTTTTGAAAACTATTTTCAAAAAGGTTTTGAAAGGAAGTATTTTCAAAAATAAAGCTTATTTTGAGAAACATGATCCCCAAGAGCCATATATCTTTCCTTCAGTCCTTTTTGTATTGAATCTTTCCTTTTTCGTTTCAGCATGTCTGATGCATCTGAGATACCAGAGGGTGTTCATGCACCCGGTTGGTTTCGTCAATATCTTGAGGCTAGGACCGCCGCCGCAGGTCCAGCAAATGATCCCACTCCTCCGCCCCCTCCTCGTGCAATTGCTTTCTCAAAGATCTGTAGAGATTTTAGGGCCATGGGTGGAAAGGATTTCAAGGGAACTGAATCATTCGTAGAAGCGAGGAACTGGCTCAAAGAAACTGAGGATCTATTCGTTATCTTCGAGGTGGACGATAGGCAAAAGGTACAGTTGCCGGTATGGTTGCTCAAAGACGAAGCTTCCTATTGGTGGGAAGTCACTAACGCCGAGAGGCCAGTTGAAACATGGATGGATTTAAGAACAAGGTTTGAGACAAAATTCCTCTCGCAAGCTGAACGAAGTTTACAACTGGAAAAGTTCTTATCTCTTAAGCAAGGAAGTATGACGGTCAAGGAATACGTCAACCAGTTCAACCAACTGGCTAGGTTCGGATTGGATTTAGTCAACACTCAGCAAAAAAAGGCTCTCCGCTTTGTTAAAGGATTGAACGAGCCACTTCACAGCCTAGCCATGACCCATGTACCCATGGGAGCGACTTACGAGAAATTGTGGACATGGCACTACTGCACGAGGAAGACAAGGGCCCGAAAGGGACAAAGAAGGAAGAACCACAAAATAAGAAAGCATGGCCCAAAAAGGAAACACAAAAGGAGGATGAGAAGTCTGAAGATAAGAAGGGGAAAAAGTGCTTTACTTGTGGAAGCTCGACTCATCTGAACAAGGATTGCAGAAAAAGGAAGGGCACTTGCTTCAACTGTGGTGAGATGGGACACTTCACTAGGGACTGCCCGAAGAAACGAGGGCAAGGGCAGAGGGCAGAACCCACTTCTGGAGGACAGGCGAATGCTCAAGGACTGGTAGATAGGGTAGAAATAAGAAAATTTAAGTAGAAGGTTTAATTTTCTTATCTGATTGTTGAGTTAAAACTCTTTCTGATTCTGGAATTTTGATTCTGTAATCGATACTCTGCACTTTAATACTAGTATTGTTTCTAATCCCGTTGTAGACTCAAACCCATTAGGGTTATGACTCATCTGTTTATGATAGATTGGGGTTTGAGGGATATCTGTGTTAGACGTCAAGTATGACGCATACATTCTGAGTTTTTGTGGGATATGATTTTATCATGCTTAGCTTCCTAAGAATCATTAGGGAACCTGATATGTACCAGTAGTCTGTAAATATCTGAATAATTCTGATTTCCAGTTTTGACATTGTCTAAAGAGGGTAACCCTCTGGGTGTCAATCTGATGTTGATTTCGGTCTTCGGGGTTGATACTTAGGGGAATAATTTTCTCAACCAATGTCTAATGGGAACCAAGTCTTTGTCTTATCTGTGCTCACTTCCATCGCTCGACTGTATCCTATCGATTGAGTCTTCGACCTTTAGGTAGAAACTATTGGGTGTAAACATGTGTTTGAGACATGTTATGTTTGATGGTTGCAAGTGGATGCAAGTGGTTGCTCGTGGATGCAAATACACACACTAGGCACTAGATCGGCTCGAAAACACTCTCATACTGCATATGGATGTGTGAGCATTTTCAATTTTTGTGGATGCAAAATGATTGACTCAGCACATGGATGTTGCATATGACTGAATGGTTGTGCACTCATAAAGAAATGATATGTATCAAATAGGAAAATTTTCATACATGTTGGACTCATGGCACTGGAATAATTCGCATTAAGGAGGTCAACTTAATCAGTGGACCGCCTGATCTTTGCATTAGATATGGAACATATACACACACCTTTGCATATGTTCAAACAGCATTAGAAGTTTCTAAGGACAATGGACGCCAGTGATTGATGATTGAGTAGATGGATGTTGGATGGTAGGACACATTCTTCTTAACTTGAAGATTTCGGGGACGAAATCCTTTAAGGAGGGGAGAATGTAACACCCCGTATTTTCTGTGAACGTATAAGTAACAAATCAGAGGATAATTAATTTTTAAAATAAGAATCAAGGAAAACGGGTTGCGCCATTGCGTTCGTCTCGGAATTCTGCTTGGAAACGAGTCCGAGTTTGCAAGAATCGGAGTCCGTATGAGGGAGATATGACCCATCGAAGTTTCAGGAATTTTCAGAATTGAAAACAGCTCGAAATTCGAATTCAAAATTCGAATTCAAACCCAGAAGCGGGCTGGGCGGAAAATTTCCCGCCCAGGACCCAGGTCGACTGGGGAGTCGACTGGGTAGTCGACCCCCCAGTACCCAGGTCGACTGGGGAGTCGACCCCCCCCCCCCCGACCAGGTCGACTGGGCAGTCGACCTGGGGGTCAACCTGGTCCCCGAACCTGATTTTGGGCATGGGTGCATTCTTATGTATCTGGTCTTGTTTTCTGCCTAGATTCATCTGCTTAAACCTATTTAAACAGCCCCAAACCTAGCCTTCTCTACACAAAATTCTATTCTGCTTCTATTCTGCCTCTGTTCTAAATAAAAATAAAAATGGCGTCGCTACTCTGCTGGAATCAAAACTAGAAGCTAATCAACATCAACCTAAGCAACTCAATTCAAACTAGAGATTAAAGCTTCTGCAACGATTCTACAACAATTAAAGTTCTTTCTTTAATCCAACCAAGGCAAGTGCGGTTATTTTCCGATATAAACTTTAATCATAATTGTGACATGATTGTAAATCTGAATTTGAGATTGTGTATGTTCTGTTCTAATCTATTTTATTCTGTATCTCTTCTTCTTTCTGTTCTATAGCCAGGCTACTACGAGCCTGCGCCAATCTCCTAAGAGATTAACGCACGAACGCTAAAATGTTTGGGACAAATAATGAATGTGGTCTAATTGGACATGGCTAATCCGTGACTGATTTAAGAAAAAGGACATAGGTTGTAAACTAGATTTAGATCTATGCATATTCTGTGAATTGAAAGAAGAGGAACCATGGTATGTTAACATGTGACTTGAGACATTAGACATAACGCATATTTTGAATTAAGATCTGTTATAACTAGATCGTTGGGCATATTGTTTATATAACAATACATGATTTGAAAGAGAATATGACTTAGGTGTGAAGATCTATATTAAGACTTGATAACTATCAAATGTGAATAACACCTAAGTAGGAGATTTTTGAATATATGACATGCATTGAAATCGATGGCTATATTTGGTATAATTTATATGTGAATCTTTTGTACTAGGCAAGTTGAACTAAATAGGGACATGTAAATTATGACCATAATCTGTGACATGTAAATTCAATGCAAACGTGGGGTATATGATCATAGTGTGAATCATGACAACTATTTTGGCATGCAAACTTAGGCCAAATTTATAATTAGGCAAGATATGTTTGTGAAACTTTAAGGAATGATTAAATCTGTTATATTTGCCTAATTTGCTAGTTCTGCTATATTTGCCTAATCTGCTAGTTCTGTTATATTGCCTAATCTGCTAGTTCTGTTATATTGCTTAATCTGCTAGTTCTACTTTACTGCCTAGTCTGCTAGATCTGTTCATCTGCCAAATCTATCATCTGTTGAGTCTGCTGAAAATGCCAAATCTGTTATATGCTAAATCTGCTAAATTACTTAATCTGCTGAATCCGTTAAGTCGCCTAATCTGCGAAAATCTGTTATCTGCTATATCTGTTAAGTTGATATATTCAGTCTGTTATTGACATAATCTGAATTAGCTATGAATAATTGACATGTTTATTAGGCGTGGGCATAAATGGTAAATTATTAATTAATTGGCCGCAAAGATAAACATGACTAACTCGAGGTTAGAATGAGTTTGCGGCGTAATTCTGCCCGGAACCGCCCGGCACATCCAGTGGCCGCAAACAATAGGTTCTAATGTGAGAAGTTAGTCATAACGTGCTTGAAACCCGAGGTTAGACTCGGTTTGTGGCAGAAATCTGCCCGGAACCAACCGGCCTAACCAGTAGCCGCAAACTGTCAATCTAATGTGAGAGGCCTGGGCATTAATATTTAATTAATGAAAATATGAGATAAATATGATGTCTAAAACATGTTGGGCGGATAAGGTTAAACCAACTAGACTGATGAATTTAATAAATCTGTTCCGTGAATCTGTAGGCCCAATTACAAAGTTAGACAAATCTGTAAGTCTGTTAATCTGTAACTGGTTAATCGGTAAGTCTGTTAAATCTGTATATCTGATCCGTTAGTCTGAAAACTTGTCTGTGAACTAGTTGATCTGAATTCTGTATGTCTGAACTTGTAAACAAGTTAATCTGAAATCTGTTAGTCTAGGGACACAAGGTTAGGAGGGAATTTACTTGTGTCATCTGTTGTTTGGGACCCATATTAGTCAGTAACCCTTTCTGGTATCAAAACTTTGACCCAACAGTAGGTAGGGTCCGGGCACGCTTACTGAACTAATTATAAGCGGTTCATTCTGATAATGGCGAGGGGTGTTGATGGTGCGTTCCAACCGGGTCATGTGCGTGCTTGGATCCCGGTCTGCCTCTGAGGATGTAAGACGCCGTGACATCTGTAAATAGGTCTGTGCCAATTGGTTGTCACTTTAGGGAGTGATATACCCTATTGTGGGGCCAACACAGGGTATTTATGCATTAGGGAGACGATCGCTTGGGATAGGGTTTTTGGGTACACTAAGTTCTGTCTGTTTCTTTTGGTACCGTCTGTTTCTGTTGGGTGGCAATACCCGTCTGTTTCTGCGTGGTACCGTCTGTTCGGGAGGTAAAGGCCCAATTACTAGTGTACACCTAATTCTACATTCTATTTCCGTAGTGATTAATCTGACTGTTTCTGTTCGGGTGGTAAAGGCCCATTATTAATATTCTGTTTCTGTCTGTTTCTGTTCGGGTGGTAAAGGCCCATTATCAGCATTCTGCTTCTGTCTGTTTCTGTTCGGGTGGTAAAGGCCCATTATTAACTTTCTATTTCTTTGGAAATTATTCTGTACCTGTTTCTATTTCAGTTTAGACATTAGGGTGACACCTAATCCTGTTATACTAGTATTAGTGCAGAGAAGTGTAAAACAATAGCTTATATCATTCTGTTCTTCTGTTATATCTGTTACACCTGTTACAGTTATCTCTCATCCAGTTTTATTTTCATGTCATGTTATTATTATCTGTTCATAACTGAAAATCACTGGACTTGCCAGACTTTTTGTCTGACCCTTGTTGTTTCGCCTCCTTTCTTCCGTTCCCCCTCCCCCCCCCCCCCCCCAGGTTTTGTAGAAGGGAATACTCTAGCTTGATCCAGATTTCTTCTGCTCGAAGTGCTTAAAGTATGGCTTGTCTTCTTCTGTGGGGATTATGATTTTAAACTATGCATTTTGAAGGCTTTTATACAAGGCTTTTGTACAAGACTGATATTTTGCACTTGAATTCTGATATTGTGATTTGAAAGGATGTAACCAAGCTTATTTCGGTTTCTGTTGAAATAAAGTTATAAATTTTTCAAGTACTGTTTTATCTGTCTTGTAAGTTTCTGTTCTGTTTACTAAAATGCTCCACCAAAGTTAAGGCATTCCCCTTGTGAGTGACCTTCACGGAGGTGGGTGTTACAAAAGCTAATAAACTTATCTTATTAACTATTTATTATTGAGAATCAATCTTGGATTTAAACTGTGAATATGTGCTTTCTTAACAAAAGTTTTCCCTTTTGTATAACAAGCGTACAAGATTAGAATCATACTTTGTTAGAAGATCTTCTCATCAATCAAAAAGTTATACATCTCATTTTGTGTTCAAGGTATGTGTTAAATTGTTGTTGTTTTATATGTAGAATGACTCCTAAACGTGTTCCTACCATATGTTAATATGATTGTGAATTGGTGGTGGACGATGATAACCTTGGCAAATACGTTGGAGGGACGCATAAACATACAAAATTGTCACTGTCCCAACTTGAAGCAGTGGTATTTTTTCATAGCAATATCTGGGATAACGATAACTAGCGTATTTCAGATAACACTATAAAAACTACTCACTACCTCCAAATGAGGCAGTGAGCATACTCCTTATATATTTAGGCATGCAGCCGCAACAAATGGTGTTTACAAATCTAATTACAAAACGATCACACAATCAACAATAGGACAATAACATATCCAAATTACATAATCAATAACAGGAAAATAACATATCCGAATTACAGAATAATAACATATCCAAATTACATATTCAAATTACATAACGAACATAGCAACAACATACCCAAATTGCATATCGAACATAGCAACAACATACCCAAATTACATAACGAGCCGAAGGTTTTATCTTACTTTTTAGTTAAGAAATTACCGGATGACCCACTAGGTGGTTGCATTGTAGCACACACACCTGGTTCAGGTCTTCATGCTTATTAGATTTATTAGATCTAATAAGCATGATGTAACAATCCGGAATCTGAACCAATTTAAAAAAATTATTTTAGCTACTTTAATGTATTTTGAATATTTAAAATGATTTATTTTAAATAATAATGATTTAAAATTTATTTAAATTGAAGTTAGAACGTATAAATTTATTTTAATTATAAATAGAGCTTGAAATGGCGCGGTAGTTTGAAATTTTGATTTTAAATTTCAATTGAATATACAGAATTCAAAATAAATCGGATTTAAGTAAAACAAGAAATACTTGAATCTATTTAATAATATCTTTCTAACGGATGCAAAAAATTCAGATTTCATAATATAAATTGTAAGTTACGTCAAGTTTAAAATTCAAAATAGTCGCTATGGAATTTATGTATATTTTAATATAATATATAGCCCTTAAAAATAACCATTTTGCAAACGACCTTTATTTTCGACGAAACTACTTTTGTTGGATCCCGAGTGTCAAATTATTGCTAGGTTTCAAATTTCATAATTAATGGAATTAATATGTGAGCGTGGTAAATTTAAACGTGTTTTGTCAATTCACTTTAAATTTAATCGACCAGAAAAAGACCATTTTTCAAATGGTCTCCAAATTCGATGAAACTAGTTTTTTCAGGACCGTATCTTCAAAAGATAGCTAGATTTATTTTTCTGTAATTTTTGGAGTCAGTATGTGGCCCTAGTAAATTAAAATGTGCATTTAAATTCAATATATATTGATTTATATTTTCATTTCTATAAAGACTGGTCAAAACAGTCGAATTGGCTAACGAAAAATATCCCATTGTATCCAGAATGGGGGTATTTGGCTAGGGTGACAGTGTTTGGTTTGATTTGGAGTTCAGAGACTAAACGAATTATATCTGAATAAAATGAAATATTTATATAAATAGCCGTTATTTCTATAACCCTAGTCAAACATTCAATGCGGTCAACCCTAGTGGAAGCCGCCAGCTTCAAGAACAATGGCGGAAATTGCTCCGATCGAATCCCCCCATTTTCTCGAAATCTAAGCAAAAAATTCAGAAATTGATACAACAAAATTGAAGAGCTCTTCAAGCTCTATAAATTGAACAATCGAGATCATCGATGGTTTGGCCGATTAGTCAATTTGTGCGCTTGAAGAGCGGCTTTGGAGCCGATTTACAGTGCTATGCTGAGCTCGAGTTCGCCGTCGACCTCGGCAATGAGTGGTTATAAAGTGGCGGCGATGGATTGGGGTCGAACGCCTATGGTGGCGGCAGCATTGAACTTCTCAGATTGACGATGGGTTTTGGCATTCCAGAAAGAAGATGACGGGGGGTGGGGGGAGATTAATTAGAAGAGGGGTTAAGTTAATTTTTAATTAATTTAATTCACGTTTAAATTGTCTAACGTTTAAAAATCCATAACTCATTCATTTTAAATTAGAATGGAACGAAACAACTTGCATTGAAATCGTCTCAACGAGAACTTCGCGATGGAACCGACTAGAAGCGATTTGGAGCAAATTAGAATCTAAGGCAAATTTGAACTCGAATAGTACTGAAATCATCATTTAAAGACTAACGGAGTGGAACCCAAAATGAGAATTCTCTCACTAAAATATTTGTATAGTTATTTATTTATTTTATAACTGAAAATATATGAATTGCCAGCGTTGAATTTTATCTGATTGTGTGTGACATTGCTTGGGTTCAACACATGAACTATTCACGACTCATCTGCACAAGAAGCGTTGTTTGAATATACGACACTCGTATTTCAAACAATGTGGAAACACTTTATGGTTGTTGAAATGTGATATAAATATCCATTTATAATTTAAACAGTGAAAATCGGTTAAAGTAGAAAAATAATTCAAACCGAATTTGAATTGGTTAAATCTATTAACCAGTGATTTATTTAAATAGTATTTTGTTGTTTGAAAACCCGACACGGGTATTGGGACGATATTTGACATACACTGATCTCAATATTTTGTTGTATATCAATCGATTGATTGACAGACTGTTGTGAGCGTTGTTTATTTATTTTAATGCTTATAAAGTTGTAGAATGCACTCTGGATGATGTTTGAATGTGTAATGATTATTTATCATTATTGTTGAATACATGCGTTGCATAAAATCCATATAACTAAAATTATATGGTAATTGATTTAGTCACATTCCGATTCAGAATCTGAACTAATATTTTAAAAACAAATTCAGTAAAGAATTAAAATATGATTTTATTGTCCGATTTTGGAAGAACACGAAAATATTGGAATATATGAAGTCGAGTTAAGTAGTTAAACGCCATTGTAACTCGAACGGATTTTTCTGTCAATTTTATTAATTTTATAATGAACATGGAAAAGAATTGATTTCAAAATATGATATTTTGAAAATATTATCATTTTAAAATTATAATGATATGGAATACTCAATTTCGATTTAAAATTGAAATGGAAGTTGGAATCGTTTTTAAAACGAATTTATAAAATTTGTTTTAAATTGAAATCGACGAAATATATATATTATATATATAAATGGTTTGAATAGAACGCGACGTGCAACGACCGTTCGCGAATTTCAACCATTAACTTCAAATTGATGTAATGGGAGATCTGACCATCGGGTTCTCCTAAAACTAGAACCGTTGGGTTCGTATCGAAAAGAGTTTTCCAATGAATATAAATGACTTAAATTTAAATGGTTGGATTTCAAATTATGTTCAAATAAAATTCAGAAAAGGTCGCTATGGATGCAGTTCAGTGGCTGATATTGGAAACCGACTGTAAGGGCCTTAATAAAATTATTAAAAATATTAAAAAAAATGTATAAATTCATAATTAATGATTTGGAAAGATTTTTGGGTGAAAAATTCCATATCTGAAAAAATAAAAATATATTTTTATCGAATGAACTAGTTATTAACTAGAATAATAATCCAATGTTTTTAAATAAATTAATTGGATTTGTAAACGGGTTTTGATATAACCAGAATTTTCCAATAAATGAATTGGAATGGAAATAATCTTCGGAATATTTCGATATTGGATTCCGTGATTATACGGATATTGTTGAGGAATATGGAAGATACAGATATCGTTATTCCCAATACGATATCTGTTGGTTTCAAAATTTGATATTGAATATAAGCCGATATAATTTCTATTTAGAGCCTTGTATTTAATATCAAATTGGATTTTTGGGTTTGTCGTGAATGGTGTCTTTAATAACACTGTTCTTGAACCCAGTTGAGAATAGAATAAATCTTTTAATTAAGAATTAGAGGAGTTTACCAATTAATTTAGTTGGAATTGAAATGGAAGTTGATTTTGGGTTTATCGTGAACCATGTTTTAAATAACATTTGTTCTTTAACCCAATTAATTGTAAAGTTGTGTTTTGGAATTTATAAATCTTTTTATTAAGATTAATGGAATTTTATAAAGTAAAGTTTCCCAATTTAATATATTAAATTGAAACTGAATGGAATTCGATTTGGTAAAAATCGAGATGAGATTCTGTGAAGGAAGACCGTTACTATTTCCGGAATTTAGAAGGTCTTGCCATTATTCCATTTATAGTGTTAGTCAGATACAGAAATTTATATCGATTATATACTGTTATGATTTCCGTGAAGATTTCATAGTTAATGGAAGATGATTTGGGTTTATCGTGAACTGTGTTTTAAATGACATTGGTTCTTTAACCCAGTTAGAGACGGGATTTATTTCCTAGATTTGAATAATCATTAAATAATGATTTTTGGAGATTAAAACTAAGTGGATTTTTAATGAATCTTTCATTAGATTGAAATGTGAATGTGATAATTAAATTTATCAAATTAGAGAGGCGTTCGAAAATGGAGTATCACCAGTTTTACTTCATGCGATAGTTAAATCTTTAATTAGATTTGAACGTTAAATGGTAATTGAATTTACCAATAACACCGTGGGTGTTAGAAATGTGGTACTACCAGTTTTGCTCCACGAAATGAATAGGTTTGGACCGAAAAAGTAAAATAAATGATTACTTCGGTAAGATTCGATAATCCCAACTAGTTTGATAAACCTTAATTGGTTTAAATTTTTGAAAAGATATTATAAAATCTTTTACAATAGTTTTCAAAGAAATATTTAAACAAGAGGTTTAAATGAATTAAATCTTTGATAAGATTTATGGGAATATTTCCCAATTTAAAGAACATTTGAAATAAAGGATATTCTAGATTGGAATGAGGCGTATGATGTGTTAATATATCACTGGATTATTAAGATACGTTTGTTATTCGGAAAGACCAGGTTTAACCTATTCTGAATAACTGTTACGACGATTAAAAGTCGAAGATATAAAGACGGTGCAAGACTGGCAATCTTCACATCGAATGGATACTACTGATGCCCTGGATGGAGTTGCAGCCTTGAAGGGGTTATAGTGATAGATTTCTGGACGTATTTTTTGATTGTTCGAATGTGCGAGGACCTCTCTCATGTATTGGACATATGGGACGAGGAATAAGGTGCCTCCGGTTTCGTTCAAACCCAGAACGGACTTGTAAATTGATTGTATGTCTGACGTTGTATTTCGTGCTGTATTCTTTGATCTCTAGTAAATATATATTTGTATGGTGACGAAGAATATATTCTCTTGCTTAACACCCTTCTCTGTGATGTACGAGCTTAGAGGTTATATATTGGTGGAAATCAATGGTATGGTATGGATTGACAATGTGGCATATTGAGATGCAAATGATCAAGGCTTTTATTGAAAAGAAGAGTATTGTGGATGATGATCAAAGCACGACTTTAATTAGCATAGCTTTGTGTATAGCATTAATTCGTGAGCTTCATACCCCGGTATGAACCAGAAACGGGATGAGGGACTACATGGAGTGCATGTGTTTCCTTCTAATTAGGAGTGATGTCATGATATTGAGCCTAGACATTTTACTTATGTGGATGATGGAGAGCGAGGTACCTCAGATTTGATGATCGACATACTAACCAGATTTTATGCCCCATACGGCAGGGAAACGTATTGTTCAGGAATTAATAATCCACTAAAGTAAGTGTGGACCGGCCTTGTCGCATCCAGGTGCAGTTGCAGCTGAATCCTGAGGCACGGGCTAAAGTCTCTCGAATCGGAAGGAGAGATCCCTTGCCTCGGTTCATGATGGAATCCAATTTCCAATACGCTAGTTTTCGGTTTTAGTTATAAACCTATATGGCGGCATAGTGGGATGAGGCGCTCATGTTGTCTATGGTTGATACATTTATATTTGAAGTTGTTTGATACACTATGCACTTATAATAATAACAAAAGATTTGTTTTAAAACGTACCAAACATGTTTGGCTATTATAAGGTAAAACTCTATCATATGGCTTGCGTTGCATTGTGTGATGGGACCTGAGTCTTATAATAGCTTCATTTTCAAAAAAGCATTGCGTTGTTTTATTTTAAACAGAGATTCATATGGAGTAAACCCGTTCTGTATTATACGGCGTGGTCCCATGATTTCCCAGCTTTTAAAATAAAGTTTTAATAACTGTTTTAAGTTCTCACACCAGTTCCATGACTAACTCGGAGTTTATTGTTTTCACCTAAACTTTGGATGCCCATATTTTCCACACGGGCAGCTAGTAGTTTTGGTTTTGCATATTTCTATTTAACAGGATCTTGGATTATGACTGGAGCTATATTTGGAAAGCTTTGTATCCGTGTATTTCTTTTAGTTGTGTTATTGATGTATTTTCCACAGTGTATTGTATTTATATAATTAAATTCCCATTGCTTTTTATTTTAATCTGTGATATTATTTTATTTCTACTGTGTAATATTTATTCGTACTCTGATATTCATTTACTCTGATGTAAATTGTTGTAATAGCAATGAAATGTTCTATTGTTTGTGTTCTGATGCGTCGTGTTCTCAAAGCAATCTGTTGTTCTCCATCTCTTCGGGGATCGGCGGATTTTGGTTCGTCACGGTTGGTATCAGATCTTTGGTTTCCAAAGCTAGAGAACAAGGCGCATTAGAACCGAACGAAAGAACTCATCAGAGATAGGATCAGTAGCATCCTATAAGAATGACTCGTTAGAGATAGGGCTAGTAATACCCTAGAATGAGTTTGAAGGGTGTTATTCACAAAAATGGATTTGATTTTAAAATTATATCTTATTATATGTATTTGAGTATTTTATTTTATTTTGAGTTTGGACAATCTAGTATAAGTGGATTTTGAGTATATGCCTGACGAGATGTATATTCGAAGTCTCAAGTATACTGGGTAGATATTAAATCATGCTCTAGTCGCCCGGAGATGATCCTGATGATCGCTATAGCATCACCAGCATTTATGTTCGAGTTTCGAAAGTGGGATATCTGTATATTTCCAATTGACTGGTGTGAGAACCAAAAACGTAGTTAGGGTTTATGTTGTGATTTGGCATTAAAATATGATTTTTTTAATATACATTAAAGTTATATATTTGAAAATTTAACCAACTAATTGATTGTTGGTAGTGATGTGTGATTATTAGTTAACTAATAAATTTATTGAAACCAATATGAAAATGAAAGTTGAATTAAGCCAATTCAAATCAAATATTGAACTGAATTGAATTGATTGAAATTGCCTATATGTGCATGTGTATATAATGAACAGGTCATAGCATAGAAGCTAAAAAGAGGAATAAAATTGTATGCCCGACAAATAAGTACATGTTTACTATATTCATTGAGTTTGATGATTTTATGAGCCAATTGGCAAGCCGCTTGGCTTTTTCTTTTTCTTTTTGGTTGATGAGGGCCCTGTGAGGCAAGTTGTGGTTTTACCGATCAGCCCGTACAAAGGAGGTTATGGAGAAATTTTTCGAAAATTTTGGGTGTTAGCCAAATTTTTGAGAAATTAGAAAGTTCTTAGAAACTAAAAAGTTGAAAAACTCAAGCCAGAATGAAAGTTGAGTTGGTTAGTTAAACAACTTTCAGCTCCTTTCCTTTTCGAGGACGAAAAGATTTTAAGTGGGGGAGATTGTACCAACCCGGAATTTCTGAACTAATTTAAATTTTTTATTTTAGCTATTTTAATGTATTTTGAATATTTAAAATGATTTGTTTTAAATAATAATGATTTAAAATTTATCTAAATCGAAGTTAGAACGTATAATTTATTTTAATTACAAATAGAGTTTGAAATGGTGCGGTAGTTTGAAAATTCGATTTTAAATTCCAATTGAATTTACAGAATTCAAAATAAATCGGATTTGAGTAAAACAAGAAATATTTGAATCTGTTTAATAATATCTTTCTAACGGATGTGAAAAAATCATATTTCATAATATAAATTGTAAGTTACGTCCATTTTAAAATTCAAAATAGTCGGTACGGAATTTATATATATTTTAATACAATATATAGCCCTTAAAAATAGTCATTTTGCAAATGACCTCCGTTTTCGTCGAAACCACTTTTGTTGGATCCAGAATGTCAAATTATTGCTAGGTTTCTAATTTCATAATTTTTGGAATTAATATGTGAGCGTGGTAAATTTAAACGTGTTTTGTCAATTATGTTTGAATTTAATCGACCAGAAAAAGGCCATTTTTGAAACGGTCTCCAAATTCAACGAAATTAATTTTGTCAGGATCATGTCGTTAAAACATAGTTAGATTTATTTTTCTATAATTTTTGGAGTCAGTATGTGGCCCCGGTAAATTAAAATGTGTGTTTAAATTCAATATATATTGATTTATATTTTAATTTTTATAAAAACTAGTCAAAAAAATCGAAATGGCTTACGAAAAATATCCCATTGTGTCCGAAATGGGGGTAATTGGGTAGGGGCGATAGTCGTTGGGTTCAATTTGGAGTTCGAGACTAAACGAATCATTTTTGAATAAAATAAAATATTTATATAAATAGCCTTATTTCTCTAACCGTAGTCAAACATTCAGTGCGGTCAACCCTAGTTGAAGCCACCAGTTTCAAGAACAACGGCAGAAATTGCTTCGATCGAATCCCCCTATTTTCTCGAAATCTAAGCAATAAATTCAGAAATTGATACAACAAAATTGAAGAGCTCTTCAAGCTCTATAAATTGAACGGTCGAGATTGTCGATGGTTTGGCGGATCAGTTGATTCGTGCGCTTGAAGATGGCGGCTTTGTAGCCGATTTCCGGCGCCAGGCTGAGCTCGAGTTCGCCGTCGACCTCGGCGATGAGGGAGGAGGTGAGGGGCTATAAAGTGGTGGCGACGGATTGGTGTCTAAATCCCTATGGTGGCAGCGGCATTGAACTTCTCAGATCGACAATGGGTTTTGGCGTTCCAGAAAGAAGATGACCGGGGGGAGATTAATTAGTAGAGGGTTTAAGTTAATTTTTAATTAATTTATTAATTTAATTCTCGTTTAAATTGTCTAACGTTTAAAAATCCATAACTCGTTCATTTTAAATCAAAATAGAACAAAACAACTTGCGTTGAAATCGTCTCAACGAGAACTTCGCGATGGAACCGACAAGCAATTTGAGAAAATTAGAAATTAAGGCAAATTTGAACTCGAACAGTACTGAAATCATCATTTAAAGACTAACGGAGTGGAAACCAAAGTGAGAATTCTCTCACTAAAATATTTGTTCAGTTATTTATTTATTTTATAACTGAAAATATATGAATTGCCAATGTTGAATTTTATCTGATTGTGTGTGACATTGCTTGGGTTCAACACATGAACTATTCACGGCTCATCTGCACAACAAGCATTGTTTGAATATACGACACTCATATTTCAAACAATGTGGATACACTTTGTGGTTGTTGAAATGTGACATTTATCCATTTATAATTTAAACAGCGAAAATTGGTTAAAGTAGAAAAATAATTCAAACTGAATTTGAATTGGTTAATTTTATTAACCAATGATTATTTAAATAACTTTGTTGTTTGAAAACCCCACACGGGTATTGAGATGATATTTGACATACACTGATCTCAATATTTAGTTGTATGTCAATCGATTGATTGACAGATTGTTGTGAGCGTTATTTATTTATTTTAATACTTATACAGTTGTAGAATTCACTCTGGATGATGTTTGAACGTGTAATGATTAGTTATCATTATTGTTGAATATATGCGATGTATGAAATCCATATAACTGAAATTAGGTAATTGATTGAGTCGCATTCCGATTCAGAATCTAAATGAATATTTTAAAATCAAATTCAGTAAAGAATTAAAATATGATTTTGATATCCGATATTGGATGGACACGAAAATATTGGAATATATAAAGCCGAGTTAAGTAATTTAATGTCATTTTAACTCGAACGGATTTTTCTGTCGATTTTATTCATTTTATAATGAATATCGAAAAGAATTGATTTCAAAATCCGGTATTTTGAAATTATCATCATTTTAAAATTATAATGATATGGAAAACTCGATTTTGATTTAAAACGAATTTATAAAATATGTTTTAAATGGAAATCGATGAAATATATATAATATATATGGTTTGAATAGAACGCGCCGCGCAGCGACCATTCGCGAATTTCAATCATTAACATCAAATTGATGTAACGGGAGATCTGACCATCGGATTCTCCAACAACCAGAACCATTGGGTTCGTATCAAAAAGGGCTTTCCAATAAATATAAGAAATTTAAATTTAAACGGTTGTATTTCAAATTATGTCCAAATAAAATTTAGAAAAGGTCGTTATAGATGTGGTTCGTTGGGCGATATTGGAAACCTGCTGTAAGGGCCTTAATAAAATTATTAAAAATAAGTGTAAATTCATAATGAATTATTTGGAAAGATTATTAGATGAAAAATTCCATATTTGAAAAGATAAAAATATATTTTTATCGAAATGAACTAGTTATTAACTAGAATAATAATCCAATGTTTTTGAATAAATAAATTGGATTTGTAAATGGGTTTTGAGATAACCAGAATTTTCCATTGAACGAAGTGGAATGGATTTAAATGGAAATAATCTTTGGAATATTTCGATATTGGATTCCGTGATTATACGGATATCGTTGAGGAATTTGGAAGATACAGATATCGTTATTCCCAATATGATATCCGTTGGTCTCAAAACTTGATATTGGATATAAACCAATATAATTTCTATTTAGAGCATTGTATTCAATATCAAATTGGATTTTTAGGTTTTTCGTGAATGGTATCTTTAATAACACTGTTCTTGAACCAAGTTGAGAATAGAATAAATCTTTTAATTAAGAATGAGAGGAGTTTACCAATTAATTTAATTGGAATTGAAATGGAAGTTGATTTTGGGTTTATCGTGAACAATGTTTTAAATAACATTTGTTTTTTAACCCAGTTAACCGTGAAGTTATGTTTTGGAATTTATAAATATTTTTATTAAGATTTAATGGAATTTTCCAAAGAAAAGTCTCCCAATTTAATATATTAAATTGGAATTGAATGGAATTCAATTTGGTAATAATCGAGATGAGCTTCTGTGAAGGAAGACCGTCACTATTTACGGAATTTAAAAGGCCTTGCCATTATTCCATTTATAGTGTTAGTCGGATACGGAAATTTATATCGATTATATACTGTTATGATTTCCGTCAAGATTCCATAAGTTAATGGAAGATGATTTGAGTTTATCGTGAACTGTGTTTTAAATAACATTGGTTCTTTAACCCTGTTAAAGACGGGATTTATTTCCTAGATTTGAATAGTCATTAAATAATGATTCTTGGAGATTAAAACTAAGTGGAGTTTTAATGAATCTTTAATTAGATTGAAATGTGAATGTGATAATTAAAATTATCAAATTAGAGAGGTGTTCGAAAATGGAGTATCACCAGTTTTACTTCATGCGATAGTTAAATCCTTAATTAGATTTGAACGTTAAATGGTAATTGAATTTACCAATAATATAGTGTGTGTTAGATATGGGGTACTACCAGTTTTGCTCCATGGGATGAATAGGTTGGGATTGGAAAAATAAAATAAATGATTACTTCGGTAAAGCTCGATAATCCTGACTAGTTTGATAAACCTTAAATTGGTCTAAATTTGTGAAAAGATATTATAAAATCTTTTACAATGGTTTTCAAAGAAATATTTAAACAAGAGGTTTAAATGAATTAAATCTTTGATAAGATTTATGGGAATAATTCCCAATGTGAAGAACATTTGTAAGAAAGAATATTCTTGATTGGAATGAGGCGTATGATGTGTTTATATATCACTAGATTATAAAGATATGTGGGTTATTCGGAAAGACAGGGTTTAACCTATTCTGAATAACTGTTACGACGATTAAAAGTCGAAGATATGAAGACGGTGCAAGACCGGCAATCTTCACATCGAATGGATAATGTTGATGCCCTGGATGGAGTTGCAGCCTTGAAGGGGTTATAGTGATAGTTGTCTGGACGTATTTGTTGATTGTTCGAATGTGCGAGGACCTCTCTTCTGTATTGGACATATGGGACAAGGAATAAGGTGCCTTCGGTTTCGTTTAGACCCAGAACGGACTTGTAAATGGATTGTATGTCTGATGTTGTATTTCGCGCTGTGTTCGTTGATCTCTGCTAAATATATATTTGCATGGTGGCGGAGAATTTATTCTCTTGCTTAACACCCTTCTCTGAGACCTACGAGCTTTGATGTTATATATTGGTGGAAATCAATGGTACGGTATGGATTGACAATGTGGCATATTGAGATGCAAATGATCAAGGTTTTTGTTGAAAAGCAGAGTCTTGTGGATGATGATCAAAGCACAGCTTTAATTAGCATAGCTTTGTGTATAGCGTTAATTCGCGATACCCTGATATGAACCAGAAATGGGATGAGGGACCGCACGGAGAGCATGCGTTTCTTTCTAGTTAGAAGTGGTGTCATGGTATGAAGCCCAACTTTTTACTTTTGTGGATGATGGAAAGCGAGGTACCTCGGATTTGATGGTCGACATACTGACCAGATTTTATGGTCCATAGGGTAGGGAAACGTATTGTTCAGGAATTAATGATCCACTAAAGTAAGTGTGGACCGGCCTGTCGCATCCAGGTGTAGTTGCGGTTGAATCCAGAGGCACGGGCTAAAGTCTCTCGAATCGGAAGGAGAGATCCCTTACCTTGGTTTATGATGGAATCCAATTTCCAATACGCGACTTTTCAGTTTTAGTTGTAAACCTATATGGCGGCACAATGGGATAGAGCGCCCATGTAACGATACAAATTTTTCCCGAACCTAATCGATCGCAAGATCGACTAAAACCGTTCAAAACCCGCATATGTTAACTTTGGGCATGCAACACATTAGAACAAATAACATCGGACTTTTATAAACATTATAATAATGTTACATCAGAGTACAGAATATCAGAGTACATCGAATTATATTACAGCGAAAGATAAATTACAATAAATTAATACAATACACAGCGGAAGACTTTCTATGCTCTGGACACAGCTTTAGGCTTCAATCCAGAATCCTGCTCAAGAGATAAATATCTGCAAAAAGCTACTCGACTGCCCGTGTGGAAAAGAGGGCACCCGAGTTTGCAAGTGAAACAAACTACAAGTCAGTCATGGGACTGGTATGAGAAATCTAACTTAACTAATCTAATAATAAGGCTAATCACAGGACCACGCCGCTAACCTAGAACGGGTTTAGTCCATTGGATTGCCAGTGCATAAGATAAAGTAAATCGTTAAACAACGCAATGCTTTTTAGAAAAATGAAATCATTATAAGACTCAAGTCCCATCACACAATGCAACGCAAACCGAGGATAGAATTTTACTTTATAATGGTCAAAGATGCTTAATACGATAAAAATGGTTTAATATTATTATTAGTGTATATATGTTTCAAAACATTTTCAATCATAATGCATCAATCATAGACGGCATAGTACCCCATCCTACTATGTCGCCCTACTAGTTCTACAATCAAAACCGCACGGTGTCGTATTGGAGATTTGGTTTCCATCATGAATAGAGGCCAGGGATCGTCCTTTCCGATTCGAGACACTCTAGCAAATGCCTTAGGATTCCCCGCAGTGAACCCTTGGATGCGGTAGGGCCGGTCTACACATAACGCTAGTGGATTGGCAATTCCTGAACACGTTTCCCGGTTCTTTTGAACCTCTAATATGGCCACTAACAAACTATAAAACCGAGGCACCTCATAATCCATTATCCACATAAGTAAAAATGTCAGGGCTGGTAAGACGCTGACACCACTTCTAGCTAGAAAGAAACGTGTGCACTCCCTATGGTCTTGATCCCCTTTTTGACTCATACCGAGGTGTGGGGTTCACGAAGTCACGCCATACACAAAGCTATGCCTAAACAGGCTATGCTTTGATCATCAACCACAAGGCCCTGCTTTTCAACAAAAGCCTTGATCCATGCATCTTAGCATGTCACATTGTCAATCCATACCATACCATTGATTTCTACCAATATATAACCTTTAAGCTCGTACGTCTCAGAGAAGGGTGTTAAACACCAAACAGATATATATTTCGCAGAGATCAACGAATACAACATAAAGGAATACAACGTCAGATATACCATTCATTTACAAGTCCGTTCTAGGTCTGAAAGAAACCGGAGGCACCTTATTCTTCGCATATCCGAACAATCAACAAGTACATCCGGACGACTACCACTGAAGCCCCTTCAAGGTAGCTACTCCAATCATGGCCCTCAGTAGCAACACATCCATTCGATGTGAAGATCGTCGGTCTTCAATCACCGTCTTCAAATCTTCGATTTAGATCGTCGTATAATCATTTGAAATGAGACTGAACTCGGACTTTTCAAATGATCCTCGCATATATATATATATATATATATATATATATTAAAATCATTTCATATTGTTATTAGTATTTAATAACGATTTATCGCTATTTTATTTATATAAAAATAGCTCAGTTCAATCAACGATGCTTCGGGTCAATGGGCGGCCCAGGCGCTGTTTTTGTCGAAATTTGATTTACATTTATCTTGGAATCTAACCGTTGGATTTTAACAAAATTTATATCGTTGGAAAGATCTCCCCAAAGAGGCCCTAACGGTTCCAGTTTTGGGAAAATCCGACGGTCAGATCTTTCGGTATAATCGTTTGAAGTTACGATTTCAAATCACGAACTACAGCAGCACGGTTCGTTTTATTTTATATATATATATATATATATATATATATATATCTAATTCATTCGTTCAACGATTTCAAATTATTTATTATTTAAATAATTTTCTACACTTCGTATTCAAGTTATTTTCAATGAACAGAAGTCTATTTCAAAACATGTACATTTTCTTCATTTCTTATATGACAATAAAAATGTGAATTTTTATTGTTTATCATTTTTATTTCAAACGATGAATATTTTTCATCATTTATTACATTAAAATAAAAATGTAAATTTTTATTATTTTTACTTTCCATTCCAAACTATGAATATTTTTATATTCTCTTTCTTTTCATTAAAAATGTTATTTTTAATGTAAACATGTTTTATTTTTAAAACATGAACTATTTCCTAATTTCATTTCTTACATTGGAAATGAGGTGTTTAAGGTAAACGTATTTTTATAATTTGAAACATGATATTTTTATATTTCATTCATTACATTAATAATGAGGTTTATATTACATACAAATGTGAATTTTTTATATTACATAAAAATGTAAACCTTTTTCTATTCCTTTATTACACTATTGCAAAATGTAATCTTTTTATTTCATCTTTTATTACATTGAAAAATGTAGTGTTTTTATTTAATCTTTTATTACATTGAAAAATGTAATCCTTTATTCAATCTTTTATTACACTGAAAAATGTAGTCCTTTATTCAATCTTTACTTATATTGAAAAATGTAATTTTTCCTTTCATTCTTTAATTACATAGAAAATGTAATTTTAAAATCTATTTTTTTTATCGCATCTAGAATGACGATAAAAATGTCACTTTTATTTCTATTCTTTTTATCGCATCTAAAATGACGAAAAAAATGTCACTTTTAATCTATTCATTTATTTACATCTAAAATGTAAACAAAAATGAGACTTTTTAATCCATGATTTTTTATTTACATCTAAAATGTAAATACAAATGTCACATTTTTAATCTATGTTTTTATTTACATCTAAAATGTAAATAAAATGTCACTTTTTAATTCTACTCTCTTTATTGTCCCTAGAATGATAATAAAAATATAACTTTTGATTCGATCCTTTTTATTACATTTAAAATGTCAACAAAAATGTAACTTTAAAATCTATTCTTTTATTTACATCTAAAATGTAAATAAAAATATAACTTTTGAATCTAATCTTTTTATTGTCTCTAATTTGACAATAAAAATATAACATTCTAATCTACTCATTTTGTTACTTCTAAAAGGTAAATCAAAATGTCCCTTTTAATCAAATCTTTTTATTTACCTCTAAAATGTAAATAAAAATGTAACTTTTAATCTGATCTTTTTATTTACATCTAAAATGTAAATAAAGTTGTCACTTCAAATTTATTCTTTTTATTTACATCTAAAATGTAAATTAATATGTCCTTTAAATCTATTCTCTTTATTTAGATCTAAAATGTAAATAAAGATGTCACTTTAAATCTATTCTTTTTATTTACATCTATAATGTAAATAAAGATGTCACTTTCAATCTATGTTTTTATTTACATCTAAAATGTAAATAAAATGTAACTTTTAATCTACTCTTTTTCTTAGCATTAAAATTGTATATTTCAATGAATTCATGTTTTGATTAAAAACATGTACATTTATCACTGCTTCCAATTCTTACATTAAAAATGTAAATTTTAATGAATTCATGTTTTGTTCAAACTATGAACATTTTTACTTAATTCTTTTAAAATGACAAAAAGAAATATTTTAGTCTCATTCCTTTTAAATAACACAAAGATGAATGTTTGGTTACATTATATTAAATTTGACAAAATGAATGTTTATTTATATTCTTGTTCAAATTAGACAAAAATGAGTGTTTAGTGTCATTCTTTTAAATTGGACAAAAATGAATGTTTTTGTCTACTTCTAATTTAATGACAAAATGAATGTTAAATTTCATTCTTTCTCAATTTAGACAAAATGAATGTTTTTGTCTACTTCTAGTTAAATGACAAAATGTCTCCTTCTTTCTAATGGACAAAATGTATCTTTTTGTCTAATCATTTTTAATGAGCAAAAATGTCTCATTCTTTCTAATGAACAAAATGTATCTTTTTACATAGCATGAATATGTAATCTTTTTATATGGCATAAAAATGTAATCTTTTTTACATAGCATAAATATGAAATCTTTTCTTATGTATAATAAAATGTGGATTTTTATTATATATACATTTTTTTTATTTACATGAAAATTAAATTTCAATATAAAGACGTTTTTTTAACCATGATTATTTTAATGGTCAATTTACACTAAAAATGCAAAATTCAGTGTAAACACATTTTTATATAATAATGTTTATTTTTAATGTTTCATATACATTAAAATGTAAATTCATTGTTAAATAACTTTCTATGTATTCTAATGACAAATAAAAGAATATTTATTTGTTTACATTTTCTATGTATTTCCATGACAAATAAATGAATAATTTATTTGTATATACTTTTCTCTGTATTCTACATAACAAATTAAAAAATGATTTATTTGTAAACAATCTAAAATATGTACTAATGATAAATAAATGAATGTTTCATTTGTAAACAATTTACTATGTATTCTAATGTCAAAATAAGGAATATTTATTTGTCTACATTTTTATTATGTATTCTAGTATCATTTAAAAGGATATTTTATACTACATCATTTCTAACCTTTCATATTAACATAAAAAGAATATTTTTATGTTAAATCAATTCTAACATTTGAACAAAAACAAATAAAAAGATAACTTTGTTTTTATCGACAATTCTATTTCAACAAAACACATATAAAAGTGACATTTTTGTTTTGTCGACAATTCTATTTCCACAAAACACATATAAAAGTGATATATTTATCAACTCAACATTTTATAACTAAAATGTTGATTTTATATTACATGGCATTTCTTAACAAAATTGATGTTTTCAATTAACATGACATTCTTTAATAAAAGTGATGTTTTCATATGACCATTCTAATATAACATAAAAATGATATTTTTAACATAAATATGGTAATTTTATGTAACATTTCTAATCTAACATAAAGGTGATATTTCTATATTTGCTAACCAATCTCCACAATTCCATTATATATGATTTTACCAAACAAATAATTCTAACTCCACCAAGCAAAGAAAGATGATAATTTTATTTGTTGGCAATCCCAAACATGTAACACAGAAGTAACATTTTATTTTGCCAATTCTAATACAACCAAATTGACATTTTTTTTATTTGTCAATTCTAATAAAATAAAATATTCAATCATATCGACCGATCAACAAAAATATTCTATCAAATAAACAGGCCAACAAACAACATCAAACAGTTAAAATCAAATCACGAACATGCAAGAATCTCTAAAGCACGATAATAATTTTTTATTTTTTTATTATTTAAATAAGAAATCTCATCGTGATTTTAATTCTGAATAATTCAGAACTGAAATTTGACCAAAATCTGAACTGCTCCTTTTCTGTCCCGATCAGTTCCGAAACGTAGTATTTTTCGTTGCGAATCCAAAGCTTCGAAAATCATTCGATTCCGACCTAAAACGGATGAGTTATTGCTTTTTAAACGCTAATTACATTAATTTAATAATTACTTAATAATTTCAAAGCCTAATTGGCTAATTACCATATGATCAAATCAAGGCCACCCCTTCCCTCTATTCATCTTATACGTCGTAAGCTTCAGGAACCTGTACCCAAAACCACGCGCCCCAATCTCCATGTCGCACCCTCCTCCGTGCTCCAGTACCCAATCATAAGACCTCACTAGAACGGCCTTGAGCCGCTCCCCCTTTGCCAGGACCCACGACCAACTCGGCCTCCCCCATAGCCTCGAAATCCGTCCCCAAGTCGCGCCCTTTGAGGCTGAAATCTCATCGCTCCATTGAACCAGAGAAGATCATGACCGTACATCTTGGAGAGCTCTAGAAGCTCATCGATTTGTGCTTGGAATTTTTGAAAATCATTGTGTAATTTGGAAGATAGAAGGGGAAGAAGATGGCTGCGTTTCAGCCATTGAAGATAAATGGTGGCGGCTCTGTTGTAAAATTAGGGTTTTAGGATAATATTTTAATAATATTTATATCGTTTTCGTGTTTTAGGGTAAAAAACTAGACTGTCTCCAAATCAGGCCCGCTTACTGCCTAACAGTAGGTTTGGACCCCTTCTGAACACAATGAGGCTAGTGGCGAAGCCCAATTCTGAAGTCTACAGCTGTTTCACTTAAAATGTAATATTTTAATTAAACAACGTACAGATTTCAATGTACATTTTAATTTACTGGGGTTACATACTAACCCTAAGAATTACAGAAAAATTATTTCTAGCTTTTTTTGACGATACGGTCCTAATAAAACTAATTTCATCGAATTCTGAGACCGTTTGAAAAATGGCTCTTTTCTGGTCGATCTGAATTGACTAAAACTGACAAAACACGTTTTCTTTTGCCACACTCACATATTCATTCGAAAAATTATGAAAATTGAAATCTATCAATAATTTGACATTCCGGTTCCAACAAAAGTGGTTTCGTCGAAAACGGAGGTCGTTTGAAAAATGTCTATTGTTAATATTAAAATATATATAAATTCTACAACGACTATTCTAAATTTTAAACTTGGCATAACCTTTGATTCCCGCTATGAAATTTCAATTTTTCGGATTCGTTGGAAAGATTTTTTTAAATAGAGTTAAATATTTTTGGTTTCACCAAAATAAGATTTAATTTTCATCCTGTACAGTCAGTCAAAGTTCAAATTCAAATTTTCAAACTGCCACGCTATTTTAAACTCCTTTTATAATTAAAATAAATATATTCGTTCTAACTTCGATTCAAATAAATTTTTCGTCGTTATTATTTAAAATAAATTATTTTAACTATTCAAAATACATTAAAATTTCTAGAATAAAATTTTAAATTGGCCCCAAAATTCTGGGTTGTTACAATCTCCCCCACTTAAAATCTTTTCGTCCTCGAAAAGGGACGAAGCTAAAAGTCGTTAAATTAACTAATTCAATTTTCATTTTTATTATTGGTTTCAATAACTTTATTAGTTGGTTAACTTTTCAAATATATATAACTTTTATATATCAAAATCATATTTTCTAATATTGGATTATATATGTAATCACAAATACGTTAATTATAGACCTTTTACTCTGAACTCATTCTAGGGCATTACTAACCCTATCTCTAATGAGTTTTCTCATTCTAGGATACTACTGATCCTATCTCTAATGAGTATTCTTATTGGATATTACTAATCCAATCTCTGATGAGTCTTTTGTTCAGTTCTAACGAGTTGTACCTCAAAGATTTAAGCTAACCAAAGCTCTTATACCAGCTGTA
Organism: Allium sativum; assembly: GCA_030737875.1. NCBI lineage: Eukaryota > Viridiplantae > Streptophyta > Magnoliopsida > Asparagales > Amaryllidaceae > Allium > Allium sativum. The sequence continues at coordinate 489,316,564 of CM060916.1, forward strand.
ACGATACGGATTTTTTCTGGACCTAATCGATCGCAAGATCGACTAAAACCATTCAAAACCCGCATACGTTAACTTTAGGCATACAACACATTAAAACAAATAACAGAAGACTTTTATAAACATTATAATAATGTTACATCAGAGTACAGAATATCAGAGTACATCGAATTATATTACAGCGGAAGATAAATTACAATAAATTAATACAATACACAGCGGAAGACTTTCTATGCTCTGGACACAGCTTTAGGCTTCGATCCAGAATCCTACTCAAGAGATAAATATTTGTAAAAAGCTACTCGACTGCCCGTGTGGAAAAGAGGGCACCCGAGTTTGCAAGTGAAACAAACTATAGGTCAGTCATGGGACTGGTATGAGAAATCTAACTTAACTAATCTAATAATAAGGCTAATCATAGGACCATGCCGCTAACGCGGAACATGTTTACTCAATTGGATTGCCAGTGCATAAAATAAAGTAAATCGTTAAACAACGCAATGCTTTTTAGAAAAATGAAACCATTAAAAACTCAAGTCCCATCACACAATGCAACGCAAACCGGAAGATAGATTTTTATCTTATAATGGTCAAAGATGCTTAATACGATAAAAACAGGTTTAATATTATTATTAGTGTATATATGTTTCAAAACATTTTCAATCATAATGCATCAATAATAGACGGCATAATACCCCATCCTACTATGTCGCCCTACTAGTTCTACAATCAAAACTGCATGGTGTCACATTAGAGATTTGGTTTCCATCATGAATCGAGGCTAGGGATCGTCCTCTCCGATTCGAGACACTCTAGCAAATGCCTCAAGATTCCCTGTAGTGAACCCTTGGATGCGGTAGGGCCGGTCCACACATAACGCTAGTGGATTGGCAATTCATGAACACATGTTTCTCGATTCTTTTGAACCTCTAATATGTCCACTAACAACCTATAAAACCGAGGTACCTCATAATCCATCATCCACATAAGTAAAAAATGTCAGGGCTGGTAAGACGCTGACACCACTTCTAGCTAGAAAGAAACGTGTGCACTCCCTACGGTCCTGATCCCGTTTTTGACTCATACCGGGGTGTAAGGTTCGCGAAGTCACGCTATACACAAAGTTACGCCTAAATAGGCTATGCTTTGATCATCAACCACAAGGCCCTGCTTTTCAACAAAAGCCTTGATCCATGCATCTTAGCATGCCACATTGTCAATCCATACCATACCATTGATTTCTAGCAATATATAACCTCTAAGCTCGTACGTCTCAGAGAAGGGTGTTAAACACCAAACAGATATATATTTAGCAGAGATCAATGAATACAGCATAAAGGAATACAACATCAAACATACCATCCATTTACAAGTCCGTTCTGGGTCTGAACGAAACCGGAGACACCTTATTCCTCGCATATTCGAACAATCAACAAGTACGTCCGGACGGCTACCACTGAAGCCCCTTCAAGGTAGCTACTCTAATCATGGCCCTCAGTAGCAACACATCCATTCGATGTGAAGATCGTCGGTCTTCAATCACCGTCTTCAAATCTTCGACTTAGATCGTCGTATATTCATTTGAAATGAGACTGAACTCGAACTTTTCAAATGATCCTCTCATATATATATATTAAAATCATTTCATATCGTTATTAGTATTTAATAACGATTTATCGCTATTTTATTTATATAAAAATAGCTCAATTCAATTCAACGACGCTTCGGGTCATTGAGCGGCCCTGACGCTGTTTTTATCGAAATTTGATTTACATTTATCTTGAAATATAACCGTTGGATTTTAACAAAATTTAAATCATTGGAAAGATCTTCCCAAAGCGGTCCTAACGGTTCCAGTTTTGGAAAAATCCAACGGTCAAATCTTTCGGTATAATCGTTTGAAGTTACGATTTCAAATCGCGAACTACAGCAGCACGATTCATTTTATTTTAATTTATATATATATATAATTCATTCGTTTGACGATTTCAAATTATTTATTCTTTAAATAATTTTCAACACTTCGTATTCAAGTTATTTTCAATGAACATAAGTCTATTCAAAACATGTACATTTTCTTCTTTTCTTATATGACAATAAAAATGTGAATTTTTATTGTTTATCATTTCTATTTTGAACGATGAATATTTTTCATCATTTATTACATTACAATTGAAGAGAAGTTAGTCCAATACCGTTTGAGATGGTTTGGACATATCCAACGTAGACCCATACGATGCACCTGTACGCGCTGGAATTCTAGGCCGCGCCAAAGGCCCAAAGAGAGGTAGAGGTCGACCTAAAATGACATGGGAGGAGATAATAAAGAGATATTTAAGTAACTGGAGTTTATTGGAAGAGCTGGTAGTGGATAGGAGTGCATAGAAATTGGCAATCCATGTACCAGAACCATAATTTTTTTTTTTTAAAAAAAAAACTTTTTGACACGTTTACTGAACCTTTTTACTTTTTATTACTATTTTAGATTTTATTTCACTTTTATTGAACATTTTTACTAATTATTATTATTATTTAAAAAAATCCTTTTATCGGACGATTTTTTATTTGATTGGTTATTTTAAACCCTTTATATATATATATATATTATTAATTTTATTTTATTTTAATTTTGGGTTTCATATCTAGCCAACCCCAACTTGTTTGGGATATACGGCTTTGTTGTTGTTGTTGTTGTATTACATTACAATAAAAATGTAAATTTTTATTGTTTATCCTTTCCCTTCCAAACTATGAATATTTTTATATTCTCTTTCTTTACATTAAAAATGTTATTTTTAATGTAAACATGTTTTATTTTTAAAACATGAACTATTTCCTAATTTCATTTCTTACATTGGAAATGAGGTGTTTAAGGTAAACGTGTTTTTATAATTTAAAACATGACATTTTTATATTTCATTCATTACATTAATAATGAGGTTTATATTACAAACAAATGAGAACTTTTTATATTACATAAAAATGTAAATCTTTTTCTATTCCTTTATTACACTATTGCAAAATGTAATCTTTTTATTTCATCTTTTATTACATTGAAAAATGTAGTTTTTTTATTTAATCTTTTATTACATTGAAAAATGTAATCCTTTATTCAATCTTTTATTACACTGAAAAATGTAGTCCTTTATTCAATCTTTACTAATATTGGAAAATGTAATTTTTCCTTTCATTCTTTAATTACATAGAAAATGTAATTTTAAAATTTATTCTTTTATCGCAACTAGAATAACGATAAAAATGTCACTTTTATTTCTATTCTTTTTATCGCATCTAAAATGACGATAAAATGTCACTTTTAATCTATTTATTTATTTACATCTAAAATATAAACAAAAATGAAACTTTTAAATCCATGGTTTTTTATTTACGTCTAAAATGTAAATACAAATGTCACTTTTTTAATCTATGTTTTTATTTACATCTAAAATGTAAATAAAATGTCACTTTTTTTATTGTCCCTAGAATGACAATAGAAATATAACTTTTGCTTCTATCCTTTTTATTACATTTAAAATGTCAACAAATATGTAACTTTAAAAATCTATTCTTTTATTTACATCTAAAAAGTAAATAAAAATATAACTTTTGAATCTAATCTTTTTATTGTCTCTAATTTGACAATAAAAATATAACATTTGAATCTACTCTTTTTGTTACTTCTAAAATGTAAATCAAAATGTCCCTTTTAATCAAATCTTTTTATTTACCTCTAAAATATAAATATAAATGTAACTTTTAATCTGATCTTTTTATTTACATCTAAAATGTAAATAAAGGTGTCACTTCAAATTTATTATTTTTATTTACATCTAAAATGTAAATAAAGATGTCACTTTAAATCTATTCTTTTTATTTACATCTAAAATGTAAATAAAGATGTCACTTTCAATCTATGTTTTTATTTACATCTAAAATGTAAATAAAATTTGACTTTTAATCTACTCTTTTTCTTAGCATTAAAATTGTATATTTTAATGAATTCATGTTTTGATTAAAAACATGTACATTTATCACTACTTCCAATTCTTACATTAAAAATTTATATTTTAATGAATTCATATTTTGTTCAAACTATGAACATTTTTACTTGATTCTTTTAAAATGACAAAAAGAAATATTTTAGTCTCATTCCATTTAAATGACACAAAGATGAATGTTTGGTTACATTCTATTAAATTTGACAAAATGAATGTTTATTTATATTCTTATTCAAATTAGACAAAAATGAGTGTTTAATGTCATTCTTTTAAATTGGACAAAAATGAATGTTTTTGTATACTTTTAATTTAATGACAAAATGAATGTTAAATTTCATTCTTTCCCAGTTTAGACAAAATGAATGTTTTTGTCTATTTCTAATTAAATGACAAAATGTCTCCTTCTTTCTAATGGACAAATGTATCTTTTTGTCTAATCATTTTTAATGAGCAAAAATGTCTCATTCTTTCTAATGAACAAAATGTATCTTTTTACATAGCATGAATATGTAATCTTTTTATATGGCATAAAAATGTAATCTTTTTACATAGCATAAATATGACATCTTTTCTTATATATATATTTACATGAAAATGTAAATTTCAATATAAAGACTTTTTTTTTAACAATGATTATTTTATTGGTCCGTTTACATTAAAAATGCAAAATTCAGTGTAAACACATTTTTATATAACAATGTTTATTTTTAATGTTTCATATACATTAAAATGTAAATTCATTGTTAAACAATTTTCTATGTATTCTAATGACAAATAAAAGAATATTTATTTGTTTACATTTTCTATGTATTTCCATGACAAATAAATGAATAATTTATTTGTATATAATTTTCTCTGTATTCTACATAACAAATAAAGGAATGATTTATTTGTAAACAATCTACAATATGTATTAATGACAAATAAATGAATGTTTCATTTGTAAACAATTTACTATGTATTCTAATGTCAAAATAAGGAATATTTATTTGTCTACATTTTTACTATGTATTCTAATATCATTTAAAAGGATAATTTATACTACATCATTTCTAACCTTTCATATTAACATAAAAAGAATATTTTTATGTTAAATCAATTCTAACATTTTAACAAAAACAAATAAAAAGATAACTTTGTTTTTATCGACATTTCTATTTCAACAAAACACATATAAAAGTGATATTTTTGTTTTGTCGACAATTCTATTTCCACAAAACACATATAAAAGTGATATATTTATCAACTCAACATTTTATAACTAAAATGTTGTTTTTATTTTACATGGCATTTCTTAACAAAATTGATGTTTTCAATTAACATGACATTCTTTAATAAAAGTGATGTTTTCGTATGACCATTCTAATTTAACATAAAAATGATATTTTAACATAAATATGGTATTTTTATGTAACATTTCTAATCTAACATAAAGTGATATTTCTATATTTGCTAACCAATCTCCATAATTCCATTATATACGAATTTACCAAACAAATAATTCTAACTCAACCAAGCAAAGAAAAATGATAATTTTATTTGTTGGCAATCCCAAACATGTAACACAGAAATAACATTTTATTTTGCCAATTCTAATACAACAAAATTGACATTTTTTTATTTGTCGATTCTAATACAATAAAATATTCAATCATATCGACCGATCAACAAAAATATTCTATCAAATAAACAGGCCAACAAACAACATCAAACAGTTAAAATCAAATTATGAACATGCAATAATCTCTAAAGCACGATAATAATTTTTTTATTATTTAAATAAGAAGTCTCACCGTGATTTTAATTCTGAATAATTCAGAACTGAAATTTGACCAAATTCTGAACTACTCCTTTTCTGTCCCGATCAGTTCTGAAACGTAGTATTTTTCGTTGTGAATCCAACGCTTCGAAAATCGTTCTATTCCGACCTAAAACGGATGAGTTATTGCTTTTTAAACGCTAATTACATTAATTTAATAATTACTTAATAATTTCAAAGTCTAATTGGCTAATTACCATATGATCAAATCAAGGTCGCCCCTTCCCTCTATTCATCTTCTACGTCGTAAGCTTCAGGAAACCCCGTACCCAAAACCACGCACCCCCCATCTCCATGTCGCGCCCTCGTCCGTGCTCCAGAACCCCGATCAGAAGACCTCACCAGAACGGCCTTGAGCCGCTCCCCCTTCCCCAGGACCCACGGCCAACTCAGCCTCCCCCATAGCCTCGAAATCCGTCCCCAAGTCGTGCCCTTTGAGGCTGAAATTCCATCGCTCCATTGAACCAGAGAAGATCATGACCGTACATCTTGGGGAGCTCCAGAAGCTCTTTGATTTGTGCTTGGAATTTTTGAAAATCATTGTGTAATTTGGAAGATAGAAGGGGAAGAAGATGGCTGCGTTTCAGCCATTGATGATAAAGGGCGGCGGCTCTGTTGTAAAATTAGGGTTTTAGGATAATATTTTAATAATATTTATATCGTTTTTCGTGTTTTAGGGTCAAAAACTGGACTGTCTCCAAATCAGGCCCACTTACTGCTTAACAATAGGTTTTGACGCCTTGTGAACGCAATGGGGCTAGTGGCGAAGCCCAATTCTAAAGCTTACAGCCGTTTCACTTAAAATGTAATATTTTAATTAAACAACGTATAGATTTCAATGTACATTTTAATTTACTGGGTTACATACTGACGCTAAAAATTACAGAAAAATCATTTCTAGCTTTGTTTTGACGATACAGTCCTAACAAATCTAATTTCATCGAATTCTAAGACCGCTTGAAAAATGGCTATTTTATGGTCGATCCGAATTGACTGAAACTAACAAAACACGTTTTATTTTGTCACGTTCACATATTCATTCGAAAAATTATGAAAATTGAAACCTAGCAATAATTTGACATTTCGATTCCAACAAAAGTCGTTTCGTCGAAAATGGAGGTCGTTTGAAAAATGGCTATTTTTAATATTAAAATATATATATAAATTCTACAACAACTATTATAAATTTTAAACTGGGCATAACCTTTGATTTCCACTATGAAATTTCAATTTTTCGGATTCGTTGGAAAGATATTTTTAAATAGATTTAAATATTTTTGGTTTCACCAAAATCCGATTTAATTTGCATCTTGTACAGTCAGTCAAAGTTCAAATTCAAATTTTTAAACTATCGCGCTATTTTAAACTCCTTTTATAATTAAAATAAATATATTCGTTCTAACTTCGATTCAAATAAATTTTTCGTCGTTATTATTTAAAATAAATTATTTTAACTATACAAAATTCATTAAAATTTTCTAGAATAAAATTTTAAATTGGCCCCAAAATTCCGGGTTACAGCTCATGTCGTCTATGATTGATACATTTATATTTGAAGTTTTTTGATACACTATGCACTTATAATAATAAAAAATGATTTGTTTTGAAATGTACCAAGCATATTTGGCTATTATAAGGTAAAACTCTATCCTCCGGCCTACGTTGCATTATGTAATGGGACCTGAGTCTTATAGTAGCTTCATTTTCCAAAAAGCATTGCGTTGTTTTATTTTAAACAGTGATTCATGTGATGTAAACCCACTCCGTGTTATACGGCGTGGTCCCATGATTTCCCGGCTTTTAAAGTAAAATTTTAATAACTGTTTTAAGTTCTCACACCAGTCTCATGACTGACTCGAAGTTTATTGTTTTCCCCTAAACTCTGGGTGCCCATATTTTCCACACGGACAGCTAGTAGTTTTGTTTTTGCAGATTTATATTTAACAAGATCTTGGATTACGACTGGAGCTATATTCGGAAAGCTTTGTATCTGTGTATTTTTTCAGTTGTGTTGTTGATGTATTTTCTGCTGTGCATTGTATTTATACAATTAAATTTCCGCTGCTTTGTATTTAAATCTCTGATATTATTTTATTTCTACTGTGTAATATTTATTCGTACTCTGATATTCTTGTACTCTGATGTAAATTGTTGTAATAGCAATGAAATGTTCTATTGTTTGTGTTCTGATTCGTCGTGTTCTCAAAGAAATCCGCTTTTTTTCGTCTCTTCGAGGATCGGAGGATTTCGGGTCGTCACACATGAGGACTTGAACCTGCGTGTGTGCTACAATACATCCACCTAGCTTGTCACCCAGTAATTCTTAACTATAAAGTAAGATAAAATCTTCGACTTTGTGAGGCTTCAAATGCCTTGGATCAACTAGGCCAGATCCGATCTACTGATACAGGTTCCATCTCTTCATGATCTATAAACAAATAAGAAGCATGCATTAGTACATTACTCAATCAACAAGTACACGACTAATTTTCGACCACATTTTGTTACATCAAATACTAAGCATAAACATGAACATACATATGAACGTGCACATACACATACTAAATATGCATAATTTGAACTTTAAACACTAATTTAACTCTAAACACACACATACTAAACCAAAAATAATGAAATTATTGATGTAAACTATAACTTGTACACCATAGGAACTTAAAAACACATCTATTGCACAAAACAAAGGATTAAAATAGAAAACCCTAAACATGAAACCCCCTAAATTTCAGAAATTACAAAATTTAATCAATGAATGTAGGTAAACTTACAAATAGGAGGCGATAGATAATAAGATGAAGCCATGGAAGTAAATTTTAAAGCAAAAAAAATCAAATTTTGGACCGGATCTAAAAGGAGAGAGGGGGGGGGGGGGGGGAGGGGGGGATGGTTGAAATTTTTCGTTTTTGAGAAAAATAGAAGTAATGTGCAAAATGAGGAAAGAAAGGAAGGTATGGAAAGGTTTATACCCTTCTGGGTGTAATCTACTTTATAGCGTTATCTGAGATAACGCTATCGCAAAAATAAAAATAAAAATGAACTAGCGTTATCTACGATAACGCTAGTATATAAAAGATGGTCTAAATCTGTAATTAGTTTTCATACTGACCTATTTCCATTATAGGTTCTCAAAACAGACCTAAACCAGCAAATTTTCCTAATAATTTCCATGTTACCATCATAGCAAGGATTAAATGACAAAACGATGTGCATATGCTTTTCCCGATTTCCCCCAAAAATTGTTTCAATTAGCTGAAACACAAACACAAGAATATTTCAATTGCCTCATTCTAAAAAAGAAGTGAAACCTAGGAGGCTTAAAGATCAAAGTTAAAGATACTGGAAATGTGAATTCAACAAGATGTTGCTCGAATAGGAGCACGGAGAGATAACTAAACTGAGAAGTTCCGTTAGAGACATACGGGATAAAAAAGAAGAAAAATTTATCCAAAACGTGTCTCTTCAATTTGTGTCAGTTTTGGTTCAAACAAAAGTGTAATTTTTAAAGGCTCAACAGCAAAAACAAAAGAAAGAAAAAGTAAGTTCGGATGTGTAAATGTGTTACGTTTGTCTAGCTATTTTCTTACCGCAATCTATATCCGTGGATTTTAATTATCGTTAGCATTCTGTGTTGTTTCGAATGATGCTTTGTTTATATTTTTTTTGCATTTAAGTGTGTCATTTGGACAACTGCAAATTTTACCATTTCTCTTTGTGGTAGAATTAAGAAAATTGGAACTTATAATTTTAACGGATGCTGTGTTGTTAATTGTCTAAACTGTAAATGACTACAATTTAAATTTTAAACAAAGTTCATATAACCCATAGACCATGAATGTTTCCAAATCAGGATCTAGAAAATCAAAGCTTATAAAAGGGGAGGAATCCCGGTTATGCTCTCTTCCCATATTCTCGCTTTTAAATCAAATACTAAAGTTAGATGAAAAGGAGATTCTTTTTTCAGCTACTGATACAGATGCCGTAACTCTCAAATTGTTCCAGTCAATATCCGCTTACATGTTTACGCTAGGCTCTTTAAGCTAACCAATGCAACCAGATATGTTTCAACCAAAGTTATCGGCACAGAACCACAAGCTGAACCGTCATGTTTCAAAGTTCAAAATTTTAATGGTTCGTTTTGCCGAACCGTAAGAACTATGCATTTTTTTTCCGACAAATTATACTCCCTCCTATCCATAATATATAACGTTTGGGAATTCTTCACAAAGATTAAGACAGTTAAAATTTGACTTCTTTACCCCCTTTAATACACAGCTGTATGCGCAGATTAATACACTCATAAAAGTAAATGGATGCATTGGAAGTTTAATACACAGCTGCATACCCATATCAATGAAGGGTAAAAAAAAGAAAATGAAATGTTTTTTATCTAAAACGTCATATATTAAGAAAAATACTCTAACACAAAACGTCATGTAATATGGATAGAAGGGAGTACCATTAAAGCATAATCCATGGACTTGAAAGTTGAAACCAAACTAGGTAGTGTAAGCTTTTGTCAGTATGTGTATATTATTACATTATCATCCTACATAAGCAGAAAATGTGCAATAATCTATTACTGTGTAAACAGTAAACTATGACATAATTACTAAATTTACATTTTACTTGATAAGCATATCATCTTCTTATGTGAGCATTATAGTATGTAATACAGTTACACTATTACTTTGTAGGTTAACATATTGAATTATAAGCATAATTAAAACTTACTAACTCTAACAGTAAATAGAATAACTATAATATCAATATGTAACGATATTACTATAGGTCTATACCCTATTTAGACATGGATGGAGTAAAGTTTTGTAGCTTGCTGTAGAAACAAAATTGGTAGAAGGAAATAAATTCCATATCTTGTAATTCTACTCACCACTCAATATCATCAGATATATAAACCTACACTACTGAACTTTAAAATTGGGTTTTGGCAGCACTTGGACACATTATAAAATTAATTGTGGAAAATAGGAAGAAATACAAAATTAGCAAAAATTTTAGTCAAAAGTATGGTAAGTTTTAAAATTGAAGAGAAAGACAAGTTGTAGGGTAAAAGTGAAAATGGCAATGGGCCCCGTTAATTCCACTTTTGCCTAAGTTTTGTCCCTTTCACCAATTTCAAAACTTTGTATATTTAACTAAAATTTTTGGTAATTTTGTCCTTTAAAAGAAATTCCTCAATTACTCATTTAATTGAGTTGAATAATAAATATAAATATTTACCGGCTTCTTGTGGTTTTAAGAGGTCCAACCCCTGGTTTTATGGGATTGCAACTGTTCATTACTGCAAGCGGTTTGTTTCATGCCAGGGTCTGCAGTCTGGCAGTGCCGGCCCTGAGAAAGCAGTGGCCCTAGGCAAAAAAAAAATTCGAGACCCCAGCATTTTGTCAAAAGTGCAATGCAGCAGTAAAATTTTCATGAAACACACAAAGATGAGCACACCAAGGTTCAAACTCAGGTTACACAGTAGACATTTGTGTGCAACTCCACCAGACCACAACTTTCTACACTCAAGAAGACAAACACGAAGTATCAATATCACCATAAACCCAAAATTCAGAGGCCCCCTATCTTCCTCCTCCACCTGCTGCCGGATCCGAGGCCCTAGGCGACCGTCTAGGTCGCCTATGCCCAGGCCGGCTCTGCAGTCTGGTCACGATAACACTGGTTTCGACTATTTTTGTTTGGCTTTCTACTAAACTATATCAGAGTTATCATAATTACACCCAATCATGCATCAATTCGGCGACCAACCATACGCCACTTCCGTCACGAATTCAATAATACCTCAGTTCAAATTCTTTTGTTTTTCCTCCGCTTTCCAGTGTGCTATCCTCTTCCATTTTAATTCTCATTCTCGATGTTGCTCCAAAGAGAAAATAAAACTACATCGGAAAACCACACCTTCTCAATATCTAGAGGGCAAGTTCCAACGCTTTATTTGCCGCTGCAAGCTTCTTCAAGATTATTGCAAGTTTCATCGAATAGTCGATGCCCATAGGGTGCATCATCGGCATTTGGATGCATCATCCGCTCAAAATGCCAAAATAGCATTGTACGATTTTTTGAAAAGCATTTATCAAAATGAAATTGAAATACACCATGATGCGTCATGTTCTAGCAATGATAAATCAAACGTCAACCACCGTCAATTCTATTTTAACCGAAAAATCAACACGAAAAAATTAAGAAGAAAACGCATTTGAGCTCCCGAAAGTGATTCAGATTGATTTTTTTGTTAGAACACTACACGGTGACGGGTGACTTGTAAAGGCAGTAGGTATTTGAGTGAGCTTCGTTTTGACTTTCTATGGCCTCGAGTAATTCTAAACTGAGTCAAAAATTATGACCATACAAATAGATGATGCCTGTAGGGTGCAACATCAACGTTTCAGGATGCAACATTGACTCAAAATGCAAAAATAGCACCATATGACTTTTAGAAGGCATTTACGAAGATGAAATTGAAATATACCATGATGCGCCATGTTTCAACAGTGATAAATAAAACACCTACCAGAGTCAACTCTGTTTTGACCAAAAAACTAATGTGAAAAAATTAAGAAAAATCGCATTGGAGCTCCTGAAATTGATTCAGATTAAATCTTTTGGTTATCAAACAACGTAATGACGCGTGGAATGTGCCATGGTCGTAGATCTTTGAAAGAGCTTCATTTTAACTAGTTGTGGCTCCAGTAATCAACAATTGCTTCTCTATGTTGTTCCAAAAAGAAAATAAAACTACATAGAAAAATAGTCACCTTCTCTAAATCTAAACAACAAGCTCTAAGGCTTCGTTTTTTTCGTAGTCTATTGGTTATCAAACAACGTGATGATGCGTGGAATGTGTCATGGTCCCAGATCTTTGAAAGAGCTTCGTTTGACTGGTTGTGGCTCCAGTAATCAACAAGTGCTTCTCTATGTTGTTCCAAAAAGAAAATAAAACTACATGGAAAAAACAGTTACCTTCTCTAAATCTAAACAACAAGCTCTAAGGCTTCGTTTCTTTTCGTTGCAAGCTTCTTCAAAACCATTGCAAGTTTCATCAAATTCCCCACCAATAAGATTTTGTCATTGTGCACTAGTATTGTGTGCACAACAATTGTTTCTCTACATTGAAAAGCCGTCACATTCTCAAAATCTAAATAGCAAGACCTAACGCTTCATTCTTTTTCGCTGCAAGCTTCTTCAAAATCATTGCACGTTTCATCAAATTTTCCATCAATAAGATTCCATCGTTGTGCACAGCTATTGTATGAACAACAATTGTGTTAGTGCGATCGTGCTCTATGCGAGTGCCCAATTTCGATTGGACAACTTAGAAGGCAGATGCTGAAAACACTTCACCTTCGTTTACCCAAGATTCATGTTTAAGTGGTTTCATGTATAACTTCTCTTTTTGAAAACATAGAGTAGTCATGACAGTACGATCATGTTAATTATAAACTACTGTAATGAAAATAAGTACAATCACTTCCAACTACGCATAGATGAGTGACTTTCTGAGGTAGGATTTGTTAATCTAATTTGACTATGTAGTACACTAAGTTATTTACCAATAATAATTTCCATCTTACCATCATAGCAAGGATCAAATGACAAAACGATGTACCATTTGTTTCAAATAACTAAAACACAATAAATGTGCTAATGAATCAATAGTAGCTGAATACATATCGTTCCAATCTACATAAATTTCGTTTTGCAACTATTACTTTATCAAACATCCGGCTACATCAACTGATAAGCGTGAAAGAAGGAACTACAAAACAAGCTCATAAACTCAAATTCAGTATTATAAAAATAATCCCAAAATATACTGGAGGACCAATACATGCTTAACAGCTTCAAATAAAATAAAATAAATACGAGCTTATACATTTAAATTCGTAAGTGCTTGACTAATTGAAAGTCGGCGATAAAATCCAAGATCTAGAAAAACAGACATTCAAACATATAGGATATTGAAAACAAATATTCAAATAAATACATATTCATATGCCTTTGCTACACAAAAAGGTAAGAAACAATCACACGCAACATCGTTATTGATAGATCTAACAAGAAAAGGCTTGATTACAGCAACGCAAAACCGCACAAATCTCATATAATAAATTCATAAAGAGTAGTTAATGGTACCTGCTGCTCCCGTGATCTGTACGAACAAATATCGGATCCGATACAGATTCAGTTGATGCAAGGCAGGATCGGCCGATACAGTAGATGTCGGTGCGGTCCCGACCTGCACCAAGCGAATCGGAAACGGACGCGAATTAACAATATTGAAAGTACAAGAATGAAAACCCTGGAAATAGATGATTATTTTCCATCGGTCGAAGAAGATCCAAAAGAAATAAGAGATCTCAGCTGACCCCCGAAAAGGAAATGGGGTGAAATCGATAGTTCCCCTGCTCGGTTATAACAGGATAAGATATTGGCACGTGCCGTGACACTAAATTTAGAAAGTTGCATTGAACCCATGGTTATGATTGATCCTATATTTACCGCTGGCGCGGCGCGCTGTCCCTACAATATTAAGGACGCATTCGAGAGTTACGTCAACGGGAAAATGTTGGATTAACGAAAAATAGGTTAGGGCTACCAACGGAGCACGTATTTAAATTGTAAGTTTTAAATCAGTTAATTTATGGTTTATTAATAGAAAATTAATTGCTCGATTTTTTTATTAAAACAAGTTAATATATTTTTTATTCAAGTACATGCAGAAGGAGAACTAGAACTGCATTTGACTAGTTAACAGTGCATTAAACAATGTTTTTGCAATTTTGAAACATAGAATCATTGTGAAAAATCATCATATAATTTTCCACCACTGAACATGTATAACTATAGACAATATAATATAACAACATTGCACAGCGTTGGTGAAAAGGTGCGGCTGAATCATGAATGAACGACCGCTAACGTCAAGCTTGCTCGAGCTGTCACGCTCGATATGTCTATTGCGAGCATAGCCTCACAGCAACCCAATTAAAGTATTTGTATCGGTGTCGGTGAAAGGTTGAACATGCAAAGTGGAAAATATCTTATATCCACAAGTTCTCTGTAACACCTCACATCCCTTAGCATTTCCCAAACGGGTCATACTAAGAAATATAGAACCTCTAGGTCTAAAGAAACAATCACACAGACTAAAATATATAAGAAATAACGATAAATACAAAGGAAACATTTAAAAACACAACTTGTTATTTCAAAACCAAACTTTTAATTAGATAAGTCATCATAGAGAACAAACCACATGTCTCACAAAATCTCAGTCTCACATAATAAATCAGAGTACAAAACCATTCTCTCTCAAATCACAAGTACAACCAAAACAAAAGAAAAAGACAATAAATTTGAAAGATACATCAGGAATGAAATAAGAATTCCGGGAATGAACGTCCAAGTTGCTTGAACTATACAATCTCAATCTTGCGAGCCTAATAAGGAAGAAAAAGAAAGAAGGAGGAATGAGTCATACATAAAGTCTGATGAATGGAAGTTATTAGAAGCATGTTTACGCAAATTAAAAAGAAAGACTAAGTACTAGTTCTGGTGTTGCAAGGAGATGTGTTCGTACACAGCCTAATGATAATTTTTGAAATAATAAGATTTTGTTTAAATTGACTGTTTGATTGTTTGCAATGATTCTACTATAGAAATATTATTATTAGGTTAAAATTCATAATTCTATCCAACGATCGGCTTTTCTACCTTCCACCCCTTAACATGGCAGTCTACCACTTCTCATCATGCACTACGTCATAGATTGCCTACTACAACGAAAATCCAAGGTGTTGCTAACTAAAATGTTGCCACAGCTATGCTGGTTTTTGCGTATTGTAACGCACTCTTCAATGTGTTACCATAAATATCTAATTGTGTTGCAGTAGCTATAGTTATAAACTTATAAGTTTAATTTGTCACGTCATCAATCTGCATTTATAAAAAGCGGCATATATATCCGTCAATATACCTTTTAAAAACAACATCTGAAGTTGACACCTCACTAATCCGTTAAAATCCTTCAACACCAATAGGAAATCTACTTACGTTACTCGTTCGATTCCTCCCTCTCAATTTATCACGTTCTCACCCCCAAAATTCCAATTTCAATCCCTAATTTTCATTCACCTACTTCTTCCACCCCAACCCTCTATGTGTCCTCCACTTCTTCGAGCGAGTCCTCAACTCCAAATGCGCCCAATTCTCTCCTTCTCCGTCATCAAACGACAGTCAATTCAAGAAGAAAGATGATAGCTTTTCATCCTGTGTTTCTCATGTACGTTTCTGTTGGTTTTTTAATCATCGCTATTAATTAGTCTACCGAGAAACAGAAATTATGAGTATAACTGTGACGGCCCGCCCCGCACCAGCCGACATTTCCTACGAAAGTGCGCTGTACACATGCCCGACTAGCACGGAACGGTCGCCAAAGAAAGGAAAGAAGAGAGTGAACTAATCGAAAACCTGTAGAACGTCTCACAGCGCATGGAACAAAATATAATAATAACATAATCTTGACATAAAATAGGCGAGACAGTGCATAAGCTGAAAACTAAACCAACATAGCAGCGGAAATCCAAATATAGCTTATGAACCAACATCATTATTACAACTTTAAATTGTCTCTTAAAGCAAAAGAAAGCTAAAGTAGAAGATGCGCTACTAATGCCCAAGCAGTGATCTTCAACAACACAGGGAGAATGTCTATATTTATCATACGTGGAAGCCTCCTGCTCGTCTCCGGATCAGTTACTCGTGCATACCATCTAACCTGTCTCTAGTCTGCTCGTGTGAGCACCCAGAGTAATAAGAAGAGACATAAAACTCTGGGTCAGACAAAAGTCTGGTATGAGTAATAAGCAGCAAAACAGAACAATAACAGGTATACTAAATCATACATGAACCTGTACCCGCAACCAAAGAGTTAGCACTACATACCGTACAATACTCTAAGGTGTCATAAAACAAATGGTGTAAAGATACGGGGGTGGGGTGTGTATGTCATAGTGAAGGCAAACAAGTCAAGCATAGCAACCATCCTCACATCTCTCACTCAGTGCGTAAAACATACGATATCTATTTCCCTGGCCACCAAATATTTGGGGTCATGACGGCGACTCCGTACAATTATTGCTACGACCCACTTTGCTCTTTTGGGGCTATTACGGCAACTCCGTACAAGTATTATACTGTCCCCACTGCACTGGTCCATAGTCAATAATCCAAATGGGCCAACCAGCCTAGCTCTGGCTCGTCTACATGCCCCCTTTTCTTCAGTGGTGAACCAAAGTTATGGATATCGATAACCCCTTTGCACACGTCTCGCAGCAAAGCCCAACTCATGAAGTCGACTCGTTGGTTCCCAACTGGATCTTAAGTACAAACTTCCCGTTTGGACTACCTTTGCATCTCGGGTTCTGGTCTTCTCCTTCTTCTCCAGATCGGTCTTTATTTCTTCACTTCACTTTGCTTCAAGTCGTGGTCACCAGCTCCTCGGTTCGGATCGGAATACCCCATACAGGTCGGGTCGTGCTCCTCCAGCTCGTGACTCACTGTCCGGTCCTATTTGTGATGCAACGCCATTGGCTCGGAGTCCACTAAGCGGCTCGGATCACATACTCCTCCCTGAGCAATCAGATCGGTTCGTAAGTGGTCTCCCTTCGAGGTACAAGAAGCTCAAGCCCTCCTCTCTGCTCCGGGTTGGATCGAGGAACCTCTGGCAGATCGGTTCGGGAGTGACTACTCGGATCAGGTCGTGGTGGCGCATGCCCAAGAGAGGTGGATCGGGTCGGAGAATTCCTCGGCTATCAGTTCACGAGCTCCAGGCGGTTCGGGTCGGGTTCCATCACCACAAGCGGATCGGGTCGGAGAAGGTGTTGCGATCGGGTAAGACGATCCGATCCGGTCTGGGTATTTTCCTGCACTTTGTCCAGCAAGCTGTTTACGCCATTCGACGGTGTTTTCGACCAATCTAACACTTCTAGACAACCACAAATCATACCATACAGTCATAGCAACATGTATAATCATCCACAAACAGCAAAACAACAATCATAGCATGTAAAATGGATCAAACATACACAAAATCCCATATTTTCACCTAAGCATATTTAAGCAAAACTAATGATATGATTAGCAAAACTTAACCAAATCAAACAAATTTCTAACAGAGGTCTAAAACATTATTTTCGAATTTATAAATATTTTTCCAGAATTTTATCATGTCTAATTTCGTTAATCTTCACTAATTACGCTTAATCAACCGTAATTAGTGCAAAACTATGCAAATCACTCACTTTTGCCATAAGTAAAACTCAGATCTGAAATGAATCTCTAATTGGCACAAATACTGATGTCTAACAGCAGCTCTAACTCTAAAATGGTGCTATTTCTCTTTGATTTGATGTGGTTTAAGCCAAAACTTGATTGAGAAGTGATTAGAGGTGTTTTTACATGTTGGAGGCCATTGTCAGGTTGAAGAGAGTGTTTGTGGCGGCTGGAAAATGAGTGAAAAACCGAAATTCTAACCCTAGCAGCCCTTAAATACCTCTAATCCCGAAATCCCCCAATGGGCCTAGCAGCTAATCACCCGGTTAAGCCCAATTAGCTGTTTTTAACCCTCTAAACCTTAATTCAGCCATATCTCCCAAACGGTAAGTCCGTTTGGCTATTATGACCAATCTACGTAAAGGTAAACCATCAAACGAATCTAATGGAAGTGGTTTCAACTCAAAACTCCATATCAATCAAAAGTTATAGACGAAACAAGATCAGCTAGGGGCAAAATGGTCATTTAAAAATCGACAAAAATCATGAACATGGAAAATGTCCCCAATAGTCGTCTCCCAAAGCTAGATGACCATATGACTTCGTATGTGAAAGAAAGAAATATTTTACGGTACTACGATACGTAGAATGCGGGTCGTTACACTCTCCCCCCCCCCCTTAAGAAATTTCGTCCTCGAAATTCCTTAACCTAAAACATACAAAGGATCCCGCAAGCCTACCAACCATATACAACAATCAGTCATGCAAAACAAGTAAAATAAACCTATCCTAGCATGCGGAAAGACTAAATCGAAACTGAAATCTTACCAGGTGAAGAGTTCTGGATACATCTTCCTAATGCTCTCCTCTGTCTCCCAAGTACAGTCATTCTCATTCTCGCCGCACTGAACTTTGACTAGATTCACCGCTTTCCTTCGAAGTTGCTTCGTATCGTTCCCAACAATACGCATAGGCTTGCGGTTCTCAACTGCCTCGGATTCAACTTCGATATCATCCAACTGATCAGGTGAAATAGTCACATCTAGGTCGTGCACGAACTTCCTTAACTGGGAAACATGAAATACGTCGTGAACTCCTGCCATCTTCTCTGGTAATTCAACTTTGTATGCCAAATTCCCAATTTGCTCAAGAACTGGGAATGGACCAACAAATCTTGGTGCCAACTTTCCTCTCCTACCAAAACGAATCACACTATTTAATGGAGAGATCTTGACGAATACAATGTCACCAACTGAAAATTTCAAGTCTCTTCGTCTCTTATCAGCATAACTCTTCTGCCTGTCCTGGGCAGCCTTCATTCATTGTTGGATGATCTTGATCTTGTCTGAGGTTTCACTTACTACACCTGGTCTAAGCACAAACTTCTCACCGGTCTCTAACCAACATGATGGTGAGTTGCATTGTCTTCTCTACAAAGCTTCAAATGGAGCCATACCAATACTGGATTAATAACTGTTATTATATGCAAACTCTACTAGATGTAAATGGTCATCCCATGATCCACCAAAATCCAATACACGAGCTCGCAAAAGATCTTCTAACACTCGATTCACCCTCTCTGTCTGTCCGTCGGTTTGAGGATGATACGCGGTACTGAGATGTAATTCTGATCCTAACGCCTCTTGTAATCTCTTCCAAAATCTACTAGTGAACAACGGATCTCGGTCACTCACAATGCCCTTGGGTATTCCATGAAATCTCACTACCCACTTTATATACAGTTCCGCTAACTTAGCTGTCGTCCTATTCGACTTGATGGGTATAAACCTTGCACTCTTAGTCAATCGGTCCACAATCACCCAAATGCTATCATGGCCCGATCTAGTCCTTGGTAACCCATCAATGAAGTCC
This sequence comes from Allium sativum, assembly GCA_030737875.1. Classification (NCBI taxonomy): domain Eukaryota; kingdom Viridiplantae; phylum Streptophyta; class Magnoliopsida; order Asparagales; family Amaryllidaceae; genus Allium; species Allium sativum. Next base: position 489,336,565 of record CM060916.1, read on the forward strand.
ATTGACACTTGTTCCCATTTCCATTCTAGAATTTCTAATGGTTGTAACAAACCACTAGGCTTCTTTTGCTCAGTTTTTAACTAACTGGCAATTCATGCACTTGGATATGAACTTTCCAACGTCTCTCTTCATTCCTTCCCAGTAGTAGATCTTCTTCATGTGTCGATACATCTTGTTACCACTGGGGTGTATGGTTAACTTTGAATGATGACACTCTCTAAGCACTTCACCTCTCAGTCCATCTACGTTGGGTACAACTAGTCTTCCAATCTTTCGAGGCAATCCATCTCGATCAAGCCCATACTTGTTCATCTCCTCATCGATACCCATCTCTAATTTGGAGATTGTTTTCTAATAGATTAGGATCGTTCCTCTAACTGGAATCAATCCTCTCAATCAAAGTGGGTCTGATCGTCAAACTTACTAAAATTACTGGATCCAATTCACACTTTGATCTGTAGTCATATCCCGTGATATACTCTAGTTGCTTCCAACCCAGAAACATAACCCCTAGACTGGCATGTCTCCAACCCAATGCACTCATTACTGCACTCAACGAAAAATCGCCACAACTATTTATCTCTCATGCAAACCATCCTAGTCGGACTCAACATTCCCAAAGCACAAGCCCCAAAGGCCTAAACCAATATCAGACAAGAACCCAAGGAATATCTCCTTCGAATTCAGAAAATCTACATGAGATGATACTAGCAAAATAACCGAACAAAACTTGATTCTTCTTTATCAACTGAGTCAACGGTGCTGCTATCTTGGAGAAACCTTGGATAAACTTACGATAATATCCGGCTAATCCCAAGGAACTTCTTACGTCTGTTGCATTCTTGGGCGTAGACCAATCTTGTACCGTAGCGACCTTCGCAGGATCCACTGCGATACCATTCTGAAACAACATGGCCCAAGAATCTCATTTCCTTCCTCCATAAGTGACACTTAGAAAACTTCGCTTTCAGTTTGTGTTTTCTCAACACATCCATCACTATCCTCAAATGTTCCTTGTGTTCTTCCTCTGTCTTCGAGATATCATCCACGAACACAGAACAAACTTATTCAACTGATCCCTGAAAACTCTATTCATAAGATCCACAAAATATGCTGGTGCATTGGTCAACCCGAATGGCATGACCAACCACTCATAAAATCCAGACGGTGTCCGAAATGCCGTTTTAGCTATACTCTTAGCTTCCACTCTAAGCTGATGAAAACCTGTCGCGAGATCCAACTGAGAAAGCACTCTCGCTCCACTTAACTGATCAAACAAATCATCTATCCGCGGTAGAGGATACTTATTCTTCCTCGTCACTTTATTCAATTCACGGTAGTCCACACACAATCGAAGGGAACCATCCGCCTTGGTAGCAAACACAACTGGTGCTCCCCATTTAGAAACACTCCTTCTGATAAATCCCTTCTTCAAAAGATCGCTGACTTGCACCCCGAGCTCTCGCTGCTCCCTTGGTGCCATACGACGAAGTGGCATCACTATAGGTCTGGCATCTTTCACTAAATCAATACGGAACTCAATCTCTCGATGTGGTGGAAGCCAGGTCACCTCCTCGAAGACATCCGGATACTGGCCAACCACGGGAAAACCTGACAACTCACTATGCGGGATGTCGAGGGAATTTAGAGAACTAGCCATTACCCCCTCACTAGGTAGGCCACCAAACAATACCCTCTGCCCATCATCGGCTCTAGTTGTCACCAAAAGGCCCTCATAGTCTACCACCACCCCGTATCTTTGGACCCAATCGACTCCCATAATAATGCCAAACCCAGTAAAGCCCAAAACAAAGCAATCACAAACAAACATGCATCCATGACTCGATAAGGCCACATTACGACAAATCATGCTAAGGTTAGTCGAACCACCAATCGGGTTCGTCACTACTAAAGGTGTATCGAAAATCTCGGGCTCCAATCCTAACCTATGTACCAGGTCACTAGATATGAAAAAACTGGAAGCTCCGGTATCAAATAAAACTCTAACAGGAACATCATAAACAGAAAGCATACCTTGAATAACAACATTCTTTCCTTTCTCCGCCGCAGTTGGGGAATTCGACGAAGAAGGAACAACACTAATAGCATATGCTTTCACGATCTGCTTCTCTTTAGGGGGTTGCGGACACTTATCCTTGTGGTGTCCCGCTTGGCCGCAGTTAAAGCACTTCCTATCCGCTGGCTTCGCCCGACACTCTTTGGCATAGTGGCCCTTCTTACCACAACTGAAGCACTCAACATCTTTCTTACTCTTTTTCTGGCCATCCTTAGCCTGGTTCTGCTTCCTCTTATTCTGGGAATTATTCCTGCCTCCGCCGCCTGCTTGCGGCTTTGGCTCCTCTGTAGATGCAATAGCAACCCCAGTCTTCGACTTAGGAAAAAGTCTCTCTGACCTTAATGCCTTTCCTACAATAGACTTGAACGTCTCGTCAATATGGTTTACAAGTCTTTCCCCCAAGTACTCATCCAAGCCAATTAAGAACTTCTCATTCATCTTCTTGACTGTATCGATAAGGGACAATCCATATTTCGATATAAAGTATCGAATTCAGCGATATACTCCAAGACTGCCCTACCATTCTACTTAAGCTCCAAGAACTTCCTGAACAATTCTGATCCATGAGTAGCTGGAATGAACTTTTTGCTGAAACGAGTCATAAAATGATTCCAAGTAACTTGATTCCCTGGAGTAGCTGCCTTAATAGCATTCCACCAATTCATAGCTCGTCCTTGCAGTTGACGGGATGCTAGCATTCTCTTCATTTCATCCTCGATTCCCAAATCTTCAAAGATGCGCTCACAACTATCAAGCCAATCTCGAACTTCTGTAGCCAACTCCGTTCCGTGGAACGGCTTCCCACCAAGACTAGTGTACTCCTTGTTAAGCTTGGCGAAATCGGCCCTAGGCGCCTGCACCGCTGCACCACCACCGTTAACAGCATTAGGAGCTGCCCTCTGAACATCCCTAAGCATCTCTTTCATGAGGTCAGTAAACATCGTCCTCATCTCAGCAGCATTCCCATTATTGGCTCCTCTACCAGTACCTCTCGTATATTGGCTCATCGTTCAATCTGTATAGAGAAAATGATTAACCATCTTCTTTGTGGTGTCAGTGCAGTGCGACTTCATCCTTAGCTATACTAATAGTATATATGTATATAGCTTTTGAAAACCAAAATAATAACAAATACGCGCTCTCATATACTATCCCTCCCTGATGACTTCCCTAGGTTAACTATGCAACCTAGAGCTCTGATACCAAGTGTGACGGATCGCCCCGCACTAGCCGGCATTTCCTCCGAAAGTGCGCTGTACACATGCCCGACTAGCACGGAACGGTCGCCAAAGAAAGGAAAGAAGAGAGTGAACTAATCGAAAACCTGTAGAATGTTTCACAACGCATGGAACAAAATATAATAATAACATAATATTGACATAAAACAAGCGAGACAGTGCATAAGCTGAAAACTAAACCAACATAGCAGCGGAAATCCAAATATAGCTTATGATCCAACATCATTATTACAACTTTAAACTATCTCTTAAAGCAAAAGAAATCTAAAGTAGAAGATGCGAAACTAATGCCCAAGCAGTGATCTTCAACAACATAGGGAGAATGTCTATATGTATCATACGTGGAAGCCTCCTGCTCGTCTCTAGATCAGTTACTCGTGCATACCATCTAACCTGTCTCTAGTCTGCTCGTGTGAGCACCCAGAGTAATAAGAAGAGACATAAAACTCTGGGTCAGAAAAAAGTCTGGTATGAGTGATATGCAGCAAAACAGAACAATAATAGGTATACTAAACCATACTTGAACCTGTACCTGCAACCAAAGAGTTAGCACTACATACCGTACAATACTCTAAGGTGCCATAAAACAAATGGTGTAAAGATACAGGGGTGGGGGGTGTATGTCATAGTGAAGGCAAACAAGTCAAGCATAGAAACCATCCTCACATCTCTCACTCAGTGCGTAAAGCATACAATATCCATTTCCCTGGCCACCAAATATTTGGGGTCATGACGACAACTCCGTACAACTATTGCTACGACCCACTTCGCTCTTTTGGGGCTATGACGGCAACTCCGTACAAGTATTACACTGTCCCCACTGCACTGGTCCATAATTAATAACCCAAATGGGCCAACCAGCCTAGCTCTAGTTCGTCTACGTGCCCCCTTTTCTTCAGCGGTGAACCAAAGTTATGGATATCGATAACCCCTTTGCACACGTCCCGCAGCAAAGCCTAACTCATGAAGTCGACTTGTTGGTTCCCAACTGGATCTTAAGTACAAACTTCCAGTTTGGACTACCTTTGCATCTCAGGTTCTGGTCTTCTCCCTATTCTCCGGATCGGTCTTCATTTCTTCACTTCACTTTGCTTCCAGTCGTGGTCACCAGCTCCTCGGTTCGGATCGGAATACCCCATACGGGTCGGGTCGTGCTCCTCCAGCTCGTGACTCACCGTCAGGTCCTACTCGTGATGCAATGCCATTGGCTCGGAGTCCACTAAGCGACTCGGATCGCATACTCCTCCCTTAGCAATCGGATCAGTTCGTAAGGCGTCTCCCTTTGAGGTACAAGAAGCTCAAGCCCTCCTCTCTGCTCCGGGTTGGATCGAGGAACCTCTGGCGGATCGGTTCGGGAGTGACTACTCGGATCGGGTCGTGGTGGCGCATGCCTAAGAGAGGCGGATCGGGTCAGAGAACTCCTCGGCTATCAGTTCACGAGCTCCAGGCGGTTCGGGTCGGGTTTCATCACCACAAGCGGATCGGGTCGGAGAAGGTGTTGCGATCGGGTAAGACGATCCGATCCGGTCCGGGTATTTTCCTGCACTTTGTCTGTAACACCCCGAATTTTCTGTTAACTGTAAATTAACAAATTAAAGTATAATTAATTCTAAATGAAAGAATTAAGGGAAATGGGTTACGCTGTTGCGTTCGTCTCGGAATTCTGCTTGAGATAGAATCTGTGTTTGCGGGAATCGGACTCCGTATGAAGGAGTTATGACCTCCGAAAGTTTCAGAATTCAAATTTAAAATTCAAACAGTTCAAATGAAGTTCAAAATTCGAAAAACAGACCCAAACTAGGCTGGGCGGGGAAATTCCCGCCCAAGCACCAGATCGACCTGGGGATCGACCTGAGGGTCAACCTCGGTGGCCATGTCGACCTGGGGGTCGACCTGCGCAGTCGACCTGGTTTGGCCCTGGCTGGCCTGGTCGGTCTCTGGTCGACTTTCTGAGCTTGGATGTGTCACTAGGGTCGATTTGTCACATTCTGGTTGGCTCCTCTCGAAGCGAATGGTCTAGATTCATCTATGATCATCTGACGGCTCAAATCAATCTGAAATTCTATATAAATAACTTAAGCCTCCAACCTAAATTCACATAAAAAAAAATAGAGACGGAGCCGCCATTCTGTCGGGAGAAAACTGAGAGGAGCCTCCACTTGTAGAAAAGCTTAGACACGAGCCAAAACTAAAGTAAAACAAGAATCAATCAACGTTTGTCTACCAAAAGGAAAGCAATTCAAATTCAGAATTCAGAAATCAGAAAATAAGATCGTCGTTTGTTGTAAGTATAGTGATTTTTCCTATGGGAATAAAATTAAGACTTGATTCGATGTAAATTGGAAGTGGAATTGTGCTATTGTATAACGATGATGTTAATTCATATCTATGTATTGAAATGGTTGTATTGTGAATGGTTGAAATGTTTGTGGTTAAATTTACTTGGTGTTGGATCCAGTCAATTGAAAACAACATCACATGCAAGTTGTATAGTTCATGTTATAATCTACACCTATACGTTTATGTGATTATATAAGTTGTATGTGATATGTCCAAGTTAAGATCTAATGTATATACTTTATGCTAAAACCTCTATGCCTAAGTTCATATACATGATAATATGTCTATACAAAAGTTGCAAGTTCATAATTGGATCCATGCCAAGATCCATTTTAATACAAGTTTCATGTTATAGTAGTAAACATGATTTGGAACTAGTTCACACATGCGATGAAATTATACATACTTTATGGACATGTTATATTCTTGTCATATGCTAGTGATGTTCGATGTTATGCCTAGATCTAAACATGTTTAAGCTTATGTTGTCTAAATCATATGCTAATTCATGTGACACCTATTTAGTTAGATTCCCCTTTTAATGCAAGTTCACATGACAAGTTGAAACCCATGATTCAGTCTATGTTGCAAATTAACATATATACATGTTGACTATTTTGCAAGTTCACACCTATGATGTTCATATTGACTATATCGATAATGCCAAGTTCACACCTATGTCATGTTTATGTTAATGAATGCCAATTTTGTGTACGCTAAATTAGGCTAAGTTTTTAGCCTAATATTATATGTTAAAAACCATGCGAATGAAAATTAGGCTAAGATTGTTAGCCTAATATTTAGACGGGGTAACGTTGGGATAAATTGGTAATTATAGGAAACTTGACATAAACTGGTGAAAATATATGAAATTGACATGTTTGTCACATGCCAAAATTGGTGGCACTTGAATGGTATAAATTCTTATACCAAAAATGTTAAACTTGTAAGGTGGGCCATAACATTTAATTGTTAGCAAATTTACATATAAAAAGTAATAGAGACAAATATGTAAATTTAGAAAATACGAGTATGCTTAACACGAGGTTGGATTGAGTTGAGATGTAAACCTGCCCGGATCCGCCCGGCTGTCCAGTAGTCACAACAATACCTATCCAATGTGGGTGGTTAAGCATTGAGCCCAATATGGACCCGAGGTTAGACTGAGTTACGGTGTAAATCTGCCGGGAACCGACCGGCACATCTAGTAACCGTAACAATACCTGTCTAATGTGAGTGGTCGGTGCTTTAAAAAGCTAAGGACAGACAAGTCAGGATGTTAGGGTTAAGTTAACTAAAACACTTAACCAATTCAACATGTTAATTAAACTAATGGATGAGGTTAGGTAAATACAGACACTTAACCACTTAACATGTTTGACTAGAAAACCCTAGTAACGGGGACTCATTTCAGCAGTAACCCAATTAGGTATCATGGTACCCTGAAACTAGGCAGGGTGGGGCAAGATTACTGGGCTAATTGTAAGCGGTCAAAAGTGACGGCGGTGGGTGCAACAGTGTGGGTTCTAACGGAGTGCGGGCGTGCACACACTTCGGAGCAGACAAATAGGGCACTGGGGGCACCAGTAGTATAACATATGCATTCTAAGGATTGTGTCGGGCTGCCACCATGGGACTTGATACACCCCATGGTGGGACCAGCATAGGTACCTACAATTTTTGGGGGCCGTAAGACACAGATGATTATGCGAGTAGGAGCCGATCTTTAGAAAAAGGGGATCACTTCGCCCTGATCATGGGGTGCCAGTTAAGACAGTACAAGTAGGTGCAGAGATTTAGTGTGGGGTGCGATAGTATATTCGTTTTAAACTACATTATCTTAGTTTATACTTTTCTATTTCCAGTTTATACATATCATGTCCTTTTTCTTATTCTCATACTGAAGAGTCACTAGACTTACCAGGCTTTATGTCTGACCCTATTTTCTTTCGTCTTCTTTTCTTCCGTTCCCCCCCAGGTCCACAGGGAGGAAACAACCCAGCTTAGTCAGACTCTTTGCAAGCTTCAAGTAGTAGATGTACGGTTTGGACTCTCTTTAGCTATGGCTGTTGGACACATTCTACGGGGATTTATGCAGTTTAAATTATGTTTTTATGCTTCTTTATTTAATAACCAAGACAGAAATGATGATGTAATGTTTTGGAAGTTATTATGTGACAGTTATGGAAATGTTTTGTATGAACACATATCTATGAAATAAAAAGTCTGTTGTTTTCCGCTGCTTATATATATGTGTTTATATCTGTCTTGTGTTTTATTTGTGACTTTTACTTACAAACCTCCACCAAAGTTAAGGTATTCCCTTTGTGAGTGACCTTAATGGAGGGTGGGGTGTTTCATTGTCCAGCAAGCTGTTTACGCCATTCGACGGCGTTTTCGACCAATCTAACACTTCTAGACAACCATAAATTATACCATACAGTCATAGCAACATGTATAATCATCCACAAACAACAAAATAACAATCATAACATGTAAAATGGATCAAACATACCCAAAATCCCATATTTTCCCCTAAGCATGTTTAAGCAAAACTAATGATATGATTAGCAAAACTTAACCAAATCAAACCAAATTTCTAACAGAGGTCTAAAACATTATTTTCGAATTTATAAATATTTTTCCAGAATTTTATCATGTCTAGTTTCGTTAATCTTCACTAATTACCCTTAATCAATCGTAATTAGTGCAAAACTATGCAAATCACTCACCTTTGCCACAAGTAAAACTCAGATCTGAAATGAATCTCTAATTGGCACGAATATTGATGTCTAACAGCAGCTCTAACTCTAAAATGGTGCTATTTCTCCTTGATTTGATGTAGTTTAAGCCAAAACTTGATTGAGAAGTGATTAGAGGTGTTTTTACATGTTGGAGGCCATTGTTAGGTTGAAGAGAGTGTTTGTGGTGGCTGGAAAATGAGTGAATAACCGAAACCCTAGCAGCCCTTAAATACCTCTAATCCCGAAATCCCCCAATGGGCCTAGCAGCTAATCACCCGGTTAAGCCCAATTAGCTGTTTTTAACCCTCTAAACCTTAATTTAGCCATATCTCCCAAACGGTAAGTCCGTATGGCTATTATGACCACTCTACGGAAAGGTAAACCATCAAACGAATCTAATAGAAGTGGTTTCAGGTCAAAACTCCTTATCAATCAAAAGTTATGGACGAAACAAGATCAGCTAGGGGCAAAATGGTCATTTAAAAATCGACAAAAATCATGAACATGGGAAATGACCCCAATAGTCGTCTCCCAAAGCTACATGACCATATGACTTCGTATGTGAAAGAAATAAATATTTTACGGTACTACGATACGTAGAATGTGGGTCGTTACAATAACTGTGTTTGGTTGTTGGTTTTTTTTTTGGGTTTTGTTGTATGTTGAGTCACTGAAATGTTTTTTGAGCAACTATTGGGTTGTTAATTAATTTAATAACACAGAACTTTAGTTCCTAGTGAAGTGTGGTTGTGAACAATTAGACCATTGACCTTATATGAGCTGCATGTTCTAAGCAACTGCTCAGGTTTCCCAAGCTGTTGTTGCCTGTGATGATTGAGACATGATACTGATAGCTTTTTTAATAAGATATACAGTGGTTCATGAAAATGTTTTCATAAGGATGCTTACATTATACATGATAATTATCATTTCTTAAGTATTATCATGATCTGTATGCATAAGACCGTTTAATAAGTATACACATGATTTCCTAAGTGTATGTGTGTGTATGTGTATATATAAGATTGGCTAATAAATATATGCATGTTTTGTTTTGATTATGCACACAAATACTGAATGCATGAAATACATCCCTGAAAGCCTACTGAATGATTTGCAGTTTGTGATATCACTTCAATTCTTCCTTCAATTCGAGTTCACTGACCGCTTAATCAATTTCAACTTCAAATTCATCAACAGCGGCTGCGAGAAAGAACTGCCACCGCAAAATCCCAGCCAAGATGAGTACTGTGAAGGTAGGGTCGAATGCAAGGAAGAAGTTTTTTGGTTGCTCCATGTGGCCGGTAAGTATAAATTAGGTTTTTTTAGTTGCTTTGTCGATTATCATATTTTTCAATGATGTTTTAATCGAGAATTTAAGATATGTGCAGAATGGCGATTGCGGATATTTTATGTGGCATGACGAAGTGTATGAAATCAACAACAATGCTGAATTGGATGATACTACAGTTAAATTGGTGGAAAAAAGAAAAGACTATATCGCAATTGCTTGTGGAAAAGAAGACAATTGAACAAAAGCTATTGAAGAAAAAACAAAAGAGGGCAAAAGACAAGAAAGGAGAAAATTCTTTGCAACAGCTTTAGCTATGTCCTGAACAATGTTTGGAGTTTTTTTGTGTGCTACTATGACGATATAGAGCAGTGAAATAACATGAAATAACATGCTTGGAAAATTTTTCAGGTATAATTTTAAGTTTTGTCACATTGTAGATTAGTGATAATTCCATATTGCAGATTAGTGATAATTTTTGTTACATTGCCCATTAAACCTAAAGTGTTGATTACTGATAATTTTATCCACATTGTAACTGTCTAATTGTTTACTCAGTATACACTTGTATACACACTGTGCCTTTGTTATACTATGTATACACATTGTATACACATTGTTTAGATCAATATACACTTATATCCACATTGTGCCTCTGTTATGTAACTCAGTCATGTAAATGAAACGCAAATGTAAATGAAATTCAGTTATGTTTAGATCAGTATACACTATTATACACATTGTTTAGATCAGTATACACTTGTATACACATTGTTTAGATTAGTATACTATGTTATACTGAAATGCAAATGGAATTTAGTTATGAAACTCAGTTTGTGCTAAAAGGAAACTTAATTATACTATGACCAAAGTTTGTGTGAGATGCAATTGAGGCATGCATATCTCTTGTTTTGTGATTAAATGCAACTGATGCATGCAGATGAAGGAGGTAGTGATGAGGTTGTTCAAGAACTTGTTACTGAAGGCACTAGAGGTACCCGATGCAGTAGAGGCACTGAACGCACTGGAGGATTGCGCTATATTTTGAAACCGTTTTAGTTTTATGTAAACATGAATTTCGTATTGGCTGTATTTGTAACTGAAATGTCTATAAAATTGAATTTAGTGGCTATGTTTTGTTATTTTGTAGTTGACTAAGTACTACTTGTGTTTGCTGGTAAATTTGAAATAAAAAGTTCTTTGTTCGTTTCAGTGTAATGTTATGTAATGTTGCCATAACTATGATATAATGTTGCAGTATGTGATGTTAAATGTTGCCATAGCTATGATATAGTGTTGCCATTGGGTGGTTAAATTGTTGCCACTGATTTATGTATGTGGGCCCCACAACAGGATTCCGTGAACCCGGGCTATAGATTTTAGTAGCGATTCCATGAACCCAGACAACAGATTTTAGTGAGTCCCACATTTTTGTTAATTTAGTACCTGTGGCAACACCAGTACAGATGTTGCCTTAGGGTCGCAAAGATGTTGCCTTTGACTCTAAGGCAACGTAGCAAAATGCATCACCAAGAAAGTATTGTCACAGATCATTTTTTGTCTATAGCAACACTTTTTGGCACTATCTGCATCACTTCTTCGATGTTGCAGTATGCAATCTATGGCATAGTGATAGTAGAACGTCATTATGAATTTATGCATCTTGAAACCTCATCAACACGAATTAACATCCACCCAGTATCGGCCCTGGCCCTAGGCCTACTAGGCAATGGACTATGTAATGACCCGGATTTTTAATATCTGAATATTTAGTTTATTTATTAAATTAGAAGTTTAATAACTTGAATTCAGAATATACAAGTTATTTAATATAACTGAATCGAATCTGGAATTCAATATGGAATTAAATTGATTTCAAAGCTTATGGAAAATTCTGTTTGAATGTGAACGATAATAATAAATTATTATTAAAGAATCAAAGTGTTTGAAAATCGATTAAATATTAATTCAATTTTATTTACACGTAAAAATAATGATTTCGCAAACAGTCTCAGAATTCAACGAAACCAATTTTATTGAGTCCAGAACATTGAAATATAGCGGAATGTCAACTTTCGTGACAATCAGATGGATTGAGTGGTCGCACGAGCTTAAAACACTCGAGTGAATATAATCGAATATAATATTATAAATATCTTGAAAATATCTAAACAAATATCTAAAACATGGTTCCTTATAAAATGACTTTATCCCTTAGAAACCTAATTCATAACGTCTCTTTTATCTGTAGAAAAAGAGGCCGTCAATTCTTCTTTTCTTCAATCAATTAAATAGCAAGTTTTACTCAACGAAATCGGGATATTTTAGATCCGTTGAAATCATATACTCGAGAGCTTTAGCTTGGTGTGTGTAGAAATGGGTGCGATGAACTTCCTTGGGGATCGACTTTTATCCAACAGAGTTAGGGTTGAAGCTCGCGGACGTTGCGGTGGGGGATGGTCCAAGCAAGTTGGCGATGATGTTCAGGGTTATGAGGCGAGTCAGATGGTGGAGTTGTTGGGCATTTTGACACTTTTGGTGTCGATGCTTGTAGCGTGAGCTACTGTAGAAGACAGGAGTTCGGAAGTTGGAGGGGTGTTGCGAGTCGGAAGAGATGGTGATAGCCAAGTGCGGTTTTGGGTGAGCTTGACAACAACGAAGTCGGATTTTGGAATCATCGAGAGGTTTGTGGTGTCATTAGAATTCATGCACGCTGGGTTAAGATGTGATGCACAGGGGATACATGATTTTCAGTGGAGGAGAGAAAGAAAGGGTCAGCACGTGTTTTAGGGGTGAGGTGTTTTTATTAATTAAATTATTAAGTTAAATTAATTTCGTTTTAATCCTCGTTTAACTTGAAAACCCCGTATCTAGCCATACTACATCGGATTCATGAACCGTTAGTTGCGTTGGGATTGTGATGGAGGATACTAAGAGTAGGCAGTGGATTATAATCATTTTGGGAAGATTGGAATTTTATCTAATTCAAACGCCAGCTTGAAATTAGATAAAATAACGTATTATCATTGTTTGGAATGGATGGTGAGTTTAACTCATGCTTATTACTATACTATTGTACCATATAATAGTATTGGCTATTTGTTTACATATTATATGTACAATTGATTGTTTGGGTTATTTACTGCTTTATTAATGGTTGTCAATATATTTAATTCTCGTCTGTGAACGGATGATCCTTTGACACTATCTGCAATAGCAGATGATTCATCTTATATGAATTAGTTAATATTGAACTGAATTACATGTAATGTACTGAGATATGAACTACGATGCAGGGGGCAGGGTGGAGGAATCCAACATGATTGTTTAATATGATTGTTACAGTATTTATATTCATATGTTGTATTATGAATTTATTGTGTGTTCAACCTGACTGTGGACCCCATTGATTATATAACATTGTTATAAGTGAAATTGTCGTGAAGGGAATATATTATTTTATATAATATATTGAGTTTGTCTATTTCACACAATTTGGTGTGTTTGACATAACTAGACTGAATTGGGAAATTATACGAATTGGAATGGAAATTTGGAAAGTGGAATAAAATGGTTTTAAATATAAAACGGTCTTTTAAACTCTTTTTATTTTAAGTTAGTTTTAAGCTATTTATTATATATACATTTTAAACTCTTTTTATTCTAAACCTATTTTTAAGTTATTTTATTATTTATACACTTTAAACTCTTTTTATTTTAAACATATTTTTAAGCTATTTTACTTTATATATATTTTGAAATAAACTACATCTGTTTTATAATATTTGAAAATGATTTTTGTTTAAGAACACATATGACATAATCAATGGTTTAGAAATCAGTAGTATTTCGCCATGTCGAATATTTATCGATATTTACACCTCTAAAGGAATATTTTAAAGATGTAAATAAATATAGAAATGATTTTGGGTTTACCATGACAATGTGTTATTTACATTCGTCTTTAACCCACTCGGATTATATCAATGAAGTTAATATATGCAAATCTTTAAACGAACGTTTAAAGATGATTATAAAGGAATTGTTTTGGGTTTGTTTTAAATAGTGTTTTAGCAACACTTGTTTTTAAACCCTTTGAATATAGTTAAAATGAAATATATAGTTTAACGAGTCTAAATATACTTAGATCTTTAATAATTGATTTTAAAGATAGAAACAAGTATAGAAATCTTTCAGGATAAAGATGTTGAATAAATTGTTTAACTTATAAAAGAGAAGAGGTTCTTTATTAAAAAATGATTTTAACCTCTTTTATTATATTTTAAGAAATCTTAGAAACGAATTATGGATATACTTATACGGAAGGAATAAGTATATGAATACGTTTTGAAGTATTGAAGCTAAAAAGGAAATCTTAGAATTGAATTGTGATTATACTTATACAGGAGGGATAAATTAAAATCCTTTTCAAGTAGTAAGGATATAAAGGAATAGAGAATTAGTAGTATATATACATATACACCTTTTATATGTATAAGTTGAATATATACACAAGTATATAAAGGAATATTAATCAATTATTAGTTATTGACTAATAAATGAAGTCTTATTGACAAATGAATTTTTATTAGATAAAAGGAGTTTTACTAATAAAAGAGGTTTTAATTAATGAAAAACTAATTAAATGGGAAAGGGACTTGAAGCCATTTGTATGAGTTAATCATGCTTTGAATATTACCATGCTATGTGACTTGATAGTGATTTGGTTGTTTATCACGCTTTGTGACCTTGTTAGTGGCTTGGAAGTTTATTTAGTTGTTATGCAAATCAAGCGAGGTTGTTTTCCATATACAATCGTCTATTATATGAATTATAGTCGGTTTCGACTATAGAACTTGACCTTAAATCTAGCGACTGGTTTTGAGGAGATCAGGATTGGTAAGTGTTCTACTTATCGAAAACCACTTCAAAACTAGTATACGGGTTCAATGTTTTAGAAGCGGTTGTGAAGTGAAGGCTATGTGTCGATTTAAGATCTGTTGAGATGCTCGAACACATATAGTGATTCTAAGATCTGTGAAGGAATCTATGTGTGATTCCAAGATCTGTTGATGTATTGGAATTCAAGTGTGGTTCCAAGATCTATGAAGGAATCTATGTGTGATTCCAAGATCTATTGAGCTATGGGATTCCAACTGGAAATTCTTGTTCTGTTCGAGTGATTAAGATTCGTATGAAAGATGCCGAACTAAACCTCGACATCGGAAATGGCTAAAAACAGTGTAGGAGCACAATTTGGGGTTTTGCTAAACTATGGCAGGATATATTGACTCCATATCTAGTGTATGCTTATTATCGAATCGTTGTGGGAGCTCTTTGTAGTTGCGCACGGGAGTTAGATATATTTGATTTCACGTGGTTCACTTAGGTGTTTTCGTGCATGGGCCAGTTGTGTTTACCTTAGGGTAATTTTATCTAGAGATATACGAAGCTTGAAGGTACTTTCTGATCCTTGTGCATGGAGTTCGGATCTATATTGAGAGATCTCCGATGGAAAATCCAATATGCGAACGTGCCTTAACGGTTTTATTTGTACACTTAATAGTTATCGAATGTAACCAATGTAACCATTCCTTTTATGCAAATTTATTTATATTCTACACCCTAGACATTATCTATTATACAATTATACTTCTCTTAATAAATGGTTGGATGTTATTAAGGGGATAACCGTTACGGACATGTGTATGGCCTCAGATTGTATTGATATGTGTTACTTAAATGTTGAGTTATCTCACGCGATTGCCTAGCCTGATCTAGGTGTTATTTTGCAATAATGCTCGGGTCAGACCGAGTATATGACACCCCACGTCCATTAATGTCACTCGTTAAGAGAATGCATTAAGTTTCGTGAAGCGTTATAGGTAAACAGAAACATTACAAGACATATATAAAATAACAACGGAAATTAAAATTTTATTAAGCAGAAAACATCGCGGTTCAAAAATAGTTACACCATGAGTTTGAAATGCATAAAACTCAATACATCAATTTTAAACTTCTGTCTTGTACCAAAATCATCAGAGTATAATAAACATGAAAAGAGCATAATCCCCAAAAACATGGCCATAGCAGAGAAAGTACGAAATCAAGCAGTACATCTAAGCAGCTCCAAACAGAAGGAAAGAAGAATCCTAATCAAGCTTGAGTATTCCAACCCTGAGAACCTGGGGGGACCGGAAAGGAAAGAAGAGGAAACAAAATAGGTTAGACATAAGTCTGGCGAGTCCTGTTACTTTTAGCATATAAATAAGTAAAAGCATCATGACAGGCATATGAACTGGATAAGAGAGATAACAACATATAAGGTAGATATGACAAGATAAGCAGGATAAACCGAATAAAACATATAAGTATAGCGCTTCTCTACTACTTTTTTCTTTCTTTGCACCAATGCTAGTATCTTATGAACAAGATGATCCCCAATAAGATGATAGACTTAGGCGTACTTCTAGTGAGAGGTTTTACCCCATACAATAATAGGAAGCCCAACTGAACATACCAGTGTTAGCCCTAGGAATAGTAACGGTAAACAGGCGAGACTAGACGTACACTAATTACTACCCCAATCAATCGACTCCCTACTTCATAGATACCATGTGCTGGCCCCACAGTATGATGTATCACTCCCTAAAGTGGCAACCCTTCGTTTTCATAATGTGCACAACCATATCTACCGATGTCACAACATCTTAGCCTCCCATGTCCGGGCCCATGCACGCATATGACCCCATCGGAATGCGCCGCCCACACCGTCCCCTCTTTTGGATCTCTTACAATCAGCCCAATAAGCGTGCCCCGACCTCGACTTAGTTTGGAGTACTCGTTTGATACCCATATATGGTTAATGACTGAAACAGGTCCCAAACACAAGATGATACAAGCTTCCTCCTAGGCTTGTGTCCCCACTACTAGGATTTTCACAGGTTATGTCCTACCAGAGTAGCAAGATTGCATAACCCCAGTAGGTTAAGCTTGTGGGACTATATATAAATATTACCCATCACCCAAATATATACTTAACCCTCCCACTGTTTCAAGCAAGTTTACTTAACCCCTACTTATGTCAACATGTTCATGTAAACCCTATGGATTCAAACAAGTTAAATATTCCAATTCATTCCCATTTATTCATTTATGGTTATAATGTATTAGACCTCCCACATTAAGCCTACAACTTGTGGATATTGATATACCGGGCGAGTCCAGGCGGACTTCTTCCACAAGTTGGACTTAACCTCGTGTCTTAGCCCTTTACGTGTTTATGCACTTAGACCTCTCACATTAGATTCACCACTTGTGGTTGCTGGATATGTCGGGCGGATTTGGGTAACTTCTACCACAAGTGTAATCTAGCCTCATGTCTAAGCGCGGTTATAATTTCTAATTACTGTAATTCTAGGCATTTCATTCTTTAACAATTATTCCTATTTCATTATAGGTTTTCATGCCCCTTTTCCAAGTCATATTCATCATGTATTATATGCCCCAAATTAAGATCTTTAATCACAATTTGGTTTATGCCCCAAATCCATATTCATGTTTTCAATTCAAGTTATGCCCTAAATTACCAATACAAGTTATGCTCCTAATTTTAACGTTTTCTCCTCATTCCTAATTTCACGCGTTCACATAATTCAGCGGTATGCCTAGGCTTGAAGATAGCCTAGCTATAAAATAAAAAGGGAAAAGAAGAAGGGAAGAGGATAGAAATAAGCATAATGACAAGATAGATATATGACGGCAGAAATAGGCATAGCAACTGAATAAGCATATAGTGACAGAATTAGACATAACAACAAGATAGGCATATGAGAACAGATCTGATGAACATGTGATAATAAAATTGATTAGGCATAATGACATGATTAGGTCAACTAACATAACAGGGATGTCACAAATAGGCATATGAGATCTAAACAGTGAATTAGATATACAAATAATGGCAGATCTGATATGATTCAATTAGTCACAGGCTTAGATCCAATTCATAACATGTCAAGATTAACTTTTAAGTATTCATATCTAAAAATAACGTAGACTCACTGTAATTGGATCTAAGAAACAAAAGAATAATTGCAGATGAAGAAGTACATATCTCCGAATTTGTCTAACTCTTGTTGTAGAAGAAGAATATGCTATTTCAGTCTACGCAGAGGCAGCATCTAGTTCTCCCTTTTTTTTGAATGAATAAAACAATTAGAATGGGATCTTATTTATAGCCTAAGGTCAATGAATATAGCCAATATTCAGTCCACATACGCAGAAACGAATTTCGCCCAGTATCGACATGGGTGTTGACACCCCCTTATGGTGTCGACCCATGGGTCGACACCCCTAAGGTATGTCAACCCCCAACAGGTCTATTTCCCCCCAGAATTCCCGCTTTTGATTTTTAAATTGTTTTAAACAGTTTTGACTTGGTTATGTATATATATATATTTATGTCTTATGCATATACAAGCTTCAAACCTTAATAACTTCTTCATACGGTGTCCGTTTTATGCAAACTCGGAGTCTATCTCAAGTAGAATTCCGAAATGAACGCAATGACACCGTTTTACTTTATCCCCAATATTTTATTAAGTATTCCTTAGTTTATCGTCTTAATGTCTTTTAAAATTATGGGGTGTTACATTCTCCCCTACTCAAAGATTTCGTCCCCGAAATTTCCAAGTTAAGAAAAATGTATATCCTAACATCCATCATCCATCTACTCATCCACCAATTACAGGCATCCCTTGTCCTTAAAGACTTCTAACTTATATGAACATATGCAAAGGTGTGTGTATATCTCGCTATACTAATGTGAAAAATTAGGTGGTCTGTTGATTCATTCGACCTCCTTAATGTAATATATGTTAGTACCATGAATCCAACATGTATGCAGAAAATCCTATTATAACATATAAGTTCTATATGTGTGCGCAATCATTAATCCAAATGCAACATCCATGTGATGATACACCCACCTTCATCCATTAAAACAAGAAAAATGCACACACATCCATATGCAGATTCAGCCGATCTAGTGCCTAATGTGTGTGCATGTGCATCCACGAGCAACCAATAGCAAATACTGGCATCCACTTGTATCCATCAAACACAACATGTCTCAAACACATGTTTACATCCATGGGATTCATACCTAAAGGTTGAAGATTCGATTGATAGGATGTACTCAAATATAGAAACAAGCATGAATAAAAGCCTTGGAAAAGAAAGTTAAGAACATACCCTTGAAAAGAAAAGGGTACGAAGTGCGAATCTTGTCTTCAGTCTCCCAAGTTGCATCCTTTTGGTAATCTCCCCACTGAACTTTCATCAACTTGACTTCTCTGTTGCGTAGCTTCTTAACTTCTAATCCAAGCATACGGGTAGGAACTCGTCTAACTGTCGCCTCCCATTCTACTTCCTCAAGCATACTCAGCTCAACTACTTCTACGTATAATGCAAACACTTCCGTAAATGAGAAATGTGAAAAACGTCATGAATGCCGGATAGTCTCTCTGGTAGCTTTACTCTATAGGCCATTTGGCCAATCCTTTCTATTATGGGAAAGAGAACAACAAATCTTGGTGCCAATTTCCCTACAAATCTAAAGTGAACCACATTCCTCAACGGTGACACCTTAATGAAACCATGTCTCCCACCTTAAACTCGATGTCAGTCCTTCTCTTATCTGCATAGGACTTTTTCCTATTCTGAGCTGTCTTCATTCGCCGTCTAATCAGATCGATCTTTTCAGAAGTTTCTCTAACCGTTTCCGGTCCAAGTAGAAGTCTTTGTGTAGATTCCCACCAACAAGTCAGTGGTCTTTAGGGTCGTCCGTATAATGCTTCGAAGGGTGCCATCCAGTACTAGCTTGATAACTGTTGTTGTAGGCGAAATCTACTAAAGGAAGATGCTCTTCCTAAGTCCCTCCGACGTCTAGGATACACATTCTTAAAAGATCCTTAAGAATTCTATTCACCCTTTCTGTCTGCCCATCTGTCTAAGGGTGAGAAGCGGTGCTCAAACATAACTGTGTACCTAATGCTTCTTGCAAGCTTCTCCAAAATTAACTGGTGAAATGGGGGTCACGATCACTTACGATACTGGAAGAAGTCTATGAAGGCGGACTATCTCACGAGCGTAAACTGCTGCCAACCATGCTGTCGTCCTCTTACTCTTAACATGAATGAAATGAGTGCTCTTAATAAGTCTGTCCACTATAACCCAAATACTGGTGTTGCCTTTCCTCAATCTTGGCAAACCATCAATGAAATCCATCGAGATGCTCTCCCACTTCCATTGTGGGACCTCCAAAGGATGAAGTAAACCACCGGGATTCCTTTTCTTAGCTTTGACTTGCTAGCAAACCAAACATCGAGAAACAAACTCTGCCACATCTTTCTTCATCCCAGCCCGAAAGAAAACCCTCTTCATATTTCTATACATTTTATCACTGCCTGGATGTATAGTCATCTTGGAATGGTGGGCTTCCTCAAGGACTGTCTTTAACAAACTCCCAACTTGGGAAACACAAAGCCTTCCATCTTGTCGCAACCACCCTCTATCTTCTGTGGAATATCTACTGAGGTAACTAGAAGTGACCTTGTTAGTGGCTTGGAAGTTTATTTAGTTGTTATGCAGATTAAGCGAGGTTGTTTTCCATATACAATCGTCTATTGTATGAATTATAGTCGGTTTCGACTATAGAACTTGACCTTAAATCTAGCGACTGGTTTTGAGGAGATCAGGATTGGTAAGTGTTCTACTTATCGAAAACCACTTCAAAACTAGTATACGGGTTCAATGTTTTAGAAACGGTTGTGAAGTGAAGGCTATATGTCGATTTAAGATCTGTTGAGATGCTCGAACACATATAGTGATTCTAAGATCTGTGAAGGAATCTATGTGTGATTCCAAGATCTGTTGATGTATTGGAATTCAAGTGTGATTCCAAGATCTGTGAAGGAATCTATGTGTGATTCCAAGATCTATTGAGCTATGGGATTCCAACTGGGAATTCTTGTTCTGTTCGAGTGATTAAGACTCGTATGAAAGATGCTGAACTAAACCTCGACATCGGAAATGGCTAAAAACAGAGTAGGAGCACAATCTGGGGTTTTGCTAAACTATGGCAGGATATATTGACTCCGTATCTAGTGTATGCTTATTATCGAATCTTTGTGGGAGATCTTTGTAGTTGCGCACGGGAGTTAGATATATTTGATTCCACGTAGTTCACTTAGGTGTTTTCGTGCGTGGGCCAGTTGTGTTTACCTTAGGGTATATTTTATCTAGAGATATACGTCGCTCGAAGGTACTTTCTGATCCTTGTGCATGGAGTTCAGATCTATATTGAGAGATCTCCGATGGATAATCCAATATGCGAACGTGTCTTACCGGTTTTATTTGTACACTTAATAGTTATCGAATGTAACCAATGTAACCATTCCTTTTATGCGAATTTATTTATATTCTGCACCCTAGACATTATCTATTATACAATTATACTTCTCTTAATAAATGGTTGGATGTTATTAAGGGGATAACCGTTACGGACATGTGTACGACCTCAGATTGTATTGATATGTGTTACTTAAATGTTGAGTTATCTCACGCGATTGCCTAGCCTGATCTAGGTGTTATTTTGCAATAATGCTCGGGTCAGATCGAGTATCTGACACCCCCACGTCCATTAATGTCACTCATTAAGAGAATGCATTAAATTTCGTGAAGCGTTATAGGTAAACAGAAACATTACAAGACATATATAAAATAACAAAGGAATTTAAAATTTTATTAAGCAGAAAACATCGTGGTTCAAAAATAGTTACACCATGAGTCTGAAATGCATAAAACTCAATACATCAATTTTAAACTTCTGTCTTGTACCAAAATCATCAGAGTATAATAAACATGAAAAGAGCATAATGCCCAAAAACATAGCCATAGTAGAGAAAGTACGAAATCAAGCAGTACATCTAAGCAGCTCCAAACAGAAGGAAAGAAGAATCCTAATCAAGCTTGAGTATTCCAACCCTGAGAACTTGTAGGGAACATAAAGGAAAGAAGAGGAAACAAAATAGGTTAGACATAAGTCTGGCGAGTCCAGTTACTTTTAGCATATAAATAAGTAAAAGCATCATGACAGGCATATGAACTGGATAAGAGAGATAACAGCATATAAGGCAGATATGACAAGATAAGCAGGATAAACCGAATAAAACATATAAGTATAGCGCTTCTCTACTGCTTTTTTTTTCTTTGCACCAATATTAGTATCATATGAACAAGATGATCCCCAATAAGATGATAGACTTAGGCGTACTTCTAGTGAGAGGTTTTACCCTGTACAATAATAGGCAGCCCAACTGAACATACCAGTGTTAGCCCTAGGAATAATAATGGTAAACAGGCGAGACTAGGTGTACACTAATTACTACCCCAATCAATCGACTCCCTACTCTGTAGATACCATGTGCTGGCCCCGTAGTATGATGTATCACTCCCTAAAGTGGCAACCCTTCGTTTTCATAATGTGCACAACCATATCTACCGATGTCACAACAGCTTAGCCTCCCATGTCCGGGCCCATGCATGCATATGACCCCATCGGAATGCACCGCCCACACCGTCCCCTCTTTTGGATCTCTTACAATCAGCCCAGTAAGCGTGCCCCGACCCCGACTTAGTTTGAAGTACTCGTTTGATACCCATATATGGTTAATGACTGAAACAGGTCCCAAACACAAGATGATACAAGCTTCCTCCTAGGCTTGCGTCCCCACTACTAGGATTTCCACAGGTTATGTCCTACCAGAGTAACAAGATTGCATAACCCCAATGGGTTAAGCTTGTGGGACTATATATAAATATTACCCATCACCCAAATATATACTTAACCCTCCCACTGTTTCAAGCAAGTTTACTTAACCCCTACTTATGTCAACATGTTCATGTAAACCCTATGGATTCAAACATGTTAAATATTCCAATTCATTACCATTTATTCATTTATGGTTATAATGTATTGGACCTCCCACATTAATCCTACAACTTGTGGATGTTGGATGTACCGGGCGAGTCCAGGCGGACTTCTTCCACAAGTTGGACTTAACCTCGTGTCTTAGCCCGTTACGTATTTATGCACTTAGACCTCTCACATTAGATTCACCACTTGTGGTTGCTGGATATGTCGGGCGGGTTTGGGTAACTTCTACCACAAGTGTATATAGCCTCATGTCTAAGCGCGATTATAATTTCTAGTTACTGTAATTCTAGGCATTTCATTCTTTAACTATTATCCCTATTTCATTATAGGTTTTCATGCTCCTTTTCCAAGTCATATTCATCATGTATTATATGCCCCAAATTAAGATCTTTAATCACAATTTGGTTTATGCCCCAAATCCATATTCATGTTTTCAATTCAAGTTATGCCCTATATTACCAATACAAGTTATGCCCCTAATTTTAACGTTTTCTCCTCGTTCCTAATTTCACGCGTTCACATAATTCAGCGGTATGCCTAGGCTTGAAGATAGCCTGGCTATAAAATAAAAAGGGGAAAGAAGAAGGGAAGAGGATAGAAATAAGCATAATAACAAGATAGATATATGACGGCAGAAATAGGCATAGCAACTGAATAAGCATATAGTGACAGAATTAGACATAACAACAAGATAGGCATATGAGAACAGATCTGATGAACATGTGATAATAAAATTGATTAGGCATAATGACATGATTAGGTCAACTAACATAACAGGGATGTCACAAATAGGCATATGAGATCTAAACAGTGAATTAGATTTACAAATAATGGTAGTTCTGATATGATTCAATTAGTCAAAGGCTTAGATCCAATTCATAACATGTCAAGATTAACTTTTAAGTATTCATATCTAAAAATAACGTAGACTCATTGTGATTGGATCTAAGAAACAAAAGAATAATTGCAGATGAAGAAGTACAGATCTCTGAATTTGTCTAACTCTTGTTGTAGAAGAAGAATATGTTATTTCAGTCTAGGCAAAGGCAGCATCTAGTTCTCCATTTTTTTTGAATGAATAAAACAATTAGAATGGGGTCTTATTTATAGCCTAAGGTCAATGAATATAGCCAATATTCAGTCCACATACGCAGAAACGAATTTCGCCCTGTGTCGACATGGGTGTTGACACCCCTTTATGGTGTCGACCCATGGGTCGACACCCCTAGGGTATGTTAACCCCCAATGGGTCTATTTCCCCCATATATTTATATCTTATGTGTATACAAGCTTCAAACCTTAATAACTTCTTTATACGGTGTCCGTTTTATGCAAACTCGGAGTCTATCTAAAGTAGAATTCCGAAATGAACACAATGACACAGTCCGTTTTACTTAATCCCCAATATTTTATTAAGTATTCCTTAGTTTATTGTCTTAATGTCTTTTAAAATTACGGGGTGTTACATTCTCCCCTACTCAAAGATTTCGTCCCCGAAATTTCCAAGTTAAGAAAAATGTATATCCTAACATCCATCATCCATCTACTCATCCACCAATCACAGGCATCCCTTGTCCTTAAAGACTTCTAACTTATATGAACATATGCAAAGGTGTGTGTATATGTCGCTATACTAATGTGAAAGATTAGGCGGTCTGCTGATTCATTCGACCTCCTTAATGTAATATATGTTAGTACCATGAATCCAACATGCATGCAGAAAATCCTATTATAACATATAAGTTCTATATGTGTGCGCAATCATTAATCCAAATGCAACATCCATGTGATGATACACCCACCTTCATCCATTAAAACAAGAAAAATGCACACATATCCATATGCAGATTCAGCCGATATAGTGCCTAATGTGTGTGCATGTGCATCCACGAGCAACCAGTAGCAAACACTTGCATCCACTTGTATCCATCAAACATAACATGTCTCAAACACATGTTTACATCCATGGGATTCATACCTAAAGGTTGAAGATTCGATCGATAGGATATACTCAAATGATAGGAACAAGCATGAATAAAAGCTTTGGAAAAGAAAGTTAAGAACATACCCTTGAAAAGAAAAGGGTACGAAGTACGAATCTTGTCTTCAGTCTCCCAAGTTGCATCCTTTTGGTAATCTCCCCACTGAACTTTCATCAACTTGACTTCTCTGTTGCGTAGCTTCTTAACTTCTAATCCAAGCATACGGGTAAGAACTCGTCTAACTGTCGCCTCCCATTCTACTTCCTCAAGCATACTCAGCTCAACTACTTCTACGTATAATGCAAACACTTCCGTAAATGAGAAATGTGAAAAACGTCATGAACGTCGGATAGTCTCTCTGGTAGCTTTACTCTATAGGCCATTTGGCCAATCCTTTCTATTATGGGAAAGAGAACTACAAATCTTGGTGCCAATTTCCCTACAAATCTAAAGTGAACCACATTCCTCAACGGTGAAACCTTAATGAAACCATGTCTCCCACCTTAAACTCGATGTCAGTCCTTCTCTTATCTGCATAGGACTTTTGCCTATCCTGAGCTGTCTTCATTCGCCGTCTAATCAGATCAATCATTTCAGAAGTTTCTCTAACCGTTTCCGGTCCAAGTAGAAGTCTTTGTGTAGATTCCCACCAACAAGTCAGTGGTCTATATGGTCGTCCGTATAATTCTTCGAAGGGTTCCATCCAATACTAGCTTGATAACTGTTGTTGTAGGTGAACTCTACTAAAGGAAGATGCTCTTCCTAAGTCCCTCCGAAGTCTAGGATACACATTCTTAAAAGATCCTCAAGAATTCTATTCACCCTTTCCGTCTGCCCTTCTGTTTGAGGGTGAGAAGCGGTGCTCAAACATAACTGTGTACCTAATGCTTCTTGCAAGCTTCTCCAAAATTAACTGGTGAAATGGGGGTCATGATCACTTACGATACTGGAAGAAGTCCATGAAGGCGGACTATCTTGCGAGCGTAAACTGCTGCCAACCATGCTGTCATCCTCTTACTCTTAACATGAATGAAATGAGTGCTCTTAATAAGTCTGTCCACTATAACCCAAATACTGGTGTTTCCTTTCCTCAATCTTGGCAAACCATCAATGAAATCCATCGAGATGCTCTCCCACTTCCACCGTGGGACCTCCAAAGGATGAAGTAAACCACTGGGATTCCTTTTCTCAGCTTTGACTTACTAGCAAACCAAACATCGAGAAACAAACTCTGCCACATCTTTCTTCATCCCAGCCCAAAAGAAAACCCTCTTCATATTTCTATACATCTTATCACTGCCTGGATGTATAGTCATCTTGGAATGGTGGGCTTCCTCAAGGACTGTCTTTAACAAACTCCCAACTTGGGAAACACAAAGCCTTCCATCTTGTCGCAACCATCCTCTATCTTCTGTGGAATATCTACTGAGGTTACTAGAAGTCTCACCTCTACTGAACCTATCGAAAATGTCTGGATCCTCTCGTTGCGAAGTTCCTGTCTAATCCAAAAGAGTAGGTCGCACCTCTAGTGATGCCAATAAGCCAGGTATAAACTCGGTGGAGGGTTTAAAGCCAAACGTCGATATAAACTCCAAGATTTTCCTCTCCACAAACAGAGGACTTAATGCCATCTTCTTCTTACTCAATGTGTCTTCCACTACATTACCCTTGCCAGGGGTATAAGCAATCTCAAAGTCATAGGATGCTAGGAACTCCATCCATCTTTGTTCCTCAAATTTAGATCCTTCTACGAGAACATGTACTTGAGGGATTTATGTCCAGTATACAACTCAAACTTCTCTCCAAGAAAATAATGACGCCAAGTCTTAAGCGCGAATACTATGGCGGCTAACTCTCAGTCATGAGTAGGGTAGTTCTTTTCATGAACCCTTAGTTGTCTACCCCCATAACATACAACCCTTCCCTCTTGAATCAGGACCGCACTAAGCCCTGTACCACATGCATCAGTGTACACTGTGAACACTTTGTTCCCATCGGGCAAGGTCAAGACTGGGGCTGTTGTCAGTTCCCTCTTCAACCACTGAAAAGTATCGTCATAATCTACATCCCAAGAAAATGTCAGATTCTTCTTCGTCAGCCTGGTGAGTGGGGCTGATATCTTTGCGAAGTCATTAGTGAACTTCCTATAATAGCTCGCTAATCCAAGAAAACTTCTCATCTCTATTGCATTCTTTGGGATCTTCCAATCTTGAATTGCAACTACCTTGCGGGATCCATTGTTACCCCATCTTTAGAGACCACTTGCCCTAGAAATCTCACTTCTTTTCTCCAAAAATAACATTTGGAGAATTTCTCCTTAAGCTGGTGCGCATGGAGAGTTTTCAAAACCTCCCCTAAACGTCGGACATGCTCTTCCTCTCTCTTCGAGAAAAAAAGATATCATCAACAAAAATCATAACGAACTTATTTAGAAACTCCCGAAGCACCCTACTCATCAGATCAACAAAGTAGGCAGGTACATTCGTTAACCCAAAAGGCATAACAAGCCACTCAAAGAAACCAATTCGAGTTCTAAAAGCAGTTTTATCTATATTGTCCTTGACCACCCTCAACTGATGAAACCTCGTGGCCAAGTCTAACTGAGAGAAAACAGATGCACTAACAAGCTGGTCAAATAGATCATCTATCCTCGGGAGTGGGTGCCTATTATTTTTAGTGAGTTTATTCAACTCCCTATATTCCACATATAAGCGAAACGAACCATCTGCCTTGGTTACAAATACTACTAGAGCACCCCATTCAGATATGCTTTGCCTAATAAACCCTTTCTCAAGTAGCTCCCCTACTTGCTTGCTGAGCTCCCTTCTTTCTCTTGGAGCCATATGACGTACAGGCAATGCAACTGGCTTTGCACTGTCCACTAAGTATATTCAGAAATCAATCTCGCACCTTGAGGGTAATCCCGGAACCTCATCAAAAAGATCAGGATATTTACATACTACTGGTACAGATCGTAAATCATTAATAGATGCATAAAGTGATTCTAGGAAACTAAGCATGGCAGACCCTTTAAGGTCACAAGAAATCTTGAGGGTCCTCCTATGGCAAGTCAAAAGTCTACCGACCCTCCTCTCACAATCCAGAATGGCACCATACATGGCTAGGCAATCCATCCCTAGAATCAAACCATAGCCCATGAAACCGAGCACATATGTGTCGCACTCAAACTCGACGCCCAACATAGATATCCTCAAACCCCAAAAAATCGTAGACAAATGAGCCGTACCACCAATGGGGTATGAGACAACAACAGATCCACAACCATACTAGTACTAAGGTGCAGAGACTCAACCACAGAATCAGATATAAAAGAATGCGAAGCACCTGATTAAAAAAGAGTTCTAACAGGATGATTGGAAAGAGAAATCAAACCTTAAACAGAAACTTTCCTACCTCTATCTGGCACACTGGCCACGGAAGCATGCACCTACCCTCTAGAAGATCCTGCCCTTTGACCTTGTCCTTGCTTCTTCGTGCACTCCTTAGAAAAATTTCCGACCTCTCCACAATAGAAACAAGCATTCTTCTTTCGTTTGCAGTCCTTGATCAAGTGACCCTATCATCCGCAATTATGGCACTTCCTCTTATCTCTAGACTTACCGTCCTTTCCGCCCTTTTTTGTTGTTATTGTTCTTTCTTAGGCCACACTTTCTTATTTTGTGTTTCCTTAACCTTAACTTCTTTCTTTTCACCTTTATCTTCCTCATGCATCAACGCCATATCAATGAGTTTCTCAAAAGTTGCACCCATTAGAATATGAGACATAACCAGCCCATGAAGGAGTTCATTCAATCCTCTAGAAGACCGCAATGCTTTCTTATGCGGGGTATATACTAGCTCCAAACCAAACCTTGCCAGTTGATTGAACTTGTTGACATATTCTTTGACAGTTATGCCTCCTGGTTTGAGTGCCAAAAACCTTTCCATTTGTATACTTTTCTCGGCTTGAGAAAGAAACTTCATTTCGAATCTCTATCAGAAACCATCCCGTGTCTCCACTGGATGTCCTACTTGCATCACCTCCCACCAGAATGAAGCCTCATCTTTCAATAGCCAAGCATCCAACTGAATCTTTCTATGATCGTCAACTTCAAAATTTCCAAATAAGTCATACGTCTCTTTAAGCCAACTCCTTGCTTCTATAAAGGTCTCAGCTCCTCGGAATGGCTTTCCGCCCATAGCATATAAACCTTTGCATATCTTAGAGAAATTATCAGCACGCGGTGGAGGAGGAATAGCGCGTGCAGCTGGGGGAGGAACGTCTGCTTGACCACCGGCAAGCGCCGTGGCCTCAAGATACATACGGAACCAGTCTGGTATTGTAACGCCCTCAGGAATATTAGGTTCCCTAGACATGCTGAAAAGAAAAGGAAAAGGGATTCAAATAGAGAATCGAAAGATATTACATATGGCTTTAGGGAATATGTTTTTCAAAACAGACTTTTCTGTTGAAAATGCTTTCTTTAAAAACCTTTTTGAAAGCGATTTTCAAAATCTTTTGTCTGATCTAGTAACCTCCAGCTCTGATGCCAAGTGTGACACCCCACGTCCATTAATGTCACTCATTAAGAGAATGCGTTAAGTTTCATGAAGCGTTATAGGTAAACAAAAACAGAATCTTTAGAAGATAGATATAAAATAACAACAGAATTTAAAATTTTATAAAGCAGAAAACATCATAGTTCAAAACATAGTTACACCATGAGTCTGAAATGCATAGAACTCAATACATCAATTTTAAACTTCTGTCTTATACCAAAATCATCAGAGTACAATAAATATAAAAAGAGCATGATCCCCAAAAATATAGCCATAATAGAGAAGGTATGAAATCAAGCAGTACATCTAAGCAGCTCCAAACAGAAGGAAAGAAGAATCCTGATCAAGCTTGAGTATTCCCACCTTGAGAACCTAGGGGAAACGGAAGGGAAAGAAGAGGAAATAAAATAGGTCAGACATAAGTCTAGCAAGTCCAGTTACTTTTAGCATATAAATAAGTAAAAGCATCATGACAGGCATATAAACTGGATAAGAGAGATAACAACATATAAGGCAGGTATGACAAGGTAAACAGGATAAACCGAATAGAACATATATATATATATATAGCGCTTCTCTACTACTTTTTTTTATTTCTCTGCACCAATACCAGTATCATATGAACAAGATGATCTCCAATAAGATGGTAGACTTAGGCGTACTTCTAGTGAGAGGTTTTACCCCATACAATAATAGGCAGCCCAAATGAGCATACCAGTGTTACCCCTAAGGATAATAATGGGCTCCTAAACAGGCGAGACTAGATGTACCTTAATTACTACCCCAATAGATCGGCTCCCTACTTCGTAGATACCCTGTGCTGGCCCCACAGTAGGATGCATCACTCCCTAAAGTGGCAACCCTTCATTTTCAGGATGTGCACAACCATATCTACCGATGTCATGGCGTCTTAGCGTCCCTTGTTCGGACCCATGCATGCATATGACCCCGTCGGAACACGCCACCCACACCGTCCCCTCTTTTGGATCTCTTACAATCAGCCCATTAAGCGTGCCCTGACTCCGACCTAGTTCAGAGTACACGTTTGATACCTATATATGGGTTACTGACTGAAATGGGTCCCACACACAAGATGATACAAGCTTCCCCTAGGCTTGCATCCCCACTACTAGGATTTCCATAGGTTATGCCCTACCAGAGTAACAAGATTGCATAATCCCAACAGGTTAAGCTTGTGGGCCTATATATAATTATTACCCACCACCCCAAGATATACTTGACTCTCCCACTGTTTCAAGCAAGTTTACTTAACCCCTACTCAATTCAACATGTTAATGTAATCCCTATGGATTCAAATAGGTTAAGTATTCTAGTTCATTACCATTTATTCATTTGTGGTTATAATGTGCTAGACCTCCCACATTAAACCTACAACTTGTGGATGCTGGATATGCCGGGTAGGTCCTGGCAGACTTTTTCCACAAGTTGGACTTAACCTCGTGTCTTAGCCCGTTACGTGTTTATGCACTTGGACTCCTCACGTTAGATTCACCACTTGTGGTTGTTGGATATGCCGGGTGGGTCCGGGTATACTTCTACCATATGTGTAATCTGACCTCATGTCTAAGCGCAGTTACAGTTTCTAATTACTGTAATTCTAGGTATTTCATTCTTTAACAATTATCACTATTTCATTATACGTTTTCATGCCTCTTTTCCAAGTCATATTCATTATGTATTATATGCCCCAAATTAAGATCTTCAACCACAGATTGGTTTATGCCTCAAATCCATATTCATGTTTTCAATTCAAGTTATACCCCAAGTTACTAATACAAGTTATGCTCCAATTTTAATGTTTTCTCCTCGTTTCCAATTTCATGCGTTCTCATATTTCAGCGGTATGCCTAAGCTCGAAGGTAGCCTGGATATAAAATAAAAAGGGAATTGAAGAAGGGAAGAGGATAGAAATAAGCATAATAATAAGATAAACATATGTTGGAAGAAATATGCATAACAACTGAATAAGCATATAGTGACATGATTGGGCATAATAACAAGATAGGCATATAAGAACAGATCTGATGAACATGTGATAATAGAACTGATTAGGCATAGTGACATGGTGGGGCCAACTAAGATAATAGGGATGTCACAAATAGGCATATGAGATCTAAATAGTGAATTAGATATACGAATAATGGCAGATCAGATATGATTCAATTAGTCACAGGCTTAGATCCAATTCATAACATGTCAAGATTAACTTTTAAGTATTCATATCTAAAAATAATGTAGACTCACTGTGATTGGATGTAAGAAGCAGAAGAATATTTGCAGATGAAGAAGTAGATCTCTGAATTTGTCTAACTCTTGTTGTAGAAGAAGAATAGGCTATTTCAGTCTAGGCAAAGGCAACATCTAGTTCTCTATTATTTTTGAATGAATAAAATAATGAGAATGGGGTCTTATTTATAGCCTAAGGCTAACGAATATAGCCAAGAATTCAGTCCACATACATAGAAATGAATTTCGCCGGGATCTCGGGTGGGTGTCGACACCCCCTTATGGTGTCGACCCATGGGTCGACACCCCTAGGGTATGTCGATGCCCGACGGGTTTATTTCCCCTCAGACTTCCCGCTTCTGATTTTTGAATTGTTTTGAACAGTTTTGACTTGGTTATGTATATATATATCTTATGCTTATACAAACTTCAAACCTTAATAACTTCTTCATACAGAGTCCGTTTTTCACAAACTCGTATTCTATCTCAAGCAGAATTACGAGATGAACGCAGTGTTACAGTCCGTTTTACTTGATCCCCAATATTTTATTTAGTATTCCTTAGTTTATCATCTTAATGTCTTTTAAAATTACGAGGTGTTACAGTGTATATTTGCAGATCATAATTAGATTGCTTTGGAGCTTCAGAAGTGGAGTTAGTGGTGAGTCGTATACTCGTACTCTCTTTTTTATTTCATTGTTTATGTTATTGTATGCATCAACAATTGTAAGGACATGTTGTTATAACTGTTCATGCTGATTCGTTGTGTACTTTGATTGATGTATGTATATTTTAAAATTTTTCCGCATTTTGTAAAAGAGCACCATTATTATTATAGATTATTCGTTCCATTGTGAGATTCTGTTCTGTATCTTCTTTCTTCTATTCTTCTATCTCCTTTCTTTTCCTCAACAATCAGACTTTCTAGTACTTGATTTGAGATACATGAATACAAAGGATGTATTAGTATTGATTTTCTAGAGCTAAAAAAGTCGGGTCATTACATTTGGTATCAGAGCTTAGGTTTAGCAAACACCTAGGCTTGTATGGGGTTATAGCTCACTAGAGATGGGGTTGGTAACGCCCTAGATTGAGTTCTGAGAGTATACATATTATATATATGAGCGTGTACTTGTTAGTGAATCCAAAATATTTTGTATTGGGTGGTCTGATTTGTTAACTCTGAATTCTGGATCTGAATCAACCAATTGGTCATCATTTTGATAGAGATTCCGAAACATTCGAACAAGTCATTCTTTTTGATATTGTTTTCGAAGTTGGTAAATGAAATAAGTTACCAAGAATTTTTATATTTTATGTACAAAGTAGGTTTTCATAACTAAAACAGTTATATGGATGAATGTTTATAAGGGAATGATGATATTAAATTATTATCATTCGTTGGTTGATTAGTCATGCTCACTTAGGAGCGTTGACTATTATTGGTCGATTAGTAGTTGTGCCTGACCAGTTTATGGGAATTGACTACTATATTTGGTAAGAGTAATCTTATCAATTTGCTTGCATGGGATGGGTAGATTTATAATTGGGGAACATTGGAAATGAATACCTAGTGAATTCAATTTCATAGTTTGACTATTGGGCGTTTAATAATGATGTGTGTAGGATTCAATCTGAATGTGAATTGTTTAAAAACGAATTTAAACAAGAAATATGCAGGTGCAATTTATATACGAGATTTTTAAGAACTGAATTTGAGTTGAGAATTGAAGAGTTTGAAATTCCGGTAAGTTTGAAATTGATTCTCAAGGCTTAAAAGAAATTTTAAGATTGACTAAAAGTGTTTAAGTGTTTAAAAAGGATTTTTAAAAGATTATAAAAGCATTGATCTTGCTATGGACGTTGGAAAATAATGTTGATGATGATTGCAGCACCATTAGGATTCATTTTCAAGATTCCAAGTAAGAACTTGCTACCTTGAATAATAGTTTGGATTAGAATAGATTTCTGTTTTGAATCCAGATTATTTGAAGTTTAAAATCCGGGATTTCAATTCTTAAGTTTTCAACTGAGTATAACATGGATGCATATAGTCTATATGTTAAGGTTATATAATTTGCATCTCAGCCGATTTGATGTTTGGTAGATTTCATCTATAAGTGGAATGGAATGTTCGACGGCTTTGGATAGTCGATATTTCCAGGTTCAGATTGGAATGTTTAACCAGTTTATGTGAAAACGTAAGTGAAATGGTTTATAATTTATAAACATAATGAAGGTTAAACGAATTAATTTAATTTAATTAAAACGAGCTTGTCGCATAGCGACAGTTCGTGGTCTTTTGAATTTAAGTTTAAATGAATGTATAAGATCCAATATAAGTTGGAATTCTTTGAAATAAGAATCATCTGGATCTACTGATTATAATTTTCTAATGGAAGAGGAAAATTTAGAAATCATATGGTAGATTTTGAGTTATGACTAAATAAAATTTCTAGAAAAACCGCAGTTTGGTATTTCACGATTTAAAACTAAAATACTAAGGAAACAAAAGATTTAGAATATTAAATTTGAGAAGCAATATGTGACGGCCCGCCTCGTACCAACCGACATTTACTCCAAAAGTGCGCTGTACACATGTCCAGTTATTACGGGACGATCATCAGAAGGAAAAGAAGAAGGCGAAGAATCAGCAAGGAACCTGTAGAATGTCTCACAGCACATAGAACAAAATATAATAACAACATACTTGACATAAAACAGGTGAGACAGTGCATAAGCTAAAAACAAACTATCAAAGCAGTGAAAAATCCAAATACAGCTTATGTTCCACATCGTCATTATTACAACTTTTCAAACTATCTCTAAAGGTAAAAGCAAGATAAGGGAGGTACACTACTAATGCCCAAGTAGTGACCACCAACGACACAGGGAGAATATCTTATATATATATATATCATACGTGGAAGCCTCCTGCTCGCCTCCGAATCAGCTACTCATGCATCACCAGCTAACCTGTCTCTAGTCTGCTCGTGAGAGCACCCATAGTAATAAGAAGAGACATAAAACTCTGGGTCAGACAAAAGTCTGGTGTGAGCGATAAACAGCTAAACAGAACAATAACAGGTATACTAAACCATACCTGAACCTGCAACCAAAGAGTTAGCACTACATACTGTACAACACTTTAAGGTGCCACTAACATATGGTGTACAAGCATATGGGGGTAGGGGTGTGCATGTCATAGTGATGGCAAACAAATCAAACATAGCAACCATCCTCACATCTCTCACTCAGTGCGTAAAGTATATGATATCCACCACTTCGATCACCCAATACTTTGCTATGATCACTCTGACCCATGAAGTCACAATGGCTTCACGACACTGAACCATAGCCACTAATCCTTCGTTATGTCCACTTTGCCCCATGGAGTCGTACACACCCCACTGCACTGGCTCATAGCCTTACTAATCCTTTACTATGTCCACTCTGCCCCATGGAGGCACAACGACTCCACTGCACTGGCTCATAGTCTTGCTACGATCACTTTGCCCCTCGAGTCATGATGACTCTACTGCACTGATATGTAGCCCATCATTCCTTTTCAATGGTGAATCGAAGTTATGAACGTCGACAACTCCTTAGCACATGTCCCGCAGCAAAGCCCAACCATGAAGTGAACTCATTGGTTCCCAACTGGATCCTGAGCTCTAACTTCTATTTGGACTACCTTTGCATCTCGGGTTATTGGTCATCACTGGATCGGTTCGGATCCCAGTCCTTCTTCTCTGTCGGTTCAGATCGGTCTCCTTCTAGGTACTTCGAATCGGGTCGTGATCCACACCTCTAGTTCCAGCTCCACAAACGGATCGGGTCGGGGTTTCCAATCGCCATGCATCGGTTCGGTTCGGAGGTGGCTATACGGGTCGGGTTGGAGCACAGGCTTCATTCTTTTCTCCCAACGTCGGATCTGTCTCCATCTCCACAGTCGGATCGGGTCGGGATGCTTCTGGCGGATCGGGTCGGTCGTAATCTCCTCCAAGTCTCAAGTCAGCTCGTGGCATGCAGGCTTGGTTCGGGTGCAAGGGGCGGATCGTGGATGGGCCACATGAACGGTTCGGACCTCCCCATCCGATCCGATCCGATCCCTGTTCATTTCCTGTATTTTGTCCAGTGAGTTGTTTACACCATTCGACGGCGTTTTCGACCATTCTAACTATCCTAATCAATCACAAAGCACACCATACAGTCATAGCAACAAGTAGAAGTGGCCTCAAACACCAAAGCATCAATATGATAGGTTAAAATGGATCAAACATAGCCAAAACCCCATATTTTCCCTTAAGTGTGCTTAAGCAAAACTAATGATATGATTAACAAAACTTAACCAAATTAACCCAAGTTTCTAACAGAGGTCTAAAACATCATTGAAGAATTTATAAATATTTTTCCATATTTTTAACATGCATAAATTCGCTAATTAACACTAATTACCCTTAATTAACCGAGGGACTATGCAAATCACTCACCTTAGCCACAAGTAAACCTTAGATCTGAAATAAATCCCTGATATGGCGCAATTACCAATGCTAAAAAACAGCTCTAATCTTGATTTGGTGAAGATCTCCCTTGATTTGTTGTTGCTAAGCTTAATCCTTGATTAGAAAGTGATTTGGAGGCGATTTAGAGGTTGGAGGCCATTTTTAGGGTTTCTAAGAGGTAAATGGAGGCTAGAAAACTGAAATGGAATGAAACCCTAACCCTTTTCAGCCTCCCCATAACCCTATTCCCGAAATGGGTTATGGGCCCATTCACTAATCACCCTATTTGGCCCGATTAAGCAGTTTTTCACCTTCCAAACCTTATTTCAGCCAAATCTCCCAAACGGTAGGTCCGTTTAGCTATTATGACCACTCTACGGAAAGCTAAACCATCAAACGAATCTAATGGAAGTGCTTTCAGGTCAAAATTCCTTTCCACTCAAAAGTTATGGACGAAACAAGATCAGCTAGGGGCAAAACGGTCATTTAAAAATGGCAAAAATCATGAACATGGAAAATGACCCCAATGGCGTTTCCCAAGGCCACATGACCATACGACTTCATATAAGAAAGAAAAATATATTCTACGATCCTCCGGTTCGTAGAATGCGGGTTGTTACATTCTTCCCCCCTTAAGAAATTTCGCCCCCGAAATTCCCTAACCAAAACACACGAAAGGGTCCCGCATGCCTATCAACCATAAAACAACAATCAAACATGCAAAACAAGTCTATCCTAGTATGCGGAATAACTAAACTGTAAAGTAAATCTTACCAGGCAAAGAGTTCTGGATACGTTTTCCTAATGCTCTCCTCTGTCTCCCAAGTACAGTCATTCTCGTTTTCGCCCCACTGAACCTTGACTAGCTTCACCGCCTTCCTTCGAAGTCGCTTCGTATCGTGCTCGACAATACAAATAGGCTTGCGGTTCCCAACCGCCTCGGGTTCCACTTCGAAGTCCTCTAACTGATCAGGTGAAATAGTCATATCTGGGTCGTGCACGAACTTCCTTAGCTGGGAAACATGAAATACATTGTGAACTCCTACCATCTTCTCGGGTAAGTCAACTCTATACGCCAAATTCCCAACTTGTTCGAGAACTGGGAATGAGCCAACAAATCTTGGTGCCAACTTGCCTCTCCTACCAAATCGTATCACGCTCTTCAACGGAGAAACCTTGACAAACACCAAGTCACCAACGGAGAATTTTAAGTCTCTTCTCCTCTTATCAGCATAACTCTTCTGCCTATCCTAGGCAGCCTTCGTCCGTTGTTGGATGATCTTAATCTTGTCTGAAGTTTCCCTTACCACATCTGGTCCAAGCACAAACTTCTCACCAGTCTCTATCCAACATGATGGTGAGTTGCACGGTCTTCCGTACAAAGCTTCATATGGAGCCATACCGATACTGGATTGGTAGCTATTATTGTATGCAAACTCTACTAGATGCAAATGGTTATCCCATGATCCACCAAAATCCAATATACAAGCTCTCAAGAGATCTTCCAATATACGATTCACCCTCTCTATCTGACCATCGGTTTGAGGATGATACGCGGTACTGAGATATAATTCCGACCCTAGAGCCTCTTGTAAGCTCTTCCAAAACCCACTAGTAAACAATGGGTCTCGGTCACTCACAATGCTTTTAGGTACTCCATGAAATCTCACTAACCACTTCATATATAGTTCTGCTAACTTAGCTGCCGTTCTGGTCGATTTGACTGGTATAAATCTTACACTCTTAGTCAATCGATCCACAATTACCCAAATGCTATCATGTCCCGATTTAGTCCTTGGTAAACCATCAATGAAATCCATCGAGACTTGCTCCCATTTCCATTCGGGAATTTCTAATGGTTGCAACAAACCACTAGGCTTCTTTTGCTCTGCTTTAACTAGCTGGCAATTCATGCACTTGGATATAAACTTCCCAACGTCTCTTTTCATCCCTTCCCAGTAGTAAGTTTGTTTCATGTCTCGATATATCTTATCACCACCTGGGTGTACAGTCAGTTTTGAGTGATGACATTCCCTAAGCACTTCATCGCTCAAACCATTCACGTTGGGTACAACTAGTCTTCCATTCTTTCGAAGCCATCCTTCTCGATCAAGCCCATACAAGTTCATCTCCTCACCGTAGATATTCATCTCTAACTTGGAGATGATTTCCAATAGATTAGGATCGTCCCTCTGACTGGAACCAATCCGCTCAATCAAAGTGGGTCTGATCGTCAAACTAGCTAACATCTCTAGATCCAATTCGCACTTTGGTCTGAAATCATACCCTGCGATATACTCCAGTTGCTTCCATTGAAGAAACATAGCCCCTAAACTGGCATGTCTCCTACTCAAGGCATCGGCTACCGCATTGCCTTTCCCAGGTTTATATGCGATATTAAAATCATACGAAGCCAAGAACTCTAACCATCTCTGCTGACGGAGATTTAGATCCTTATGAGAGAAGAGATACTTTAACGACTTATGATCGGTAAACAACTCAAATCTTTCTCCCAAGAGATAATGTCTCCACATCTTCAATGCGAATACGATCGCTGCCAATTCCAAATCATGGGTAGGATACTTTTTCTCATGCGGCTTTAGTTGCCGACTAGCATAAGCTACAACCCTACCTCCTTGCATCAATACAGCACCTAGTCCAGTACCACAAGCATTCGTGTATACCGTCATCTCTTCATTCCCTTTAGGAATGACTAACACTGGCGCATGCGTCAACTTTTCTTTTAGACTCTTGAATGCATTCTCACACACTCCGTCCCAGACGAAGGCTTGATTCTTCTTAGTCAACTGAGTCAACGGTGCTGCCATCTTGAAGAAGTCCTGGGTAAACTTACGATAATATCCAGCTAACCCCAATAAGCTTCTTACGTCTGTTGCATTCTTGGGCGTAGGCCAATCCTGTACCATAGCCACCTTCGCAGGGTCCACGACAATACCATTCTCTGAAACAACATGGCCCAAGAATCTCACTTCCCTCCTCCAGAAGTGACACTTAGAAAATTTCGCTTTCAATTGGTGTTTTCTCAACACCTCCATCACTATCCTCAAATGTCCCTTGTGTTCCTCCTCTGTCCTCGAGTAAACAAGGATGTCGTCTACGAACACAAGAACAAACTTATTCAACTGATCTCTGAATACGCGATTCATAAGATCCATGAAGTATGCTGGTGCATTGGTCAACCCAAATGGCATGACCAACCACTCATAGAATCCAGACGGCGTCCGAAATGCCATTTTCGGAACACTCTCAGCTGCTACTCGAAGCTGATGAAATCATGTCACGAGGTCCAACTAGGAGAACACTCTTGCTCCTTCCAGTTGATCAAACAAATCATCTATCCATGGTAGAGGATACTTATTCTTCCTCATCACCTTATTCAACTCGCGATAGTCCACACACAAACGAAGGGAACTATCTGCCTTAGTGGCAAACAGAACCGGTGCTCCCTACTCGGAGACACTTCTTCTAATAAACCCCTTCTTCAAAAGATCGCTTACTTGCACACCGAGCTCTCGCTGCTCCCTTGGTGCCATACGACGAAGTGGCATCACTATAGGTCTGGCATCTTTCACTAAATCAATACGGAACTCAATCTCTCGGTGTGGTGGAAGTCCGGTCACTTCCTCGAAGACGTCCAGATACTAGCCAACCACGGGCACATCTGACAACTCATCATGCGGGATGTCGAGGGAATTTATAAAACTAGCCATTACCCCATCACTAGGTAGACTACCAAACACTACCCTCCGTCCATCATCCGCCCTAACTGTCACCAAAAAGCCCTCACAGTCTACCACCACCCCGTATCTTTGGAGCCAATCGACCCCCAATATAATGCCGTACCCAGTAAAGCCCAAAACAAAGCAATCACAAACAAACATACATCCATGACTCGATAAGACCAAATTTCGGCAAATCATACTAAGGTTAGTCGAACCACCAATCGGGTTCGTCACAACCAACGGTCTATCGACTATCTCGGGTTTCAGTCCCAACCTATCTACCAGGTCACTAGATATGAAGGAATGGGAAGCCCCAGTATCAAACAAAACTCGAACATGTACATCATGAATAGAAAGCATACCTTGAATGACGACATTCTTTCCTTTCTCCGCCGCAATTGGGGCATTCGACGAAGAAGGAGTAGCACCGATAGCATACGCTTTCACGATCTGCTTCTCCTTAAGAGGTTGTGGACATTTATCCTTATGATGTCCCACTTGGCCACAGTTGTAGCACTTCCTATCCGCTGGCTTGGCCCGACACTCTTTGGCATAATGGCCCTTCTTACCACAGCTGAAGCATTCAACATCTTTCTTGCTCTTTTTCTGGCCATCCTTAGTTTGGTTCTGCTTTCTCTTGTTCTGAGTGTTATTCTTGCCTCCACCGCCTGCTTGCGGCTTCAGCCCTTCTGCAGATATAACCTCGGTCTTTGACTTAGGGCAAAAACTCTTTGATCTCAAGGCTTTCCCTACAATCGATTCAAAAGTCTCATCGATGTGGTTGATAAGCCTTTCCCCTAAGTATCCATCCAAACCAGTAATGAACTTCTCATTCTTCTTCTTAGGAGTATCGATAAGAGATAATCCATACTTCGACAAAGTGTCGAACTCAGCAATATAGTCCGAGACTGCCCTACCATTCTGTTTAAGCTCCAAGAACTTCCTAAACAATTCCGACTTCTGAGCAACTAGGATAAACTTGTCGCTAAAGCGAGCCTTAAACTAATCCCAAGTAACCTGATCCTCTGGAGTGGCTGTCTTAACAGCATTCCACCAAGTCATCGCTCGCCCTTGCAGCTGACGAGACGCTAGCCTTCTCTTCATCGCATCCTCGATACCCAAGTCGTCGAAGATACGATCACAACTATCCAACCAATCCTGAACATCCGTGGCCGACTCCATTCCGTGGAACGGCTTCCCACCAAGTTTAGTGTAATCCTTGCACAGCTTGGCGAAATCGACCCTAGGCGCCTGCACTATTGGACCACCACCATTACCGGCAATGGGAGCTGCCCCCTGCACATCCCTAAGCATTTCCCTCATGAGGTTAGTAAACATCGCCCTCATGTCAGCAACATTCCCATTATTGGCTCCTCTACCAGCACCTCTTGCGTATCGGCTCATCGTTCAATCTGTAAAGAGGAAACGATTAACCATCTCCATAGTGGTGCTAGTGCAGTGCGACTTCATCCTTAGCTATACTAATAGTGTATATATATAGCTTTTGAAAACCAAAGTAATCACAAATACGCACTCTTATATACGTACTATCTCTCCTTAGTGTTTTTCCCTAGGTTAACTACGCAACCTAGAGCTCTGATACCAAATGTGACGGCCCGCCCCGTACCAACCGACATTTACTCCAAAAGTGCGCTGTACACATGTCCAGTTAGCACAGGACGGTCGTCAGAAGGAAAGGAAGAAGACAAAGAATCTGCAAGGAACCTGTAGAATATCTCACAGCGCATAGAACAAAATATAATAACAACATACTTGACATAAAACAGGTGACACAGTGCATAAGCTGAAAACAAACTATCAAAGCAGCGAAAAATCCAAATACAACTTATGTTCCACGTAAACACTATTACAACTTTTCAAACTGTCTCTAAAGGTAAAAGCAAGATAAGGGAGGTACGCTACTAATGCCCAAGTAGTGACCACCAATGACACAGGGAGAATATCTTATATATATCATACGTGGAAGCCTCCTGCTCGCCTCCGAATCAGCTACTCGTGCATTACCAGCTAACCTGTCTCTAGTCTGCTCGTGAGAGCACCCAGAGTAATAAGAGGAGACATAAAACTCTGGGTCAGACAAAAGTCTGGTGTGAGCGATAAGCAACTGAACAGAACAATAACAGGTATACTAAACCATACCTGAACCTGGACCTGCAACCAAAGAGTTAGCACTACATACTGTACAACACTTTAAGGTGCCACTAACATATGGTGAACAAGCATATGGGGGTGGGGGTGTGCATGTCATAGTGATGGCAAACAAATCAAACATAGCAACCATCCTCACATCTCTCACTCAGTGCGTAAAGTATACGATATCCACCACTTCGATCACCCAATACTTTGCTATGATCACTCTGCCCCATGAAGTCACAACAGCTTCACTGCACTGATCCATAGCCACTAATCCTTCGCTATGTCCACTTTGCCCCATGGAGTCGTAAACACCCCACTGCACTGGCTCATAGCCTTGCTAATCCTTTACTATGTCCACTCCGCCCCATGGAGTCACAACGGCTCCACTGCACTGGTTCATAGTCTTGCTACGATCACTTTGCCCCTCGGGTCATGATGACTCTACTGCACTGATACGTAGCCCATCATTCCTTTTCAATGGTGAATCGAAGTTATGAACATCGACAACTCCTTAGCACATGTCCCACAGCAAATCCCAACCATGAAGTGAACTCATTGGTTCCCAACTGGATCCTGAGCTCTAACTTCCATTTGGACTACCTTTGCATCTCGGGTTATTGGTCATCACTGGATCGGTTCAGATCCCCAGTCCTTCTTCTCTGTCGGTTCAGATCCGTCTCCTTCCAAGTACTTCGAATCGGGTCGTGATCCACACCTCTAGTTCCAGCTCCACAAACAAATCGGGTCGGGTTTCCAATCACCATGAATTGGTTTGGTTCGGAGGTGGCTATACGGGTCGGGTCGGAGCACATGCTTCATTCTTTTCTCCCAACGTCGGATCGGTCTCCATCTCCACAGTCGGATCGGGTCGGGATGCTTCTGGCGGATCGGGTCGGTCGTAATCTCCTCCAAGTCTCAAGTCACCTCGTGGCATGCAGGCTTGGTTCGGGTGCAAGGGGGCGGATCGTGGATGGGCCACACGAATGGTTCGGTTCGGACCTCCCCATCCGATCCGATCCCTGTCCATTTTCTGCATTTTGTCCAGCGAGTTGTTTATGCTATTCGACGGTGTTTTCGACCATTCTAACTATCCTAATCAATCACAAACCATACCATACAGTCATAGCAACAAGTAGAAGTGACCTCAAACACCAAAGCATCAATATGATAGGTTAAAATTGATCAAACATAGCCAAAACCCCATATTTTCCCTTAAGTGTGCTTAAGTAAAACTAATGATATGATTAGCAAAACTTAACCAAATTAACCCAAGTTTCTAA
The DNA here is from genome assembly GCA_030737875.1 of Allium sativum. Taxonomy (NCBI): domain Eukaryota; kingdom Viridiplantae; phylum Streptophyta; class Magnoliopsida; order Asparagales; family Amaryllidaceae; genus Allium; species Allium sativum. The sequence continues at coordinate 489,379,732 of CM060916.1, forward strand.
CAAAGGTCTAAAACATCATTGAAGAATTTATAAATATTTGTAATAACCCGAATTTTTATAACATGTTAATACAAGAATCAAGGCAGAATTAAATTTTAAAATAAGAATCAAGGGAAATGGGTTGAGCCATTGCGTTCGTCTCGAAATTTTACATGAAATAGAGTCCGAGTTTTCGAAAATCGGAGTCCGTATGACCAAGTTATGGCCTGTACAAGTTTCAGCAAACTTTCAGGCAGACTGACCCCAGGTCGACCGTAGTGTCGACTGCACTGTCGACTTCCCCCCCCAGGTCGACTGTAGTGTCGACCTCCCCCCTGTACAGGTCGACCTGGTCGGCCTGGTGTGGCCCATAACCCATTTTTGAGGCCCGGGATGAGTTTTGATGGTCCGGATTGACTCTAGGGATGATCTAAGGGCCTAAATGAGTTCCTACATCTATAAATACAACCTAAGGCCTAACCCTAATTCACTACAACATGTCTAGCCACCATTATACTGCTAAAATCCCTCTTGGTCATGGCTGCCGTCTCTAATCTTCTTCTTAAGCTTTCATATGCAATCCAATGCAAAGATGAAGACTTCTACAACAATTCAAGGAGATGAATTAACAACTCTACAACGTTTCAACATCGATTTCAGTTCTTAAATTCGCTAGCCATTCTAGGTAAGTTCAAGTTACTTTTTAGATTAAAGTACTTAATTTTAATATAACTATGGAATAAAGTGTAATTGGATATAAGCATGTTTATCAATTCAGATCTATTCCTGTTTATCTTTGAACCTTGAGTTTTGAGACTTGTTCACCTCCATTCTTATGTCTAGTTCATGCTCTATTCAGTCGTTGTAAATCAGTTTCTTGGATTCATGTTGATATTATTATCAAGATCCAATCTTTATGCCCATCATGATGATTTTATGTTGTTTTCTCTCTGATCTTGTTTTATTGCAAAATTCTACCTTTCTCCTATTTATTTTCTTTTGATGAACCTAGATCAATTTCGAATCTTGGCCTAAACCATGATTTTGCGTACGATTGAATACGGGGAAAAGTATGGGAATATTACCTATTTGGATATATGTGATTGGTGGAATTGATGGCATAACATGAAAATTTGATATATGGGTATTATTGCCATTAATATGAAATTTGATAATTGGGTATCGCCATTAAAATGGTAATTGCAAGAATTGGGATTGGCATATGTAATTTGGCTAGAACTTAATAGGTGTAAATTGGCATAAATTTGGCATACATATAAAATGGCATGAACTGAACATATGTAGATTTGGTATGAAATGGGGCATATGTAAAACTGATATGTAATCTAGAACTTGAGCATATGTTAATTATGTGAGATTTGTAGTTGAAACACATATGATAATTTATGTCTTGAAAAGGGGCTAATACGAACACGCCTAAGTGGGTTTTTGGTAGTTGGCATGTAATAGCCTTAAAGGAGGGATAAATATAAATTGAGGTAAGTTGCCTTTAATGGCATAAGATAAATTGTGCTAAAATTGGTATGAATTTGCATACCATTAATTGATGAACATAATTGAGTCAATTATGGACATCGTTAAATTAGGAATTAATTAATAATTTTAATAGGGAAATTATTAAGACTGGGGTAAAAGATTATAAGCGATAATCAATGCTTAGGACACGAGGTTGGACTCATTTGTGACGTAAAACTGCCCGGACCCGCCCGGCGAATCCAGTAGTCACAAATGGTAGCCCAATGTGAGAGGTCCTAGGCCCAAATTAAAAGCGTAACAGTTGTAAAGACACGAGGTTAGACTCTTTTATGGTGTAAGACTGCCCGGACCCGCCCGACAAATCTAGCTGCCATACATGTCAGTCTAATGTGAGAGGTCTTTATAGGGTTACAGCCTTAATGAATTAAGAAATACTTAACCAGATAAACATGTGGTGGGACATGGGGGTTAAATGGGTGACATGTGGGTGACATATGGAAATACGAATAGTAATACTTAACCAACATAACATGGTAATTAGACCAGTGGGTAGGGTTAAGTAAACTAAGAACACTTAACCAATATGGTATGAATGAGTGGGTTAAGTAATATGATTAGGCTAATGACACTTAACCAATATAGTATGAATGGGTGGGTTAAGTAATATGACCAGGTTAATGACACTTAACTGTTATGACATGAATGGTTGAGTTAAGTAAATCATAATTAATGCCTAAGTGGGAATGATAACTTATGGAATAAAGTAAGTTCGGCGGAACAATAGATAAGATGAGATAACTTATGTAATAAGGAAAGATGTGCTTCATTGTAGATTAAGCAATATGTAAAGACAAGAATGAATTTACAATTGAAGGCGACATAAGTTATATTATAAAAAGGAACAAAACATTGGTTAGGTTGGATAATCCTCTGAGTATCAATCTGATGTTGATTCCGGTCTTCGGGGTTGGTATTTAGGGAATTATTCTCTCTCTCCAGTGTCTTTGTAAGTTAAGGGGTACTTGGTTGTAAAGATTGAATAAGAACATGTTATTGTACCATAACGTGGGTTAATGTATGAATCATAGGAATAACATGTTGTGAGCTTATTAATGGACTTAATATAGTGCAAGTTAAGGATTGAATTAATAAGCAAAGTTGAAGGTTGGTATGAATGGAAATAACCAAGTTAAATGATTAGACTGATGAGGTAGCACAAGTGCATAATTAATGGATAGACATAGGGTCTAATGGCAGATAAAGCCAAGGCGCTTGGTTAAACCCAGACGTTGGGGATAATATGAATGACATGTAAAATATAACCTATAAGCACTTAACCAAGATAAAGCATGTATTAAGACATGAGGATGATGTAGGGGTTAAGTGGGGGATATGGGTAACATGTAAGACATAACTGGTGTATACTTAACCAAAAATTGAGCATGTAAGTGGACATGAATAAGAAGGGGTTAAGTAAGAATTACTAGAGGGGACCAAGCATAGGTGGGAAGCTTGTGTCGAGGAAAGGGGACCCTTTTCAGACCAGTAGCCCATTACGTATCTTTGTGAGCTCGACCCATGTCGAGGACGGGACACGCATACTGGGTTTGATTGTAAGAGGTCAAAACGGGTTAGCGGTGGCAACGCAAGTCCAACGGGTTTCATATGCGTGTGTGGACCCGGGCTGGTAGGTAAGACGTTGTTGCATCGTGTAGGTATAAGCCGTGCATCTCTGTGTATCGGGTTGCCACTTTGGGGAATGATACACCCCACTATGGGGCCAGCACGGGTATCTACGAGTTAGGGAGCCGATCGAATGGGGAAGGTAGTGGGTACGACTAGTGGAGATAGGAGCAGGTGGCACCTATGACAGCAGCTAGGAGTACAACTACCATATTATGAATATTGTAATTAGAATGGGGAGGGTAGTGGGTACCACTAGTGGAGATAGGAGCAGGCGGCACCTATGACAGCAGCTAGGGGTACACGAAACTACCATTATTATTATCACTTATGTTCAGTAGGCAGGATCACCTTATTATATAACACGGGCTACTAGTTGGGACACTAGTAGGGGGTAAGGATCCTTGTTACATAGGACACTAGTTGGAGTACTAGTAAGAATACGGATCATTCCTTGTAAGACACTTGTGAGGATGCTAGTTAGGTGGTGCAGAGCAAATAGATATAACAGAAATCTTTTAATGGCGAAGCAGAGGAATCGGGATATGCTTGATAGGAATCTTACGAAATTATACTTAGTTTATCTTGAATGGGAACCTTGCGATGTTACTTGACAAAAACCACATCATGTTAACCTTAGTTATCTTGCCTGTTGCTTATTTTGTCATCATACTTATGTTTACTTTCAGTTTACTCATGCCATATTATCCTTAACTATTTTTATGCTGAAAGTCACTAGGACTTACTCAGTCTTTATGACTGACCCATTTTGTTTCGCCTCTTTTTCTTCCGTTCCCCCCCCCCCAGGTTCGCAGGGTGGGAATACAACTTAGTTCGGATCTTACCAAGCTCCAAGGCTCTTTCATGTATGGCTTGGATTTCTCTTGGCTATGGTTGCTTTGCTTTATTGGGGAATACTACAATTTGTTTTTATGCTTCTTTGTTTTTGAGCAAGACAAATAGTTTAACTATGTAATTGGGTATTGGAAGTTGATGGGCTTTTATTGTAAACGATCATATTTAATAAATGGTTTTAAGTACTTCCACTTTACTTTCCGTTGTTTTATATATGTCTGTCTTGTAATATTTCTGTTCCAGTACCCATAATGCTCCATTGAAGTTAAGGCATTCCCTTTGTGAGTGACCTTAATGGATGTGAGGTGTTACATTTGGTATCAGAGCAGAAGGTTACCAGACTGGGCAAAAGTTTTCAAAAACCTTCTGAACTAGTTTTCAAAACATTTACATAGAAGCAAATTTTCAAGAAAACTTTGTTTTGATTAAAAGGCATATTCCCCAAAGCCATATGCACAATCTTTTGATTCTCTCTTGAAATCTCTTCTCTCTCTTTTCACCATAGTTTCGTAGGCATCCGACTTATGTCAGAGGGCAAAGAAGTGCTCAACCTCCATCTGTAGCCGTAGTAGTTCCATCTACGTCTAATCTTATTTCATGTTGTGTAGAGTTGCCGTGCGTTGGAGGTAGCTTCTAAGGACTTGTCAACAAACTATACAAGGACAGTAAGAACAAGAGACTAGTTGTTATAGCTTAATCCATGAAGGAGGAAAAAGGTGAAAGAAAAGAGGCCAAAGTGAAAGAATAGTAGAACCCATGACAAGAGAGAGTATCTTTAGTATGGTAAGGAGGGAGTGTAGTATTATAGGACAAGGACAAGGGCAAAGGACAGGATCGTCGAGAGGGCAATTGTATGCTCTCACTACTAGCGTACCTAAGGGAGGTGGTAACGTTACTGTTAAATGTTTAGCTTTTCTTTTCTATCATCCCGCTAGAACTTTGTTTTTGTACATCGCATCCTTTTAATTCTGCTTCGATAGTTGAGTCTCTGCACCTTAGTACTAGCGTATTGGAGGATCCCAATTTTTGTCTCAAATCCTGTTGGGGAATTGGCTCATTTATTCATGATTTGTTTGGATTTGAGAATTTCTATACTAGGTATTGAGCTTAGAAGGAATGCTTATGATTTTTGGGCTAGGAGTGGATTCTAGGGATGGAGTGGTTATCCAATACGGGTGCCATTCTCGGTTTTGAAAGGAGGGTAGTTAGACTCTTGACTTGCCTCGGTAATGCCCTCGAAGTCTAGTAACCCTTAGGGTTTTTGCCATGCTTAGCTACCTAGAATCTCTAGATACATTTATTGATCCGCTCGAGTAGTGTTCGCCACTAAGGCGGATGGTTCATTTCACTTATGCATGTGATGTAGAAAATCGCCTTAGTAAGTACATTTAGCAACATGGTTGACATTTGTTTATTTTCAAGAGATAATTCATCTATGTGGAATACCTTCTAGTAAGTGAACGAGATCCAAGATTCACTAGTGAATTTTGGAGAGCTTATATGGAACCCTCAGTACACAGTTATGTTTGAGACCGAGTATACTAGAGGGAGAATAAGTGAAAGTGGAACGGGAGGCAACAGTGAAATGAGTTCCAACTCGTATTTTGGAAATAAGAATCAAGGAGCTATGAAATTGTGAAGTTAAAGACGGTCAAAGCACAATGGAGTTAAGCTCAAAGAAATGCGACTTAGAAGATTGAAGACTAGATTCGTGCATCACATCTCTTTTTAAGAGTATATTCTTGATTCCTTTTTCCTGTAGAGCTTACTTGCATGCTATCTTTTGTGTATATCCTCTCGGTCCTATTCTCAATCCAATTTCTGTTGCAAACCCCATAGGGAGTATGACTCATCTGTTAGTTTTACATGTTGGGGCTTGAGGGTGTCCGTTGGGTTGATTAAACCTTTTGGGTTTTATAGGATATGGGTTGGTTTTAGGAAGGGATTTCTTGTGACCTAAAAGGAGTCCATCATGCTTAGTTTCCTAGAATCACATATATATTGGTTGGGTTGAGAATTTCTTTGGGTGTCAGTCTGATGTTGATTTCGGTCTTCGGGGCTGGTGCTTAGGGAATTCTTCTCCTAATCAGTATATATGTGACGTAGATTTCCAGCTTTGAAGTGCGCAGAATTTTTACTTGCTTCTATCATTCGACTATATCTTTAGGTAGGAACAGTTGGGTGTAAACATGTGTTTGAGACATGTTATGATTGATGGTTGCAAGTGGTTGCAAGTGGTTGCTAGTGGTTGCTCGTGGATGCATATACACGCACATTAGGCACTAGATCGGCTCAGTCACCTTTCATATTGCATATGCATGAGTGTTTACACTTGTTTATGGATGAAATTGAATGTGTTATCATACGGATGTTGCATATGGATGGATGTTTGTGCACACATATAGTGTTTACGTGACTAGGACTATTTGCATACATGTTGAACTCATGGCACTAAACATATTTTGCATCTAGAAGATCAATCAGGCCTGATCATTTGCATTAGACAAGGAACATATACACACACTTCTTGCATATGTTCATACAGCATTAGAAATTTCTTAAGGACAATAAATGCCTGTGATTGATGATTGAGTAGATGGATGATTGGATGGTAGGACACATTCTTCTTAACTTGAAGATTTCGGGGACGAAATCCTTTAAGGAGGGGAGAATGTAATAACCCGAATTTTTATAACATGTTAATACAGGAATCAAGGCAGAATTAAATTTTAAAATAAGAATCAAGGGAAATGGGTTGCGCCATTGCGTTCGTCTCGAAATTTTACATGAAATAGAGTCTGAGTTTTCGAAAATCGGAGTCCGTATGACCAAGTCATGGCCTGTACAAGTTTCAGCAGACTTTCAGGCAGACTGACCCCAGGTCGACTATAGTGTCGACTGCACAGTCGACTTCCCCCCCAGGTCGACTGTAGTGTCGACCTCCCCCCTGTACAGGTCGACCTGGTGTGGCCCAGAACCCATTTTTGAGGCCCGGGATGAGTTTTGATGGTCCGGATTGACTCTAGGGATGATCTAAGGGCCTAAATGAGTTCCTACATCTATAAATACAACCTAAGGCCTAACCCTAATTCACTACAACATGTCTAGCCACCATTATACTGCTAAAATCCCTCTTGGTCATGGCCGCCGTCTCTAATCTTCTTCTTAAGCTTTCATATGCAATCCAATGCAAAGATGAAGACTTCTACAACAATTCAAGGAGATGAATTAACAACTCTACAACGTTTCAACATCGATTTCAGTTCTTAAATTCGCTATCCATGCTAGGTAAGTTCTAGTTACTTTTTAGATTAAAATACTTAATTTTAATATGGCTATGGAATAAAGTGTAATTGGATATAAGCATGTTTATCAATTCAGATCTATTCCTGATTATCTTTGAACCTTGAGTTTTGAGACTTGTTCACCTCCATTCTTATGTCTAGTTCATGCTCTATTCAGTCGTTGTAAATCAGTTTCTTGGATTCATGTTGATATTATTATCAAGATCCAATCTTTATGCCTATCAAGATGATTTTATGTTGTTTTCTCTCTGATCTTGTTTTATTGCAAAATTCTACCTTTCCCCTATTTATTTTCTTTTGATGAACCTAGATCAATTTCGGATCTAGGCCTAAACCACAATTTTGCGTACGATTGAATACGGGGAAAAGTATGGGAATATTACCTATTTGGATATATGTGATTGGTGGAATTGATGGCATAACATGAAAAGATGATATATGGGTACTATTGCCATTAATATGAAATTTGATAATTGGGTATCGCCATTAAAATGGTAATTGCAAGAATTGGGATTGACATATGTAATTTGGCTAGAACTTGATAGGTATAAATTGGCATAAATTTGGCATACATATAAAATGGCATGAACTGAACATATGTAGATTTGGTATGAAATGGGGCATATGTAAAACTGATATGTAATCTAGAACTTGGGCATATGTTAATTACGTGAGATTTGTAGTTGAAACACATATGATAATTTATGTCTTGAAAAGGGGCTAATATGAACACGCCTAAGTGGGTTTTTGGTAGTTGGCATGTAATAGCCTTAAAGGAGGGATAAATATAAATTGAGGTAAGTTGCCTTTAATGGCATAAGATAAATTGTGGTAAAATTGATATGAATTTGCATACCATTAATTGATGAACATAATTGAGTCAATTATGGACATCGTTAAATTAGGAATTAATTAATAATTTGAATAGGGAAATTATTAAGACTGGGGTAAAAGATTATAAGCGATAATCAATGCTTAGGACACGAGGTTGGACTCATTTGTGACGTAAAACTGCCCAGACCCGCCCGGCGAATCCAGTAGTCACAAATGGTAGCCCAATGTGAGAGGTCCTAGGCCCAAATTAAAAGCGTAACAGTTGTAAAGACACGAGGTTAGACTCTTTTATGGTGTAAGACTGCCCGGACCCGCCCGACAAATCCAGCTGCCATAAATGTCAGTCTAATGTGAGAGGTCTTTATAGGGTTACGACCTTAATGAATTAAGAAATACTTAACCAGATAAACATGTGGTGGGACATGGGGGTTAAGTGGGTGACATGTGGGTGACATATGGAAATACGAATAGTAATACTTAACCAACATAACATGGTAATTAGACCAGTGGGTAGGGTTAAGTAAACTAAGAAAACTTAACCAATATGGTATGAATGAGTGGGTTAAGTAATATGATTAGGCTAATGACACTTAACCAATATAGTATGAATGGGTGGGTTAAGTAATATGACCAGGTTAATGACACTTAACTGTTATGACATGAATGGTTGAGTTAAGTAAATCTTAATTAATGCCTAAGTGGGAATGATAACTTATGGAATAAAGTAAGTTAGGCGGAACAATAGATAAGATGAGATAAATTATGTAATAAGGAAAGATGTGCTTCATTGTTGATTAAGCAATATGTAAAGACAAGAATGAATTTACAATTGAAGGCGACATAAGTTATATTATAAAAAGGAACAAAACATTGGTTAGGTTGGATAATCCTCTGAGTATCAATCTGATGTTGATTCCGGTCTTCGGGATTGGTATTTAGGGAATTATTCTCTCTCTCCAGTGTGTTTGTAAGTTAAGGGGTCCTTGGTTGTAAAGATTGAATAAGAACATGTTATTGTACCATAACGGGGGTTAATGTATGAATCATAGGAATAACATGTTGTGAGCTTATTAATGGACTTAATATAGTGCAAGTTAAGGATTGAATTAATAAGCAAAGTTGAAGGTTGGTATGAATGGAAATAACCAAGTTAAATGATAAGACTAATGAGGTAGCACAAGCGCATAATTAATGGATAGACATAGGGTCTAATGGCAGATAAAGCCAAGGCGCTTGGTTAAACCCAGACGTTGGGGATAATATGAATGACATGTAAAATATAACCTATAAGCACTTAACCAAGATAAAGCATGTATTAAGACATGAGGATGATGTAGGGGTTAAGTGGGGGATATGGGTAACATGTAAGACATAACTGGTGTATACTTAACCAAAATTTGAGCATGTAAGTGGACATGAATAAGAAGGGGTTAAGTAAGAATTACTAGAGGGGACCAAGCATAGGTGGAAAGCTTGTGTCGAGGAAAGGGGACCCACTTCAGACCAGTAGCCCATTACGTATCTTTGTGAGCTCGACCCATGTCGAGGACGGGACACACATACTGGGTTTGATTGTAAGAGGTCAAAACGGGTTAGCGATGACAACGCAAGTCCAACGGGTTTCATATGCGTGTGTGGACCCGGGCTGGTAGGTAAGACGTTGTTGCATCGTGTAGGTATAAGCCGTGCATCTCTGTGTATCGGGTTGCCACTTAAGGGAATGATACACCCCACTATGGGGGCCAACATGGGTATCTACGAGTTAGGGAGCCGATCGAATGGGGAAGGTAGTGGGTACGACTAGTGGAGATAGGAGCAGGCGACACCTATGACAGCAGCTAGGAGTACAGCTACCATATTATGAATATTGTAATTAGAATGGGGAGGGTAGTGGGTACCACTAGTGGAGATAGGAGCAGGAGGCACCTATGACAGCAGCTAGGGGTACATGAAACTACCATTATTATTATCACTTATGTTCAGTAGGCAGGATCACCTTATTATATAACACGGGCTACTAGTTGGGACACTAGTAGGGGGTAAGGATCCTTGTTACATAGGACACTAGTTGGAGTACTAGTAAGAATACAGATCATTCCTTGTAAGACACTTGTGAGGATGCTAGTTAGGTGGTGTAGGGCAAATAGATATCATAGAAATCTTTTAATGGCGAAGCAGAGGAATCAGGATATGCTTGATAGGAATCTTACGAAATTATACTTATTTTATCTTGAATGGGAACCTTGCGATGTTACTTGACATAACCACATCATGTTAACCTTAGTTATCTTGCCTGTTGCTTATCTTGTCATCATGCTTATGTTTACTTTCAATTTACTCATGCCATATTATCCTTAACTATTTTTATGCTGAAAGTCACTAGGACTTACTCAGTCTTTATGACTGACCCATTTCTTTTCGCCTCTTTTTCTTCCGCCCCCCCAGGTTCGCAGGGTGGGAATACAGCTTAGTTCGGATCTTACCAAGCTCCAAGGCTCTTTCATGTATGGCTTGGATTTCTCTTGGCTATGGCTTGCTTTGCTTTATTGGGGAATACTACAATTTGTTTTTATGCTTCTTTGTTTTTGAGCAAGACAGATAGTTTAACTATGTAATTGGGTATTGGAAGTTGATGGGCTTTTATTGTAAACGATCATATTTAATAAATGGTTTTAAGTACTTCCACTTTACTTTCCGCTGTTTTATATATGTCTGTCTTGTAATATTTCTGTTCCAGTACCCATAATGCTCCATTGTAGTTAAGGCATTTCCTTTGTGAGTGACCTTAATGGATGTGGGGTGTTACAATATTTTTCCATATTTTTAACATGCATAAATTCGCTAATTAACACTAATTACCCTTAATTAACCATAATTAGTGAGGGACTATGCAATCACTCACCTTAGCCACAAGTAAACCTTAGATCTGAAATAAATCCCTGATACAGCGCAATTACCAATGCTAAACAGTAGCTCTAATCTTGATTTGGTGAAGATCTCCCTTGATTTGATGTTGCTAAGCTTAATCCTTGATTAGAAAGTGATTTGGAGGTGATTTAGAGGTTGGAGGCCATTTTTAGGGTTTCTAAGAGGTAAATGGAGGCTAGAAAACTGAAATGGAATGAAACCCTAACTCTTTTCAGCCTCCCCATAACCCTATTCCCGAAATGGGTTATGGGCCCATTCACTAATCACCCTATTTGGCCCGGTTAAGCAGTTTTTCACCTTCCAAACTTTATTTCAGCCATATCTCCCAAACGGTAGGTCCGTTTAGCTATTATGACTACTCTACGGAAATGTAAACCATCAAACGAATCTAATGGAAGTGATTTCAGGTCAAAATTCCTTTTCACTCAAAAGTTATGGCCAAAACAAGATCAGCTAGGGGCAAAACGGTCATTTAAAAATCGGCAAAAATCATGAACATGGGAAATGACCCCAATGGTCGTTTCCCAAAGCCACATGACCATATGACTTCATATAAGAAAGAAATAAATATTCTACGATCCTCTGGTGCGTAGAATGCGGGTTGTTACACAATAGGTTTAAACTTGTTTTGAATTGTTGAATCTGTTGGGTTAAGTTAAAATCAACATGTTTGTATTTTTACACTTAGCGAATATAAGTGCATGTTGAAATTTTGATATAAGTATTGAATGGATTATAAACCTAAATGAAATTGAACCTATTTATAATAAGAGCTTAATAAGAAAGAACTATGGGAATATAATTGTATTAATTGTAGAAATTGTTCAAAAGTAAAGTGCTTGTGAAAATGAAATGTTTGGTTTATATAACTTGAGGTGAATTGCTTGAACAATTCAGAAATAATAGCAGTATTGAATTATATACTAAGTATGAAAACAAAGTTGAATAAAAGAAAATTGGTATATTAATTAAACCAATTGGAATAAGTACTTAAGATTTACGTAGGTTGTTTTATTCGCTTTGCGATTTGATCCATTTTCGAGTGCGTGATTTTGTGGTAGTTTACACCATTCCGAGCTGGTATTTTTCACTCAATTCTTGAGGACAAAGTTAGATACAGGAATTTTTTATAAGATTATGTGATTCTCTATCGTAGTATATGGCTATATAAGGAGAATGGCAGTTTCTATTCAAGAAACCAGTTCTGAGTCCGTAATAGAGTGATCGAGTGAACAATACCGGTTTGGAATTGAAATTATGTGATTGAATAAGTGATTGAATTCAATATTGCGTACAAATGGCTTATGTATATCGTATGTGCTTTAAGAAAAAAGTTCATAGTATGTTATTTACTTGTGGAAAATTTTGGGAATTAAAACTTTGAATTGTTTACGGTAGGGTGAATGATTGGTTAAGTGTTAACCTGAGGCTATTGAGCATAAGGTGATGCTTGATGGATTGTTTATCATCCTTGTGTGGTGATGGGGTTTCAAAACTTGAATTAACCTCAAGTTATGATTGTTAGTAATATGATATTGTTATGTGATTGTTGCTTATGGATTTGCACCATTATTACCAGTTGCATCATATTTGATTGTTGTATATGATTTCTAGGTTGTTTATGCAAATGTTGGAGTTATCATGTTACTTATCTATTTGCTTAACTTTCTTTTGGGTTATGAAAGTGTATGCAGGTTTATGGAAGCAAATGGTGCTAGTCGCTTCTTGATTTCATAAATGGAGATTTGTCTGCCTGACAAATAGGTACACATTTATGTTATTGATTGGGGTTGATGGATTTTATGTCCACGATATGGTTGGCCACTTGGCTTTTATTTCTTTTTGAGTGATTAGAGGGACCTGCGAGGCATTTGAAAAAAAATTCAGACCTCTCCGTACAAAGGAAATGTAGGCGAAATTTTCTGTAAAATTCAGGCATTAGAAAAATTTAACAAGATTTTGAAAATAAATTTTTTGAATTAAAGTTAATGGGTTTGTGACATTCGTCCTAACTTGTGATTTCGGGACGAAATCCTTTTAAGGGGGAAGAATGTAATGACCCAGATTTTTAATATCAGAATATTTAATTTATTTAAACACAAAGATGATTAAATTAGAATTTTAATAACTTGAATTCAAAATATATGAGTTATTTAATATAACTGAATCGAATTTGGAATTTAATATGGAATTAAATTGATTTCAAAGCTTATGGAAAATTCTATTTGAATGTGAACGATAATAATAAATTATTATTGAAGAATCAAAATGTTTGAAAATCGATTAAATATTAGTTTAAATTTATTTACATGTAAAAATGATGATTTTGCAAACAGTCTCAGAATTCAATGAAGCCAATTTTATTGAGTCCAGAATATTGAAATATAGCGGAATGTCAACTTTCGTGACAATCGGACGGACCGAGTGGTCGTACGAGCTTATAACGCTCAAGTGAATATAATCGAATATAATATTATAAATATCTTGAAAATATCTAAACAAATATCTAAAACATGGTTCCCTTAGAAACCTAATTCTCATCGTCTCTTTTATCTGTAGAAAATGAGGCCGCCAATTCTTCTTTTCTTCAATCAATTAAATAGCAAGTTTTACTCAACGAAATCGGAATATTTTAGATCCATTGGAACCATATACTCGAGAGCTTTAGCTTGGTGTGTGCAGAAGTGGGTGCGATGAACTTCCTTGGGAATTGACTTTTATCCAGCGGAGTTAGGGTTGAAGCTCGTCAACGTTGTGGTGGGGGATGGTCCAAGGCAAGGTGGCGGTGATGTTCAGGGTTATGAGGCGAGTCAGATGGTGGAGTTGTTGGGAATTTCAACACTTTTTGTGCCGATGCCTATAGCGTGAGCTACTGTAGAAGGCATGAGGTCGGAAGTTGGAGGGCTGTAGCGAGTTGGAAACGATGGTGATGGCCAGGCGCGGTTTTGGGTGAGCTTGGCAACGACGAAGTCGGATTTTGGAATCGTCGAGCGGTTTGTGGTGTCATTGGAATTCATGCACGCTGGGTTAAGATGTGATGCACAGGGGATGCACGATTTTCAGTTGAGGAGAGGAAGAAAGGGCCGACACGTGTTTTAGGGGTGAGGTATTTTTATTAATTAAATAATTAAGTGAAATTAATTTCTCTTAATCCTCATTTAACTTGAAAACCCCGTATCTAGCCATACGACGTCGGATTTATGAACCGTCAGTTACGTTGGGATTGTAACGAAGGATACTACTAGCAGGCAGTGGATTAGGATCATTTTGGGAGGACTAGAATTTTATCTAACTTCAAATGCCAGTTTGAAATTCGATAAAAAAACGTATTATCGTCGTTTGGAATGGATGGTGAGTTTAACTCACGCTTATTACTATACTATTGTACCATATAAAAGTATTGATTGCTTATTTACATATTTATATGTACAATTGATTATTTGGGTGATTTACTGCTTTATTGATGGTTGTCGATATATTAACTCCCATCTGTGAATGGGTGATCCTTTGACACTACATGCGATAGCAGAAGATCCATCTTATATGAATTAGTTATTATAGAGTTTTATTACATATATATATATATATGTGCTAAGATATGAGCTGTGATGTAGGGGGATAGGTTGGAGGAATCCAATAGTATTCCTCAATATGATTGTTACAGTATTTATATTCGTATGTTGTATTATGAATTTATTGTGTGTTAAACCTGACTGTGGATCCCATGATTATATAACGTTGTTATAAGTGAAATTGTCGTGAAGGGAATATATTATTTTATATAATATATATTGAGTTTGTCTATTTCACCCAATTTGGTGTGTCTGACATAACTGGACTGAATTGGGAAATTATATGAATTCGTATGGAAAGTGGAACTAAATGATTTTAAATATAAAACGGTCTTTTAAATTTTTTTGTTTTAAACCTATTTTTAAGCTATTATATTATATATACATTTTAAACTCTTTTTATTTTAAACCTATTTTTAATTTATTTTATTATATATACATTTTAAACTCTTTTAATTTTAAACCTATTTTAGAGCTATTTTACTTTATATATATTTTGAAATAAACTAAGTCTTTTTTATTATATTTGAAAATGATTTTTGGGTTGTAACACATATGTTATAATCAATGGTTTAGAAATCACTAGTATTTCACCATGTAGAATATTTATCTATATTTACACCTTTAAAGGAATAATTTAAAGACGGAAATAAATATACAAATGATTTTGGGTTTACAGTAACAATGTGTTATTTACATTCGTCTTTAACCCAATCGGATTATATCAATGAAGTTAATATGTTTGAATCTTTAAACGAAGGTTTAAAGATGATTATAAAGGAATTGTTTTGGGTTTGTTGTAAACCGTGCTTTCGCAAAACTTGTTTTTAAACCCTTTGAATATAGTTTAACTGAAATATATAGTTTAACGAGTCTGAATATACTTAGGTCTTTAATAATGAATTTTGAAGATAGAAACAAGTATAGAAATATTTCAGGATAAAGATATTGAATAAAATATTTAACTTATAAAAGAGAAGAGGTTCGTTATTAAACAATGATTTTAACCTCTTTGATTATATTTTAACAAATCTTAGAAATGAATTATGGATATACTTATACCAGAGGGATAAGAATATGAATACGTTTTGAAGTATTGAAGCTAAAAAGGAAATCTTGGAATTAAATTGTGATTATACTTATACCATAGGGATAGGTATACTAAAATCCTTTTCAAGTAGTAAGGCTATAAAGGAATAGAGAATTAGTAGAATATATACATATACCCCTTTTATACGTATAAGCTGAATATATACACAAGTATATAAAGGAATATTAATCGAGTATTAGTTATTGACTAATAAATGAAGTCTTATTAACAAATGAATTTTTATTAGATAAAAGGAGTTTTACTAATAAAAGAGGCTTTAATTAATGAAAGATTAATTAAATGGGAAAGGGATTAGAAGCCATTTGTATGAGTTAATCAAGCTTTGAATATTACCATGCTATGTGACTTGATAGTGATTTGGTTGTCTATCACGCTTTGTGACCTTGTTAGTGCCTTGGAAGTTTATTTAGTTGTTATGCAAATTAAGCGTGCCTGTTTCCCATATACAATCGTCAATTGTGTGAATTATAGTCAGTTTCAACTATAGAATTTGACCTTAAATATAGCGGCTGGTTTTGAGGAGATCTTACCGATCAATCATCAATCAACACCGATCCCCTTTATACATATTTATTATGAAACCTTTCATTTCCCTAATTCTCCTTAAATATCTTTACCCAAATGTTTTTCCACTCGCTTAGCCTCTCACGATTTAAAAAAAAAACATTTCCATATATTCACGACTCCTTCTTTCTGTATTTCAAAAATATACATTATCAACATTGGAAAAATATTTCCATATCTTATTCACGAATCACTATTTTTTCACATCCATCAATCCCTAACCGTAGACTAGTAAGAGAACAACTCCCTAAGTATCAACCCCGAAGGCCGAAACCAACATCAGATCGATACTCAGAAAGCTATTCAACTTAACTAATTTCCAGTCAGTTCCTAATTTCCTTAAATCCATTCTTAACTTCAAAATCATTTCATTTCTATACTTAGAAAACATCTTTGGTTATATTTGGAAAACATTTCCAAAACCCATTTATATAGATTCAACGAACGTTGTATAAAACATTGATTATAACGATAGTGTTATAATATCTGCTCAAAATATTAGAAATATAACTTTGATTCTTTATTCGAATAAATAAATATTAATTAATTAATTTAAATAAATAATCTTGATTAAAACGGGAGGTAAATAGTACCTTCCTGAATTCGATATAATCGAATGTCACTGTATAGCTTTCTTTCGAATAATCTGTAGTAGATCTATGTTCCAAATGTCGGAATAAACTCACCGTTTCAGGTTAACTTGATTTCTAAATTCATTTTTGAATTTATCCTTTAAATATTTACCAATTTCCTTTATCACCATTCCAATTTGCAAAGCGTTTGGTTTTAAACCATTTTTCACTTTTAACGTGAATAATATTCCTTTACAGAAATCTGGACTTATTATATCAATCAAGTCTTGATTTTTATTTATTTATACTATTATAGATAAAAATCCATTTATCGAGTTATTTTATAAATTCATACAAATATCCCACTTTGTGAACTCTGTTTATGAGTCAACTCCTTGCTAATTATGTATCAAGTTTATAACTTCATATCGCTTACATATTCTATTGTAAAGTATTGGTTTTAAACCAACATCAATTATCTTGTAAATTTCCAAATATAATTTCTAAAATAAATAAATTATTTTAATAACATTCGACATTGTCAAATTATAATTACAAATCCATGTAGTTTTGTTCAATTTATATTCACATTTCGAACCTCGAAATAAATTCAATGATATTCCTTTCTATTACTCATTTTTGGATTAACGTTCATGGATTATTTAATAATAAATATTTAGCAATAATTATTTTATTCCATTTATAAATATCGTTAATAAACCAAGCCACTTTTTTTTATATAATTAAACAAGTTATTATATTCTACTCAATCGAACTCCCATTTCTATTTTAAAAATAGAAATTCCTTTTTTTTTAAAACCCCAATTTCTCTTCTAGTATATTCAAATATATTTTTACGGTATTTAAATACCAATTATTTCAGGTCAATGTTGTTCAAACATCACAAAATACACAATAATCAACACCAAATTATTTGTCACATCATATAATGCAATATATGAAAAAAAACAATAACATAATTATTAAGGAACATAGTTGGATTTGTCCAACCTGTTTCCCTGCATCCACACACGTTAATCAACACTAATTTCATGTCGATATGAGATACTAAAATAAATAGAATCAGTATTAAATCAACGATTTATATATATAACTATATATATTGTTTTAATCAATTAATTAGCAATTCATCCAAACAACCACACAAAAATCAATCATCATTTATCAAAATTAAATAACATTTAAAATATTCGAGAATTGGACAGAGTTTGTGAGTTTACTCACTTTGGTCGTTAATCGTTAAATAACGGTTATTGTCGGTTGATTAAATCAGACGTTTTTATTTTGGCTAAAATCGTAGCATGCTCCAAAACTTTCCAAGCCAGTTCCAATGCGTAGCCTATGACCATATGATTCCAACGTGACAGATGGTTCGTAATTCTGACTACGTATGGAAAAGGTGTTAGTTTCACAAGTTAATACATGTTTAAATTAAAATAAACTTAATTTTATTAAATAATTGGGGTCACCGTCTTTTCCTGGCCCAAATCTGATTTAAAACCCACGCTTGTGCTTCAATCTTTCCCGAACCATCTACTCTCAGTTGCTCATTTATATCCATCATTCCGAATTTACCTCTAACACAAACTCCAGTATTTTTCTACCGATAATCGAATGCTCATTTAAAACCCACGATTGCTTGGCACGCCCAGCTTCTTTCCACCATCTCCTACCTGCACATGATTCCATGCATGACCATTTCCCTTTTTTTAATTTCTCTACAAACTGGGCTTCAACTTAAAAACCGGCCAATGCCCATACAAACCACCCGCTTAAAATGATACTCCTCCTTCCTCATATTCATGAAGTTGCTTCTCCAATATTTCCGTTCCACCATTGCCGGTTCTCTCCATCTGTTCTTTCCCTTCATTCCTCCATGCTTATCCAAACTAATATCACAAAAATTCATCTTATCTAAATCTTCACCCTACCATCACCTCATAGTTGAACTTGGCCTTCCCCAGCAATGTCCGACTTCGACCTCACTCCACTGCCACCCAACAAAAATAGCGACTTCAACGGCCGTCTCCTGGTGCTATAGTGCTTCATCAACCCCTCTTACCACCATTACTCTAAGCTTGACACTACTTTGAGAGTTGCGGCTCCAACACCAGTCCCAAACACATAGCTAGTAGCAAAAACAAAAGTTGCTGCGTCGATTTTTGATCTTAGGTATGATGATCGATCCTCATAAAACCTACCCAGATGAAGCGGATTGTATTTGTATATGTTTCCATTTTTTAGAATGGATGGGTGAATTTAAAAAAAAGAAAAAAATTGAAAGAAAGAATACTGGTCTCTCTCTCGCATGAAGCTTCGTAAGAAAGCAACGTTAGCCATGTATGTATAGACTAAGAAGACTTGGCACCCACGGTGTAGCATTATAGGGGAGAGTAGGTCTGGTGTATGGTTCCTTGGACATGAAGTTTTAGGTTTGTAGAAGGCGTAGGTAGCTGAAACATGCTCTGCAAGATGAAAGAATAGGTTAGGTCCTTTCTTTTCTTCCCAGCCATGTGTGTATATAATAGGTACTCCCAGTTTCTATATCCTTTCGAATTGTCAAGTTTTGATGCATCAAATTTTATTGCACGTTTAGTTTTCACTTTTGTTCTAGTATTATTTAGACTGGAATGGTTACATCCCTTGTAATTTGTCATTTCATTTTAGTTTTAAATATTCTGTCTGTAGATTAGGATTCAAGTTCTATTGAATAAAATAATATTGAATACCATGATAATAATACATACCTCCAAGGTATATTCAAGTTAATAGTTTTCTTTGCCTTCTTTCCTTTCTATTATTATCAAATGCATACAAGTACTTCATAAGTCTTACATACGCTAGTATGAGTTATATATCTATTTGCGCTTAATTGCTTGTATTAAAATATATATACTTGTTCCACCAGGTTCTCACATGTTTTATTGTTATGTTTTACATAATCCTGTCCTGCAGGTTGGGTCTGCTACTAGTGTCTAAGACAACATAGGGTCGTTGCAGGGATGTTTACTTCAAAATGAAGGTAGGAAAAAATAGAAGACAACGTGACGACGAAGCAGGCTTAGCGTGCTCGTTACAATTTTTTTTTCATATACGAACCGTTATGAACAAAAATAAAAATATTGTTATGACGAGCAATGTGCCATGATCCAAAATATAATGATATAGACAAAATAACTTAGTTTGTGAAACCCCAAAATGTTGATTCTGGGTGCAAAATACTCCTAATAAAAAGTTGTTTATTTCCCAAAATAAAAATTTCAGAAAAAATCTATAAATTAAGTTAAGCATACGTCTCAAAAATCTTATCCCAACTCAAAACCTATATTTAATTATATTAAATAAATCGTTATGGTTTATAAATGATTCCATAGCGACTATTTTAAAATTTGATTTGGACATAACTTACATTCTATAATACGAAATCTCGATTTTTCACTTCCATTAGAAAAATACAGTTCCCTAGATTCCAACGTTTCTTGTTTCGAAGAAATCCGACTTATAACGAATCCTATATAGTTGTTTAAAGTTCAAAATGTAATACTACGAACTACCACGCCGTTACGAGCTCGATCATAATTTATACATTCAACTGTCGTTTATATAAATATATTCGTTATTCTAATTCGAATATAAACTCGATTATTTTTTTTAAATAATCCAATTTACACAGAATTTCCAATTCAGTTATTTCTGACTATTGCGGAAATTAAATTTTATTATCCCATTATTTAAATTTATTAAATAATCAAAATTATTTAAATTCAAACTATTTAAATTATCAAACCAATATATTAAAATAATTAAATAAATTAATTATTAAATTGCTATAAATTCCATGATGTTACATTCCTTCCCCCTTAAAAGAATTTCGTCCCCGAATTTATTAAGTTGGAAAACTGCTATAAATTTTTATTAACCAAGTTAAAAATAATTTGTTTTATCTCTTTAATTTCAGTTTCAACTCAACCAATTTATCTCTGTTAAAATATTAATTCATTCCTACTAACGAAAATTTCAAAAGATCCTGAAAATTTTCTAACACTTTAAAATTTTCAAAAATTTCGCCAGCGTCTCCTTTGCATTGCTCAATCGATACAACTACAACATGCCTCTCAAGGTCTTCTTCAATCAAAAAGAAAATTAAATAGCCAAGCGGCTTACCAATTAGGCTCATAAATCTCATACTCATATAAAATATAAACTTGTACCTTTTTGTCGAGTATTCAACTCTTTCTTTTCCATTTGCTCTCAATTCGACATATACTCTAGCATTCCAATTGATCTCTAATCCATTTATCCTCAAATCTAATTATCCTCTTATATCCAAGACGAATTATATTCCAAACTCCAGTTCCAATCTCAATCTCAAATTATTATTCAATAATCCAATTTCATTCCAGCTTATTTCTATTTCAATCCAATTCTATTTAACTTAGTTTAAGTTAAATTCTAATTTATTTATTCACTTCCACCATTTCAATTTATTTAACTCCATAAGTTAAATTTAATTTCTGAATTCAAATTCCTGGATTTTATTCCAAATCAGTTTGAAATCATATAATATTTACATATAATAATAGTAGTTCAAAACATTTGAATTTCTGAACAACATATTTCCTTAACCAATTAAAAAATATATATATGGTAGTAATCCGTCACTTGGAAACTCGAAAATGAACACTGATGATGCTGCAATCACCATCAGAATTATTTTCCAGCGACTGAAGTGAGTTCAATACTATATCATCTTCGAAACTTATTTTCAAATATTCCCATTATTTCAAAATATCCTTTCCAACACTTGGAAAACATTTCCAAATTTCTCAGGACCTTAAAATTTTAGTATTTTAAATCCAAAATCCATTTATAAACACTTTTCCAAATTCCAAAATTTTAATTTCAAATCTGGTTTGATTCCGTATTTAATTCATCTAATTCTATATGTTTCACTCATAATAATTTTGATTGGTTATATATATAACCATCTCAATTATAACATATTCGATTATAATAACAACCAACATATCAAATATAATAATTCCGATATATGTACTTTTTATATAAAAATATAATTTGGGTAAATTATTTCATTTACCCTTTTTTCAAAACATACTGTGTCGGTTTATCGTATTCGAATGCTTAGAAATCCCTATCGACAATGTGGTGCCCCACCGTAGACCAGAATTCATAATCCACTCAACCAATAATCTCCATAATATAAAACCATTTTTATATAATCTAGAAATATGCTCTCTCGTATATATGTACTCAACTCAATCTAGTGTATTACTAACCTCATCTCTACTGAGTTTTGTCATAGAGCCAAGGCAATAACTTATCCTTCAGCTCTGATACCACTGTGATGAACTAAGGATTTTCGACCCCGAAAATCAACATTTAACACCATGTCAACTATTCAGGTATCGAAAATACTTGACCATTAATAGAAAGATGCAACACCCCGCATTTTTAATGAAATTAAAAATATGGAAATATGTATATATATACATAGATATATTTAAGAGAAAAAATAAATATTGCAACAAAACATGAAAAAGAGGAATGAGAGAAGAATAATGTTGAGCATTGTTCTAAGGTTTGTAAACAAAAGACTTAGTGGCTCATTTGGTTAGAGAACATGACTTGTATACAAGAGGTTCTGAGTTCAATCCCCGCCAGTGCCAAATTTTTTGTTTTAGGGGAATGGCTAAAAAGTGGCTTAGTGTGAACGCAGTTCAATAAGAAAAAGAGGTTTAGTGTGAAAAGGGTTAAAAAGAATATATATATATATATATATATATGTGTGTGTGTGTGTGTGTGCGTGACATGCGGGTGTCAACACCCATGTTGTTGCGCATCATGTTGCACATATGGAGCATTTTTATTTGTTGATGACGATTTTTGGAGTTTTAGGGCTTACGTGGCTTTATCTGATTAGTCTGCTGACATGTCTTTTCATTCTGGATGGCTTAGATGAATCCTAGTCAGATCTAAGGGTTCTAATATATCCTACACATCTATATAAGCACACATAAACCTAAACCCTAATCTAAACTAAATTCATTCGTAAGCCGCCATGCTGCTGCATCCTAAACTAACGTAGCCTCCACCATAACTAATCAAATTCAAGATGAAAGATAAAGATCAAAGCCTAAGAATAGTAAAAAGAGAACGATTCTACAAATGCCCAATTCTCTTCTCTGTGAGTACAACTGCTTTCACAAGATAATTAATTAAAATAATTATGATAAGTTGTGATCTGAACTGTGAGAATATGCATGTTCAATCATATGCTATTAGCCAGTTCTGTTATCATCTATTTTGTTAATATATGCCAGTTTGGTATCATATGTAATTAGATTCATTTTATGATGTTAATTCCTATGTCTAATTACATATCACTACAATAGATTTTGTCTTTTATAGCGGTCTATAGCCGCTATTAATAACAGTTATAGCGGTTCCATAAACGCTATATATCGACATGTTATAAAAAACTGCTGAGTATTTATAACACATAAAAAACCGCTATAAAAGAGCTTGGTTTTATAACACAAAATTTCCGCTATGTTATTTAAAGACAATAGCTCATCCAAACTGCTATTAAACATCTAAATCTGAACGAAAATGAGAATATTTATAACACATTATAACCGCTATAACATATTATTTCAATAGCGGCTATATGACGCTATTAAATCAACATATTATAGTAACCAAAATGAATCTTCATAACAATTTAAAAAGCAATGTATGAACGAAAAAAATTTAGCAAATATAATGCATATTCATGATAATAATATAAAGTATCAACTAACAAAAAATAATTTCAATCCATGAATTACCAAATTCAATACATAGGTTTTCAATTCCATATTGATGTCAATTTGAGTACACAAACATAGTTCATATTTAAAGTCTACAAGTACCAAATGCATCACTAAGAACTTCAACTGCTCAAACCCATTCTTGTTCCATCAAATAGTCGAACGAGATCTGATTTCGTACAAAGGACCTTGTTTTCAAATAAGCTTGTCTGCTGGAAAAAAAATCATAAGATGATATCCACTTTACAGCTGTTGAACTAAAAATTGATTTTACCATTTTGTTTGTTTGCAAAGTTGTGTACATATGCAAAATCATTCAACTGTGGTGCCATCAAAAACTGCATGTTTCTGTCCATGTTCTGCATTCTACCTTCACCTGAGTACCTGTAACAATATCATGTATTATGAATTATTATTGATAGGCAAGTATACCATTTAGTAACTATAAAAAAACTAAACATTGGAATGGAGAAGGATAACTCAATCGAATATTTTATTTGCAAAAAAATGGTGTATGTGTGTGTCATGTAATTTCTGATGTACAAATAGTACGCTAACACGAGTCAATGTTAGATGAGACTAGAAAGGTTTATACAGCGCCACGAGAATCAAGCAGCCTAAGATTCCACCTTTTTGTGGAAAAATTACTTATCAAATATCAAACCCGTCACAACTATGATTCTGTAAGGATTCAAACTTATACCAAATATCCGATTAGAGATTCAATCTGAATGGTTGAGCCATCAAAAGCATGAACCAAGCATTATCTTCTTCCTCTACATTGAACCGCTAAGCTAATCTTTTAAATCCCTCACAATGGCTATGCAAATCTTGCTAATATTGTGAAATAAGTCATCAGACCTGCAACTGATTATTATTTTTACTGACCTATTTTCCCAACTGTGTACAGGTGGAGATAGTCTGGCTATTGATAGTGCAACACTGTCATACATTCAAATGCGCTCAATATGATTGTGTACATGTTCTAGTGTACACAAATCTGGCATGCAAATGCTGTAAAATTAATTGAAGTTTAGATGGAAAAATGCAATGCTGGAAATAATCTTTATCCAACTGCTGTGTACAATCTTGAAATTCACATGTAAAGAACTATTTATATGTTTGTAAGAACATGGGGTTCCTATTAGTGTCTTTACATTTGAGGACAAAAGTGGCTGTTTGGGCTCTAATCCACACTGCAGAAAGCACAACTACGAGGTTGGAATTTGTTCTTACCTCAACATATCAAATATAAGCGTAAGGTCAAATATACAAAGGTAGGGTTTACCCATGATATTGCTTAGAAATGATCGTTGACACTGAAAGAAGCACTAAAACACACTGATATGGAATTTACCAAACACTGTATATATTTCTTGGATGACAAGAGTGGTACTATAGTTAACTAGGTCGTGTAGAGATTTATTTCAATGTATTAAAGGGTTCGAATCCATGACCTTTGAGAGCCTTATACTGTACACTTTATTTGATTATATATTCCAAAGGATGGTAATGAAAAGTCAAAGAAACATCATACCTTATCATCAAGAGGGTAATAACTCCCATTCACAAACATAGGACAACAACTAAATGCTTCTGGAGACAACCATATAAGAAAGTCATCAATCCATGAAACAACTGGATTTGCAATTTAACTTGATTCTGCTATTAATGATGCTTGGATAATCTACAGAAATAAAATTAGAATTTGCTTAACAAATTATCTTTACTCAGCTGATTGAAAGAGAGCTGGTTTTAATTAATGACCATTGATAGCATAGGAAACATATACTACCAATTTTAACACTGCAAAACGACTTGATAAATATCTTACAAAATTAAGAATATACATTTTTATTACTAACAAAGATTTAGATAATCCATGCATCTTAAAATGTTGAACATGTGATAATAGAATAGTTTAAAACGAGAAGTATGTGACCTTGTATATCAAATTGGTCTAAAAACGGCCCACTTTCAACAAGCTCTACCCCTTGCAACATTTTTGAGTTAAGATGTTTGTGTGAATAAAACAATGGAAGACTGGATCATTTCTCTCTGTGGTGGTCTATAATTTTTTATGATCATATATCTTGAAGGTCAATTTTCAGGTTGATCAGTTTGAGGCTTTGTAAACCGATGTATGTTATTGATATTTACCTGATTTAATAGAGAACTCGAATCACATTGGTTAATAGTGCATAACTGGTTTGTCTGATTAGATTCTGAACTGTATCAAGATCAATGAAATCAATCAGATGAATATTTAAATGGAAAATAAATCACATAATGTATAGAGAAAAATTAAATAAATAAATAACAAAATAAAAATGATACATACACTATATATTGTGATACCAATTCATAAGATGCAGAGTTATATGTGCTCATATTTCTTTGAATTAATAAGTAAACAGAATGTCCTATCGATTTCTACCCTAACATTTGCTATCTTGAATTGAGCTCAAGTATGGAGAATGTTATGTCAGTCAACTGGAAACGTATGGTATTTACTCCCAGGCATTGTAAGTTTACATGACAAAGGGAATTGGTTGTACATTAATCATTGATAAGTGGTCGCCGCAACCAACAAAAAAATTATATAAATACCCTTCTAAAAATTCATTTTCTTTCCAGTATCCACATTACGTGCATATGTGCACATATTGTGCATTTTATTAGTAAATATACGTGTATAGGTTGTTTCTTAAATTAGACTAACAATAATAAGAAAAAACTATTAGTTAGTATAAGCTGGTTCTCAAACTAATTGCAAAAGTAGGTCGACTCTGGTAATCTAGACATTTTGTTTTTCAACTTAAAAGAAAATTGCCCATTTGATCTGTTAAGAATTGCATCTGGAAAAATAACATTAGCGAGACTCAAATTGCACCTTAAATTAACACAAGTGTGAGTTGTACCACTGTATTTTTCCGAGATGTTGTGATTCACTGATTCCCAATAAAGCATTTATGCTTTTTTTTTAAATAGCCAGCTCAATGTTGACATCAACCTACTTCTGCAAATAGTTCGAAAATCAATCCAAATCTGCAAATAGTTATCTGAACCAGCATATTTTGGAAATTTGTTCTGACATGTTGCTTGTCTAGCTCAAAGTGAATCAATTAATTCCCACTGAGAGTACGGATCTATGGCCCAAAAGTGATGGGGATCACACCGTGCACTCTGTAGGATAAATATTTTGGTAGATTTCTATCTCTGTTCTTTTGCCATTGGTTTTTTTTGGCTAAGTGAAGACAATACGTTATCAAACATAAATATATGGATTGTTCTCAGTAGGAAGGATTTGGCAATGCAACATAGCTTTGTGAACAATAGAATAAGTTTCCATTGAAAAGCTAGTCTACTTTGTAATTTTAATGAAGAAATAACTTAATGAATGTGCAAAACTGATTAAATAGGAATGATAATTGAGTATAGAATGCCAACTTGACTAAATAAACACCAGCTGACATGAGCAGTTGAGTTAAATTTGTCATAATACGACAATGAAACCAAAAATAAAAAATGTATTTGATATTATCAAATTTATCTTAATTAAAGATAGGTTACCTATAGTTGAAAACTTGAAGTTCTTCACAACAAAATATAAAGGCGGGCCGACTCTCAGATAATTTGCAAGATCATCGAAATAATCCTAATTTTCTGAAGGAAATATTGATTAGATAGCCCGTAAACCATTTTGGCCATCAAAATCTATGTTTGAAAGAAGTATAAATTAGACCTGCAAATGTGAATCATGAGGAAGGACCACTTGCTGCTCCAAACCGGGTTGGATCCTTGTACATAACTCCTATACATCAAACATAATGTATAATAAAAAACTAATATCCAGCGTTAAACATGATATAACAATATTATTTATGGAAAATGAAGTTCCAAGGGTACTGTTAGTTCCATAAACCATAGTTCTGAACATGTATCTTAATATAATACAGAGAACAATCATAAATTGTTATGTCTGTATATGCATATAAGAATTTAACAGGAACGATAGTAAAGCCCGGTTGAATGCAATATGGCAAACTACAAAAAAGAGCAGAAGAATGTTCATCAAAGGCTTCCAAATTTTTATAGGATTAATGAATTAGGAAGAACGAGAAGCAGGGTAAAACGTTACTTACAATGATGGCTAAATAAATTGCGACAAAGGCGGCAATGACAACAATTTTAACTCCAATAATGTCAAGAATTGACGCATGGACGTCCTACAAAAATAAAGTGAAAAAGGTTTGTTATGCATTTCAACAATGGGAATTATTTCTCTGACAATAATACAGAATGGATAATTAATATATTTAGTAATGACACAATCATCATGTGTACATTGATTTATTTTACAATTACGGAAAAATAGGCTGACATCAAGGAACACAAGGGTTTTGTAGATGAAAAGATAGATGCAAACCTCACCTTCATATAACGAGAAACTATTCCCACATTTGTCTGATCGCCTAAATGGTTATAATAAAAAGGAATTGTTAAAAAAAAATCAACTTTACCAACTAATATATTTGACAGAGGTTGAGTAAACTTTTGCCATATTCTATATACCTTTATCAGATCCATCATGCACTAAAACTGTAATACAGGGGATACAGTCAACCCTATCGTTTTCAGTTCTTACAAAGTCGAGCATAATAAGAGCAATGAATGTTGTGACTTGCAACATGAAGTCCAAAAGAACAGCCAAAGCTACACACAGAAATGGTCTAGTTGATGAAAATGTTTGGTCTGAATATGAACCCAAAAAAAGATTGGAAAACATTGTTTTACCAGCAAACATAGAAAAAATACAGCATGTAGGCATTGGAATAAAACTTCCAACAGCAAAAGTTAGAACTTCACATAGACTAGACAGGGTTATAGAAGGCCCAACTTCAACAAGTGCGTTGCTTACTCGTCCCTCCAAAGGCAGTTCTTGAGATTGTCTCTTGACAGCGTGAACAAGAATGCACATATTGTCCACCCCTACTGCTAAAACAAGAAAACATGCTTAGCTCAACACAGAATACGAGGCCAAAGTAAACAAGCTTGTATGTTTCACCACTTTACAAAGTAAACATCAACTCTGATAATTCTTCTTTTTATTCGTACAATGGACTTCTAATATTAACTTTATAAAAGATATATTTCTTAGGAAAAGAGTGACTTAGCTCAATGGTATGATTAATTATACAGATATTGCACTAGGGTGCAAATATGAGGAACCACACCAAATGTGACGGCCTGGATTTTCGCTCGATCTGAGTCAGTCGTGAAACCGATCTAAATCGTTCGAAACCCCTGAACGTTGAGAACATGACAAACCAGAACACAAACAGAAGAACATTTCATTGTATATTACAACAATGCATCAGATTACAAGAATATACAGAGTATAAATGAATAAATATTACACAGAAATATCAGAGATTTAAATTACATTTAAATACATAGCAGCGGAAAATAATACAAAGCACAACTGAAGGTGATATACGGATACAGAGCTTTCCGGATATCATTCCAGCTGTAAACCAGGATCCTGTGAATATAAATCTGCAAAACCAAAACTACTAGCTGCCCGTGCGGAAAATAGGGGCACCCAGAGTTTAGGTTAAAACAATAAACTCCAGGTCAGTCATGTGACTGGTGTGAGAACTAAAACAGTTATTTAAAACTTTGCTTTTAAAAGAAAGTAATTCAAGGGACCACGCCGTGTAACACGGAACGGGTTTCCTCCCATGAATACCAGTGCATAGAATAAACAACGCAATGCTTTTTCGAAAAATGAAGCTATTATAAGACCCAGGTCCTATCATACAATGCAACGCAAGCCGGGGGATAGGGTTTTCCCTTATAATAGCCAAACATGCTTGGTACGTTTTAAACAAATCATTTGATACTATAATAAGTGTATAGTGTCAAAACAATTTCAATCATAAATATAAATCATAGACGGCATAGTATCCCATGCTACTATGTCGCCATACTAGGCTCTACAAATAAAGCCGAAATACACGTATTGGAAATTGGATTCCGTCATGAGTCGAGGCAAGGGGCAAGCTCCTCTCCGCGTTCGAGACACTCTAGCAAATGTCCCCGGGATTACGCACACTGGGTAACCCCTGGATGCGGCTGGGCCGGTCCTCACTTACGTTAGAGGATTAATTATGCCTGAACACACGTTTCCCGGTCCTTACAGACCTATAATCGAGGCGCCTCATTCCAACAACCACAAAGGTGAAAAGTATATATATGTCAGGGCTGGTAAGTCACTGACACCACCAAAGCTAGAAAGAAACGTGCGCTCTCCCAGCGGTCCGTATCCCGTTTTTAACTCATACCGAGGTGTGAGGCTCGCGAATACACGCTATACACAAAGCTGCCACGTAGGCGTGCTTTGATCATCAACCACAAGACTTTGCTTTTCAACAGAAGCCTTGATCCATGCAACTCAGCATGCCACACAGGCAATTCATGCCATGCGATTGATATCTATCGATATATAACCTCTAAGCTCGTACGTCTCAGAGAAGGGCGTTAAGCAAGAGAATAAATTCTCCGCCGCCAAGCAGATATATATTTAATAGAAATCAATCAACACAGAATAAAATCCAATGTCAGACACACAATCCATTTACAAGTCCGTTCTGGGTCTGAACGAAACCGGAGGCACTTTCCTCGCATATCCATCCATCTCCAAGTACGTCTGGACAACCACCAACTATTTCCATCCTCTCGGGTGTACAGCCCAATCAGGATCGTCAGTAATTATCCCTACGATGTGAAGACTTCCGGTCTTCAACCACCGTCTTCATCTTCGACATATCGTCGAATCGGTTATTCAGAATGGGTGTAAACCCGGACTTTCCGAACAACCCGCGTATATTAAAACAAATGTTACACAAACACAACATACGCCTCATTCCAATTCATTAGTCACTAACCGCAAATCAGCAAGAGAACAATTTCCCAAACATTAACCCCGAAGGCCGAAACCAACATCAGATCAATACCCAGGAAACCATTCTTCTTAGCCAACCTACAGCTAGTTCCTAAATTTCACATTCTTAGGGAAATGTTCCCATTAATTTTATCCAA
Source organism: Allium sativum (assembly GCA_030737875.1). NCBI lineage: Eukaryota > Viridiplantae > Streptophyta > Magnoliopsida > Asparagales > Amaryllidaceae > Allium > Allium sativum. The sequence goes on from CM060916.1 coordinate 489,410,587, forward strand.
GATAAATTCTTTAAAATTTATCCTGGAATCTTCCTTTGGATGTCATTTAAAACCAAATTATGGTTTTTCCAACTAGTCGAGATTAGCGAACCACAACGAAGTAATTATTTATTTTATTTCCCAATCCCAACCTATTCATCCCATGAAGCAAAACTGGTAATACTCCATATCTAACACCGTGGTGTTATCGGTAAAATTAATTACCATTTCCCGTTCAAATCTAATTAAAGATTTAACTATCGCTTTGGAGTAAAACTGGCAATACCCCATTCTCGCTCATTTCTAAATTTGGTAATTTAGATTATCAATTCGAATTTCAATCTAATTGCAGATTCAATAAAACTCCTTTTACTGGGTTAAAGAACTAGGTGTTATTTAAAACACAGTTCACGACAAACCCATTTCAAACTCAATCAAATATATTAGAAATTCGATTATTTAAAACCCCTTTTTAAATCTTGTTCATTTATTTAAAAATAAATTGGTTTTAAATTTAGTTCAAAACTAGTTCATTTTGATAAAAATCTATTTTTATCTTTTCAAATATGGAGTTTTTCACCCCAATTTTTCCCAAATCATTTCTTATGATTTTACACAAATTATTGATATTTTTAATAATTTTATCAAGGCCCGTACAGTCGATTTCCAACAATGGCCATCGAACTGCACTTACAGCGACCTTTTTCGAATTTGATTTGGACGTATCTCCAAATCCAACCGTTAGATTTTGAATTTCTAATATTCTTTAGAAAGCTCTTTTCGATACGAACCCAACGGTTCCGGTTTTAGGAGAATCCGACGGTCGGATCTCCCGTAATGTCCGTTTGAAATAAATGGTCGAAATTTACGAACTGCCGCGGCGCGTTCTATTCAGGCCATTATATTATATATATAATATATATAATATATATTTCGTCGATTCCTATTTAAAACGAATTATATATTTAGTTTTGAATTCGTTTCAAAAGCAAAGTCAACTTCTATTTCAATTCAAATCAAAATTGAATTCTTCTTTATAAATTCGTTTCAAAATTCATTTCTATTCAATTCAAATTTCAATTTAATTTGAATTCATTTCACTTCATTTTAAATTCAATTCGAATTCGTTTCTCAATTCAATTCAATTCAATTCAATTCAAATTGGTTTTCTATTCGATTCAAATTCATTTTCTATTCAAATTAAATTCGTTTCGTTTTCTATTTGAATCAAGTTCATTATATATTCAATTTGAAATCAAATTGGTTTTCTATTCCATTCAATTCGAAATCGTTTTATATTCAATTCAAATCGAAATCGTTATATATTCAATTCATTTCGAAATCGTTATATATTCAATTCATTTCGAAATCGTTATATATTCAATTCATTTCGAAATCGTTATATATATCAATTCATTTCGAAATCGTTATATATTCAATTCATTTCGAAATCGTTTTATATTCAATTCATTTCGAAATTGTTTTATATTCAATTCATTTCGAAATCGTTATATATTCAATTCATTTCGAAATCGTTTTATATTCAATTCATTTCGAAATTGTTTTATTCGATATAAATATCGTTCGCGTCAAAATGGCGCATCACTATTTAACACGGCTTTATATATTCTATTTCAAATATTTCTTTTTGTCAACACACGACTAATCTCAACGAATGAGTACCGTCCGTGTGTGACTATTTTTGTTAAAATATTTCGTTCAACACATGACTAATCTCAACGGATGAGTACAGTCAACACATGAACCTTATTTTATATTGATAAAGACGTAAATTTTTATTATAAAAATAATTCGTTCAACACATGACTAATATCAACGGATGAATATAGTCAACACATGAACCTTTATTTTATATTGATAAAGATGTAAATTTTATTATAAAAATAATTCGTTCAACACATGACTAATATCAATGAATGAGTACCGTCAACACATGAACCTTTATTATATATTGATAAAGATGTAATTTTTATTATAAAAATATTTCGTTCAACACATGACTAATATCAATGGATGAATATAGTCAACACATGAACCGTTATTATATATTGATAAAGATGTAATTTTTATTATAAAAATATTTCGTTCAACACATGACTAATATCAACGGATGAGTACCGTCAACACATGAACCTTTATTATATAATATTCTTTATTTTTCAAATTGGAATGAGGCCCAATCAATTACCATATAATATTAATTATATGGATTTTCATACATCACATGTATATAATAGCATTGAAAATAATCAACCATCAACCAAAGTGCACTACACTGTATAAGCATAAAATATAGATATCTAACGCTTATAACAGCCTGTCAATCAATCGATCGACATATTTAATCAGTCAGGATGAGTGAACTTTTAAATTTCATCCCAACACCCGTGTAGGGTTTCAAACAATCAAACACAGATTTTATTTGTGCAGTTGGGCGATGTGTAAAATTTATCGACCCAATCAATGTCATTCAAATAGGTGTACATAAACAAACCATCCGGTTTGTAAATGAATATTTTATTTATTCGCATTCACGTTAAAAATTTTATTTTTAACGATAAAACAATTTATCTTAACATATGAGTATCTATTCAGTTCATTTATTCAATAAATGATTATTTTTATTTTTCTAACATATTTTAGAAAATTTCGGCGGCATAACGGCACGATACTAGAAACGGGACGAGGCCTAGCCTTATCCCCGGTCTAGTGAAGGCCCACGCCATTCACAAATCAATTTCAATCAATTTCATCTCACCAAACAATTCAATTCAAACAAATAGTTCAACTAATCTATGCAACCAAACAAACAAGTCCATGGTCTGTGGACGGGTGTCGGGTGCTACTAAACACCGTCTGCATCCTAGTATATATATATAAATATAACTAGAAAAAGAAATTGAAAGGTGAGAAATTCTCACATATAGCTATCCCGCTCCACGGCACTTCATTGATAGGAATCTTCGTCGTTATCCTATCTTCGCCATCTTCGTTGCCCGTAGTCACTATATATATAAAAATCGAATTTTTAGTTCAAAGTTCAATATATAAAAATCGAATTTTTAGTTCAAAGTTCAATATATAAAAATCGAATTTTTAGTTCAAAGTTCAATATATAAAAATCGAATTTTTACTACGCTATTCAATATATAAAAATCCATTTTTCTATCGAAGTTCAATATATAAAAATTCTATTTTTCTATCGCTATGTCAAATAAATAAAAATCTCATTTTTGTCATGATGTTTATATATAAAAAAAAACACTTCGTTAATATGACAAAAATCATGTTTTTACGTTTGCTTTCAACATATAAAAATATGATTTCTACTTTTCTAAAAGAAATCAGTTTATACTTTTAAAAACAAAATCAGTCTTATACTATAAAAATATTAGTTTTATACTATAAAAAAAATATCAGTTTTATAACTAAAAAAAATATTTTAGTTTTAAAATTCCTTTTTAAATCAGTTTTAAAATTAATTGTAATCAGTTTTTAAACTTTAAAATAAAATCAGTATTTAAACTTTAATTATAAAATCAGTTTATATAAAACAAATAAAATAAATAAAAACAAAATACAATTAAAAACTTACAGAGGGGGCTTGATTTGATTCGACGGGGAGGGGGTGTTCGAGGTGTCGGCGGCCGCTTCCAGGTGGCTTCAAGGGGCGGCTTCGGTCTGGAGGAGGAGGCGGCTTCGGTCTGGAGGAGGAGGCGACTTCGGTCTGGAGGAGGAGGCGACGGTGGGTGAAGAATGGAAGCGCGGGTCAGGGGGTTCGGGCTTGGCTAAGGCATCGCGGTGGAGTTTGTAGAGGAGGAGAGAGGTAGAGGGGGAGGATCGAAGGGGGAAGGGGAGGTGGAGGCGACGGTGGCTGGGCGCAGCGGCAGGGCGCCTTAGGCGGCGACGGCGGGCTCCTGGGGGAGGCGGAAATCGAATTTCCCCCTTTTTTTTTTTATATTTTTTTTTTTTTATTTATTCTCGATCTGAAATAATGAAGGGGGGGGGGTTATGTAAATATATATGTAATAATTATATTTTTTTTTTTTTTTTTTTTTTTTTTAAAACCCTAATGTTGACTTTTCGTTTCAACCTAGATTTGAACCCGCCGACTGTCGCCCATAGCATTTCACCCCCATTCCGAACACAATGGGATATGTTTCGTAGGCTGATTCGGTTGTTACAATTAGTTTCCGTTTAACTTACATTTAAATCAATATATTGAATTTTAAACGTACATTTCAAATTACCGGGGTCACATACGAACTTTAAAAATCCCAGAAAAATATTTTCTAGCTTCGTATTGACGATACGGTCTTAACAAAACTAGTTTCGTCGAATTCTGAGACCGTTAGAAAAATGGCCAATTTCCAGTCGATTAAAATCAACGGAAACTGGTCAAACGCGTTTTCCTTTGCCACGCTCACATATTGATTCGAAAAATTATGAAATTTGGAATCTAGCAATAATTCAACATCACGGACCCAACAAAACTGGTTTCGTCGAAATCCGAGGTCATTTGCAAAATGGCTATTTTTAAGGGCTATATATTATATTAAAATATATATAAATTCCACAGCGACTATTTCTAATTTTCAACTGGACATATCTCATCATTTATAAAGTGAAATCTCAGTTTCTCAACTTCGTTGGAAAGATATTATCAATTAGATCCTAATGTTTTTGGTTTCACTAAAATCCGGATTGTTTTGCACCCGGTACATTCAATTGAAGTTTGAAATCGAATTATCGAACTACCGCGCCATTTTCAATTCTATTTATAATTATATATAATTATTTATATTCTAACGACGACGCGTATAATATATACGTCGAATTCTATTCAAAATAAATTTCTCGTCGATATTATTTAAAATAATCCATTTTAAATATGCGAACTTCGCTAAAATTGCCAAAATAAAAATTTTAAACTGGCCCAGATTTTCCGGGTTATTACAATCTCCCCCACTTAAAACTTTTCGTCCCCGAAAAGGAACAAAGTCGAAAGTGGTTTGATTATTCAACTCTATGTTCGATCTGGCTTCCATTCTCCAACTCTTTAGTTTCTGAGAATTTCCAAAATTTCAAAAATTTGGCTAACACCCTAAATTTTTGAAAAATTTCGCCATAACCTCCCCTGCAATGGGAGCATCGGGGAATTTCAAATAGCTTCCCCGGTCCTTCAGATCTCAAAAAGAAAAAGAAAAAGCCAAGCGGCTAGCCAATAGGCTCATAAAATCATCATCACCCAAACAAAACAGGAAATTATGTAGTAAACATGTACCTATTTGTCGGGCAAACAAATTTTATTCTCTGGCTCTAGCCTCCTTGCTATGACCTGTTCAAAAGATATACATGTATGCAAGCAAATGCGACCAATTTTCAATATAATTCAATATTTAGTTTACTTAGGCCTAAATGGTTAAAATTAGCAAACAATTAAACAAGCAACTCAATCATCAATCAATTAGTGGATTAGAGTTTCAAATTCATAATTTAATACATATACTGAAAATCTTGTTTTTGGTGCCAATTCACAACAATGTGTTCTAACTATATAAGTTTTGGTTCTCACACCAGTCTAATGGAAATATATAGATATCACACCTTCGTTACTCGAACATGAATACTAATGACAACTAGTCAATCATCAGAATCATCTTCGGGCCACTAGAGTATGATTCTATATCTATCCAGTATATTAACACTTCGAATATACGTTCATGACGCGTATACGCGAAATCTATATATACTCGATTGTCCATATTCAAAATAAATAAATATTCAAATACGTTTAAAATGGTTTAAATTTCAAACAAAACTGTTTTCATTTGGAAAATATACTCTTCACACTCGTTCTAGGATACTACTGATCCTATCTCTAACGACTCATTCTAATTGGATATTACTAATCCAATATCTGATGAATTCTTTCGTATGGTTCTAATGTGTCTTGTTCTCGAGCTCTGTAAACCAAAGCTCTGATACCAAATGTGACGGCCTGGATTTTCGCTCGATCTGAGTCAGTCGTTAAACCGATCTAAATCGTTCGAAACCCCTGAACGTTGAGAACATGACAAACCAGAACACAAACAGAAGAACATTTCATTGTATATTACAACAATGCATCAGATTACAAGAATATACAGAGTATAAATGAATAAATATTACACAGAAATATCAGAGATTTAAATTACATTTAAATACATAGCAGCGGAAAATAATACAAAGCACAACTGAAGGTGATATACGGATACAGAGCTTTCCGGATATCATTCCAGCTGTAAACCAGGATCCTGTGAATATAAATCTGCAAAACCAAAACTACTAGCTGCCCGTGCGGAAAATAGGGGCACCCAGAGTTTAGGTTAAAACAATAAACTCCAGGTCAGTCATGTGACTGGTGTGAGAACTAAAACAGTTATTTAAAACTTTGCTTTTAAAAGAAAGTAATTCAAGGGACCACGCCGTGTAACACGGAACGGGTTTCCTCCCATGAATACCAGTGCATAGAATAAACAACGCAATGCTTTTTCGAAAAATGAAGCTATTATAAGACCCAGGTCCTATCATACAATGCAACGCAAGCCGGGGGATAGGGTTTTCCCTTATAATAGCCAAACATGCTTGGTACGTTTTAAACAAATCATTTGATACTATAATAAGTGTATAGTGTCAAAACAATTTCAATCATAAATATAAATCATAGACGGCATAGTATCCCATGCTACTATGTCGCCATACTAGGCTCTACAAATAAAGCCGAAATACACGTATTGGAAATTGGATTCCGTCATGAGTCGAGGCAAGGGGCAAGCTCCTCTCCGCGTTCGAGACACTCTAGCAAATGTCCCCGGGATTACGCACACTGGGTAACCCCTGGATGCGGCTGGGCCGGTCCTCACTTACGTTAGAGGATTAATTATGCCTGAACACACGTTTCCCGGTCCTTACAGACCTATAATCGAGGCGCCTCATTCCAACAACCACAAAGGTGAAAAGTATATATATGTCAGGGCTGGTAAGTCACTGACACCACCAAAGCTAGAAAGAAACGTGCGCTCTCCCAGCGGTCCGTATCCCGTTTTTAACTCATACCGAGGTGTGAGGCTCGCGAATACACGCTATACACAAAGCTGCCACGTAGGCGTGCTTTGATCATCAACCACAAGACTTTGCTTTTCAACAGAAGCCTTGATCCATGCAACTCAGCATGCCACACAGGCAATTCATGCCATGCGATTGATATCTATCGATATATAACCTCTAAGCTCGTACGTCTCAGAGAAGGGCGTTAAGCAAGAGAATAAATTCTCCGCCGCCAAGCAGATATATATTTAATAGAAATCAATCAACACAGAATAAAATCCAATGTCAGACACACAATCCATTTACAAGTCCGTTCTGGGTCTGAACGAAACCGGAGGCACTTTCCTCGCATATCCATCCATCTCCAAGTACGTCTGGACAACCACCAACTATTTCCATCCTCTCGGGTGTACAGCCCAATCAGGATCGTCAGTAATTATCCCTACGATGTGAAGACTTCCGGTCTTCAACCACCGTCTTCATCTTCGACATATCGTCGAATCGGTTATTCAGAATGGGTGTAAACCCGGACTTTCCGAACAACCCGCGTATATTAAAACAAATGTTACACAAACACAACATACGCCTCATTCCAATTCATTAGTCACTAACCGCAAATCAGCAAGAGAACAATTTCCCAAACATTAACCCCGAAGGCCGAAACCAACATCAGATCAATACCCAGGAAACCATTCTTCTTAGCCAACCTACAGCTAGTTCCTAAATTTCACATTCTTAGGGAAATGTTCCCATTAATTTTATCCAAGATAAATTCTTTAAAATTTATCCTGGAATCTTCCTTTGGATGTCATTTAAAACCAAATTATGGTTTTTCCAACTAGTCGAGATTAGCGAACCACAACGAAGTAATTATTTATTTTATTTCCCAATCCCAACCTATTCATCCCATGAAGCAAAACTGGTAATACTCCATATCTAACACCGTGGTGTTATCGGTAAAATTAATTACCATTTCCCGTTCAAATCTAATTAAAGATTTAACTATCGCTTTGGAGTAAAACTGGCAATACCCCATTCTCGCTCATTTCTAAATTTGGTAATTTAGATTATCAATTCGAATTTCAATCTAATTGCAGATTCAATAAAACTCCTTTTACTGGGTTAAAGAACTAGGTGTTATTTAAAACACAGTTCACGACAAACCCATTTCAAACTCAATCAAATATATTAGAAATTCGATTATTTAAAACCCCTTTTTAAATCTTGTTCATTTATTTAAAAATAAATTGGTTTTAAATTTAGTTCAAAACTAGTTCATTTTGATAAAAATCTATTTTTATCTTTTCAAATATGGAGTTTTTCACCCCAATTTTTCCCAAATCATTTCTTATGATTTTACACAAATTATTGATATTTTTAATAATTTTATCAAGGCCCGTACAGTCGATTTCCAACAATGGCCATCGAACTGCACTTACAGCGACCTTTTTCGAATTTGATTTGGACGTATCTCCAAATCCAACCGTTAGATTTTGAATTTCTAATATTCTTTAGAAAGCTCTTTTCGATACGAACCCAACGGTTCCGGTTTTAGGAGAATCCGACGGTCGGATCTCCCGTAATGTCCGTTTGAAATAAATGGTCGAAATTTACGAACTGCCGCGGCGCGGCGCGTTCTATTCAGGCCATTATATTATATATATAATATATATAATATATATTTCGTCGATTCCTATTTAAAACGAATTATATATTTAGTTTTGAATTCGTTTCAAAAGCAAAGTCAACTTCTATTTCAATTCAAATCAAAATTGAATTCTTCTTTATAAATTCGTTTCAAAATTCATTTCTATTCAATTCAAATTTCAATTTAATTTGAATTCATTTCACTTCATTTTAAATTCAATTCGAATTCGTTTCTCAATTCAATTCAATTCAATTCAATTCAAATTGGTTTTCTATTCGATTCAAATTCATTTTCTATTCAAATTAAATTCGTTTCGTTTTCTATTTGAATCAAGTTCATTATATATTCAATTTGAAATCAAATTGGTTTTCTATTCCATTCAATTCGAAATCGTTTTATATTCAATTCAAATCGAAATCGTTATATATTCAATTCATTTCGAAATCGTTATATATTCAATTCATTTCGAAATCGTTATATATTCAATTCATTTCGAAATCGTTATATATATCAATTCATTTCGAAATCGTTATATATTCAATTCATTTCGAAATCGTTTTATATTCAATTCATTTCGAAATTGTTTTATATTCAATTCATTTCGAAATCGTTATATATTCAATTCATTTCGAAATCGTTTTATATTCAATTCATTTCGAAATTGTTTTATTCGATATAAATATCGTTCGCGTCAAAATGGCGCATCACTATTTAACACGGCTTTATATATTCTATTTCAAATATTTCTTTTTGTCAACACACGACTAATCTCAACGAATGAGTACCGTCCGTGTGTGACTATTTTTGTTAAAATATTTCGTTCAACACATGACTAATCTCAACGGATGAGTACAGTCAACACATGAACCTTATTTTATATTGATAAAGACGTAAATTTTTATTATAAAAATAATTCGTTCAACACATGACTAATATCAACGGATGAATATAGTCAACACATGAACCTTTATTTTATATTGATAAAGATGTAAATTTTATTATAAAAATAATTCGTTCAACACATGACTAATATCAATGAATGAGTACCGTCAACACATGAACCTTTATTATATATTGATAAAGATGTAATTTTTATTATAAAAATATTTCGTTCAACACATGACTAATATCAACGGATGAATATAGTCAACACATGAACCGTTATTATATATTGATAAAGATGTAATTTTTATTATAAAAATATTTCGTTCAACACATGACTAATATCAACGGATGAGTACCGTCAACACATGAACCTTTATTATATAATATTCTTTATTTTTCAAATTGGAATGAGGCCCAATCAATTACCATATAATATTAATTATATGGATTTTCATACATCACATGTATATAATAGCATTGAAAATAATCAACCATCAACCAAAGTGCACTACACTGTATAAGCATAAAATATAGATATCTAACGCTTATAACAGCCTGTCAATCAATCGATCGACATATTTAATCAGTCAGGATGAGTGAACTTTTAAATTTCATCCCAACACCCGTGTAGGGTTTCAAACAATCAAACACAGATTTTATTTGTGCAGTTGGGCGATGTGTAAAATTTATCGACCCAATCAATGTCATTCAAATAGGTGTACATAAACAAACCATCCGGTTTGTAAATGAATATTTTATTTATTCGCATTCACGTTAAAAATTTTATTTTTAACGATAAAACAATTTATCTTAACATATGAGTATCTATTCAGTTCATTTATTCAATAAATGATTATTTTTATTTTTCTAACATATTTTAGAAAATTTCGGCGGCATAACGGCACGATACTAGAAACGGGACGAGGCCTAGCCTTATCCCCGGTCTAGTGAAGGCCCACGCCATTCACAAATCAATTTCAATCAATTTCATCTCACCAAACAATTCAATTCAAACAAATAGTTCAACTAATCTATGCAACCAAACAAACAAGTCCATGGTCTGTGGACGGGTGTCGGGTGCTACTAAACACCGTCTGCATCCTAGTATATATATATAAATATAACTAGAAAAAGAAATTGAAAGGTGAGAAATTCTCACATATAGCTATCCCGCTCCACGGCACTTCATTGATAGGAATCTTCGTCGTTATCCTATCTTCGCCATCTTCGTTGCCCGTAGTCACTATATATATAAAAATCGAATTTTTAGTTCAAAGTTCAATATATAAAAATCGAATTTTTAGTTCAAAGTTCAATATATAAAAATCGAATTTTTAGTTCAAAGTTCAATATATAAAAATCGAATTTTTACTACGCTATTCAATATATAAAAATCCATTTTTCTATCGAAGTTCAATATATAAAAATTCTATTTTTCTATCGCTATGTCAAATAAATAAAAATCTCATTTTTGTCATGATGTTTATATATAAAAAAAAACACTTCGTTAATATGACAAAAATCATGTTTTTACGTTTGCTTTCAACATATAAAAATATGATTTCTACTTTTCTAAAAGAAATCAGTTTATACTTTTAAAAACAAAATCAGTCTTATACTATAAAAATATTAGTTTTATACTATAAAAAAAATATCAGTTTTATAACTAAAAAAAATATTTTAGTTTTAAAATTCCTTTTTAAATCAGTTTTAAAATTAATTGTAATCAGTTTTTAAACTTTAAAATAAAATCAGTATTTAAACTTTAATTATAAAATCAGTTTATATAAAACAAATAAAATAAATAAAAACAAAATACAATTAAAAACTTACAGAGGGGGCTTGATTTGATTCGACGGGGAGGGGGTGTTCGAGGTGTCGGCGGCCGCTTCCAGGTGGCTTCAAGGGGCGGCTTCGGTCTGGAGGAGGAGGCGGCTTCGGTCTGGAGGAGGAGGCGACTTCGGTCTGGAGGAGGAGGCGACGGTGGGTGAAGAATGGAAGCGCGGGTCAGGGGGTTCGGGCTTGGCTAAGGCATCGCGGTGGAGTTTGTAGAGGAGGAGAGAGGTAGAGGGGGAGGATCGAAGGGGGAAGGGGAGGTGGAGGCGACGGTGGCTGGGCGCAGCGGCAGGGCGCCTTAGGCGGCGACGGCGGGCTCCTGGGGGAGGCGGAAATCGAATTTCCCCCTTTTTTTTTTATATTTTTTTTTTTTATTTATTCTCGATCTGAAATAATGAAGGGGGGGGGGTTATGTAAATATATATGTAATAATTATATTTTTTTTTTTTTTTTTTTTTTTTAAAACCCTAATGTTGACTTTTCGTTTCAACCTAGATTTGAACCCGCCGACTGTCGCCCATAGCATTTCACCCCCATTCCGAACACAATGGGATATGTTTCGTAGGCTGATTCGGTTGTTACAATTAGTTTCCGTTTAACTTACATTTAAATCAATATATTGAATTTTAAACGTACATTTCAAATTACCGGGGTCACATACGAACTTTAAAAATCCCAGAAAAATATTTTCTAGCTTCGTATTGACGATACGGTCTTAACAAAACTAGTTTCGTCGAATTCTGAGACCGTTAGAAAAATGGCCAATTTCCAGTCGATTAAAATCAACGGAAACTGGTCAAACGCGTTTTCCTTTGCCACGCTCACATATTGATTCGAAAAATTATGAAATTTGGAATCTAGCAATAATTCAACATCACGGACCCAACAAAACTGGTTTCGTCGAAATCCGAGGTCATTTGCAAAATGGCTATTTTTAAGGGCTATATATTATATTAAAATATATATAAATTCCACAGCGACTATTTCTAATTTTCAACTGGACATATCTCATCATTTATAAAGTGAAATCTCAGTTTCTCAACTTCGTTGGAAAGATATTATCAATTAGATCCTAATGTTTTTGGTTTCACTAAAATCCGGATTGTTTTGCACCCGGTACATTCAATTGAAGTTTGAAATCGAATTATCGAACTACCGCGCCATTTTCAATTCTATTTATAATTATATATAATTATTTATATTCTAACGACGACGCGTATAATATATACGTCGAATTCTATTCAAAATAAATTTCTCGTCGATATTATTTAAAATAATCCATTTTAAATATGCGAACTTCGCTAAAATTGCCAAAATAAAAATTTTAAACTGGCCCAGATTTTCCGGGTTATTACAACACCTATTATAAAATCATGCTTGATTTCATGTTATAATTTATGCATTTGAAAGTATATCTATATAATCACACATTTGTAGGTATAAGTCAATCTATATGAAATAATAGCACAAATAATGTATATACCAGGCATAGGTAATGTATTGCTACACGGATTGCACCTACCCAATTCCCAATGCTTATGATGATAAACAGATGATCCAAGTTTCCAACCATATCACAATCACACAAGTTCGGTGAATGAATGATACGAATACACAAAAAAAGCATTGACGTCTGAACCAACAACTTTATCACAAAAAACAAGCCACTGCAACAGTAAGAAACATCTCCAACTTCAATAGAGGACGAATCAAAACAATTTTTTTGGATTCGGTGCCTTAATCGACTCTCCACGTCCCTTTAAAAAAAAATCAAACTTATAGTTTTTACAAGGTAACATGTTTTGGATGATCATTATTAAGTTGTGTTCGGACCTTTCTCCCATACCCCTCTACCCCCCACCCCAATCTTTCAAGTCCCAAGTGAATAGAAATAGTGATTCCTGGGTAACAGGGCAACCCCATACTATTTTCAAAGATTAATTATTGCATTATATATATGTTTGATATTAAAGAGCTCAAATGAGGAACTAAATTGTACTAAATGCAGTCAAATGGTAGACCTTTTGGCGTAGACAGAAATGCATTATATCGGTTCAACTTTGGGATTTGCATTTCTCTTCTAATTACGTTGTTTTACCCCAATGCAAAAGATAAATTGGGACCAAGACAAGGTATAGATTTTAATCTGAAATGTTAGCAAAATAGAATGGATGCTTCTACAAAGTGAAACAAATATAATTCACTCGTCCGGAGTCGTGGATGATTTTATGACAAAAATCAAAGATAAAAAGTGCACAAGAAGACTAATAATTACATGTCCAAGGAATTAAATTGCTGACACTAGTATTTTCTGATAAATAATATAGAAGATAGAGTATAAAGAATGCTCACACTTTTAGTTGCATGCCTAAATCTTGCAAGAATGTACAATATGATCTTCGAAGATGTGGCTCTCTCTCTTCATGACTATCCCATCCCTACGAGAAGGGGAATTTTCTTCTATATCGTTCCGACCGAGATACCAACTGTCACCAGCAAGATCATTTCGTCCAACTTGACATGCATATAGAAACTGCTTTTCACAGCCACTATGAGGAAAAGCTCCTAGTAAAATACCAGCCATGAATTAGTTTGTTGATATGCAAGAATAATTGGTAGTATCTCTCCTGACTAACTATGTTTTTAGAACGCGCTGAGTACAGCAGTTTCCCCTAGACAGCTGCAAAAAAGAGGCAACGTCAATCAGTTTAATTAACCTTGTTACAGTGGTATTCAGAACCTAATGCAGAAGAAATGAATAAATGACTAATAATACATAGCATATAACCTGTGGAAGCAATTTATTATATGTGTGTGTATTCAAAAAAATATGATATCCAAATTCTAAAAAGTATATAGCCATTATATGTCACTGATAGCAGCAGTGATTACAAACCACTGTCTGGAAGAAATCCCAACCTTTCTGATTCAATAGTTAAATTGGATCGGTACCCATGTAAAACATAAGATCCTGTTTCAGAGCGCAAATATCAAAATCCAACACTGAATCGCGATTTCAATTTAAACATCAAATTGAGACAAAATCAAACGACATTTGGTTCAGCATCGCGATCTCTATTCAGCAAAAATTCATATCTACAATGTTTTAAATCACTAACAACTTTACATGCGAATCGGGTTCGCTTACCAGAATCTAAATCGAAGATTACATCCACGCGAACCTGCCCTAGCTTCGATAGATCAATAGATTAGATTGAAGATGGAAAGAGCTTGCTTTCTTCGATCGGGTGAGAGATCGAAGAGAAACGACCTGCTTTTTTGTGAGGTGAAATTATTTCGGAGGGGAAATGATTTGGAGGGAGAACGAAAATAATATGTGAAATTGGAGGGAGACTGAAAATAATAGTTCGAGGGAGACGCCAATAATTTTGTGAGGGAGCGTTACTGCAAAACAAAATCAACGGGGAAGCAAATAATTAAATGTAAGTAATAACACTTCAGAATAACGCGTTATTAAAAAACGTTATTAATATCATATTTTGTTGTAGTGTATGTTTGGTTAGATTCATTCTATGCAAATTTATATGCAAGTTATGTTTTATGAAAGTTCATATGCAAGTTACGATCTATGCAAGTTATGATCTATGCAAGTTATGCAAGTTTATATGCAAGTTATGTTTTATGCAAGTTTATATGCAAGTTATGATCTATGCAACTTTATATGCAAGTTATCCAAGTTTATATGCAAGTTATGTTTTATGAAAGTTTATATGCAAGTTATGATCTATGCAAGTTATGATTTATGCAAGTTTATATGAAAGTTATGCAAGTTTATATGCAAGTTATGTTTTATGCAAGTTTATATGCAAGTTATGATCTATGCAAGTTTATATGCAAGTTATGCAAGTTTATATGCAAGTTATGTTTTGTGCAAGTTTATATGCAAGTTATGGTCTATGCAAGTTATGATATATGCAAGTTTATATGCATGTTATGCAAGTTTATATGCAAGTTATAATCCATGCAAGTTTATATGCAAGTTATGTTCGTCTATGCAAGTTATGCAAGTTTACATGCAAGTTATGTTCATCTATGCAAGTTATGCAAGTTTATATTCATATGTTTAGATCCATACCTGTTCATATGTTTAGATCTATGTAAGTTTATGTTTATAAGTTTAGATCTACACTAGTTCGCATTCCATATGCTGTTTGGATCTATCTTATATGCTAGTTCACGTTTATATGTTTAACTAGATTTATACTGATCTATGCCAAGTTTATGTTACCCATACTTAATTAGATTTATATTGTTTTATGCCAGTTATGATGTCATGTGTTTCTTCCCTTTTTCCTTTTCATGAGTTGGTCTAATTGCGAGCCTAACGTATTACATGAATTATACGTACGAACGACGTGGGAACGTTGGGGGAAGTTTGGGTAAAAGTTAAATATTATGTAATTGGCAAAAATTAGGTTGTAATCATATAATTCATTTTGGACATAACAAGTATATGGGACATAACTTGAATTGACTACACTTATGGATAATTGGCATAAAAAAATCTAGACTTGGACATGTAAGGTAAGTATGTAAATTGGCTAAAAGATGAACATGCCTAACCCGAGATTAGATTGAGTTGCTGTGTGAGACTGCCCGGAAACGCCCGGCACATCCAGCAACCGCAACAACGGGTCTAATGTGAGAGGTTAGCGCATCAAGCCAAAAACCCAAGGTTAGAATGAGTTTGCGGTAGAAGTCTGCCCGGAACCGCCCGACACATCCAGCAACCACAAACAACAGTTCTAATGTGAGAGGTTGGTGCATTAATAAATCAATTAATGCCAAATAATGAACATGCTAAGAATGACAAGGTTAAGTAACATATGAATAGACGACACTTAACCAAATACAACATGTTAATTAAACAAATGAGTAGGGTTAGGTTAAATTGAGAACACTTAACCATTATAACATGCTGATTAGGAAACCCTAGTAACGGGAACCCATTTCAGCAGTAACCCACATAGATGTATCAAGGTACCCTGAACTAGGCAGGATGGGGCACGATTACTGGGTTGATTATAAGCGGTCAAAATAGCGGTCAGTGGTGTGTCAGTATAGGTTCCGAGGAGTACAGAGGTGCACGTGCTCCGGAGTGGAAAAATCAGGCACTAGGCATCAGTAGTTATACAATGTGCATCTTGAATTATGTCGGGTTGCCATCATAGGGATTGATACACCCCATGGTGGGACCAGCACATGTATCTACAAATAAGCAGGGCCGAATGACACAAGTAATAAATACATGCGAGTTAGGGAGCCGATCGTTTAGGGGTAGTGTGGGGACATCTAGTATCTACTATGGGCAAGTAGCTGTCGAGGATTGTATGGGGGTGGACACCTCTTACGAGATGTTACGCCTGAGGGCTACCAAGTGCGGGGTTGGGATCAACTCTCAGTATGGAACTAGTAATGGTACGGTGTAACTAGCATTAGTGCAGTGTAGGAATTATCTTATAGTGATTAGAAACGCAACCAACGGTTATCTTATCCATCTTGCTTACCTTGTCATGCATGCTTATGTTACAGTCATTTCTTCCTTTCCAGTTTATGACCTTATCCTATTACTTTAATAATTATATTGTTAAAGTTACTGGACTCGCCAGACTTTATGTCTGACCTCGTTTGTTTCACCTCTTTTCTTTCCGTCCCCCCCAGGTTCTCACGGTGGGACTAGTGGAGCTTGATTTGGATCTCTTTCTCTCTCTTTTGGAAGTACCTGGATTGCTAAAAGTAAAGTTCAGTTTTATCTCCTTTTCATTATGGCTTTAAGATATGGGATTATGGTTTTAAAAAAATGTACTCTGATAGCTTTTGTATAAAATCGATATGATGTTCTTGGTTTTGGTGTTTGAAGATGTAACCAAACTTACTTTCTGTTTCCGTTGCAATAAAGTTATAAAATTTTCTAGTACTACTTTATGTATCTGTCTTGTGATATTCTATTCTATACTCTTATAATACTCCTTGAAACTTAATGCATTCCCTGTGTGAGTGACATTAACGGATGTGGGGTGTTACGCGTGGTATCAGACCCGAAGGTTACCAGAACAGATAAAAGATTTTGAAAAATCATTTTCAAAATCATTTTTTATAAAGAAGTATTTTCAAAAACATGTTTTAAAGAAGGAGTTTTCAAGAGAAAGGTTTATTACGAAAAACATAGTCCCCAAAAGCCATATATCTTTCTTTCAATTCTTTGTTTCGAATCTCCCCCTTTTCCTTCTTGAGTCTCTTTCCCCGCGTGTTGATGCTTTTTCTAAGATATGTAAGGATTTTCGTGCGATGGGCGGAAAACCATTTCATAGGACTACGACATTTGTAGAATCTAGAATTGGCTCAAGGAAGTGGAGGACTCGTTTGGTATCTTTGAGATGGACGATGGAAGGAAGGTTCAGCTAGCTGCTTGGTCGATGAGGGAGTTTAGGCTAAGGTGCACAACCCAAGGATGAGGAATTTGTTGATATGGCTTTAATCCACGAAGAAGGTAAAGGAGAAAGAATAATTAACCCCGTGACAAAAGAAGGTGCCTTTATTGTGGTATAACGGGCCATGTAATTAGGGACTGTAGGAAGAAGAAGAAGCCTGGTTTCATTGCGGTGAGGCAGGACATCTGATTAAGGACTGCCCAAGGAGGCAAGGACAAGGGCAAGGGTAGAGGACATGACCTAATTCTGGAGGATAGGTTCATGCTCTCATTGCACCAGAACAGGAGAGAGATGGAATTTTTTTTGTTAAAAGTTTAATTTTCCTTTTTGATCATCCTGTTCGAACTTTGTTTGACTCGGGCGCTTCGCACTCGCTCATATCTGCTTCGTTAGTTGAAACACTGCACCTAAATACTAGTTTAGTTATGGATCCCATTGCAGTCTCAAACCCTATTGGTGGTTCAGCTCATTTACGTATGCTTTGTCGGGATTTGAGAGTGTCTATCTTGGGCGTTGGGTTTGAATGCAACGCCTATGTTCTTGGTTTCATGGGCTATGGCCTGATTCTAGGGATGGATTGGCTAGCTAGGTATGGTGCCATCCTAGACTATGAAAGGAGGGTAGTTAGATTGTTGATTCGTTGTGGAAGAACCCTCGATATTTCTTGTGACCCTAGAGGTTCAGTGATGCTTAGCTTCCTAGAATCTCTTGACGCATCCATCGATGATTTGAAATCTGTTCGTGTAGTCCGATGACGCCTTTGATGCGGTTTGGGGTTTACCACTGAGGCGCGAGATAGACTTCCGTATATACTTAGCAGATAATGCAAAGCCAGTTGCATTGCCAGTGCGCCACATGGCTCCGAGAGAGAGGAGGGAACTCATTAAGCAAGTAGGGCAGCTACTTGAGAAAGGGTTCATAAAAAGAGGTATTTTGGAATGGGGTGCTCTAGTTGTTTTTGCTACAAAGGAAGACGGTTCACTTAGATTATGTGTGGACTATAGGGAGCTAAATAAACTCACAAAGAAAAATAGACACCCATTACCGAGGATAGATGATTTGTTCGATCAGTTGGTTGGCGATTCGGTTTTCTCGCAGTTGGACTTAGCTATAGGATTTCATCAGCTGAGGGTAGCTGAGGAGAGTATAGATAAGACTGCTTTTAGGACTCCCGATGGTTTCTTCGGGTGGCTCGTCATGCCTTTTGGTTTGACGAATTCACCCGCATATTTCGTAGACTTGATGAGTAAGGTCTTTAGGGAAGTTTCTAAACAAGTTCGTAGTAGTTTTTGTGGATGACATTTAATATACTCTAGAAGCAAGAACATGCCCTACATCTTAGGGAAGTCTTAGATACTCTTCGAGCACATCAACTCAAGGCTAAGTTCTCCAAATGCCATTTTTGGAAGGAAATGAGGTTCTTAGGACACGTGGTCTCTAAGGAAGGGATAGCAGTGGATCCTGCGAAGGTGGTGACAATCCAAATTTGGAATGTTCCTACAAACGTAAAAAAAGTAAGAAGTTTTCTAGGGTTGGCGGGCTATTATAGGAAGTTCATTAAAAACTTTGTGTTTCACGAGATGAGAGCTAATGAAAGACAATTCTTGAAGACGACACAGGGCCGACAAAAGTCATGTGCTGATAAGAGAAGGACCGTTCGGTGTTAGGGACATGGTTTTTATTATCATTGTTGAGGAATGTAGTTCGTTTTGGATCTGTAGGGAAGTTGGCATCGAGGTTCGTAAGGCCATTCAGCATTACAAAGAGGATTGGACAGATGGCGTACAGAGTGAAGTTGCCGGAGAAGCTTAGTGGTGTTCATGACGTATTTCACGTGTCGCATTTGCGGAAGTGTTTACATGATACCATGGAAGTAGTGGAGCCGAGCATGCTTAGGGAAGTGGAAGTGGAGCGAGATGCCACGATTAGACGAGCTCCTACATGCATCCTTGGATCAGAGGTCAAGAAGTTACGCAACCGAGAGGTCAAGTTGGTTAAAGTCCAATGGGGAGATGATCAAGGAGACGCGACTTGGGAAACGGAAGACAAGATACGTGTGTTATACCCTTTCCTTTTTGAGGGTATGATCTTAACTTCTCCTTTTTCTACCGCTTTGTTTCTACTTGTTCTATCGTTTAGTATATCATCTCGATTACATCTTCGATCTTTAGGTAGAAAAATCCTATGGTTGTAAACATGTGTTTGAGACATGTTATGTTTGGTGGATGCAAGTGAATGCAAGTGTTTGCTAGTGGTTGCTCGTGGATGTATTTACACACACATTAGGCACTAGATCGGCTCAATCACTTTCATATTGCATATGAATGAGTGTGCATATTTAAATTAATGGGTGTATATTGAATGCGATATCATATGGATGTTGCATTTGAATGAATGGTTGTGCTTATATAAAAATGATATGTATCATTAGGATTCCTTTGCATACATGTTGGATTCATGGCACTGACATAATTTGCATTGAGGAGGTCAACTGAATCAGTAGACAACCTGATCTTTGCATTAGATAAGGAACATATACACACACCTTTGCATATGTTCATATGGCATTAGAAATCTTTTAAGGACAATGGATGCTTGTGGATGATGGATGAGTAGATGGATGATGGATGGTAGGATATATTCTTCTTAACATGAAAATTTCGGGGACAAAATCCTTTGAGTAGGGGAGAATGTAACACCCCGCATTTTTAATGAAATTAAAAATATGGAAATATGTATATATATACATAGATATATTTAAGAGAAAAAATAAATATTGCAACAAAACATGAAAAAGAGGAATGAGAAAAGACTAATGTTTAGCATTGTTCTAAGGTTTGTAAACAAAAGACTTAGTGGCTCATTTGGTTAGAGCACGTGACTTGTATACAATAGGTTCTGCGTTCAATCCTCGCCAGCGCCATATTTTTTGTTTTAGGGGAATGGCTAAAAAGTGGCTTAGTGTGAACGCAGTTCAATAAAAAAAAGCGGTTTAGTGTGAAAAGGGTTAAAAAGAAATATATATATATATATATATATATGACATGCGGGTGTCAATACCCCTGCTGCTGCGCATCATGTTGCACACATGGCGCATTTTTATTTGTTGATGACGATTTTTGGAGTTTTAGGGCTTACGTGGCTTTATCTGATTGGTCTGGTGACATGCCTTTTCATTCTGGATGGCTTAGATGAATCCTAGTCAGATCTAAGGGTTCTAATTAATTCTACACATCTACATAAGCACACATAAACCTAAACCCTAATCTAAACTAAATTCATTCATAAGCCGCCATGCTGCTGCATCCTAAACTAACTTAGCCTCCACCATAAGTAATCAAATTCAAGATGAAAGATAAAGATCAAAGCCTAAGAATTGTAAAAAGGAGAACAATTCTACAAACGCTCAACTCTCTTATCTGTGAGTATAGTTGCTTTCACAAGATAATTAATTAAAATAATTATGATAAGTTGTGATCTGAACTGTGTGAATATGCATGTTGAATCATATGCTATTAGCCAGTTCTGTTATTGTAACACCCCACCTCTGCTAGGGTCACTCACAAAGGGAATGCACTAGCTTTGGTGGAGCATTATCTAGGTAAACATACACAGAAATATTACAAGACAGAACATATAAAACAACGGAAGAAGAACCAAATTTCATTGCTTTAAAATCTAGAAAGGTCTAAAGCCTATTACATCAAAATGCTATTAAAAAAATCCATTACATCGAAATCTGTCTTGCAATAGTAAAGAAGCCTAAAACCATAGTTATAAATCATTCCCCAATAAAGCAGCAAAGCAAGACATAGCCAAGAACAATCCAAGCCTTCATGAAATAACCTTGGAGCTCGGTAAGATCCGAACTAAGCTGTGTTCCCACCCTGTGAACCTGGGAGGGGGGGAACGGAAGAAAAAGAGGCGAAACAAACAGGGTCAGTCATAAACACTGAGTAAGTCCTAGTGACTTTCAGCATAAAAAAACAGGTAAAGATAATATGGCATGAGTAAACTGAAAGTAAACATAAGCATGGTGACAAGATAAGCTATAGGCACGATAACTAAGAATAACACCATAGGATTTCTGTCATGTATAACATTGCAAGGTTCCTATTCAGGATGAACTAAGCATAGTTCTGCAAGATTTCTATCAAGCATCACAAGATTTCTCTGCTTCACCATTAAAATGATATCTATTTGCTCTGATTTCCTAAATTCTCTGCACCAACTGTACTAGTATCCCAATCCGTATCATCCTTTCCATGTATATGTACAGTCCCTTGCCATATATCGTACGGGTTTCATCACGTATTTCTATTCTACTTCAACGTAGTGCCACCATTCTTGAAATCGTTGGGACCGCCACCCTTGTTCTGGCTAGGTTTCCTTATCATGAGCTATCGCATGTTCAACTAGGATTTATGCCACCTAGGACCACTAGGGATTATGCTACCTATTGAACGTTTACTAGATTTGTTTAGGGTTTATGCCACCTAGGACCACTAAGGATTATGCTACCTAACGAATTCCACGTAACGATCTATTAATCGATCAGCTCCCTACAAGTCCTAGCTCGTTCATGTGTCTGTGTCATACGACCCAATCACGAAATGTAGTCACCTGTGCTAGGTCCACCATAGGGTGTATCAAGCCCTATGGTGCCAACCATCGACACGAATCAAGCACGCACAGATAAACCTACTGATGCCCAATGCCTGCTTTTTCTGCTCCGGAGTGTGTGCACGCCCGCACTCCGTTAGAACCTACACTGGCGCACCCACACAGCTGTCGTTCTGGTCGCTTATAATCAGCCCAGTAATCGTGCCCCACCCTGCCTAGTTCCAGGGTACCATGATACATCTAGTGGGTTACTGCTGAAATGGACCGCGTAACTAGGATTTTCGTCTAGTAGGTTAAGTATTGTCATTTAAATTCGATACTTAACCCCATCGGTCTAGCATGTCAAGTTGGTTAAGTGATGTCATTCAAGTTCGTGACTTAACCCGTCTACGTGTCATGTCAAATTGGCTAAGTGTTGTCGTTTAAGTTCATGACTTAGCCCTACGAATCATGTGTCAAGTTGGTTAAGTATATTCAAGCAGTTCATGACTTAACCCTATCAAATCATCGTGTCAAATTGGTTAAGTATATTCAAGCGGTTCATGACTTAACCCTATCTAGTCATCGTGTCAAATTGGTTAAGTATATTCAAGCGGTTCAGGACTTAACCCTATCAAGTCATCGTGTCAAATTGGTTAAGTATATTCAAGTGGTTCATGACTTAACCCTATCAAGTCATCGTGTCAAATTGGTTAAGTATATTCAAGTGGTTCATGACTTAACCCTATCATGTGGCATTAATTCATTAATGCACTTCAACCTCTCACATTAGACTAACTGTTGTGGTTACTGGATTTGCCGGGCGGTTCCGGGCAGATTTACACCACAACATAGTCTAACCTCGGGTTTTACGTGCAATATGACCAACTACCCACATTGGATCCTATTGTTTGCAGCCACTGGATTTGCCGGGCGGTTCCGGGCAGATTTACACTGCAAACTCAACCCAACCTCGAGTTGGCCATTTTCAAGTTTTTCTAATTATCATGCCCACATTCAAGTTTTCATGTCAAAATTCATGTCGAGTTTTCATGTCATGTTTCATGTCAAATCATGTCAAGTTTTCAAGCAAATTTTCATATCAAGTCGATGTTAGGTTCGTGTCCATATCCAGGTTCAAGTTATAACAGCGTTCATGTTTCAAGTTTTGCCTATTATCGAGTTCATAACCAATTCATGTTTTTCCTAATCTACCCAAATCGTATTCCCTTCGCACGTGAACGTGAATCGATCTCTACTACAAATAAATCCAAATCTCGAAATAGAGGGAATAACATCAAAACTATGATAGGCAAAAGGGACTAGCATAAAGCAATAAAAGGGGTTACAAGACTAGCATGACATAACTTGAGATAATTGGTTACAACATCACTGGCATATAGGATTTCAAATCTAGCAAGATAAGGTGATAGTCATGGTAAACGCTGACATAAAAGAATAGGCATGCAAAGGCAAGCCAAATACAAGAAAAATGGATCCAATGGTCTTGGTGTACATAATAGTGAATAAACTAAGCAAGTCGCACCCTTGGGATGAGATCCAACAAACTGCAGATTCGGTATACAACATGGGTTTCAATCAACTATAATAGTCCCAGGTAATTAACCCCAATAGTCATGGTCATAGGTAGAAATCTCGTAACTAAGAATCTTAAGCGATTAATCAAAATAGTCATGGTTAATTATCCAAAGTAGTTCTAGGCAATAGTCATAGGCAATTAACAGTAATAGTTTCAAAGTCATGGTCCTAGATAATGGCCTTATGTTCATAATTATAGGGAATAATTCTCATAGTCAAGAGTCATAGTTGATTAGCCACAATTGTCCTTGTCATAGTCATATGCAACAGTCTTTCGTTCACCGTCATAGGCATAGGCTTAGTCTTCTTAGTCATAGGCAGTCTTATGTTCACCGTCATAGTCATTGGCATGGTCATATTAGTCATAGGCCGTCTTATGTGCTCAGTCATAGTCCTTGTCCATTAACAATAGTTTCAACATCATAGGCATGTTAAGGTTATAGACACGAGAGAGTTTGATTTACGACATGAATAGGTCCAAAGCAATATTCACGAAAGTCAAGATCCAAGACGAACAAGAATAGATACGAATCAATTACCATACATAGATCCAATTCCAATTTACAACATGGATATTAAATCTACAGCTTTATCTAAAAGTAACTTGAACTTACAGTGTGTGGATCGAGAATTAGAAAGCAGAATTTGACTGTTGAATCTCTATTTGACCGACCGTGTTCTAATCGAAATCCCCCAATTTGCAAATCCCTAAGCGTAGTCTTAATGGAGAAGGAGCAGTCCTTTTTCTCCCTTTTCATCTTATTATTTTGATTATCTTAGAAGCAGCATAAGGACAGAAAGAAATGGTGTGGAGAGAATGAGGCTAGGGGGATGTTTATATAGGGTTAGGCAGGCGAATCCGGTCAGAAAACGAGTCTAAATACATCAGAATGCATATGGTTCAGAAAAGTGGTTCGGGAGGCAGTTCGACCCCCAGGTCGACACTATGGTCGACCTGGTCCCTGGGAGATCGACACTATAGTCGACCCCCAGGTCGACCTGGTCCCGGGGCGGGAGTTTTCCCGCCCAGTCTGATCTGGGATTTGAATTCGAATTTCGAGCTGTTTTTGATTCTGAAAATCCCTGAAACTTCGGAGGGTCATATCTCCCTCATACGGACTCCGATTTTTGAAAACTCGGACTCTATTTCATGTAAAATTTTGAGACGAACGCAATGGCGCAACCCGTTTCCCTTGATTCTTGTTTTAAAAATTAATTCTGCCTTGATTTCTTGTTTCAACATGTTATAAAAATTCGGGTTGTTACATTCTCCCCTCCTTAAAGGATTTCGTCCCCGAAATCTTCAAGTTAAGAAGAATGTGTCCTACCTTCCAATCATCCATCTAATCAATCATCAATCACAGTCATCCATTGTCCTTAAGAGATTTCTAATGCTGTATGAACATATGCAGAAAGTGTGTGTATATGTTCCTTATCTAATGCAAATGATCAGGCCTGATTGATCTTTTTAAGTGCAAAATATGTTTAGTGCCATGAATCCAATATGCATGCAAATAGTCCTAGTCATATAAACACTATATGTGTGCACAAACATCCATCCATATGCAACATCCACATGATAACACATTCAATTCCATCCATAAACAAGTATAAACACTCATGCATATGCAATATGAAAATGTGTCTGAGCCGATCTAGTGCCTAATGTGTGTTATGCAACCACGAGCAACCACTTGTGACCACTTGCAACCATCAATCATAACATGTCTCAAACACATGTTTCACCCAATTGTTCCTACCTAAAGATATAACCGAATGATAGAAGCAAGTAAAAACTTTGTGCCCATCAGGCAATGTCAAAGCTGGAAATCTACGTCACATATATACTGAATAGGAGAAGAACTCCCTAAGCACTAGTCCATATCCTATAAAACCAAAAAAGTTTAGTCAACCCAATGGACACCCTCAAGCCCTAACATGTATTACAACCAGATGAGTCATACTCCTTATGGGGTTTGCAACCGAAATAAGATTGAGAATAGGACCGAGAGGATATACATAAAAGATAGCATGCAAGTAAGCTCTATAGGAAAAGAGGGATCAAGGATATACTCTTAAAAAGAGATATGATGCGCGTGTCTAGTCTTCAATCCTCTAAGTCATATTTCCTTGAGCTTAACCCCATTGTGCTTTGACCGTCTTTAACTTCACAATTTTGTAGTTCCTTAATTCTTGTTCCTAGAATATGAGTTAGAACTCATTCCACTGTCGCCTCTCGTTCCACTTTCGCTTTTTCTCTTTCTAGTATACCCGATTCAATCATAACCGCGTACGCATGGTTTCGTGCAAGCTCTCCAAAATTCACCGGTGAATCTTGGATCTCATTCACTTACTAGAAGGTATTCACATAAATGGATTATCTTTTGAGAATAAACAAATGCCAACCATGTTGCCAAGTGTATTTACTAAGGTGATTTTCTATAACTCATGCATAAGCGAAATGAACCATCCACCTTAGTGGCGAACACTACTCGGGATCAATAGATGTATCAAGAGATTCTAGGTAACTAAGCATGGAAGAACCCTAAGGGTTACCCTAGACTTCGAGGACATTACCGGGGCAAGTCAAGAGTCTAACTACCCTCTTTTCATACTCGAGAATGGTACCATTTCTGGACAACCACTCCATCCCTAGAATCAACCCATAGCCCAAAAACATAAGCATTGCTTAGCCTAGACATTCTCAAATCCAAACAAGTCATGAATAAATGAGTCGATTACCCAATAGGATTTGAGACACAAAAATGGGATCCTTTAATTCGCTAGTACTAAGGTGCAGAGACTCAACTATCGAAGCAGAATTAAAAGGATACGATGTATATAAAAACAAAGTTCCCATGGTATGATAGAAAAGAGCAGCTAAACTTTTAACAGAAGCGTTACCACCTCTCTTAGGTATGCTAGTAGTTAGAGCATACAATTGCCCACTCGACGATCTTGTTCTTTGCCCTATGATACTTATTACATGTCCCTTTTTACCATACCAACGATGTTCTTTCTTGTCATGGTTTTTTTTATTATTCTTTCACTTGGCCTCTTCCTTTTACTTTTTTTTCCTCTTCGTGGATTAAGCCATATCAACAAGTTTCTCATCCTTAGACTTGTGTTCTTTATCCTCGTTCCTACTATCCTTGTATAGCTTTTTGAAAAGTTTCTCGAAAGCTACTTCCATTGCACGGCAACCCTACAAAGCTTGAGATAAGATTGGTCGCAAGTAAAACTACTACGGCTATAGATGGAGGTTGGACACTACTTTGCCCTCCGACATGTGTCGCATGCCTACAAACTATGGTGAAAAAGAAAGGGAGAAGAGACTCAAGGAGAGAATCAAAAGATAGTGCATATGGCTTTGGGGAATAGCCTTTAAATAAAACAAGATTTTTCTTGAAAAATGCTTCTTTGTAAACGATTTTGAAAATAATTTCAGAAGGTTTTAAGAAAATTTTGCCCCGTCTGGTAACCTTCTGCTCTGATACCAAATGTAACACCCCACCTCTGCTAGGGTCACTCACAAAGGAAATGCACTAGCTTTGGTGGAGCATTATCTAGGTAAACATACACAGAAATATTACAAGACAGAACATATAAAACAGCGGAAGAAGAACCAAATTTCATTGCTTTAAAATCTAGAAAGGTCTAAAGCATTTTTCATCAAAATGCTATTAAAAAAATCCATTACATCGAAATCTATCTTGCAATAGTAAAGAAGCATAAAACCATAGTTATAAATCATTCCCCAATAAAGAAGAAAAGCAAGCCATAGCCAAGAACAATCCAAGCCTTCTTGAAATAACCTTGGAGCTCAGTAAGATCCGAACTAAGCTGTGTTTCCCACCCTGTGAACCTGGGGGGGGGGGGGGACGGAAGAAAAAGAGGCGAAACAAACTGGGTCAGTCATAACTGAGTAAGTCCTAGTGACTTTCAGCATAAAAAAACAGGTAAAGATAATATGGCATGAATAAACTGAAAGTAAACATAAGCATGGTGACAAGATAAGCTACATGCACGATAACTAAGAATAACATCATAGGATTTCTGTCAGGTATAACATTGCAAGGTTCCTATTCAGGATGAACTAAGTATAGTTCTGCAAGATTTCTATCAAGCATCGCAAGATTTGTCTGCTTCACCATTAAAATGATATCTATTTGCTCTGATTTCCTAAATTCTCTGCACCAACTGTACTAGTATCCCAATCCGTATCATCCTTTCCATGCATATGTACAGTCCCTTGCCGTATATCGTACGGGTTTCATCACGTATTTCTATACTACTTCAACATAGTGCCACCATTCTTGAAATCGTTGGGACCGCCACCTTTGTTCTGGCTAGGTTTCCTTATCATGAGCTATCGCGTGTTCAACTTGGATTTATGCCACTTAGGACCACTAGGGATTATGCTACCTATTGAACGTTTACTAGATTCGTTTAGGGTTTATGCCACCTACGACCACTAGGGATTATGCTACCGAACGAATTCCACGTAACGATCTATTAGTCGATCGACTCCCTACAAGTCCTAGCTCGTTCATGTGTCTGTGTCATACGGCCAAATCAAGAAATGTAGTCACCTGTGCTATGTCCACCATAGGGTGTATCAAGCCCTATGGTGCCAGCCATCGACACGAATCAAGCACGCACAGATAAACCTACTGATGCCCAATGCCTGCTTTTTCTGCTCCGGAGTGTGTGCACGCCCGCACTCCGTTAGAACCTACACTGGCGCACCCACACAGCTGTCATTCTGGTCGCTTATAATCAGCCCAGTAATCATGCCCCACCCTGCCTAGTTCCAGGGTACCATGATACATCTAGTGGGTTACTGCTGAAACGGACCGCGTAACTAGGATTTCCGTCTAGTAGGTTAAGTATTGTCATTTAAATTCGAGACTTAACCCCATCGGTCTAGCATGTCAAGTTGGTTAAGTGTTGTCATTCAAGTTCGTGACTTAACCCGTCTACGTGTCATGTCAAATTGGCTAAGTGTTGTCGTTTAAGTTCATGACTTAGCCCTACGAATCATGTGTCAAGTTGGTTAAGTATATTCAAGCGGTTCATGACTTAACCCTATCAAATCATCGTGTCAAATTGGTTAAGTATATTCAAGCGGTTCAGGACTTAACCCTATCAAGTCATCGTGTCAAATTGGTTAAGTATATTCAAGTGGTTCATGACTTAACCCTATCAAGTCATCGTGTCAAATTGGTTAAGTATATTCAAGCGGTTTAGGACTTAACCCTATCAAGTCATCGTGTCAAATTGGTTAAGTATATTCAAGTGGTTCATGACTTAACCCTATCAAGTCATCGTGTCAAATTGGTTAAGTATATTCAAGTGGTTCATGACTTAACCCTATCATGTGGCATTAATTCATTAATGCACTTCAACCTCTCACGTTAGACTAACTGTTGTGGTTACTGGATTTGCCGGGCGGTTCCGGGCAGATTTACACCACAATATAGTCTAACCTCGGGTTTTACGTGCGATATGACCAACTACCCACATTGGATCCTATTGTTTGTAACCACTGGATTTGCCGGGCGGTTCCGGGCAGATTTACACTGCAAACTCAACCCAACCTCGAGTTGGCCATTTTCAAGTTTTTCTAATTGTCATGCCCACATTCAAGTTTTCATGTCAAAATTCATGTCGAGTTTTCATGTCATGTTTCATGTCAAATCGTGTCAAGTTTTCAAGGCAATTTTCATATCAAGTCGATGTCAGGTTCGTGTCCATATCCAGGTTCAAGTTATAACAGCGTTCATGTTTCAAGTTTTTCCTATTATCGAGTTCATAACCAATTCATGTTTTGCCTAATCTACCCAAATCGTATTCCCTTCGCACGTGAACGTGAATCGATCTCTACTACAAATAAATCCAAATCTCGAAATAGAGGGAATAGCATCAAAACTATGATAGGCAAAAGGGACTAGCATAAAGCAATAAAAGGGGTTACAAGACTAGCATGACATAACTTGAGATAGTTGGTTACAAGATCACTGGCATATAGGATTTCAAATCTAGCAAGATAAGGTGATAGTCATGGTAAACGCTGACATAAAAGAATAGGCATGCAAAGGCAAGCCAAATACAAGAAAAATGGATCCAATGGTCTTGGTGTACATAATAGTGAATAAACTAAGCAAGTCGCACCCTTGGGTTGAGATCCAACAAACTGCAGATTCGGTATACAACATGGGTTTCAATCAACTATAATAGTCCCAGGTAATTAACCTCAATAGTCATGGTCATAGGTAGAAATCTCGTAACTAAGAATCTTAAGCGATTAATCACAATAGTCATGGTTAATTATCCAAAGTAGTTCTAGGCAATAGTCATAGGCAATTAATAGTAATAGTTTCAAAGTTATGGTCCTAGATAATGGCCTTATGTTCATAATTATAGGGAATAATTCTCATAGTCAAGAGTCATAGTTGATTAACCACAATTGTCCTTGTCATAGTCATAGGCAACAGTCTTTCGTTCACCGCCATAGGCATAGGCTTAGTCTTATTAGTTATAGGCAGTCTTATGTTCACCATCATAGTCATTGGCATGGTCATATTAGTCATAGGCAGTCTTATGTGCTCAGTCATAGTCCTTGTCCATTAACAATAGTTTCAACATCATAGGCATGTTAAGGTTATAGACACGAGAGAGTTTGATTTACGACATGAATAGGTCCAAAGCAATATTCACGAAAGTCATGATCCAAGACGAACAAGAATAGATACGAATCAATTACCATACGTAGATCCAATTCCAATTTACAAACTGGATATTAAATTTACAGCTTTTGTCTAAAAGTAACTTGAACTTACAGTGCGTGGATCGAGAATTAGAAAGCAGAATTTGACTGTTGAATCTCTATTTGACCGACCGTGTTCTAATCGAAATCCCCCAATTTGCAAATCCCTAAGCGTAGTCTTGATGGAGAAGGAGCAGTCCTTTTTCTTCCTTTTTATCTTATTATTTTGATTATCTTAGAAACAGCATAAGGACAGAAAGAAATGGTGTGGAGAGAATGAGGCTAGGGGGCTGTTTATATAGGGTTAGGCAGGCGAATCTGGTCAGAAAATGAGTCTAAATACATCAGAATGCATATGGTTTAGAAAAGTGGTTCGGGAGGCAGTTCGACCCCCAGGTCGACACTATGGTCGACCTGGTCCCTGGGAGGTCGACACTATAGTCGACCCCCAGGTCGACCTGGTCCCTGGGCGGGAATTTTCCCGCCCAGTCTGATCTGGGGTTTGAATTCGAATTTCGAGCTGTTTTTGATTCTGAAAATCCCTGAAACTTCGGAGGGTCATATCTCCCTCATACGGACTCCAATTTTCGAAAACTTGGACTCTATTTCATGTAAAATTTCGAGACGAACGCAATGGCACAACCTGTTTCCCTTGATTCTTGTTTTAAAAATTAATTCTGTCTTGATTTCTTGTTTTAACATGTTATAAAAATTCGGGTTGTTACAGTTATCATCTATTTTGTTAATATATGCCAGTTTGTTATCATATGTAATTAGATTCATTTTATGATGTTAATTCCTATGTCTAATTACATATGTTTGGTTAGATTCATTCTATGCAAGTTATGCTAGTATATATGCAAGTTATGTTTTATGAAAGTTTATACGCAAGTTATGATCTATGCAAGTTTATATGCAAGTTATGTTTTATGCAAGTTATGTTTTATGCAAGTTTATATGAAAGTTATGATCTATGCAAGTTTATATGCAAGTTATGCAAGTTTATATGCAAGTTATGTTTTATGCAAGTTATGATTTATGCAAGTTTATATGCAAGTTATGCAAGTTTATACGCAAGTTATGTTTTATGCAAGTTTAAAGTTATGCAAGTTTATATGCAAGTTATGTTCATCTATGCAAGTTATGCAAGTTTATATTCATATGTTTAGATCCATACCAGTTCATATGTTTAGTTCTGTGTAAGTTTATGTTTATAAGTTTAGATCTACGCTAGTTCGCATTCCATATGTTGAGTGGATCTATCTTATATGATAGTTCACGTTTATTTTCTTAACTAGATTTATGTTGTTCTATGCCAAGTTTATGTTACCCATACTTAATTAGATCTATATTGTTTTATGCCAGTTATGATGTCATGTGTTTCTTCCCTTTTTCCTTTTTATGAGTTGGACTAATTGCGAGCCTAACGTATTACATGAATTATACGTACGAACGATGTGGGAACATTGGGGATAGTTTGGGTAAAAGATGAATATTATGTAATTCGCAAAAATTGGGTTGTAATCATATAATTCATTTTGGACATAACAAGTATATGGGACATTACTTGAATTGACTACATTTATGGATAATTGGCATACAAAAATCTAGACTTGGACATGTATGGTAAATATGTAAATTGGCTAAAAGGTGAACATGCCTTACCCGAGGTTAGATTGAGTTGCGGTGTAAGACTGCCCGGAACCGCCCGGCACATCCAGCAACCGAAACAACAGGTCTAATGTGAGAGGTTAGCGAATCACGCCCAGAACCCGAGGTTAGAATGAGTTTGCGGTAGAAGTCTGCCTGGAACCGCCCGGCACATCCAGCAACCGCAAACAACAGTTCTAATGTGAGATGTTGGTGCTTTAATAAATCAATTAATGCCAATGAACAGACATGCTAAGAATGACAAGGTTAAGTAACATATGAATAGATGACACTTAACCAAATACAACATGTTAATTAAACAAATGAGTGAGGTTAGGTTAAATTGAGAACACTTAATCGTTATAACATGTTGATTAGGAAACCCTAGTAACAGGGACCCATTTCAGTAGTAACCCGCATAGGTGTATCATGGTCTCCTGAACTAGGCAGGATGTGGCACGATTACTGGGTTGATTATAAGCGGTCAAAGTAGCGGTGGGTGGTGGGCAGTATAGGTTCCGACGGAGTACGGGCGTGCACGTGCTCCGGAGTGGAAAAATCAGGCACTGGGCATAAGTAGTTATATACTGTGCATCTTGAATTGTGTCGGGTTGCCATCATAGGGATTGATATACCCCACGGTGGGACCAGCACAGGTGTCTACAAACAAGTGGGGCCGAATGACACAATTCATAAATACATGCGAGTTAGGGAACCGATCGATTAGGGGTAGTGTGGGGACATCTAGTATCTATTATGGGCAAGTAGCTGTCGAGGATTGTATGGGGTGGATACCTCTTACTAGATGTTACGCCTGAGGGCTACCAATGCAGGGTTGGGATCAACTCTCAGTATGGAACTAGTAATGGTACAGTGTAACTAGCATTGGTGCAGTGTAGGAATTATCTTATAGTGATTAGAAACGCAACCAACGGTTATCTTATCCATCTTGCCTACCTTGTCATGCATGCTTATGTTACAGTCATTTCTTACTTTCCAATTTATGATCTTATCCTACTAGTTTAATAATTATATTGTTAAAGTTACTGGACAAACCATACTTTATGTTTGACCTCGTTTGTTTCGCCTCTTTTCTTTCCTACCCCCTCCCCCCTCCCCCAGGTTCTCCGGGTGGGCCTAGTGGAGCTTGATTTGGATCTCTATCTCTCTCTTTTGGAAGTGCCTGGATTGTTGAAAGTAAAGTTCAGTTTTATCTCCTTTTTATTATGGATTTAAGATATGGGATTATGGTTTTAAGAAAATGTACTCTGATTGTTTTTGTACAAGACTGATATGATGTACTTGGTTTTGGTGTTTGAAGATGTAACCAAACTTATTTTCTGTTTCCGCTGCAATAAAGTTATAAATTTTTCTAGCACTACTTTATGTATCTGTCTTGTGATATTTTGTTCTATACTCTTATAATACTCCGCGAAACTTAATGCATTCCCTTTGTGAGTGACATTAACGGATGTGGGGTGTTACAAAAGAAGTTTGAGGATGAGAAATAGATAGAAAGAAAGTTAGAATAGAAGAAGAAAACACATCAAAACATAATCAGAGTAACACGAGTCTCACAGCGGAACAAATAAAATATATTATATAACATAACTTTGAAATACAATATTGTATTTGTACTTGCATATATCATCAGAGTATATCACATGTATTTAATGGCGGAAATAACTTTATATATATCAAACATTAAAGCCTCACGCTCCAAGCTCCTCCAAATATTTATAAAATCTCGACTACTTGACAGCCCGTATAAATTTGGGTACCCAAGAGTTTAGGATAAACAAGGCAAAATAAAATTTGGATCAGTCATGGGACTAGTGTGATTAAACTCCAACCATTTGGTTTAATTTTTCGAAAGAAAAGATAATCGTAAGACCGATCCACACAAAAACACTAATGGTTTTCCCTTACGATAACCCGAGACATGTTTAAAACAATATTATTCTGATATCATAATTGTGTCTAACACAAGTAAATAACAATCTTGCTGTGACAACCCAAACTTCCCAGTAAAGGAAAGCCCAGATTGCTTTGAGAACAACACACGTCAGAACACAAAACAGAAGAACATTTTATTGCTGTTACAACAATTACATCAGAGTACAAGAATATTACAGAGTATGAATAAATATACATTCGAAATACAATAATAGAGTTTAAATTACATTTAAATAGCAGCGAAAAAATAGTACAAAACACAACTGAAGGAAATACACGGATACAGAGCCTTCCGAATATCGCTTCAGCTGTAGACCAGGATCTTGTAAATATAATATCTGCAAAACCAAAACTACTAGCTGCCCGTGTGGAAAATATGGGCACCCAGAGTTTAGGTTAAAACAATAAACTCTAGGTCAGTCATGGGACTGGTATGAGAACTAAGAATAGTTATTAATTTTTCAAATAAAGTTAGGTAAATGAAGGGACCACGCCGCTAACGCGGAACGGGTTTATCCCCAAGAATACCAGTGCATAAAATAAACAGCGCAATGCTCTTTAGAAAAGTGAAACCATTATAAGACTCAAGTCCCATGCACCGCAAGCCGAAGGATAGAGTTTTACCTTATAATGATAAAAAAAATGCTGATACGCGAATTTTATCTTTATACTATAAGTGCATAGTGTAGAAGTCAATTTCGAATATAAATGTATCAATCCTAGGTGGCATAATATGTTATGTAACCGGCATAACATATTATGTCACCATATAAGTATACAACTGAAACCGTAAAGCTCGTATTGGAAAAATGGATTTCTATTATGATGGCTGCTGATTCGAAAGACCAATCACGTCATGTATCTCCACGACTTATGTCTCGGCAGGAGAAAACACCGTAATACATTCTAATCGCACTTGGATGAGCAGTAGTCTGATCTATCCTATTGGGATTCGGACAATGTGTGCCATTTCCCCATGGGATTCGGTCGGCTGAAATGACCTATCCCGATCTCCAGGTGTGGAGCGACCACACCCAGCACAACTCTGCCAACCAAAACCATATATATATATAAAGTATATTGGTCAAACCTACTAATCAAACAAATCGTTCACCATCATACCGAGGTGGGAGGCTCGCGAAGTAACGTTGTACACAAAGCTATGCTAATTAAAGCTGTGCTTTGATCATCATCCACAAGGCTCTGCTTTTCAACAAAAGCCTTGATCCATACATCCTAACATGCCACATTGTCAATCCATACAATACCATTGATTTCTGTCAATATATATAACCTCTGAGCACATACGTCTCAGAGAAGGGTGTTAAGCAAGTCAATAAATTCTCCGCCACCAATAAATATATATAGCAGAGATCAACGAATACAGCATAAAAGAATACAATGTCAGACACACAATCCATTTACAAGTCCGTTCTAGGTCCGAACGAAACCCGAGGCACCTTATTCCTCGTATTTCCGTTGATCTCCAAGTACGTTTGGATGATCACCACGTTTCCATCGTCTTGGGTGTACGGTCCAATCCAGATAGCAATAACTATCCAAACGACGTGAAGAACTCCGGTCTTCAACTACCGTCTTCATCTTTGACTCTTGATCGACGTATTAATTATTTAGAATGGGTTAAACCCGGTCTTTCTGAATAATTCGCGTATTTTATAATCAAGTGCTATAAAAACATATCCAACGCCTCATTCCAATTCAGAATATTCTTTTATTAAAATATTCACATTATTAGGAAAAGTTCCCGTTAATTTTATCAAAGATAAAATCCTTTGAATTTATTCTATTCAATCCATTTAAGAATTTATTAAAACTCCAATTCGGTTTTAATATCAAAAATCATTATTTGATGATAACCAATTTTAAGAAATAAATCTTATCTTTAACTGGGTTAAAGAACTAGTGTCATTTAAAACACAGTTCACGATAAACCCAAAATCATCTTCCATAAAATATGAAATCTTTACTGAAATTAGATCAACATATAATCGATATAAATTTCTGTATCAGACTAATAATATAAATGGAATAACGGTGAGGCCTTTTAAATTCCATACATAGTAGCAGTCTTCATCCATAGAAGTTCATCTCGATTTTTAACCAATCGAAATTGATTTAATCCCAATTTATTCTATTTAATTGGAATTCTTTTATTCAGAAAACTTTTCATATAAATCTTAATAAAAGA
The DNA here is from genome assembly GCA_030737875.1 of Allium sativum. NCBI lineage: Eukaryota > Viridiplantae > Streptophyta > Magnoliopsida > Asparagales > Amaryllidaceae > Allium > Allium sativum. The sequence goes on from CM060916.1 coordinate 489,447,282, forward strand.
TTTATTCTACTCACACGGGGATTAAGAACAGTGTTATTTAAGACCCCATTCACGACAAACCCAAAATCTAATTTTTCTCATTCAATTCCAATTTAATATATATTGAATTGGAAAACTCCTCTTTAGACATTTCAATTAGATTTTAATTAAAAGATTTCTAAATCACAAATCATACTTTAACATCAAATTCTTTTTAATGCAACACATTCAATGAACATATAATCTTCGTAGTCAAGTCTTTTCTTAAAAACAAGATTCATTATAACTGGAAACAAGACCATAATAAAAATATAATCTTTATTTTCTAACCTTTTACTTGAAAAACATATCATAGTGAGAATGTCATTCTTTTTTCTAATCTTTCTAATGAAACAAATTAACTATAAAAAATGTATTCTTGCTAATGTAATCAACCTTAAATAGAAACTAAATCTTTTTAATGTAATCTTTTTAGTTCAACCTTTATTACATTGAAAAATGTAATATTTTTAATTCAACCTTTATTGCATTGAAAAATGTAATATTTTCACTTCAATCTTTATTACATTGAAAAATGTAATATTTTAACTTCAATCTTTACTACATTGAAAAACGTAATATTTTCACTTCAATCTTTATTACATTGAAAAACGTAATATTTTCATTTCAATCTTTATTACATTGAAAAATGAAATATTTTCATTTCAATCTTTATTACATTGAAAAATGTAATATTTTCATTTCAATCTTATACTGGGCCAGACCTCCCACATTAAGCCTACGACTTGTGGATGCTGGATATGCCGGTTGGTTCCGGGCAGACTTATCCCACAAGTTGGGGTTAACCTCGTGGCATGGCCCAATTCGTACTTGCGCACTTGAAACTCTCACATTAGGTTCAATATTTGTGGCTGCTGGATATGCCGGGCGGGTCCGGGCAGAATTATACCACAAATGTAACCTAACCTCGTGTCCAAGTACAATTATAATTAATAGTTATAATTAATTCACTGAAAATATTATTTAAAAATATTATTTTGAAATAAAGGTATGATCTTTATATTAAATTGTTACTAATTTTATAAAACCCTTTGTTTCCGAATATCCTAACCGACATTTCAATTTTTAATAAAAAATTGAACTTTCTATATTATTATTATATCATAATAATAATCTTTTCAAAATGTTCAAATTTTGAAATCAAAACTTCTTATCTTAACATACTGACCATAAAGATGTAATCTTTTTAACTGAATTCTTTTTATTATAACTTTTAAACATTAAAGATATAATCTTTCTAATTTATATGTCAATTAATTCCATTAACTGAATATTAAATTAAAATGTTCTTTTAATTCAAAATTGGAATGAGACCCAATCCATTACCATATAATTTTAATTATTTGGATTTCAAACATCGCATTAATTCTATAATAATGATAAAACATTCAATAACACCCAAAGTGCATTTTAAACTAACCACAAGGGCGATGTGTAGTCAGAGTATCAACCCAAGATCCGTGTGGGGTTTCAACCAACACAAATTCAAATAATATATTATTAATTGTGCTCTTGGAGATGTATGAAAATTTATCGTCCAATCAAAATAAACAAGTCAGACAACTTGTAAATGGCAGTGTAAACATGTTTTAAATATCATAAATGTCATAACAACATGTTACATATTTCAAATTTCAAACAATTCACAACAGTTATCCAAATCAACATTTATCCAACAAACAATAATTTCAACACAGATAATTAATTCATATTTAATAATAAAAATAATTAATTGTTCAAAAACTTGAGTGAGATAAAAGTTCTCACCTTTGTCGGCTTTAAATTGACGGTTCGGGCCCAATTTTATCCCAAAATTCAACATGCTCCAAATTTTATGAAATTTGTGTCTACGCGTAGCTCTCGACTCACTGATCGCAACAAATCCTGTTTCGTGTGATTTAGAGTTCGTATCACAAATTTATGAATTTCTGAAGTTTGTAATAATTAAATAATTAATTTAAATTATGAAAATTACCCAATTTTCAACTTGCTCAGAATTGGACAAAATTACTGCTCGCTCGAAGCTCTTGACATAACGATCTCAACGGATTCGGTTTCATGCAATTTCGATAACGTGACAAAAAGTTATGCACTTGCGAAGTTAACAAATCATTTAAATAGTATTTAAATTTGTAAAAATTACCCAAAATTTCAATTTCCTCCAAATTGGACAAATTTGGTGTCCACGCGAAGCTCTCATCGCCACGATTGCAGCAGACCTGAAATCGTCAAATTTCGATCTCGTATGTAAAAGATATTGCATTATGAACATTGAACATAAAATTAAATAAATGTTTCGCGTTTAAGCCCTTCACCTTTTTTTTCAAACGATACCCTCAACTTAAAATGCTCGCCACGGCCATACCGTAAGTCGGAATTGCACGAAACCAACGCCATTCTCTCCGACTTCTCCCCCTTTTTCCATGCCTGGTGGTCCCCCTCTCTAGTTCACCACGTGGGCCCCACGATCTGCAGTTGAACGGAAAACTGCCTTTTCCGTTCATCTTAGTGCTGCGGCCGCCTCGGTACTCCAAATGCCACCAATTTTTGTCAGTAGCTAGATATTGACCTCCCGAACAACTTTCGTTCATGTCACTTCGCCTGAAAATGTACGGATCGACGGGAAATTGCTCATCTTTGCGACTGTCATGTTTTCAGCACCCCTCCAGTAAAATTGACATTCCGGCCGACTCCGACCACCTGAGACCATGCCACCACCGCTAAAAGAACCGTATTCTTCCCCTCTACCACTGCCTGAAGTCGCTCGACCTAACTCTCTTCGTGGGGCCCGCAATACCCAAAAAAACGAAAATAGACCTGCTGCATTTGGATTGAGATTCCGGCGAATCCGTGCGACGATAGGTCATGAATTTTTCGTGGTAGGTAGTGGTTATTGATATGAACAAAACCCAAAAAGGGTTTGGTCTGATTTTTTCTGATTGAGAGATATAAATTATTTTGTTTTCAGGGGCTAATTTGCAAAGAAGTTTTTAGAGGAAGAAGAAGTGTAGCTGCCATGAAAATGAAGGAAAAGGAGGTTGATAGGTTTAGGAAAAGTTAGGGTTATGAGAGAATGAGATATATATAGAGGTTGTGAATTTTCTATTCAAGTCCTTGTCTATTATAACTTATATAATAATAAGCCTTTATGTTGTAATTTTCTTTAATTTTTAGTCCTTTTCTTCGTTTTAAAAACTGTGTGATCACATACTGATTTCAATTTTTCTGAAAATTGGAACACAGCTAATTCTTAACATTATGAACCCATAGAAATCGATTTCGTTAAATTCCGAGTCCGTATGAATTATTTATGAATTTGTAAAGTCTGAAAATTGACCGTTTTCACTGAAAAATTAACAACGACCACATATTGACTCCAAAAATTATGAATTTTGGAATCTAGCAATAATTTAATATTCCGGATCCATAGAAAGTGGTTTCGTCGAATTCAGAGGTCGTTTGCAAAATTCCCATTTTTAAGGCGTATATATTTAATATTAAAAATACAAATAAATATGAATAATTTCCGAAACTCGATGTATATAAGTGTTTATACTTTTCCAATGCAGAAACATCATTTTGAACTCAATGGAAGTAGTTTCGAGTCCAAATTCATTTGTATGCAAAAAGTAGAGTTTTGGGCTATATATATTATATATATAAATTCCATAACGTTTTTCTGAAATTTTAATTTTGTCATAACTTACAAATTATAAACTGAAATCTTAGTTTCTAAAATTAATTGGAAAGATATCGTCAATACGGTCCTAGCATTTCTTGTTTCGTCCAATTCTGAATTATAATGAATTTTATATATTTTTCCAAAGTTGAAAATCGAATATTAAAATTATCGCGCCATTTCAGGCTCGGAATAGAATTAATATAAATTTTTATGTTTTATACCTCAAATAAAATAAGTTTTTAATCGTTATTATTTTAAAATAACTTATTTTAAATATATTAAATCCATTAAATTAACTAAAATAAATTTTTTTAATTTACCCTAAAATTCCGGATCGTTACAATTTCCCCCACTTGAATTCTTTTCGTCCTCGAAAAGGAACGAAGCTAAAAGTTGTTTACTTAATTAACTCAATATTCATTCTAATCAACTTTCAATTCAGTTCAATATTAAATTCGATCTAGTTAAATTTATCATTCCAATAATTTTATTAGTTAAACTAATAATCAAACATCACAGCCAGCAATCTATTAGGTGGTTAACTTTTTTAAATATATATAACTTTTATATATAATCAAAAATCTTGTTTCAGTGCAAATCACAACCACAGACCCTATCTAAGTTTTGGTTCTCACACCAGTCAATGGAAATATATAGATATCACACTTTCGATACTCGAACATAAATACCGATGATGAGGCCTCAATCATCAGAATCATCTCCGGGTGACTAGAGTGTGATTCTATATTTATCCAGTATATTAAAACTTCGAATATCCATTAATTACTCGTCTATTCAAAATCTTTATATACTCGATTGTCCAAATTAAAATATAATAATAATATCTCAAATACGTATTTTAAGATAAAAAATTTAAAACTAAATTTGTTTTATTATTTTTATTTTAAGGAAAATAATACTCTTCACATCGTTCTAGGATACTACTGATCATATCTCTAATGAGTCATTCTTATTGGATATTACTAATCCAATCTCTGATGAATTCTACCACTCGATTCTAATGTGTCTTGTTCTCAAGCTCTGTAAACCAAAGCTCTGATACCAAACGTGACAACCCAAACTTCCCAGTAAAGGAAAGCCCGGATTGCTTTGAGAACAACACACGTCAGAACACAAAACAGAAGAACATTTTATTGCTGTTACAACAATTACATCAGAGTACAAGAATATTACAGACTATGAATAAATATACATTGGGAATACAATAACAGAGTTTAAATTACATTTAAATAGCAGCAGAAAAATAGTACAAAACACAACTGAAGGAAATACACGGATACAGAGGCTTCCGAATATCGCTTCAGCTGTAGACCAGGATCCTGTGAATATAATATCTGCAAAACCAAAACTACTAGCTGCCCGTGTGGAAAATATGGGCACCCAGAGTTTAGATTAAAACAATAAACTCCAGGCCAGTCATGGGACTGGTATGAGAACTAAGAACAGTTATTGATTTTTCAAATAAAGTTAGGTAAAGGAAGGGACCACGCCGCTAACGCGGAACGTGTTTACCCCCAAGAGTACCAGTGCATAAAATAAACAGCGCAATGCTCTTTAGAAAAATGAAACCATTATAAGACTCAAGTCCCATGCACCGCAAGCCGAAGGATAGAGTTTTACCTTATAATGATCAAAAAGATGCTGATACGCGAATTTTATCTTTATACTATAAGTGCATAGTGTAGAAGTCAATTTCGAATATAAATGTATCAATCCTAGGTGGCATAATATGTTATGTAAGCGGCATAACATATTATGTCACCATATAAGTATACAACTGAAACCGTAAAGCTCGTATTGGAAAATTGGATTTCCAGTATGATGGCTGCTGATTCGAAAGACCAATCGTGTCATATGTCTCCACGGCTTACGTCTCGGCAAGAGAAAACACCGTAATACATTCTAACCGCACTTGGATGAGCAGCAGTCTGATCTATCCTATTGGGATTCGGATAATGTGTGCCCTATCCCCCTGGGATTCAGTTTAGAGGAAGAAGAAGTGTAGCCGCCATGAAAATGAAGGAAAAGAAGGCTGATAGGTTTAGGAAAAGTTAGGGTTATGAGAGAATGAGATATTATATAGAGGTTGTGAATTTTCTATTCAAGTCCTTGTCTATTATAACTTATATAATAATAAGCCTTTATGTTGTAATTTTCTTTAATTTTTAGTCCTTTTCTTCGTTTTAAAAACTGTGTGATCACATACCGATTTCAATTTTTTTGAAAATTGGAACACAGCTAATTCTTAACATTACGAACCCATAGAAACCGATTTCGTTAAATTCCGAGTCCGTTTGAATTATTAATGAATTTTTAAAGTCTGAAAATTGACTGTTTTCATTGAAAAATTAATAACGACCACATACTGAATTTTGGGATCTAGCAATAATTTAATATTCCGGATCCATAGAAAGTGGTTTCGTCGAATTCAGAGGTCGTTTGCAAAATTCCCATTTTTAAGGCGTATATATTTAATATTAAAAATACAAATAAATACGAATAATTTCCGAAACTCGAAATATATAAGTGTTATACTTTCCAATGCAAAAACATCATTTTGAACTCAATGGAAGTGTTTTGAGTCCAAATTCATTCGTATGCAAAAAGTAGAATTTTGGGCCATATATATATATCATATATATAAATTCCATAGCATTTTTCTAAAATTTTAATTTTGTCATAACTTACAAATTATAAACTGAAATCTTAATTTCTAAAATTCATTGGAAAGATATCGTCAATACGGTCCTAGCGTTTCTTGTTTCGTCTAATTCTGAATTATAATGAATTTTATATATTTTTCCAAAGTTGAAAATCAAATATTAAAATTACCGCGCCATTTCAGGCTCGGAATAGAATTAATATAAATTTTTATGTTTTATACCTCAAATAAAATAAGGTTTTAATCGTTATTATTTTAAAATAAATTATTTTAAATATACTAAATCCATTAAATTAGCTAAAATAATTTTTTTTAATTTGCCCTAAAATTCCGGGTCGTTACACTTGCTGAACGCTTGCATCTCACGCTCCACATATATAATATACAATCAAAAATCGCGAGCTCTTATTAGGGAATGGTTTTCCAACTATGACAAGGTATGGAACCACCTTCCGATCAGTGTACTCTAGAGGGTCTACACTAGAGTTCAACAAGAACATCTTGCAGCTCGGCCACACATGACCGTCCATTCATTTCGCTTGAATGTTCCAAATATATTGTCACCTTACGATTGGTATACCAGCATAACCGTTCCCGGGAGATACAGAAATGAAAAGAAGTAACAAATATGAATATTCTCTAGATGGTGACAATACACCCTAATGGGAGCGACCCACGTAACCGTGCTTCCTGCTTGATTATTGTCATTTCCCGGTTGATGAGGCTTGAGGTCATAATGTATCTTTCAACAGATCATCTCTTCATTTACTTTGTATACCACATCATCATACCCGCCAAATCACAAATTGATTTCTCCAAAAATACCACGGGTATAAAGCTAAGAGAAACGAATTTCTCCGCCACCAATATAAATACGTTTGAAGCGATCAACTTATGTGATCTATTAGATATACTCTGTCAGACATTCGTCTATTCAAGTTGTCCTGGGACTGGACAAACCGAAGGCACTATTCTGTAAATCCATCTTAGGCAATTTCTACATAGGTTCACCAGAAGAGCGCTTGCATAAACTTCGTCTTCAATTATCTTCATCATATTGATTCGCAACGCTAATGCCCATACGGAGTAGTTTTCAAATAATAAATATGATCCCAGTCTATCCATATTAACAATGGAAAATGGTCAAAAAATTTGATAGGCGCCGTGTGACACCGCACGTCCGTTAATATCACTCGTTAAGAGTATGCATTAAGTTTCATGAAGCGTTATAGGTAAACAGAAATAGAAACATTACAAGACGGATATAAAATAGTAGCAGAATTAAAAACTTTTATACATCATAAAAACTTATGTATTGTACTTAAAACATTATAGTATATAATAAAAGAAGCATAATCCTCAAATAAAACATAGCCATAGTAGAAAGGATAGGAGTTTGAGCAATATATCTAAGCAGCTCCAGCAAATGATAGCAAAATCCTAGTCAAGCTTGAGTATTCCCTCCCTGAGAACCTGGGGGGAAATAGAAGGAAGAAGAGGAAACAAAATGGGTCACACATAAAGTCTGGCGAGTCCAGTTACTTTTAGCAAATAAATAAGTAAAAGTATCACGACAGGCATATAAAGTGGATAAGAAAGATAACATCACAAAAGGCAGGTGTGACAAGGTAAACCTGATAGAGTGTATACGCTTCCCTAATGATTACTTTGATTCTCTGCACCGATACTAATATAACCAGAATGAGATGATCCCAACAACTATAAGATGGTAAACTTAGGCATACTTCTGGTGAGAGATTATAACCCCATACAATCCACTTGCAGCCCAACCTAACAGGCTCTTAAACTTTTTACCAGAGTCTAGATGTACCCTAACTTTTACCCTTATCTTATTCACGCATCACTATTTTTTCACATCCATCAGTCCCTAACCGTAGACTAGTAAGAGAACAACTCCCTAAGTATCAACCCCGAAGGCCGAAACCAACATTAGATCGATACTCAGAAAGCTATTCAACTTAACTAATTTCCAATCAGTTCCTAATTTCCTTAAATCCATTCTTAACTTCAAAATCATTTCATTTCTATACTTAGAAAACATCTTTGGTTATATTTGGAAAACATTTCCAAAACCCATTTATATAGATTCAACGAACGTTGTATAAAACAATGGTTATAACGATAGTGTTATAATATATACTTCCAAAATATTAGAAATATAATTTTGATTCTTTATTCGAATAAATAAATATTAATTAATTTATTTAAATAAATAATCTTGATTAAAACGCGAGGTAAATAGTTCCTTCCTGAATTCGATATAATCGAATGTCACTGTATAGCTTTCTTTCGAATAATCTGTAGTAGATCTATGTTCCAAATGTCGGAATAAACTCACCGTTTCAGGTTAACTTGATTTCTAAATTCATTTTTGAATTTATCCTTTAAATATTTACCAATTTCCTTTATCACCATTCCAATTTACAAAGCGTTTGGTTTTAAACCATTTTTCACTTTTAACGTGAATAATATTCCTTTACAGAAATCGGGACTTACTATATCAATCAAATCTTGATTTTTATTTATAAATACTGTTACAGATAAAAATCCATTATCGAGTTATTTTATAAATTCATACCAATATCCCACTTTGTAAACTCTGTTTACGAGTCAATTCCTTGCTAATTATTTATCAAGTTTATAACTTTATATCGCTTACATATTCTATTGCAAAGTATTGGTTTTAAACCAATATCAATTATCCTGTAAATTTCCAAATATAATTTCTAAAATAAATAAATTATTTTAATAACATTCGACATTGTCAAATTATAATTAAAAATCCTTGTAGTTTTGTTCAATTTATATTCACATTTCGAACCCTGAAGTAAATTCAACGATTTTCCTTTCTATTACTCATTTTTGAATTAACATTCACGGATTATTTAATAATAAATATTTGGTAATAATTATTTTATTCCATTTATAAATATTGTTATTAAACTAAACTACTTGTTTTATATAATTAAACAAGTTATTATATTCTAGTCAATCGAAATTCCATTTCTATTTTAAAAATGGGAATTCCTTTTTTTAAACCCCAATTTCTCTTCTAGTATATTCGAATATATTTTTACGGTATTTAAATACCAATTATTTCAGGTCAGTGTTGTTCAAACATCCCAAAATACACAATAATTAACACCAGATTATTTGTCACATCATATAATGCAATATATGAAAAAAACAATAATATAATTATTGAGGAACCTAGTTGGATTCGTCCAACCCGTTTTCCCTGCATCCACACACGTTAATCAACACTAATTTCATGTCGATATGATATATTAAAATAAATACAATCAGTATTAAATCAATGATTTATATATATAACTATATATATTATTTTAATCAATTAATTAGCAATTCATCCAAATAACCATCACACAAAAATCAATCATCATTTATGAGAATTGACTAACGTCTAAATTTTCTAGAACTGGATAGAGTTAGTGAGTTTACTCACTTTGGTCGTTACTCGTTAAATAACGATTAACGTTGGTTGATTAAATCAGACGTTTTTATTTGCCTAAAATTGTAACATGCTCCAAAACTTTCCAAACTAGTTCCAGTGCATAGCCAGTGACCATATGATTCCAACGTGATAGACGGTTCGTAATTCTGACTACGTGTGGATAAGGTGTTAGTTTTACAGGTCAATACATGTTTAAATTAAAATAAACTTAATTTTATTAAATAATTGGGCTCACCATCTTTTCCCGTCCTAAATCTGATTTAAAACCCACAACTGTGCTTTAATCTTTCCCGAACCATCTACTCTCAATTGCTCATTTATATCCACCATTCGGAATTTACCTCAACCACAAACTCCAATATTTTTCTACCAATAACCGAATGCTCACTTAAAACCCATAATAGCTTAGCACGCCCAGCTTCTTTCCACCATCTTCTACCTGCGCAGGGTTCCATGCGTGACCATTTCCTTTTTTTAATTTCTCTACAAACTGGGCTTCAACTTAAAAACTGGCCCAATGCCTATACAAACCACCCGCTTAAAATGATACTCCTCCTTCCTCATATTCATGAAGTTGCTGCTCCAGTATTTTCGCTCCCTAATTGTCGGTTCTCTCCATCTGTTCTGTCCCTTCATTCCTCCATGCTTATCCAAACTAATGTCACAAAAATTCATCTCATCTATATCCGCACCCTACCATCACCTCATAGTTGAACTCGGCCTTCCCCAACAATGCCCGACTTCGGCCTCACTCCACTGCCACCCAGCAAAAATCGTGACTTCATCGGCTGTCTCCACATGCCATATTGCATCACTAACCCCTCTTACAACCATTACTCTAAGCTTGACACTACTTTAAGAGTTACAACTCCAGCACCAGTCCCAAATACACAGCAGGTGGCGAAAATAAAAGTTGCTGCGTTGATTTTTGATCTCAGGGATGATGATCGATCCTCACGAAAACTACCCAGATGAATCAGATTGTATTAGTATATGTTCGACTTTTTTAGAACGGATGATTGAATTTAAAAAAGAGAAAAAAATAATTGAAAGGAATAATACTGGTCTCTCTCTCGCGTGAGGCTTTGTAAGGGAGTAGTGTCAGTCCTGTATATAAAGACTAAAAAGACTTGGCACCCATGGTGTAGCATTATAGGGGAGAGTAGGTTTACTGTTTGGTCCCTTGGACATGAAGTTCTAGGTTTGCAAAACGTGTAGGTAGCTGAAACATGTTTTGCAAGATGAAAGATTAGGTTAGGTCCTTTCTTTTCTTCCCAGCCATGTGCGTATATAATAGGTAGGCAAAGTATTTCCTAGTTTCTGTACTCTTACGAATTGTCAAGTTTTGATAATTCAAATTCAATTGCACGTTTAGTTTTCACTTTTGTTCTGGTATTATTTATACTGGAATGGTTACATCCCTTGTAATTTGTCATTTCATTTTAGTTTTAAATATTCTGTCTGTAGATTAGGATTCAAGTTCTACTGAATAAAATAAATTGAATACAGTGATACTAATACATACCTCTAAGGTATATTCAAGTTAAATACTTTTCTTTGCCTTCTTTCCTTTTTATTATTCCCAAATGCATACAAGTACTTCATATGTCCTACATATGCTAGCATGAGTGATTTATCTATTTGCGCTTACGTGCTTGTATTAAAACATATGTACTTGTTCCACCAGGTTCTCAGATGTATTATTGTTACGTTTTACATAATCTTGTCATGCAGGTTGGGTCTGCTACTGGTGTCTAAGACAACCATAGGTTCGTTGCAGGGATGTTTACTTCAAAATAAAGGTAAGCAAAAATAGAAGATAACGTGACGACGAAGCAGGCTTAACGTACTCGTTACAATTTTTTTCACATACGAACCATATGGACAAAAATAAAAATATTGTTGTGATGAGCAAAGTGCCACAATCCTAAAAATATAATAATATAAACAAGATAATTTAGTTTGTGAAGCCCCAAAATGCTGATTCATGGTGCAAAATACTCCAAATAAAAAGTTGTTTATTTCCCAAAATAAAAATTTCAGGAAAAATCTATAAATTAAATTAAGCTCAAAAATCTTGCCCAATTCAAAACCGATATTTAATTATATTAAATAAATCGTTATGGTTTATAAACGATTCTATAACGACTATTTTAAAATTTGATTTGGACATAACTTACAATCTATAGTATAAAATCTCGATTTTTCACTTCCGTTAGAAAAATACAGTTCCTTAGATTCTCACGTTTCTTGTTTCGAAGAAATCCGACTTAAAATGAATCCTGTATAGTCGTTTAAAATTCAAAACATAATATTATGAATTACTGCGTCGTTACAAGCTCGATTATAATTATATTATAATTTATACGTTCAACTTTCATTTATATAAATATATTTGTTATTCTAATTCAAATATAAACTCGATTAAATTTCTTAAATAATCCAATTTACACAGAATTGCCAATTCAGCTATTTCTGACTATTACGGAAATTAAATTTTATTTTCCCATTATTTAAATTTATTAAATAAACAAAATTATTCAAATTCAAACTATTTAAATTATCATACTAATATGTTAAATTAAATAAATTAATCATTAAATCACTATAAATTCCAGGACGTTAATTGTTAGTGCCTTGGATGTTTATTCGGTTGTTATGGAAATTAAGCGAGGTTGTTTTCCATATACGATCATCTATTGTGTGAATTACAGTCGGTTTCTGTAACAATCCGGAAAATCTGAGCCAATTTAAATTTTTTATTTTGGCAATTTTATTGAATTTTAAATATTTAAAATGATTTATTTTAAATAATAACGACCAGAAATTTATTTTAAATAGAATTAGAACGTATATATTTATTTGAATCGACGTTAAAATATAAATATTTATTTTAATTTTAAAAGGAATTGAAAATGGCGCGGTAATTTAAAAATTCGATTCCAAATTTCAAATGAATGTACAGGATTCAAAATAAACCGGAATTTAGCGAACCCAAAAATATTTGAATCTATTTGAAAATATCTTTCCAACGAATCTGAAAAATTGAAATTTCATAGTGGGAATAAAAAGTTATCCCTAGTTGTAAATTCAGAATAGTCGCTATGGAAATATAGCCCTTAAAAATAGCCATTTTGCAAACGACCTCCGTTTTCGACGAAACCACTTTTGTTGGATCCGAGATGTCATATTATTGCTAGATTCCAAAATTCGTAATTTTTGGGATTAATATGTGAGCGTGGCAAAAGAAAACGTATTTTAACTGTTTTAGTCAATTTGAATCGACCAGAAAATGGCCATTTTTCAAACGGTCTCTAGATTTGATGAAATTAGTTTTGTTAGAACCGTATCGTCAATACAAAGCTAGAAAAAAAATTCGGGAATTTTCGAGTCCGTATGTGGCCCCGGTAAATTGAAATGCGCGTTCAATTTCAATATATAGATTTATATTTTGATTTAAATGAAAACTGATCGTAACGGTCGAATTGGCTTGCGGGACATATCCTATTGCGTTCGGAATGGGGGTAATTAGTTATGGACGACAGTCGGTGGGTTTCGTTTGGAGTTCAAAATAAAAAGTTGCTTTTTGAAATAATAAAATATATATATTTACACTAAACCCCTCCTCTCCTTCATTTCCTCTTCCACTTCAGCCCCGTTCATAAAAAAAGAAACGATCAAATCCGTAGCCCGTTACCCCTTCCCCCATAGCCGTCGACCACCGCCCCTCCCAGACCCGGCGCCGTCGCCGGCGATTACACCTTCCCTCACTCCGACGTCCTCCCTTCTCGTGAATCCCCATCGCAAACCCTACCCCCAAACACGCAATTTAAGAGCGCCGCCAGCTGGAAAGGCCCGCCACTGCCACCATAATGACCTGCGTGCCACTCCATTCCCTCCTCCGACTACCTCAGCCCTAATGTAGACAAGCAAACCCCTCTTCTTCTATAATCATAGTGAGTTTTAAATCTGATTTTCCTTTTTCTTTATTTTGATATAAACATTGTTTAAAAACTGATTTCTTTAGGTGACAAAAACTGTTTTCTTTATTTTATAAAAACATGATTTTTATTTATATAAAGGTCGGATTTTTAATAGCGAAAGCTATGATTTTTATTATACAAAAGTCATGATTTTTAACCGTATAAAGATATAGTTTCTTTAATTATTTATAGTATATAATTCTGAAAATTATACATATGTTTTTGATAGGATAAAAACATGATTTTTAAAAATTTGATTAGCATGAATAAAAGAATGGATTTTTATATGAAAAGATTAAAATTTTAGCTATAAAAAGATTTGATTTTTAAAAGTGACAAAGATTTGATTTTTAAAAGAGATAAAGATTTGATTTTTAATCATATGAAGATGAGATTTTTATTTTGTGATTACCGTTATAAAAATGAGATTTTAATATACGAAATAGCGGTATAAGAATATGATTTTTATGCGAACGATATAGGAATAAAAATGTGATTTTTAATTATATATATATATATAGCAAAGTTAAAAACATGACTTTTAACATATATCGCGTGAAACAGACCTCGTTGGAAACACGATGAAGATTTTCAACGTATGAAGAGTCGTGGCATTTGGTTTAGCTTCCAGGTGAGAACTTCTCACTTTTATTTTATTTTCTAGTTAAAATATATACTAGGATGCAGACGAAGCTTAGCAGCACCCGACACCCGTCGTCCACATACCATGGATGACTTGCTTGTTTAATTGATGTGTTGTGAAAATTAATTGTGTGTTACGGAATGGAATAAAATATTTTATAGTTAAAAATATAATTTTTAACATGTATATGAATAAAATAAATATTTATAAACAAATCGGACGATTTGTTTATGTATACACATTTGACTGATATTGATTGGGACGATAAATTTTACACATCGCCCAACTGCACAAATAAAACCTGTGTTTGATTGTTTGAAACCCCACACGGGTATTGGGATGATATTGAACATACACTAATCCCAATAATTAGTTCTATGTCAATCGATTGGTTGACAAGCTGTGTAAGCGTTGAATATTTATATTTGATGCTTATGCAGTGTAGAATGCACTTTGGGTGATGGTTGACTATGTTTGGTTGTTGTTGTGTAAATGTATGGTATGAAACCCATATAAATCAAATTATATGGTAATGGACTGTGTCTGATTCCAATTCAAAAAGAATGAATATTTTAAAATGACGAACATTTTAAAATAACGAATATTTTAAAATAATATTCAGTAAAAAGTCAAAATCTGATTTTAATGTCCGATTTGGGATGGACACGAATATATTTAAATGTATAAAGCCGTGTTGATTAGATTGACACCATTTGAGTGTGAACAATATTTATATCGATTTTATTCATTTTTATAATGAATATCGAAAAGGAATTGATTTCAAAATCTAATGTTTTGAAAATATTATCATTTATATATCGATGATATGGAATATTCAATTTTGATTTGAAATTGAATGTGAAGTTGAAATCATTTTGAAAACGAATTTAAAACCATTTATAAAATATGCTTTAAATGGAAATCGATGAAATATATTATATATATATAATATAATGGCCTGAATAGAACGCGCCACGCTGCGGCCGTTCGCGAATTTCGACCATTGATTTCGAATGGACATCACGGGAGATCCGACCATCGGATTCTCCTAAAACCAGAATCGTTGGGTTCGTATCGAAAAGGGCTTTCTAAAGAATATTAGAGATTTGAAAACTAACACTTGGATTTGGAATTATGTCCAAATCAATTTTGGAAAAGGTCGCTGTAAGTGCAGTTCGATGGCCGTTTATGGAAACCGACTGTACGGGCCTTGATAAAATTATTAAAAATATCAGTAATTAGTGTAAAATCATAAGAAATGATTTGGAAAGAATTGGGGTGAAAAATCCCATATTTGAAAAGATAAAAATAGATTTTTATCGAAATGAACTTGTTTTGAACTAGAATTATAATCCAATTATTTTTAAAATAAATAAATTAGATTTGAAATCGTTTTAAAAATAACCAGAATTTCCAATATATAAATTGGAAATGGATTTGAATCGAAATTGTCTTCGGAATATTTCGATGTTGGATTTCGTGATTATACAAATATTGTTATGGAAATTTGAAATATATATATATATATATCGTTATTTCCAATACAATATTTGTTGATTTCAGATTCTGATATTGAATATAAGCCGATATATTTTCTATTCAGAGCCTTGTATTTAATATCAAATTGGATTTGGGTTTGTCGTGAATGGTATCTTTAATAATACTGTTCTTAGACCCAATGGAGTTAAGAAAATCAGAAACTGAATGGAGATTAGTTAAGTTGAATGGTTTCCTGGGTATTGATCTGATGTTGGTTTTGGCCTTCGGGGTTAACACTAAGGGAATTGTTCTCTTACTAATTTACGGTTTATAGACTGATAGAATGTGAATTGGGTTTGTTGTGAACTGTGTTTTTGTGAAATTCGTTCTTTAACCCGATTTACAGTGAAATCGGATTTGGAATTTATAAATCTTTTGTTAAGATTTAAAGGAGATTTTCCAAAGCAAAGTTTTCCAATTTAACATATTAAATTGGAATTGAATGGAATTCGATTTGGTAATAATCGAAGTAAGCTTTTGTAGAAGAAGACAGTTAATATATATGGATTTTAAAAGGCCTTGTCATTATTCCATTTATATTATCGGTTGGATATGGAAGTTTATATCATCGATTTGTTTTCCATGAAGATTCCATTGTTAATGGAATGTGATTTTGGGTTGTCGTGGATGGTAACTTAAATAATACTGTTCTTAGACCCAATAGAGTTAAGAAATTCAGAAACTAACTGGAGATTAGTTAAGTTGAATGGTTTCCTGGGTATTGATCTGATGTTGGTTTCGTCCTTCGGGGTTAACACTTAGGGAATTGTTCTCTTACTAATTTACGGTTAGAGACTGATAGAATGTGAATTGGGTTTGTTGTGAACTGTGTTTTAAAGGACATTGGATCTTTAACCCAGTTAAAGAAAGGAATAAGATTTGGGTTGTCGTGAATGATATCTTTAATAATACTGTTCTTAGACCCAATGGAGTTAAGAAAATCAGAAACTAACTGTAGATTAGTTAAGTTGAATGGTTTCCTGGGTACTGATCTAGTGTTGGTTTCGGCCTTCGGGGTTAATACTTAGGGAATTGTTCACCTGCTAGTTTACGGTTAAAGGCTGATGGAATGGAATGCGATTTTGGGTTTATCTTGAACCGTGTTTTAAAG
This sequence comes from Allium sativum, assembly GCA_030737875.1. Taxonomy (NCBI): domain Eukaryota; kingdom Viridiplantae; phylum Streptophyta; class Magnoliopsida; order Asparagales; family Amaryllidaceae; genus Allium; species Allium sativum. The sequence goes on from CM060916.1 coordinate 489,464,458, forward strand.
AACATTGGTTCTTTAACCCAGTTAAAGACAGGAATAAGACTTGGGTTGTCGTGAATGGTATCTTTAATAATACTGTTCTTAGACCCAATGGAGTTAAGAAAATCAGAAACTAACTGGAGATTAGTTAAGTTGAATGGTTTCTTGGGTATTGATCTGATGTTGGTTTCGGCCTTCGGGGCTAATGCTTAGGGGATTGTTCACTTGCTACTTTACGGTTAGATGCTGATGGAATGGAATGTGATTTTGGGTTTATCGTGAACCATTTTTTAAATGACATTGGTTCTTTAACCTAGTTAAGGGCAGGATATGATTTCCCAAGTTAAACAATTGTTAATATTGATTTCTGGGAAGATTAAAACCAAGTGGAGTTTTAATGCATCTTTAATTAGATTTGAATTGATATCCAAAGGAAGATTAAAGAATAAATTTAAAGAATTTATCTTTGATAAAATTAATGGGAACCTTTCCCAAAGTATATGAATATTTGGATAAAGAAATATTCTGAATTGGAATGAGGCGTATGATGTATTTTTATAGCAATTGTTTATTATATAGGCGAGTTATTCAGAAAGACCGGGTTTGTCCCATTCTGAATAACTGATTCGACGATGTGTCCAGAATGAAGACGGTGGCTGAAGACTGGAGGTCTTCACATCATTTGGATGATTACTGATGTCTTGATTGGGCTGTATACCCAAGGCGAGGTAATAAGTGGTGATCATCGAGACGTAATTGGAGATCGATGGATATGCGAGGACCTCTCCCCTGTATTGGACATATGGAGGAGGAATAAGGTGCCTTCGGTTTCGTTCAGACCCAAAACGAACTTGTAAATGGATGTGTGTCTGACATCAGATTTCATTTTGTGTGATTGATTGACATCGGATGCATAGCGTGAATTGCATTTGTGGCACGCTGAGATGCAAATGATCAAGGCTTCTGTTAAAAAGCAGAGTCTTGTGGTTGATGATCAAAGCACGGCTTTAATATAGCGTAGCTTTGTGTAGCGTTAATTCGCGAGCCTCGTAGCCCAGTGTGAACCAGAAACGAGAGAGGACTGCAGGGAGGGCATGCGTTTCCTTCTAGCTAGGAGTGGTGTCAGCGTTTTACAAGCCCTGACATTTTACTTATGTGGATGATGGTAGCGAGGCGCCTCGGTTATATCGGTCGTTCCGGGGCCAATAGTTTGGCTGGGATATGACTAGTTTACGCCCCATAGGGCGGGGAAAACGCATTGTTCAGGCATTTTAATACACATCGAGTGGACTGGCCCTGAAGATCCAAGGTGCAGTTGCGGCTGTTTATGAGACACGGGCTAGAGCGTCTTGAAGCAGTAAGGACGATCCCTTGCCTTGGTTCACAGATGGAAAACCAACTTCCAATACGACATTTTGCGGTTTTGATTGTAGAATATAGTATGGCGACATAGTGGCATGGGGAACTTATGCCGTCTATGATTGATTCTTATGATTGAAATTGTTTTGACACTATACACTTATAGTAATAATAAAACATGAAATTTCACTTATCAAGCATTTTTGGCTATTATAAGGTAAAACCCCTATCCTCGGGCTTGCGTTGCATTGTGTGATGGGACCTGAGTCTTATAATAGCTTCATTGTTCTTTATTTAGCATTGTGCTGGTTTTTTTATGCACTGGTATTCTTGGGAGAAATCCGTTCCGTGTTTTACGGTGTGGTCCCTTGATTTACCGAACTTTAAAATTAAGATTAATGATTGTTTTAGTTCTTATACCAGTCGCATGACTGACCTGGAGTTTATTGCTTTAACCTAAACTCTGGGTGCCCTTATTTTCCACATGGGCAGCTAGTAGTTGGGTTTTGCAGATTTATATTCACAGGATCCTGGTATATAGCTGGAATGATATTCGGAAAGCTCTATATCTGTATATTCTTTTTAGTTGTGTTTTGTATTATTTTCCGTTGAATTGTAACTTGTAAATCTCTGATATTTAGTAAATGTTTATTATTTATGCATACTCTGTATATTCTGTATTCTGATGAAATTGTTGTAATAAGCAATGAAATGTTCTTCTGTTTGTGTTCTAATTCATCTCGTCCTCAAAGTCAATCCGGGCTTTCCTTCACAGGGAAGTTCGTGTCGGTTACATTTGGTATCAGAGCTTTGGTTTACAGAGCTTGGAGAACAAGACACGTTAGAAACAAATGAAAGAATTCATCAGAGATTGGACTAGTAATATCCAATTAGAACGACTCATTGGAGATAGGATTAGTAGTATCCTAGAACAAGTGTGAAGAGTGTTGTTTTCAAATAAAAATGAAAACAAATTTTGTTTTGAAAAATTTAAAATAATTATTCGTATTTGAATATTACTTTTATATTGATTTGGACAATCAAGTATATAAAGATTTTGAATATACGTCTAATCCATGTGTATCCGAAGCCTCAAATATACTAGATAGATATAGAATCACACTCTTGTCGCTCGGAGATGATACTGTACACATCATCAGTGTTTTGTGTTCGAGTTTCGAAAGTGGGATATCTATATATTTCCAATTGACTAGTGTGAGAACCAAAACTAGATAGGGTTACTTGTTGTGAATTGGCATCAAAAACATGATTTTCTGTATATGTATCAAAATTATGAATTTGAAAAGATAATCAACTAATTGACTGATGATTGTGTTGTGAGATTATTCATTTAAACCATTATGTGAATGTAAGGTAAATTTAGCCAAATTGTACCAAATGTTGAACTGACTTGAGAAATGTTTGAAATTGCATGCATATATATGTATCTACGTGGAATAGGTCATAGCAAAGAGGCTAGAGCAGAGGAATAAAATTGTTTGCTTGACAAATAGGTACATGTTTATTGTATTTCTTTGGTTTTTTGATGATTTTATGAGCCGATTGGCAGGCCGCTTGGCTGTTTCTTTTTCTTTTTGATTGGAAAGGCATGTGTGGTGGTTTGAGGATTTTCCCGGTGCTCCCGTACAGGGGAGGTTATGGCGATTTTTTTTTGAAAATTTAGGGTGTTAGCTAAATTTTTGAATTTTTTTGAAAGTTCTTAGAAACTGAAAAGTTGAAGAACTTAAGCCATAATTAAAATAATGAAAGTTGAGTTGGTTTGTGAAACAACTTTTAGCTCCGTTCCTTTTCAAGAACGAAAAGATTTTAAGTGGGGGAGATTGTAATAACCCGGAAAATCTGAGCCAATTTAAAATGTTTATTTTGGCAATTTTAGTGAATTTTGAGTATTTAAAATGATTTATTTTAAATAATAACTACGAGAAATTTATTTTGAGTAGAATTAGAACGTATACATCTATTTGAATTGACATTAGAATATAAATATTTATTTTTAATTTTAAAAGGAACTGAAAATGGCGCGGTAGTTTGAAAATTCGATTTCAAATTTCAGATGAATGTACAGGATTCAAAATAAACCGAATTTTAGCGAACCCAAAAATATTTGAATCTATTTAAAAATATCTTTCCGACGAATCCGAAAAATTGAAATTTCATAGCGGGAATAAAAAGTTATGCCCAGTTGAAAATTTAGAATAGTCGCTATGGAAATATAGCCCTTAAAAATAGCCATTTTGCAAACGACCTCCGTTTTCGATGAAACCATGTCAAATTATTGCTAGATTCCAAAATTCATAATTTTTGGGATTAATATGTGAGCATGGCAAAAGAAAACGTGTTTTAACAGTTTCAGTTAATTAGGATCGATTAGAAAATGGCCAAACGGTCTCCAGATTTGACGAAATTAGTTTTGCTAGAACCGTATCGTCAATACGAAGCTAGAAAATATTTTTCGGGAATTTTTAGAGTTTGTATGTGGCCCCGGTAAATTGAAATGCGCGTTCAATTTTAATATATAGATTTATATTTTGATTTTAACGAAAACTGATCTTAACGATCAAATTGGCTTGCAGAACATATCCCATTGTGTTAAGAATGGGGGTAATTAGTTATGGACAACAGTCAGTGGGTTTCGTTTGGAGTTGAAAATAAAAAGTTGCTTTTTGAAATAATAAAATATATATTTACACTAAACCCCTCCTCACCTTCATTTCCTCTTCCACTTCAGCCCCGTTCATATAAAAAAAAGAAACGATCGAATCCGTAGCCCGCTACCCCCTTCCCCCATCGCCGTCGACCACCGCCCCTCCCAGACCCGGCGCCGCCGCCGGCGATTACACCTTCCCCTACTCCGACGTCCTACCTTCTCGTGAAGCCCCATCGCAAACCCTACCCCCAAACACAGGATTTCAGAGCCGCCACCAGCTGGAGGGGCCCGCAACCGCCACTAGAATGTCCTGCGCGCCACCCCCTTACCTTCTCCGACCACCTCAGCCCCAACGTAGACAAGCAAAGCCCTATTCCTCCCTCTTCTTCTATAATCAAAGTAAGTTTTAAATCTGATTTTCCTTTATCTTTATTTTGATATAAACATTGTTTAAAAACTGATTTCTTTAGCTGACAAAAACTGATTTCTTTATTTTATAAAAACATGATTTTTATTTATATAAAGGTCGGATTTTTAATAGCGAAAGTTATGATTTTTATTATACGAAAGTCATGATTTTTAAGCGTATAAAGATATAGTTTCTTTAATTATTTATACTATATAATACTGAAAATTATACATATGTTTTTGATAGGACAAAAACATGATTTTTAAAAAAATTAATTAGCATGAATAAAAGAATGGATTTTTATATGAAAAGATTAAATTTTTAGCTATAAAAAGATTTGATTTTTAAAAGTTACAAAGATTTGATTTTTAAAAGTGATAAAGATTTGATTTTTAATCATATAAAGATGAGATTTTTATTTTATGATTAACATTATAAAAATGAGATTTTTATATACGAAATAGCGGTATAAGAATATGATTTTTATGCGAACGATATAGGAATGAAAATGTTATTGTTAATTATATATATAGCAAAGTTAAAACATGATTTTTAACATATATCGCGTGGAACAGACCTCGTTGGAAACACGGCGAAGATTTTCTACATATGAAGAGTCGTGGCGTTTGGTTTAGCTTCAAGGTGAGAACTTCTCACTTTTATTTTATTTTCTAGTTAAAATATATACTAGAATGTAGACGGTGCTTAGCAGCACCCGACACCCGTCGTCCACAGACCATGGATGACTTGCTTGTTTGATTGATGTGTTGTGAAAATTAATTATGTGTTGTGGAATGGAATAAAATATTTTATAGTTAAAAATATAATTTTTAACATGTATATGAATAAAATAAATATTTATAAACAAATCGGACAATTTTTTTATATACATACATTTGATTGATATTGATTGGGACGATAAATTTTACACATCGCCCAACTGCACAATAAAACCTGTGTTTGATTTTTTGAAACCCTACACGGGTATTGGGATGATATTGGACATACAGTAATCCCAATAATTAGTTGTATGTCAATCGATTGGTTGACAAGCTGTGTAAGCGTTGAATATTTATATTTGATGCTTATGCAGTGTAGAATGCACTTTGGGTGATGGTTGACTGTGTTTGGTTTTTGTTGTGTAAATGTATGGTATGAAACAAATATAAATCAAATTATATGGCAATGGACTGTGTCTGATTCCAACTCAAAAAGAATGAATATTTTAAAATAACGAACATTTTAAAATAACGAATATTTTAAAATAATATTCAGTAAAAAGTCAAATCAGATTTTGATGTCCGATTTGGGATAGACACGAATATATTTAAATAAATAAAGCCGTGTTGATTAGATTGATGCCATTTGAACGTGAACAATATTTATATCGATTTTATTCATTTTTAAAATGAATATTGAAAAGGAATTGATTTCAAAATCTAATGTTTTGAAAATATTATCATTTATATATCAATGATATGGAATATTCAATTTTGATTTGAAATTGAATGTGAAGTTGAAATCGTTTTGAAAACGAATTTAAAACGATTTACAAAATATGTTTTAAATGGAAATCGATGAAATAGATATTATATATATTATATATATATATAATACAATGGCCTGAATAGAACGCGTCGTGCTGCGGCAATTCACGAATTTCGACCATTGACTTCGAATGGTCAATACGGGAGATCCGACCGTCGGATTCTCCTAAAACGGAACCGTTGGGTTCGTATCGAAAATATCTTTATAACGAATATTAGAGATTTGAAATCTAACAGTTGGATTTGGAATTATGTCCAAATCAAATTTGGAAAAGGTCGCGGCAAGTGCAGCTCGATGTCCGTTTATGGAAATCGATTGTACGGGCCTTGATAAAATTATTAAAAATATCAATAATTAGTGTAAAATCATAAGAAATGATTTGGAAAGAATTAGGGTGAAAAATCCTATATTTTAAAAGATAAAAATTGATTTTTATCGAAATGAACTAGTTTTGAACTAGAATTATAATCCAATTATTTTTAAAATAAATAAATTAGATTTGAAATGGTTTTAAAAATAACCAGAATTTCCAATATATAAATTGGAAATGGATTTGAATCGAAATTGTCTTCGGAATATTTCGATGTTGGATTTCGTGATTATACAGATATTGTTATGGAAATTTGAAAGATGTATATATAAATATATCGTTATTTCCAATACGATATTTATTGATTCCACAATTTGATATTGAATATAAGCTGATATATTTTCTATCAGAGCCATTATTTAATATCAAATTGGATTTTGGGTTTGTTGTGAATGGTATCTTTAATAATATTGTTCTAAGACCTAATGGAGCTAATAAAATCAGAAACTGACTGGAGATTAGTTAAGTTGAATGGTTTCCTGGGTATTGATCTGATGTTGGTTTCGGCCTTCGGGGTTAACACTTAGGGAATTGTTCTCTTACTAATTTACGGTTAGAGACTGATAGAATGTGAATTGGGTTTGTTGTGAACTGTGCTTTAGCGACATTCGTTCTTTAACCCGATTTACAATGAAATAGGATTTGGAATTTATAAATCTTTTGTTAAGATTTAAAGGATATTTTCCAAAGCAAAGTTTTCCAATTTAACATATTAAATTGGAATTGAATGGAATTCGATTTGGTAATGATCGAAGTAAGCTTCTGTAGAGGAAGACGGTTAATATATATGGAATTTAAAAGGCCTTGTCGTTATTCCATTTATATTATCGGTTGGATATGGACGTTTATATCAAGTATATATATATCAATTTGTTTTCCATGAAGATTCCATTGTTAGTCGAATGTGATTTTGGGTTGTTAAGAATGGTATATTTAATAATACCGTTGTTAGATCCAATGGAGTTAAGAAATTCATAAACTAACTGGAGATTAGTTAAGTTGAATGGTTTCCTGGGTATTGATCTGATGTTGGTTTCGTCCTTTGGGGTTAACACTTAGGGAATTGTTCTCTTACTAATTTACGGTTAGAGACTAATATGGGTTTGTTGTGAACTGTGTTTTAAAGGAAATTGGTTCTTTAACCCAGTTAAAGACAGGAATAAGATTTGGGTTGTCGTGAATGGTATCTTTAATAATACTGTTCTTAGACCAAATAGAGTTAAGAAAATCAGAAACTAACTGGAGATTAGTTAAGTTGAATGGTTTCCTGGGTATTGATCTGATGTTGGTTTCAGCCTTCAGGGTTAATACTTAGGGAATTGTTCATTTGCTAATTTACGGTTAAAGGCTGATGGAATGGAATGCGATTTTGGGTTTATCGTGAACCGTGTTTTAAAGGACATTGTTTCTTTAACCCAGTTAAAGATAGGAATAAGACTTGGGTTGTCGTGAATGGTATCTTTAATAATACCGTTCTTAGACCCAATGGAGTTAAGAAAATCAGAAACTAACTGGAGATTAGTTAAGTTGAATGGTTTCTTGGGTATTGATCTGATGTTGGTTTCGGCCTTCGGGGCTAATGCTTAGGGGATTGTTCACTTGCTACTTTACGGTTAGATGCTGATGGAATGGAATGTGATTTTGGGTTTATCGTGAACCGTGTTTTAAATGACATTGGTTCTTTAACCCAGTTAAAGGCAGGATATGATTTCCCAAGTTAAACAATCGTTAATATTGATTTCTGGTAAGATTAAAACCAAGTGGAGTTTTAATGCATCTTTAATTAGATTGAATTGATATCCAAAGGAAGATTAAAGAATAAATTTAAAGAATTTGTCTTTGATAAAATTAATGGGAACCTTTCCCAAAGTATATGAATATTTGGATAAAGAAATATTCTGGATTGGAATGAGGCATATGATGTGTTTTTATAGCACTTGTTTATTATATATGCGAGTTATTCAGAAAGACCGGATTTATCCCATTCTGAATAAATGATTCGACGATGTGTCGAGAATGAAGACAGTGGTTGAAGACCGGAGGTCTTCACATCGTTTGGATGATTACTGATGTCTTGATTGGGCTGTACACCCAAGGCGAGGTAATAAGTGATGATCGTCTAGACGTACTTGGAGATTGACGGATATGCGAGGACCTCTCCTCTGTATTGGACATATGTGGGAGGAATAAGGAGCCTCCGATTTCGTTCAGACCCAGAACGAAGTTGTAGTTGGATGTGTGTCTGACATCGGATTTCATTCTATGTGATTGATAGACATCGGTTGCGTAGTGTGAATTGCCTGTATCGCATGCTAAGATGAAAACGATCAAGACTTCTGTTGAAAAGCAGATTCTTGTAGTTGATGATCAAAGCACGGCTTTAATATAGCGTAGCTTTGTATAGCATTAATTTGCGAGCCTCACAGCCCGGTGTGAACCAGAAACGGGAGAGGACTACAGGGAGGGCATGCTTTTCCTTCTAGCTAGGAGTGGTGTCAGCGTTTTACAAGCCCTGACATTTTACTTATGTGGATGATGGATAGCGAGGCTTCTCGGCTATATCGGTCGTTCCGGGGCTGATAGTTTGGTCGGGATATTACCAGTTTACTCCCCATAGGGTGGGGAAGGACATTATTCAGGCATTTTAATCCACATCGAGTGGACCGGCCCTGAAGATCCAAGGTGCAGTTGCGGCTATTCCTGAGACACATGCTAGAATGTCTCGAATCGGTAAGGACGACCCCTTTCCTTGGTTCACAGATGGAAAACCAACTTCCAATACGACATTTTGCTGTTTTGATTGTAAAACCTAGTATGGCGACATAGTGGTATAAGGCACTTATGCCATCTATGATTGATACTTATGATTGAATTTGTTTTGACACTATACACTTATAGTAATAATAAAACAAGAAATTTCACGTACTAAGCATTTTTGGCTATTATAAGGTAAAAACCCTATCCTCTAGCTTGCGTTGCATTATGTGATGGGACCTGAGTCTTATAATAGCTTCATTGTTCTTTATTTAGCATTGTGTTGTTTGTTTTATGCACTGGTATTCTTGGGAGGAAACCCGTTCCGTGTTATACGGTGTGGTCCCTTGATTTACCGAACTTTAAAATAAAGATTAATAGCTGTTTTAGTTCTCACACCAGTCACAAGACTGGCCTGGAGTTTATTGTTTTAACCTAAACTCTGGGTGCCCTTATTTTCCACAGGGGCAACTAGTAGTTGGGTTTTGCAGATTTATATTCACAGGATTCTGTTATACAGCTGGAATGATATTCGGAAAGCTGTGTATCCGTATATTCTTTTCAGTTGTATTTTGTATTATTTTCCGCTGTATTGTAACTTGTAAATCTCTGATATTTAGTAAATGTATATTATTTATGCATACTATGTATTCTGGTGAAATTGTTGTAATAAGCAATGAAATGTTCTTCTGTTTGTGTTCTGATTCGTCTTGTCCTCAAAGTCAATCCGGGCTTTCCTTCATGGGGAAGTTCGGGTCGGTTACAGTTTCAATTATAGAACTTGACCTTAAATCTAGCGACAAGTTTTGAGGATACCGAGATCGGTAAGTGTTCTACTTATTGAAAACCACTTCAAAACTAGTATACGGGTTCAACATTTTGGAAGCTGTTGTGAAGTTAAGGCATGTGGCGATCAAGATTTGTTGAGATGCTCAAACACATATAGTGATTCTAACCTTATAAACATATATATTTTTTCCTACTTATTTTTTCTACCTTATAAACATATATATTTTTTCAAAATAAATTTTCTCTTAAACCAAAAAGTTATTCTTGTGCAGATCTGTACTATTTAAATAAATAAAATTTAGAACTACAGATTTTAAATTTATAACTTGAAAACTTTCGAAATCTTTCTTAAAGTCTAAAATAAGTAAAGTTATAGGCTAGACTCATAGTGGGTTACCAACTCTCTTATCTGACCTATTTTTTAAAGTAGTCATTTGCTCACTTCAGCTGCTCTTTACTGATCTTTGGCAAAAAAATTAAGTCCACTGAAATTCGTGTTGAATATCTAGTATCTAGCAAATAAGCAGAGATAAATATATCGGAGTTCAAATAAATAATTCACAACGAAAGTGAATAAAATATAATAATAGGTAAAAACTTACCAAATATTGACGCTTTCTAAACAAGTGTCATTAAGTTGAATAATCTCTATCTTCCATCTAACATATGGATTTTTATGAGGAGGGGGTCAGAGCTAAAGTTCCGTTGAATGGAAAAATTATACAATTTTAAATTCTAAACTGTATATATCATTATATTTCCATTTTTAATTATATTTGGTTACATGGGTTTACAATACTCATGCTACCATGCATAAATCGTACCCACCAACCCCCGGAAGGCCAAACATAATTGTTAATATATATATAATATGTATGTATTTGTATAGTTATATTCCTTATAGACCGCCTTCGTCTACTATCCCATTGTAAGCTCTGTATCCTCCTTGATAGGACTTTGTCGTCTCCCTATGAAAAATGTACTACAACTATATCCATAATGGAGAACTTCATGATGCCTACACAAATGTTTTAGGAAAACATTAAACTGCGTTCACATCAGCTCACTGCAATGCTCAAAAATCCACGATGTACCACCCAGCACATACATTAAGGACATACACATAATGGTACTGTCAAGTACTTGAGCTATGATAACAAGACCTACCCTAGTACAGAACTCGGTCTGGATTTCTAAATCTGTAAAGGATAGCTTCGTTAGGCTTACAATACATATATTATGTTTGATCTATCTCTTTCTCTATGGCTATGGCTCTATGCAGCCCCCCTTAGCTAGTTGAAAGACCCATCGAGAGCTAAGTGATTGTGCCTTACAATAAAAAATCTGAACATTAAACTGGTGTTGTCCCTCGCCCAATGTCTCGTAAGTGAAAGATCATTGACCCTTTGGTTTAGCCCCAATCTATCCCATTCTCGCTCTGACTGGTGATGACCAATATCTGTATGCTACTATCCTTAAAGTCCCTTTCCCACCAAAAATTTGCTCGCAAGGCCATTAGTCCAGGTGTCATACGAATGCCCACCATCATTCATCAATCTTCTGACGGCTAGAAAGGATAGCTTCATTAGTCCTATAATACCAATGTAGTCAAGGCGACATACCCCTTTGATGGAACCTCTAAAGACCTGCCTTCGGGGGTGCATCTTCGTTACGCCTACCCCACATGGTCACTTAAAGTATCCTCACATTCCTTAGTGTTGGAGAATGGAGTTTTGATGACAACAACCTTATTTCAATATTAATTGATTATAGAATATATACTAACACTTTTGTATATAATATATATATATATACACATATGCAGGATTTATGTACAGGAAATATTACTGAAGACTGTACAGTTTAAAGATATTAGAGATTGAGAGTGCAGAGAAATTTCAAGACTCATGCGTATTCAAGATTTCAAGAGTTTAAGACTAAAATAGTTATAGAGTCTAGATTATGTAAGACTCTAAATAGCACTCCAGGTTCAAATTCAAATTCTGATTTTCAAATACTTTTTTCAATTTCTATCTTCAATCCTCTCTATTTTATTTTCTATCCTTTCTATTTTCCTTTCTTACTTTACTTTTTTTTTTTCCGAACTCAAGTTTTATAAGTTTTATATATTTATACTTCTATACACTTTATAATTTTATAGTTTTAATTCTATAATTTTATAAATATGTTTATAAGGTTTATATTTATGTTTCAATATGATTTCCTACTTTATAGTATGTATTTATAACACTATATCTTATAAATATGTTTATAAGGTTTATATTTATGTTTCAATATGATTTCCTACTTTATAATATTTATTTATAACACTATATTTTAATTCAAGAATTTCTGTAATTATATTTTTATCAAAACACTTGAAAAATGCTCAAAAATTAATTTTACACTATATGTATGTTGACATATAAAAACTCTATGTCGACATATAACTGTCATTTTTCAATTTTGAAAGAAAGTGTCTTTTCACTAATTGTGGCGGTTCTGAAGTGTGGCATCCTTTCATACACTATAAAAAGGGCTTGAATTCGAATTTTTTTTATCATCTCTTCTCTAACTGCACTCTCTTCCATTACATCATTATTCTTAATCATTTTTATGATGTCTACACTTGTACTCTGCCGAATTCAATTCCGTTTTGATCAAACTTCTTCTCTCTACACTCTCTACTCATTACTCTCTGAATCAAGTGTTATTGAAGAGTTATAGGGCTATTTGTAAAATTTTGGGGTAGGTAAAGGAATTGATGGTATCCCTTGTAGCCGTGAAATCAAGGACGAATAATCGGTGGTATCCGTTGTAGCCGTGAAATCAAGGAAGGTATACTTGATCAAGTGTGAGGGTGGAAACGTTGGTATCCCTTGTAGCCGTGAAATCAAGGAGGGTTGTAATTGGATTTTGGTATAGCAATAAAACTCTACGCAATCCAGCATTGCGTGAGACTGGACGTAGGAGCAATTCCGAAACAATATAAAATCCGGTGTGTTCTTTCCTTTTGTGCATTTTTATTTCTGTTTATTTTGCATCTGTGTTTGATTCTGTGTAAGTTTTTGTTTCTGTGGTGTTTGATTCATGTAGTTTATAACATAAGTTTTAGATTTTCGTTAAATTCTCAAAAACACTATTCACCCCCCTATGGTGTTTGTTTTGCCTTAACGATCCTTTCCGCAATCCATAACAATTGGTATTAGAGTATGGTCTTTCAAAAGTTCATAATCTGATTTTTAAATATAGTGATAATGACAACCAACACCGGTAGCAATAATAGTTCTTTTATAGAGGGTCAGTCCACTGTTAGACCACCATTGTTTAATGGTAGTAATTATTCATATTGGGCGTGTAGAATGAAAATTTATTTGCAATAAGTAGGTTTAGACACGTAGAATAATACATAAAATGAATATGTTGAACCCACAACTGCATTTTCACAATGGACAAATGAACAAAAGGTTGCTGCACAAAGCAATACTAAAGCCATTAATATGTTATTTTGTTCATTAGGTTGGAATGAGTTTAATAGAGTGTCAGTATGTAAAACTGCTTATGAAATTTGGAGAACTTTGCAAGTTACTCATGAAGTAACTAGTAGAGTTAAACAAACTAAAATTACAATGTTAGTAAATCAGTTTGAATTATTCAAAATGAATGAGAATGAGTCGATTTCAGATATGTATTGCAGAATTCAGGAGATATTGCATTCATTAACAACATTTGGAAATATTTATTTCTGAAACTGATCAAGTTAGAAAAATATTAAGTTCATTAACCCTAGAATAGGATCAAAAAACTTTGGCAATTGAAGAAGCCAATGATGTGAATGAAATGAAGATTGAAGAGCTAATCCAAAATATGATGTCTTACGAAGTCCAATTACAGAAAAGAAAAGAAAACAGACCAACAGAGAAGAAATCTATTGCATTGAAAGCAACAAGAAATGATTCTGACTCAAGTAGTGAAGATGATGAAGAAACAGATCTTATGACAAATCATTTTAGAAAATTTTTGAGATATAGAAGGAAAAATTATAATCAAGGCAGCTTAAGAAGTAATGATGGTTGATTTTAGAACTGCAACAAACCAGGACATATAAAGAAAATGTGTCCATATCCAGACAAATTAACTCAACAAACAGACAATAGCAATTCGTCAAGAAAGAGAAAGAAATCATACGCAGCAATATTAGATGATTTAGATTCATCATCAAGTGATGAAGAACCAGAAACCGAAAATACAAATATATGCTTTATGGCAATTCAGAGTTCAGAAAATTTTGAAGAAAAGGATCTAAAATCCGGGTACGCCTTATTTAATTTTTAATTTCATTTGGTTGAATGGTTACTTTATTTGTTTGCTTTGATTTGAATTTAAAAACTTTTAAATTTAGACTTGAAATTTAAAATTCAAATTTGAAATTCAAATTTTGAAATTAAAAATAATAATAAAATAATAAATAACAAATAAAATAATAAAATAAAATGTTTGTATGTTTGATAGATTAGAATTATTTCAGGAAATCGTTAAACCTGAAATATATATCATCAATTTAAAATAAAAATCACCAAAACCAAATTCTCCTTGAAAATTAGCATATATGTCGACATACATTTTACTATATGTCGACATATCAGTCAGAAACTTGAAATTTGAATTTTGAATTTCAAAAGTTTAAACTATCAAACTTCCCTCCAACTTTTCACCAACTCTCAAGGTCTGAAAAGGTGTCATTTCAATCTGAAAAGTTGTGTCTATTCAGTTCATATCTATTCAATTCATATCCATTCAGATTCTATATATACATCTATTCTCTTTACCTTTCATTCACAAATCAAAATAATATTCATATCTATTCTCTTCAAAATTTATCAATTCAATGGCTTCCTCTAATTCATCTCAAAAATTAAAGATAACCAAAACAATCAAAGGCTATCTTCATAATGACAAAGAGGCTATCAAAACCTATGGTAACTATCTAGCAGGTGCTAAAGTTAACACGGCTGCTTTTGCCGTCTTTACTGATTTTCCCTCTTATGATCTTACATCTCTCTTCCAACAAAACGAAATCTTGAGTCTATTTGACTCTCGTGATAATGACGAAGTGTGTTATCCTAAACTTGTCAAGATGTTATATGCAAATCTCAATCGCGGATTTTACGAAGATAACGAAGTCCAAATTTGGAGTAGTGTTAAAGGAACTCAAATTGTTCTTGATGCCTAATTCTTAGGCAATATTCAAAATTGTAGAAGCACGGGCTCGAATTTTTCAGATTTTGTTATCGACGAAAACGATTTGGAAACCTATCACGACATATTTGAAGATGGTGCTCTGATGGAATTCTAAAATCGCTACTTTCATCTAAAAACAAGAATTGTCAACCTTCTCCTCCAACATACCATTACTCCCCGTTTAGGAAATTTCAACAATCCAACTCTTAAAGTCCAAAAGGCTCTCTTTGTTATTATGGGTGGCTATACTATCAATTGAACCGAAATGAATTTAAATGAAATTAAGCTCGTAGAATTGTCACCAAGAGAAAACACTCTCTACTATGGTGTTTATCTCACTCGTATTTTCAAATACTTGAATGTTGATATTCATAGAGAATAATTTATGCCTAGAAATGTGTTTGACTCCTCAAACATCAATCTCATGCAAATTCCTCTCACTTTCAAACCATATGAGACATTCGAAACCAAACAAGCTCGATTGCAACAAGAACAAGATCCAATGGAAGTCGAAGAAGAAGAGGCTTCTATGGAAAGTGTAACAACCCGGAAAATTAGAACCAATTTAAAATTTTTATTTTGGAAATTACAGTGAATTTTGAATAGTTAAAATAATTTACTTTAAATAATAACATTTAAAAATTTATTTAAGTCGAAGTTAGAACGAATATATTTATTTTGATTTCAAAAGGAATTAGAAATAGTACGGTAGTTTGAAAAGTCAAAGCTGAACTTTGACTGAATATATAGGATTCAAAATTGAATGGATTTTAGTGAAACTAAAAATATCTAAATCTGTTTAAAAATATCATTCCAACGAATCCGAAAAATCAAAATTTCATAGCGGGAATAAAAAGTTAAGGCCAGTTGAATAATTAAAATAGTCGCTATGGAATATAGTATAACTTATAGCCCGTATAAAAAGGCCATTTTACAAACGACTTCCGTTTTTGACGAAACCACTTTTATCGTATCCGGAATATCAATTTATTGCTAAGTTTAATTTTCCAGAATTTTTGGAATTAAATTGTGAGCGTAGTAAATTAAACTCTGATTTGATAATTTCTGTTGAATTTGATCGACCGTTAAAAAGTCCATTTTTCAAACGGTCTCCAAATTCGATGAAATTAGTTTTGTTGGGACCGTACCGTCAAAATATAGCTAGATTTATTTTTCAAGAATTTCCGAAGTCCGTATGTGGCCCCGGTGAATTTAAATATACGATCGAATTAATTTAATAAAGGATTTAAATTTTAAAATAAAGAAAACATGCTGAAAACGATCGATTAGGCTGACGGGACCTAGCCCATTGTGTCCGAGACAAGGGCATTTGGCTAGGGACAACTCTCGTTGCACTAAAGTTGGAACTGAAAAGGTTTAACGGACTTTTATTGAATTAAAGGAATTAAATAAAAATGGAAATACACATATAAATACGTTTACTGTACAAACCCCTAATACCCTACTGTACAGCCGCCACCATCGTTTATTCATGGCCGATATTGTTCAGATGATTCTTCCAAGATAACTCTCCAACCACTCACCAAAATACATCGCTCCTTTTGAGGATTCCGTAGAACTTTTTTCAAGCTTTCCATCCATACCCGAATTGCTTTTTCTGGTGGAGTATTTGGCGAGAACCGTGCCCTCAAACCCGTCAGGTTCCCACCACCGCCTTGTCTCCCATCCACCGCTGAGTTGGCCGAGACCCACGGCGATCGGCGCGCCGTCCTTCCCCCTTCCACGTGGCAAACTCCGATCAACACCCCGTGCCTCGTATCGGGAGCCAGCGAACCCTAGGTTTGAATAGGAACCTGAAACCAACGACCTTGACTGTAAAGGCAAGTAGAAGGTGGAATTCTAATTAATTATTTAAATTAATTTATTTTAAATTATTAATAATGTAAATTAAATCATAACTCCCTCATAATGACTCAGAACTGAACGATTTTCGAAGCATTATGATCGTAGACCCAAGAACTACGTTTCTAGACTGACTGGATCCAATTCTGAGCTGATCAAATTTTGGCCAAATTTGTAGATATGAACCACTCAGATTCAAACGACAGTGAGAATTCTATTTCATTTTTTTTAAATAATTAGAATAAATCATGATTGTATTATCATCGATCCTCTGTAAATTTCTACATGTTATGCTACGTGATTTGATCTGTATGTGATGTGTTAATGTAAATCAGTAGTTTGGGTGATATTATGTTATTATTAAATTTGCCATAAAAATAAATCAAACATTTTTGTTGTTATTTTGTTGAATCAAAATATTCAACAAAAATGAAATATCACCTTTGTTTTTGGTTGAATTAGAATTTTCAATCAAATGAAATATCACCTTAGTTATTGATTGAATTAGAAATTTCAATCAATTGAAATATCACCTTTGTTATTGGTTGAATTAGAAATTTCAATCAAATGAAATATCACCTTTGTTATTGATTGAATTTGTAATAACCCGGAAATCCGAACCAATTTAAAATTTTTATTTTGGCAATTTTAATGAATTTTGAATATTTAAAATGAATTATTTTAAATAATAACGACGAGTTCATTTTGAATAGAATTAGAACGTATATATTTATTTGAATCAATGTTAGAATATAAATATTTTATTTTTAATTATAAAAGGAATTGAAAATGGCGCGGTAGTTTGAAAATTCGATTTCAAATTTCAAATGAATGTACAAGATTCAAAATAAACCGTATTTTAGCGAAACCAAAAATATAAGAATCTATTTGAGAATATCTTTCCAACGAATCCGAAAAATTGAAATTTCATAGTGGGGATAAAATGTTATGCCCAGATGAAAATTCTGAATAGTCGCTATGGAAAATATAGCCCTTAAAATTGGAAATTTTGCAAACGATCTCTGTTTTCGACGAAACCACTTTTCTAGGATCCGGGATGTTGAATTACTGCTAGAGTCCAAAATTCATGATTTTTCGAATCAATATGTGAGCGTGGCAAAAGAAGACGCGTTTTGATAATTTCAATCAATTTGGATCGACCAGAAAATGGCAATTTTTCAAACAATCTCAGAATTTGACGAAATTAATTTTGTTTGGATCGTATCGTCAATACAAAGCTAGAAAATATTTTTCGAGAATTTTTAGAGTCCGTATGTGGCCCCAGTAAATTAAAATGAGCGTTTGAATTTGAAATATAATGATTTTATTTTAAATTTAGCGAAAACTGATCGTAACAACCGAATTGGCTTACGAAACATATCCCATTGTGTTCAGAATGAGGGCAACATGCTAGGGACGACAGTCGTTGGGCCTCATTTGGGGTTCAAAAGAAAAGTCAACCTTTTGAAATATAAAATAATAAAATAATTTATATATATATTAACATATAGCCCCTCGTATACCATTCTCCCCCAAAACAAAACCGGACCCCCCTTTTTACAGAAAAATCCCGCTCAGCCCCCCTTTTTTCTCGTCCGCCGCCACCGTTTGGAATACCCTCCCCACCCCCTCCCCCCCTCCCCCGTCGTAGAAGGAGCCGCACCTCCGGCGAACTCCCAAGACCCCACGACACCCGCCACCCCACGCTGGCCCACCACTTCTCCACTTAAAAGCCACACACCCCATTCAAAACCCGCCGCCATACCCTATTTCGGCTACGCAGGCGAAGCCGCCACCTCCAGAACCTCGACCACCGCTCCCCTCCCCCTCCGATCGACCAGTGGGCCCCCATTCGTAGAAAACCCGCCCCCTCCTCACAATGAGCCCTTTTATCTCTTTTTTTTCTTCAAAGCTATGCTTTTTATTTTATTTTCTTCAAATCTATGCTTTTTATTTTATTTTTCTTTAAAGCTATGATTTTTATTTTTTTTATTTTAAAGAAAGATTTGATTTTATTTTTAAACATAGAAAGGTTATGATTTTTAGAAATATAAAAAAAATATAATTTTACCATAGAAAAGTCTCGATTTTCATTATAGTAGAAAAGATTAGATTTTTAGATAAGATAAAAATGTGATTTTTGTTCTATGTAAGGAATATTTTTAGTTGATAAAAATATAATTTTTAGTCGCATAAAAATATGATTTTATTGTATGAAAGAAAATATTTCTAGTTATGTAAAAATATAATTTTTAGCGATATGAAAATATAATTTTTGGCTATATAAAAATTCGATCTTTATATATATGAAGTGAAGATAAAAATTCGATCATTTTATATGTGTAGAGAACATAAAAATATGATTTTTATGTATGGAAAGCATTATTAAAAATGTGATTTTTAATATCAACTGCGTGAAACAGAGGGCGATGGAACGGATTGAAATCAAAAAAGAATTCAAATGGTTCAGAAATTTAGAAATGAAATGGCGGAGTGGAACCCAAAGGTGAGAACTCCTCACTATAATTTTCTTTTGTGACGACCCCAAATTCCGTACTGACGGTGACAAGGGTAATCTTTGGAATATAACACAGAAACAGATAATAGCAGAAAAGAAATAAATAAATACACCAGATAATGCACAATAGAATATACTGGATAAATGTAATCATCAGAGTTACACATTATACAGGATCATACTTAGTACAGATACAGTTCAGCTATGCATAAATGTCTACAGCGGAAAACAAACATAATATGTACAATAGGAGCTGAACAGAATAAAAAGAGATAAATGATAGAATCCATCTTCAGCTCCAGCTATCCAGAACCAGCCTGCTAAAAACCTGAATACAAGGCTGCCCATGTAGGAAAAAGGGGCACCCGAGTTTGCAAGTGAAACAAACTACGAGTCAGTCATGGGACTGGTATGAGAAATCTACTTAACACATTTACAATATGGCTAATCACAGGACCACGCCACTTTCGTGGAACGGGTTTACTCCATCGGATCGCCAGTGCTTCAAAACAAATCATTCTTTTAAACATCACAATGCTTCTTATAAAAATGAAGCCATTATAAGACTCAGTTCCCATCACACAATGCAACGCAAACCGAAGGATAGAGTTTTACCTTATAATGGCCAAAATATGATTGATACGAATAAAACAAAAGCATTTGATATTATTACAAGTGTTTATAGGTTTCAAAAACAATTTCAATCATAACTATCAATCATAGACGACATGGGTACCATATATCATGTCGCCATATATATGTATATATACAATCAAAACCGCACAGTCACGTATTTGGAAATTGGATTTCCGTCATGAACCAAGGCAAAAGATAGTCCTTACCGAATTCGAGACTCTCTAGTCCGAGCCTCAGGCAAGTGCGCAGGCAAGCCTTGGAGCGACAGGGCCGGTCCACCGATGTGGATTATTATGCCTGAACACTACGTTTCCCCGCCCTTTGGGGCGTAAATGAGCCAACGAATGACTCCATCGGTCACGGATCGACCGATATAACCGAGGCGCCTCGCAACAACAACAACCACATAGGTGAAAATAATATAAATGTCAGCCAGTTTAAGCACTGACACTACCTCTAACCAGAAAGAAACGCATGTCCTCCCTGAGGTCCTTCTCCCATTTCTGGTCCATACCGGGGTGTGAGGTTCGCGAATTCACGTTATACACAAAGCTACGCCACACAGACGGTGCTTTGATCATCACCACAAGACTTTGCTTTTTCAACAGAAGCCTTGATCATTTGCCGCTTAGGCATGCCACACTAGCAATTCATGCCATGCGACAGATGTCCATCGATATACAACCTCTGAGCTCGTGCGTCTCAGAGAAGGGCGTTAAGCAAAAGAATAAATTCTCCGCCGCCAAATAGATGTATATTTAATAGAGATCAATCAACACAGAATAAAATCCAATGTCATACACACAGTCCATTTACAAGTACGTTCTGGGTCTGAACGAAACTGGAGGCACTATATACCTCGCAAACCCATCGATCTCCACGTACGTTTGGACGATCACCACTCATTATCCATATTTCGGGATGCCTCCCAATCAGGACATCAGTTACCATCCAAACGAGGTGAAGATTTCCGGTCTTCAACCACCGTCTTCATCTTCGATTTCTTATCGTCGATTTAGTTATTCATAATGGGATAAACCCGGTCTTTCTGAGCAACTCGCGTATATAATAAACAAGTGCTACACAAACCTGACATACGCATCATTTCAATTCATTATTCACTAACCGTAAATCAGTAAGAGAACGATTTCCTAAATATTAACCCCGAAGGCCGAAACCAACATCGGATCAAAATCCAGGAAACCATTCGACTTAGCCAACCTTCAGTTAGTTTCTAAATTTCACATCCATATCGTTTATAATATTTTATAACGATTTATCGCTATTTTTATTTGTTTTAAAATAGCCAATTTATTCAAACGACGCTTCGGGCCATAACGCGACCGTGGCGCTGTTTTTCTTCGGATTTGATTTACACATATATGAAAATCTAACCGTTGGATCTACACAAAATTTATATCATTATAAAGATCTTTTCAAAACGAATCCAACGGTTCCAGTTTCGGGAAAATCCGATGGTCGGATCTCCCGGTATAATCATTTGAAGTTTAAATTTTAAAAAAAACTGCAGCGTCGTTATTCGATTTAATTTAATTATATTTTTATATATATATGAATATAATCGATTCTGGCGCTGTTTTTCTTTAGATTTGAATTAAACATTCCAGACAATCCAACCGTTGGATCTTCACAAAATTGGTGTCGTTGGAAAGATATTTCCAAAGCGAACCAACGGATTCGGTTTCGGGAAAATCCGATGGTCGGATCTCCCGCACTAATCGTTTGAAATCACGGTTTCAAAACACGAACTGCAGCTTCGTTATTCGATATATTTCAATTCTATTTATATATATATATCGATTCTTCGATTACAAAGCTATATTCTTTTCATACATTTGATAAAAATGATATTTTTATCTAACTAACATTCACTTCAACACTTCACTATTTTTAACAACTAATGTGTATAGTAAAAATGTGATTTTTATTGTAAAACAATTCATTTCAAAACACGATCATTTTATATAGTTCATATAGGTAATAAAAATATGATTTTTATTATAAAACAATTTATTTAAAAAACACGATTATTTTATATAGTTCATATAGGTAATAAAAATATGATTTTTATTATAAAACAATTTATTTCAAAACACGAATACCATTCAACACATGAATTTCTATTCAACGAATGAATTTCCATTCACTACACGAATATAGTTTCAACACATGAAAATAATTCTAACACGTGAATATTATTCAAAATTTCGGTAGCATAACGGCAGGGTAGTTAAAACCGGGGTCGTTCCTAGTACGGCTCCTCGCTCTACCTTAAAGCCTCGCAGCTTTTGACAAAGGAGAATCATGCATCTAGTTCGCACGCAGGCGGCATGTATATTTTTTTTCATTTCCACAAACTAATCCTATGTGGTTTCAACCAAATAATTCTCAACCACGAACGGGTATTTTTCAACCACAATCAATCAATTTCAACCACAAACAATTCTAATCAACCATTCGCTATCAATCAATATTCAACCAATCACAAACAATAAATATCGTCCATGGTTTGTGGACAAGGGGCGTATATATATATATATATATATATATAAGCATTTCACTTCTATTCAACACATATATAATTTTTACAATGCATATATAACTTATATATCGAACGTACAACCTATACAACGCTTATACAAGAGGTATACAACGCTTATATAACTCATACATCGACTATATAATTTATACATCGTCATTTTCCATATTGTTTATAATTTAGAAATCTCACATTGGCTTCCACTCCATCAAAAATAGCAGAAGGCTCAGAAAAATATGCGGTCTCTTCTAGAATGTAGAAGACATCCACACGAGTCAACTGTCTCTTGTTTCACTGAATTTCGTCAAGAAACGAAAAAGATATGATTTTTATAGTGAAATCAAAAACCGTAGCGCTTTAAACTGCTATAATATAGTTTAAAATAATTCAAACCGTACTCAGCTGTTTCGTTCAAAACTAGGTTTGGATTTTTCTTCGAATCCGTGTAGTTATTCGTCGATCGGCCTTCGCAGCGTCGAAGGCGGAGGAGAGACGCACGTGCGCAGGGGGGTATGGGCCAGTTCGACGGCCTGATGAGGGTGCGGCGGCGGTTTGAAGCCCGAAGCTTCCAGGCGTCGATTCTCCCAAACCACACAACAAAAAAATCCAAACTATATATGGATTTGAAGATCTTCTCGAGCACTACAAAATTCTCCAAAGGGGCATGGGGTTTTATTGAGCGGATTAGAAGAAATCGAGGAGAGAAGAAAGGAAAGGCTTTCCGTCGTCGGTTTTGGATAGAGTCGGGGAGAGAGAAAGTGATGTGGCCAATGAGATGTTTTTATTTATTTATTTATATATTTTTAAATTTCCAAAATACCCCTTATCTCATACGAACTCCAATCCAAACCCAACGACTATCGTCCCTAGCGTTTTACCCCCATTCTGAACACAATGGAATATGTTTCGTAGTCCCATTCGACTGTTTCAGTCAGTTTTCCTTCAATTTAAAATATATAACATTCAATATTCGATTTGAACGTACATTTCAATTTGTCAGGGCCACAAACTGATTCGAAAAATTCCAGAAAAATAAATCTAGCTATGTTTTGACGATACGGTCCCAACAAAACTAGTTTCATCGAATTCTGAGACCGTTTGAAAAATGGCCCATTTCTGGTCGATCCAATTTAACTGTAATTGACCAAAACACTTTTTTCTATGCCACGCTCACATAATAGCTTCAAAAATTATGAAATTTGAAACCTAGCAATAATTTAACATCCCGGATCCAACAAAAGTGGTTTCGTCGAATTCCGAGGTCGTTTGCAAAATGGCCATCTTCACGGGCTATATAAACTCCATAGCGACCTTTCTGAAAATTCACTTGGCCATCACTTTTTCTTCCTGCTATGAAACTTCGATTTTTCAGACTCGTTAGAAAGATATTCACTAACATATTTAAATATTTTTGGTTTCACTCAAACCTGTTTTGTTTTGCACCCGGTACAGTCAGTCAAAGTTTGAATTCAAATTTTGAAATTACCGCGCCATTTCAGGCCTTGTTTATAATTAGAATTAATTATATTCATTTTCAAATGTCGATTCAAACTTACTTATTATCGTTATTATTTAAAATATTTATTTTAAATATTTAAAATCCAATATTTTAGCCAATTAAAAAAAAATTTGGTACAGATTTTCCGAGTCGTTACAATCTCCCCCACTTAATACTTTTCGTCCCTGAAAAGGAACAAAGTCGAAAGTGGTTTGATTAATCAACTCTACGTTCAATCTGGCTTCCATTCTCCAACTTTTCAGTTTCTGAGAATTCTCAAATTCTTCAAAAATTTGGCTAACACCCGGAATTTTCGAAAAATTTCGCCATAACCTCCTTTGTACGGGGAGGGGTTTGGAAATTTATTGGGCTGTATTAGGTACCCAATAAATCCTATAAAGCATACACATATTTATAGTTATATATTCTGGTGTTTACACAGGAGCGTGTATAGATAATAACTCCAGAGAATAAATTCTCGTCACCCTGTCAAAGCCTGAGGGAGTGTGTATTTTAATTGCTCCAGAGAATAAATTCTCGTCACCTCGTCCCGTGTGGGAAATAAATAATCCATGTGCCGTATCTAATAACTAGAGAGACGTGATTATTGTCAACTCCAGACCCGTGTGGGGTTTTTATTAATCTGGCAATTTATCGTTACATTTTATATGGTCCATATCAGTCATCAGTTCAACCTGTAAAATATTGTCATCGCCATACAAGCCTCTCGCTCGTATGGTAAATCTTCCACCTCGTCACACAAGCTCCAAATGCTTATGTGGTATATGATGAAGTATGCCTATCTTCAAGAAGTATGCCATGTAATGTAGTTCAAAATTAATTGTTACTATCCTATGGCGATGTTTGTTATTACACACAGAACAACCAGCACTCCGCATCCAATGGCATTCACAGGAGTTGATATAATAATATTTCGCATCCAACTCATTAAGGTTTACCTATTTGTCGGGCACGCAAATAATTTCTTTACTCAACAGCTAATCCAATTACCTGTTCAAACATATATAATGCACATGTATATATCTGTATCTATTTTGAAATCAGTTCAATGTGTGAGCTAATCGAATAAATTCTACCATTCATTCTCTTATTGATTAAATTAACTATCGTTCTAATTATTTTAATTAATCAAATCTACTATCACACAATGCAAACAACAAGCTAATTGTTTTTAACTTTTCAAAAATATACTAATTAATTCATACACTCTTTTAAATTATTCAGACTGTAGAATTGAAAGTGCACATCCATGGAAAGAGAATAACAACAAAGTAGAGAACAAATGGAAATTTCAAAATATGGTAAATGTACCTTGCACCGGAGTCAATCAGAGATATCCACTCGACACTTAGGATAGGCTTTCTGAATGCTCTCCTCAGTTTCCCAAGTACAATCTCGCGGATCTCCACTCCATTGCACCTTGACTAAGTGAACCTTTTTGTTCCTCAGTTCTTTGGTTTCTTTGCCGATGATCTTTAGCGGCTCTCTTCTCACAACCAATTCTGGAGTAATTTCAATATCTTGCTGCGCTGCTTCTTCCACGATCAAGTCTGGATCATGAACGTGTTTTCGAAGTTGAGATATGTGAAATACATCATGCACTCCAGGTAGCCAATCAGGCAATTTAACCCTATAAGCGAGAGTTCCAATCCGTTCGAGAATAGGAAATGGGCCAATGAATTTGGGCGGCAACTTCCCAGTTTTACCGAACCGGATAACTCCTCTCATCGACGATACTTTCAAATATACATAGTCGCCTACCACAAATGATATATCTCTTCTTCTCTTATCGGCATAGCTCTTTTGTCGGCTTTGAGCGGCGAGCAATCGTTTCTTAACGAAATCGACTTTATCGGCAGCTTCTCGGATCATATCAGGTCCCAATACAAGCCTATTTCCAGGTTCAACCTAACAAGCAGGGGATAGGCACGGTCTACCATACAATACTTCGAATGGTGACATTGTCAGGCTCGCTTGGTAGCTGTTGTTATATGAGAATTCAGCCAAATGTAAATGGTCTTCCCATGATCCACCGAAATCCAGAACACAAGCCCGCAATAGATCTTCTAAAATACGATTCACCCTCTCAGTTTGACCATCTGTCTGAGGATGATAGGCAGTGCTTAGATTCATCTTTGTTCCCAATTCTACTTGGAATGCCTCCCAGAATTTGCTAGTGAATATTGGATCTCTATCACTAACTATACTGATCGGCACTCCGTGTAGTCTAACTATTTCCTTGAAATATATCTGCGCCAGACTCTGAGCAGTTCTGTTTGATCTGACAGGTATGAAATGGGCGATCTTCGTGAAGCGATCTACTATCACCCAAATACTGTCATTTCCTTTTCTGGTTCTGGGCAAACCATCTATGAAGTCCATGGAAATATGTTCCCACTTCCAACCTGGAACGTCCAGCGGTTGCAACAATCCAACAAGTTTCTGTTGGTTGTTTTTGACTAGCTGGCAAGTAGGGCATCGGCTAACATATACAGAAATGTCCCTCTTCATCGACTTCCACCAGAAAGTGCGTTTGATGTAATTATACATTTTGCTTACTCCCGGATGGATACTAAGTTTTGACTTGTGGCATTCATCCAGCAGTTCCTTTCGGAGCTCAGAAATGTTAGGAACACAAATTCAACCCTTTAGCCTTAGAATCCCATCATTATCAACCTGAAAACTCGAGGGCTCGCCTTTCTGAATTATCTCTCTGATCTTATGAATGAATTGATCATCCTTCTGAAGAGCAGATATTTTATCAATCAAAGAAGCCGTGATAATAAAACTGGCGATCATTACATTCTTTCGGCTTAACGCATCAGCCACGACATTGGCTTTCCCTGGAGTGTATAAAATCTCAAAATCGTATGCTGCAAGGAACTCTAGCCAACGTTGCTGCCTCAGATTCAAGTCTTTCTGAGTGAACAGATACTTTAACGACTGATGATCTGTAAAAAGTTCGAATTTCTCACCCAGGAGATAATGTCTCCAGATTTTCAAAGCGAATACAATAGCCAACAACTCAAGATCATGAGTTACGTAATTCTTTTCATGTGGCTTCAGCTGACGGCTAGCATAAGCAACCACTTGACCTCTTTGCATTAACACTGCACCAAGGCCTTCTCTAGAGGCATCTGTCCAGACCTTTAAATCCTGATTGCCATCGATTATCGTTAACACAGGAGCCGTTGTTAATCTTAACTTTAGCTCCTCAAAAGCCTCCTCACACTCTGGAGTCCACTTGAATTTCGCGTGCTTCTTTGTAAGCTTTGTTAAGTGACCAGATATCTTCGAAAAATCTTTAACGAACTTCCGGTAATAACTAGCCAATCCGAGAAAACTGCGGACTTCTATAGGAGTACTTGGCTGTTTCCAGTTTTGAATAGCAGTGATTTTACTTGGATCCACATCAATTCCTTCTTTCGATACGACGTGGCCAAGAAACTTTACTTCATCTTTCCAGAATATACATTTGGACAGTTTAGCTTTCAACACATTCCTTCTCAGAGTTTCCAGAACTTGTTCCAAATGCTTCTCATGTTCGGCCTTTGATTTAGAGAAGATTAGAATATCATCGATAAAAACCAGAACAAACTTATTCAGGACTCCTCTGAACACTCGATTCATCAAATCGACGAAGTATGCTGGAGCATTACATAAGCCGAACGACATTACTAACCACTCATAGAACAAGTCTGGACCTCTGAATGTTGTCATAGGAACACACTCTTCAGCAACTCGAAGCTGATGGAAGCCTGTAGTTAGGTCCATCCTTGAAAATACTTGTGCTCCATTCAGACGATCCAATAAATCATCGATTCGCGACAATGGATATTTATTCTTTATTGTCTGCTTGTTCAAATCACGATAACCCACACATAGTCGTAGAGTACCGTCAGATTTTGGGACAAACACCATTGCTGCTCCCTAATCAGAGAAACTAGGCCTGATTAGACCCTTCCACACTAGCTGTCGTGTTTGATTGTCTAATTCCTCTTTCTCCTTTAGGGTCATCCTCCGAATGGCGTGCACTACTGGCCTTGCGTTCGGAATTAAAGATATTTTGAAATCAATTTCTCTCTGCGGAGGTAGACTAACGACTCCTTCGAACACATCCGCATAATTCTTTACGATAGGAATATCTTTGATGAGGTCGGGAACATTCTCTGTAACTACAGGGATATTTTCTATTTGAGCAGGAGAAACATCTAGGGCTGACCAAAAGTCTTTCCTATTTGAATTCGGGCCTTCACATGGTATGATTATATAATTCCCTGATTGGGCCTTCGCCTTAACAACTCTCTCGGCACATCTAACCTCAGCTTCATATTTGGTCAACCAGTCTAACCCCAATATAAGATCGAATTCAGTAAAATTCATGATGATAGAGATAGTAGGGAATTTATAGCAGGAAAAAGAGACAGGTACTGCATAAACCCAACTGAGATCGAGGGAACCCCCAACCGGATTATGGATAGTCATTGGTTCTTTGAGCTTCTTCAAATTCAAATCCAGTTTCTTAACTACATTCTTTGCAATAAAGCTTCGCGACGCGCCTGTATCAAACAGTACTTTAACTGGAATATTTTTGACATTAAGCGTGCCTTCTAAAACATCAGGCCTTCCCTGACTAGCTGAGGGCTCAGAAGTCTCTCTTTATATGACCAGTCTTATGAAAAAGATTGCACTCTCGGGTCACTTGAAACTTATTCTTGGATTTAGATTCATCCTTTTTTTGTTTCTTTAGAGATCTACAACTTATTGACAAATGTCCTTGCTTATTGCAGTTAGAGCATGTAGCAGTCGTTGCTGGTTCTTTCTCAGATCTGGCCCTTTTCCGATTGTCTTTAGGCTTCTTACTAACCTCAGACATCGTACTGGCCTCAGGACGATCAGTTTCAGACTCAACTTTATTACTCGAACTGACCTCCTCTTCGTAGCATAACATACCTTTCTTGTCTAGATCTTTGTACTGTTAAGCCATGTATATCATTTCAGAAAAAGGAAGCTTCACATTCCTCATTACACTGTTCTGATATTTTCTTTGAAGCCCGTTGATAAATCTCAAATTCTTCCTCTTCGTATTTTGAATTAGATGAGGGGCACAATGAGAAAGTTCATTGAATTTCTTATGATATTCTGGAATGGTCATATCTCCTTGTATCAAATAAGAAAATTCATCACATAGCCGCTCAATTGCTTCAGGAGGAGTAAATCTTTCCAGGAAAATCACTTTGAATCTATCCCAGGTGATATCACCTTCTGGATTATCCTTAATAACCGAATCCCACCAGAACAAAGCTTCGTCTTTGAGTGCCCAGGATGCCAGTAACCTTTTCTGGTCATCCCTCAGCTTTAATCCTTCAAATATTTTCTCAGCCGAACGAATCCAAGCTTGTGTTTTCATAATAGATTTTTCGCCCGAGAAGGGTTTTCCACCCAGATTTCTATATTTCATGAATAGAGCTTCTATATCCGGGTCAGTATTACTTCTTCTGTTTCTGGCTTGCAATTAGCAGACAAAGTGTCAGGTCAACAGAAAAGATATTTCAAAATATAGAGACAAATACTTGAATGTAAATGTGTCTATCAAGGTGTAATTTCATTCTGCTACTCATACTAGGATATTACTGATCCTATCTGTAATGAGTTACCCATCCTAGAACACTACTGGTTCTATTTCTGACGAGTTCGTTAATATGTTATATCCCAGCACTAAGCTTAACCAAAGCTCTAATACCACGATGTGACGACCCCAAATCCCATACTGACGGTGACAAGGGTAATCTTTGGAATATAACACAGAAACAGATAATAGCAGAATAGAAATAAATAAATACACCAGATAATGCACAATAGAATATACTGGATAAATGTAATCATCAGAGTTACACAGTATACAGGATCATACTTAGTACAAATACAGTTCATCTGTGCAAAAATGTCTACAGCGGAAAACAAACATAATATGTACAATAGGAGCTGAACAGAATAAAAAGAGATAAATGATAGAATCCATCTTCAGCTCCAGCTATCCAGAACCAGCCTGCTAAAAACCTGAATACAAGGCTGCCCGTGTAGGAAAAAGGGGCACCCGAGTTTGCAAGTGAAACAAACTACGAGTCAGTCATGGGACTGGTATGAGAAATCTACTTAACACATTTACAATATGGCTAATCACAGGACCACGCCACTTTCGTGGAACGGGTTTACTCCATCGGATCGCTAGTGCTTCAAAACAAATCATTCTTTTAAACATCGCAATGCTTCTTATAAAAATGAAGCCATTATAAGACTCAGTTCCCATTACACAATGCAACGCAAACCGGAGGATAGAGTTTTACCTTATAATGGCCAAAATATGCTTGATACGAATAAAACAAAAGCATTTGATATTATTACAAGTGTTTATAGGTTTCAAAAACAATTTCAATCATAACTATCAATCATAGACGGCATGGGTACCATATATCATGTCGCCATAAATATATATATACAATCAAAACCGCACAGTCACGTATTTGGAAATTGGATTTCCGTCATGAACCAAGGCAAAAGATAGTCCTTACCGAATTCGAGACTCTCTAGCCCGAGCCTCAGGCAAGTGCGCAGGCAAGCCTTGGAGCGATAGGGCCGGTCCACTGATGTGGATTATTATGCTTGAACACTACGTTTCCCCGCTCTTTGGGGGCGTAAATGAGCCAACGAATGACTCCATCGGTCCCGGATCGACCGATATAACCGAGGCGCCTCGCAACAGCAACAACCACATAGGTGAAAATAATATAAATGTCAGCCAGTTTAAGCACCGACACCACCTCTAACTAGAAAGAAACGCATGTCCTCCTTGAGGTCCTTCTCTCGTTTCTGGTCAATACCGGGGTGTGAGGTTCGCGAATTCATGTTATACACAAAGCTACGCCACACAGACGGTGCTTTAATCATCACCACAAGACTTTGCTTTTCAACAGAAGCCTTGATCATTTGCCGCTTAGGCATGCCACACTAGCAATTCATGCCATGCGACTGATGTCCATCGATATACAACCTCTGAGCTCGTGCGTCTCAGAGAAGGGCGTTAAGCAAAAGGATAAATTCTCCGCCGCCAAACAGATGTATATTTAATAGAGATCAATCAACACAGAATAAAATCCAATGTCAGACACACAGTCCATTTACAAGTCCGTTCTGGGTCTGAACGAAACTGGAGGCACTATATACCTCACAAACCCATCGATCTCCACATACGTTTGGACGATCACCACTCATTATCTATATTTCGGGATGCCTTCCAATCAGGACATCAGTTACCATCCAAACGAGGTGAAGATTTCCGGTCTTCAACCACCGTCTTCATCTTCGATTTCTTATCGTCGATTTAGTTATTCAGAATGGGATAAACCCGGTCTTTCTGAGCAACTCGCGTATATAATAAACAAGTGCTACACAAACATGACATATGCATCATTTCAATTCATTATTCACTAACCGTAAATCAGTAAGAGAACGATTTCCCAAATATTAACCCCGAAGGCCGAAACTAACATCAGATCAAAATCCAGGAAACCATTCGACTTAGCCAACCTTCAGTTAGTTTCTAAATTTCACATCCATATCATTTATAATATTTTATAACGATTTATCGCTATTTTTATTTATTTTAAAATAGCCAATTTATTCAAACGACGCTTCGGGCCATAACGCGGCCGTGGCGCTGTTTTTCTTCGGATTTGATTTACACATATATGAAAATCTAACCGTTGGATCTTCACAAAATTTTTATCATTAGAAAGATCTTTTCAAAACGAATCCAACGGTTCCAGTTTCGGGAAAATTCGACGGTCGGATCTCCCGGTATAATCGTTTGAAGTTTCGATTTCAAAATACGAACTGCAGCGTTGTTATTCGATTTAATTTAATTATATTTATATATATATATATAAATATAATCGATTATGGCGCTGTTTTTCTTCAGATTTGAATTAAACATTCCAGACAATCCAACCGCTGGATCTTCACAAAATTGGTGTCGTTGGAAAGATATTTCCAAAGCGAACCCAGCGGTTTCGGTCTCGGGAGAATCCGATGGTCGGATCTCCCGCACTAATCGTTTGAAATCACGGTTTCAAAACACGAACTGCAGCTTCGTTATTCGATATATTTCAATTTCAATTATATATATATATATATATATTGATTCTTCAATTTCAAAGCTATATTCTTTTCATACATTTGATAAAAATGATATTTTTATCTAACTAACATTCACTTCGACACTTCACTATTTTTAACAACTCATATGTATAGTAAAAATGTGATTTTTATTGTAAAACAATTCATTTCAAAACACGATCATTTTATATAGTTCATATAGGTAATAAAAATATGATTTTTATTATAAAAAATTTATTTCAAAAACACGATTATTTTATATAGTTCATATAGGTAATAAAAATATGATTTTTATTATAAAACAATTTATTTCAAAACACGAATACCATTCAACACATGAATTTCTATTCAACGAATGAATTTCCATTCACTACACGAATATAGTTTCAACACATGAAAATAATTCTAACACGTGAATATTATTCAAAATTTCGGCACATAACGGCAGGGTAGTTAAAACCGGGGCCGTTCCTAGTACGGCTCCTCGCTCTACCTTAAAGCCTCGCAGCTTTTGACAATGGGGAATCATGCATCTAGTTCGCACGCAGGCGGCATGTATATTTTTTTCATTTCCACAAACTAATACTATGTGGTTTCAACCAAATAATTCTCAACCACGAACGGGTATTTTTCAACCACAATCAATCAATTTCAACCACAAACAATTCTAATCAACCATTCACTATCAATCAATTTTCAACCAATCACAAACAATAAATATCGTCCATGGTTTGTGGACGAGGGGCATATATATATATATATATAAGCATTTCACTTCTATTTAACACATATATAATTTTTACAATGCATATATAACTTATATATCGAACGTACAACCTATACAACGCTTATACAAGAGGTGTACAACACTTATATAACTCATACATCGAGAATATAATTTATACATCGTCGTTTTCCATATCGTTTATAATTTAGAAATCTCACATTGGGTTCCACTCCACCAAAAATAGCAGAAGGCTCAGAAAAATATACGGTCTCTTCTAGAATGTAGAAGACGTCCACACGAGTCCACTGTCTCTTGTTTCACTGAGTTTCGTCAAGAAACGAAAAAGATATGATTTTTATAGTGAAATAAAAAACCGTAGCGCTTTAAACTGCTATAATATAGTTTAAAATAATTCAAACCGTACCTCAGCTGTTTCGTTCAAAACTAGGTTTGGATTTTTCTTCGAATCCGTGTAGCTATTCGTCGATCGGCCTTCGCAGAGTCGAAGGGGGAAGGGAGGCGCATGTGCGTAGGGGGCTGTGGGCCAGTTCGACGCCCTGATGAAGGTGCGACGGCGGTTTGAAGCCCGAAACTTCCAGGCGTCGATTCTCCCAAACCACACAACGAAAAAATCCAAACTATATATGGATTTGAAGATCTTCTCGAGCATTACAAAATTCTCCAAAGGGGCATGGGGTTTTATTGAGCGGATTAGAAGAAATCGAGGAGAGAAGAAAGGAAAGGCTTTCCGTCGTCGGTTTTGGATAGAGTCGGGGAGAGAGAAAGTGATGTGGCCAATGAGATGTTTTTATTTATTTATATATTTTTAAATTTCCAAAATACCCCTTGTCTCATACGAACTCCAATCCAAACCCAACGACTGTCGTCCCTAGCATTTTACCCCCATTCCAAACGCAATGGAATATGTTTCGTAGGCCCATTCGACTGTTTCAGTCAGTTTTCCTTCAATTTAAAATATATAACATTCAATATTCGATTTGAACGTACATTTCAATTTGCCAGGGCCACAAACTGATTCGAAAAATTCCAGAAAAATAAATCTAGCTATGTTTTGACGATATGGTCCCAACAAAACTAGTTTCATCGAATTCTGAGACCGTTTGAAAAATGGCCCATTTCTGGTCGATCCAATTTAACTATAATTGACCAAAACACATTTTTCTATGCCACGCTCACATACTATCTTCAGAAATTATGAAATTTGAAAACTAGCAATAATTTAACATCCCGGATCCAACAAAAGTGGTTTCGTCGAATTCCGAGGTCGTTTGCAAAATGGCCATCTTCACGGGCTATATAAACTCCACAGCGACCTTTCTGAAAATTCATTTGGCCATAACTTTTTCTTCCCGCTATGAAACTTCGATTTTCAGATTCGTTAGAAAGATATTCACTAACAGATTTAAATATTTTTGGTTTCACTCAAACCTGTTTTGTTTTGCACCCGGTACAGTCAGTCAAAGTTTGAATTCAAATTTTGAAACTACCACGCCATTTCAGGCCTTGTTTATAATTAGAATTAATTATATTCGTTTTCAAATGTCGATTCAAACTTACTTTTCATCGTTATTATTTAAAATATTTATTTTAAATATTTAAAATATTTATTTTAAATATTTAAAATCCATTATTTTAGCCAATTTAAAAAAAATTAAATTGGTATAGATTTTCCAGGTTGTTACATCTTTATACAGTTATTTGTTATGTAACTGCATATATGAACTGTTCCCCAACGTCCACAGACCATGGACGACTTGTTTGGTTGTTTGTGTTGATTGATGTGTTTGGTTGAATATTGGTTTGTGCTGTGAATGTGAAATTGATTAGATTGGGATGTGTATGGCGCAGGCCATTATTAGACTGGGGATAAGGCTAGGCCTTATCCCGTTTCTAATATCGTGTCGTTATGACGCCGAAATTTTCTGAAATATATTAGAACAATAAAAATATTATTTTTATTATGTAAATGAACGAAATGAATGTTTTATCGTTAAAAATATAATTTTTAACGTGTACGTTAAAATAAATATTCATTTACAAATCAAACGATTTGTTTATGTACACCCATTTGACTGATATGGATTGGGATGATATATTTTACGCATCGCCCAAACTACACAAATAAAATCTGTGTTTGTTGGTTGAAACCCCATACGGTGTGGGGATGATATTTGACGTACATTAGTCCCAATTGTTTAATGGTATGTCGATCGATTGATTGACAGACTGTGTAAGCGTTGGATATTTATATTTAATGCTTATACAGTGTAGAATGCACTCTGGATGATGGATTGTTGTTTTCATTGTTGTTATACACATTTTTTGTGCGAAATCCATATAATCAAATTATATGGTGATTGACTGTGTTCGATTCCAGTTCAGAAAGAATGAATATTTTAAAATAACGAATATTTTCAAATAATATTCAGTAAAAGAATCAAAATCTAATTTTGATGTCCGATTTGGGATAGACACGATTATATTTAAATATATAAAGCCGTGTCGATTAGATTGACGCCATTTTGACATGAACGATATTTTTATCGATTTTATTCATTTTTATAATGAATAACGAAAAGGAATTGATTTCAAAATAAAATGTTTTGAAAATATTATCATTTATATATCGATGATATGGAATATTCAATTTTGATTTGAAATTGAATATGAAGTTGAAATAGAATTTAAATTCGAATTAAATTGAAATTGAATTTGAAATTCGAATTGAAATTGAAATAGAATTGAAATCATTTTGAATTGAATTTAAAATGGATTGAAATTGAATTGAAATCGATTTGAAATGAATTTAAAATGAATTTATATTGAAAAATTCAATTTTGATTTGAATTTGAGATGGAAGTTGAAATCGTTTTGAAAATGAATTTAAAACAATTTATAAAATACGTTTTGAATGAAAATCGACGAAATATATATTATATATATATATAATATAATGGCCTGAATAGAACGCGCCGCGCAGCGGGAGTTCGCGAATTTCGACCACTGACTTCGAATGGACATTATGGGAGATCCGACCATCGGATTCTCCTAAAACCAAAACCTTGGGTTCGTATCGAAAAGAGCTTTCTAACGAATAAAAGAAATTAGAAATCTAACAGTTGGATTTGGAATTATGTCCAAATCAAATTTGGAAAAGGTCGCTGTAAGTGCAGTTCGATGGCCGTTGATGGAAATCGACTGTAGGGGCCTTGATAAAATTATTAAAAATATCAATAATTAGTGTAAAATCATAAGAAATGATTTGGAAAGAGTTGGGATGAAAAATCCCATATTTGAAAAGATAAAAATAGATTTTTATCGAAATGAACTAGTTTTGAACTAGAATTATAGTCCATTTATTTTTAAAATAAATAAATTGGATTTGAAATGGTTTTGAAAATAACCAGAATTTCCAATATATAAAGTGGAAATAGATTTGAATCGAAATTGTCTTCGGAATATTTTGATGTTGGATTTCGTGATTATACAGATATTGTTATAGAAATTTCAAAGATATATTTATATCGTTGTTTCCAACACGATATTTGTTGGTCGTAGAATTGGATATTGAATATAAGCCAATATATTTTCTATTCATAGCCTTGTATTTAACATCAAATGGGATTTGAGTTTGTCGTGAATAGTGTCTTCATTAACACTGTTCTTAAGCCCAATTGAGAAAAAGATTAAATCCTTTTATTTGGATTTAATGAAGTATACCAATTAAATGATATTTAATTGGAATTGATTTGTGGGTTTATCGTGAACGATGTTTTAAATAACATTTTTTCTTTAACCCGATAATTTATGGAATGTGAATTGGGTTTGTTGTGAACTGTGTTTTAACGACATTCGTTCTTTAACCCGATTCACAGTGAAATGTGATTTGGAATTTATAAATATTTTGTTAAGATTTAAAGGAGATTTTCCAAAGTAAAGTTTTCCAATTTAAATAAAATAAATTGGAATGGAATAGAATGGAATTCGATTTGGTAATAATCGAAGTGAATTTCTGTGGATGAGGACTGCTATATATATATATATATGGAATTTAAAAGGCTTTGCCGTTATTCCATTTATATTGTTAGTCGGATATGGAAGTTTATATCGATTATATATATCGATTTGTTTTCCAAGAAGATTCCATGGTTAATGGAATGTGATTTTGGGTTGTTGTGAATGGTATCTTTAATGATACTGTTCTTCGACCCAACGGAGTTAAGAAAATCAAAAACTAACCGGAGATTGGTTAAGTTGGATAGTTTCTTGGGTATTGATCTGATGTTGGTTTTGGCCTTCGGGGTTAACACTTAGGGAATTATTCACTTGCTAATTTACGGTTAAAGGCTGATGGAATAGAATGCGATTTTGGGTTTATCGAGAACCGTGTTTTAAATGACATTCGTTCTTTAACCCAGTTAAAGATATGATATGATTTCAAAAGTTAATCAATCATTAATATTGATTTTTGGGAAGATTAAAACCAAGTGGAGTTTTAATGAATCTTTAATTAGATTGAAATGAACGAGAATGGAGTATCACCAGTTTTGCTCCAGGCGATAGTTAAATCTTTAATTAGATTTGAACATGAAATGGTAATTGAATTTACCGATAACACCGTGGTGTTAGATATGAAGTATTACCAGTTTTACTTCAAGGCAAGAATAGGTTGGAATTGGGAAATTAAAACAAATGATTACTTCGGTAAGGTTCGTTACTCCCGACTAGTTTGGATAAACCATAATATGGTTTGAATTGATATTCAAAGGAAGATTAAAGAATAAATTTAAAGAATTTATCTTTGATAAAATTAATGGGAACCTTTCCCAAAGTAAAAGAATATTTAAATAAAAGAATATTCTGGATTGGAATAAGGCGTATGTTGTGTTTGTGTAGCACTGGTTTATTATATACACGAGTTATTCGGAAAGGTCGGGTTTATCCCATTATGAATAACTAAATCGATGAGAAGTCGACGATGAAGACGGTGGTTGAAGACCGGAGGTCTTCACATCGTTTGGATAACTACTGATGATCTTGATTGGGCTGTATACCCAAGAGGAGGGAATCAGTTGGTGATCGTCCAGACGTACTTGGAGATCGATGGATATGTGAGGAATAAGGTTCCTCCAGTTTCGTTCAGACCCAGAACGGACTTGTAAATGGATGTGTGTCTGACATTGGATTTTATTCTGTGTTGATTGATTTCTATTAAATATATATTTGTTTGGCGGCGGAGAATTTATTCTCTTGCTTAACGCCCTTCTCTGAGACGTACGAGCTCAGAGGTTACATATCGATAGATATCAGTCGCATGGCATGAATTACCTACGTGGCATGCTGAGATGCAAATGATCAAGGCTTCTGTTGAAAAGCAGAGTTTTTGTGGTTGATGATAAAAGCACGTCTTTAATATAGCGTAGCTTTGTGTAGTGTTAATTCGCGAGCCTCACACCCTGGTGTGAACCAGAAACGGGAGAGGACATCAGGGAGGGCAAGCGTTTCCTTCTAGCTAAGAGTGGTGTTTTGGGTTTTACACGCCCGAACATTTTACTTATATGGATGATGGATTGCAAGGCGCCTCGGTTATATCGGTCGATCCGGGACCGATGGAGTCATTTGGCTCATTTACGCCCCATAGGGCGGGGAAACGCAGTGTTCAGGAATTATAATCCACATCGGGTGGACTGGCCCTGACGATCCATGGGGCAGTTGCGGCTGTTCCTGAGACATGGGCTAGATTGTCTCGAAGCGGTAAGGACGATCCCTTGCCTTGGTTCACAGATGGAAATCCAACTTCCAATACGTGAAAATTGAGGTTTTGATTGTAGAGCCTAGTATTAGCAACATGATATATGGTAACCATGCCGTCTAGGAATGATACATTTATATTTGAAGTTGTTTTATACACTATGCACTTATAATAGTATCAAATGATTTGTTTTAACGTACCAAGCATGTTTGGCTATTATAAGGGAAAACCCTATCCCCCGGTTTGCGTTGCATTGTGTGACAGGACCTGGGTCTTATAATAGCTTCATTTTTCCCAAAAAGCATTGTGCTGTTTTGATATATGCACTGGTATTCTTGGGAGGAAACCCGTTCTGTGTTATACGACGTGGTCCCTTGATATATCTGATTTTAAGCAAAGTTTTAAATAACTGTTTTAGTTCTCACACCAGTCACATAACTGACCTGGAGTTTATTGTTTTAACCTAAACTTTGGGTGCCCTTATTTTCCACACGGGCAGCTAGTAGTTTTGGTTTTGCAAATTTATATTCATAGGATCCTGGTTTACAACTGGAACGATACTCGGAAAGCTCTGTATCCGTGTATTACTTTCAGTTGTGTTATGTATTATTTTTCCACTGCTATGTAATGTAATTTAAATATATGATATTTATTGAATGTATTTTATTCATTCATACTCTGTATATTCTTGTATTCTGATGAAATTGTTGTAATTAACAATGAAATGTTCTTCTGTCTGTGTTCTGATGTGGCGTGTTCTCAAAGCAATTCGGGCTTTCCCGTAAGGGGAAGTTCGGGTTATTATATTTGGTATCAGAGCTTTGGTTTACAAAGCTCGAGAACAAGGCACATTAGAACCGCACGAAAGAATTCATCAGAGATTGGATTAGTAATATCCAATACGAATGACTCATTAAAGATGGGATCAGTAGTATCCTAGAACGAGTGTGAAAAGTATATTTTTAAAATGAAAATGAATTTTGTTTTGAAAATTTAAAACTTATTCAACGAATTTGAATATTTATTTGTACTGAATTTGGACAATCCAGTATATAGAGATTTGAATATACGTCTGATACACGTGTATTGAAGCCTCAAATATACTAGATAGATATAGAATCACACTCTGGTCGCCTGGAGATGATTCTGATGATGCCGCGGCGTCATCAACATTTGTATTCGAGTTTCGAAAATGGGATGTTTATATATTTCCATTAGAATGGTGTGAGAACCAAAACTAGATAGGGCTTATTATTGTGATTTGGCACCAAAAATGTGATTTTGACTATGTATCAAAATTATTAATTTGAAACGTTAATCAACTAATTGATTGATGATTGTTTTGTATGTTTATTTATTTAAACCTATATGTGAAAGAATGGTAAATGTAGCCATATTGAACTGTATTAAAAATTGTTTAGCAGTGCATGCATCTACATATATATGTGTGAACAGGTCATAGCAAGGAGGCAAGAGAAGAGGAATAAAATTGTATGCCCGACATATATGTACATGTTTATTGTATTTCTTAGGTTTTGGATGATTTTATGAGCCGATTGGCTAGCCGCTTGGCTGCTTCTTTTTCTTTTTGGGTTGGAAAGGCCTGTATGGCAATTTCGGGATTTTCCCGGTGCTCGCGTGCGGGGGAGGTTATGGCGAAATTTTTCAAAAATTTAGAGTGTTAGCCAAATTTTTGAAAAATTTGAAAAGTTCTTAAAAACTGAAAAGTTAAAGAACTTAAGCCATAAGGAAAATAATGAAAGTTGAGTTTACTAGTGAAACAACTTTCAGCTTCGTTCCTTTTTTGGGGACGAAAAGTTTTTAAGTAGGGGAGATTGTAATAACCTGGAAATCCGAACCAATTTAAAATTTTTATTTTGGCAATTTTAATGAATTTTGAATATTTAAAATGAATTATTTAAATAATAACGACGAGAAATTTATTTTGAATAGAATTAGAACGTATATATTTATTTGAATCGACGTTAGAATATAAATATTTTACTTTTAATTATAAAAGGAATTGAAAATGGTGCAGTAGTTTGAAAATTCGATTTCAAATTTCAAATGAATGTACAAGATTCAAAATAAATCGGATTTTAGCGAAACCAAAAATATTAAAATCTATTTGAGAATATCTTTCCAATGAATCCAAAAAATTGAAATTTCATAGCGGGGATAAAATGTTATGCCCAGATGAAAATTCAGAATAGTCGTTATAGAAAATATAGCCCTTAAAAATGGAAATTTTGCAAACGATCTCTGTTTTCGACGAAACCACTTTTGTTGGATCCGGTATGACGAATTATTGCTAGAGTCCAAAATTCATGATTTTTCAAATCAATATGTGAGCGTAGCAAAAGAAAACACGTTTTGACAGTTTTAGTCAATTTGGATCGACCAGAAAATAGCCATTTTTCAAACAGTGTCAGAATTTGACGAATTAGTTTTGTTTGGACCTTATCATCAATACGAAGCTAGAAAATAGTTTTCGGGGATTTTTAGAGTCCGTATGTGGCCCCAGTAAATTAAAATGTGCGTTTAA
Source organism: Allium sativum (assembly GCA_030737875.1). Classification (NCBI taxonomy): domain Eukaryota; kingdom Viridiplantae; phylum Streptophyta; class Magnoliopsida; order Asparagales; family Amaryllidaceae; genus Allium; species Allium sativum. The sequence continues at coordinate 489,505,888 of CM060916.1, forward strand.
ATTTGAAATATAATGATTTTATTTTAAATTTAGCGAAAACTGATCGTAACAACCGAATTGGATTACGAAACATATCCCATTGTGTTCAGAATGGCGGTAATATGCTAGGGACGACAGCCGTTGGGCCTCGTTTGGGGTTCAAAAGAAAAGTCAACCTTTTGAAATATAAAATAATTCATATATATATATATTAACATATACCCCCTCCCCCCCGGTATACCATTCTCCCCCAAAACAAAACCCAACCCCCTTTTTACAGAAAAATCCTGCTCAGCCCCCCTTTTTTCTTGTCCACCACCACCGTTTGGAATACCCCCCTCCCCCCCGGTCGCAGAAGGAGCCGCACCTCCGGCGAACTCCCCATACCCCACGGCCCCCGCCACCACGCGCTGGCCCACCACTCCTCCACTCAAAAGCCACACACCCCATTTAAAACCTGCCGCCACACCCTAATTCCGGCCACGCAGGCGAAGCCGCCACCTCCAGCACCTCGGCCACCGCTCCCCTCCCCCTCCGATCGGCCAGTGGGCCCCCATTCGTAGAAAACCCGCCCCCTCCTCACAGTGAGCCCTTTTATCCGTTCTTTTTTTTATTTTCTTCAAAGCTATGCTTTTTATTTTATTTTCTTCAAAGCTATGCTTTTTATTTTATTTTTCTTTAAAGCTATGATTTTTATTTTTTATTTATTTTAAAGAAAGGTTTGATTTTATTTTTAAACATAGAAAGGTTATGATTTTTAGAAATATAAAAAACAAATTGACCATAGAAAAGTCTCGATTTTCATTATAGTAGAAAAGATTAGATTTTTAGATTAGATAAAAATGTGAATTTTATTCTATGTAAGGAATATTTTTAGTAGATAAAAATATAATTTTTAGTCGCATAAAAATATGGTTTTATTGTATGAAATAAAATATTTCTAATTATGTAAAAATATAATTTTTAGCGATATGAAAATATAATTTTTGGCTATATAAAAATTTGATCTTTATATATATGAAGTGAAGATAAAAATTCGATCTTTTTATATGTGTAGAGAACATAAAAATATGATTTTTATGTATGGAAAGCGTTATTAAAAATGTGATTTTGTATATCAACAGCGTGAAACAGAGGGCGATGGAACGGATTGAAATAAAAAAGGAATTCAAACGGTTCAGAAATTAGAAATGAAATGGCAGAGTGGAACCCAAAGGTGAGAACTCCTCACTATAATTTTCTTTATACAGTTATTTGTTATGTAACTACATATATGAACTGTTCCCCGTCGTCCACAGATCATGGACGACTTGTTTGGTTGTTTGTGTTGATTGATGTGTTTGGTTGAATATTGGTTTGTGCTGTGAATGTGAAATTGATTAGATTGGGATGTGTATGGCGCATGCCATTATTAGACTGGGGATAAGGCTAGGCCTTATCCCGTTTCTAGTATCGTGCCGTTATGCCGCCGAAATTTTCTAAAATATATAAGAACAATAAAAATATTATTTTTATTATGTAAATGAACCAAATGAATGTTTTATCGTTAAAAATATAATTTTTAACGTGTACGTGAATAAAATAAATATTCATTTACAAATCAAACGATTTGTTTATGTACACCCATTTGACTGATATGGATTGGGACGATATATTTTACGCATCGCCCAAACTACACAAATAAAATATGTGTTTGTTGGTTGAAACCCCATACGTTGTGGGGATGATATTTGACGTACATTAGTCCCAATTGTTTAATGGTATGTCGATCGATTGATTGACAGACTGTGTAAGCATTGGATATTTATATTTAATGCTTATACAGTGTAGAATGCACTCTGGATGATGGATTGTTGTTTTCAATGTTGTTATACACATTTATTGTGTGAAATCCATATATAATCAAATTATATGGTAATTGACTGTGTCTGATTTCAGTTCAGAAAGAGTGAATATTTTAAAATAACGAATATTTTCAAATAATATTCAGTAAAAGAATCAAAATCTAATTTTGATGTCCGATTTGGGATGGACACAGTTATATTTAAATATATAAATCCGTGTCGATTAGATTGACGCCATTTTGATGTGAACGATACTTATATCGATTTTATTCATTTTTATAATGAATATCGAAAAGGAATTGATTTCAAAATATAATGTTTTGAAAATATTATCATTTATATATCGATGATATGGAATATTCAATTTTGATTTGAAATTGAATATGAAGTTGAAATAGAATTGAAATTCGAATTAAATTGAAATTGAATTTGAAATTCGAATTGAAATTGAAATAGAATTGAAATCATTTTGGATTGAATTTAAAATGGATTGAAATTGAATTGAAATCGATTTGAAATGAATTTAAAATGAATTTATATTGAAAAATTCAATTTTGATTTGAATTTGAGATGGAAGTTGAAATCGTTTTGAAAATGAATTTAAAACGATTTATAAAATACGTTTTAAATTGAAATCAATGAAATATATATTATATATATTATATATATAATATAATGGCCTGAATAGAACGCGGCGCGCTGCGGCAGTTCGCGAATTTCGACCATTGACTTCGAATGGACATCACGGGAGATCCAACTGTCGGATTCTCCTAAAACCAAAACCGTTGGGTTCGTATCGAAAAGAGCTTTCTAACGAATACAAGAAATTAGAAATCTAACAGTTGGATTTGAAATTATGTCCAAATCAAATTTGGAAAAGGTCGTTGTAAGTGCAGTTCGATGGCCGTTGATAGAAATCGACTGTACGGGTCTTGATAAAATTATTAAAAATATCAATAATTAGTGTAAAATCATAAGAAATGATTTGGAAAGAGTTGGGATGAAAAATCCCATATTTGAAAAGATAAAAATAGATTTTTTCGAAATGAACTAGTTTTGAACTAGAATTATAATCCATTTATTGTTAAAATAAATAAATTGGATTTGAAATGGTTTTGAAAATAACTTGAATTTCTAAAATATAAAGTGGAAATGGATTTGAATCGAAATTGTCTTCGGAATATTTCGATGTTGGATTTCATGATTATACAGATATTGTTATGGAAATTTAAAAGATATATTTATATCGTTATTTCCAACACGATATTTGTTGGTCGTAGAATTGGTTATTGAATATAAGTCGATATATTTTCCATTCAGAGCCTTGTTATTTAATATCAAATGGGATTTGGGTTTGTCGTGAATGGTGTCTTCATTAACACTGTTCTTAAACCCAATTGAGAAAAAGATTAAATCTTTTTATTTGGTTTTAATGAAGTATACCAATTAAATGATATTTAATTGGAATCAAATAGGAATTGATTTGTGGGTTTATTGTGAACGGTGTTTTAAATAACATTTGTTCTTTAACCCGATAATATATGGAATGTGAATTGGGTTTGTTGTGAACTGTGTTCTAACGACATTCGTTCTTTAACCCGATTCACAGTGAAATGTGATTTGGAATTTATAAATCTTTTGTTAAGATTTAAAGGAGATTTTCCAAAGTAAAGTTTTCCAATTTAAATAAAATAAATTGGAATGGAATGGAATTCAATTTGGTAATAATCGAAGTGAATTTCTGTGGATGAGGACTGCTAATATATATGGAATTTAAAAGGCTTTGCCATTATTCCATTTATACTGTTAGTCGGATATGGAAGTTTATATCGATTATATATATCGATCTGTTTTCCATGAAGATTACATGGTTAATGGAATGTGATTTTGGGTTGTCGTGAATGGTATCTATAATGATACTGTTCTTAGACCCAACGGATTTAAGAAAATCAGAAACTAACTGGAGATTAGTTAAGTCGGATAGTTTATTGGGTATTGATCTGATGTTGGTTTCGGGCTTCGGGGTTAACACTTAGGGAACTATTCACTTGCTAATTTACAGTTAAAGGCTGGTGGAATAGAATGTGATTTTGGGTTTATCGGGAACCTTGTTTTAAATGACATTGGTTCTTTAACCCAGCTAAAGATAGGATATGATTTCCCAAGTTAAACAATCATTAATATTGATTTTTGGGAAGATTAAAACCAAGTGGAGTTTTAATGAATCTTTAATTAGATTGAAATGTTCGAGAATGGAGTATCACTAGTTTCGCTTCAGGCGATAGTTAAATCTTTAATTAGATTTGAACGTGAAATGGTAATTGAATTTACCGATAACACCGTGGTGTTAGATATGAAGTATTACCAGTTTTACATCATGAGATGAATAGGTTGGGATTGGGAAATTAAAACAAATGATTACTTCGGTAAGGTTCGTTACTCCCGACTAGTTTGGATAAACCATAATATGGTTTGAATTGATATTCAAAGGAAGATTAAAGAATAAATTTAAAGAATTTATCTTTGATAAAATTAATGGGAACCTTTCCCAAAGTAAAAGAATATTTAAATAAAAGAATATTCTGGATTGGAATGAGGCGTATGTTGTGTTTATGTAGCACTGGTTTATTATATATGCGAGTTATTCGGAAAGGCCGGGTTTATCCCATTCTGAATAACTGAATCGACGAGAAGTCGACGATGAAGACGGTGGTTGAAGACCAGAGGTCTTCACATCGTTTAGATAACTAATGATGATCTTGATTGGGCTGTACACCCAAGAGGAGGGAATCAGTTGGTGATCGTCCAGACGTACTTGGAGATCGATGGATATGCGAGGAATAAGGTTCCTCCGGTTTTGTTCAGACCCAGAACGGACTTGTAAATGGATGTGTGTCTGACATAGGATTTTATTCTGTGTTGATTGATTTCTATTAAATATATATATCTGTTTGGCGTCGGAAAATTTATTCTCTTTCTTAATGCCCTTCTCTGAGACGTACGAGCTCAGAGGTTATATATCGATAGATATCAGTCGCATGGCATGAATTACCTGTGTGGCATGCTGAGATGCAAATGATCAAGGCTTCTGTTGAAAAGAAGAGTTTTTGTGGTTGATGATAAAAGCACGGCTTTAATACAACGTAGCTTTGTGTAGTGTTAATTCGCGAGCCTCACACCCTGGTGTGAACTAGAAATGGGAGAGGACATCAGGGAGGGTATGCGTTTACTTCTAGCTAGGAGTGGTGTTTTGGGTTTTACACGCCCGGACATTTTACTTATATGGATGATGGATTGCAAGGCGCCTCGGTTATATCGATCGATCCGGGACCGATGGAGTCATTTGGCTCATTTACGCCCCATAGGGCGGGGAAACGCAGTGTTCAGGCATTATAATCCACATCGGGTGGACCGGCCCTGACGATCCATGGGGCAGTTGCGGCTGTTCCTGAGACATGGGCTAGATTGTCTCGAAGCGGTAAGGACGATCCCTTACCTTGGTTCACAGATGGAAATCCAACTTCCAATACGTGACAATTGCGGTTTTGATTGTAGAGCCTAGTATTGGCGACATGATATATGGTAACCATGCCGTCTAGGAATGATACATTTATATTTGAAGTTGTTTTATACACTATGCACTTATAATAGTATCAAATGATTTGTTTTAACTTACCAAGCATGTTTGGCTATTATAAGGGAAAACCCTATCCCCCGGTTTGCGTTGCATTGTGTGATAGGACCTGGGTCTTATAATAGCTTCATTTTTTCCAAAAAGCATTACGCTGTTTTGATATATGCACTGGTATTCTTGGGAGGAAACCCGTTCCGTATTATACAACGTGGTCCCTTGATATATCTGATTTAAAGCAAAGTTTTAAATAACTGTTTTAGTTCTCACACCAGTCACATGACTGACCTGGAGTTTATTGTTTTAACCTAAACTCTGGGTGCCCCTATTTTCCTCACGGGCAGTTAGTAGTTTTGGTTTTGTAGATTTATATTCACAGGATCCTGGTTTACAGCTGGAACGATACTCGGAAAGCTCTGTATCCGTGTATTACTTTCAGTTGTGTTTTGTATTACTTTTCCGCTGCTATGTAATGTAATTTAAATCTCTGATATTTATTGAATTTATTTTATTCATTCATACTCTGTATATTGTTGTATTCTGATGAAATTGTTGTAATTAACAATGAAATGTTCTTCTGTCTGTGTTCTATTGTGGGGTGTTCTCAAAGCAATCCGGGCTTTCCCGTAAGTGGAAGTTCGGGTCGTTATAGAATTAGAATTTTCAATCAAATGAAATATCACCTTTGTTATTGATTGAATTAGAATTTTCAATCAAATGAAATATCACCTTTGTTATTAGTTGAATTAGAAATTTCGATCAAATGAAATATCACCTTTGTTATTAGTTGAATTAGAAATTTCAATCAAATGAAATATCACCTTTGTTATTGATTGAATTAGAAATTTTAATCAAATGAAATATCACCTTTGTTATTGATTGAATTAGAATTTTCAATCAAATGAAATATCACCTTTGTTATTGATTGAATTAGAATTTTCAATCAAATGAAATATCACCTTTGTTATTGATTGAATTAGAATTTTCAATCAAATGAAATATCACCTTTGTTATTGATTGAATTAGAATTTTCAATCAAATGAAATATCACCTTTGTTATTGATTGAATTAGAATTTTCAATCAAATGAAATATCACCTTTGTTATTTATTGAATTAGAATTTTCAATCAAAATGAAAAATATCACTTGGTTATTTGATTGAAATAGAATTATCAATCAAAATAAAGTATACACTTTTATTAATTGATTAAGTTAAAATTTTCAATCAAAAGGAAATATCAAATTTTGTCATTTTGTTGAATTAGAATATTCAACAAAAATGAAATGTAAATTTCTATCATTTTATGGAATTACTATAAAAATAGAAATGTTCATGTTTTAGAAAAAATAAGAACATTACATTAAAAAGTTCACATTTTTAATATAATGTTAGTATATAGAAAATGCACATGTTTTGAATAAAAACATGATTTCATTAAAAATTTACATTTTTAATGTCAAGAATATAAAAATAGAAAATGCACATGTTTTAAAATTAAAACATGATTTCATTAAAAAATTACATTTTTAATAACAAGAATAAAAAAATAGAAACTGTTCATGTTTTGAATAAAAACATGATTTCATTAAAAAATTCATATTTTAGTGTCAAGAATGAAAGTAGTGAAAAGTGTCCATGTTTTAAAATTAAAACATGATTTCATTAAAAATATACATTTTTAATGTAATGTTAAAAACAAGAAAAGTGTTCATATTTCTAAATTAAAACATGATTTCATTAAAAATATACATGTTAAAAAGAAGAAAAGTGTTCATGTTTTAAAATTAAAATATGATTTCATTAAAAATATACATTTTTAATGTAATGGTAAAAACAAGAAGAGTGTTCATGTTTTAAAATTAAAACATGATTTCATTAAAAATATATTTTTAATGTAATGTTAAAAATAAGAAAAGTGTTCATGTTTTAAAATCAAAACATGTTTTTCATTAAAATATCCATTTTAATGTAAAGTTAGAAATTGGTGAAAAGATTCATGTTTTAAAAAAGAAAACATGTTTTACATTAAAAATTCACTTTTTATTGTAATAATAGAAATGTAGTAAAAGAAACATGTTTTAAAAATGAAAATATGTTTTACATTAAAAATGCACTTTTAATGTAATAGTAGAAATTTAGATAAAGATTCATTTTTTAAAAAGAAACACGTTTTACATTAAAAATTCACTTTTAATGTAATAATAGAAGTTGGACAAACATGCATGTTGTAAAGACCCGAAAATCCCCACCCTTTGAATCGACCATAAACTATATAGGTCCGAACCAAAAGTTGGAAATCTTCGAATACTTTAACTTTGGGAATACAACACATCATGACAGATAACAAAAGACTTTTATAATCATTACAATAATGTTACATCAGAGTACAGAATATCAGAGTACATCGAATATAATAATGTGGAAAATAAATTACAGTAAATGTAATACAGTGCAGCGGAACAAATAAATTGATACAACGGAAGTCTATCAATGCTCTGGACATAGCTCTAAGCTTCGATCCAGAATCCTGCTCAATATATCTGCAAAATAAGCTACTCGACTGCCCGTGTGGAAAAGAGGGCCCCCGAGTTTGCAAAGTGAAACAAACTACGGGTCAGTCATGGGACTGGTGTGAGAAATCTTTACTTAACTTAACTAGTAATAAGGCTAATCACTGGACCACGCCGCTAACACGGAACGGGTTTATTCCATTGGATTGCCAGTGCATGAAATAATGTAAATCGTTAAAACAACGTAATGCTTTTTAGAAAAATGAAACAATTATAAGACTCAGGTCCCATCACAAAATGCAACGCAAGCCAGAGGATAGAGTTTTACCTTATAATGGTCAAAAATGCTTGATACGATTAAAACGGATTTGATATTATTATTAGTGTATATATGTTTCAAAAACATTTCAATCATAATGTATTAATCATAGACGACATAACTACCATATACTATGTCGCCATACTAGTTATACAATCAAAACCGCATGATGTCATATTGGAAATTGGGTTTCCATCAAGTGCCAAGGCTAGGAATGATCTCCTTACCGATTCGAGACAATCTAGCAATGTCTCAGGATTTGGACGCTGGCGAACCCTTGGATACAACAGGGCCGGTCCACAAATACTTTAGTGGATTGGCAATTCTTGAACACACATTTCCGGATCCTATTGGACCTATAAATTGGCCATTGGCGACCAATAAAAATATCCGAGGCGCCTCATTCCATCAACCACATAAGTAAAAATGTCGGGCCTTGTAAAAACCCACACACCACTTCTAGCTAGAAAGAAACATGTGCACTCCCTGCGTTCCCTTATACCGTTTTGACTCTACCGGGTTGCTCGCGAGGTAACGTAATACACAAAGTTATGCCTAAATAGGCTATGCTTTGATCATCATCCACAAGGCTATGCTTTTCAACAAAATCCTCGATCAATTGCATCTTGGCATGTCACATTGACAGTTCACACCATGCGATCGATAAGTACCAATATATAACCTCTGAGCTCGTGCGTCTCAGAGAAGGGTGTTTAGCAGGAGAATAAATTCTCCACCACCACAGAAATATATTAATAGATATCAATTTAATTACCGGCATGAAATTCAATGTCAGACACACATCCATTTACAAGTCCGTTCTGGGTCTGAACGAATCCGGAGTCGCCTAGGTGCTCGTGTATTCGGATGATCAACAAGTACGTCCGGACAAACTAAGACACCCCACCTCCGTTAAGATCACTCACAAAGGGAATGCCTTAACTTTGGTGGAGCATTATAGGTAAAAGATACAGATAATTTACAAGACAGATATGTATATAAGCAGCGAAAAATCAAACTTTATTTCAAATGTGGTTCATAACAAAACATTACAGAAAACTGTTTCAAACCAACTTCCAAATCACTACATCAAAATCTCTGTCTTGATTATTATATAAAGAAGCATAAAACACAATAAAACTGCATAAATCCCCAAGTAGTAATGTGTCCAAAGCCATAGCCTAAGATAAGAAGTTCCAAGCTAGACATCACAGAGTCTTCAAGCTTGGAAAGATGAACGGTCCAAATTAGGCTGAGCTATTCCCTCCCAAGGTATCTGGGGGGAAGGGGGAAACGAAAGAAAAGAGAGCGAAAGAAAATAGGTCAGACATAAGTCTGGTGATTATTCAGCATGTAAACTGATAAGAGAACCATGACTTGAATAAGCTGGACACAGGACAATAATAAGGAAATATGGTAACATAGGATAAGGTAAGCTAAACAGGGCAAGATAAACAAGGCAAGACAAACTAATCATACTATCACACTCATGTCCATGTTCTCTGCACTACTAGATATTTTAACCATTATCGTGAGTTCAAAACCCAGTGATCCCTTTTTCATTGATCGACTCCTACTCGCACGTGTTTCCCACTTATGTCATACGAACTCGCTCGATTGTAGATACCTGTGCAGGTCCCACCATGGTGTGTATCAAATCCTATGGTGACAACCCGACATGATTCAAGATGCACAGTGTATAACTACTGATGCCCAGTGCCTGTTTTTTCCACTTCGGAGTACGTGCACGCACGTGCTCCATCGGAATCTACACCGACGCACCAACCGCCGTCGTTTTGACCACTTATAATCATCCCAGTAATCGTGCCCCACCCTACCTAGTTCAGGGTACCATGATACATCTATGTGGGTTACTGCTGAAATGGGTCCCCGTTACTAGGGTTTCCTAGTCAACATGTTAGATTGGTTAAGTGTCCAAGTTAACCTAACCCCACCCATCAGTTTAGTTAACATGTTGCATTGGTTAAGTGTTGCCTTAATTAACTTAACCCTACCATTCCTGACTTAGCTTTAATTCAATTATTAAAGCACTAACCACTCACATTAGATATGTATTGTTGCGGTTACTGGATGTGTCGGTCGGGTCCAGGAAGTTTTACACCGCAACTCAGTCTAACCTCGGGTTCCTTTGGGCTTGATGCACTAACCTCTCACATTAGATATATATTGCTATGGTTGCTGGATGTGCCAGGCGGTTCCGGGCAGTCTTACACCGTAACTCAATCTAACCTCGGGTTAGGCATATTCGTCTTTTCTAAATTTACATATTTACTTCTTTATATTTATATGTAAATTATTGTCATTCAAGTCAAGCCCCACTTTCCTTTTTAAATCAAGTTCAAAATTTTTAGGTATAAAAATTTATACCACTTTATGCCATAAAACATTTTCATGTTCATGAGCCAAATATGCCAACTATATATAATTTCATATTTTTCCCCCAACGTTACCCCCGTTAAACGTTCACATGAATCACATAAAATGTTAGGCTCGATACATAGCCTAACTTATACACAAAAGGGGAAAAAGAGGAACATGTAATAATTCCAACATCATAAAAATGTGGATCTAACTATACATGAACTTGGCATAGAACAATATTCATTCAATTATGAACTTGCAAATTTAGATCTACTTTACATGGATCATGAAATAGGGGTTCTATATAGAATTACATAAACTTAACATTAGGCATGTAATTGTGAACTTCGCAAATTAGTTGGATCTAATCTAACATGAACCTAATCATATTAGTATGTAGTTTTAGTCATATATGTGAACATGGTTGAACTTGCATAACCATAACAAAATTAACAAATTGTCATATATCATATAGGTGTTATTATCAAATCATGAGACATGAAATGTCATTGTCAAAATTTACACAATGTGATATCCATCGCCAAATTATACAATATGGTTTGTCATTGCCAAACTACACAATATGATATGCCATCGCCAAATTATAATATGTCATCGCCAATTTATGTCATCACCAAGTATACAACATAATATGTCATCTCCAATTTATTCAACGTGATATGTCATTGCCAAAGTATAATATGTCATCGCAAAACTACACAACATATATGTCATTGGCAGATTATACAACACATGGGTCCAAAGCATTTAACTTTAATCATCGAATTACATACAACAAGATTCAAAACTTAACATAGAAAGAATAATAGTCTCAATCAATCTAGTTTTAACAAAAAGGATAGGCATAGATTTACATTAGGCGATGTTCTATATCCAGTTATTTAGTCACAACTCTAACATCGTTTAGGTCTAAATGATAACTGGACTTATAGAAAGGAGGCTAGTCTTGAGTTCTGGGATCTGTATTCTGAATTTGAATAGCTCTCCTTTGTTGTAGACGTTGGATTCTCTTAGTTGAATTAGATTTGATTTGCAATTCCTACTTGCTTTCTAGTTGAATGACAATGGCGGCTACTCTATGTTGAGTGTTGACAGCATGACGGTCTTAGGAATATTTTTGTGTGGCTTTAGGGTTAGATTTAGGTTGCTTATATAGAAGTTTGATTTAATAGGAGCCGTCAGATTAACCTAGAGCAAATCAAAGCCATTCAAACTAAGAGAACTAACCAGGACGTGCCACGCAAGCCCTAATGACACTGAAATTCGTCGTAGGAGAAAACAAGTCAGATTTTAGATCTGACCCGAGGGGAAGTCGACCACCAGATCGACCTGTATGGGGGAGGTCGACCCCCTGGTCGACCTCCTAGTCGACCTGGCCTTGGGCAGGAAATTTCCCGCCCAGCCCGCTTCTACTTCATATTTTGAATTTTGAATTTCTGAACTATATTATGAACTGTTTATTTAAATTCTGAATCTTCTGAAGGTCAAAACTCCTTCATACGGAATCCGATTTATGCAAACTCGGACTCTATCTCAAGAAAAATTCCGAGATGAACGCAATGGCGTAACCCGTTTCCCTTAATTCTTACATTTGAAATTAATTATTCTTTAATTCGTAACTTTAATGTTTACCGAAAATACGAGGTGTTACATTCTCCCCTACTTAAAGGAGTTCATCCCTGAAATCTTCAAATCAAGAAGAACATATGTCCTACCATGCAATCGTCCATCTACTCAACCATCAAACACAGGCGTCCATTGTCTTTAAAAGACTTCTAATTTTTTATGATCATATGCATATTGTGTGTAAATGTCCTTACCTAATGCAAAATCAGGCGGTCCATTGATTCAGTTAACCTCCTTAATGCAAGTCATGTTGGTGTCATGCGTCCATAATGTATGCAATCTTCCCTAATCATACTTTCTACATGAGTGCACAATCATTCATACAAATGCAACATCCACATGATAACACATCAAGCTTCAATCATATACAAGTACATATATGCATATGCAATATGAAAGTGACTGAGCCGATCTAATACCTAATGTGTGTGTATATGCATCCACGAGCAACCACTAACAATCACTTGCAACCACGTGCAACCATCAACCATAACATGTTTCAAATACATGTTTACATCCATTGGTTTCTACCTAAGGATCGAGAACAACACTGAGGAAAAATACTAAAAAGATAGATACGAGCATGAACAAATTTAAGGAAAAAGATATCAAAGATGTACCCTCAAAAAGAAAATGGTAGGCTGCGCATATTTTGGCCTCAGTCTCCCAAGTCGCGTCTTCCTCAGCGTAACTCCATTGAACTTTAACAAGTTTGACTTCGCGGTTGGATAGCTTTTTGATTTCTGTACCCAAGATACGAGTTGGAGCTCTTCTCACAGTCGCCTCTCGTTCTACTTCTACTTCCTCTAATATGCTTGGTTCCACCACTTCCGCAGACTCATGTAAGCACTTTAGTAAGTGAGAAACGTGAAAGACATTATGAACTCCAGCCAATCTTTCGGGTAGCTCTACTCTGTAAGCCATCTTCCCAATTCTTTCAATGATAGGAAACGGCCCTACAAATCTTGGTGCCAACTTTCCTGCGGATCCGAAGCGAACGACGTTCCTCAAAGGAGATACTTTAAGGAAAACCCTGTCCCCAACCTCAAACTCAAGGTCGGTCCTTCTCTTATCTGCATAGGACTTCTGTCTATCTTGGGCAGTCTTCATCCTTTTTCGTATCAAGTCCACTTTTTTTGAAGTTTCTTTAATTACATCTGGTCCAAGTATGAGCATATCAGTAGACTCCCACCCACAAGTTGGTAATCGGCACGGTCTTCCATATAAAGCTTTGAGAGGTGCCATGCCTATGGTGGCTTGGTAGCTATTGTTGTAGGCAAACTCCACCAAAGGAAGATGATCCTCCTAGGTTCCTCTGAAGTCAAGAATGCATAATCTCAAGAGGTCTTCTAATACTCTGTTCACCCTTTCCGTCTGACCATCGGTTTGGGGGTGATAGGCCGTGATTAAGCATAGCTGTGTCCCTACAGCCTCATGCATGCTCTTCCAAAACTCGCTCGTAAAGATAGGATCTCGGTCGCTAACAATGCTCGAGGGTATCCCATGGAGTCGAACTATCTCTTTAAGGTAAATGGATGCTAAAGATGAGGCAGTCCTCCTACTTTTAACGGGTATAAAGTGAGCGCTTTTTGTGAGCCTGTCCACTATTACCCAAATACTGGTATGGGCCCTTCTTGATCTAGGTAGCCCATCAATAAAGTCCATTGAAATACTATCCCATTTCCACTGTGGGACCACTAGAGGATGAAGCAAACCTCCAGGCTTCTTTTGCTCCGCCTTGACTTACTGGCATACTAAGCACTTTGAGACGAATTCAGCTACATCCCTCTTCATGCCATCCCAAAAGAAAACCTTTTTTATGTCTCTATACATCTTGTCTCCACCGGGGTGTATGGTCAAGTTGGAATGGTGTGCCTCTTCGAGAACCTTCTTCACCAAATCACTTTCTTGTGGGATGCATAGCCTTCCATCCTGCCTCAGCCATCCCCTATCATTGATGGAGTATCTATTGAGGTGACTAGAAGTCTCACACCTAATTAGCTTGTCCATCACATCAACAAGCTGAGGGTCTTAACGTTATGCGGTTCCTATTGAGTCCAAAAGAGTAGGCCGCACCTCTAGCGATGCTAACAACCCAGTCAAATGATCGCTGGAGGGTCTAAAGTAAAAATTGGCTATGTACTCCAAGCTCTGCCTTTCAACAAAGAGAGGGCTTAAGGTCAGCTTCTTTCTACTCAAGGCGTCTGCTACTACATTGCCCTTGCCAGGGGTATAGGAAATCTCGAAATCGTAGGATGCCAAGAATTCCATCCACCTTTGTTGCCTCAAGTTAAGATCTTTCTGCGAGAAAAGGTACTTCAACGATTTATGGTCAGTATACAATTCAAATTTCAAACCTAGGAGATAATGGCGCCAAGACTTAAGCGCAAAGACGATGGTAGCCAACTCTAGATCGTGGGTTGGGTAGTTTTTCTCATGTACTTTCAACTATCTTCCTCCATAAGCTACTACCTTCCCCTCTTGCATCAAGACAACACCTAGTCCCGTACCACATGCATCTGTGTATACGGTAAACATCTTGCTTCCATCCGGCAATGTCAGAACTGGGGATGTTGTTAAAGCTCTCTTTAATCGTTGGAAAGCAATATCGCAATCCAAATCCCAATTGAAAGTTGGGTTCTTCTTTGTCAACTTGGTAAGCGGAGCTGAGATTTTCGCAAAGTCTTTGATGAAATTTCGGTAAAAGCACGCTAGCCCGAGGAAGCTCTGGACCTCGGTCGCATTCCGTGGAACCTTCCAATCTTGCACTGGAACTACTTTTGTGGGGTCTATGGCTAACCCTTCCTTGGATACCACGTGTCCAAGAAATCTTACTTCCTCTCTCTAGAAGTGGAATTTGGAGAATTTGGATTTCAATTGATGTGCTCGAAGAGTATCCATGACTTCTTTTAAATGCTGAGCATGCTCTTCCTCACTCTTTGAGAAAATCAAAATTTCATCTACGAAGACCACCACAAATTTATTGAGGAACTCCCTGAACACCTTGCTCATCAAATCCACGAAGTAAGCGGGTGCGTTTATCAAGCCAGAAGGCATGACAAGCCATTCGAAGAAACCATCCGGAGTTCTGAACGCGGTCTTATCAATGCCATCTTCGGTCACTCTCAACTGATGAAACCCGGTAGCTAAATCTAGTTGGGAGAAAACCGATGCACCTACAAGCTAATCGAACAAGTCATATATTCTTGGAAGTGGGTGCCTATTCTTCTTGGTCAGCTTGTTTAGCTCCCTATAATCAATGCATAGGCGAAGTGAACCGTCCGCTTTATTTGCGTACACTACTGGAGCACCCCATTCAGAAATACTCCGCCTTGTAAACCCCTTCTAAAGAAACTCTTTAACTTGCTTGCTAAGTTCTTTCCTCTCCCTTGGAGCCATGTGTCTAATAGGTAAAGCGATGGGTTTTGCATTATCAACGAGGTCTATGCGGAAGTCTATCTCCTGCTTCGGAGGTAACCCTTTAACCTCTTCAAAGACATCCGAGTATTCACGGACTACTCTAACAGACTGCAAATCCTCAGTAGACGCATCAAGAGATTCTAGATAGCTAAGCATAACAGAGTTCATGGGATTACAAGAAATTTCGAGAGTGTTACCGAGGCGAGTCATGAGTCTAACCACTCTCCTTTCACAATCGAGGATGCCACCATTACTGGATAGCCAATCCATGCCTAGAATCAGCCCATAGTCCGTGAAGCCCAAAACATAGGCATTGCATCTAAACCCCACACTTAGTATAGAAATTTCCAAATCCAAACAAATCATTGACAAATAAGTTGAGCCCCCAATTGGATTTGAAACAACCAAGGGATCCTCTACTAAACTGGTGTCTAGGTGCAGAGATTCAACTAAAGAAGTAGATATAAAAGAGTGTGATGCGCCAGAATCAAAGAGTGCACGAACATGATGATCAAAAAGATAAACTAAACTCTCAACAGAAACATTTCTACCTCGTTCTTGCGGAGGTGCCATGAGAGCGTGAACCTGCCCTCCCGAAGTAGATCCAGCTCTCTGCCCTTGCCCTTGCTTTTTTTGGGCAGTCCCTAGCTATGTGTCCTGCCACGCAGCAATGGAAATAACCACCGATTTTCCTTTTCTTCTTCCTACAGTCCTTAACCAGATGTCCAGGAATGCCACAAAAATTACACTTCCTCTTGTCACGGGTTTTGTTGTTCTTCCCGCCCTTCTTGGAATCTGTCTTCTTACTCTGTGATCCTTCCCCTTTCTTATCCTGAGATGATTCCACCTTTGTCTCCTTCTTGCCAACCTTATCTTCTTCTTCTTCTAACAGTGCCATGTCCACTAGTCTCTCATAAGTCGCACCCATAGGTGTATGGGACATAGCTACACTGTGCAGTGGCTCATTCAATCCTTTAACAAAGCGGAGAGCCTTCTTATGTGGAGTGTTCACTAACTCCAATCCGAACCTAGCTAGCTGATTGAATTGGTTAACGTATTCCTTGACCGACATACTTCCTGTTTGAGAGCTAAGAACTTCTCCATCTGTAGACTTCGTTCAGCTTGTGGGAGGAATTTCATTTCAAACCTCATTCTACAATCCATCCAAGTTTCAATTGGTCTTTCAGCGTTATTGATTTCCCACCAATAGGAGGCTTCGTCTTTGAGCAACCATACCGCTAACTATATTTTATGCCTATCATCCACTTCGAAGATATCAAACAAATCCTCAGTTTCTTTGAGCTAATTTCTTGCTTCCACGAAGGATTCATTTCCATTGAAGTTCTTTCCACCCATGGCTCGAAAGTCCCTACATATTTTTGAGAAAGCATTTACACGAGGAGGAGGAAACGCAGCAGCTGGGGGAGGAGGAACGTCTGTTGGGCCTGCGGCATTAGCCCTAGCCTCTAGGTACCTTCTGAACCAGCCAGGTACCGACACGCCCTCTGGAAAGTTAAGATCCCTAGACATGCTGAAACGAAAAAGGAGAGATTCAAAACAAAGGATAAAAAGATAGTGCATATGGCTTTGGTGAATTATGCCTTTTTTAAATAAAACATTTTCTTTTCTTGAAAATTGCTTCTTTAAACTACTTTTTGAAAAACAGTTTTTAAAAATTTTATCTGATCTGGTAATCCTAGGTCTGATACTAAGTGGGACAACCCACCTCCGTTAAGATCACTCAGAAAGGGAATGCCTTAACTTTAGTGGAGCATTATAGGTAAAAGATACAAATAATTTACAAGACAGATATGTATATAAGCAGCGGAAAAACAAACTTTATTTCAAACGTTCATCATAACAAAACATTACAACAAACTGTTTCAAACTAACTTCCAAATCACTACATCAAAATCTCTGTCTTGATTATTACATAAAGAAGCATAAAACACAATAAAACTGCATAAATCCCCAAGTAGTAGTGTATCCAAAGCCATAGCCAAAGATAAGAAGTTCCAAGCTAGACATCACAGAGTCTTCAAGCTTGGAAAGATGAACGGTCCAAATTAGGCTGAGTTAGTCCCTCCCTGGGTACCGGGGGGAACGAAAGAAAAGAGAACGAAATAAAATGGGTCAGACATAAGTCTGGTAAGTCCAGTGATTATTCAGCATGTAAACTGATAAGAGAACCATGACTTGAATAAGCTGGACACAGGACAATAATAAGGAAATAAGGTAACATAGGATAAGGTAAGCTAAACAGGGCAAGATAAACAAGGCAAGATAAAACTAATCATACTATCGCACTCATGTCCATATTCTCTGCACCTACTAGATATTTTAACCATTATCGTGAGTTCAAAACCCAGTGATCCCTTTTTTATTGATCGGCTCCTACTCGCACGCGTTTCCCACTTGTGTCATACGGCCCCGCTAGATTGTAGATACCTGTGCTGGTCCCACCATGTGGTGTATCAAATCCTATGGTGACAACCCGACACGATTCAAGATGCACAGTGTATAACTACTGATGCCCAGTGCCTGCTTTTTCCACTCTGGAGTACGTGCACACTCGTGCTTCGTCGGAACCTACACTAACGCACCAACCGCCATCATTTTGACCGCTTATAATCAACCTAGTAATCGTGCCCCACCCTGTCTAGTTCAGGGCACCATGATACATCTATGTGGGTTACTGCTGAAATGGGTCCCCGTTACTAGGATTTCCTAGTCAACATGTTAAATTGGTTAAGTGTCCAAGTTAACCTAACCACACCCATCTGTTTAGTTAACATGTTGCATTGGTTAAGTGTTGCCTTAATTAACTTAAACCTATCATTCCTGAATTAGCTTTAATTCATTTATTAAAGCACCAACCACTCACATTAGACAAGTATTGTTGCAGTTACTAGATGGGCCGGTCGGGTCCGGGCAGTTTTACACCGCAACTCAGTCTAACCTCGGGTTCCTTTGGGCTTGATGCACTAATCGCTCACATTAGATATATATTGTTATGGTTGCTGGATGTGCCGGGCGGTTCCGGGCAGTCTTACACCGTAACTCAATCTAACCTCGGGTTAGGCATATTCGTCTTTTCTAAATTTACATATTTACTTCTTTATATTTATATGTAAATTATTGTCATTCAAGTCAAGCCCCACTTTCCTTTTTAAATCAAGTTCAAAATTTTTAGGTATAAAAATTTATACCACTTTATGCCATAAAACATTTTCATGTTCATGAGCCAAATATGCCAATTATATATAATTTCGTATTTTTCCCCCAACGTTACCCCCGTTAAACGTTCGCATGAATCACATAAAATGTTAGGCTCGATACATAGCCTAACTTATACGCAAAAGGGAAAAAGAGGAACATGTAATAAGCCCGACATCATAAAAATGTCATCTAACTACACATGAACTTGGCATAGAACAATATTCATTCAATTATGAACTTGCAAATTTAGATCTACTTAACATTGATCATGAAATAGGAGTTTTACATAGAATTACATAAACTTAACATTAGGCATGTAATTGTGAACTTCGCAAATTAGTTGGATCTAATCTAACATGAACCTAATCATTTTAGCATGTATTTTTGGTCATATATGTGAACATGGTTGAACTTGCATAACCATAACAAAATTACCAAATTGTTATATAACAAATAGGTGTTATTATCAAATCATGCGACATGAAATGTCATTGCCAAAATTTACACAATGTGATATCCATCGCCAAATTATACAATATGGTTTGTCATTGCCAAACTACACAATATGATATGCCATTGCCAAATTATAATATGTCATCGCCAATTTATGTCATCACCAAGTATACAACATAATATGTCATCTCCAATTTATTCAACGTGATATGTCATTACCAAAGTATAATATGTCATTGCTAAACTACACAGCATATATGTCATTGGCAGATTATACAACACATGAGTCCAAAGCATTTAACTTTGATCATCAAATTACATACAACAGTATTCACAACTTAGCATAGAAAGAATCATAGTCTCAATCAATTCAGTTTTAACAAAAAAGATAGGCATAGATTTACACTAGGCGATGTTCTATATCCAGTTATTTAGTCACAATTCTAACATCGTTTAGGTCTAAATGATAACTGGACTTACAAAACGGAGGCTAGTCTTGAGTTCTTGGATCTGTATTCTAAATTTGAATAGCTCTCCTTTGTTGTAGACATTGAATTCTCTTAATTGAACTAGATTTGATTTGTAATTCCTGCTTGCTTTCTAGTTGAATGAGAATGGCGGCTACTCTAGGTTGAGTGTTGACAGCATGACGGTCTTAGAAATATTTTTGTGTGGCTTTAGGGTTTAGATTTAGGTTGCTTATATAGAAGTTTGATTTAATAGGAGCCGTCAGATTAACCTAGAGCAAATCAAATCCATTCAAACCTAAGAGAACAAACCAGAACGTGCCACGCAAGCCCTAATGACACAGAAATTCATCACAGGAGAAAACACGCTAGATTTTAGATCTTACCCGAGGGGGAGGTCGACCTGTATGGGGGAGGTCAACCCCCTGGTCGACCTGGCCTTGGGCTGGAAATTTCCCGCCCAGCCCGCTTCTACCTCAAGTTTTGAATTTTGAATTTCTGAACTATATTCTGAACTGTTTATTTAAATTCTGAATCTTCTGAAGGTCATAACTCCTTCATACGGAATTCGATTTACGCAAACTCGGACTCTATCTCAAGCAGAATTCCGAGACGAACGCAATGGAGTAACCCGTTTCCCTTAATTCTTACTTTTGAAATTAATTGTTCTTTAATTTGTAACTTTAATGTTTACCGAAAATACGGGGCGTTACACAAACTACCATTGTTAACACTTTACTGGGAGCGACCCAATGGCAGGCATCAGTAGTGGTCCATTCGATGTGAAGATCGCCGATCTTCAATCACCATTTACAATATCTTCGACTTTAATCGTCGTAATAATTATTCAGAATGGGCTAAACCCGGTCTTTTCGAATAACTCGCGTCTTTTATAATTAAAAATCAAGTGCTATAAGGACACATCCAACGCCTCTTTCCAATTCAGAATATTCTTTTAATAAAATATTCATATTATTAGGGAAAGGTTCCCATTAATTTTATCAATGATAAATTCCTTTGAATAAAATCTTTAATCTTCTTTTTAAAGATTCATTAAAACTCCAGTTTGATTTTAATATCAAAAATCATTATTTATGATTATTCAATTCACGAATTAAATCTTACTGTTAATTGGGTTAAAGAACAAATGTCGTTTGAAATATAGTTCACTGTAAACCCAATTCACATATCAATTTATTCCAATACTAATTATAATTTTGAAATACTAATAATCTTAGTTAAAAGATTTATTCTTTCATACGAGGTTTAAGAATAGTGTTGTTTAAGACACCATCCACGAAAACCCAAAATCCAACTCTTTTATTTCAATATATTAAAAAAAATTCTTTATTTAAAAGAAAAATCTTTATTTAAAATACTCTTTATGTAAAAGATATTCTGAATCGGAAAGCGACTCAATCATTTACCATATAACTTCGGTTATATGGATTTCAAACATCGTATGTAAATGACAATAAATGATAAATAATCACCCAACCATCCATTCAACATCTAGAGTAAAGTTCGCACTGTGTGAGCATTAAAATGAAATAATAACACTCATCGCAGCCTGTCAATCTATCGATTGACATACAAATAAATATGGGACTAGTGCATATCAATTAACATCCCAATACCCGTGTGGGGTTTTCAGCCAACAACAGTACATATAAATAAATAATTGGTTAATGAATTTAACCAATTTTAATACTACCAACATGTTGATAATGATGGACAAAACATGATATTTTATTTCTAATGTCGAAATAAAATATATTTGACTCGCATAATTTCTTTATACATTTCTAATATCTAATAGAACATAATTTATTTATATGACATTATTGCGGATGACAAATAAAAGATAATTTTTTTATACTTTATTTGTATGTAATTATTCTTAAATTTTACCACATAAAAAAAGTAATCCCAATTGTACATGTTTTCATGTATAAACCAACACATAAAAAAATGTTTA
Source organism: Allium sativum (assembly GCA_030737875.1). Classification (NCBI taxonomy): domain Eukaryota; kingdom Viridiplantae; phylum Streptophyta; class Magnoliopsida; order Asparagales; family Amaryllidaceae; genus Allium; species Allium sativum. The sequence continues at coordinate 489,527,738 of CM060916.1, forward strand.
TTTCAACGTGCATACAAATTCTAATGTATGCTAATAGAAATGTCACTTTAACTCACCTATACAGTCTAATGTATGGTTTGTCCAAGAATATAATTCTTATATTTGAATATAAACTCCAATGTAAGTTTGCACATAAAAAATGATTTTTATATTTGCATATAAATTCTATTGTATGTTATGCAAATTAAAATGATTATTTTATTTGCATATAAATTTTATCTCAACAAAATGTATAAGAAGTTCCATTTTGCTGACAATTCTATTTTATCAAAATGGATATTTTTATGGTAACACAAACCTATTACACAAAAATACTATTTATGTTTAACTCTTTCATTTAACAAAAATGTAATTTTTGTCTTAATTCAAATCTAATTAACAAAAGGTAATTTTTGTTTTCAACTATTGTATTTTTGACAAAAGTAAATATTTTTGACAGAAATGATTATTTTGGTTCAACTTAGCTATTTGTCCAAAAATGGGTATTTTGATTCAACTAGTCTTAACTTGACAAAAGTATATATTTTGACAAAAATATATGGTTTGCTTTAACTAATCTATTTTGACAAAAATGAATATTTTGACAAAATGTATATTTTGATAAAATGTATATTTTGTATATTTTGATTTGACTAATCTTTTTCAACAAAACAACAAAGATAATGACTTTGTTTTGTTGACAAATATAATTCAACAAAACAAATATAAGTGATGTGTTTGTTTTGTTGACGATTCTAATTCAACAAAACAAATGAAAGTGGCATATTTATTTCGTCGACAATTCTAATTCAACAAAACAAATGAAAGTAGTATATTTGTTTGTCGACAATTCTAATTCAACAAAATAAATGAAAGTAGCATATTTGTTTTGTCAGATCTAATGCGACAAAATCAATAATGTTTTGTTTAGACTATTATAATTTAACAAAAGTGACCCATTTGTTTTAACTATGATAATTTTGACAAAAGCGACAAAATAGTTTTAACTTTGGTAATTTGATAAAAGCGACAAAACAGTTTTAACTTTGATAATTTGACAAAAGCGATAAATAGATTTCAACTATTATAAATTGATAATAGTGGCAAATTGAGTTTAACTGTTTTAATTTAATAAAAGTGAATATATTTTCTTAATCTTTTAAAATGACAAAATTGAATGATTTTGTCTCATTCTATTTAAATAATAAAAATGTGTCGTTTTGTTTTAATCAATTTCAATGAACTAAAAATGCCTCATTCTTGTTTAACCCAAAAATGCATCTTTTGTATTGCAACAAAATGACAAAATGAAAGTAATCTTTCTATTTACTCTCTTTATTGAAGCTAAGACGACACCAAAAATATATCTTTTTAATTCTAATCTTTTTGTTTAAAATCTATAATGACAATAAAAACATCTTATTTAATTTGACCAAGTTACAACAAAGATGAATTCTCTTTATCATAATCTTTTTATTCTCTCTAATTTAAAAGTAAAAAATGATACTTTTAATTTTTATTCTTTTATTTACCTCTAAAATGTAAATAAAAATGTAACTTCTTAAACTTTGCTTTTATTTGCTTCTAAAATGCAAATAAAAATGTAACTTTTTAAATTATGTTTTTGTTCACACCCAAAATACAAATAAAAATGTAACTTTTTAATTCATGTTTTATTTACATCAAAGAATGCAAATAAAAATGCAACTTTTAAATTCCTGTTTTATTTGCAACTAAATTTGCAAATAAAAATTCAACTTCTAATTTCATGTTTAATTTGCATCAAAAATGCAAATAAAAACACAACTTCCAATTCAAGGTTTTATTTGCATCAAGGAATGCAAATTTAAAGCCAACTTTTAATTTCATAGTTTATTTGCATCAAAGAACGCAAATAAAAATTCAACTTTTAATACGATGTTTTATTTGCATCTAAATTTGCAAATAAAAATGTAACTTTTTATATGATGTTTTTATTGAATTGACCATTCTAATTCAAATCAATAATATAAACAAAATGATATTTTTATTGAATTGATGATTCTATTTCAATTCAATGATATAAAAAATGATATTATTCAATTGAATTGACAGACAAATTCAATTCAATAAATATGACCAAAAATGATATTTTGAATTGAATTGAAAAATTAATTCAATTCAACAAATATGACCCAAATGATATTTTTGATTGAATTGACAATTTAATTCAATTCTATGAATAAGCAAAAGATATTTCATTTTTGTTTAATATACATGATTCACAAAATATTGGAAAAGAAAAATGATTTATTTTAATTTATCCGACATATACAAATCTATAATTTAACTAACTGGTCTAGCATACATACATACAAAATACACAGGTCAATCATCCCAAAATTTCATCACATCACATAACAACTTCATTAACATATGCACGATTATTTAACGACGAGAAAAATAATTAAATTGATTAATTAATTAAAATCAAAAATCTCACATTGCTCTCTGTCTGATTTTCAAAGTGCTCGGTTTTGGTCCTGGTCAGTTCCATCTCGTAGATCTCGTTTCTGCGATTCTAACGCAACTGCAATATCTGAATTTCGTTTTCAAACAAACAAGTTATGGTTTTTCCAAAATTTAATTACATAAAATATTATTAATTTTATAATTAAAATATATTACATCTCCTTCCTATACATCGTTTATACTTCCAGACATAACCCGCTCCTTCTTTGAACCTAGGGCTCAAGTTTGCATGCACGTCGAGACACCAGGGACTGATCGGAGAATGCCACTTCGAAGGGCTAGGAGCCCTCTACCTCCGCCGGCCATAACGCCGAACTCGGTGCCCCCTCCCCTCTTGATTGGCGTGCGAATGGTGGTGGTTTGGGCATCAAATTCGAGATGAACACCTGATGGTATTTGATCTTAACCGTATGAAAACAAAGATCAAAACTTTGCTCTCTAATTTCCCTTTAGAACTGAATTCTGATTCCTCCTTGATTGAGAATAATTAACGAAAGAATTTGGGATGTTTCTGGCCATGAAAGAGATGGTGGCGGCTGAGTTTGTTTAAGGACTTAGGGTTAGATTTTGTAATTTCCTATTATTTATAATATTTTATTGTTAATTTTACAAATAAATCTATAAGTTTTAAACAACTCCGATTTCAGTCCAACCAGAGTTGATACCACCTAATTGCCCCCGTTCCAGATTCATTGGGCTAGGTCTCGTCAGCCCAAATGACCGTCTGTGGCCTAAAATCTTTAATTTAATATTTAAATCATTTATTTAATTAATTCAATCTTACATTTAAATTCACCGGGGCTACATACGACCTTTAAAAATTCCAGAAAAATTATTTCTAGTTATGTTTTGAAGATACGGTTCTAACGAGACTAATTTCGTCGAATTCTGAGAACGTTTGAAAAAAGGCTATTTTCTAGTCGATCGAATTTTACTAAAATTGACAAAACACATTTTCTTTTGCCCCGCTCACATATTAATTCTAAAAATTACGAAAATTGAAACCTAGCAATAATTTGACATTCCGGTTCCAACCAAAGTGGTTTCGTCGAAAACGGAGGTCGTTTGAAAAATGGCTATTTTTAATATTAAAAAATATATATATATATATATTCTACAACGACTATCCTGAATTTTAAACTGGGCATAACTTTTGATTCCCGCTATGAAATTTCGATTTTTCGGATTTGTTGGAAAGATATTTTTAAATAGGTTTAAAAATTTTTAGTTTCACTAAAATCCGATTTATTTTGCGTCCTATACAGTCCGTCAAAGTTCAAATTCAAATTTTCAAACTATCGCGCTATTTCAAACTTCTTTTATAATTAAAATAAATATATTCATTTTAACTTTGATTTAAAATAATTTTTTCGTCGTTATTATTTAAAATAAATTATTTTAACTATTAAAATTCCGTTAAAATTTCTAAAATAAAAATTTTAAATTGGTTCAGAAATAGCGGGTTGTTACAATCTCCCCCACTTAAATATTTTCGTCCTCGAAAAGGAACGAAGTCAAAAGTTGTTTAATTAACCAACTTAACTTTTAATTTTGATCAATTTTGAGTTAAGTTCAGTATTAAATTTAATTTATTTAAATTTATCATTCTTTTATATGTTGGTTAAATTAATTATCATTCCAATATTTTAATTTGTTAAACTAATTATCAAACATTACAACCAGCAATCAATTAGGTGATTAATTTTTAAAATATATATATAACTTTTATATATAGTCAAAATTCATATTTTTAGTGCAAATCACAGCAATAGACACTATTTTGATTTGGTTCTCACACCAATCAATGGAAATACGTAAATATACCACTTTCGAAACTCAAACATAAATTCTGATGATGTTTCGAACCACCATCAGAACATCTCCGAGCGACTAAAGTGTGATTCTATATCTATCTATTATATTTGAGGCTTCGAATACACGCTAGTTAGGCGTATATGCAAAATCTTTATATACTCGATTGTCCAATATAAAATAAAATAATATATTCAAATAAGTATAATGAGATTTTAAATTTAAAACTAAATTTGTTTTCATTTTTATTTTAAAAATTAATACTCTTCACACTCGTTCCAAGATACTACTGATCCCATCTCTAACGAGTTATTCTTATTGGATATGACTAATCCAATCTCTGATGAGTCTTTTGTCCAGTTCTAACGAGTTATACCCCAAAGATTTGAGCTAACCTGACTTCGATACCAAATGTAAAGACCCGAAAATCAGCACCCTTTGAATCGACCATAAACCATACAGGTCTGAACCAAAAGTTGGAAATCTTCGAATACTTTAACTTTGGGAATACAACACATCAGGACAGATAACAAAAGACTTTTATAATCATTACAATAATGTTACATCAGGGTACAAAATATCAGAGTACATAGAATATAATACAGCAGAAAATAAATTACAGTAAATGTAATACAGTGCAGCGGAAAAAATAAACTGATACAACGGAAGTCTATCAATGCTCTGGACATAGCTCTAAGCTTCGATCCAGAATTGTGACGACCCCAAACCCCGTTCCACAGTGGCAAAAGTAATCTTTGGAATATAACACATAAACAGATAACAACAGAACAGAAATAAATAAATACACAAGATAATGTACAATAGAATACACTGTATAAACATAATCATCAGAGTTACACAGTATACAGGATCATATTTAGTACAAAATACAGTTCAGCTTTACATAAATGTCTACAACGGAATCAAAAAATAATATGTACAACAGGAGGTGAACAACATAAAAAGAAGGAAATAATAGAATCCATCTTCAGCTATCCAGGAAGAGCCTACTAAAACCTGAATACAAGGCTGCCCATGTAGAAAAAGGGGCACCTGAGTTTGCAAGTGAAACAAACTACGAATCAGTCATGGGACTGGTATGAGAAATCTACTTAACATATTTTACAATAAGGCCAATCACAGGACCACGCCGCTAACGCGGAACGGGTTTACTCCATTGGATTGCCAGTGCTTTAAAAACAAGTAAATCTTTTAAACATCGCAATGCTTTTTATAAAAATGAAGCCATTATAAGACTCAGTTCCCATCACACACTGCAATGCAAACCAGAGGATAGAGTTTTACTTTGTAATGGACAAAATATGCTTGATACGAATAAAACAAAAGCATTTGATATTATTACTATCAATCATAGACGGCATGGGTACCATATATCATGTCGCCATATATAGGTATACAATCTAAACCGCACGGTGTCGTATTTGGAAATTGGATTTCTGTCATGAACCAAGGCAAGGGATCGTCCTTACCGCTTCGAGACAATCTAGCCCATGTCTCCGGAACAGCCGCAACTGCCCCTTGGATCATCAAGGCCGGTCCACACAGAGTGGATTATAGTACTTGAACACTGCGTTTCCCCACCCTATGGGGCGTAAACTGGTCATACACCGACCCAACCATCAGCCCAGGAGCGACCGATATAACTGAGGCGCCTCGCTATCCATCATCCACATAAGTAAAATGCCAGGGGATGTAAAACACTGAAACCACTCCTAGCTAGAAGGAAACGCAGGTCCTTCCCGATGTCCTCTCCCATTCTGGCTCATACCGGGGTGTGAGGCTCGCGAAACAACGCTAAACACAAAGCTAGCTATTCAAAGCCGTGCTTTGATCATCAACCACAAGACTTTGCTTTTCAACAAAAGCCTTGATCCTTTGCATCTCAGCATGCCACACAGGCAATTCACGCCATGCAGCTGATGGCTATCAATCACACAGAATGAAATCCAATGTCAGAAACACAGTCCACTTACAAGTCCGTTCTGGGTCTGAACGAAACCGGAGGCACCTTATTCCTCGTATATCCGTACAATCAGCAAGTACGTCCGGACGGCTACCACTTCAGCCCCTTCAAGGTAGCTACTCCTATCATGAGCATCAGTAGCACCCCTCCATTCAACGTGAAGATCATCGGTCTTGCACCGTCTTCATATCTTCGACTTTTAATCGTCGATTAATTATTTGAAATGAGAATTAACTCGGCCTTTTCAAATAATTCACGTATATTTAGAGTTTCAAATTAATTCATTTCATTGGTTAAATTATTCGACATCAATAATTCAATTCATTAATGTAATTTTCACGTCAAACACATTCAACCATCAATTATCCAATAAATCGAGCAAATTCAGTTTATTTCCATTCCATATCGTTTAGAATATTTTATCACGATTTATCGCTATTTTTATTCATTTAAAAATAGCCAATTCATTCAAACAACGCATCAGGCCATAACTCGGTCGTGGCGCTGTTTTTCTTCAGATTTGATTTACACGTATCTGAAAATCCAACCGTCGGATCTTTACAAATTTTACATCATTGGAAAGATCTTTTCAAAACGAATCCAACGGTTCCAGTTTTGGGAAAACCCGACGGTCGGATCTCCCGGTACAATCGTTTGAAGTTACGATTTCAAAATACGAACTACAGCATCGTTATTCGATTTATTTTAATTACATTTATATATATATAATCGATTTTGGTGCTGTTTTTCTTCAGATTTGAAATAAACATTCCAGACAATCCAACCGTTGGATCTTTGCAAATTTGGTGTCGTTGGAAAGATATTCCCAAAGCGAACCCAACGGTTTCGGTTTCGGGAAAATCCGATGGTCGGATCTCCCGTACTAAACGTTTGAAATCACAGTTTCAAAATACGAACTGCAGCTTCGTTATTCGATTTATTTTAATTATATTTATATATATGTATATATAAATATAATCCATTCTTTGATTTCAAAACCATATTCATTTTATATATTTGATTAAAATGATATTTTTATCCAACATATATTTATTTCAACACATCACTATTTTTAACAATTCATATATATAATAAAAATGGGATTTTTATTGTAAAACAATTTATTTCAAAACACTATTATTTTATATAGTTCATACATAAGGTAAAAATGTTATTTTTATTGTGAAACAATATATTTAAAATACTAATATTTTATATAGTCTATATATATGACAAAAATGTTATTTTTATCTTTCAAAGAATTTATTCAATACATGAATGTCATTTAACACATGAATTTTATTCAGCACATGAATTTCTATTCAACACATGAATATGGTTTCAACACATGAAAATAATTCTAACACATGAATATTATTGAAAATGTCGGCAGCATAACGGCAGGGTAGTTAAAACCGGCACCGTCCCGAGTACGACTCCTCGCTCTACCTTAAAGCCTCGCAGCTTTTGACAATGGGGATTTCAATATCTAGTTCGTACGCAGACGAATTTTCCCATATACTAATCCTATTGGGATTTCAACCATAATCAATCATTTCCAATCAACTATTCATGATATTCACCAAATTTCACATCAACCAATAATCCAAACAATATCACAACCAATATATATCGTTCATGGTCTGTGGACGAGGGAGTATATATATATATGTATATACGTACACAAATATATTTTGATTTCATTTCAATTCATTTCAATATCATTTCAATGCATATATAATTTTTACAACGCATATATAACTTATACATCGAACATACAACTTATACAACGCTTATACATGTGGTGTACAATGCTTATATAATTCATACATCGACTATATAATTTATACATCGTCATTTCCATATCGTTTTTAATTCAGAAATCTCACATTGGGTTCCACTCCCCCAAAAATTGTAGAAGGCTCAGAAAAATATCCGGTCTCTTCTAGAATGTAAAAGACGTCCGCACGAGTCCACTATCTCTTGTTTCACTGGATTTCGACCACACATGAAAAAAATATGATTTTTATTTGATAATCATAATTTGCTACGGTTTTAAGTGTTTAAAAAAGTTAAAATAAATTAGCCGTATACCTCCATTATATCTTCAAAACTAGGTTTTGATTCTGAGTCCAATCCGCAAAGCTAAGGGGCAATCGGCCAACACCACAGCGTAGAGCGTCGAGAGCGCTTCCAGGCGATGGGTACCACGTTGAACTTGCACGTGGCAGGAGGGCGCGGTGGCGACTCGAGCGGCTGAGCTTTGAGGGAGCAGTTCTCGAAGAATACCCAACGTTAGGAGGTGAATCGGGTATAGATTAGAAGCTCGGGTCGAGATCTACAAAAAGTTGAATTGGAGCATGAGTTTTTACTGAGAGGATCGGCCGGAATATGGACGGGAAGCGGAGGAGCTCCTTCCGTCGTCGATCGTGTTTAACGTGGGGAGGGGGGTTTTCTGATTTTTTTTATAATTTTTAATTAATAATGGAAAATTCCTACTCGCCGATATTTATATAAATTCGAAAATAGGGTTTTTCCCATACGAACTCCAATCCAAACCCAACGACTGTCACCCTTAGCTAAATACCCCCATTCCGAACAAAATGGGATATGTTTCGTAGGCCCATTCGACTGTTTCAGTTAGTTTTCCTTCAAATTAAAATATAAAACATTCAATATTTGATTTGAACGTACATTTCAATTTGCCGGGACCACATACTGACCCCAAAAATTCCAGAAAAATAAATCTAGCTATATTTTGACGATACGTTCCCAATAAAACTAGTTTCGTCGAATTCTAATACCATTTGAAAAATGGCCATTTTCTGGTCGATCCAATTTAATAGAAATCAACCAAACACATTTTCCTTCGCCACGCTCACATATTAACTCCAAAAATTACGGAATTTGAAACCTAGCAATAATTTGACATCCCGGATCCAACAAAAGTGGTTTCGTCGAATTCTGAGGTCGTTTGCAAAACGTCTATTTTCAAGGGCTATATATCCTCTATAGCGACCTTTCTGAAAATTCATTTGGCCATAAATTTTGATTCCCGCTATGAAACTTCGATTTTTCAGATTCGTTATAAAGATATTCATAAATAAATCTAAATATTTTTGGTTTCACTAAAATCCGTTTTATTTTGCACCCGGTACAGTCAGTCAAAGTTTGAATTCAATTTTTGAAACTGCCGCGCCATTTCAGGCCTTGTTTATAATTTAAAATAATTATACTGATTTTCAAACATTGATTCAAACACACTTTTCATTGTTATTATTTAAAATAATTTATTTTAAATATTTACAATCCACTAAAATAGCCAAATTAAATTTTTTAAACTGGTTTAGATTTCCCGGGTTGTTGCAATCTCCCTCACTTAAAATCTTTTAATCCCTAAAAAGGAACGAAGTCGAAAGTTGTTTAATTAACCAACTCAACTTTCAATCTGGCTTTCATTCTTCAACTTTTCAGTTTCTAAGAATTTTCAAATTCTTCAAAATTTGGTTAACACCCTAAATTTTTGAAAAAATTCGCCATAACCTCCTTTGTACGGGGAGGGGTTTGGAAATTTATTGGGCCGTATTAGGTACCCAATAAATCCTAATAAGCATATACATATTTATAGTGATATATTCCGGTGTCCACAGGGGAGTGTGTATATATTATAACTCCAGAGAATAAATTCTCATCACCCAATAAATGGTTTTTATGCCTTAATGACCAGAGAGACGCGTTTATTGCCATCTCCAGACCCGTGTGGGGTTTTTATTAATCTTGCAATTTACCGTTACATTTTATATAGTCCATATCAGTCATCATTTCAACCTGTAATATATAGTCTTCGCCATACAAGCCTCTCGCTCGTATGGTAAATCTTCAACCTCGTCACACAAGCTTCAAATGCTTGTGTGGTATATGATGAAGTATGCCATCTTCACGAAGTATGCCATCTTCACGAAGTATGCCATGTAATGTAGTTCAAAATTAATTGTTACTATCCTATGGCGACGTTTATTATTACACACAGAACAACAAGCACTCCGCATCCAATGGCATTCATAGGAGTTGATATAATAATAAAATTGTGCATCCAACTCATTAAGGTTTACCTATTTGTCGAGCACGCAAATAAATTCTTTACTCAACAGCTAATCCATTTACATGTTCAAACATATATAACGCATATGTATATATTTCTATCTATTTTTAAATCAGTTCAATACTTGATTTAGTTGCATAAATTTACCATTCATTCATTGATTAAATTAACTATCATTCTAATAATTTAATTAGTCAAATCCACAATCACACAACACAAACAACAATCAGTTTGTTTTTATCTTTTAAAAACATACTAATTAATTCATATACTCTTTTAAAATCATCAGACTATATAATTAAAAATTATACATCCATGAAAAGAAAACAACAACAAAGTAGAGAACAACACGAAAATGTAAAATATGGTAAATGTACCTTGCACCAGAGTCAATCAGAGATATCCACCTGCACTTAGGATAGGCTTTCTCAATGCTTTCCTCAGTTTCCCAAGTACAATCTCGCGGATCTCCACTCCATTGCACTTTGACTAAGTGAACCTTCTTGTTCCTCAGCTCTTTGGTTTCTTTGCCAATAATCTTTAGCGGCTCTCTTCTCATAGCCAATTCTGGAATAATTTCTATATCCCATTGCACTAATTCTTCCACGATCAAATCTGGATCATGAACATGCTTTCGAAGTTGAGATACGTGAAATACATCATGCACTCCAGGCAACCAATCAGGTGATTGAACTCTATAAGCGAGAGTTCCAATCCGTTCTAGAATAGGAAACAGACCAATAAATTTGGGCGCCAATTTCCCTGTTTTACCGAACCGGACTACTCCTCTCATCGGAGATACCTTCAAATACACATAGTCGCCAACGGCAAATGATATATCTCTTCTTCTCTTATCTGCATAGCTCTTCTGTCGTCTTTGAGCGGCGAGTAATCGTTTCTTAACGAAATCGACTTTGTCCATAGCTTCGCGAATCATATCAGGTCCCAATACAAGTCTATTTCCAGGTTCTACCCGACAAGCAGGAGATCAGAACGGCCTACCATACAGTGCTTCGAATGGTGACATTGTCAGGCTCGCTTGGTAGCTTTTGTTGTATGAGAACTCAGCCAAATGCAAATGGTCTTCCCATGATCCGCCAAAATCAATAACACAAGCCCGCAATAAATCTTCTAGAATACGATTCACCCTCTCAGTTTGACTATCTGTTTGAGGATGATATGCGGTGCTCAAGTTCAGTTTCGTTCCCAATTCTGCTTGGAATGCTTCCTAGAATTTACTAGAAAAAATCGGGTCACGATCGCTGACGATACTCATGGGAACTCCATGAAGTTTAACAATTTCTCTAAAATAAATCTACGCCAGACTCTGAGCAGTTCTATTCGATCTGGCAGGTATGAAATGGGCGGTCTTCATGAGACGATCTACGATCACCTAAATACTGTCATTTCCCTTCCTGCTTTTGGGCAAACCATCTATGAAATCCATAGAAATCCATTCCTACTTCCCACCTGGAATTTCCAATGGTTGCAACAATCCGGCGAGTTTCTGCTGATCGCTTTTGACTTGTTGACAAGTAGGACACCGACTAACGTACAAGGAAATGTCTCGTTTCATAGATCTCCACCAGAAAGTTCGTTTGATATCATTATACATCTTCCTCACTCCTGGATAGATACTAAGTTTGGCTTTGTGACATTCATCCAATACTTCTCTCCGAAGTTCAGGAATGTTCAGAACACAAATTCGGCCTTCCAACCTCAGAACCCCGTCGTTATCAATCTGAAAACTCGAGGGCTCTCCTTTTTGAATTCTCTCTCCGATCTTCTGAATGAAGTGATAATCCTTCTAAAGAGCGGATATGTTGTCAATCAATGAAGGCGTGATGATAAGACTGGCGATAATTACATTCTTTCTGCTGAGTGCATCAGCCACAACATTAGCTTTCCTTGGAGTATATAAAATATCAAGATCATATGCTATGAGAAATTCTAACCAATATTGTTGCCTCATATTCCTATCTTTCTGGGTGAATAAATACTTCAGTGATTGATGATCAGTGTATAATTCAAATTTCTCACCCAATAGATAATGCCTCCAGATTTTCATAGCAAACACGATGGCTAGCAATTCAAGATCATGAGTTGCATAATTCTTCTTATGTGGCTTCAATTGACGGCTAGCATAAGCAACTACTTGGCCTCTTTGCATTAACACTACGCCAGGGCCTTCTTTAGAAGCATCGGTCCAGACTTTCAAGTCTTGATTGCCATCAATAATTGTGAGCACTGGAGCAGTCGTCAATTTTAACTTCAGCTCTTGGAAAGCTGCCTCACATTCGGGAGTCCAGTAGAATCTCGAATGTTTCTTAGTAAGCTTTGTTAAGGGACTGGATATCTTCGAAAAATTCTTAACGAACTTCCGATAATAACTGGCCAATCCGAGGAAACTTCGGACTTCCGTGGGTGTACGAGGCTGTCTCCAATTCTGAATAGCAGTGATTTTACTAGGATCCACGGAAATTACTTCCTTTGACACAACGTGGCCAAGCAATTTTACTTATTCTTGCCAGAATATACATTTGGAAAACTTTGCTTTTAAAACATTCTTTCTGAGAATTTCTAACACTTGTTCCAAATGTTTTTCATGCTCGCTTTCTGACTTAGAGAAGATTAGGATATCATCAATGAAAACCAGAACAAATTTATTCAATAATTCTCTGAATACCCAGTTCATTAGATTGACAAAATAAGCTGGAGCGTTACATAAGCCGAACGGCATTACTAACCACTCGTAGAATAAGTCTAGATCAAAGGAACACACTCTTCGGCAATACGAAGCTGATGGAAACCTGTAGCTAGGTCCATTCGTGAAAATACTTGCGCGCCATTCAATCAATCCAACAAATCATCAATTTGCGGCAATGGATATTTGTTCTTCAGCGTCTGCTTGTTCAAGTCACGATAATCCACACATAATCTGAGGGTACCGTCTGACTTCGGGAAAAATACCACTGCTGCTCCCCAATCAGAGAAACTAGGTCTGATCAGACCCTTCCATACCAGCTATCAAGTTTGACTGTCTATGTAACACCCCACCTCCGCTAGGGTCACTCACAAAGGGAATGCCCTAGTTTTGGAGAGGTATTATCGAGATAACATCACAGAATTATCACAAGACAGAACATAAATAAATAATTAAGTAAACAGCGGAAGAATTTCTGAGCAAAACAGAACTTCATTTCATTCCAAATTAAACCATGTCTTTTACAAACATTTCAAGTAAACTCATTACAACTGTCTTGTAATAATAGCCAAAGAAGCAGTAATTTAAAAACAGTAAAACAACTTATTCCCCAAGTGCAGTCAAAAGAAGCAGCCATAGCAAACCGTACATGCTGAGCCAAAGCAAGTGATATCCTAGCTAAGAGCTAGTTATTCCTCCCTGAGAACCTGGGGGGGGGGGAACGAAAGAAAAAGAGGCGAAAGGAAAAGGGTCAGTCATAAAGACTGAGTAAGTTCTAGTGACTTTCAGTGTAAAAACGGTTAAAACAACCTGTCATGTATGAACTGGAACTAGACTTAAGAATAGTGTCAAGGTGAACAAGATAGACTATGGTGATCAGGATAAGTCAAGACAAGTCAAGTAAAGCATCACATGTTCGAGATCCGTTGCATCGACTTCACTAGTATACTAAGCCCGTGTCACAAGTTAATCACGAAATAAATCCCACGGCCCACTATCATGAAATGACCCTGAAACGGGGTCTGACCCAAGTACGGGGTCCTACGGAGCGATTATCTAGTCGATCGGCTCCCTACAAGTTCTAGCTCGTCAAGTGTCCGTGTCATACGGCTAATCACGAATGTAGTCACCTGTGCTGGGTCCACCTTCGGGTGTATCAGCCCTAAGGAGTCAACCCCTGACACGATTCAAGATGCACAGATAAATCTACGGATACCCAGTGTCTGCCCCGGATACGTACACGATCGTAGTCCGCCGAACCTACACTGGCGTACCCCACTGCCGCCGTTCACCTCTTACAATCAGCCCAGTAATCGTGCCCCCACCCGGCCTAGCCCCAGGGTACCTTGATACATCTAGAGGGTTACTGCTGAAAGGGGTCGTGTCTAGGGTTTCGCCTAATAGATTAGGTCATGTAATTCGTGACCCAATCCGCCTAACAGATTAAGTCATGTAATTCGTGACTCAATCCTTTTCTAGTCTAGTCATGTCAAGATGGTTAGGCATGTCATTTTAGTTCGCGACTTAACCCGCCTACGTGTCATGTCAAGTTGGCTAAGTGTCGTCGTTTTCAAGTTCATGACTTAGCCCTTCAAATCGTGTTCAAGTTGGTTAAGTTGTCTTTTCATGTTCATGACTTAACCCTACTTGGCATTAATTGATTCGTTAATGCACCGAACCACTCACATTGGATCCTGTTGTTCGTAGCCACTGGATTTGCCGGGCGGTTCCGGGCAGGTTTACACTACGAACTCAACCCAACCTCGGGTTTCAAGCGCGATGTGACCAACTACCCACATTGGATCCTATTGTTTGTAGCAACTGGATTTGCCGGGCGGTTCCGGGCAGATTTACACTACAAACTCAACCCAACCTTGAGTTGGCCACTTTCTTGTTTTCTAAAGTCATGCCCATGTTCTTATCAGAATTTTGATATCATGTTCATATGTCAACTTCGTGCCCAACTAAGGCATGTTTAAAGTCAAGTTATGGCATGTTCAAGTCAAGTTTTTCGTGCCATATTTCATGTTCTACTTATGCCAAATTTCATAGTTTATGCTTATAATTAATTCAAGTTTTGCCTATTCTACCCAATCGTATCCCCAACGTATATAAACGTACTTCGTTCACAAGTATAAACAGTTCAAGAGATAAAGGGGAATAATACCAAACATGTGATAGGCATATGTGACAGTTATAACATTACTTGCATAATAAACAGGCTATAACATATCACATAGTTGCAATACTAGTATGGTGATAACTTGGCATAGTGATGATTCCAACTTAATTTAACATGATGTTTTCAACTTTGCATCATAGGCATAATAATCATTGCGGCATCATAAAATTTTTATTATAAACATGAAACATTAAAGGCATAGTAATCCTAATGGGCATAGTGGATTCCAATTTAGCATTTTTAACATAATGATTCTCATAGACATAATAATTCCAATTTATCATAATGATTCTCATCTAATATTATAAACATAATGGTTCCAACTTAGCATTATTAACATAATGATTCTCAACTAACATGATAGACATAATGATCCCAATTTAGCGTTTTTAACATAATTAACATGATAGACATAATGATTCCAATTTAGCCTTTTTAACATAATTAACATGATAGACATAATGATTCCAACTTAGCGTTTTTAACATATCTAACATTATAACAATTTCAACTTTTCATCATAGCCTAGCAATACCCTATTTTTCATAAATCATGATGGGTATAATAACACCACAGGCATAATTCCATCAATATTCATAGCCATGGTCTAATTAGCATCATAGGCATGGTTTAATCAACATAAATATTTCAATAAACATAGCGATTTCATGGACATGTATTAGTCCAACTTGCCAAACAATTAAGCCCAAGTGATTCATAACAACATCAAAATCATGACAAGTTTAACTTGCAACGTTGCCATAGCAATATCCCCAAATTATAATCCAACGATAAATAATATAAACAATGGATTAGCAATAGTTCATAAATTCGGTTTCAATTCATCGCATGTCCATATTGTTTTAGCGTTTTTGCCTAAAAAGTAACATAGAACTTACAATATGAAGCAATTAAAAATCCCAAATCAATTAGTCTCGAATTCGTTGTCTAAAGCGTCGTAGTTGTTGTAGCTTCTAGTTGTAGCCTTCAAGAATCGTCCTCCATCTTCTATAATTTTATTCTTTATATTTTTAATTCAGAGCTCTAGGTTTAATGGCGGCGGCCTGAGGCTAAAATGAAATAGTATGATTTAGGCTAGGTCTTAGGTCCTTTTTATAATGTTTGTGAGTTGTTTTAGACCGTCGATGGAGCTTGATTCAACAATAGCCGTTCAGTCAGGATAGAGTTATCCTATTGACTCAGCCATGAGTCAGAAATGACTCAGCATTGACTCAGCGATGAGTCAGAAATGACTCAGCGTATTAAATGTTCACCAATTCAAACGTAAATACGTATTTAATAGATACATTTTCCCCTTTACCGTATTAATTACCCATATATAAATATTTATTTATATATGAATAAATATTTTCTTACCTTTAATTTGTCATAATTAAAAATTGGAGAAGGCCAAAAAAAAAAAACCATCCTTGACAACCAAAAATGCGCAACGTACGCTACATGATGCGTACACGTCATATATATATATGCGTATATGTATATATATATTATATATATATTCATTTTTTTTTCTCTATCTTCCCAATTACCCATTTTCACACTAAACCACTTTTTGAACTGCGTTCACACTAGGCTATTTTAAGCCATTCCCCTAAAACAAAAATAGGGCGCTGGCGGGGATCGAACTCTGTACCTCTTGTATGCAAGTCATGTGTTCCAACCAAATGAGCTACTAAGTCTTTTGCTTACAAACCCTAGAACAATGCTAAACATTATTCGTTTCCCATTCTTTTTTTTTTCATGTTTTGCTGCGATATTTAAATTAAAGATATCTTCTTCACACGTTATCCGTTTTGCGTAAACTCGGACTCTATCTTAAGCAGAATTTCGAGGCGAATGCAATGGCGTAACCCGTTTCCCTTAATTCTTTGATTTGAAATTAATTATATTTTAATTTGTGAATCTCACTGTTATAGAATACACAGGGTGTTACATTCTTCCCCACTTAAAAGGATTTCGTCCCCGAAATCTTCAAGTTAGGAGGAATGTATATCCTAACATCCAAACATCCATCTACTCATCCATCAAACACGAGCATCCATTGTCCTTAAAAGACTTCTAATGCTTTATGATCATATGCGAAGTGTGTGTATATGTTCCTTAGCTAATGCTAATGATCAGGCCTGATTGATCTTCTAAATGCAAAATATGTTTAGTGAAATGAATCCAATATGTATGCAAATTTTTTTCCTACTATAATTCACAATTTCTACATGAGTGCTCAAACATTCAATCATATGCAACAACCAAATGATAGCACAACCAAGTTTCCAAAATAAACACTCATGCATATGCAATATGTAAATGTGCCTGAGCCGATCTAGTGCCTAATGTGTATTCATGCATCCACGAGCAACCACTTGCGACCACTTGCAACCATTTCACAATCATAACATGTTTCAATTACATGTTTACATCAAAAAAGATTCTACCTATGGTTCTCAAGATAGGATCAAAGAGATAACAAAACAAACATGGATAGCAAGAGAAATGTATGTAAACCTATAGGAAAAATAGATCTAGAATGTACCCTAAAAAGAAATGGGTATAGCGCGCTTAGCTTTTCTTAAATTTCCCAAGTTGCGTCTTCTAGGGCTTCACCCCACTGTATTTTAACTAGCTTGACTTCTTGATTCCTTAGCTCCTAGATCTCCGTTCCTAAGACACGAATCAGAACTCGCCTCAATGTTTCCACTTTTACGCCTTCAAGGATGCTTGGCTCAATCACTCCGGAAGACTCATCCGCCTTATCTTTATCCTTATCACTCATACCTATCCTATATAACATGTTAACAAGCCTCACGAAAACTATCTCCATCATACGGGAAAACCCTCTACGAAGCTAGAAAGAAGATTAGCCGCAGGTAAAGCTACAGTGACTACAGATGGAGAAAAGAAAGGGAAAGAGATTCAAACAAGGAAACAAAGGATAGTGCTAATGGCTTTTGGGGAATAGCCTTTAAAAACTTTTTCTTGGAAAATGCTTCTTTGTAAATGGTTTTGAAAAAAAATTCAAAAGGTTTTCAAAACTTTTGCCCAGTCTTGGTAACCTTCTGCTCTGATACCAAGTGTAACACCCCACCTCCGCTAGGGTCACTCACAAAGGGAATGCCCTAGTTTTGGAGAGGTATTATCGAGATAACATCACAGAATTATCACAAGACAGAACATAAATAAATAATTAAGTAAACAGCGGAAGAATTTCTGAGCAAAGAGGAACTTCATTTCATTCCAAATTAAACCATGTCTTTTACAAACATTTCAAGTAAACTCATTACAACTGTCTTGTAATAATAGCCAAAGAAGCAGTAATTTAAAAACAGTAAAACAGCTTATTCCCCAAGTGCAGTCAAAAGAAGCAGCCATAGCAAACCGTACATGCTGAGCCAAAGCAAGTGATATCCAAGCTAAGAGCTAGTTATTCCTCCCTGAGAACCTGGGGGGGGACGAAAGAAAAAGAGGCGAAAGGAAAAGGGTCAGTCATAAAGACTGAGTAAGTTCTAGTGACTTTCAGTGTAAAAACGGTTAAAACAACCTGTCATGTATGAACTGGAACTAGACTTAAGAATAGTGTCAAGGTGAACAAGATAGACTAAGGTGATCAGGATAAGTCAAGACAAGTCAAGTAAAGCATCACATGTTCGAGATCCGTTGCATCGACTTCACTAGTATACTAAGCCCGTGTCACAAGTTAATCACGAAATAAATCCCACGGCCCACTATCATGAAATGACCCTGAAACGGGGTCTGACCCAAGTACGGGGTCCTACGGAGCGATTATCTAGTCGATCGGCTCCCTACAAGTTCTAGCTCGTCAAGTGTCCGTGTCATACGGCTAATCACGAATGTAGTCACCTGTGTTGGGTCCATCTTCGGGTGTATCAGCCCTAAGGTGTCAACCCCTGACACGATTCAAGATGCACAGATAAATCTACGGATACCCAGTGTCTGCCCCGGATACGTGCACGATCGTAGTCCGACGAACCTACACTGGCGTACCCCACTGCCGCCGTTCACCTCTTACAATCAGCCCAGTAATCGTGCCCCCACCCGGCCTAGCCCCAGGGTACCTTGATACATCTAGAGGGTTACTGCTGAAAGGGGTCGTGTCTAGGATTTCGCCTAATAGATTAGGTCATGTAATTCGTGACCCAACCCGCCTAACAGATTAAGTCATGTAATTCGTGACTCAATCCTTTTCTAGTCTAGTCATGTCAAGATGGTTAGGCATGTCATTTCAGTTCGCGACTTAACCCGCCTACGTGTCATGTCAAGTTGGCTAAGTGTCGTCGTTTTCAAGTTCATGACTTAGCCCTTCAAATCGTGTTCAAGTTGGTTAAGTTGTCTTTTCATGTTCATGACTTAACCCTACTTGGCATTAATTGATTCGTTAATGCACCGAACCACTCACATTGGATCCTGTTGTTCGTAGCCACTGGATTTGCCGGGCGGTTCCGGGCAGGTTTACACTACGAACTCAACCCAACCTCGGGTTTCAAGCGCGATGTGACCAACTACCCACATTGGATCCTATTGTTTGTAGAAACTGGATTTGCCGGGCGGTTCCGGGCAGATTTACACTACAAACTCAACCCAACCTCGAGTTGGCCACTTTCTTGTTTTCTAAAGTCATGCCCATGTTCTTATCAGAATTTTGATATCATGTTCATATGTCAACTTCGTGCCCAACTAAGGCATGTTTAAAGTCAAGTTATGGCATGTTCAAGTCAAGTTTTTCGTGCCATATTTCATGTTCTACTTATGCCAAATTTCATAGTTTATGCTTATAATTAATTCAAGTTTTGCCTATTCTACCCAATCGTATCCCCAACGTATATAAACGTACTTCGTTCACAAGTATAAACAGTTCAAGAGATAAAGGGGAATAATACCAAACATGTGATAGGCATATGTGACAGTTATAACATTACTTGCATAATAAACAGGCTATAACATATCACATAGTTGCAATACTAGTATGGTGATAACTTGGCATAGTGATGATTCCAACTTAATTTAACATGATGTTTTCAACTTTGCATCATAGGCATAATAATCATTGCGGCATCATAAAATTTTTATTATAAACATGAAACATTAAAGGCATAGTAATCCTAATGGGCATAGTGGATTCCAATTTAGCATTTTTAACATAATGATTCTCATAGACATAATAATTCCAATTTATCATAATGATTCTCATCTAATATTATAAACATAATGGTTCCAACTTAGCATTATTAACATAATGATTCTCAACTAACATGATAGACATAATGATCCCAATTTAGCGTTTTTAACATAATTAACATGATAGACATAATGATTCCAATTTAGCCTTTTTAACATAATTAACATGATAGACATAATGATTCCAACTTAGCGTTTTTAACATATCTAACATTATAACAATTTCAACTTTTCATCATAGCCTAGCAATACCCTATTTTTCATAAATCATGATGGGTATAATAACACCACAGGCATAATTCCATCAATATTCATAGCCATGGTCTAATTAGCATCATAGGCATGGTTTAATCAACATAAATATTTCAATAAACATAGCGATTTCATGGACATGTATTAGTCCAACTTGCCAAACAATTAAGCCCAAGTGATTCATAACAACATCAAAATCATGACAAGTTTAACTTGCAACGTTGCCATAGCAATATCCCCAAATTATAATCCAACGATAAATAATATAAACAATGGATTAGCAATAGTTCATAAATTCGGTTTCAATTCATCGCATGTCCATATTGTTTTAGCGTTTTTGCCTAAAAAGTAACATAGAACTTACAATATGAAGCAATTAAAAATCCCAAATCAATTAGTCTCGAATTCATTGTCTAAAGCGTCGTAGTTGTTGTAGCTTCTAGTTGTAGCCTTCAAGAATCGTCCTCCATCTTCTATAATTTTATTCTTTATATTTTTAATTCAGAGCTCTAGGTTTAATGGCGGCGGCCTGAGGCTAAAATGAAATAGTATGATTTAGGCTAGGTCTTAGGTCCTTTTTATAATGTTTGTGAGTTGTTTTAGACCGTCGATGGAGCTTGATTCAACAATAGCCGTTCAGTCAGGATAGAGTTATCCTATTGACTCAGCCATGAGTCAGAAATGACTCAGCATTGACTCAGCGATGAGTCAGAAATGACTCAGCGTATTAAATGTTCACCAATTCAAACGTAAATACGTATTTAATAGATACATTTTCCCCTTTACCGTATTAATTACCCATATATAAATATTTATTTATATATGAATAAATATTTTCTTACCTTTAATTTGTCATAATTAAAAATTGGAGAAGGCCAAAAAAAAAAAACCATCCTTGACAACCAAAAATGCGCAACGTACGCTACATGATGCGTACACGTCATATATATATATATATATATATATATATATATATGCGTATATGTATATATATATTATATATATTCATTTTTTTTTCTCTATCTTCCCAATTACCCATTTTCACACTAAACCACTTTTTGAACTACGTTCACACTAGGCTATTTTAAGCCATTCCCCTAAAACAAAAATAGGGCGCTGGCGGGGATCGAACTCTGTACCTCTTATATGCAAGTCATGTGTTCCAACCAAATGAGCTACTAAGTCTTTTGCTTACAAACCCTAGAACAATGCTAAACATTATTCGTTTCCCATTCTTCTTTTTTTTTTTTCATGTTTTGCTGCAATATTTAAATTAAAGATATCTTCTTCACACGTTATCCGTTTTGCGTAAACTCGGACTCTATCTTAAGCAGAATTTCGAGGTGAATGCAATGGCGTAACCCGTTTCCCTTAATTCTTTGATTTGAAATTAATTATACTTTAATTTGTGAATCTCACTGTTATAGAATACACGGGGTGTTACAGTCTAGCTCTTCTTTTTTCCTTCAAGGTCATTCTTCGAATAGCGTGAACTACTGGCCTTGCATTCAGAACTAAAGAGATTTTGAAATCAATTTCTCTACGCGGAGGTAGGCTAACAACTTCTTCGAACACATCCGCATAGTTCTTGACAACTGGGATATTTTCTATTCGACCAGAATATTCTCCGTAACGACAGGTGTAACACCCCGTAATTTTATAACATTAAAATTCACAAATTAAAGTATACTTAATTTTTAGAAAAGAATTAAGTGAAATGGGTTACGCAGAGAAATATATATATATTGATATATATATATATATATAAATTAAAAATTAAATAAATAAATATGCGAAAAAGTTCAAAACAGCGAATTGGGAGGGGGAATAACCGAACCGGCCCATTTTTGAGGTCGACCCAAGCCCCGCTGGGTCGACTAGGGGTTAATCCAGGGTATTTGGCTATCAACCCGTGGGCCGATTCGCTCAAATGCAGATTTTGCATTTGATTGGTTCTCATGGTTCAGGGTTAATCTAATGGTCCTAAATAACTTCCTACACCTATAAATACATCCTAATGCTAACCCTAAACCTAATTAAAATAGAATAGTTACCGTCATAACCATCGCCATGGAAATCAATGGAGCCGCCGCCAACTAAGAAAGAAGAAAAGCAAATTCAATTCTAATTCTCTCAACCCTAAAGCAAAGCAAAACTCTCTCTTTTCTTCTCTAAATTGTGAGTATGATGATCTTAACAAGATTATTATCATTTTAATTAGGTTGAGTTATGAATGGATTATGAGTAGATGATGTGAATTATCATATATGTTGTTGTAAACCCCTTTTGCTATCATGTATATTGTAAATCCAATGTTATGTGATGATGATATCTTATACGTTGTAAATCATGCTATGATGATGTTATGTATGTTGAAAGTTTCTATGCTAAGTTGTGATGAATCATACATGTTAAAAAGGCCATGATGTTACCATCTATGCTAGTTAGTTCATATTAATTAAATCATCATGTTTTGGTTATGTTGATCTGTATGACAAGTCACATATGCAAGTTAGATTGATTAGAAAAGTTATGAACATATGCCAAGACATCTATTATGACATCTAGAATTATGCTATGACATATGTGATATCCTATGCTAGTTCACACCATCATTATGTTGCCTAAAAACCCCATATGCAAGTTTATGTATAGATTTGGGCTATGATCATATCATATAAATTGTGACCTTTAACAAGTTGACACCTTTAGATCCTTAACCTGTGTAGTTTATGCAAGTTTCACCCCTATTATGATTAGATTCATTTTAATTGTCCATATGCTGTGATAATTTATTTTTGTGCTATAAGTTAGACTATTCGAGTCTAATGTATATTCTGCGTTGAATAAGCGAACGTATAAACGTGGGTAGGGGTAATATTAAGGATTTAATAATAAGAAGTTGGGGTGCAATTGATATGATTTTGCATGCCATAAGTGGATGGCCATAATTGAGTCAATTATGGACATCATTAAAAGTTGACTTAATTAATAATTTGAATAGGGAATTATTAAAACTGGGGTAAAATATTTTAAGTGTTAATCAATGCTTAGGACACGAGGTTGGACTCGTTAGTGACGTAAACCTGCCCGGACCCGCCCGACAAATCCAGTGGTCACAAATGTCAACCCAATGTGAGAGGTCCTAGGCCTAAACTAAAGCATAACGGTTGTAAAGACACGAGGTTAGACTCTTTTATGGTGTAAGACTGCCCGGACCCGCCCGGCAAATCCAGCTGCCATAAATGCCAGTCTAATGTGAGAGGTCTTTATGAGGTTATGGCCTGAATGAATTAAGAAATACTTAACCAGATACACATGTAAGGTGGGACATGGGGGTTAAGTAGGTGCCTTGGGTGGCATGAGGAATCTAAGGGGTGCCCTTAGTGGCATGTGAAATACGATTAGTAAGACTTAACCAAACACACATGTAAATGAACATGACTAAGAGGGTTAAGTGGGATATACTAGTGACAAGCTTAGGTGGGTAGCTTGTGGGGGCCCATTTCGACCAGTATCCCAAACGTATCTTTGTGGGCTCGACCCAAGTCGAGGACGGGACACGCATGCTGGGTTCGACTGTAAGAGGCCAAAACGGGGAGCGGTGGCAACACAAGTCCAACGGGTTTCGTATGTGTGTGCGGACCCGGGCTGGTAGGTAAGACGTTGTTGCATCATGTAGGTATAAGCCGTGCATTCTCAAGTTGTATCGGGTTGCCACTTTAGGGGAGTGATACACCCTACTGTGGGGCCAGCACGGGTATCTACGAGTAGGGAGCCGATCGAAAGTGGGTAGTGGGGTACACCTAGTGGAGATAGGGGCAGACGGCACCTATGTAGTCAGCTAGGGGTACGTAAGGCTATTTATAAAGTTTCTGTGTGAAGCAAGTGGGATCAAACAATAGGGTGACTGGTGTGGTGCAGTGTAGTAATGTGCGGTGCAGTGTAGTAATCATTCGTTAGTAATTAGGTGTGCCTTTACCGTTATCTTTAACATTATCTTAAACGCTATCTTTATCTTCCTAAGAGTTCATAGACATTTACTTGTCTTCCAGCTTATGCCTTAGTCTAGTTATTTTGATAATAGTATTGTTAGAATTATCATACTCGCCAGACTTTATGTCTGACCCCCTCTATTTCTATCCTTTTTCCCCCTCCAGGTCCTCAGGTTGGGCCCAGCTCTAGTGGAGTTTGATTGAATTGCTTCATCTCTCTTTGGAAAGCTTGGACCGTTGAAGTAAAGTCCAGCTTGTTATCTTTTTAATGGCTATTTATGTAATGGCATTATGTATTTTGTTTTTATGAAGATGAATATTGTACTTGGTTATGATCTATGGTTTTACGATGTAACAAACATGTTTAATTTCCGCTGCAATAAAATGAAGTTTTAGATTTCCAAGTACTATTTATTATCTGTCTTGTTGTAATTTTTCTGTTCTATATTCACTTATAACCTCCATGGAAGTTAATGCATTCCCTTCGTGAGTGACATTAATGGACGTGGGGTGTTACACGTGGTATCAGAGCTTAAGGTTACCAGAACAGATAAAAATATTTTAGAAAAATAGTTATTTTTGGAAGAAGTGTTTTCAAAAACATGTTTTAATGGGAAATTTAAAGAGAAAAGTTTTTAAGAAAAACATAATCCCCAATAGCCACATATCTTTATCTTTCGAATTCTCCATTTTGAATCTTTCCTTTTTCGTTTCAGCATGGCTAAAGATCTTAATCTACCCGACGGTGTAACGATACCAGGATGGTATAGGAGGCTATTGGAGGCTAGGGCCGCTGCAGGTCCAGCCAATGTTCCTCCACCACCAGTTGCACCCGTTCCTCCTCCTCCTCCTCCTCGCGTAGATACTTTTGCAAAGACGTGCAAGGAATTCAAGGCTATGGGTGGAAAACCATTTCAAGGGTCAGAAACGTTTGTGGAAGCTAGAGATTGGCTTATGGAGGTGGAAGAATTGCTAGAAATCTTTGAAGTAGAAGAAGGGAGGAGAGTTCGTTTAGCAGCTTGGTTGATGAAGGGAGAGGCCTCGTTTTGGTGGGAGGTCACTAATGGGGAGCGTCCTGTTGACTCTTGGGCGGATTTCAGACGTAGGTTCGAGGCGAAGTTTCTCTCAAGGGCGGAAGAAAATCTATATATGGAAAGGTTCTTGACATTGAAGCAAGGAAGCTCATCAGTGAAAGAATATGTCAATAAATTTAATCAGTTAGCAAGGTTTGGCTTGGACTTAGTAAACACGCCGGAGAAGAAGGCTCTAAGGTTCGTGAATGGCTTGAATGAACCATTGCAAGGGTTGGCTATGACCCACATCCCTATGGGGGCCACCTTTGAGAAGTTAGTAGAAATGGCGCTCATGCATGAGGAGAAAAGCGCTAAAGCTGATAAGGCACCCGAGAAGAAGGGTGATCAGAAGAAACCACAACAGCAAAACAAGAAGGGTGGAAAAGACAATAATGGCAAGGGAAAGAAGAAGTGCTTTAACTGTGGGACACCAGGCCATCTCATTAAGGATTGCCGAAAGAAAAGAAGACAGGCTGCTTTCATTGTGGTGATGCGGGACATTTAGTGAAGGACTGCCCAAAGAAGGGGCAGAGGGCAGGAGCTACCTCGGGAGGACAGGTGCAGGCTCTTATGGCACCAGGCCAGGCTTGGGGACAAGTCAGGCTCTCGCGGTCCCACCGCTGCAAGAACGAGGTAGAACCATTTCTGTTGAAAGCTTAGTTTTTCTGTTTGATCATCCTGTCTGTACCTTATTCGATTCGGGCGCATCACATTCGTTTATCTCTACAGCATTAGTTGAATCACTGCACTTAAACACCAGTTTAGTAGAGGATCCCTTAGTTGTTTCGAATCCAATTGGGGGCTCAGCTTATTTGTTTATGATGTGTTTGGATTTGAAAATTTCCATACTTAGCGTTGAATTTAGATGTGATGCTTATGTGTTGGGCTTCACGGGCTATGGGCTAATTTTAGGAATGGATTGGTTATCCAGAAATGGGGTCGTTCTTGATTGTGAAAGGAGAGTAGTTAGGCTCGTGACTCGCCTTGGCAGCACTCTCGAAATCTTTTGTAATCCCATAAATTCGGTTATGCTAAGTTATCTAGAATCGCTTGACGCGTCTGAGGAAAATCTACGATCTGTTAGAGTGGTCCGAGAATATTCGGATGTGTTTGAGGAGGTGAAGGGCTTGCCTCCGAAGCGGGAGATAGATTTTCGAATATATCTTGTGGATAATGCGAAACCAGTATCTTTGCCAGTACGCCACATGGCTCCACGTGAAAGGAGGGAACTCGGTAAGCAAGTGAAGGAGTTGCTTGAGAAGGGGTTCATAAGACGAAGTATATCGGAGTGGGGTGCTCCAGTAGTATTTGCCATGAAGGCGGATGGGTCCCTTAGACTGTGTGTGGACTATAGAGAACTTAATAAACTTACTAAGAAGAACAGACACCCACTGCCGAGGATTGACGATCTCTTCGATCAGTTAGTTGGCACCTCAGTGTTTTCGCAGTTGGACTTAGCCACTGGGTTCCATCAGTTGAGAGTGGCTGAGGATAGCATAGAAAAGACTGCCTTTAGGACTCCGGACGGTTTCTATGAATGGCTAGTGATGCCCTTCGGTTTGACAAACGCCCCAACATATTTTGTTGATTTGATGAGTAGGGTGTTTAGGGAGTACCTTAACAAATTCGTGGTAGTCTTTGTAGATGACATCTTGATCTTTTCTAAGGATGAAGAATAGCATGCCCTACACCTTAGGGAAGTGTTGGAGACCCTACGAGCGCATAGCCTTAAGGCTAAATTTTCTAAGTGTCACTTCTGGAGGAAGGAAGTACGGTTCTTGGGGCACGTGGTTTCCAAAGAAGGGATAGCCGTGGATCCCGCGAAGGTGGTGGCCATCCAAGATTGGAAGGTCCCTAAAAATGCTACCGAAGTGAGAAGTTTCTTGGGGTTGGCTGGCTACTATAGGAAGTTTATCAAAGACTTCGCAAAGATATCAGCTCCATTGACACGCTTGACGAAGAAGAACCTAGTTTTCACATGGGACGTAGATTGTGATGATGCGTTCCAATGTTTGAAGAGAGCTTTGACTTCAGCCCCAGTCTTAGTATTGCCAGACGGGAGTAAGCCGTTTACCGTTTATACTGATGCTTGTGGGACAGGACTAGGCTCAGTCTTAATGCAAGAGGGTAGGGTAATAGCCTATGGTGGAAGGCAGTTGAGAGCGCATGAGAAAAATTATCCTACACATGACCTAGAATTAGCCGCTATTGTTTTCGCGCTTAAGTCTTGGCGTTATTATCTTCTTGGCGAGAAATTCGAATTATTCACTGACCACAAGTCTTTAAAATACCTATTCTCTCAAAAGGACTTGAACTTAAGGCAGCAAAGGTGGATGGAGTTCTTAGCGTCCTACGACTTCAAAATAGCCTATACCCCTGGCAAGGGTAACGTGGTGGCAGACGCCTTAAGTAGAAAAAGATTATCCTTAAGTCCTTTGTTTGTTGAGCGGCGAAGTTTAGAATTCATTTCGATGTTTGACTTTAGACCTTCCGTTGACTTCGTACCCGGTTTGCTAGCATCCTTGGAGGTCAGACCTACGCTTTTGGGACGGATTGGCGAGGCACAGCGAGACGACCCGCAATTGGTTGAGTTAGTAGAAAAACTCAAAGGAGGGGAGTCATCAAGCCATCTCCGTAGATATACCCTAGACGATAAGGGTTGGTTACGTAGGGACGGTAGACTTTGTATACCAAAAGACGATGACCTAAGGAAGACTATTCTTGACGAAGCACATCGTTCGAAGATGACCATTCATCCCGGCGGGGACAAGATGTATAAAGACATGAAGAGAGTTTACTTTTGGGCCGGCATGAAGAAAGACGTGGCCGAGTATGTCGCTAGATGCTTGGTGTGCCAACAAGTAAAAGCGGAGCAAAAGAAACCCGGTGGGTTGCTTCACCCATTGGAGGTTCCACTATGGAAGTGGGAAAGTGTCTCGATGGATTTTGTGGATGGGTTACCGCGATCAAGGAAGGGTAATACGGGAATTTGGGTTATAGTAGATAGACTTACTAAAAGCGCCCATTTCATTCCTGTAAAGAGTAAAAGGACTGCTCCATGGTTAGCCTCCGTATACGTTCGAGAAATAGTTCGTTTGCACGGTGTTCCTTCTAGCATAGTGAGCGACCGCGGTCCTATTTTCACTAGCGAATTTTGGAGAAGCTTACAAGAGGCGGTAGTGACTCAGTTATGTTTGAGCACCGCATATCATCCTCAGACGGATGGCCAGACTGAGAGGGTGAATCGCATTCTAGAGGATCTGTTGAGGCTATGTATCCTAGACTTTGGGGGTACGTGGGAAGAGCATCTTCCATTGGTGGAGTTCGCATATAATAACATCTTTCAGTCCAGCATTGGTATGGCACCATTCGAAGCTCTTTATGGACGACCTTGTCGTTCACCTACATGTTGGTGGGAATCTACGGATAAGATCTTACTTGGGCCCGATATGATTAGGGAGACTTCGGAGAAGATCGACTTGATTCGAAGGAGGATGAAAGCAGCACAGGATAGGCAGAAATCTTATGCGGATAAGAGGAGGACAGATCTCGAGTTTGAAGTTGGGGACATGGTCTTTGTCAAAGTGTCTCCATTACGAAACGTTGTTCGCTTTGGGTCCGTTGGGAAATTAGCACCAAGGTTTGTAGGGCCGTTTCCTATTAAGGAGAGGATTGGACGGATGGCGTATAGAGTGGAGTTGCCCGAGAGACTTAGTGGTGTACATGACGTATTCCATGTGTCACATTTGAGGAAGTGCTTGCATGAGACCGCGGAAGTGGTAGAGCCGAGCTTGCTTAGAGAGGTGGAGATAGAGCGTGATGCGACAATTCGACGAGCTCCTACGCGCGTTCTTGGGTCGGAGATCAAGAAGTTGAGGAATCGAGAGGTCAGACTAGTCAAAGTGCAATGGGGAGATGATGAGAGCAACGCTACTTGGGAGACGGAAGAGAAGATGCGTTCACGATACCCTTTTCTTTTTGAGGGTATGTC
Organism: Allium sativum; assembly: GCA_030737875.1. Lineage (NCBI taxonomy): Eukaryota > Viridiplantae > Streptophyta > Magnoliopsida > Asparagales > Amaryllidaceae > Allium > Allium sativum. The sequence continues at coordinate 489,557,534 of CM060916.1, forward strand.
CTTTAATTTCTCCTTTATCGCTTAGCTTGTACTTATCTTATCTTTAGTATATCCTCTCGCTAGTATCTTTGACCTTTAGTTAGGATAATCCTATGGTTGAAACATGTGTTTGAGACATGTTATGTATGGTGGATGCAAAGTGGATGCAAGTGTTTGCTAGTGGTTGCTCGTGGATGCATATACACACACTATTAGGCACCAGATCGGCTCAGTCACTTCATATTGCATATTGCATATATATGGATGTATTTAGTAAAATGGATGTATAATGGTTTATTATCATATAGTTGCTGCATTCGGGTAAATGGTTGTGCACGCATATAGAATTAATATGTATCATTAGGAATCTTTTGCATACATATTGGACGCATGGCACTATCATGAATTGAAATAAGGAGGTCGACTGAATCAGTAGACCGCCTAATTTTGCATTAGATATGGACATATACACACACTGTGCATATAAACATTAAAGCATTAGAAGTCTTTTAAGGACAATGGATGCTGGTGTTTGATGGTTGAGTAGATGGACGATTAGATGGTAGGATATACATTCTTCTTGACTTGGAGATTTCGGGGACGAAATCCTTTAAGGAGGGGAGAATGTAACACCCCGTAATTTTATAACATTAAAATTCACAAATTAAAGTATACTTAATTTTTAGAAAAGAATTAAGTGAAATGGGTTGCGCAGAGAAATATATATATATTGATATATATATATATAAATTAAATAAATAAATATGCGAAAAAGTTCAAAACAGCGAATTGGGAGGGGGAATAACCGAACTGGCCCATTTTTGAGGTCGATCCGAGCTCCGCTGGGTAAACTAGGGGTTAATCCAGGGTGTTTGGCTGTCAACCCGTGGGCCGATTCGCTCAAATGCAGATTTTGCATTTGATTGGTTCTCATGGTTCAGGGTTAATCTAATGGTCCTAAATAACTTCCTACACCTATAAATACATCCTAATGCTAACCCTAAACCTAATTAAAATAGAATAGTTACCGTCATAACCATCGCCATGGAAATCAATGGAGCCGCCGCCAACTAAGAAAGAAGAAAAGCAAATTCAATTCTAATTCTCTCAACCCTAAAGCAAAGCAAAACTCTCTCTTTTCTTCTCTAAATTGTGAGTATGATGATCTTAACAAGATTATTATCATTTTAATTAGGTTGAGTTATGAATGGATTATGAGTAGATGATGTGAATTATCATATATGTTGTTGTAAACCCCTTTTGCTATCATGTATATTGTAAATCCAATGTTATGTGATGATGATATCTTATATGTTGTAAATCATGCTATGATGATGTTATGTATGTTGAAAGTTTCTATGCTAAGTTGTGATGAATCATACATGTTAAAAAGGCCATGATGTTACCATCTATGCTAGTTAGTTCATATTAATTAAATCATCATGTTTAGGTTATGTTGATCTATATGACAAGTCACATATGCAAGTTAGATTGATTAGAAAAGTTATGAACATAAGCCAAGACATCTATTATGACATCTAGAATTATGCTATGACATATGTGATATCCTATGCTAGTTCACACCATCATTATGTTGCCTAAAAACCCCATATGCAAGTTTATGTATAGATTTGGGCTATGATCAAATCATATAAATTGTGACCTTTAACAAGTTGACACCTTTAGATCCTTAACATGTGTAGTTTATGCAAGTTTCACCCCTATTATGATTATATTCATTTTAATTGTCCATATGTTGTGATAATTTATTTTTGTGCTATAAGTTAGACTATTCGAGTCTAACGTATATTCTGCGTTGAATAAGCGAACGTATAAACGTGGGTAGGGGTAATATTAAGGATTTAATAATAAGAAGTTGGGGTGCAATTGATATGATTTTGCATGCCATAAGTGGATGGCCATAATTGAGTCAATTATGGACATCATTAAAAGTTGACTTAATTAATAATTTGAATAAGGAATTATTAAAACCGGGGTAAAAGATTTTAAGTGTTAATCAATGCTTAGGACACGAGGTTGGACTCGTTTGTGACGTAAACCTGCCCGGACCCGCCCGACAAATCCAGTGGTCACAAATGTCGGCCCAATGTGAGAGGTCCTAGGCCTAAACTAAAGCATAACGGTTGTAAAGACACGAGGTTAGACTCTTTTATGGTGTAAGACTGCCCGGACCCGCCCGGCAAATCCAGCTGCCATAAATGCCAGTCTAATGTGAGAGGTCTTTATGAGGTTATGGCCTGAATGAATTAAGAAATACTTAACCAGATAAACATGTAAGGTGGGACATGGGGGTTAAGTAGGTGCCTTGGGTGGCATGAGGAATCTAGGGGGTGCCCTTAGTGGCATGTGAAATACGATTAGTAAGACTTAACCAAACACACATGTAAATGAACATGACTAAGAGGGTTAAGTGGGATATACTAGTGACAAGCTTAGGTGGGTAGCTTGTGGGGGCCCATTTCGACCAGTATCCCAAACGTATCTTTGTGGGCTCGACCCAAGTCGAGGACGGGACACGCATGCTGGGTTCGACTGTAAGAGGCCAAAACGGGGAGCGGTGGCAACGCAAGTCCAACGGGTTTCGTATGCGTGTGTGGACCCGGGCTTGTAGGTAAGACGTTGTTGCATCGTGTAGGTATAAGCCGTGCATTCTCAAGTTGTATCGGGTTGCCACTTTAGGGGAGTGATACACCCCACTGTGGGGCCAGCACAGGTATCTTCGAGTAGGGAGCCGATCGAAAGTGGGTAGTGGGGTACACCTAGTGGAGATAGGGGCAGACGACACCTATGTAGTCAGCTAGGGGTACATAAGGCTATTTATAAAGTTTCTGTGTGAAGCAAGTGGGATCAAACAATAGGGTGACTGGTGTGGTGCAGTGTAGTAATGTGCGGTGCAGTGTAGTAATCATTCGTTAGTAATTAGGTGTGCCTTTACCGTTATCTTTAACGTTATCTTAAACGCTATCTTTATCTTCCTAAGAGTTCATAGACATTTACTTGTCTTCCAGCTTATGCCTTAGTCTAGTTATTTTGATAATAGTATTGTTAGAATTATCATACTCGCCAGACTTTATATCTGACCCCATCTATTTCTATCCTTTTTCCCCCTCCAGGTCCTCAGGTTGGGCCCAGCTCTAGTGGAGTTTGATTGAATTGCTTCATCTCTCTTTGGAAAGCTTGGACCGTTGAAGTAAAGTCCAGCTTGTTATCTTTTTAATGGCTATTTATGTAATGGGATTATGTATTTTGTTTTTATGAAGATGGATATTGTACTTGGTTATGATCTATGGTTTTATGATGTAACAAACATGTTTAATTTCCGCTGCAATAAAATGAAGTTTTAGATTTCCAAGTACTATTTATTATCTGTCTTGTTGTAATTTTTCTGTTCTATATTCACTTATAACCTCCATGGAAGTTAATGCATTCCCTTCGTGAGTGACATTAATGGACGTGGGGCGTTACAACAGGAGCAGGTTCTAATTGAGCAGGAGAGACATCAAGAGGTGACCAAAAGTCTTTTCTATCAGAATTCGGTCCCTCACATGGAATGGTTATATAATTGCCTGATTTAATCTTCGCCCTTACGACTCTGTCGGCGCATTTAATCTTCGCTTCATATTTGGTTAACCAATCCAATCCCAACATAAGATCAAATTCTGTAAAATTTATAACGATCGCGATGGTCGGGAACCGATAACAGGAAAAAGAAACAGGCACCCCACAAACCCAACTAAGATCGAGGGAACCCCCAACCGGATTATGGATAGTCATGGGTTCTTTGAGCTTTCTCAAAATCAAATCCAGTTTCTTAACCGCATTCTTTGCAACAAAGCTTTACGACGCGCCTTGTAATGACTCGGGATTTTTTCGACTTTGGTTATCGCCGTAAACTCAATGATGACTAACCAAACATCGAAAAATTCCAGTCATTAGTGAAAGAAATTAGAGGGTGAGGAAAGATAAGATAGAAACTTAGAATAGAAGAAGAAGAAGAACACAACATGAGAGTAACACGAACCTCACAGCGGAACGAATAAATATATTTCATATAACATAACTTGAAATATACATCTGCACTTGAATATACATATCATTATCAAAGTACAGCACTTACAACACAGCGGAAATAACTATAGCTATATGATCCTGAAGCCTCCTGCTCCTAGCTCTTCCAGTATATCTGTAAATCCTGACTACTTGACTGCCCGTACAAATTTAGGCACCCAAGAGTTTAGGGAAAACAACAAAATAAACTCCGGGTCAGTCATGGGATTGGTGTGAGTAAAACATTTTAAAACAGTTCAAACAAGTAAACGATATCTCATAAGACCACGCCGTATAACGGAACGGGATTTTCCCTTATGAGAATCCAAAATATCTTTATATCAAAAACCCTTTTGATATTATAATAATGTCTATCAACACAATATAATAATCATCTAGCAGAAACGCTTTCATCTCACGTTCTACATATATAGTATATAATCAAAACCGCAAGCACGTATTGGGTAATGGATTTCCAACTATGACAAGGTATGGAACCACCTTTCACTAGTGTACCTCTAGAGAGGAATACACTGGGTTCAACAAGAACATCTTGCAACCCGGCCACACATTACCGACCACTCATTTCGCTTGAGTGTATCGAATGTATATCACCAACGGTTGGGATCAGCAACCGTTTCCCGAATGGGACAGCATCAACAATAGATTTTTGGAAATAAATGAAACTCTAGACCAGGTGATTATACACCCTACTTCGGTGCGACCGACTTAGCCATGCCGCCAGCCCGATTTCTGTCATTTACCGGTTGATGAGGCTAGAAGCTACGCTTTATCATCACACCAGATTCACTTCGAATGTCACATCATCAAATCCATCCAATTAACGATTGACGTCCTCAACCATACATTATGTGTTAGCTAAAAGAAGTTTCCTTCTCCGCCTCCACTCTTGGTACGGTTGGAGAAATCAATATACGTGATCATCAGGAAATACTCTGTCAGACATCCGTCCATACAAGTCATCTAGGAACAGGATGAACCGAAGGCACTATTCTGTAAACAGGATTGCCCTTGCATAACTCCGTCTTCAATTTCCTTTGGCATATATGATTCGCAACGCTTATGCCAATACAGAGTGGTTCTTTGGATAATAATCCAATCGGTCTCTCCATATTAACAACGTTAAAATGGTCAAAACTTCGATAGTCTGTGATTTAACTATCGAAGAAAAACAGGTGTACAAACAATGATATTATTTCCAAATGGAAATTTTTATCGATCAAACATCATTCAACATTTATCTCTTTATTTCATTAATTTACTTATCTCATGTTTCCCTATGTTCAATATTTCTTATTTTCTAAATTTGGAAAATATACGTTATTAACAATGGAAAACATTTCCATTTCTTGTTTTCTTTATTAGAAAACATTTCCGGTTTCTTATTTGGAAAACATTTCCAAAGCTTCTTGATTGGACTTAGACAGATGTTTAAACAAACCATCGCGATGCCAACTCAAACCATTTCCTTTACTGTCGAACCTCAACTATTCCTTAGTTAAAAACGAAGCCAATCAAGTTGGGGTAGAACTACCTCTCAGACCTTAACTGAACAACATTTCTAACTTTGAAATAAGCAAAGTTCACTTTATATTCCTTTTACTAACTTCCTTACTTAACCCTGCTTCGAATAGCTATATTCGATTGACTCTTTTCACTTAACTTTATTCGATTAACCCTTATCAATTAACTCTATTGGACTAACACTATTGATTTACTCATTTCACTTAACTCCTTTCGAATAAACTATATTCGATAACTCCTTTTACTTTCTCCGAATAAACTATATTCGATTAACTCATTTGCTTCTATTCGAATAAACTATATTCGATTAACTCATTTGCTTCTATTCGAATAAACTATATTCGATTAACTCCTTTTACTTTCTATTCGAATAAACTATATTCGATTAACTCAATTTACTTTCTATTCGAATAAACTATATTCGATTAACTCAATTTACTTTCTATTTGAATAAACTATATTCGATTAACTCAATTTACTTTCTATTCGAATAAACTATATTCGATTAACTCATTTTACTTTCTATTCGAATAAACTATATTCGATTAACTCATTTGCTTCTATTCGAATAAACTATATTTGATTAACTCATTTTACTTTCTATTCGAATAAACTATATTCGATTAACTCATTTGCTTCTATTCGAATAAACTATATTCGATTAACTCTAATCGATTAAACTAACATCGATTAACTCCTTTCGATTTAACTAACATCGATTAACTCCTTCCGATTAAACTAACATCGATTAACTCCTTTTAACTCGATTAAACTATTCATTGATAAAGATTTACTTTTAGTAACAGTTCTTCACTTTACAAATGATTTCCCTTTTATAAAACTCTATTCGTTTTAAAAACATTTTTCCCTTTTATTTACTTTCGAAATATTTCCTTTTATAAAATCTGTTGATTTTATAAACTCCCTTTATTTCAATATACATTGAAATAATTCTTTTTACATCCCAGGATCTTTTATGATATTTAAAATATCGAATAACAATGATCAACATCATTCCAACACACATAATCCATAACAGATTATATAACACATCATATATCACAATACATGAAAAATAGTAAAATAAATGTTGAGGAACCCAGTTGGATTCCTCCAACCTGTCTTCCTGCATCCACAGATGTTAAACAATATAATATAACATCACTTTCAGTTCCATATGATATATTCTGATAAACAGAATCAATATAGAAATTTAACTAACTGACTAGCAGTTCAATCAAACAGTCAACACACAGTCAATCAACCAACATTTAACAGTTCTAAAAATACAACATGAAATTATAAACTGTTCAGAGTTAGTGAGATTTACTCACATTGGCAGTTCATCATTAAAGAACGATAAACTGTTGTTTGATTTGAATCAAACAATTTATTTCCCCATAAATTCAAACGAGCTCCACTCCACTTCCAGTCAGTTCCATTGGGTAATGTCCGTCCATACGATCCTATCGGATCTTGTTTTGTCCAATTCTGATAATGTATGATAAAGTTACACATTTCTAAAGTTAACACTATTTAAAATAAAGTTAAACTTAGTTTCTTATTCACTTTGGGCCTCAACACATATACCTTGGCCCATCTTCCTTCAAACAGACCCAACCATGTTTCCCTTTCTTCCCCGATCAAGGCCGTGATTCCAGGAAAAGCAACCGGCCATTACTGATCATTCAAGCCCTCACAAAACCTTCATCACCCCACCGAATCATACACACAACACACCATTTTAATCCTCTCCCGAATCTCTTTCCGTCCATCCCCGAAACAGGAAGCTCGATCCCACCTTCTCCACTGCGTCTCCCGCCCTTCCAGTATGACGCACAGTACAAGATCGACACATTTTATCATGCATTCCCACCAAACATTTCCAATTAAAGCCATTCGATCCCACAAAACCATAGACGATACCTCAGACCAGATCGGAGGCTTCGATTACCCAAAATCGATTAACCCTAACTTCGTTGTACCAAAAGTTGCAACAACAACTATCTTGTAACCCAACTGTAATCATATAGAAATGAAGAGGAGGACTTAGGGATTTCAATGATATGGGTTTTGAGATTTGTTTGATTTTATTTGGATTTGTTTTTATTTCCTTTGCTCGAGAATTTACTGGAGAGAAAAACAAAAATGGTTACGGCGGAAAAAAAGGTCTGTTGACTTTGAGAAAATGGGAATTAGGTTTTAGAGGGAGTAGGGGTTTTTATAGGGATTTTTATATTATTTTTATATTGAATTTTAATGAACCGTTGCTTCTTTTTGGCTTCTAAAAATCCATACGATCACATACGATACCTAAAAATCACCAAACTGGTCATACTGCTAGAGTTTGGCATTACGGTTCCAACGAAACTAGTTTCGTCAAATTCCGACTCCGTTTGCTCACTCAGCGTATTTTTAACTGTCAAAATACTAACTGTTTTTCACTCTAAAAATCCGTACGGCCATATACTGACTCTAAAAATCACGAAACTGGAAATCTAACTACTATTTGACATTGCAGATCCAACAAAATTAGTTTCATCGAATTCCGATTTCGTTTGCAAAAGTGACTATTTTTAAAGCTCTGGATGACCCATTTAAATATATAAATATATTTAAATATAATTAAATTTAATATTTATAACTAAATATTATCGTATATATTCACAGTGGAATACAATACAGCTTCAGAAAAATCCTATATGAATTTCTAACTCGATATTTCAATCTGGGTCAACCCGATATTCGATTTATATTGAAATTCCTTTTTAAAATATAAATAATTCCTTTATAAACTATAAAGGAATTCCACAGCGACTTTTCTGAAATTTGATTTGGACGTAAATCAAAATCTACCCGACGAAATCCCGATTTTTCTCTTCCACTAGAAAGATATACTCCACCAGCTCCACACGTTTCTTGTTTCACAGAAATCCGGCTTAAAACGAATCATGTACATTTAGTTGAAGTTCAAATCGCCAAATAGCGAACTGCAGCGCCATTTCAAGCTCGATTATAATTATATTATAATTATACGTTCAAACTGTCGTTTATATAATATATTCGTTATTCAAATTCAATTCCAAGCTGAATTAAATATCACAGATGATCCGATTCACACCATATCGTCATTTCAGCCAATTCTGATTATTTCATAATTTTATATATTATTTAATTATTATTTTAATTAAATATTCACCATTATTTAATTCCATGACCATTAAATTCTCTAAACCACCATTTCAATAATTAAATACATTAATTATAATACCTCTGCCAATGCGGGTCATTACAATCTTCCCCACTTAAAATAATTTCGTCCTCGAAATTGCTAAAAGGTAGAGAACGACCCTATCGACTGGTTAGAACATATTTGTTCACTTCTTAACTTCAGTTTTAACTGAACCAATTTAATTTCAATTAAATTATTAATTAATTCTTATCAATGAAAATTTTCAAAAATCCTGAAAATTTCTAACACCTTAACTTTTCGAAAAATTTCGCCAACACCTCCTTTGTACTGGTCAGTCGGTCAAACTCCAACTCGCCTCTCTGGGCCACCTCCATCCCAAAAGAAAATCAAACAGCCAAGCGGCTTGCCAATTCGGCTCATAAATCTTATATCCAATAGAAATATAAACTTGTTCCTTTTATCGGCATATCATTATATCCTTTCCACCTGTTATCAATTCAGCGGATACAAGGGTCATCCCAATCAAATTCCAATCTGCTTTTATCCACAACACAACCATTCGCTTATATCCGAGCCAAATATCATTTCAACTCGAGTTTCATTCTCGATTCCCAACTCTTAACTTGATTATCACATCACACTTCAAATTTGAATCTCACAATCCAATTTGTCTTGATATCATTCTAATTCAATCTCAGTTACCACTTTATTGGCTTTACTTTAATTCAATTTTGCTTTCACAAAATTCTATTAAATTTGTTTTTAATTCAAACAGTCTTTCCCCGGGAGTTTTTAAACAGTTTACTCTTTTCAAAAATCAAATTTTCCTTTTGAACATGTCACTGAGCCCTTAATTAATGTTCCATTAGTTAAATCACTTCTCTATTTCTTTATCAATATTTGTTAACCAAATATTTTCAATAACCATATTGGCCTTTTATGTTATTTGGAAAACATTTCCGAATATCGCCTTCCTTTATTTTCTAAACTTTGGAAAATATATGCTATTTATAATTGGAAAATATTCCAATTACTTATCTCTTTTCCGATCTCGTTTATTTCTATACTTAGGAAATATTCTATTATTATATTTCCAAGCTTACACTTATTAGGGTTAAAACGGATGTTGTGTAAAACATCGTTACGACAACCCAAATACTATATTCAACTAACTCTTACCCAACATTGATCTTCGAGCCTGAAATCTTACTATTTATTTGTTAATAATGAAATCAATCAAGTTGGGGTATAACTACCTCTCAGACCTTGACTGAATAACATTTATAACGTCAAAACAGATATGACTACTTACTCGAATAATCAATACCATACAACTACTTATTCACTTTTAAACACGTATACGCTTCCTCTTTCTATTCTTACTAGATTTTATTCTTAGTCTTCCTTTTTGATTTTATTATTCAATTTCTAAGTTCGTTTCCTTATCGACTTTTATATATATCGATACGTTGATTTCTAACTATCAAATTATCTTAAAAATATTCTAACTCCTTAAATTCCCGGAAAAATTCGCCATAACCTCCTTTGTATCAGGAGCATCGGGATATTTCAAATAGCCTCCCATGGCCCTCACCAATCCAAAAGAAAAGAAAAAGCCAAGCGGCTAGGCGATACAGCGCATAAAATCTCATATATGATTTAAATACATACCTTTCCGTCGAGCATTCTATTTATATACCTTCATACCTTATCCATACCTATCTCATGTATATTTATACCTGCCCAATCTATTTTAACTATACCTGATCGTTTTAACTCAATTCGTTAATTAATTTGTTAATTAACTCTTTAGTCTATTTCACTTTTATATTTGAACATGACATGTTCAAATATATTTTAACTTGCTTATTAACTAATTTGAATCCAAATTTCAAATTTAAATTCTATATTCGATTTCGAATATCCATTTACAAGTACAATTCACCTTTCAACGTTCAACTTCAAATTCAAAACTAGATTAACTAATTCCTCTTCGACTTAGTTAATTCTACTCAATTTCTATTCAAATTTTATATATTCAAATTCTATAGTTTAAATACCATTTGAATTCTATATTCGAATTTTATAGTTTAAATTCCATTTGAATTCTATATTCAAATTCTATATTTGAATTCCATTTGAATTTTTATATTCCAATTCCCATTTCAACTCTATTTGAATTCTATATTCAAATTCCTATTTCAAATTCTATTTTGAAATTCTATTTTGAAATTCTATTTTCAAATTCCATTTCAATCTATTTGAATTCTATATTCAAATTTCATTTCGAACTATTTGAATTCTATATTCAAATTTCATTTCAAACTATTTGAATTCTATATTCAAATTTCCATTATTCGAATCTTCTTCATTCAAATCTCATTTGAATTTCTATATTCAAATCCCCTTTGAATTTTTCTATATTCAAATCCCCTTTGAATTTTCTATATTCAAATCCCCTTTGAATTTTATTATTTAAATTCTATTTCAATTCCATTGAATTTCATATATTCAAACTCCCTTTGAATTTCATATTCAATTCTATTTCAATTCCATTGAATTTCATATATTCAAACTCCCTTTGAATTTTTATATTCAACTTCTACTTGAATTCTCTTTATTGAAATTCTATATTCAAATCTATTTTATAAATACCATTTTGAAATTCAACACAACTTGTCTTTCCCAAAACAAATTCAAAACAGTATCTCTGGTAGTAATTCGTCACTTATAACTCGAAAATGAATATTGATGATGCAGTTGTCATCATCGAAATCTATTTTCCAGCGATCGAAGTGAGTTCAATACTACAAAACCATTTCTAAACATTTCCATTTTGAAATTCATTTCAAAATATGATTCACACAGCTTGTAAAACAATTTAAAATCTCCCAGGATCTTAAATTTTCGTTACCTTTGATCCAAATCCATTTACAAACACTTATCCAATTCTCCAGAGTTTTAACTCCATTTCTGGTTTAAATTTCAGATTTAACTCATCTGATTTCACGTATTTCACTTATATGAATTCTGATTGGTTATTTACATATCCATTTAATTTATAATCTTACTCAATTATAATAACAACCAATATATCCAATATATATCAAAATATACGTTGGGTAAACTATTTTCATTTACCCTCTTTTCAAAACATATCGTGCCGACCAATCGTATTCGAGTGTTTAGTAACTCCTACCGATACAGTGGATCAAACTGATCGACCAGAACTCAAACAACTCAACCAATAAATCTCCACAATATAAAACAATTTTTATATCAATAACAAATACGCTCACTCGTATATATACACTCCACTCAATCTAGGGCATTACTAACCCTATCTCTACCGAGTCACGCCACAGAGCCAAGGTAATTCTTAACTTAAGCTCTGATACCAACTGTAATGACCCGGGATTTTGTCGACTTTGGTTATCGCCATAAACTCAATGATGACTAACCAACCATCGAAAAATACCAGTCATTAGTGAAAGAAATTATAGGGTGAGGAAAGCTAAGATAGAAACTTAGAATAGAAGAAGAAGAAGAACACAACATGAGAGTAACACGAACCTCACAGCGGAACGAATAAATATATTTCATATAACATAACTTGAAATATACATCTGCACTTGAATATACATATCATTATCAAAGTACAGCACTTACAACACATCGGAAATAACTATAGCTATATGATCCTGAAGCCTCCTGCTCCTAGCTCTTCCAGTATATCTGTAAATCCCGACTACTTGACTGCCCGTACAAATTTAGGCACCCAAGAGTTTAGGGAAAACAACAAAATAAACTCCGGGTCAGTCATGGGACTGGTGTGAGTAAAACATTTTAAAACAGTTCAGACAAGTAAACGATATCTCATAAGACCACGCCGTATAACGGAACGGGTTTTTCCCTTATGAGATTCCAAAATATCTTTATATCAAAAACCCTTTTGATATTATAATAATGTCTATCAACACAATATAATAATCATCTAGCAGAAACGCTTTCATCTCACGTTCTACACATATAGTATACAATCAAAACCGCAAGCACGTATTGGGTAATGGATTTCCAACTATGACAAGGTATGGAACCACCTTTCACTAGTGTACCTCTAGAGAGGAATACACTGGGTTCAACAAGAACATCTTGCAACCCGGCCACACATGACCGACCACTCATTTCGCTTGAGTGTATCGAATGTATATCACCAACGGTTGGGATCAGCAACCGTTTCCCGAATGGGACAGCATCAACAATAGATTTTTGGAAATAAATGAAACTCTAGATCAGGTGATTATACACCCTACTTCGGTGCGACCGACTTAGCCATGTTGTCTGCCCGATTTCTGTCATTTACCGGTTGATGAGGCTAGAAGCTACGCTTTATCATCACACCAGATTCACTTTAAATGTCACATCATCAAATCCATCCAATCAACGATTGACGTCCTCAACCATACATTATGTGTTAGCTAAAAGAAGTTTCCTTCTCCGCCTCCACTCTTGGTACGGTTGGAGAAATCAATATATGTGATCGTCTGGAAATACTCTGTCAGGCATCCGTCCATACAAGTCATCCAGGAACAGGATGAACCGAAGGCACTATTCTGTAAACAGGATAGCCCTTGCATAACTCCGTCTTCAATTTCCTTTGGCATATATGATTCGCAACGCTTATGCCAATACAGAGTGGTTCTTTGGATAATAATCCAACCGGTCTCTCCATATTAACAACGTTAAAATGGTCAAAACTTCGATAGTCTACGATTTAACTATCGGAAAAAAACAGGTGTACAAACAACGATATTATTTCCAAATGGAAATTTTTATCGATCAAACATCATTCAACATTTATCTCTTTATTTCATTAATTTACTTATCTCATGTTTCCCTATGTTCAATATTTCTTATTTTCTAAATTTGGAAAATATACGTTATTAACAATGGAAAACATTTCCATTTCTTGTTTTCTTTATTAGAAAACATTTCCGGTTTCTTATTTGGAAAACATTTCCAAAGCTTCTTCATTGGACTTAGACAGATGTTTAAACAAACCATCGCTATGCCAACTCAAACCATTTCCTTTACTGCCGAACCTTAACTATTCCTTAGTTAAAAACGAAGCCAATCAAGTTGGGGTAGAACTGCCTCTCAGACCTTAACTGAACAACATTTATAACTTTGAAATAGGCAAAGTTCACTTTATATTCCTTTTACTAACTTTCTTACTTAACCCTCCTTCGAATAGCTATATTCGATTGACTCTTTTCACTTAACTTTACTCGATTAACCCTTATCAATTAACTCTATTGGACTAACACTATTGATTTACTCATTTCACTTAACACCTTTCGAATAAACTATATTCGATAACTCCTTTTACTTTCTTCGAATAAACTATATTCGATTAACTCATTTGCTTCTATTCGAATAAACTATATTCGATTAACTCCTTTTTGCTTCTATTCGAATAAACTATATTCGATTAACTCAATTTACTTTCTATTCGAATAAACTATATTCGATTAACTCAATTTACTTTCTATTCGAATAAACTATATTCGATTAACTCAATTTACTTTCTATTCGAATAAACTATATTCGATTAACTCATTTTACTTTCTATTCGAATAAACTATATTCGATTAACTCATTTGCTTCCATTCGAATAAACTATATTTGATTAACTCATTTTACTTTCTATTCGAATAAACTATATTCGATTAACTCATTAGCTTCTATTCGAATAAACTATATTCGATTAACTCTAATCGATTAAACTAACATCGATTAACTCCTTTCGATTTAACTAACATCGATTAACTCCTTCCGATTAAACTAACATCGATTAACTCCTTTTAACTCGATTAAACTATTCATTGATAAAGATTTACTTTTAGTAACAGTTCTTCACTTTACAAATGATTTCCCTTTTATAAAACTCTATTCATTTTAAAAACATTTTTCCCTTTTATTTACTTTCGAAATATTTCCTTTTATAAAATCTGTTGATTTTATAAACTCCCTTTATTTCAATATACATTGAAATAATTCTTTTTACATCCCAGGATCTTTTATGATATTTAAAATATCGAATAACAATGATCAACATCATTCCAACACACATAATCCATAACAGATTATATAACACATCATATATCACAATATATGAAAAACAGTAAAATAAATGTTGAGGAATCCAGTTGGATTCCTCCAACCTGTCTTCCTGCATCCACAGATGTTAAACAATATAATATAACATCACTTTCAGTTCCATATGATATATTCTGATAAACAGAATCAATATAGAAATTTAACTAACTGACTAGCAGTTCAATCAAACAGTCAACACACAGTAAATCAACCAACATTTAACAGTTCTAAAAATACAACATGAAATTATAAACTGTTCAGAGTTAGTGAGATTTACTCACATTGGCAGTTCATCGTTAAAGAACGATAAACTGTTGTTTGATTTGAATCAAACAATTTATTTCCCCATAAATTCAAACGAGCTCCACTCCACTTCCAGTCAGTTCCATTGGGTAGTGTCCATCCATACGATCCTATCGGATCTTGTTTTGTCCAATTCTGATAATGTATGATAAAGTTACACATTTATAAAGTTAACACTATTTAAAATAAAGTTAAACTTAGTTTCTTATTCACTTTGGGCCTCAACACATATACCTTGGCCCATCTTCCTTCAAACAGACCCAACCATGTTTCCCTTTCTTCCCCGATCAAGTACGTGACTCCAGGAAAAGCAACCGGCCATTACTGATCATTCAAGCCCTCACAAAACCTTCATGACCCCCACCGAATCACACACACAAGCCACCATTTTAATCCTCTCCCGAATCTCTTTCCGTCCATCCCCGAAACAGGAAGCTCGATCCCACCTTCTCCACTGCGTCTACCGCCCTTCCAATATGACGCACAGTACAAGATCGACACATTTTATCATGCATTCCCACCAAACATTTCCAATTAAAGCCATTCGATCCCACAAAACCATAGACGATACCTCAGACCAGATCGGACGCTTCGATTACCCAAAATCGATTAACCCTAACTTCGCTGTACCAAAAGTTGCAACAGCAACTATCTTGGAACCCACCTGTAATCATATAGAAATGAAGAGGAGGACTCAGGGATTTCAATGATATGGGTTTTGAGATTTGTTTGATTTTATTTGCATTTGTTTTTATTTCCTTTGCTCGAGAATTTACTGGAGAGAAAACAAAAATGGTTACGGCGGAAAAAAAAGGTATGTTGACTTTGAGAGAATGGGAATTAGGTTTTAGAGGGAGTAGGGGTTTTTATAGGGATTTTTATATTATTTTTATATTGAATTTTAATGAACCGTTGCTTCTATTTGGCTTCTAAAAATCCATACGATCACATACGATACCTAAAAATCACCAACTGGTCATACTGCTAGAGTTGGCATTACGGTCCCAACGAAACTAGTTTCGTCAAATTCCGACTCCGTTTGCTCACACAGCGTATTTTTAACTGTCAAAATACTAAATGTTTTTCACTCTAAAAATCCGTACGGCCATATACTGACTCTAAAAATCACGAAACTGGAAATCTAACAACTATTTGACATTGCGGATCCAACAAAATTAGTTTCGTCGAATTCCGACTTCGTTTGCAAAAGTGGCTATTTTTAAAGCTCTGGATGACCCATTTAAATATATAAATATATTTAAATATAATTAAATTTAATATTTATAACTAAATATTATCGTATATATTCACAGTGGAATACCATACAGCTTCAGAAAAATCTTATATGAATTTCTAACTCGATATTTCAATCTGGGTCAACCCGATATTCGATTTATATTGAAATTCCTTTTTAAAATACAAATAATTCCTTTATAAATTATAAAGGAATTCCACAGCGACTTTTCTGAAATTTGATTTGGACGTAAATAAAAATCTACCCGACGAAATCCCGATTTTTCTCTTCGACTAGAAAGATATACTCCACCAGCTCCACACGTTTCTTGTTTCACAGAAATCCGGCTTAAAACGAATCATGTACATTCAGTTGAAGTTCAAATCGCCAAATAGCGAACTACAACGCCATTTCAAGCTCGATTATAATTATATTATAATTATATGTTCAAACTATTGTTTATATAATATATTCGTTATTCAAATTCAATTCCAAGCTGAATTAAATATCACAGATGATCCGGTTCACACCATATCGTCATTTCAGCCAATTCTGATTATTTCAGAATTTTATATATTATTTAATTATTATTTTAATTAAATATTCACCATTATTTAATTCCATGACCATTAAATTCTCTAAACCACCATTTCAATAATTAAATAAATTAATTATAATACCTTTGCCAATGCGGGTCATTACACGCCTGTATCAAACAGTACTTTAACTGGAATATTCTTCACAGTAAGCATGCCTTCCAAAACATCTGGCCTCGCTTTACTGACAGGTGGTGCCGGAACTTCTGCCACTTCACTCACTTGTGCCACTTTGGTTGCTTTCAACAGCCGGCAGTCTTGCTTTACATGGTCAGCCCGATGGCAAAGATTGCATCTCCTATTCTCCTGACCCTTCTTATTGGAATTTGATCCAACATTTCTTTCTTTCTTCAAGGATTTGCAATTCCCTTGAAAATGCCCTGGCTTCTTGCAATTGTTGTATATGGCAGTTGTTACTGGTCCTTTCTCAGATATAACCTTTTCCCGATTGAATCTAGGCTTCTTTCTGACTCCAGACGTCACGCTTGACTCTGGCTGTATACTTGTCTCTGGGCTATCAGTTTCAGTTTTCCTTTTGTTGCTCGAACTGACTTCCTCTTCATCGACAAAAAGGCCTCGCTTATCTAGATCTTCATACTGATAAGCCAGGTATATCATTTCAGAAAAAAGAAGCTTCACATGCCCCATTACAGTACTTTGGTACTTTCTTTGGTGCCCGTTAATAAACCTCAGATTCTTCCTCTTTGGATTTTGAATTAGATGAGGGGAAAAATGAGAAAGTTCATTGAATTTCTTATGATATTCTGGAATGGTCATATCTCCTTGTATCAGATAGTAGAATTCATCACATAACTGCTCGGTTGCTTTTGGAGGAGTAAATCTTTCTATGAAAATCTCTTTAAATCTATCCCAGGTAATATTACCTTCTGGATTATCCTTAATAACCGTTTCCCACCAGATTAAAGCTTCATCTTTGAGTGCCCAAGATGCCACTAATCTTTCCTGATCATCTCTCAGCTGGAAACGTTCAAAAATTCTTTCAGCAGAACTCATCCAAGCTTGAGTTTGAATAATGGATTCATTGCCCAAGAATTGTACTCCACCCAGATTTCGATATCTCTTTAATAGAGCTTCTATATCTGATCCTGGCTGTGGGAGCACGATTGGCTCATTAGATTGTTAAACTATAGAATTTCTTCTTCTGTTTCTGCCACTCATTTTTATATGTCAGCAAATGGTAGACAAAGTGTCAGGTCAACAAAAAAGATAGTATAAAACATAGAGACATATACTTGAATGTAAATGTGTCTATTGGGGTGTATTTCATTCTGCTATACTCATACTAGGATATTACTGATCCTATCTGTAACGAGTTATTCGTCCTAGAACACTACTGGTTCTATTTTTTGACGAGTTCGTTAATATGTTATATTCCTGAGCTAAGATTAACCAAAGCTCTGATACCACGTTGTGACGACCCCAAACCCCGTTCCACGGTAGCAAGGGTAATCTTTGGAATATAAAACATAAACAGGTAACAGCAGAATAGATTTCAATAAATACACCAGATAATGTACAATAGAATACACTGGATAAACATAATCATCAGAGTTACACAGTATACAAGATCATACTTAGTACAAAATACAGTTCAGCTTTACATAAATGTCTACAGCGGAATCAAAACATAATATGTACAACAGTAGCTGAACAGCATAAAAAGAAGGAAATAATGGAATCCATCTTCAGCTCAGCTATCCAGGAAGAGCCTGCTAAAACCTGAATACAAGGCTACCCGTATAGAAAAAGGGGCACCCGAGTTTGCAAGTGAAACAAACTACGAGTCAGTCATGGGACTGGTATGAGAAATCTACTTAAAATATTTTACAATAAGGCCAATCACAGGACCACGCCGCAAATGCGGAACGGGTTTACTCCATTGGATTGCCAGTGCTTTAAAAACAAGTAAATCTTTTAAACATCGCAATGCTTTTTATAAAAATGAAGCCATTATAAGACTTAGTTCCCATCACACAATGTAGCGCAAACCGGAGGAAAGAGTTTTACCTTATAATGGCTAAAATATGCCTGATACGAATAAAACAAAAGCATTTGATATTATTACTAGTGTTTATATGTTTCAAAAACAATTTCAATCATAACTATCAATCATAGACGGCATGGGTACCATATATCATGTCGACATATATAGGTATACAATCTAAACCGCACTGTGTCGTATGTGGAAATTTGATTTCCGTCATGAATCAAGGCAAGAGATCGTCCTTACCACTTCGAGATAATCTAGCCCATGTCTCCGGAACATCCGCAACTGCCCCTTGCATCGTCAGGGCCGGTCCACACGGAGTGGATTATAGTACCTGAATACTGCATTTCCCCGCCTGTGGGGCGTAAACTGGTCATACACCGACCAAACCATTGGCCCAGGTGCGAACGATATAACCGAGGCGCCTCGCTATCCATCATCCACATAAGTAAAATGTCAGGGGGTGTAAAACAATGACACCACTCCTAGCTAGAAGGAAACACAGGTCCTCCCTGATGTCCTCTCCCGTTTCTGGCTCATACCGGGGTGTGAGGCTCGCGAAACAACGCTAAATACAAAGCTAGCTATTCAAAGCTGTGCTTTGATTATCAACCACAAGACTTTGCTTTTCAACAAAAGCCTTGATCCTTTGCATCTCAGCAGCCACACATGCAATTCATGCCATGCAACTGATGGCTATCTATCATACAGAATGAAATCCAATGTCAGACACAGTACACTTACAAGTCCGTTCTGGGTCTGAACGAAACCGGAGGCACCATATTCCTCGTATATCCGTACAATCAGCAAGTACGTCCAGACGGCTAGCACTTCAGCCCCTTCAAGGTAGCTACTCCTATCATGAGCATCAGTAGCACCCCTCCATTCGACGTGAAGATCATCGGTCTTGCACCATCTTCATATCTTCGACTTTTAATCGTTGATTAATTATTTGAAATGAGAATTAACTCGGCCTTTTCAAATTATTCACGTATATATAGAATTTCAAATTAATTCATTTCAATGGTTAAATTATTCGACATCAATAATTCAATTCATTAATGTAATTTTCACGTCAAACACATTCAACCATCAAATATCCAATAAACCAAGCAAATTCAGTTTATTTCAATTCCATATCGTTTATAATAATTTATCACGATTTATCGCTATTTTTATTCATTTAAAAATAGCCAATTCATTCAAACGACGCTTCAGGCCATAACGCGGCGGTGGCGCTGTTTTTCTTCAGATTTGATTTACACAAACCTGAAAATCCAACCATTGGATCTTTACAAATTTTACATCATTGGAAAGATCTTTTCAAAATGAATCCAAGGTTCCAGTTTTGGGAAAATCCGACGGTCGTATTTCCCGGTACAATTGTTTGAAGTTACGATTTCAAAATACGAACTACATCATCGTTATTCGATTTATTTTAATTACATTTATATATAAAGTTACGATTTCAAAATACGAACTACATTATCGTTATTTGATTTATTTTAATTATATATATATGTATATATATAATTGACTCTGGCGCTGTTTTTCTTCAGATTTGAATTAAACATTCCAGACAATCCAACCGTTGGATCTTTGCAAAGTTGGTGTCGTTGGAAAGATATTTCCAAAGCGAACCCAACGGTTTTGGTTTCGGGAAAATCCGATGGTCTCCCGCACTAATCGTTTGAAGTCACGGTTTCAAAATACGAACTGCAGCTTCGTTATTCGATTTATTTTAATTATATATATATATATAATCCATTCTTCGATTTCAAAACCATATTCATTTTATATATTTGATAAAAATGATATTTTTATCCAACAGATATTTATTTCAACACATCACTATTTTAAACAATTCATATATATAATAAAAATGTGATTTTTATTGTAAAACAATTTATGTCAAAACACAATTATTTTATATAGTTCATACATAATGTAAAAATGTTATTTTTTATTGCGAAACAATTTATTTAAAATACTAATATTTTATATAGTCTATATATATGACAAAAAGGTTATTTTTATCTTCCAAAGAATTTATTCAATACATGAATGTCATTCAACACATGAGTTTTATTCAGCACATGAATTTCTATTCAACACATGAATATATTTTCAACACATGAATATGGTTTCAACACATGAAAATAATTCTAACACATGAATATTATTGAAAATTTCGGTAGCATAACGGCAGGGTAGTTAAAACCAGGACCGTCCCGAGTACTGCTCCTCGCTCTACCTTAAAGCCTCGCAGCTTTTGACAATGGGGATTTCAATATCTAGTTCGTACGCAGACGAATTTTCCCATATACTAATACTATTGGGATTTCAACCACAATCAATCATTTCCAATCAACTATTCATGATATTCCCCAAATTTCACATCAACCAATAATCCAAACAATATCACAACCAATATATATCGTCCATGGTCTGTGGACGAGGGGAGTGTATATATATAGATATATGTACACAAATATATTTCGATTTCATTTCAATATCATTTCAACGCATATATAATTTTTACAACGCATATATAACTTATACATCGAACATACAACTTATACAACGCTTATACATGCAGTGTACAACGCTTATATAACTCATACATCGACTATACAATCTATACATCGTCATTTCCATATCGTTTTTAATTCAGAAATCTCACATTGGGTTCCACTCCTCCAAAAATTGTAGAAGGCTCAGAAAAATATCTGGTCTCTTCTACAATGTAGAAGACGTCCACACGAGTCCACTATCTCTTGTTTCACTGGATTTCGACCACACATGAAAAAAATATGATTTTCATTTGATAATCATAATTTTCTATGGTTTTAATTGTTTAAAACAGTTAAAATAAATTAGCCGTATATCTCCACTATATCTTCAAAACTAGGTTTTGATTCTTAGTCCAATCCGCGAAGCTAGCGGCAATCGGCCAGCACCACAGCGTAGAGCGTCGAGAGAGCTTCCAGGTGATGGGTACCACGTTGAACTCGCATGTGGCAGGAGGGCATGGTGGCGGCTCGAGCGGATGAGCTTTGAGGGAGCAGTTCTCGAAGAATACCCAACGTTTAGAGGTGAATAGAGCATGGGTTTTTACTGAGAGGATCGGCTGGAATATGGACGGGAAGCGGAGGACTCCTTCTGTCGTCGATCGTGTTTAACGGGGGAGGGGGGAGGGGGGTTTCTGATTTTTTTTATAATTTTTAATTAATGATGGAAAATTCCTATTCGCCGATATTTATATAAATTCGAAAATAGGGTTTTTCCCATACGAACACCAATCCAAACCCAATGACTGTTGCCCCTACCTAAATACCCCCATTCCGAACACAATGGGATATGTTTCGAAGGCCCATTCAACTGTTTCAGTCAGTTTTCCTTCAAATTAAAATATAAAACATTCAATATTTGATTTGAACATACATTTCAATTTGCCGGGGCCACATATTGATCCCAAAAATTCCAGAAAAATAAATCTAGCTATGTTTTGACGATACGGTCCCAACAAAACTAGTTTTATCGAATTCTGATACCGTTTGAAAAATGGCCATTTTCTGGTCAATCCAATTTAACAGAAATCAACCAAACACATTTTCCTTCGCCACGCTCACATATTAACGCCACAAATTACAGAATTTGAAACCTAGCAATAATTTGACATCTCGGATCCAACAAAAGTGGTTTCGTCGAATTCAGAGGTCGTTTGCAAAACGTCTATTTTCAAGGGCTATATATCCTCTATAGCGACCTTTCTCAAAATTCATTTGGCCATAACTTTTGATTACCGCTATGAAACTTCGATTTTTCATATTCATTAGAAAGATATTCATAAACAGATTTAAATATTTTTGGTTTCACTAAAATCCGTTTTATTTTGCACCCGGTACGCCTTGTTTATAATTTAAAATAATTATATTTATTTTCAAACATCGATACAAACATACTTTTCATCGTTATTATTTAAAATAATTTATTTTAAATATTTACAATCCACTAAAATAGCCAAATTAAAAATTTTAAACTGGTTCAGATTTTTCGGGTTGTTACAGGAATCCTGCTCAATATATCTGCAAAATAAGCTACTCGACTACCCGTGTGGAAAAGAGGGCACCCGAGTTAGCAAAGTGAAACAAACTACGAGTCAGTCATGGGAATGGTGTGAGAAATCTTAACTTAACTAGTAATAAGGCTAATCACATGACCACGCTGCTAATGCGAAACGGGTTTATTCCATTGGATTGCCAGTGCATGAAATAAAGTAAATCGTTAAAACAACATAATGCTTTTTAGAAAAATGAAACCATTATAAGACTCAGGTCCCATCACAAAATGCAACGCAAACCAAAGGATAGAGTTTTACCTTATAATGGTAAAAAATGCTTGATACGATAAAAACGGATTTGATACTATTATTAGTGTATATATGTTTCAAAAACGTTTCAATCATAATGTATTAATCATAGACGGCATAGCTACCATATGCTATATCTCCATATTGGTTATACAATCAAAACCGCACGATGTCGTATTGGAAATGGGGTTTCCATCAAGAGTCAAGGCTAGGAAAGATCTCCTTTCCGATTCGAGACACTCTAGCAAAGTCTCAGGATTCGGACGCTGGCGAACCTTTGGATATAGCAGGGTCGGTCCACAAATACTTTAGTGGATTGGCAATTCCTGAACACACGTTTCGTGATCCTATTGGACCTATAAATTGGCCATTGGCGACCAATAAAAATATCTGAGGCGCCTCATTCCATCAACCACATAAGTAAAAATGCTGGGCCTTGTAAAAACCCAAACACCACTTCTAGCTAGAAAGAAACGTGTGCAATCCGTGCGTTCCCTTGTCCCATTTTTGACTCTACCGGGGTATGAAGCTGACGAATTAATGTAATACACAAAGCTATGCCTAAATAGGCTATGCTTTGATCATCATCCACAAGGCTCTTCTTTTCAATAAAAGTCTCGATCAATTGCATCTTGGCATGTCACATTGACAGTTCACACTATGTGATCGGTAACTAACAATATATAACCTCTGAGCTCATGCGTCTCAGAGAAGGGTGTTAAGCAAGAGAATAAATTCTCCGCCATCACAGAAGTATATTAATAGATATCAATTTAATTACACGACATAAAATTCAATGTCGGACACACATCCATTTATAAGTCCGTTCCGGGTCTGAACGAATCCGGAGTCACCTAGGTGCTCGCGTATCCGGACGATCAACAAGTACGTCCGGACAAACTACCACTGTTAACCCTTTACTGGGAGCAACCGAATGCCAGGCATCAGTAGTCATCCATTCGATGTGAAGATCGTCGGTCATCAATCACCATCTTCAATATCTTCGACTTTAATCGTTGTAATAATTATTCAGAATGGGTTAAACCCGATCTTTTCGAATAACTCTTTTATAATTAAAAATCAAGTGCTATAAGGACGCATCCAATGCCTCTTTCCAATTCAGAATATTCTTTTAATAAAGTATTCATATTATTAGGGAAAGGTTCCCATTAATTTTATCAAAGATAAATTCCTTTGAATAAAATCTTTAATCTTCTTTTTAAAGATTCATTAAAACTCCAATTTGATTTTAATATCAAAAATCATTACTTATGATTATTCAGTTCAAGAATTAAATCTTACTGTTAATTGGGTTAAAGAACAAATGTCGTTTAAAACATAGTTCACGGTAAACCCAATTCACATATCAATTTATTCCAATACTAATTATAATTTTGAAACACTAATAATCTTAGTTAAAAGATTTATTCTTTCATACGGGGTTTAAGAACAATGTTATTTAAGACACCATCTACGACAACCTAAAATCTAACTCTTTTATTTCAATATCTTTTTAAAAAATTATTCTTTATTTAAAAGAAAACTCTTTATTTAAAATACTTTATGTAAAAGATATTCTGAATCGGAAAGCGACTCAATCATTTACCATATAACTTCGGTTATATGGATTTTATACATCGTATGTAAATGACAACAAATGATAAATAATCATCCAACCGTCCATTCAACATCCAGAGTAAAGTTCACACTGTGTGAGCATTAAAATGAAATAATAACGCTCATCGCAGCCTGTCAATCTATTGATTGACATACAAATAAATATTGGGACTAGTGTATATCAATCAACATCCCAATACACGTGTGGGGTTTTCATCCAACAACAGTGCGTATAAATAAATAATTGGTTAATGAATTTAACTAATTTTAATACTACCAACATGTTGATAATGATGGACAAAACATGATATTTTATTTCTAATGTCGAAATAAAATATATTTGACTCGCATAATTTCTTTATACATTTCTAATATCTAATAGAATATAATTTATTTATATGACATTATTGCAAATGACAAATAAAAGATAATTTTTATTATACTTTATTTGTATGTAATTATTCTTAAATTTTACCACATAAAAGAAATAATCGCAATTTTACATGTTTTCATGTATAACCCAACACATAAAAAAAATGTTTATTTCAACATGCATACAAATTCTAATGTATGCATTAACATATAGAAATGTCACTTTAACTCACCTATACATTCTAATTATGGTTTGTCCAAGAATATAATTCTTATATTTGAATATAAACTCCAATGTAAGTTTGCACGTAAAAAATGATTTTTATATTTGCATATAAATTCTATTGTATGTTATGCAAATAAAAATGATTATTTTATTTGCATATAAATTCTATCTCAACAAAATGTATAAGAAGTTCCATTTTGCTGACAATTCTATTTTATCAAAATGGATATTTTTATGGTAACACAAACCTATTACACAAAAATACTATTTGTGTTTAACTCTTTCATTTAACAAAAATGTAATTTTTGTCTTAATTCAAATCTAATTAACGAAAGGTATTTTTTTTTTCAACTATTGTATTTTTGACAAAAGTAAATATTTTTGACAGAAATGATTATTTTGGTTCAACTAAGCTATTTGTCCAATAATGGGTATTTTGATTCAACTAGTCTTAACCTAACAAAAGTATATATTTTGACAAAAATATATGGTTTGCTTTAACTAATCTATTTTGACAAAAATGAATATTTGGACAAAATGTATATTTTGTATATTTTGATTTAACTAATCTTTTTCAACAAAATAACAAAGATAATGACTTTGTTTTGTTGACAAATCTAATTCAACAAAACAAATATAAGTGATGTGTTTGTTTTGTTGACGATTCTAATTCAACAAAACAAATGAAAGTGGCATATTTGTTTCATCGACAATTCTAATTCAACAAAACAAATGAAAGTAGCATATTTGTTTGTCGACAATTCTAATTCAACAAAACAAATGAAAGTAGCATATTTGTTTTGTCAGATCTAATGCGACAAAAATGATAATGTTTTGTTTAAACCATTATAGTTTAACAAAAGTGACCCATTTGTTTTAACTATGATAATTTTGACAAAAGCGACAAAATAGTTTTAACTTTGGTAATTTGACAAAAGCGATAAAACGATTTTAACTTTGATAATTTGACAAAAGCGATAAAATAGATTTCAACTATTATAAATTGATAATAGTGACAAATTGAGTTTAACTGTTTTAATTTGATAAAAGTGAATATATTTTCTTAATCTTTTAAAATGACAAAATTGAATAATTTTGTCTCATTCTATTTAAATAATAAAAATGCGTCCTTTTGTTTTAATCAATTTCAATGAACTAAAAATGTCTCATTCTTGTTTAACCCAAAAATGCTTCTTTTGTATTGCAACAAAATGACAAAATGAAAGTTATCTTTCTATTTACTCTCTTTATTGAAGCTAAGATGACACCAAAAACATATCTTTTTAATTCTAATCTTTTTATTTAAAATCTATAATGACAATAAAAACATCTTATTTAATTTAACCAAGTTGCAACAAAGATGAATTCTCTTTATCGTAATCTTTTTATTCTCTCTAATTTAAAAGTAAAAATGATACTTTTAATTTTTATTCTTTTATTTTCCTCTAAAATGTAAATAAAAATGTAACTTCTTAAACTTTGATTTTATTTGCTTCTAAAATGCAAATAAAAATGTAACTTTTTAGACTATGTTTTTGTTCACACCCAAAATACAAATAAAAATGTAACTTTTTAATTCATGTTTTATTTGCATCAAAGAATGCAAATAAAAATGCAACTTTTAAATTCCTGTTTTATTTGCAACTAAATTTGCAAATAAAAATGCAACTTCTAATTTCATGTTTTATTTGCATCAAAGAATGCAAATAAAAATACAACTTCCAATTCAAGGTTTTATTTGCATCAAGGAATGCAAATAAAAATTCAACTTTTAGTTTCATAGTTTATTTGCATCAAAGAACGCAAATAAAAATTCAACTTTTAATACGATGTTTTATTTGCATCTAAATTTGCAAATAAAAATGTAACTTTTTATATGATGTTTTTATTGAATTGATCATTCTAATTCAATTCAATAATATAAACAAAATGATATTTTTATTGGATTGACGATTCTACTTCAATTCAATGATATAAACAAAAATGATATTATTCAATTGAATTGACAGACAAATTCAATTCAATAAATATGACCAAAAATGCTATTTTGAATTGAATTGACAAACTAATTCAATTCAACAAATATGACCCAAATGATATTTTTGATTGAAATGACAATTTTATTCAATTCTATAAATAAGCAAAAGATATTTCATTTTTGTTTAATATACATGATTCACAAAATATTCGTAAAGAAAAATGATTTATTTTAATTTATCTGACATATACAAATCTATAATTTAACTAACTGGTCTAGCATACATACATACAAAATACACAGATCAATCATCCCAAAATTTCATCACATTACATAACAACTTCATTAACATATGCACAATTATTTAACAGTGAGAAAAATAATTAAATTGATTAATTAATTAAAATCCGAAATCTCACATTGCTTTCTACCTGAATTTCCAAAGTGCTCGGTTTTGGTCCTGGCCAGTTCCATCTCGTAGATCTCGTTTCTGCGATTCTAACGCAACTGGAATATCTGAATTTCGTTTTCAAATGAACAAGTTATGGTTTTTCTAAAATTGAATTACATAAAATATTATTAATTTTATAATTAAAATATATTACATCTCCTTCCTCTTCATCGTTTATACTTCTGGACATAACCCGCTCCTTCTTCGAACCTAGGGCTCAAGCTTGCACGTACGCCGAGACACCAGGGACTGATCGGAGAATGCCATTTCGAAGGGCTAGGAGCCCTCTACCTCCGCCTTCCATAGCACCAAACTCGGTGCTCCCCTCTTGATTGGCGTACGAACGGTGATGGTTTGGGCACCAAATTCGAGACGAACACCTAATCGAATTCGATCTTAACCGTATGAAAACAAAGATCAAAACTTGCTCTCTAATTTCCCTTTAGAACTGAATGAAGTCTGATTCCTCCTTGATTGAGAATAATTAATGAAAGAATTTGGGATGTTTCAAGCCATAAAAGAGATGGTGGCGGCTGAGTTTGTTTAAGGACTTAGGGTTAGGTTTTGTAATTTCCTATTATTTATAATATTTTAATGTTAATTTTGCAAATAAATCCATAAGTTTTAAACAACTCCAATTTCAGTCCAACCAGAGTTGATCCTACCCAATAGCCCTCGTTCCAGATCCAATGGGCTAGGTCTCGTCAGCCCAAATGGCTGTCTGTGGCCTGAAATCTTTAATTTAATATTTAAATCATTTATTTAATTAATTCAATCTTACATTTAAATTCACCGGGGCCACATACGACCTCTAAAAATTCCAAAAAATATATTTCTAGCTATGTTTTGACGATACGGTTCTAATAAGACTAATTTCATCGAATTCTGAGAACGTTTGAAAAATGGTCATTTTCTAGTCGATCGAATTTGACTGAAATTGACAAAACACATTTTCTTTTGCCCCGCTCACATATTAATTCTAAAAATTACGAAAGTTGAAACCTAACAATAATTTGACATTCTAGTTCCAACAAAAGTGGTTTCATCGAAAACGGAGGTCGTTTGAAAAATGACTATTTTTAATATTAAAATATACATATAAATTCTACAGCGACTATCCAGAATTTTAAACCGGGAATAACTTTTGATTCCCGCTATGAAATTTTGATTTTCCGGGTTCGTTGGAAAGATATTTTTAAATAGGCTTAATTATTTTTGGTTTCACTAAAATCCGATTTATTTTGCATCCTGTACAGTCCGTCAAGGTTCAAATTCAAATTTTCAAACTACCGCGCTATTTCAAACTCCTTTTATAATTAAAACAAATATATTAGTTTTAACTTCGATTTAAAATAAATTTTTCATCATTATTATTTAAAATAAATTATTTTAACTATTAAAATTCCGTTAAAATTTCTAAAATAAATTTTTTAAATTGGTTCAAAAATTGCGGGTTGTTACACATGTTTTCAATATAAAACATGTTTACATTAAAAACTTTGTTTTTAATGAAATGGATAAAATTACATTTATGTTTACATCGCATTTATTAGAATTTATATGCGTTGTTAAAATTACATTTATATTTGCATCGCATATATTAGAATTTATATGCGTTGTCAAAATTACATTTATATTTACATCGCATATATTAGAATTTATATGCGTTGTTAAAATTTATGCGTTGTTAAAATTACATTTGTATTTACATTTGCATATATTAGAATTTGTATGCAAAGTTGACTCGTCATTGGATCAATTTTCATGTAAATGATATGTATTCAGTTTGACAACACATTGATATGATATGCCGAGGAAAACATTCTTTTATTTGGCATGTTAAATACGTTAGAGAAATCGTCGAAGGGTTTATATATATAATTATATATACATATATATATATATTAAAATTTAACGAATCGCGCACGATAGTTCGCAGTTCGAAATAGTAACTTTAAACGATTATACCGAAAGATCCAACCGTCGGATTTCCCCAAAACCGGAACAGTTAGGACCGCTTTGGGAAGATCTTTCCAAAGATATAAAATTTGTTAAAATCCAATGGCTATATTTCGAGATAAGTGTAAATCAAATTTTAGTAAAAACAACACCAGGGTCGCCTATTGACCCGTAGCGTCGTTAAATTAATTTAGCTATTTTTATATAAATAAAAATAGCGATAAATCGTTATTAAATACTATTTACGATATGAAACGTTTTTAAACTATATATATGCGAGAATCATTTGAAAAGACCGAGTTCAATCTCATTTCAAATGATTTTACAATGATTTAAAATAAAGATATTGAAGACGGCGACTGAAGACCGGTGATCTTCGCATCGAAAGGATAACTACTGATGCCCGCCATTGGTTAGCTCCCAGTAAAGGGTTAAAGTGGTAGTTATCCGGACGTACTTGTTGATTTCTCGGATATGCGAGCACCTTTCTTTTGTATTGGCATACGGGACGAGGAATAAGGTGACTCTGGTTTCGTTCAGACCAAGAACGGACTTGTAAATGGATATGTAACCGACATTGGATTTCATTCCATGTAAATTGATTTCTATTTAATATATATCTGTTGGTGGCAGAAAATTCTTTTCTCTCGCTTAACACCCTTCTCTGAGACGCATGAGCTCAGAGGTTATATATTGGTAGTTATCGATCGCATGGCGTGAATTGTCAATGTGACATGACAAGATGCAATTGATCGAGGCTTTTGTTGAAAAGCAAAGCCTTGTGAATGATGATCAAAGCATAGCCTATTTCGGCATAGCATTGTTTATAACATTACCTCGCGAGCCTCACACCCGGTAGAGTCAGAAACGGGATAAGGGAACACAGGGTGTGCACACGTTTCTTTCTAGCTAAAAGTGATATCAGGGTTTTGCTAGCCCTGACATTTTACTTATGTGGTTGATGGAATGAGGCACCTCGAATTTATTGGCCGATTGTGACCATTTTATAGGTTCAATAGGACCGGGAAATGTGTGTTCAAGAATTGCCAATCCACTAAAGTATTTGTGGACCGGCCCTGCAGGATCCAAGGGTTCGCCAGTGTCCAAATCCTGAGACATTGCTAGAGTATCTCGAATAGGTTAGGAGATCGTCCCTAGCCTTGACTCATAATGGAAACCCAATCACTAATACGACCTTACAGTTTTGATTGTAAACCTATGTATGGCGACATAGTATATGGTAGCTATGTCGTCTAGGATTGATACATTTACTTTGAAGTACTTCTGAAACCTATTAGACACTAATAATAATATTAAAATATTATTTTCTACATATCAAGCATTTTTGATCATTATAAGGTAAAGCTCTATCCTCTGGTTTGCGTTGCATTGTGTGATGGGACTTGAGTCTTATAATGATTTCATTTTCTAAAAAGCATTGCGTTGTTTTTGAAATAAAATTTTTATTAAACATATGCACTGGCAATCCAATGGAGTAAACCCGTTCCGCATTAGCGGCGTGGTCCTGTGATTAGCCATATTGTTAGTTAAGAAAGATTTCTCATACCAGTCCCATGACTGACTCGTAATTTGTTTCACTTTGCAAACTCGGGTGCCCTCTTTCTACACGGGCAGCCAAATGATAGGTTTAGATATGGAAACATTCTGGACTGGAGCTTGCTAAGGAAGGAGATGAAGAACCTTTTTCTTTTTATCTTTTTATTGTTTCTTGAGACATTTAGACATTATTGATCTTTGATGTATTTGGTGGAGATTGAGACTTATTTCTTTCCTTGTTGAGACTTCTATTTTGCTAAGTGTATCCTGTACTGCGTACTATGATGTCTTTGATGTTATGTTGTGATGACATTCTTATTTCCGCTGCAATGATTTATGTGTTATGCTATTTTCTGAGATCTGTTATTGTTGTAGTTATGTTATGCTCCTTTGATAATCCTTACTTTCATACAATGGAATTTTGGGATCATCACAGTTGGTATCAGAGCTAAAGGTTAACCTTAGCTTCGGAGTATAACATTTTTAGAACAATTCATCTAGATGGAATCAGTAGCATTCTAAGACGAGTAGCTCATTAGAGATAGGATTAGTAATGTCCTTGAATGAGCACAACAGAATAACACATATTAATTAGTCATTACTTCATTACCGCCTTATCATATGTCTCTGCTTTTAACCTTTCCTTTAAAATTATTATTTCTGTTAGTCCGACTCTTTCCTTGATGGTACAGAACTAACTAGCAAAATGAGCATTAGAGCGCGAACTAGAGCCGAGGCAGAGGTGGGCTAGAGGCATAGCTAGAGATGAGACTCCCACAACTCAGGGATGGCCCACTCTTGAGACTGTAACACCACCTCCACCGCCGCAGCTGTTTGACTTGGATAAAATGTCCAGGAAGTACAGAAACTTATGGGACGTATCCTTTACCGGGCGAGAGACTGTGATTGAGGCACATGCATGGTTAAAGAAGTGTGAGAAAATCTTTGAAGGCTTGGAATTGGAAGATCAATGCAAGCACTTTTTGGCAACATGGCTATTGAAAGACCAAGCTGAAATTTGGTGGGACAGTATAAAAAAAATTATGACTTAGACTATGATTTAAGTTTTTCGAAGCCAGTAAGCAAACAAAAAATTGATAGGTATTTGAACCCGAGTTTCCGGGAAAATCCAGGTAGGGTTCCTCTACAAATAATTCACGCTAAAATTGATCGTCTTCCGTTCTTGGTGCAGAAGCAATTTGCTTAGCTTTACATAAATATTATATAGCGTATATATAGGCTCGACAAGTCAAAATTGGCAATAATGTGGCTGACATGTCTTCGGCCAGATTTAAAGAGCTCTTCAATGATAACTATATCCCTCTAGAGGAAGTAGAGAGGCTCTATGATCAATTTTCAAATTTGCAGTAGGGTGATATGACTATTCTGAATATGTGCGGAAGTACGAGGAACTCTCACGCTACACCTCAGAGTTAGTTCAGGAACCAATGCAGAAGAACAAGAGATTTATCAATGGCCTTTCCAAGAAATACCTGAACAGGGTCTCTGCTCACATCAAGCTCCCCTTTAATGATGTGATCGAGATGGTTTGCCGTTATGAGGATAATGACAGAAATGCACTACAAGAGCGTGAAAAGAATCAGAACAACAACAAAAGAAAGCAAGCTGACAGGAAAGAAGAGGCGAGCGATTCTTCTACCGCCAAGCCCCCGCGGAAAAAGAAGAGGGACAAATCCATGGTGAAATGCTTCAATTTCCAGAAGATGGGGTACTTTGACTATGAATGCCGAGCCCTAAAGAAACCTAGAAGGAATGAGTCTGGACCGAGTCAGAACAGCGAACGGAATTCTTGTGGCCCCAGGGAATGCTTTATTGCCACAAGCTTGGGCATCTTATCAAGAATTGTCCATTGCTAAAGAAAACTGATGTGGCACATGTTTATGATGGAGCGGCTGCACCGACGTCCTCCGAGGGAGCAAGTAAACCCGATGTTTTAGGAGGTACTCTTAATATTAAGAAAATTCCTATTACAGTTTTGTTTGACACTGGTGCATTAAGAAGTTTCATATCTAGTGACACGATTAAAAATCTTATATTGAAACCAAGAAAACTTAAAGAATCAATTAGAGCCCATAGTCTGATAGGAGGTTCACTTATCTTCGATCAGTACTGTAGAGTGCTTGTTTCTTATTCTTACTTCCAGTTTCCTTTTGACTTGATCGTTATAAGTTTTTCTGGATACGATATCATACTTGGGCTAGATTGGCTAACAAAGTACGAGGCCAAGGTACTATGTGCTGAAAGAGTAGTCAGACTTAAAAACAAATTCGGAAATATGATGACTATACCATGCCACGGCTCAGCCACAGACAGGAAAGAATTTTGGTCTTCTCTAGAAGTCACTCCTGCTTCTATTGAGGATATTCCTATCGTCAGAGATTATGCAGATGTGTTTGCAGAAGTTGACAACTTACCTCCGCGCAGAGAAATCGACTTCAGGATTGACTTGGTTCCAAATGCAAGGCCCGTTGTACATCCTATTCGGAGAATGACACTGAAAGAAAAGGAGGAGCTGAGCAATCAAACTAAGCAGCTTTTTTTGAAGGGTCTGGCCTAGCTTCTCAAACTGGGGTGCAGTAGTGGTGTTTGTCCCAAAGTCAGACGGTACCCTCAGACTATGTGTGGACTACCGTGACCTAAATAAGCAGAATCTGAAAAATAAATATCCACTGCCACGTATTGATGATCTGTTGGACCGCTTGAATGGAGAGAAAGTATTCTCTAGGATGGACATAGCTACAGGTTTCCACCAATTACGCACTACCGAAGAATGTGTTCCTTTGACCGCTTTCAGAGGATCGGACTTATTTTATGAATGGCTAGTAATGCCCTTCGGCTTATGCAACACTCCAGCATACTTTATCAATCTGATGAATAGAGTATTCCGAGATGTTTTAAATAAACTCGTGTTGGTGTTCATTGATGACATCCTAATCTTTTCTAAATCCACTGCTAAACACGAAAAGCATCTGAAAGAAGTCTTGGAGATTTTGTGAAGAAATATGTTGAAAGCCAAATTCTCCAAATGCATATTCTGGCAAGAAAAGGTGAAATTCCTCAGCCATGTTGTATCAAAGGAAGGCATTTCAGTAGATCTAGGAAAGATCTCAGCCATCCAAGATTGAAAGCAGCCAAGCATTCCCACAGAAGTCATAAGTTTCTTAGGACTGGCTGGCTATTATCGGAAATTCATTAAGGATTTTTCGAAATTATCTTGTCCATTGACAAAACAGACTAAGAAGCATATAAAGTTCATTTGGACACCCAAATGTGAGGAAGCTTTCCAAGAGCTGAAACAGAGGTTGATCACTGCTTTTGTGTTGACCATTATTGATGGCAATCAGGATTTGAAAGTCTGGACAAATGCTTCTAGAGAAGGTTTTTCTTTTTATCTAAATAAACATGTCAGAGATGACATTTTTAATGTCAAATATTATTTTAACATGTTATCCTTCTATCTATTTAAGGTATTGGTGCGGTGCTAATGCAAAGGGACAAAGTAGTCGCATATGCAAGCTCCAGTTGAAACCACACGAGAAGAAATATCCCACTCATGATCTTGAGTTGATGGCCATTGTATTTTCTTTAAAGATATGGAGGCACTATCTCTTGGGTGAGAAGTTCGAACTGTATACGGATCACAAATACTTGAAGTATCTATTTACCCTAAGAGATTTGAACTTGAGGCAGCATCGTTGGGTTAAATTTCTTGCGGCCTATGACCTGGACATCTTATATACTCCAGGAAATGCCAATGTTGTAGCCGATGCACTCAACAGGAAGAGTACGTCCAGCACCAATCTTACCCTCGCCAATCTCATTATTACACCTTCCTTGATCGACAAGATCTCTGCTCTTCAGAAGAATGATGAATTTATTCAGGGAATCAGCAAAAGAGTTAGGGAAGGCGAACCCACGAGTTTCCAGATTGACGACAAAGGGGTTCTGAGGCTATTAGGCTGAATTTGTGTACCGAATCTTCCTGAGCTCAGAAGGGAAGTTATGGATGAATGTCACAAATCCAAGCTCAACATTCATCCAGGGGTGAGCAAGATGTATCATGACCTCAAGTGCACATTTTGGTGGAGATCTATGAAGAGAGACATTTCCATATATGTTTCTAGATGTCCCACTTGCCAGCAAGTCAAAAGCAATCAGCAGAAGCTAGCAGGATTGTTGCAACCGCTAAGGGTTCCAGGTTGGAAGTGGGACCAAATTTCTAGGACTTTATTGATGGCTTGCCCCAAACTAGAAAAGGCAATGACAGTGTATGGGTGATTGTAGATCGCTTCACAAAGACCGCCCATTTCATCCCTGTCAGATCTAATAGAATAGCTCGAAGTCTGGCGCAACCTTATTTCAGAGAGATTATCATATTACATGGAGTTCCCCGTAGCATTGTTAGTGATCGCGATCCCATATTTGCTAGCAAATTCTGGGAAGCTTTCCAAGAAGAGCTTGGGACTAAATTGAATATAAGCACCGCTTATCATCCTCAGACAGATGGCAAAACTGAGAGGGTGAATCGCATATTGGAAGACTTGTTGCGAGCATGCATTCTTGATTTTAGAGGGTCATGGGAAGATCACTTGCACTTGGTTGAGTTCTCCTATAATAATAGTTACCAAGCAAGCTTGCAGATGTCGCCATTTGAAGCATTATATGGTAGGCCATGCAGATCTCCTGCATGTTGGGTGGAACCTGGTAATCGACTAGTATTGGGACCCGACATGATTCGTGGAGCATCAGATAAAGTTGATTTTATTAAGAAGTGATTGTTGGCTGCTCAAAGCCGACAGAAGAGCTATGCAGACGCACGAAGAAGGGATTTAGAATTCTCTGTTGGTGATCTTGTGTACTTGAGGGTTTCCCCACTGAGAGGTGTAACTCGATTTGGGAAGACTGGGAAATTGGGGCCGAGATTCATTGGTCCATTCCCTATTCTCGAAAGGATTGGAACTCTCGCTTACAGGGTGTAGTTACCCGACTGGTTGCTAGGGGTTCACGATGTATTCCATGTGTCTCAACTTTGGAAGCATGTTCATGATCTAAACTTAGTTGTAGAGGAAGCAGCACAACAAGATTTGGAGATTACCCCGAGATTAGCAGTGAGAAGGGAGCCAGTGAAAATTGTTGGCAAAGAGACCCGAGTACTGAGGAACAAGAGGACCCACTTAGTCAAAGTGCAGTGGAGCGGGGATTCTAGAGGCTGTACATCGGAGACTGAGGATAGCACCAAAAGGCTTATCCCAAGTGCAGAGTCGACATCTCCGAGTGACCCTTGTGTTGAGGTACATTTACAATACCCTGCATTTTCCGTTGTGTTTCCTACTTTACCATTGTTTCCTTTTTGGGGACGAAAAGCTTTTAAGTGGGGGAGATTGTAACAACCCGGAAAATCAGAACCAATTTAAATGTTTTATTTTGTCTATTTCAGTGAATTTTTAATAGTTAAAATAATTTATTTTAAATAATAACGATTAAAAATTTATTTAAATCGAAGTTAGAACGAATATATTTATTTTGATTTCAAAAGGAATTAGAAATAGTACGGTAGTTTGAAAAGTCAAAGAAGAACTTTGACTGAATGTACATGATTCAAAATTGAACGGATTTTAGTGAGACCAAATATATCTAAATCTGTTTAAAAATATTTTTCCAACGAATCTGAAAAATCGAAATTTCATAGCGGGAATAAAAAGTTATAGCCAGTTGAATAATCAGAATAGTCGCTATGGAATATAGTATAATTTATATCCCGTATAAAAAGGCCATTTTACAAACGACCTCTGTTTTTGACAAAACCACTTTTGTCGGATCCGGAATGTCAATTTATTGCTAAATTTAATTTTTCAGAATTTTTGGAATCAAATTGTGAGCGTAGTAAATTAAACTATGATTTGATAATTTCTATTGAATTTGATTGACCGTTAAAGAGGCCATTTTTCAAACGGTCTCCAAATTCGACGAAATTAATTTTATTGGGACCGTATCGTCATAACATAGCTAGATTTATTTTTTGGTAATTTTTGGAGTCCGTATGTGGCCCCGGTGAAATTAAATATACGATCGAATTAATTTAATAAAGGACTTAAATTTTAAATTAAAGAAAACATGCTGAAAACGATCGATTAGGCTGACGGAACCTAGCCCATTATATCCGGGACAGGGTCATTTGGCTAGGGGAAACATTCGTTGCACCGAAATTGGAACTGAAAAGGTTTAACGGACTTTTATTGAATTAAAGGAATTAAATAAATTAAATAAAAATGGAAATACATGTATAAATACGTGTACTATACAAACCCTAGTGCCCTATTGTATAGCTGCCACCATCGTTTATTCATGGCCGATATTGTTCAAACGATTCTTCCAAGATAACTCTCCAACCACTCACCAAAATACATCGCTCCTTTTGAGGATTCCGTAGAACTTTCTTCAAGCTTTCCATCCATACCCGAATTGCATTTTTTGGTGGAGTATTTGGCGAGAATCGTGCCCCCAAACCCATCAGGTTCCCACCGCCGCCCTGTCTCCCATACACCGCCGAGTTGGCTTAGACCCACAGCGAGCGGCGCGCCATCCTCCCCCCTTCCACGTGGCAAACTCCGATCAACACCCCGTGCCTCGTATCGGGAGCCAGAGCGAACCCTAGGTTCGAATAGGAACCTGAAACCCACGACCTTGACTATAAAGGCTAGTAGAAGGTGGAATTCTAATTATTTATTAAATTAATTTATTTTAAATTATTAACAATGTAAATTAAATCATAACTCCCTCATACTGACTCAGAACTGAACGATTTTCGAAGCATTGCGATCGTAGACCCGAGATCTACGTTTCTAGACTGACTGGATCCAATTCTGAGCTGATTAAATTTTGGCCAAATTTGCAGATCTGAACCACTCAGATTCAAACGATAGTGAGAATTCTATTTCATTTTTTTTAAATAATTAGAATAAATCAAGATTGTATTATCATCGATCCGCTGTAAATTTCTACATGCTATGCTACGTGATTTGATCTATATGTGATGTGTTAATGTAGATTTGTAGTTTGGGTGATATTGTGTTATTGTTAAATTTGCCATAAAAATAAATCAAACATTTTTGTTGTTATTTTGTTGAATAAAAATATTCAACAAAAATGAAATATCACCTTTGTTTTTGGTTGAATTAGAAATTTTAATCAAATGAAATATCACATTTGTTATTGATTGAATTAGAAATTTCAATCAAATGAAATATCACCTTTGTTATTGGTTGAATTAGAAATTTCAATCAAACGAAATATCACCTTTGTTATTGATTGAATTAGAAATTTCAATCAAATGAAATATCACCTTTGTCATTGGTTGAATTAGAATTTTCAATCAAATGAAATATCACCTTTGTTATTGGTTGAATTAGAAATTTCAATCAAATGAAATATCACCTTTGTTATTGCTTGAATTAGAATTTTCAATCAAATGAAATATCACCTTTTTTATTGATTGAATTAGAATTTTCAATCAAATGAAAAATCACCTTTTTTATTGATTGAATTAGAATTTTCAATCAAATGAAATATCATCTTTGTTATTGATTGAATTAGAATTTTCAATCAAATGAAATATCACCTTTGTTATTGATTGAATTCGAATTTTCAATCAAATGAAATATCACCCTTATTATTGATTGAATTAGAATTTTCAATCAAATGAAATATCACCTTTGTTATTGATTGAATTAGAATTTTCAATCAAATGAAATATCACCTTTGTTATTGATTGAATTAGAATTTTAAATCAAATAAAATATCACCTTTGTTATTGATTGAATTAGAATTTTCAGTCAAAATGAAAAATATCACTTGGTTATTTGATTGAAATAGAATTATCAATCAAAATGAAGTATACACTTTTATTAATTGATTGAGTTAAAATTTTCAATCAAAAGGAAATATCAAATTTTGTCATTTTGTTGAATTAGAATATTCAACAAAAATGAAATGTAAATTTCTTTCATTTTATGGAATTACTATAAAAATAGAAATTTTCATGTTCTAGAAAAAATAAGAACATTACATTAAAATGTTCGCATTTTTAATATAATGTTAGAATATAGAAAATGCACATGTTTTGAATAAAAACATGATTTCATTAAAAATTTACATTTTTAATGTCAAGAATATAAAAATAGAAAATGCACATGTTTTAAAATTAAAACATGATTTCATTAAAAATTTACATTTTTAATGACAAGAATAGAAAAATAGAAAATGTTCATGTTTTGAATAAAAACATGATTTCATTAAAAAAATTCATATTTTAGTGTCAAGAATGAAAGTAGTGAAAAGTGTTCATGTTTTAAAATTAAAACATGATTTCATTAAAAATATACGTTTTTAATGTAATGTTAAAAACAAGAAAAGTGTTCATGTTTTAAAATTAAAACATGATTTCATTAAAAATATACATTTTTAATGTAATGTTAAAAACAAGAAGAGTATTCATGTTTTAAAATTAAAACATGATTTCATTAAAAATATACATTTTTAATGTAATGTTAAAAATAAGAAAAGTGTTCATGTTTTAAAATCAAAACATGTTTTTCATTAAAACATCCATTTTAATGTAAAGTTAGAAATTAGTGAAAAGATTCATGTTTTAAAAAGAAAACATGTTTTACATTAAAAATTCACTTTTTAATGTAATAATAGAAATGTAGAAAAAGAAACATGTTTTAAAAATGAAAATATGTTTTATATTAAAAATTCACTTTTAATGTAATAGTAGAAATTTAGATAAAGATTCATGTTTTAAAAACAAACATGTTTTACATTAAAAATTCACTTTTAATGTAATAATAGAGGTTGGACAAACATGCATGTTTTCAAAATAAAACATGTTTACATTAAAAACTTTGTTTTTAATGAAATGGGTAAAATTACATTTATGTTTACATTGCATATATTAGAATTTATATACGTTGTTAAAATTACATTTATATTTACATCGCATATATTAAAATTTACATGCGTTGTTAAAACTACATTTATTATTACATCGCATATACTAGAATTTATATGCATTGTTAAAATTACATTTATATTTACATTTGCATTTATTAGAATTTATATGCAAAGTTGACTCGTCATTAGATTAATTTTCATGTAAATGATATGTATTTTGTTTGACAGTACATAGATATGATATGCCAAATAAAAACATTCTTTTATTTGGCATGTTAAATACGTTAGAGAAATCGTCGAATGGTTTATATATATAATTATATATATAAATTAAAATTTAACGAATCGCGTGCGGTAGTTCGCGTTTCGAAATCGTAACTTTAAACGATTATACCGAAAGATCCAACCGTCATATTTTCCCAAAACTGGAACCTTTAGGACCACTTTGGGAAGATCTTTCCAACGGTACAAACTTTTTTAAAATCCAATGGTTAGATTTCGAGATAAGTGTAAATCAAATTTTGATAAAAACAGCGCCAGGGCCGCCTATTGACCCGAAGCATCGTTAAATTAATTTAGCTATTTTTATATAAATAAAAATAGCGTTAAATCGTTATTAAATATATTTACGATATGAAACGTTTTTAAACTATATATATGTGAGAATCATTTGAAAAGACTGAGTTCAATCTCATTTCAAATGATTTTACAACGATTTAAAATAAAGATATTGAAGACGGCGATTGAAGACCGGTGATCTTCACATCAAAAGGATAACTACTGATGCCCGACATTGGTTAGCTCCCAGTAAAGGTTTAAAGTGGTATTTATCCAGATGTACTTGTTGATTGCCCAGATATGCGAGCACCTCTCTTCCGTATTGGACATACGGGACGAGGAATAAGGTGACTCCGGTTTCGTTCAGACCCAGAACGGACTTGTAAATGGATGTGTGTCCGACATTGGATTTCATTCCATGTAAATTGATTTCTATTTAATATATATCTGTTGGTGGTGGAAAATTCTATTCTCTCGCTTAACACCCTTCTCTGAGACGCATGAGCTCAAAGGTTATATATTGGTAGTTATCGATCGCATGGCGTGAATTGTCACTGTGACATGCCAAGATGCAATTGATCGAGGCTTTTGTTGAAAAGTAGAGCCTTGTGGATGATGATCAAAGCTTAGCCTATTTTGGCATAGCTTTGTGTATAACGTTACCTCGCGAGCCTCACACCCCTGTAGAGTCAGAAATGGGACAAGGGAACGCAGGGAGTGCATACGTTTCTTTCTAGCTAGAAGTGGTATCAGGGTTTTGCAAGCCCTGACATTTTACTTATGTGGTTGATGGAATGAGGCGCCTCGAATTTATTGGCCGATTGTGACCATTTTATAGGTTCAATAGGACCGGGAAACGTGTGTTCAAGAATTGCCAATCCATTGAAGTATTTGTGGAACGGCCCTGTAGGATCCAAGGGTTCGCCAGCGTCCAAATCCTAAGACATTGCTAGAGTATCTCGAATAGGTTAGGAGATCGTCCCTAGCCTTGACTCATGATGGAAACCCAATCACTAATATGACCTTACGGTTTTGATTGTAAACCTATGTATGGCGACATAGTATATGGTAGCTATGCCGTCTAGGATTGATACATTTACTTTGAAGTACTTCTGAAACCTATTAGACACTAATAATAATATTAAAATATTATTTTCTACATATCAAGCATTTTTTATCATTATAAGGTAAAGCTCTATCCTCCGGTTTGCGTTGCATTGTGTGATGGGACTTGAGTCTTATAATGATTTCATTTTCTAAAAAGTATTGCGTTGTTTTTGAAATAATTTTTTTATTAAACATATGCACTGGCAATCCAATGGAGTAAACCCGTTCCGCATTAGCGGCGTGGTCCTGTGATTAGCCATATTGTTAGTTAAGAAAGATTTCTCATACCAGTCCCATGACTGACTCGTAGTTTGTTTCACTTTGCAAACTCGGGTGCCCTCTTTCTACACGGGCAGCCAAATGACAGGTTTAGATATGGAAACATTCTGGACTGGAGCTTGCTAAGGAAGGAGATGAAGAACCTTTTTCTTTTTATCCTTTTATTGTTTCTTGAGACATGTAGACATTATTGATCTTTGATGTATTTGGTGGAGATTGAGACTTATTTCTTTCCTTGTTGAGACTTCTATTTTGCAAAGTGTATCCTGTACTGCGTACTCTGATGTCTTTGATGTTATGTTGAGATGACATTCTTATTTCCGCTGCAATAATTTATGTGTTATGTTATTTTCTGAGATCTGTTATTGTTGTAATTATGTTTTGCTCCTATGATTATCCTTACTTTCGTAGCACAGAAGTTTGGCGTCGTCACAGAAACTGCTGAGTATCCAACTGATGCTAAACACATTTACAAAGAGACGATTATTCAAAATCAAGCGAAAATATTCAACAATCAAAAGAAGATCAATAAGAAACTTTCCAAAATATCCAAATTCATGGTCAAGATGGGAAGAAAGCTTGGAATTTCATCTTCCTCACCATCGTCTGAAAACTAGGCCATCTAGTTTAATCTATCTTTATGTATTCATTTAAATTTCCTTGTATTTGCTTTCAAATCTTGTATTTAAGTGTGTCTTGATTAGTTGGATGTATTTGCTTTCTATTAAGTAATGAATGGAGTTTTATTTATGATAAAATCATCTTTATGTCTCTTTAAAAACTTTAGAACCAGCTATAATATAATAGAGTTCAAAAGAACTCAATATTTGAAAATTTCCAAATTTTTTACAATAGTAACATAAAAATAAGTACATGTCGACATATAACTACCAGATTTTCAAATTGTTTCAATTTTTAAAATTAAAATAACTACTTATATCCATTCAAAATCCAACGAATTCCAGACCCTATTTAGGTCTATTTCTTCCGGAAAAATTCATTATTCTATTTATCCTTCTTCCTTATTCATTTCTACTCAAAACTATGGCAAATCCTATTCATAATCATAGTGAAAATATAAAAGAAACCTTGAATTCTTTCAAAAATATCCTCTCTATCATTCTACGAAACCAGCCTCATCTCGAACTAAGTCAAATAAAGATGTTTGAACAACAAGAAAAGCATTTTGATGCAATGCGGTGGCTAATCTCCTGTCTTTGCAGAGATGAAGATAGTAATCTTGCAAAGGCTCTGCCAACCAAAGAAGATGAGGATTGGGAAGTCATTAAGAAGGATCTTATCTTTGGAAAAGACGGTTGGGTTGATGTCCCAAGAAAAATTTAATTATTCGATATGATTTGATTGATTTGTTTGAATTTGATTTGGATTCTATGAATTGAAACTTGTATATATATATATATATATATATATAAAGACATATGGTGTGGTGTGATTTGATTTGATTTCGTTTGCATATATATAACAAACAAACATATGTAATTATAATACATGGATTGGTTTGTATATTGCTGGGAATTATCATTGTAGGTTTGTATAGATTAAGGGGGAGTATTCTTACGTTGAATTAGTTATAGATTAAGGGAATATCATAATTAGGTTAGTGACTTAACGTTCTATTTAGATAGCTATATAATTTAAGGGGAGTACCTTTATAATTTCATTTTGATAATGAGTATTTGAAGGGTCATCATCAATAGGTATATACAGGTATGATATTTTATAAACTAAGGTTGTCATCATCAAAAAGGGGGAGATTGTTGGAGAATGAAGTTTTGATGACAACAACCTTATTTCAATATTAACTGATGATAAAATATATACTAACACTTTTGTATAAAATATATATATATACACACACACACATATGCATGATTTATATACAGGAAATATAACTGAAGACTGTACAATTTAAAGATATTAGAGATTCAGAGTTTAGAGAAATTTCAAGACTCATGAATATTCAAGATTTCAAAACTAATATAGTTATAGAGTCTAGATTATGTAACACTCTAAATAGCACTCCAGGTTCAAACTCAAATTTTTATTTTCAAATACTGTTTTCAAATTCTATCTTCGATCCTCTCTATTTTATTTTCTATCCTTTCTGTTTTCCTTTCTTGCTTTACTTTTGTTTTCAAACTCAAGTTTTATAAGTTTCATATATTTATACTTTTATACA
This sequence comes from Allium sativum, assembly GCA_030737875.1. Classification (NCBI taxonomy): domain Eukaryota; kingdom Viridiplantae; phylum Streptophyta; class Magnoliopsida; order Asparagales; family Amaryllidaceae; genus Allium; species Allium sativum. Next base: position 489,602,268 of record CM060916.1, read on the forward strand.
CTTTATATTTATGTATTTTAATTCTATAATTTTACAAATATGTTTATAAGGTTTATATTTATGTTTCAATATGATTTCCTACTTTATAATATTTATTTATAACACTATATTTTAATTCAAGAATTTCCAGAATTATATTTTTATTAAAACACGTGAAAAATGCTCAAAAATTAATTTTACACTATATGTATGTCGGCATATAAAAAACTCTATGTCGACATATAACTGTCATTTTTCAATTTTGAAAGGAAGTGTCTTTTCACTAATTGTGATGGTTTTGAAGCGTGGCATCCTTTCATACACTATAATAAGGGCTTAAATTCGATTTTTTTATCATCTCTTCTTCTCTAACTTCACTCACTTCCATTACACCATTATTCTTAATGATTTTTATGATTTATACACTTATACTCTACCGAATTCAATTCCGTTTTGATCAAACTTCTTCTGTTTACACTCTCTACTCTTTACTCTCTGAATTAAGTGCTATTTAAGAGTTATAGGGCTTTTTGTAATTGTTTGGGTTGAGTAAAGGAATCGGTGGTATCCCTTGTAACCGTGAAATCAAGGACGGGTAATCAGTGGTATCCCTTGTAGACATGAAATCAAGGAAGGTATACTTGATCAAGTGTGTGGGCGGAAATGGTGGTATCCCTTGTAGCCGTGAAATCAAGGAGGGTTGTAATTGGATTTTGATATAGTAATAAAAATCTACGTAATCAGTGCTACTAAGCACCGTCTGCATCCTAGTATATATATAAAACTAGAAAAGAAATTGAAAGGTGAGAAATTCTCACATATAGCTATCCTAGCTCCACGGCACTTCTTTTGCAGGAAATCTTCATCGCTATCGCATCTTCGTCATCTTTATTGCCCGTAGCCACTACATATATAAAAATCATATTTTTACATCGATGTTCGATATATATAAAAATCATATTTTTACTTTGCTATTCAATATATAAAAATCGAATTTTTACTTCGCTATTCAATATATAAAAATCGAATTTTTAAATCTGAAGTTTAACATATAAAAATCACATTTTTAAATCTGAAGTTTAACATATAAAAATCACATTTTTAAATCTGAAGTTTAATATATAAAAATCATATTTTTAAATCTGAAGTTTAATATATAAAAATCATATTTTTAACTCGAAGTTCTATATATAAAAATCATATTTTTAACTCGAAGTTCTATATATAAAAATCATATTTTTAACTCGAAGTTCTATATATAAAAATCATATTTTTAACTCGAAGTTCTATATATAAAAATCATATTTTTACATCGATGTTCTATATATAAAAATCATATTTTTAACTCGAAGTTCTATATATAAAAATCATATTTTTAACTCGAAGTTCTATATATAAAAATCATATTTTTAACTCGAAGTTCTATATATAAAAATCATATTTTTAACTCGAAGTTCTATATATAAAAATCAAATCTTTTTTTTTTTTTTTTTAAAGCTCTTGTCTTTTTATTTTTAAAGATCTAAACTTCTTCATTTAAAAACTGAAATTGTGACAACCCCAAACTTCCACAAGTGAAAGCAAGGAGAAATCATTTGGAATACAACATAAATATAGTACAACAAGTCACAGAAAAACAACATAGCACAGGAAATCCATATAATAACAACATTATAGCAGCGGATATACAATGTCATCAGCAATAGAAAATCCACAGTCACAGAATCTAAATTATTACAGCAAGTTTTCAGAGAATTGCATAAGTTCCAACTCCAAAATAAAGAACGTGGAATGGAGATAAGTCTGAAAATAAAAGGAAAGAAAAATGCGATAAGCGAAAAGATAGGTCTTCAAAGCTCCATCACCTTATCTTCACCCAAAAGCAACTCCAAGCGAAAAGATAAAAGTAGCTCCAAAGAAACTCCAAGCAGAAAAAGAACCTGTCTACTTGGCTGCCCGTGTAGAAGAGAGGGCACCCAAGTTTGCAAAAAGGTGAAACAAACAATGGGTCAGTCGTGGGACTGGTGTGGGAGTTCTTAACTAAAATTACTCATACTAATAAGGCAAATCCAAGGACCACGCCGCTAACGCGGAACGGGTTGTACCAATGGATTGCCGTGCATAACTACAGTGTCAGTACAAATAAATAAAACGTAACACAGCGCAATGTCTTTTGAAAAATGGAACCACCATAAGACTCAGGTCCCATCACACAATGCAACGCACACCAAGAGGATAGAGTTTTACCTTATGGTGGTTAAACATGCTAAATACGCCAAATACGAAACCAATACTATTATTAGGGTGCATATATTTTAAAACAATTCAAAACAATGTATTAATCCTAGGAAGCATAGGTACCATATATTATGCCTCCAATACTAGTAATACAAATCAAATCCGTCGGGGTCGTATTGGAAATTTGGGTTCCATCATGAGTCCAGGCTAGGGAGGACTCCTTACCGATTCGAGACACTCTAGTTAATGCCCCAGGATTACCCGCAGTTAACCCTTGGAAATGGCAGGGCCGGTCCTCACATACAGCTTTGAGGATTAGTTATTCCTAAGCACACGTTTCCCGGTCCTATAGGACCTATCCGAGGCGCCTCATTTCATCATCCTCCAGAAAGTAAAATGACTACTAACTAGAAAGAAACGTGCTACTTTCCCTGCGTTCCCTTCCCCCTTTTTAGACTCTACCGGTTTGTGAGACTCGTGAGGTCATGTTCTTCATACCACAAGGTTCTGCTTTTCAACAAGAACCCTGATCATTTCATCTTAGCACGCCACACCGTCATTCCATACCGTACCACCGACCATCAGTCAATATATAAACGGGTGTTAAGTAGAGAACGAATTCTCTACCACCAACATTTTTATATTAGCAGAAAATCGACAGCATGATATTTAATGGGATACGGTGTCAGACATGCCATCCATTTACACCCATGCTCTAGGTCTGAACTAGGGTCAAACCCGTGAAATCAACGCGTACGTTTGGGCAATTACCCCGACTCGTAAATCGGGAGCTACCCAATTCAGAGTCTTGGTCGTTGTCCATTCGAGGGAAGATTTACGGTCTTCATACGCCGTCTTCATATTTAGATTCTTGAAATCGTAAAATCGTTTGGAATGGGATGAACCCGGACTTCCCAAACAATCTCGCGTTCATAATTTAGAGAAAAACACATTTCATGACGTTATGTTGTCTTATAACGATAAATCCTTGTCTTAATTATTTAATATAATTAATTTCTTTAATTAACGACGCTTCAGGTCAAAGGCGACTCTGGCGCCGTTTTCCATCCATTTTGATTTTTACTTTTCTCAAGATCTAACCGTTTGATTTTAGCGTAGTTTATATTGTTGGAAAGATATTTCCAAGACGGACATAGCGGTTTCAGTTTTGGGAAAATCCGACGGTCGGATCTTCCGGTATAATCATTTGAAAGTTCGATTTCAAAACGCGAACTACCGCGCTCGATTCGTTATATTTTGATTATTTATATAAATATATATATATATATATATATAATTAGTTCGTTTAACTCATCGCCCTTATATATATAATCTCCTTCCCCTCTTAACCTTTACTTTTCTACTTGCATTACAATTTGTTTAGAATTAGACGATGATCCTTTTCTTTTAATCTACCACCATTTTTTTTTTTTTTTTATATATTTTTCAATTTACATTTGAAAATGTAAATTATAACGTACCATTCCTTTAATTCTTTGTATATTTCTTTTCCCATTACATTTTGAACAATGGACATTTTCTTTGTTGCAACCCTTATACATCATAAATAATGTAAATCTTCTCCTACGTTTCATTTCCTTTTATTTGACAAAATATCATTTTATGCAATGCAAATTCCTATTTTTCTATTTTGACAAAATAACATTTTATGCAATGCAAATTCCTATTTTTCTATTTTGACAAAATATCATTTTATGCAATGCAAATTCCTATTTTTCTATTTTGACAAAATATCATTTTATGCAATGCAAATTCCTATTTTTCTATTTTGACAAAATATCATTTTATGCAATGCAAATTCCTATTTTTCTATTTTGACAAAATATCATTTTATGCAATGCAAATTCCTATTTTTCTATTTTGACAAAATATCATTTTATGCAATGCAAATTCCTATTTTTCTATTTTGACAAAATATCATTTTATGCAATGCAAATTCCTATTTTTCTATTTTGACAAAATATCATTTTATGCAATGCAAATTCCTATTTTTCTATTTTGACAAAATATCATTTTATGCAATGCAAATTCCTATTTTTCTATTTTGACAAAATATCATTTTATGCAATGCAAATTCCTATTTTTCTATTTTGACAAAATATCATTTTATGCAATGCAAATTCCTATTTTTCTAACTTGACAAAATATCATTTTATGCAATGCAAATTCCTATTTTTCTATTTTGACAAAATATCATTTTATACAATGCAAATTCCTATTTTTCTATTTTGACAAAATATCATTTTATGCAATGCAAATTCCTATTTTTCTAACTTGACAAATGCATAAAAATATTATTTATCCTCCAATGCACTTTTGTTTCAATATGGCAAAGATATTATTGTTACCATACGATGAAAATTTCAATTCTAACATTTAAAAAAAAAAGTATTTTTCTTTTTTTCATACGGTGTTCATTTTCTAATATTGACAAAGATGTCAATTACATACGGTGCTCATGTTCTAATTTTAATATTGACAAAAATGTCAATTACATACGGTGCTCATGTTTTAATTTTAATATTGACAAAAATGTCAATTACATACGGTGCTCATGTTCTAATTTTAATATTGACAAAAATGTCAATTACATACGGTGCTCATGTTCTAATTTTAATATTGACAAAAATGTCAATTACAATTACATTGCCAATTTGTTCCCAAAACTTACTGTCAAAACACTACGCTACATACAACGTCAATTTTTACATGTCATAACATCGCAAAAGATATGGTCTCAATTTCTTGTGTCATAACATCGCAAAATATATGGTCTCAATTTCTTGTGTCATAACATCCAACAATTTATGGTGACAATTTTTATCATGTCATAACATCGCAAGTATAATGGTGTCAATTCATCGTTATAGCATGGCAATTATAATGGTATCGAATCCATCGTTATAACATAGCAAATGAGATGGTATCAAATCCATCGTTATAGCATAGCAAATGATGTGATGTCCAATTTCTAACCACATATACTCTTAACAATTTGTTTATTCAAAAATAAATTTGTGGTTTAGATCTCTCACCTTGATTGGATAATAAATATAATAAATCCAATTAAATTTTCAGAATGCTCCAATTGATTTCAGCAGCATCCACTCGTAGCCACGGTCCTATTGGTTCTGAAAATTTCAGAATCCGAATTCATACGAATAAGTTATCAACGTTTTAATAGAACTGACTTTTCACAACTGTTTCTGTCACGACCAGAAGCGTTACAAAATCTGAACTAAAATATACCTTTGAATTTTCAGAATTCGTTCAAATCTTTGGATCCAGTTTTCGCGAGCTACAGGCGATGAAATCGCGAACCGTTTGTTGGACGTCGACCGGCTACGAGAGAGCTACGCGCGCCGGAAAGGGGAGGGGGTGCGGCTGGACGTGGTGGGGCCCACGGCCGTGCGTGCGGCGGTTGTTCGGGGCCACGCTGGCGGCGGTTCAGGCGATGGTTCGGGTTGGGGGTGGTACCAACGTGAAGGGCTCAGATTTCTCTTCGAATCGGTATATGGTACGTTAAAATCCGTAGAGTATTGGAGGAGAAATCGAAGATCAAAGTTTTGATAGTTAATGGGTTCGGCGGCAGTAAAATGAACGAAGAGGAAGAAGACTGTAGCGGCATACGGTCCGTATTTATACATGTATTTTAGGGTTTTCTAATTATTAATTAATTAATTAATTAATTAATTTATCCGAGAAATTACAATTTTCTCATATGATCTCTGATTCGCGCTCAACGACTGTCGATCTTAACATTTTCATGCCTTCTGAACGCGATGGTGCTATCCCCATGGTCCAATTCTGAAGTTACAGACTGGTTTTATTTTATTTTCAAATTAAGTCCTTAAATTTAAATTCGAACGTACATTTTAATTTCCTGAGGCCACATACTGACTCGGAAAAATCCAGAAAAATTATTTTTGGCATCGTGATGACGATACGGTTCTAACAAAGCCAGTTTCATCGAATTCTGAGACTGTTCGAAAAATGGCTATTTTCAAGCTGTTCAATTTCAACTGTTTCTGACCAAACACAGTTTCTTACGCCACGCTCACATATTAAATCGAAAAATTCTAAAAATTGAAACTTAGCCATATTATGACATTCCGGATCCAATGAAAGTGGTTTCGTCGGATTCCGAGGTCGTTTGCAAAATGGTCATTTTCAACTGCTTCAAAGTTATTTAAAATTAGAAATTTTAAATTTTGACTCAAAACCCAACAAAATATCTTAAAATAAAATTTTCAAACTGGTTCAGATTTTCGGGTCATTACAGAAATTAACAAGGTTGTTGTATATAACGGTGTTGTATACACAATTATATGACTTTTGTTTGATGATAACAACCAAATATATTTTTATTATAAATGTGTTTGGTACTGTACTGTTATAAAATACGACTGTACTGTTATATATATACATCACAGCAATGAATATAATATTTATATTTAAATAAAATACGACTGTACAGAAATTCAAATATTAACACGGTATTTTATTTAAATAGAATATTTTATTTCAATATTCAAACAGTACAACTATTTGTAACTCCACTATTTATACATTCACAGAATATTTGTACTTGTATAAACAGAATAGAATAGACAAGTTCGTTTGACAACAATAAAATGATATTTTATTTCAATCAAACTTGTTTATTACAAACATCAGTACATTTCATATATATATATAGCTCCTCACAGCAACACTCATACATTCATTCAGTTTACATTTCATATATATCCATTTTCACTTGTATATACAGACTCATACATTCATTGACAACACACACTGTCTTCTTATCTTCAGCTTTCAGTCCAGTCATCACAGTCAGTCCAGTCATTCCTGCCTACCTGTCACATGTGAAACACACACACAGTACACTGCAATAGAAATAAAACAGAATATATGCAAATATAAATTTTATTTTTAAAATTTTATTTGCCTCAGTTTTCTGGTGTGTTTCTCATCATTTTTCATGACTTGATCTGAATTATAAAACCATCAATCTGTGTCTAGACAGCTTGTGATATTCACAGTGATACACTGTAAATACCACAAGACAGACAGTATGTATATATAGTGCAGGGACAGGAAAATTTTGTCTGATGGCTGCATATACACACGTGTATAAATACACGTATGCACTGCCTCGCCAATCAGTGCGCAACTGAGGAGTAGCCACATGGACCTGCTCAACTCAGTGCAATAAACAAAGTCAAAACAGCCCAATCAAGCGTCGAGCCATGTCAAAGTCAAACCATGGTCAAACAAGACATCACATCAATGAAGAAATGGGTCAACAACAAAGAAAACTCAGCATAATCAATGGTCGAGGCAGTGCAAAATCATAATGGAGTGTGCACAGCATTTTCAGAATGGTTCAAAGGTGCAACTACACAAATGAGTCGAGGCAGACCATTTATTACAGCATCTACAAACAGTGAAACAAGGTTAAGCAAGCTCAAGACAGTTAAATGGATAGTGAAAAACATGAGCAACTTTGCACAGTCAAAACAGTGGAGCAGCAGTGACTATGATGAACAATGTGAATCCTGGTACTATGTGTACTATGGTACAGCAAACAACTAGGTCGATTTCAAGTGTTCAAGTCAACATGTTCATTAAAGCAACATGAATGTACAACCTAAGTTCATGGTGATCAAGTTCTTAATCATTGCTGTGATGGTGGAGCAGCATGACAACTAATGGTGCAAATCATAGCATCAAGCATGAATACACATAAATGTACACAGGCAAGAATCAATGTACACAGCAGATATGCAGATGGTCCAGCAAAGCAAACAATCTCAGCTTAAATTCAAGAATTTCAAAGTAGCAGTTTTTACAAAGGTGATAGTTCAAAATGTTCAAGAATGTGTACACAACAAAGAAGTAGTACATGATAAAGCAACAAGACAGCCTAGTTTCAAAGGCATTAACATAACATGGTAGAGCAGCAGCAAAAACAGACAAGGGGACAACACAAACAAGAATGAAGACACAACAAAGTTAACACATGATGATGACACAGTGGAGCATATACACAAAGCAGCAATGCTCAAAACAGAACAATGAAATTTGGGTCATGATTCAGCAAAGTGGTGCAACACAGTGCATGTGTGTGTACACAAGTGAATGACTCAAGCTCAAGCCAACGGAAAATTATCAAGGCAAAATGATCAATATCAGTTTTCAAGTGGTCGAGCTCAACAGTGAAAGTCAACATGAACCAACATGATCAAGTATGGTCAAGCAATAGCATGGACATAGTGGGATAAACAAGTGGTGCAACATGCAAAGCAGTCAAGACAAGAAATCAGGAAGCTTCAGATTAAAGATTCATGTGTATAATGTGAATGCACATGTGCATATGAAATATGCAGTTTTTAAATGGGATTGCATAGGAATTTACAGAGGATTTTTTTTTTTAATTTAAGACAACATTTCAAAACAAATTTAAATCCAGAAAATCATATTAACTGTTTCCTGTTTTTGATTCAATCAGAAAAACCATTCAAGGCAGGTAAATATATGGAAGGAGATTAACTGGAAAGCTAAAATCGAGCAAGGCAACAGAAAGGGATTTTCTTTAATGCCAAGAAATCCATTTCTAAACCGAGACAGTCACAAAAGGAAATCACAAATGTTTTGTTTGATCAAACAAATCTCGCAATCTTTTTTTTGGCAAGAATAATTCAAATCAAATTCCAGAACTTATTCAAGGCAGTCCAGAAAGTCATCAAGTAAAATCTCAATCGAAGGAACCAAAAGAGGCAACGCAACAAATCAGCCATGTCATATATTGAAATCAGAGTGATTTAGGGTTTTCTATTTTTTACCCTATTTAGTCACACCAAATTCATCATCGGCAAATATAGAAGATCGAATTCCACAAAATCAGATCGAATCAACGTTTTTGAAATCAGAGCGCAATTAAAGGATTTCAAAATCCTATATTTACATCAATTACATCATCGGCTAAGTGAGAGAAAATGGAAAACCCACAAAATCAAATCAAACAATAAAATCCGAATTACTCACAAATTTTAGGGTTTCGTTCAAGTGAGAACTCCAGCAAATCGACATCAGCACGCAAGCTACAAAGACAAGAGCCATCAGAGATCAAATTTCCAGTAGCATCAATTTCGATTTGGGAATCGATTTCAGAAACCCTAGAATCGCCGCCGCCATTTTTTTTCTCCAGAGCAAAAACAAAAGTGATCGGGCAAATGAACAAATGGGCCGGCCAAGATAAAAAGGGATTTTGGTTTTGTTTAAAGGGGATGACCCCTTTAATATAAAACTTGTTTTTTTTTTTTTTTTAAGAATTAGGTTTTACATTTTTTTTTCATTCTGTTGTCTTTTAAATTGTGTTGTAAAATCATTTCTGAACAGTTCTAGGTCTGTAAAATCTAGGGGGATTTAGTCAAGGAGTTGACTGTCAGTTTCAGAGTCTGTAAATCTGAGTTACGAGTTACAGGGTTTGTAATTCGGGAAATCTGATCTAGGGGTTTAGATCAGACTACGGTTTTGAGCGTAGGGTTAGAATAGGAGCAGGGGTTTGCGAGTGTACATGGTCTTGTATGCGGGAACTGTTCTATCACCTAGTAGAAACCTTAGTAATGCAGCAGTAGGCAGGGTTTTGCCGAAGCTGGGTATATCTGTGTGTGATTTATTTTCTGCATTTCAGTTTCTGCTATTTTCTGTGATCAGTTTATTATTATATATCTCGTTAAGTTTTTTAATTCAGTTAAAAACTGTGAAAAACCCTATTCACCCCCCCTCTAGGGTTATTCTAGATCCAACAAGTGGTATCGGAGCCTGGTAATTTCATTAACTCTAGAGAAATGGTGAATCCTAGTTGTCAGTCCATAGAGAGTCAGTCTAGTCATATTCCATCTATTTTCAATGGTACATATTTTTTAAATTGGAAATCAGAAATGAAATCTTATTTAAAATCTGTTGATATGAAATGTTGGAATAGTATTAAAAATGGGTATGATATTGTAAGTAGGGTTGATATTGAATTTAATTTACATGCTACTCATATTTTATATTCGTATATTGATGATATTCAATATAGCCTTATTTCTCATTGTTTGACTGCGCAGGAAATCTGGCAGACTCTCAACACGCTATATGGAAAAATTGACAAATGCACAAAATCCCAGAAAGATAACTCGGCTTCAGATTTGTGCCTGACAGGTTGTACAGATGGAAATCCAGATGGAGACTCAACAGGAAATATTTCTTTGATTCACCGTTTAAATGGTTTAACTGAATCTGTTGAGAAGTTAAAATCTAAAAATAAACTTCTGAAATCTGAGAAGCTTGAGTTGATCTGCAAAAATAATGTTTTGGAATCAAAACTCAAAAACATTAAGAATTCTTCAAATTCTAATTGCAAAAATTGCTTAAAATTGAAAACCAATCTTGTTCATCTCAATAAAAATATTCAAAAGTTTGAAAAGGAAATTCTGATCTTAAAAGAAAACAAGATTGAGTTATCAAATTTGAACAATCTTCTACAAAAGGAATTTGAAATTTTTAAGACTGATATATATTCCAAATTTGAAATTGCTGAAAATGAAAATTTGGAGAAAAGTGGTTTAATTTTGAAAGAACTTGAAAATGAGATTGAAAAATCCAAGAAGTTTGAGTCGGAAAAGCAAAAACAATTTGAACTTGAAATTTCCGAATCCCAAGCCAAAATTAGATCGTTAGAAAATGAGAATTTGGTTTTGAAACAGACCAATGCTGAGCAGATGATCGCTATAAATAATTGCTCAAATTTATTAAAAGAAAATAGCGATCTAAAATCCAAAATTCAACGATTAGAATCAACATTGGATAAATTTTCTAATGGGGAAAAATCGTTGAATATGCTGTTACAAAACCAAGTTTATCGTGGAAATAAATCTGGACTTGGATTCGGGAAAAATGATGTTTTTAGAAATCGAAATTCTTGTGACTTTAAAAATCCCTCAAATCACTTTAGAAATGTTTGTTTTGAAAACTTTAACTCTGAAAACTTCAAAGGATTTGTAAATCACAATCGAAATGAGGATTTGTTTTATAACAAACCATTTAAACCTTCTTGGATCTCAAATGAAAATAAAACGGGTTTTGTTAAATTCAAATCGATTTGGGTTCCTAAGGGTACAAAAGTTATTTCTAATGGTTTGTTGTATAAGCAAGTCTGGGTACCAAAACAAATGAATACAACTGTGAGTGGTTTTACTAATTTTGTTCGACCACTTGATCATCTCAATCATTAGGTACCAAAGGAGGCTGAGGAACAACTGTGCTGAAAAGAGAAACGGATTCAAACTGCTTCATATCACAGAATCATTCACAGTTTCTTAGCCACATCTGTTGGGTTAGAGATTCTGCTTTACATTGGATTCTGGTATGATCTCTAAACTCACCTTTGTATATTCTCTTTGTTTGTTTTTTATTTTCTGTGTTTATTCCTTCCTCTATCCCCTTCTGTTTTTTTTATTTGACACTGCCATATTCTTCTTTGTCTGTACTTCTTAAACTTCCAGTTGCAGAATTAATGATTTTCTGGAATTTTGTCCTACTTGTATAAAATCATCATGTGTTAATCATTTCCATATCCTGAGTTTGAACTAGTATATATCTGCAATTGTTTTGAAGTTTATTTTCTGATTATTGAATTCATAACAGTGTTGATGCATTCATATCATATCTTGAACACTGTTAACTAGAATTCTAAATTTTTGAAGATCTGAATATTTAATGAAATGTCACACACCTTTGTTGTTCTGAGTTTATTCTAATTCATTTTAGAAAAGCTCAAAATATTATACTCATTACAACACTCTGTTATTTATCAGTTGTGATAATTTCATTGATTTTCAGATTGGCTTGTATCAGTGATACATCTTGGAATTCATTTTTTTTTCATGATCATTATATTGAAATATGTTTGTTTGAAATCATCTGAAATTCTAGATATTTTGAATATCACACACCTCTTATTTTTTTAAATTTGTCAATCTTGTGTGACTGATTCATTATATCCCGAAACTTTACATTGATTCATGTGATTTCAAATAAATTATCCCGATCATGAATGTTTTCAAATTTGATGTAAATGACCTGAAATTTCTCTTGGGCTTGTCGGAAATAGTTTTGAGAAATTCTTGAAAATAATCTTTTTGAAAATGGTCTTTGAAAATCATTGTTATTTCATGATTATTTGATTTGAATATATGTTTGTTTAAAATCATTTGAAATTATTGATTTATTGGATCTCACACATATCTTGAATCTGAAATATAACCTGGTGTGATTGATTCATTAAATCCTAATACTTTCACATTTCTTCAAATGATTTAAAATAGAGTATTTTTGCAAATCTTGGATCATGAACCACCTTATGTGACCAACATCTTGACAAGCCTGTTGTGATACTGATTTCTATGTGCTGCTCTGATTATAAGAAATTGATTTGTAAATATATTTTTTGGACTGCTTGATTTGGTATCAAAGATTTATCGTGTTCTGATAAATGAAATTTGTGTGCTTGAGTTGCTTGCTTTGTAATTAAGTTTTTTTTTGTTGACTGAGGTATCATTTGTTTGCCACCGGGGTGTCATTAAAACCCTCGAGAAAGCGAGAACATTTGATATCAGAAGCGCCTTATATTTGTCTCATTCATCTGTTCTGATTTTACACTTTGTAGAGACACCATGTGGTATCAGTTTAAAAGTGCTGCATATTTTTTTTTTGCTGTATATATATATTTTTTCCCTCTTGTCATGTATAGATCAGCATATTACACTTATAATTGATTTTCAATTTTAAAATTATTTATTGATTATTCTTTCAGAAATTGAAATCAATATCCAAATTAAACTGTATTTATAAGTCATCAAAATTATAATCAGATTTAGAAATTGTGATGAATTGTGACTGCAGTATGTTTCACAACAAGAGAGAATTTTATTTGGATTTTCATGATGGTTGAATATTTATTATAATATCTTTGAACTGGCAATTATTTCACGATCATACTCATTATCTATCACCATTCTACCATCCATGATAATTTTTTTAAATGTGGAGAGTTAATATTTTAAATAAATAAAAAAATATTTTTTTTAATAAACAGTGGAAATTTGTGATAAAAATGGAACTATACTATTTATTCAGAATTAGTGATATTTGAAGATTTTTCAATTATCCAGGTACAGTTTGTCATATTTCATAATATTATTAATTTAGAAATTCATTTCACATTCCATTTCTGTACCTACCACATTTCTATCATTCATATTGGTTGTATATACCGAGGATTTTTTCTATTTAAAGCTGAAAACGATAGATATTTAATTAATACATAAGTGTGTCTCTAACCTCATTTAAAAATCCAAGCTCTGGTCATGTATGGTTATGAGACAACTTATAATTTAAGCTGCGACTGACCTCATTTAAAAATCCAAGCTCTGGTTATGCATGGTCAGGGTGCTCTTAAATCAAAAGAAAAAGAAAAGAAAATAATTTGCAATAAATAAATTTTTATGTGAAATTCTCCTTGGTGTATAATAACCAGCCTATCAATCCACTTTCTAATCTGTGAAATATGTTGAAATTTTATGACGTATTATGTTTTGTTGATGGATAGCTACTGGGATTTGAAATTATCTGATTTTATCACTTAAGTTGAATTTATAATTATAGTCCAAATCCACCACTATATTTTGTGCTTTATCTTTTATGAAATTCTTTTGGAAAATATTTGAAAAATATTTTTTTTCTCTCTCCATAATATATAAAATTCATCGTAAATCCGTCATTTTCTACAATGTGAAATATGCCACCTGTTCTTAGTTTATTATGATTTTTGTTTGACTGATTGAGATTTATGATGACTGTTCTTCCTCTTAAGCTGATATAATGCTTGTAAGTCATTTTTTCATCTATATTTTAAGTTCTGTATCCTTTTGATGATAACAAAAGGGGGAGAATGGATTATATTTTGATTTATGAGTGAATATTTTATAAATATTTTTAATTTTGAAAATTCATTTCATTTTCAATTTTCACTCATGCATAGTTATAGGGGGAGTTTCTGTTGTAGGGGGAGCATTTAAATAGGGGGAGTTCAAATATACATCACAAACAAACACATTTATTATATTCAAAATCTTTTATTTGTTTGTCATCATCAAAAGGGGGAGATTGTTGTATATAACGGTGTTGTATACACAATTATATGACTTTTGTTTGATGATAACAACCAAATATATTTTTATTATAAATGTGTTTGGTACTGTACTGTTATAAAATACGACTGTACTGTTATATATATACATCACAGCAATGAATATAATATTTATATTTAAATAAAATACGACTGTACAGAAATTCAAATATTAACACGGTATTTTATTTAAATAGAATATTTTATTTCAATATTCAAACAGTACAACTATTTGTAACTCCACTATTTATACATTCACAGAATATTTGTACTTGTATAAACAGAATAGAATAGACAAGTTCGTTTGACAACAATAAAATGATATTTTATTTCAATCAAACTTGTTTATTACAAACATCAGTACATTTCATATATATATAGCTCCTCACAGCAACACTCATACATTCATTCAGTTTACATTTCATATATATCCATTTTCACTTGTATATACAGACTCATACATTCATTGACAACACACACTGTCTTCTTATCTTCAGCTTTCAGTCCAGTCATCACAGTCAGTCCAGTCATTCCTGCCTACCTGTCACATGTGAAACACACACACAGTACACTGCAATAGAAATAAAACAGAATATATGCAAATATAAATTTTATTTTTAAAATTTTATTTGCCTCAGTTTTCTGGTGTGTTTCTCATCATTTTTCATGACTTGATCTGAATTATAAAACCATCAATCTGTGTCTAGACAGCTTGTGATATTCACAGTGATACACTGTAAATACCACAAGACAGACAGTATGTATATATAGTGCAGGGACAGGAAAATTTTGTCTGATGGCTGCATATACACACGTGTATAAATACACGTGTGCACTGCCTCGCCAATCAGTGCGCAACTGAGGAGTAGCCACATGGACCTGCTCAACTCAGTGCAATAAACAAAGTCAAAACAGCCCAATCAAGCGTCGAGCCATGTCAAAGTCAAACCATGGTCAAACAAGACATCACATCAATGAAGAAATGGGTCAACAACAAAGAAAACTCAGCATAATCAATGGTCGAGGCAGTGCAAAATCATAATGGAGTGTGCACAGCATTTTCAGAATGGTTCAAAGGTGCAACTACACAAATGAGTCGAGGCAGACCATTTATTACAGCATCTACAAACAGTGAAACAAGGTTAAGCAAGCTCAAGACAGTTAAATGGATAGTGAAAAACATGAGCAACTTTGCACAGTCAAAACAGTGGAGCAGCAGTGACTATGATGAACAATGTGAATCCTGGTACTATGTGTACTATGGTACAACAAACAACTAGGTCGAGTTCAAGTGTTCAAGTCAACATGTTCATTAAAGCAACATGAATGTACAACCTAAGTTCATGGTGATCAAGTTCTTAATCATTGCTGTGATGGTGGAGCAGCATGACAACTAATGGTGCAAATCATAGCATCAAGCATGAATACACATAAATGTACACAGGCAAGAATCAATGTACACAGCAGATATGCAGATGGTCCAGCAAAGCAAACAATCTCAGCTTAAATTCAAGAATTTCAAAGTAGCAGTTTTTACAAAGGTGATAGTTCAAAATGTTCAAGAATGTGTACACAACAAAGAAGTAGTACATGATAAAGCAACAAGACAGCCTAGTTTCAAAGGCATTAACATAACATGGTAGAGCAGCAGCAAAAACAGACAAGGGGACAACACAAACAAGAATGAAGACACAACAAAGTTAACACATGATGATGACACAGTGGAGCATATACACAAAGCAGCAATGCTCAAAACAGAACAATGAAATTTGGGTCATGATTCAGCAAAGTGGTGCAACACAGTGCATGTGTGTGTACACAAGTGAATGACTCAAGCTCAAGCCAACGGAAAATTATCAAGGCAAAATGATCAATATCAGTTTTCAAGTGGTCGAGCTCAACAGTGAAAGTCAACATGAACCAACATGATCAAGTATGGTCAAGCAATAGCATGGACATAGTGGGATAAACAAGTGGTGCAACATGCAAAGCAGTCAAGACAAGAAATCAGGAAGCTTCAGATTAAAGATTCATGTGTATAATGTGAATGCACATGTGCATATGAAATATGCAGTTTTTAAATGGGATTGCATAGGAATTTACAGAGGATTTTTTTTTTTAATTTAAGACAACATTTCAAAACAAATTTAAATCCAGAAAATCATATTAACTGTTTCCTGTTTTTGATTCAATCAGAAAAACCATTCAAGGCAGGTAAATATATGGAAGGAGATTAACTGGAAAGCTAAAATCGAGCAAGGCAACAGAAAGGGATTTTCTTTAATGCCAAGAAATCCATTTCTAAACCGAGACAGTCACAAAAGGAAATCACAAATGTTTTGTTTGATCAAACAAATCTCGCAATCTTTTTTTTGGCAAGAATAATTCAAATCAAATTCCAGAACTTATTCAAGGCAGTCCAGAAAGTCATCAAGTAAAATCTCAATCGAAGGAACCAAAAGAGGCAACGCAACAAATCAGCCATGTCATATATTGAAATCAGAGTGATTTAGGGTTTTCTATTTTTTACCCTATTTAGTCACACCAAATTCATCATCGGCAAATATAGAAGATCGAATTCCACAAAATCAGATCGAATCAACGTTTTTGAAATCAGAGCGCAATTAAAGGATTTCAAAATCCTATATTTACATCAATTACATCATCGGCTAAGTGAGAGAAAATGGAAAACCCACAAAATCAAATCAAACAATAAAATCCGAATTACTCACAATTTTTAGGGTTTCGTTCAAGTGAGAACTCCAGCAAATCGACATCAGCACGCAAGCTACAAAGACAAGAGCCATCAGAGATCAAATTTCCAGTAGCATCAATTTCGATTTGGGAATCGATTTCAGAAACCCTAGAATCGCCGCCGCCATTTTTTTTCTCCAGAGCAAAAACAAAAGTGATCGGGCAAATGAACAAATGGGCCGGCCAAGATAAAAAGGGATTTTGGTTTTGTTTAAAGGGGATGACCCCTTTAATATAAAACTTGTTTTTTTTTTTTTTAAGAATTAGGTTTTACATTTTTTTTTCATTCTGTTGTCTTTTAAATTGTGTTGTAAAATCATTTCTGAACAGTTCTAGGTCTGTAAAATCTAGGGGGATTTAGTCAAGGAGTTGACTGTCAGTTTCAGAGTCTGTAAATCTAAGTTACGAGTTACAGGGTTTGTAATTCGGGAAATCTGATCTAGGGGTTTAGATCAGACTACGGTTTTGAGCGTAGGGTTAGAATAGGAGCAGGGGTTTGCGAGTGTACATGGTCTTGTATGCGGGAACTGTTCTATCACCTAGTAGAAACCTTAGTAATGCAGCAGTAGGCAGGGTTTTGCCGAAGCTGGGTATATCTGTGTGTGATTTATTTTCTGCATTTCAGTTTCTGCTATTTTCTGTGATCAGTTTATTATTATATATCTCGTTAAGTTTTTTAATTCAGTTAAAAACTGTGAAAAACCCTATTCACCCCCCCTCTAGGGTTATTCTAGATCCAACAAAGGTTTTTTTTTCTCTAAATTAACTACACAAAAGTAAATAAAATAAATGAAAAAAGAAGACTTACAACATTTTTTTTTTTAAAAAAAAAAGGGAGGGTCTTCATCATCCGGCGCTGCACTGGGGGGGGTAGCGCCGTCGTTGGTGGCAGAGGCTCGAGAGGGTTGCTGAGGTGGTGGCTCGCGATTAGGGTTTCGGGCCTAAGGATTCACGGATTTGGAGCGAGCTCTGGAGAAGGTCGGAGGGAAGGCTGACGCAGCGGAGGGGTGGGGGATCCAGGCTCGACGAGGTTGGCTCCGGCGATGGTCCACGAGGGGACTGAGCGATCGTGGGTTATTTGGGGTTTTTTTTTATTTGTTTCTGTTCGATCTGAATCGGGGGGGGGGGGGGGCAGAAGTATTAAAGGGAAGGAGGGAATATTTTTTTTATTATTATTATTCTATTTTATTTTATATTATTTAATTTCTAAAAGTTGACTTTCACATACGACCTCGAAACGAGGCCCACCGCCTGTCGTCCATAGCGTTCTACCCCCATTCCGAACACAATGGGATATGTATCGCAGGCTGGTTCGGCTGTTTGAATCAGTTTCCGTTAAATTTACATTTAACTCTCTATATTGAATTTTAAACGTACATTTCAAATTACCGGGGTCGCATACGAACTTTAAAAATTCCAGAAAAATATTTTCTAGCTTCGTATTGACGATACGGTCCTAACAAAACTAGTTTCGTCGAATTCTGAGACCGTTGGAAAAATGGCCAATTTCCAGTCGATTAAAATCAACTGAAATGGTCAAAACACGTTTTCCTTTGCCACGCTCACATATTGATTTGAAAAATTATGAAATTTGGAATCTAGCAATAACTTGACACCACGGACCCAACAAAACAGGTTTCGTCGAAATCCGAGGTTGTTTGCAAAATGTCCATTTTTAAGGGCCTGAATTCCATAGCGACTATTCAGAATTTTCAACTGGACATATCTTTTGATTCCTGCTACGAACTTTTGATTTTTCGGATTCGTTGGAAAGATATTCACTATTAGATTCCATTATTTTTGGTTTCACTAAAATCCGGATTGGTTTGCACCCGGTACATTCAATTGAAGTTTGAAATCGAATTATCGAACTACCGCGCCATTTTCAATTCTATTTATAATTATTTATAAATATTTATATTCCAACGACGACGCGTATAAATATATACGTTCTATTTATTTTCAAAATAAATTTCTCGTCGATATTATTTAAAATAATTCATTTTAAATAATAAAAACTCGCTAAAATTGCCAAAATAAAAATTTTAAACTGGCCCAGATTTTCGGGTTGTTACAATCTCCCCCACTTAAAACTTTTCGTCCCCGAAAAGGAACAAAGTCGAAAGTGGTTTGATTAATTAACTCCACGCTCGATCTGGCTTCCATTCTCCAACTCTTTAGTTCTGAGAATTTTCAAAATTTCAAAAATTTGGCTAACACCCTAAATTTTTGAAAAATTTCGCCATAACCTCCCCTGCACCGGGAGCATCGGGGAATTTCAAATAGCTTCCCCGGTCCTTCAGATCTCAAAAAGAAAAAGAAAAAGCCAAGCGGCTAGCCAATAGGCTCACAAAATCATCATCACCCAAACAAAACAGTAAATTATGTAGTAAACATGTACCTATTTGTCGGGCAACGAAAATTTTATTCTCTGCTCTAGCCTCCTTGCTATGACCTGTTCAATGATATATATGTATATGCAAGCAAATGCAACCAATTTTCAATATAACTCAATATTTGATACAATTAGGCGAAATGGCTAAAAATTAGCAAACAAATAAACCAACAACACAAACATCAATCAATTAGTGAATTAGAGTTTCAAATTCATAATTTGATATATATACAGAAAATCTTGTTTTTGATGCCAATTCACAACAATGTATTGTAGCTATATATAAGTTTTGGTTCTCACACCAGCCTAATGGAAATATATAGAAAATCACACCTTCGAAACTCGAACATAAATGTTGATGATGCGATCGCTATCATCAATATCATCTTCGGGCGACTAGAGTGTGATGCTATATCTATCCAATATATTAAAACTTTGAATACACGCGGATCAGACGTATACGCAAAATCTTTATATACTGGATTGTCCACATCAATATAAACTAAATAATCAAATACGAATAATTGATTTTAAATTTCAAAACAAAATTGTTTTCATTTGAAGAATATACCCTTCACACTCGTTCTAGGATACTACTGATCCCATCTCTAACGAGTCATCCTCGTTGGATATTACTAATCCAATATCTGATGAATTCTTTCGTATGGTTCTAATGTGTCTTGTTCTCTGAGCTTTGTAAACCAAAGCTCCGATACCAACTGTGAATACCCGCAACTTCCCCGTAAAGGAAAGCGTCGGATAGTTCGAGAACTAACCACAACAGAACGCATACAGAAGAACATTTCATTGTATATTACAACAATGCATCAGATTACAAGAATATACAGAGTATAAATGAATAAATATTACACAGAAATATCAGAGATTTAAATTACATTTAAATACATAGCAGCGGAAGATAATACAATACACAACTAAAAGTAGATATACGGATACAAAGCTTTCCGGATATCGTTCCAGCTGTAAACCAGGATCCTGTGAATATAAATCTGCAAAACCAAAACTACTAGCTGCCCGTGTCAAAATAAGGGCACCCAAAGTTTAGGTTAAAACAATAAACTCCAGGTCAGTCATGGGACTGGTGTGAGAACTAAAACAGTTATTAATCTTTGTTTTTAAAGTTAGGTAAATCAAGGGACCACGCCGTATAACACGGAACGGGTTTCCTCCCAAGAATACCAGTGCATAAAACAAACAGCGCAATGCTAAATAAAGAAAAATGAAGCTGTTATAAGACCCAGGTCCCATCACACAATGCAACGCAGCCGAGGATAGGGTTTTCCCTTATAACAGCCAAAGAATGCTTGATACGTTTAAAACAAATCATTTGATACTATAATAAGTGCATAGTGTATAAAACAACTTCAAATCATAAGTATCAATCATAGGCGACATGAGCGTCCCATGCCACTATGTCGCCATATATAGGTTTACAAATAAAACCGCAAAGTCACGTATTTGGAAATTGGATTTCCATCTATGAACCGAGGCAAAAGATAGTCCTCAACCGATTCGAGACGCTCTAGCCCGCCCCTCAGGACCCAGACTCAGGTGGGCCCTTGGAGCGACAGGGCCGGTCCACCGATGTGGATTAAAATGCCTGAACACTACGTTTCCCCACCCTATGGGGTGTAAATGAGCCTACTAAATGACTCCATCGGTTCGAGAACGACCGATCAATCCGAGGCGCCTCGCAACAGCAACAACAACATAAGTCAAACTCGTCAGGGCGTGTAAAACCACTGACGCCACTTCTAGCTAGAAAGAAACGCAAGTCCTCCCTGAGGTCCGTCTCCCGTTTTTGGTTCATACCGGGTGTGAAACTCGCGAATCAAACGTTACACAAAGCTACGCCACAAAGGCCTTGCTTTGATCATCACCACAAGACTTTGCTTTTCAACAGAAGCCTCGATCAATTGCCACTTAGGCATGCCACACAGGCAATTCACTCCATGCGTTTGATATCCATCAATATATAACCCCTGAGCTCGTACGTCTCAGAGAAGGGCGTTAAGCAAGAGAATAAATTCTCCGCCGCCAAATAGATATATATTTAATAGAGATCAATCACACAGACTAAAATCCAATGTCAGACACACAGTCCATTTACAAGTCCGTTCTGGGTCTGAACGAAACCGGAGGCACCTAGTACCCCGCATATCCATCGATCTCCAAGTATGTCTGGACGATCACCAACTGTTTCCATCTTCTTGGGTGTACAGCCCAATCAAGATCATCAGTTATCACCCAAACGACGTGAAGACTTCCGGTCTTCGACCACCGTCTTCATCTTCGACTTATCGTCGTATCAGTTATTCAGAATGGGATAAACCCGGTCTTTCCGGATAACTCGCGTATATTTTAAATAAGTGTTACACAAACACAACATACGCCTCATTCCAATTCATTAGTCACTAACCGTAAATTAATCAAGAGAATAATCCCCCAAATATTAACCCCGAAGGCCGAAACCAACATCAGATCAATATCCAGAAAACCATTCTGCTTGGCTAACCGACAGTTAGTTTCTAAATTTCACATTCATAGGAAAAGGTTCCCATTAATTTTATCCAAGATAAATTCCTTGAATTTATTCTTTAATCTACTTTTGAATATCAATTCAAACTAGTCGGGATTAGCGAACCTTACCGAAGTAATCATTTGTTTTAATTTCCCAATCCCAACCTATTCATCCCATGAAGTAAAACTGGTTATACTTCATATCTAACACCACGGTGTTATCGGTAAATTCAATTACCATTTCACGTTCAAATCTAATTAAAGATTTAACTATCGCCAGGAGCAAAACTGGTGATACTCCATTTTCGATCATTTCAATCTAATTAAAGATTCATTAAAACTCCACTTAGTTTTAATCGTTAACTGGGTTAAAGAATCAGTGTCATTTAAAACACGGTTCACGATAAACCCAAAATCACATTCATTAATTATCGGGTTAAAGAACGAGTGTTATTTAAAACACTGTTCACGATAAACCCAAAAATCAATATCAATTCAATCCCAATTAAATCTTATTTAATTGGTACACTTCATTAAATATAAATAAAAAGATTTAATCTTTTCTCAACTGGGTTCAAGAACAGTGTTAATGAAGACACCATTCACGACAAACCCAAATCACATTTGATATTAAATACTAGGCTCTGAATAGAAAATATCCCGGCTTATATTCAATTATCAAATTCTACGATTAACAAATGTCGTATTGGAAATAACGATATAAATATATATATCTTTCAAATTTCCATAACAACATCTGTATAATCCCGAATTCCAACATCGAAATATTCCGAAGACAATTTCGATTCAAATCCACTCCAATGCAATCATTGGAAATTCTGGTTATTTTCAAAACCATTTCAAATCCAATTTATTTATTTAAAAATAAATAGAATTATATTTCTAGTTCAAAACTAGTTCATTTCGATAAAAATCTATTTTTATCTTTTCAAATATGGAGTTTTTCATCCCAATTCTTTCTAAATCATTTCTTATGATTTTACATAAATTATTATTATTTTTAATAATTTTATCAAGGCCCGTACAGTCGATTTCCATCAACGGTCATCGAACTGCACTTACAGCGACCTTTTCCGAATTTGATTTGGACATAATTCCAAATCCAACCGTTAGATTTCTAATTTCTAATATTCATTAGAAAGCTCTTTTCGATACGAACCCAACGGTTCCGGTTTTAGGAGAATCCGACGGTCGGATCTCCCGTAATGTCCGTTTGAAATAAATGGTCGAAATTCACGAACTGCCGCGACGCGGCGCGTTCTATTCAGGCCATTATATTATATATATAATATATATAATATATACTTCGTCGATTTCTATTTAAAACGAATTATATAAATAGTTTTAAATTCGTTTCTAAAGAAATTTCAACTTCCATTTCAGTTCAAATCAAAATTGAATTCTTCTTTATAAATTCGTTTTAAAATTCATTTCTATTCAATTCAAATTTAATTCAATTTGAATTCATTTCAATTCACTTTCAATTCAATTTGAATTCGTTTTCAATTCATTTCGTTTCGAAATCGTTTTCCATTCAATTCATTTCGAATTCGTTTTCAATTCAATTCATTTCGAAATCGTTTTCAATTCAATTCATTTCGAATTCGTTTTATATTCAATTCATTTCGAATTCGTTTTCAATTCAATTCATTTCGAAATCGTTTTCAATTCAATTCATTTCGAAATCGTTTTCAATTCAATTCATTTCGAAATCGTTTTCAATTCAATTCATTTCGAAATCGTTTTCAATTCAATTCATTTCGAAATCGTTTTCAATTCAAT
The DNA here is from genome assembly GCA_030737875.1 of Allium sativum. NCBI lineage: Eukaryota > Viridiplantae > Streptophyta > Magnoliopsida > Asparagales > Amaryllidaceae > Allium > Allium sativum. The sequence goes on from CM060916.1 coordinate 489,626,240, forward strand.
TCATTTCGAAATCGTTTTCCATTCAATTCATTTCGAATTCGTTTTCAATTCAATTCATTTCGAAATCGTTTTCAATTCAATTCATTTCGAATTCGTTTTCAATTCAGTTCATTTCGAAATCGTTTTCAATTCAATTCATTTCGAAATCGTTTTCAATTCAATTTATTTCGAAATCGTTTTCAATTCAATTTATTTCGAAATCGTTATCGTTTACGTCAAAATGGCGTCAATCTACTCAACACGGCTTCATAAATTTCTATTTTCAAATATTCTATTTCAAATATTTCTTTTTCAAAATAGTTGTTATTATCACAATATTTCGTTCAACACATGACCAATCTCAATGAATGAGTATTGTCAACACATGAACTTTTATTTTATATTATTCTTTATTTTCTAAATTGGAATGAGGCCCAATCAATCACCATATAATTTTAATTATATGGATTTTCATACAACACATGTATATAATAGCATTGAAAAATAATCAACCATCAACCAAAGTGCACTACACTGTATAAGCATCAAATATAGATATTCCACGCTTATAACAGCCTGTCAATCAATCGATCGACATATTTAATCAATCAGGATGAGTGAACTTCAAATTTCATCCTAACACCCGTGTGGGGTTTCAAACAATCAAACACATATTTTATTTGTGCATTTGGGCGATGTGTGAAATTTATCGTCCCAATCAATGTCATTCAAATAAGTGTACATAAACAAACCGTCCGGTTTGTAAATGAATATTTATTTATTCACATTCACGTTAAAAAATATATTTTTAACGATAAAACATTTTATTCAACCTATGAATATTCTATTCGGTTCATTTATTCAATAAAATGATATTTTCATTTTTCTAACATATTTTAGAAAATTTCGGCGGCATAACGGCACGATACTAGAAACGGGACGAGGCCTAGCCTTATCCCCGGTCTAGTGAAGGCCCACGCCATTCACACATCAATCAAATCACCAAACAACCAAATTCTAATCAAATCATATAACTAATCTATGCAACCAAACAAACAAGTCCATGGTCTGTGGACGATTGTGTCGGGTGCTACTAAGCACCGTCTGCATCCTAGTATATATATAAAACTAGAAAAGAAATTGAAAGGTGAGAAATTCTCACATATAGCTATCCTAGCTCCACGGCACTTCTTTTGCAGGAAATCTTCATCGCTATCGCATCTTCGTCATCTTTATTGCCCGTAGCCACTACATATATAAAAATCATATTTTTACATCGATGTTCGATATATATAAAAATCATATTTTTACTTTGCTATTCAATATATAAAAATCGAATTTTTACTTGGCTATTCAATATATAAAAATCGAATTTTTAAATCTGAAGTTTAATATATAAAAATCATATTTTTAAATCTGAAGTTTAATATATAAAAATCATATTTTTAACTCGAAGTTCTATATATAAAAATCATATTTTTAACTCGAAGTTCTATATATAAAAATCATATTTTTAACTCGAAGTTCTATATATAAAAATCATATTTTTACATCGATGTTCTATATATAAAAATCATATTTTTAACTCGAAGTTCTATATATAAAAATCATATTTTTAACTCGAAGTTCTATATATAAAAATCATATTTTTAAGTCGAAGTTCTATATATAAAAATCATATTTTTAACTCGAAGTTCTATATATAAAAATCAAATCTTTTTTTTTTTTAAAGCTCTTGTCTTTTTATTTTTAAAGATCTAAACTTCTTCATTTAAAAACTGAAATTAACAAGGTTTTTTTTCTCTAAATTAACTACACAAAAGTAAATAAAATAAATGAATAAAGAAGACTTACAACATTTTTTTTTTTTAAAAAAAAAGGGGAGGGTCTTCATCGTCCGGCGCTGCACTGGGGGGGGGGGGGAAGCGCCGTCGTTGGTGGCAGAGGCTCGAGAGGGTTGCTGAGGTGGTGGCTCGCGATTAGGGTTTCGGGCCTAAGGATTCACGGATTTGGAGCGAGCTCTGGAGAAGGTCGGAGGGAAGGCTGACGCAGCGGAGGGGTGGGGGATCCAGGCTCGACGAGGTTGGCTCCGGCGATGGTCCACGAGGGGACTGAGCGATCGTGGGTTATTTGGGGTTTTTTTTTTATTTGTTTCTGTTCGATCTGAATCGGGGGGGGGGGGGCAGAAGTATTAAAGGGAAGGAGGGAATATTTTTTTTTATTATTATTATTCTATTTTATTTTATATTATTTAATTTCTAAAAGTTGACTTTCACATACGACCTCGAAACGAGGCCCACCGCCTGTCGTCCATAGCGTTCTACCCCCATTCCGAACACAATGGGATATGTATCGCAGGCTGGTTCGGCTGTTTGAATCAGTTTCCGTTAAATTTACATTTAACTCTCTATATTGAATTTTAAACGTACATTTCAAATTACCGGGGTCGCATACGAACTTTAAAAATTCCAGAAAAATATTTTCTAGCTTCGTATTGACGATACGGTCCTAACAAAACTAGTTTCGTCGAATTCTGAGACCGTTGGAAAAATGGCCAATTTCCAGTCGATTAAAATCAACTGAAATGGTCAAAACACGTTTTCCTTTGCCACGCTCACATATTGATTTGAAAAATTATGAAATTTGGAATTTAGCAATAACTTGACACCACGGACCCAACAAAACTGGTTTCGTCGAAATCCGAGGTTGTTTGCAAAATGTCCATTTTTAAGGGCCTGAATTCCATAGCGACTATTCAGAATTTTCAACTGGACATATCTTTTGATTCCTGCTACGAACTTTTGATTTTTCGGATTCGTTGGAAAGATATTCACTATTAGATTCCATTATTTTTGGTTTCACTAAAATCCGGATTGTTTTGCACCCGGTACATTCAATTGAAGTTTGAAATCGAATTATCGAACTACCGCGCCATTTTCAATTCTATTTATAATTATTTATAAATATTTATATTCCAACGACGACGCGTATAAATATATACGTTCTATTTATTTTCAAAATAAATTTCTCGTCGATATTATTTAAAATAATTCATTTTAAATAATAAAAACTCGCTAAAATTGCCAAAATAAAAATTTTAAACTGGCCCAGATTTTCGGGTTGTTACAACTTTTCACTTCTTTCTTGACTTAATTTCTTTTATGAACGTGATAATTTTGAATTTCAAACACACATCATTTCTAAAATTAACATGTGCATATATTTATAATATATATATATATGAGGAAGGTACGACTCCTCCTCTTATTTTACACATGAGATTCCCCCTGAATCACAGCCGCACATCCACCTTTCTTTCTCTCTCTATCCACTACACAATATTATTCTTTCTCTCTCTTTCCACTACACAATATAAAACAAAATGTGGATGTGCGGCTGTGATTCAGGGGGAATCTCATGTGTAAAATAAGAGGAGGGGCCGAACCTTCCTATATATATATATATATATATATATATATGTACACACACACATATATATATATTCACGCAGATTTACACGTATAATAATTTTCATATACAAAATTTTGAATGTTAGCAACTTTTTCATATGAGCTACATTCGAAACATATTATATATGTGAACTGATCAAAAAATTACCATGAACACAATGATATGTCTTTTTTAGGCAATATTAATAATTCCAAATATGCTTATTTTCACTGTTTAAAATTATTTCAATTATTTTATTATTTATAAATGCGGGGTTTTACAATGGGTCAATGCTCACTCCTTAAACATGTTGTTCAAAAAAAGACATATTATGTATTATCTAGAAATCCATAAATCATAATGCGAGAGAAGTCAAAATCAGAAAGCCAATAGAATCTTATGATCTGTTAGGATTGTACTATAAATGAAATCCAAAAGCACTACGATCACTTCTGGTTGCAATTATAGCAGAAACCAAAGTCCAAAATATTTGAAATTCAAGTACAAAACCCAAATATTCAAAAAATCAGAGAAAATCATTGATTTCATAAAATCCAAGAAATCAGTAATCTAGAACATCACACCCAAAATCTAAAATCTTTGGCATCTTCTGACCTAGCCTACGTGTGTATGATCCATACTTGCCAAAAACCAAGAGAGTGGCATTGTAAATTCCTGACAAAACCTCTCAAACCAAATCGAGTATAGTCGATACTCGAATGCTGACCAAGCGAACTTTCCAATTCTCGATAAGACGACTTAATTCTTCCCAAGAATCTCCATTTCATAAAAGGCCATAGAATTCAAACAAAGATTGTCAAGGTACAATTATTCCATAGGTACATCATTAATATTCATCATTTAAAGTTTCCATAAGCAATGCAGTAATGATAACTAATAATAGGATAATATCTCCATTGTCCTCTTCAGTCTCCATCATTGCTTCATCCATTGAATCTACCCTACCTATTGACCTGTTGGATATGTTAAGGAGAGGGGTCAAAACATAAAGTCTTATGTGACTGAAAATAGTATTTACCTAAAGAATATACCCAAGATTAGTAGGTTATATATATACATATACATACACACACACACACACATATATATATATATATATATATATCAAGGCATCTCTACGAAACACACAAGCACACACATAAACCAGAAGTATCTAACTAATGAAGTGGATATCCGAGTCAATCGCTTAAGACCTCCATTAGTGCATTTAGGGTGAAAGCCCAACTAGGTGGGCATTCTTGGTCACTTAAGGCCCATATTGATTTATTTAATAAAGGTGGTGTAACGACCCCGGGTTTCGCCCGACCCGATCGATCGTTAAATCGACCAAGACCGTTCAAAACCCGAATACGTTAACTTTGGAAATACAACAACATCAGAAAAATAACAGCAGACTTTTATAAACATTACAATAATGTTACATCAGAGTACAGAGTATCAGAGTACATGGAATAAAATTACAGCGGAAGATAAATTACAATACAATACAGTGTAGTAGAAAACAACTATGCTATGGACACAGCTTTAAGCTTCAATCCATAATCCTGCTCGAGATAAGGACCTGTAGACAAACCACTCGACTGCCCGTGTGGAAAAGAGGGCACCCGAGTTTGCAAAGGTGGAAATAAACAACGGGTCAGTCATGGGACTGGTGTGAGAATTCTAAACTAATCAATAGTACTAAGGCAAATCCAAGGACCACGCTGCTAACGCGGAACGGGTTTACTCCAATGGATTGCCGTGCACAACTTAAGGTGACTGAACAAATAAATAAGTAAATCGTAAAACAACGCAATGCTTTTTAGAAAAATGAAACCATTATAAGACCCAAGTCCCATCACACAATGCAACGCAAACCGGAGGATAGGGTTTTACCTTATAATGGTCAAAAGATGCTTGATACGATAGAAACAAATTTGATATTATTATTAGTGTATATAGGTTTTAAAAACATTTTCAATCATAATGTATCAATCCTAGACAGCATAGTACCCCATCCTACTATGTCTCCATACTAGTTCTACAATCAAAACCGCATGAGGCCGTATTGGAAATTGGGTTTCCATCATGAGTCAAGGCTAGGGAGGAGCTCCTTACCGATTCGAGACACTCTAGCTAATGTCTCAGGATTCCCCGCAGAGAACCCTTGGATCTTGTAGGGCCGGTCCACACTTGCGGTTTGTGGATTAGTTTTTCCTGAACACACGTTTTGTAACGACCCGGAAAATCTGAACCAATTAAATTTTTTTAAATTGGCTAAAATAATGGATTTGAAATATTTAAAATAAATATTTTAAATAATAGCGATGAAAAGTGAGTTTGAATCGACATTTGAAAACGAATATAATTAATTCTAATTATAAACAAGGCCTGAAAAGGCGCTGAAGTTTCAAAAATTGAATCCAAACTTTGTCGGACTGTACCGGGTGCAAAACACAACGGATTTGAGTGAAACCAAAAATATTTAAATATGTTAGTGAATACCTTTCTAACGAATCTGAAAAATTGAATTTTCATAGCGGAAAGCAAAAGTTATGGCCAAATGAATTTTCAGAAAGGTCGCTATGGAATTTATATAGCCCGTGAAATTGGCCATTTTGCAAACGACCTCGGAATTCGACGAAACCACTTTTGTTGGATCCGGGATGTGAAGTTATTGCTAGGTTTCAAATTTCATAATTTTTGAAGTAAGTATGTGAGCGTGGAAAAGGAAAACGTATTTTGGTCAATTATAGTTAAATTGGATCGACCAGAAATGGGCCTTTTTGCAAACTGTCTCAGAATTCGACGAAACTAGTTTTGTTGGGATCGTATCGTCAAAACATAGTCAGATTTAATTTTCTGGAATTTTTCGAATCAGTTTGTGGCCCTGGCAAATTGAAATGTACGTTCAAATTGAATATTGAATGTTTTATATTTTAATTTGAAGGAAAACTGACTGAAACAGTCGAATGGGCCTACGAAACATATCCCATTGTATTCGGAAATGGGGTAAAACGCTAAGGACGACAGTCGTTGGGTTTAGATTGGTGGTCGTGTCAGAAAACCCCTTTAAAACCCACCGGCCAATCATAATTTTTAAAAAAAAAAAAAGAAAAATCCTTTTTTCTCTCTCCCCGATCGAAGGCGGAAACCGCTCTAAACCTTCCCCTCATTTTCCGATCAATCCACGCCGAATTAGCTCGTGCCACAGTTGAACTTTTTGAAGATCTTCTCGAGATCTTCAAATCCATATAAAGTTTGGAATTTTTCGTGGCCTGTAGAGAGAGAACCACCTCCCTGAAGTCGACGACTTCAATTCGCCGCCGCCACCGCCTGGCACCACCGAGTGGCCCCCCACCACCACGCGCAGGCGCGCGCCTCCCCCCTCTTCGTCGCTGCACCGGCCGATCCTCCTATTGATTCACGGTTTGATCAAAAATTACAAACCTAGTTTTGAACGTTTTATTGAAGGTACGGCTGATTTTATTTAATCTGATTTTAACACCTTTAAACCGTTGCAAACTTTGAAAAATCATATTTTTTTGCTGTATTATCGAAATTCAGTGAAACAAGAGACAGTGGACTCGTGTGGACGTCTTCTACCTTCCAGAAGAGACCGCATATTTTTCCGAGCCTTCTGCTATTTTTGGTGGAGTGGAACCCAATGTGAGATTTCTAATTTATAAACGATATGGAAAATGACGATGTATAAATTATATAGTCGATGTACGAGTTATATAAGCGTTGTACACCCCTTGCATAAGCGTTGTATAAGTTGTACGTTCGATGTATAAGTTATATAGGCGTTGTAAAAATTATATATGTGTTTAAATAGAAGTGAATTGCTATATATATATATATATATATATATATATATATATATATATATATACGCCCCTCGTCCACAAACCATGGACGATATTTATTGGTTGTGATTGGTGTGAAAATTGATTGATAGCGAATGGTTGGTTGGAATTGTTTGTGGTTGATATTGATTAATTGTGGTTGAAGAATACCCATTTGTGGTTGAGAAATATTTGGTTGAAACCACATAGGATTAGTTTGTGGAAATGAAATAAATATACATGCCGCTTGCGTGCGAACTAGATGCATGATTCCCCATTGTCAAAAACCGCGAGGTTTTAAGGTAGAGCGAGGAGCCGTACTATGGACGGTCCCGGTTTTAACTACCCTGCCGTTATGCTGCCGAAATTTTGAATAATATTCATGTGTTTGAATTATTTTCATTTGTTGAAACTATATTTATTCTTTGAATAGGAAACCTTCATGTGTTGAGTCGATATTCATTCGTTGGATAGAAATTCATGTGTTGAATGGTATTCGTGTTTTAAATATAAAAATCACATTTTTATCTATATATAGAAACTATAGAAAACCTTCATGTGTTGAATCGATATTCATTCGTTGAATTGAAATTCATGTGTTGAATGGTATTCGTGTTTTAAATATAAAAATCACCTTTTTATTGATTTATATAAACTATAGAAAACATTCATGTGTTGAATCGAAATTCATTCGTTGACTTGAAATTCATGTGTTGAATGGTATTCATATTTTGAAAGAAATTGTTTTATAATAAAAATCCCATTTTTAACATCAATATGAAATGTATAAAATAATCTTGTTTTGAAATAAATTGTTTTATAATAAAAATCCTATTTTTATCACCTATATTAACTATATAAAATAATAGTGTTTTGAAATGAATTGTTTTACAATAAAAATCACATTTTTATTATATGCACGAATCGTTAAAAATAGTGAAGTGTTGAAATAAAAGACAGTTAGATAAAAATATAATTTTTATCAAATGTATGAAAAGAATATAGTTTTGAAATCGAAGAATCGATATATATATATAAATAGAATTGAAATATATCGAATAACGACGCTGCAGTTCGTATTTTGAAACCGTGATTTCAAACGATTAGTACGGGAGATCCGACCATCGGATTTTCCTGAAATCGCAACCGTTGGGTTCGCTTTGGAAATATCTTTCCAACGGCACTAACTTTGTAAAAATCCAATGGTTGTATTGTCTGGAATGTTTAATTCAAATCTAAAGAAAGACAGCGCCAGAATCGATTATATTTATATATATATATAATTATATTTAATCGAATAACGATGCTGTAGTTCGTATTTTGAAATCGAAACTTCAAACGATTATACCGGGAGATCCGACCGTCGGATTTTCCCGAAACTGGAACCGTTGGATTCGTTTTGAAAAGATCTTTCTAATGATGTAAATTTGGTGAATATCCAACGGTTAGATTTTCAGATATGTGTAAATCAAATCTGGAGAAAAACAGCGCCACGGCCGCGTTATGGCCCGAAGCGTCGTTTTGAATAAATTGGCTATTTTAAAATAAATAAAAATAGCGATAAATCGTTATAAAATATTATAAACGATATGGATGTGAAATTTAGAAATTAACTGAAGGTTGGCTAAGTCGAATGGTTTCCTGGGTGTTGATCTGATGTTGGTTTCGGCCTTCGGGGTTAATATTTGGGAAATCGTTCTCTTACTGATTGACGGTTAGTGACTAATGAATTAAAATGATGCGTGTATATGTTAGTGTTGCATTTGTTTATTATATACGCGAGTTGCTCAGAAAGACCGGGTTTATCCCATTTTGAATAACTGAATCGACGATAAGAAATCGAAGATGAAGACGGTGGTCGAAGACCGGAGATCTTCACCTCGTTTGGATGGTAACCGAGGTCCTGATTGGGAGGCATCCCGAAATATGGATAATGAGTGGTGATCGTCCAGACGTACGTGGTGGTCGAATGGTTTGCGAGGTATTTAGTGCCTCCGGTTTCGTTCAGACCCAGAACGGACTTGCAAATGGACAGTGTGTCTGACATTGGAATTTATTCTGTGTGATTGATAGCCATCAGTTGCACGGTGTGAATTGCCTGTGTGGTATGCTAAGATGCAGTGATCGGGGCTTCTGTTGAAAAGAAAAGTCTTGTTGTGATGATCAAAGCACCGCCTGTGTGGCGTAGCTTTATGTATAACGTGAAATCGCGAGCCTCACACCCCGGTATGAACCAGAAACGGGAGAGGACCTCAGGGAGGACATGCATTTCTTTCTAGTTAGAAGTGGCGTCAGTGGTTTTACATGCCCTGACGAGTTTGACTTATGTGGTTGTTGCTGTTGCGAGGCGCCTCGGTTTGATCGGACGATTCGGGTCCGATGGAGTCATTTGTTGGCTCGTTTACGCCCCAAAGGGCGGGGAAACGTATTGTTCAGGAATTTTTATCCACATCGGTGGACCGGCCCTGTCGCTCCTAGGGTCACTCGAGCTCTGATCCTGCGGCTCGGGCTAGAGAGTCGCGAAGTCGGTAAGGACTATCTTTTGCCTTGGTTCATAATGGAAATCCAATTTCCAAATACGTTACTGTGCGGTTTTGATTGTATATATATGGCGACATGATATATGGTACCCATGCCGTCTATGATTGATAGTTATGATTCGAAGTTGTTTTTGAAACATGTAAACACTAGTAATAATATCAATTGCTTTTGTTTTATTCGTATCAACCATATTTTGGCCATTATAAGGTAAAACTCTATCCTCCGGTTTGCGTTGCATTGTGTGATGGGAACTGAGTCTTATAATGGCTTCATTTTTAGAAAAAGCATTGCGATGTTTAAAAGAATGATTTGTTTTAAAGCACTGGCAATCCAATGAAGTAAACCTGTTCCACGAAAGTGGCGTGGTCCTGTGATTTGCCATTATAAATGTGTTGAGTAGATTTCTCATACCAGTCCCATGATCGACTCGTAGTTTGTTTCACTTTCAAACTCGGGTGCCCCTTTTTCTACATCGGCAGCCGTGTATTCAGGTTTAGCTGGCTCTTTCTGGATAGCTGGAGCTGAAGATGGATTCTATTATTTATCTCTTTTTATGCTGTTCAGCTCCTATTGTACATATTTTGTTTATTTCCGCTGTAGACATTTATGTATAGCTGAACTGTATTTGTACTAAGTATGATCCTATGTACTGTGTAACTCTGATGATTATGTTTATGCAGTGTATTCTATTGTACATTATCTGGTGTATTTATTTAATTCTGTTCTGCTATTATCTGTTTCTGTGTTATATTCCAAAGATTACCCTTGTCTCCGTTTGTACGGGAAATGGGGTCGTCACACGTTTCTCGGTCCTATAGGACCTAACATCCGAGGCGCCTCATTCCATCATCCACATAAGTAAAATATCAGCCAGTTTAAGCGCTGACACTACTTCTAGCTAGAAAGAAACGTGCTGCTCTCCCTGCGTTCCCTTCTCCCGTTTTAGACTCCAACCGGGTTGTGAGGCTCGCGAAGTCACGCCATACACAAAGCTACGCCTAAACAAGCCGTGCTTTGATCATCAACCACAAGGTTCTGCTTTTCAACAAGAAACCTTGACCATTGCATCTTAGTATGCCACACTGTCACTCCATATCACACTACCAATCCTTTGTCGAAATATATGAAAGGGTGTTAAGCAAGAGAATAAATTCTCCGCCACCAATCATTCATACATTAAGCAGAAAATCAATAAATACAATACAAAGGAGTACAATGTCAGACACACATTCCATTTATAAGCCTATGCTCTGGGTCTGAGCGAAAGCCAAATCCGCACAAATCAACACTACGTCCGGGTAACTACCATCTTAGCCCCGTCTTGAGAGCAAATCAATCAAGGGCCTCAACACTAGTTACCCATTCGATGTGAAGATCGTCGGTCTTCAATCGCCGTCTTTAATTCTTCGAACGTCGTATCATTGTTTGGAATGGGTTAAACCCGGTCTTTCCGAATAACTCGCATGATTTAAAATTAGGTGCTATACATAAACCACATCAATGCCTCATTCCAATTCAGAATATCCTTTTAATAAAGTATTTACATTATTAGGGAAAGTTTCCCATAAATTTTATCAAAGATAAATCTTTCAACTTATTCTTTAATCTTCCTTTATTCACCTTCAGTCTAATTAAAGATTTATTTAAAATGTTATTAAGTTTTAGTCTTCTAAAATCATTGTTAAATGACTAATCACTTTTCTGGAATTAATCTTATCTTTAATCTGGGTTTAAGAACTAATGTTATTTAAAACATAGTTTACGAGAGACCCCATTTCATGTTTCATTAATTCCAAATTTAATATATAAATATTAGGCATCTCTTCTTTTAGAAAATTTCATTTAATCTTAATTAAAAGATTAATTAATAACAAATCAAAATTTCACTATTGATTTGAGTTTCAATAACTAATGTCCTTCAAAACATTATTCACAAACAACCCATAATCAATTTCCTTTTTATTTCAATTATATTTAATAATTTGAAATCTCATCTAAATCTTAATAAAAAGATTTTCCTTATTTTTACGTATTTTAAAACGTTTGTAATCTAAAATTTGATTATTCTATAGGTTATCCTTTTATAATAATATTATTTTCCAAAATATTAATTTTGAAATTTCTCTTTTAATATTCATTATAAATTGGATAAAATAAATCGATAAATTCGTTTGGGTTTTTAAAATGCGTTGCTATTTTTAAAACGAACTAAATAGCCCAACTCATTTTCATATCCATTTGTATTTTATAATGGGCTAGACCTCTCACATTAAGCCTACGACTTGTGGATGCTGGATGTGCCGGTCGGTTCCGGACAGACTTATTCCACCAGTTGGGCTTAACCTCGTATCATGGCCCGTTTCGTATTTGTGCACTTGGACCTATCACATTAGGTTCAACATTAGTGGCTGCTGGATATGTCGGTCGGGTCCAGGCAGACTTACACCACAAATGTAACCTAACCTCGTGTCCAAGCACAATTATAATTTATAATTATAATTAATTTTTCCAAAACATATTATTTGAAATTATCCTTTCAATTAAGGAATCTTAATTTTAAGATATTCTTTATTTCTAAATATCTTGATTTCAAGTATCTTAATATAAATTGTAACTTTCTATATTCTTATAATATTAAAATAATATTATAATAATATTTTCAAAATGTATAATTTTTGAATTTCAAACTTCCAATATTAATTAATTATTTATTACTGCATTAACCATTCTTGATAACTTTAGAAAATTCTGCATTGGAATGAGGCTCAAATCAAATACCATTAACTAATGGATTCATACAACGCATCTGTGAAATAATGATAGACATTCCTTTATCACCAAAATAACATTCCAATAACATTCAGATAACATTCAAACAACATTCAAATGACATTCAACAAAATCCAAATAATAATATATTATTTGTGCACTTGGGCGATGTGCGAAAATATCAGCCCAATCAACATATACAAGTCAGGAAACTTGTATATGGCAGTGTAACATATTTGAATTATCATAAATAATAATAAATTAACATTAATTAGCATGCTACCTATTTTCAAAATTCAAACATTGTATCACATCCAGACGTCAATTCACAACATATCATGCATGCCAAAGAAATAATTCACAAACATTCACCACAGACATTTATATACATTTATGAAAATAAATAATAACCGTAAATTAAACGACGCTAACTTTACTTCCATTTTTCACAAAATTAAATGATGTTAACTTTACTTCCATTTTTCTTAAAATTAATCCAACTTTTGTTTACTAACATGTAAATTTATAATAAAAGAAATTAATCCATATTTTTATACTCATATAAATGACATATTTTTATATTAACATATTGACAACCTTTCTTATATTAGCATAAAGACAAATTTTAAAGACAATATTTTTTTTTCTTCTTTTTTTTACTTTCATAAATGACAACTTTTATATTAACATAATTGACATATTGATATTGACCAATTTATATCATAAATGACAAATTGATATTAACATAATTGATACTTATTTTTGACAATCTTAATACAATAAAAATGACATCTTTTTATCATATCAATTCTAATACAAATAAAAGGTCATTTCTTATTTTGCCAAATTCTAATACGTATAAAAAGAACATTTCTTATTTGCCAATTCCTAATATTTGACTAAAATGACCATTTAATATGTGATTTAAAATAACATTCACTTCTAATGTGTCTGTTTTAATTTCAAACAAAAGGAAAATTCTATATTGTCTACGTACATATTTATAATTCTAATAACCAAATAAAAGTGACTCTCCTTACTCGTACACAAATTCCATTGTTTAACTTGACGAATAAAGAATGAATAACTTTACTGTTTACAAATTCAATGTTTAATGTTAGCGCATTTATCATGTTAAAAGGTATTCTTTTTAGTCTTTCACTATTATATCAAAAATGTAATTTTTAGTGTAAACCCAACTTTATCACTCGAATCTTTTAATATGATTCATTCGTTACATAAAAATGTAAATTTTAATATACACACAAGTTTACCAAACTTTTTATTATTAATATATTTTCTTTTAACACGATTCCTTTTATTAAATCAACATGCAATAAAAGTGAAATCTTTCTATGTTAACATTTTCTTTTTAACATGATTCCTTGTATTGAATTAAACATGAAATAAAAAAGGAAATCTTTTATGTTAACATTTCTTTTTCTCACCAAAAGACATTTTTAGCTAAAATGAATCATTTAATCTAACATGACATATTCTAGCAAAAAGGTCATTTTAGTCTAACAAAAAGATAACATCTTATATTTTCTAACAAAAGAAGGCAATTCATGTTTTCTAACAAAAGATGTTTTTTTCTTTCGAATTTAACGCTTCTAACATATATGGTCTTTCTAATTTACCGCTTCTAAATAAAAAGGATCTCTTTATTCTAACGTGAACATTTCTAATAATAAAAAAATGGTCTTTTAAATCTAAATGATCATCTTTAATCAAAATGTTCTAAGGCAACATTTTAACATAAATGGTATTACGATTCTAACATAAAAAGTATTTTTATTCTAACATGAAATAATGTTTTGACCTAACGAATTCAAGATTAGATCTTTATTCGAAAAAGAACATATCATTCAACAAATAATCATCACCACAATTTACCACAAACAAGAATCAACAAAGGCCAAATGCCCTATCCAAATTTCGAACGGCGCATAATATATTACAATCAAAATCATTATAAGTATATATAATTTTTATTTTAAATTTAAAAAGAGAAATCTCACATCGGTTGTTGAATCCTTCAAAATTGTAGATTGCTCCGTTTTGATTCTAGTCAACTCTAGAAGGTAGTATTCTACGCTGCGAATCCAACTCAACTTGAATCGTTCGCCTTGGACCTCGTATGTAATAGATAGACAAGTTTCTATGTTAATTATAGAATCATACTAATTAAATTATAATTAAATTTAATTAACCATGCTTACTTAATCGTTGCCATATCTATTATCTTCTTCCATTAGAAATACGTTTCTTGGAACCCATTTGTTCACCGTTGCACGCCACACCACCAATCCATGAAAGTAAATATGATCTTGGGTTTTCGTGGTAGGTAGAGGATGTTGAGGTTTTTTAAATCGAAGTAGGTTAGGAGAATTTTAGAGATGAGAATGGGATGTTTTCAGCCATAGAAAAGAAGAGGGCGGCAGTTACTATTCTGATTAAGGTTTTGCAACATAAGGGTATATATATATATTAATACTTTTTAATTATTTAGTTCCCCTTTTAATTTCAATAGAATTGTTATCATACGCTTACATTTTGATATATTAAAGGGGAAAGATCAATTATACATTATGACATATGAAAATGTAAAGTGCAATTATGCTCCTTGGATATTGCAAATCAATTAATTTCCTTATATGCAACGCTTAGACTCCATTTGAATAAATATTGTGAACCACTAATAAATGTCATTTATACAGTTTCTATTATTGTTCTAACCAAGTTTTTTTTATTTACTTATATTGGAATGCAAATTCCAATATACAATATAACATTTAATTAATTAATGTCAACAAATGTATTTAGTTTAGTCTTATAAAAATTAACTTACCAACATTGAATTCTAATTTTCAAACGAAATGAATTACTATATATATTTATTTCTAGTAGTAAATTACTTATAACCTAATGCACAGAAAGAAATTGAAGGTGCATGTGTTATGTGAAAATAAATTGGAAATTATGAAACATAAAGAGAAGGCAACATTTATATATATATATATATATATATATATATATATATATTTATAAGTAAGGAAGGGGAGAGAGAGACTTGTAAGTGCATATATTAAAAAGTAGCATGCATTTTGATAATTTGACTTAAAAAGGGTGTAAAATGAAAAAGTAAAGAGAGGCAACAATGTTTAAAATATGAGGGAGATGAATGAATGCATGCATATTTATGTTAAATATATTTGTCTTTCTTGATCTTGAAAAGGCATGCGCATGAATTTATGCCAAATCTATTGGCATTCATTACTCCCTTAATTGTTTTCTCAACATTATCATTTATTTCTTCCAAACACTTTTGAAATTCAAAATTAAAATTATTAATGAGGTGTGAGGTAGAAAACTTTCCCTACACTGTGAACCTCAGTTTAGAACAATGATAAAATTTTCTTTCTTAATATATATTACTATTCAATTTTCAAATATATAATATTAACGTTTCAGTATTTAATGAACTTATTCAAAAATTCAAAAGAAAAACATAGGAGAGAGAAAACGGGAATGTAATTAATGCTTGATCTATTGTTTAATGCCAATTGTTAGGAAGTTCATAACTTCGTTTGCATGTACTTGTTAGTATTTAATAAATGTACATTTTCTACCTATAACATTTTATTACACAATGAATCTCTTTTAATGATATATTTACATTAAACACATTTTCAAACAATGAATCTCTTTTACATTAAGAATATACATTTTTTTTAAATGTAAACATATTTAATCAAACTTTAACCTTTTTATACCTTAAAAACATAATATTTAATGTAAACATATTCCAATCAAAGTTTAATCTTTTTATTCTTTTTTTTATAAACAACAATACTGTGAATGTTCACGTTAGCATATTTTCATTTATAACCTACACATTATTTTCAATCAATAAATTTTATTACACGCCAATTGTATACGCTCCGTATTTACATTAAAAAGAATATATTTAATTTTTCAAAATAAATTATTTTAAACAACCAAAACTCATTAAAATAACTTAAAATAAATTTTTAAATTTACCCCCCAAAATTCAGGTTTATTACAGTCTCCCCCACTTAAAAACTTTTCGTCCTCGAAAAGGAACGAAGCTAAAAATGTTTAATTATCCTACCCAATCAATTTTTTTTAATTCTTTATATCCATTCATTGGTTTAAATAATTTTATAGTTGAACTAATAATTCCAATACACAATCATCAATCAATTGGTTGAATAAATTTTTAAATATTTATAATCTTTATATATTCAAAAATCATATTTTCTAAAATAGATTATAATTACAAATACGTATAATATAAACTTGTCACTCTCAGCTCATTCTAGGGCATTACTAACCCTATCTCTAATGAGTTTTCTCATTCTAGGATACTACTGATCCAAACTCTAATGAGTATTCTTATTGGACATTACTAATCCAGTCTCTGATGAGTCTTTTGTTTAGTTCTAATGAGTTGTATCCCAAAGATTTGAGCTAACCAAAGCTCTGATACCAACTGTAACGACCCCGGGTTTCGCCCGACCCGATCGATCGTTAAATCGACCAAGATCGTTCAAAACCCGAATACGTTAACTTTGGAAATACAACAACATCAGAACAATAACAACAGACTTTTATAAACATTACAATAATGTTACATCAGAGTACAGAATATCAGAGTACATCGAATAAAATTACAGCGGAAGATAAATTACAATACAATACAGTGCAGCGGAAAACAACTATGTGCTGGACTTAGCTTTAAGCTTCAATCCATAATCCTGCTCGAGATAAGGACCTGTAGACAAACCACTCGACTGCCCATGTGGAAAAGAGGGCACCCGAGTTTGCAAAGGTGGAAACAAACAACGGGTCAGTCATGAGATTGGTGTGAGAATTCTAAACTAATCAATAGTAATAAGGCAAATCCAAGGACCACGCTGCTAACACGGAACGGGTTTACTCCAATGGATTGCCGTGCATAACTTAAGGTGACTGAACAAATAAATAAGTAAATCGTAAAACAACGCAATGCTTTTTAGAAAAATGAAACCATTATAAGACCCAAGTCCCATCACACAATGCAACGCAAACCGGAGGATAGGGTTTTACTTTATAATGGTCAAAAGATGCTTGATACGATAGAAACGAATTTGATATTATTATTAGTGTATACAGGTTTTAAAAATAATTTCAATCATCATGTATCAATCCTAGATGGCATAGTACCCCATCCTACTATGTCGCCATACTAGTTCTACAATCAAAACCGCATGAAGTCGTATTGGAAATTGGGTTTCCATCATGAGTCAAGGCTAAGGAGGAGCTCCTTACCGATTCGAGACACTCTAGCTAATGTCTCAGGATTCCCCACAGAGAAACCTTGGATCCTGCAGGGCCGGTCCACACTTGCGGTTTGTGGATTAGTTAGTCCTGAACACACGTTTCCCGGTCCTATAGGACCTAACATCCGAGGCGCCTCATTCCATCATCCACATAAGTAAAATATCAGCCAGTTTAAGCACTGACACTACTTCTAGCTAGAAAGAAAAGTGCTTCTCTCCCTGCGTTCCCTTCCCCCGTTTTAGACTCCAACCGGGTTGTGAGGCTCGCGAAGTCACGCCATACACAAAGCTACGCCTAAACAGGCCGTGCTTTGATCATCAACCACAAGGTTCTGCTTTTCAATAAGAAACCTTGACCATTGCATCTTAGTATGCCACACTGTCACTCCATATCACACTACCAATCATTTGCCGAAATATATGAAAGGGTGTTAAGCAAGAGAATAAATTCTCCGCCACCAATCATTCATACATTCGGCCGAAAATCAATAAATACAATATAAAGGAGTACAATGTCAGACACACATTCCATTTATAAGTCTATGCTCTGGGTCTGAGCGAAAGCCAAATCCGTACAAATCAACACTACGTCCGGGTAACTACCATCTTAGCCCCGTCTTGGGAGCAAATCAATCAAGGGCCTCAACACTAGTTACCCATTCGATGTGAAGATCGTCGGTCTTCAATCGCCGTCTTCAATTCTTCGAACATCGTATCATTATTTGGAATGGGTTAAACCCGGTCTTTCCGAATAACTCGCGTGATTCAAAATTATGTGCTATACATAAACCACATCAATGCCTCATTCCAATTCAGAATATCGTTTTTATAAAGTATTCAGATTATAAGGGAAAGGTTCCCATAAATTTTATCAAAGATAAATCTTTCAACTTATTCTTTAATCTTCCTTTATTCACCTTCAATCTAATTAAAGATTTATTTAAAATGTTATTAAGTTTTAGTCTTCTAAAATCATTGTTAAATGACTAATCACTTTTCTGGAATTAATCTTATCTTTCATCCGAGTTTAAGAACTAATGTTATTTAAAACATAGTTCACGAGAGACCCCATTTCATGTTTCATTAATTCCCAATTTAATATATAATATTAGGCATCTCTTCTTTTAGAAAATTTCATTTAATCTTAATTAAAAGATTAATTAATAACAAATCAAAATTTCACTATTACTTTGATTTTCAAGAACTAATGTCCTTCAAAACATTGTTCACAAACAACCCATAATCAATTTCCTTTTTATTTCAATTATATTTAATAATTGGAAATCTCATCTAAATCTTAATAAAAAAAATTTCCTTATTTTTACGTATTTTAAAACGTTTATAAATTCATTTCCAGTACGATTCCAACTTTTATTCCAACTATAATCTAAAATTTGATTATTCTATAGGTTATCCTTTTATAATAATATTATTTTCCAAAATATTAATTTTGAAATTTCTCTTTTAATATTCATTATAAAATGGATAAAATAAATCGATAAATTCGTTCGGGTTTTTAAAATGCGTTGCTATTTTTAAAACGAATTAAATAGCCCAACTCATTTTCTTATCCATTTGTATTTTATAATGGGCTAGACCTCTCACATTAAGCCTACGACTTGTGGATGCTGGATGTGCCGGTCGGTTCCGGGCAGACTTATTCCACCAGTTGGGCTTAACCTCGTGTCATGGCCCGTTTCGTATTTGTGCACTTGGACCTCTCACATTAGGTTCAACATTAGTGGCTGCTGGATATGCCGGTCGGGTCCGGGCAGACTTACACCACAAATGTAACCTAACCTCGTGTCCAAGCACAATTATAATTTATAATTATAATTAATTTTTCCAAAACATATTATTTGAAATTATCCTTTCCATTAAGGAATCTTAATTTTAAGATATTCTTTATTTCTAAATATCTTGATTTCAAGTATCTTAATATAAATTGTAACTTTCCATATTCTTATAATATTAAAATAATATTATAATAATATTTTCAAAATGTATAATTTTTGAATTTCAAACTTCCAATATTAATTAATTATTTATTACTGCATTAACCATTCTTGATAACTTTATAAAATTCTGCATTGGAATGAGACTCAAATTAAATACCATTAATTAAGGGTGTTAGCCAAATTTTTGAAATTTTGAAAATGTGTAATTCCCCCGATGCTCCCATTGCAGGGGAGGTTATGGCGAAATTTTTCGAAAATTTAGGGTGTTAGCCAAATTTTTGAAATTTTGAAAATTCTCAGAAACTAAAGAGTTGGAGAATGGAAGTCAGATCGAACGTAGAGTGGAATAATCAAACCACTTTCGACTTTGTTCCTTTTCGGGGACGAAAAGTTTTAAGTGGGGGAGATTGTAACAACCCGGAAAATCTGGGCCAGTTTGAAATTTTTATTTTGGCAATTTTAGCGAATTTTGATTATTTAAAATGAATTATTTTAAATAATATCGACGAGAAATTTATTTCGAATAGAATTCGAACGTATATATTATACGCGTCGTCGTTAGAATATAAATAATTATATATAATTATAAAAGGAATTGAAAATGGCGCGGTAGTTCGATAATTCGATTTCAAACTTCAATTGAATGTACCGGGTGCAAAACAATCCGGATTTTAGTGAAACCAAAAACATTAGGATCTGATTGATAATATCTTTCTAACGGATGTAAGAAACTGAGATTTCACTTTAAAAATTGAGAGATATGTCCAGTTGAAAATTAGAAATAGTCGCTGTGGAATTTATATATATTTTTATATATATAAGGCCCTTAAAAATGGACATTTTGCAAACGACCTCGGATTTCGACGAAACCAGTTTTGTTGGGTCCGTGATGTCAAGTTATTGCTAGGTTTCAAATTTCATAATTTTTCAAATCAATATGTGAGTGTGGCAAAGGAAAACGCGTTTGACCGGTTTCAGTTGATTTTAATCGACTGGAAATTGGTCATTTTTCAAACGGTCTCAGAATTCGACGAAACTAGTTTTATTAGGACCGTATCGTCAATACGAAGCTAGAAAATATTTTTTCTGTAATTTTTCGAGTTCGTATGCGACCCCGGTAATTTGAAATGTACGTTTAAAATTCAATTTAGTGATTTAAATGTAAATTCAAAGGAAACTGATTGTAACGATCAAATCAGCTTGCGATACATATCCCATTGGGTTCGGAATAGGGGTAAAACGCTATGGACGGCAGGCGGTGGGCTTCGTTTAGTGGTCGTATGTAAAAGTCAACTTTTTGAATAATTAAATAATAAATAATAAAAAAAAATATTTTATTCCCTCCCCTATACATTCTGGCCCCCCCCCCCTCGTTCAAAATGAAAGTCAGAAAAAAAAAAAAAAAAAAAAAAAATCGAAGTACCCTCGCCCTCGATCCCGCCGCCCATCTCCTCCACCTCCGATCAGACGCCTTCCCCCTTCTTCCCGTTCCTCCTCTTCTTGCTCTCCTCTGTCCCTCCGATCCTCCTCCACGTCGGCGCCATCCCCCTCGAGCCCTAACCCCCAACCCAGTCGCGAGCCCCCCCGGATGCCGCTGCTACCCGTTGCCGCCTTCCACCTGGCCACGCAGACCACCCTCCTCGATCCGCACCTGTAAGCACCCCTCCCCCTTCCTCATTTCAAATGCAGTAAGTTTCTTTATGTATTTATTTATTTATTTATTTTTTATTTATTTTTTTATATATATACATTTTTCTTTTCTGTTTTTGCATCGAGTAAATTTCGAATTTTTGTAGGTAGATTTAAAATAAAGATTAGATTTTTGGATATGATAAAAATACGATTTTTATATTGTTTACATCGAAATAAAGATATAGTTTTTATCATATGAATAACAACTACAAGATTTGATTTTATTAGGATTTTTAATTATGAAAAGAACGGATTTTTATAATATAGGAAGCTATGATTTTTAAAGGGATAAAGTTTGAATTTTTATATAGAGGAAGACGATGTTCTTATAAAGAGGAAAACGATATTTTTATATCATAGCAAAGAAACGATTTTTAATAAAGTAAAGATAGGATTTTTAACACTGTAAAAATATATTCTTTTCATATTGAACAGCGACGTAAAAATGTGATTTTTATATATTTAACATCGAAGTAAAAATTTGATTTTTATATATTGAACTTCGATAGAAAAATAGAATTTTTATATATTGAACTTCGATAGAAAAATAGAATTTTTATATATTGAACTTCGATAGAAAAATAGAATTTTTATATATTGAACTTCGATAGAAAAATTTGATTTTTATATATTGAACTTCGATAGAAAAATAGAATTTTTATATATTGAACTTCGATAGAAAAATAGAATTTTTATATATTGAACTTCGATAGAAAAATAGAATTTTTATATATTGAACTTCGATAGAAAAATAGAATTTTTATATATTGAACTTCGATAGAAAAATTTGATTTTTATATATTGAACTTCGATAGAAAAATAGAATTTTTATATATTGAACTTCGATAGAAAAATAGAATTTTTATATATTGAACTTCGATAGAAAAATAGAATTTTTATATATTGAACTTCGATAGAAAAATAGAATTTTTATATATTGAACTTCGATAGAAAAAACAGAATTTTTATATATTGAACTTCGATAGAAAAATAGAATTTTTATATATTGAACTTCGATAGAAAAATGTGATTTTTATATATTTAACATCGAAGTAAAAATTTGATTTTTATATATTGAATAGCGAAGTAAAAATGTGATTTTTACGTATGTAGTGAAAGCAGCAACGAAGGTGACAAAAAGGCGAAACGACGAAGACTTCTGCAAATGAAGTGCCGTGGAGCTAGGATAGCTATATGTGAGAATTTCTCACCTTTCTATTTTATTTCTAGTTATATATATATACTAGGATGCAGACGGTGCTTAGTAGCACCCGACACAATCGTCCACAGACCATGGACTTGTTTGTTTGACAGTTTGGTGATTGATTGCGATATTGGTTTGAATGTGGTTTGTGGTGTGAAAAATCGAATCGATAAATTGGTTAGGATTAGACGTGCGCCGTTATAAGGCGAAGGAGTAAGGCTAGGTTAGATCCTTACTCCAAAGTTTGTGGTTTGCATAACGAATTGATTTGATTGATGTGTGAATGGCGTGGGCCTTCACTAGACCGGGGATAAGGCTAGGCCTTGTCCCGTTTCTAGTATCGTGCCGTTATGCCGCCGAAATTTTCTAAAATAAGTTAGAAAAAATAAAAATAGCATTTTATTTAACGAATGAACTGAATAGAAATTCATATGTTAAAATAAAATGTGTTATCGTTAAAAATATAATTTTTAACGTGAATGTGAATAAATAAATATTCATTTACAAACCAGACGGTTTGTTTATGTACACCTATTTGAATGACGTTGATTGGGTCGATAAATTTTACACATCGCCTAACTGCACAAATAAAATATGTGTTTGATTGTTTGAAACCCCACACGGGTGTTAGGATGAAATTTGAAGTTCACTCATCCTGATTGATTAAATATGTCGATCGATTGATTGACAAGCTGCTATAAGCGTTAAATGTCTATATTTGATGCTTATACAGTGTAGTGCACTTTGGTTGATGGTTGATTATTCATCGTTGTTGATATATACATGTGTTGTAGAAAATCCATATAATTAACATTATATGGTAATTGATTGGGCCTCATTCCAGTTTCGAAAAAAAAAAGAAATATTTGAAATAGAAATATTTGAAATAGAAATATTTGAAATAGAATATTTGAAAATAGAAATATGTGAAGCCGTGAGGATTAGATTGACGCCATTTTGACGTGAACGATATTTATATCGATTTTATTCATTTTAAAATGAATATTGAAAAGTGATTTCGAAATCGAATATTTTGAAATGAATTGAATTGAAAACGATTTCGAAATGAATTGAATTGAAAACGATTTCGAAATGAATTGAATTGAAAACGATTTCGAAATGAATTGAATTGAAAACGATTTCGAAATGAATTGAATTGAAAACGATTTCGAAATGAATTGAATTGAAAACGAATTCGAATTGAATTGAAAGCGAAGTGAAATATATTCAAATTGAATTGAAATTTGAATTGAATAGAAATGGATTTTAAAACGAATTTATAAAGAAGAATTCAATTTTGATTTGAATTGAAATGGAAGTTGAAAATGTTTTTGAAACGAATTCAAAACTATTTATATAATTCGTTTTAAATAGAAATCGACGATATATATATTATATATAATATAATGGCCTGAATAGAACGCGCCGCGCCGCGGCAGTTCGCGAATTTCGACCATTTATTTCAAACGGGCATTACGGGAGATCCGACCGTCGGATTCTCCTAAAACCGGAACCGTTGGGTTCGTATCGAAAAGAGCTTTCTAACGAATGTGAGAAATTTGAAATCTAACGGTTGGATTTGGAGACACGTCCAAATCAAATTCGAAAAAGGTCGCTGTAAGTGCAGTTCGATGGCCATTGATGGAAATCGACTGTACGGGCCTTGATAAAATTATTAAAAATAGTAATAATTTGTGTAAAATCATAAGAAATGATTTGTGAAAGTTTGGGATGAAAAACTCCATATTTGAAAAGATAAAAATAGATTTTTATCGAAATGAACTAGTTTTGAACTAGAATTATAATTCTATTTATTTTTAAATAAATAAATTGAATTTGAAATGGTTTTGAAAATAACCAAAATTTCCAATGATTGCATTGGAGTGGATTTGAATCGAAATTGTCTTCGGAATATTTCGATGTTGGAATTCGTGATATTACAGGTGTTGTTATGGAAATTTGAAAGATATATATTTATATCGTTATTTCCAATACGACATTTGTTAATCGTAGAATTTGATATTGAATATAAGCCGATATATTTTCTATTCAGAGCCTTATATTGAATATCAAATGGGATTTGGGTTTGTCGTGAATGGTGTCTTCACTAACACTGTTCTTGAACCCAGTTGAGAAAAGATTAAATCTTTTTATTTAGATTTAATGAAGTGTACCAATTAAATGATATTTAATTGGAATTGAATTGGTATTGATTTTTGGGGTTTATCGTGAACAGTGTTTTAAATAACATTTGTTCTTTAACCCGATAATTAATGAATGTGACTTGGGTTTGTCGTGAATGGTGTCTTCACTAACACTGTTCTTGAACCCAGTTGAGAAAAGATTAAATCTTTTTATTTAGATTTAATGAAGTGTACCAATTAAATGATATTTAATTGGAATTGAATTGGTATTGATTTTTGGGGTTTATCGTGAACAGTGTTTTAAATAACATTTGTTCTTTAACCCGATAATTAATGAATGTGACTTGGGTTTGTCGTGAATGGTGTCTTCACTAACACTGTTCTTGAACCCAGTTGAGAAAAGATTAAATCTTTTTATTTAGATTTAATGAAGTGTACCAATTAAATGATATTTCATTGGAATTGAATTGATATTGATTTTTGGGTTTATCGTGAACAGTGTTTTAAATAACACTTGTTCTTTAACCCGATAATTAATGAATGTGATTTGGGTTTGTCGTGAATGGTGTCTTCACTAACACTGTTCTTGAACCCAGCTGAGAAAAGATTAAATCTTTTGATTTAGATTTAATGAAGTGTACCAATTAAATAATATTTAATTGGAATTGAATGGATATTGATTTTTGGGTTTATCGTGAACAGTGTTTTAAATAACACTTGTTCTTTAACCCGATAATTAATGGGATGTGACTTTGGGTTTATCGTGAACCGTGTTTTTAAATGACACTGATTCTTTAACCCAGTCACAGATTAAAACTAAGTGGAGTTTTAATGAATCTTTAATTAGATTGAAAAGATCGAGAATGGAGTATCACCAGTTTTGCTCCAGGCGATAGTTAAATCTTTAATTAGATTTGAATGTGAAATTTAGAAACTAACTGTCGGTTAGCCAAACAGAATGGTTTTCTGGATATTGATCTGATGTTGGTTTCGGCCTTCGGGGTTAATATTTGGGGAATTATTCTCTTGATTAATTTACGGTTAGTGACTAATGAATTGGAATGAGGCGTATGTTGTGTTTGTGTAACACTTTTATAATATATACGCGAGTTATTCGGAAAGACCGGGTTTATCCCATTCTGAATAACTGATACGACGATAAGTCGAAGATGAAGACGATGGTCGAAGACCGGAAGTCTTCACGTCGTTTGGGTGATAACTGATGATCTTGATTGGGCTGTACACCCAAGAAGATGGAAACAGTTGGTGATCGTCCAGACGTACTTGGAGATCGATGGATATGCGGGGTACTAGGTGCCTCCGGTTTCGTTCAGACCCAGAACGGACTTGTAAATGGACTGTGTGTCTGACATCGGATTTCATTCTGTGTGACTGATATCGGTTGCATAGGATGGTTTGCCTGTGTGGCATGCTAAGATGCAAATGATCAAGGCTTCTGTTGAAAAGCAAAGTCTTGTGGTGATGATCAAAGCACGGCCTTTGTGGCGTAGCTTTGTGTAACGTTTACCTCGCGTGTTTCGCACCAGGTATGAACCAAAAACGGGAGACGGACCTCAGGGAGGACTTGCGTTTCTTTCTAGTTAGAAGTGGCGTCAGTGGTTTTACACGCCCTGACGAGTTTGACTTATGTGGTTGTTGCTGTTGCGAGGCGCCTCGGTTATATCGGTTTCGGCCGATGCATTCTGGTCGGCTGACGGACCAGACTTACACCCCATAGGGTGGGGAAACGTAGTGTTCAGGCATTTTAATCCACATCGGTGGACCGGCCCTGACGATCCAAGGGCCCACCTGTGTCTGGGTCCTGAGACACGGACTAGAGCGTCTCGAATCGGTTGAGGACTATCTTTTGCCTCGGTTCATAGACGGAAATCCAATTTCCAAATACGTGACATTTGCGGTTTTATTTGCAAACCTATATATGGCGACATGATATATGGTACCCATGCCGCCTATGATTGATACTTATGATTTGAAGTTGTTTTATACACTGTACACTTATTATAGTATCAAATGATTTGATTTAAACGTATCAAGCATTCTTTGGCTGTTATAAGGGAAAACCCTATCCCCCGGCTTGCGTTGCATTGTGTGATAGGACCTGGGTCTTATAACAGCTTCATTTTTCTTTATTTAGCATTGCGCTGTTTGTTTTATGCACTGGTATTCTTGGGAGGAAACCCGTTCCGTGTTATGCGGCGTGGTCCCTTGATTTACCGAACTTTGAAAATAAAGA
The DNA here is from genome assembly GCA_030737875.1 of Allium sativum. Taxonomy (NCBI): domain Eukaryota; kingdom Viridiplantae; phylum Streptophyta; class Magnoliopsida; order Asparagales; family Amaryllidaceae; genus Allium; species Allium sativum. The sequence continues at coordinate 489,653,424 of CM060916.1, forward strand.
TTAATAACTGTTTTAGTTCTCACACCAGTCACATGACTGACCTGGAGTTTATTGTTTTAACCTAAACTCTGGGTGCCCCTATTTTTGGCACGGGCAGCTAGTAGTTTTGGTTTTGCAGATTTATATTCACAGGATCCTGGTTTACAGCTGGAACGATATCCGGAAAGCTTTGTATCCGTATATCTCTTCTAGTTGTGTATTGTATTATTTTCCGCTGCGATGTATTTAAATGTAATTTAAATCTCTGATATTTCTGTGTAATATTCATTTATACTCTGTATATTCTTGTAATCTGATGCATTGTTGTAATATACGATGAAATGTTCTTCTGTATGCGTTCTGTTGTGGCTTGTTCTCGAACTATCCGACGCTTTCCTTTACGGGGAAGTTACGGGTCTTTACATTTGGTATCAGAGCTTTGGTTTACAAAGCAGAGAACAAGACACATTAGAACCGTACGAAAGAATTCATCAGAAATTGGATTAGTAATATCCAACGAGAATGACTCGTTAGAGATGGGATCAGTAGTATCCTAGAACGAGTGTGAAGAGTATATTTTTGAAAATGAAAACAAATTTTTGTTTTGAAAATTTAATCAATTATTCGTATTTGATTATCTATTTAAATTGATGTGGACAATCTAGTATATATAGATTTTGCGTATACGTCTGATCCGCGTGTATTCGAAGTTTTAATATATTGGATAGATATAGAGTCGCACTCTAGTCGCCCGGACATGGTCCTGATGATGAAGTATACCATCACCAGCATTTATTTTCGAGTAACGAAAGTGTGATATCTATATATTTCCATTAGGCTGGTGTGAGAACCAAATCTTATATAGCTAGAACACTTTGTTGTGAATTGGCATCAAAAACAAGATTTTCAGTATATATATCAAAATTATGAATTTGAAACGTTAAATTCACTAATTGATTGATGTTTGTGTTGTTTGTTCATTTGTTTGCTAATTTTAAACCATTTAGCCTAATTGAATCAAATATTGGATTATATTGAAAATTGGTCGCATTTGCTTGCATATACATATACTTATATTGAGCAGGTCATAGCAAGGAGGCTAGAGCCAGAGAATAAAATTTGTTTGCCCGACAAATAGGTACATGTTTACTACATAATTTCCTGTTTTGTTTGGGTGATGATGATTTTGTGAGCCTATTGGCTAGCCGCTTGGCTTTTTCTTTTTCTTTTTGAGATCTGAAGGACCGGGGAAGCTATTTGAAATTCCCCGATGCTCCCATTGCAGGGGAGGTTATGGCGAAATTTTTCGAAAATTTAGGGTGTTAGCCAAATTTTTGAAATTTTGAAAATTCTCAGAAACTAAAGAGTTGGAGAATGGAAGTCAGATCGAACGTAGAGTGGAATAATCAAACCACTTTCGACTTTGTTCCTTTTCGGGGACGAAAAGTTTTAAGTGGGGGAGATTGTAACAACCCGGAAAATCTGGGCCAGTTTGAAATTTTTATTTTGGCAATTTTAGCGAATTTTGATTATTTAAAATGAATTATTTTAAATAATATCGACGAGAAATTTATTTCGAATAGAATTCGAACGTATATATTATACGCGTCGTCGTTAGAATATAAATAATTATATATAATTATAAAAGGAATTGAAAATGGCGCGGTAGTTCGATAATTCGATTTCAAACTTCAATTGAATGTACCGGGTGCAAAACAATCCGGATTTTAGTGAAACCAAAAACATTAGGATCTGATTGATAATATCTTTCTAACGGATGTAAGAAACTGAGATTTCACTTTAAAAATTGAGAGATATGTCCAGTTGAAAATTAGAAATAGTCGCTGTGGAATTTATATATATTTTTATATATATAAGGCCCTTAAAAATGGACATTTTGCAAACGACCTCGGATTTCGACGAAACCAGTTTTGTTGGGTCCGTGATGTCAAGTTATTGCTAGGTTTCAAATTTCATAATTTTTCAAATCAATATGTGAGTGTGGCAAAGGAAAACGCGTTTGACCGGTTTCAGTTGATTTTAATCGACTGGAAATTGGTCATTTTTCAAACGGTCTCAGAATTCGACGAAACTAGTTTTATTAGGACCGTATCGTCAATACGAAGCTAGAAAATATTTTTTCTGTAATTTTTCGAGTTCGTATGCGACCCCGGTAATTTGAAATGTACGTTTAAAATTCAATTTAGTGATTTAAATGTAAATTCAAAGGAAACTGATTGTAACGATCAAATCAGCTTGCGATACATATCCCATTGGGTTCGGAATAGGGGTAAAACGCTATGGACGGCAGGCGGTGGGCTTCGTTTAGTGGTCGTATGTAAAAGTCAACTTTTTGAATAATTAAATAATAAATAATAAAAAAAAAATATTTTATTCCCTCCCCTATACATTCTGGCCCCCCCCCCCTCGTTCAAAATGAAAGTCAGAAAAAAAAAAAAAAAAAAAAAAAAAATCGAAGTACCCTCGCCCTCGATCCCGCCGCCCATCTCCTCCACCTCCGATCAGACGCCTTCCCCCTTCTTCCCGTTCCTCCTCTTCTTGCTCTCCTCTGTCCCTCCGATCCTCCTCCACGTCGGCGCCATCCCCCTCGAGCCCTAACCCCCAACCCAGTCGCGAGCCCCCCCGGATGCCGCTGCTACCCGTTGCCGCCTTCCACCTGGCCACGCAGACCACCCTCCTCGATCCGCACCTGTAAGCACCCCTCCCCCTTCCTCATTTCAAATGCAGTAAGTTTCTTTATGTATTTATTTATTTATTTTTCTTTTTTTTTTTTTTTTTATATATATACATTTTTCTTTTCTGTTTTTGCATCGAGTAAATTTCGAATTTTTGTAGGTAGATTTAAAATAAAGATTAGATTTTTGGATATGATAAAAATACGATTTTTATATTGTTTACATCGAAATAAAGATATAGTTTTTATCATATGAATAACAACTACAAGATTTGATTTTATTAGGATTTTTAATTATGAAAAGAACGGATTTTTATAATATAGGAAGCTATGATTTTTAAAGGGATAAAGTTTGAATTTTTATATAGAGGAAGACGATGTTCTTATAAAGAGGAAAACGATATTTTTATATCATAGCAAAGAAACGATTTTTAATAAAGTAAAGATAGGATTTTTAACACTGTAAAAATATATTCTTTTCATATTGAACAGCGACGTAAAAATGTGATTTTTATATATTTAACATCGAAGTAAAAATTTGATTTTTATATATTGAACTTCGATAGAAAAATAGAATTTTTATATATTGAACTTCGATAGAAAAATAGAATTTTTATATATTGAACTTCGATAGAAAAATAGAATTTTTATATATTGAACTTCGATAGAAAAATTTGATTTTTATATATTGAACTTCGATAGAAAAATAGAATTTTTATATATTGAACTTCGATAGAAAAATAGAATTTTTATATATTGAACTTCGATAGAAAAATAGAATTTTTATATATTGAACTTCGATAGAAAAATAGAATTTTTATATATTGAACTTCGATAGAAAAATAGAATTTTTATATATTGAACTTCGATAGAAAAATTTGATTTTTATATATTGAACTTCGATAGAAAAATAGAATTTTTATATATTGAACTTCGATAGAAAAATAGAATTTTTATATATTGAACTTCGATAGAAAAATAGAATTTTTATATATTGAACTTCGATAGAAAAATAGAATTTTTATATATTGAACTTCGATAGAAAAAACAGAATTTTTATATATTGAACTTCGATAGAAAAATAGAATTTTTATATATTGAACTTCGATAGAAAAATGTGATTTTTATATATTTAACATCGAAGTAAAAATTTGATTTTTATATATTGAATAGCGAAGTAAAAATGTGATTTTTACGTATGTAGTGAAAGCAGCAACGAAGGTGACAAAAAGGCGAAACGACGAAGACTTCTGCAAATGAAGTGCCGTGGAGCTAGGATAGCTATATGTGAGAATTTCTCACCTTTCTATTTTATTTCTAGTTATATATATATACTAGGATGCAGACGGTGCTTAGTAGCACCCGACACAATCGTCCACAGACCATGGACTTGTTTGTTTGACAATTTGGTGATTGATTGCGATATTGGTTTGAATGTGGTTTGTGGTGTGAAAAATCGAATCGATAAATTGGTTAGGATTAGACGTGCGCCGTTATAAGGCGAAGGAGTAAGGCTAGGTTAGATCCTTACTCCAAAGTTTGTGGTTTGCATAACGAATTGATTTGATTGATGTGTGAATGGCGTGGGCCTTCACTAGACCGGGGATAAGGCTAGGCCTTGTCCCGTTTCTAGTATCGTGCCGTTATGCCGCCGAAATTTTCTAAAATAAGTTAGAAAAAATAAAAATAGCATTTTATTTAACGAATGAACTGAATAGAAATTCATATGTTAAAATAAAATGTGTTATCGTTAAAAATATAATTTTTAACGTGAATGTGAATAAATAAATATTCATTTACAAACCAGACGGTTTGTTTATGTACACCTATTTGAATGACGTTGATTGGGTCGATAAATTTTACACATCGCCTAACTGCACAAATAAAATATGTGTTTGATTGTTTGAAACCCCACACGGGTGTTAGGATGAAATTTGAAGTTCACTCATCCTGATTGATTAAATATGTCGATCGATTGATTGACAAGCTGCTATAAGCGTTAAATGTCTATATTTGATGCTTATACAGTGTAGTGCACTTTGGTTGATGGTTGATTATTCATCGTTGTTGATATATACATGTGTTGTAGAAAATCCATATAATTAACATTATATGGTAATTGATTGGGCCTCATTCCAGTTTCGAAAAAAAAAAGAAATATTTGAAATAGAAATATTTGAAATAGAAATATTTGAAATAGAATATTTGAAAATAGAAATATGTGAAGCCGTGAGGATTAGATTGACGCCATTTTGACGTGAACGATATTTATATCGATTTTATTCATTTTAAAATGAATATTGAAAAGTGATTTCGAAATCGAATATTTTGAAATGAATTGAATTGAAAACGATTTCGAAATGAATTGAATTGAAAACGATTTCGAAATGAATTGAATTGAAAACGATTTCGAAATGAATTGAATTGAAAACGATTTCGAAATGAATTGAATTGAAAACGATTTCGAAATGAATTGAATTGAAAACGAATTCGAATTGAATTGAAAGCGAAGTGAAATATATTCAAATTGAATTGAAATTTGAATTGAATAGAAATGGATTTTAAAACGAATTTATAAAGAAGAATTCAATTTTGATTTGAATTGAAATGGAAGTTGAAAATGTTTTTGAAACGAATTCAAAACTATTTATATAATTCGTTTTAAATAGAAATCGACGATATATATATTATATATAATATAATGGCCTGAATAGAACGCGCCGCGCCGCGGCAGTTCGCGAATTTCGACCATTTATTTCAAACGGGCATTACGGGAGATCCGACCGTCGGATTCTCCTAAAACCGGAACCGTTGGGTTCGTATCGAAAAGAGCTTTCTAACGAATGTGAGAAATTTGAAATCTAACGGTTGGATTTGGAGACACGTCCAAATCAAATTCGAAAAAGGTCGCTGTAAGTGCAGTTCGATGGCCATTGATGGAAATCGACTGTACGGGCCTTGATAAAATTATTAAAAATAGTAATAATTTGTGTAAAATCATAAGAAATGATTTGTGAAAGTTTGGGATGAAAAACTCCATATTTGAAAAGATAAAAATAGATTTTTATCGAAATGAACTAGTTTTGAACTAGAATTATAATTCTATTTATTTTTAAATAAATAAATTGAATTTGAAATGGTTTTGAAAATAACCAAAATTTCCAATGATTGCATTGGAGTGGATTTGAATCGAAATTGTCTTCGGAATATTTCGATGTTGGAATTCGTGATATTACAGGTGTTGTTATGGAAATTTGAAAGATATATATTTATATCGTTATTTCCAATACGACATTTGTTAATCGTAGAATTTGATATTGAATATAAGCCGATATATTTTCTATTCAGAGCCTTATATTGAATATCAAATGGGATTTGGGTTTGTCGTGAATGGTGTCTTCACTAACACTGTTCTTGAACCCAGTTGAGAAAAGATTAAATCTTTTTATTTAGATTTAATGAAGTGTACCAATTAAATGATATTTAATTGGAATTGAATTGGTATTGATTTTTGGGGTTTATCGTGAACAGTGTTTTAAATAACATTTGTTCTTTAACCCGATAATTAATGAATGTGACTTGGGTTTGTCGTGAATGGTGTCTTCACTAACACTGTTCTTGAACCCAGTTGAGAAAAGATTAAATCTTTTTATTTAGATTTAATGAAGTGTACCAATTAAATGATATTTAATTGGAATTGAATTGGTATTGATTTTTGGGGTTTATCGTGAACAGTGTTTTAAATAACATTTGTTCTTTAACCCGATAATTAATGAATGTGACTTGGGTTTGTCGTGAATGGTGTCTTCACTAACACTGTTCTTGAACCCAGTTGAGAAAAGATTAAATCTTTTTATTTAGATTTAATGAAGTGTACCAATTAAATGATATTTCATTGGAATTGAATTGATATTGATTTTTGGGTTTATCGTGAACAGTGTTTTAAATAACACTTGTTCTTTAACCCGATAATTAATGAATGTGATTTGGGTTTGTCGTGAATGGTGTCTTCACTAACACTGTTCTTGAACCCAGCTGAGAAAAGATTAAATCTTTTGATTTAGATTTAATGAAGTGTACCAATTAAATAATATTTAATTGGAATTGAATGGATATTGATTTTTGGGTTTATCGTGAACAGTGTTTTAAATAACACTTGTTCTTTAACCCGATAATTAATGGGATGTGACTTTGGGTTTATCGTGAACCGTGTTTTTAAATGACACTGATTCTTTAACCCAGTCACAGATTAAAACTAAGTGGAGTTTTAATGAATCTTTAATTAGATTGAAAAGATCGAGAATGGAGTATCACCAGTTTTGCTCCAGGCGATAGTTAAATCTTTAATTAGATTTGAATGTGAAATTTAGAAACTAACTGTCGGTTAGCCAAACAGAATGGTTTTCTGGATATTGATCTGATGTTGGTTTCGGCCTTCGGGGTTAATATTTGGGGAATTATTCTCTTGATTAATTTACGGTTAGTGACTAATGAATTGGAATGAGGCGTATGTTGTGTTTGTGTAACACTTTTATAATATATACGCGAGTTATTCGGAAAGACCGGGTTTATCCCATTCTGAATAACTGATACGACGATAAGTCGAAGATGAAGACGATGGTCGAAGACCGGAAGTCTTCACGTCGTTTGGGTGATAACTGATGATCTTGATTGGGCTGTACACCCAAGAAGATGGAAACAGTTGGTGATCGTCCAGACGTACTTGGAGATCGATGGATATGCGGGGTACTAGGTGCCTCCGGTTTCGTTCAGACCCAGAACGGACTTGTAAATGGACTGTGTGTCTGACATCGGATTTCATTCTGTGTGACTGATATCGGTTGCATAGGATGGTTTGCCTGTGTGGCATGCTAAGATGCAAATGATCAAGGCTTCTGTTGAAAAGCAAAGTCTTGTGGTGATGATCAAAGCACGGCCTTTGTGGCGTAGCTTTGTGTAACGTTTACCTCGCGTGTTTCGCACCAGGTATGAACCAAAAACGGGAGACGGACCTCAGGGAGGACTTGCGTTTCTTTCTAGTTAGAAGTGGCGTCAGTGGTTTTACACGCCCTGACGAGTTTGACTTATGTGGTTGTTGCTGTTGCGAGGCGCCTCGGTTATATCGGTTTCGGCCGATGCATTCTGGTCGGCTGACGGACCAGACTTACACCCCATAGGGTGGGGAAACGTAGTGTTCAGGCATTTTAATCCACATCGGTGGACCGGCCCTGACGATCCAAGGGCCCACCTGTGTCTGGGTCCTGAGACACGGACTAGAGCGTCTCGAATCGGTTGAGGACTATCTTTTGCCTCGGTTCATAGACGGAAATCCAATTTCCAAATACGTGACATTTGCGGTTTTATTTGCAAACCTATATATGGCGACATGATATATGGTACCCATGCCGCCTATGATTGATACTTATGATTTGAAGTTGTTTTATACACTGTACACTTATTATAGTATCAAATGATTTGATTTAAACGTATCAAGCATTCTTTGGCTGTTATAAGGGAAAACCCTATCCCCCGGCTTGCGTTGCATTGTGTGATAGGACCTGGGTCTTATAACAGCTTCATTTTTCTTTATTTAGCATTGCGCTGTTTGTTTTATGCACTGGTATTCTTGGGAGGAAACCCGTTCCGTGTTATGCGGCGTGGTCCCTTGATTTACCGAACTTTGAAAATAAAGATTAATAACTGTTTTAGTTCTCACACCAGTCACATGACTGACCTGGAGTTTATTGTTTTAACCTAAACTCTGGGTGCCCCTATTTTTGGCACGGGCAGCTAGTAGTTTTGGTTTTGCAGATTTATATTCACAGGATCCTGGTTTACAGCTGGAACGATATCCGGAAAGCTTTGTATCCGTATATCTCTTCTAGTTGTGTATTGTATTATTTTCCGCTGCGATGTATTTAAATGTAATTTAAATCTCTGATATTTCTGTGTAATATTCATTTATACTCTGTATATTCTTGTAATCTGATGCATTGTTGTAATATACGATGAAATGTTCTTCTGTATGCGTTCTGTTGTGGCTTGTTCTCGAACTATCCGACGCTTTCCTTTACGGGGAAGTTACGGGTCTTTACACTAACTTTACTTCCCTTTTTCTTAAAATTAATCCAACTTTTGTTTACTAACATGTAAATTTATAATAAATGAAATTAATCTAATTTTTTATACTCATATAAATGACATATTTTTATATTAACATATTGATAACCTTTCTTATATTAGCATAAAGACAAATTTTAAAGACAACGTTTTTTTTTCTTTTTTTTCTTAACTTTCATAAATGACAACTTTTATATTAACATAATTGACATATTGATATTAACATAATTGACCAATTTATATCATAAATGACAAATTGATATTAACATAATTGATACTTATTTTTGACAATCTTAATACAATAAAAATGACATCTTTTTATCATATCAATTCTAATACAAATAAAAGGACATTTCTTATTTTACCAAATTCTAATACGTATAAAAAGAACATTTCTTATTTTCCAATTCCTAATATTTGAATAAAATGACCATTTAATATGTGATTTAAAATAGCATTCACTTCTAATGTGTCCATTCTAATTTCAAACAAAAGGACAATTCTATATTGTCTACGTACATGTTTATAATTCTAATTACCAAATAAAAGTGACTCTCCTTACTCGTACACAAATTCCATTGTTTAACTTGACGAATAAAGAATGAATAACTTTATTATTTACAAATTCAATGTTTAATGTTAGCGCATTTATCATGTTAAAAGGTATTCTTTTTAGTCTTTCACTATTATATCAAAAATGTAATTTTTAGTGTAAACCCAACTTTATCACTCGAATCTTTTAATATGATTCATTCGTTACATAAAAATGTAAATTTTAATATACACACAAGTTTACCATACTTTTTATTATTAACATATTTTCTTTTAACAGGATACCTTTTATTAAATCAACATGCAATAAAAGTGAAATCTTTCTATGTTAACATTTTCTTTTTAACATGATTCCTTGTATTGAATCAAACATGAAATAAAAAAGGGAATCTTTTTATGTTAACATTTCTTTTTCTCACTAGCTAAAATGAATCATTTAATCTAACATGACATATTCTAGCCAAAAGGTCATTTAACAAAAAGATAACATCTTATATTTTCTAACAAAAGAAGGCAATTCATGTTTTCTAACAAAAGATGTTTTTTTTTTGAAATTAACGCTTCTAACATATATGGTCTTTCTAATTTACTGCTTCTAAATAAAAACGATCTCTTTATTCTAACGTAAACATTTCTAATAATAAAAAAATGGTCTTTTGAATCTAAATGATCATCTTTAATCAAAATGTTCTAAGGCAACATTTTAACATAAAAGGTATTACGATTCTAACCTAAAAAGTATTTTTATTCTAACATGAAATAATGTTTTGATCTAACGAATTCAAGATTAGATCTTTATTCGAAAAAGAACATATCATTCAACAAATAATCATCACCACAATTTACCACAAACAAGAATAAACAAAGGCCAAATGCCCAATCCAAATTTCGAACGGTGCATAATATATTACAATCAAAATCATTATAAGTATATATAATTTTTATTTTAAATTTAAAAAGAGAAATCTCACATCGGTTTTTGAATCCTTCAAAATTGTAGATCGCTCCGTTTTGATTCTAGTCAGCTCTGGAAGGTAGTATTCTACGCTGCGAATCCAACTCAACTTGAATCGTTCGCCTTGGACCTCGTATGTAATAGATAGACAAGTTTCTATGTTAATTATAGAATCATACTAATTAAATTATAATTAAATTTAATTAACCACGCTTACTTAATCGTTGCCATATCTATTATCTTCTTCCATCAGAAATACGTTTCTTGGAACCCATTTGTTCACCGTTGCATGCCACACCACCAATCCGTGAAAGTAAATGTGATCTTGGGTTTTCGTGGTAGGTAGAGGATGTTGAGGTTTTTTAAATCGAAGTAGGTTCGGAGAATTTTAGATATGAGAATGGGATGTTTTCAGCCATAGAAAAGAAGAGGGCGGCAGTTACTATTCTGATTAAGGTTTTGTAACATAAGGGTGTATATATATATATATATTAATACTTTTTAATTATTTAATTCCCCTTTTAATTTCAATAGAATTGTTATCATACGCTTACGTTTTGATATATTAAAGGGGAAAGATCAATTATACATTATGACATATGAAAATGTAAAGTGCAATTATGCTCCTTGGATATTGCAAATCAATTAATTTCCCTATATGCAACGCTTAGACTCCGTTTGAATAAATATTGTGAACCACTAATAAATGTCATTTATACAGTTTCTATTATTGTTCTAACCAAGTTTTTTTTATTTACTTATATTGGAATGCAAATTCCAATATACAATATAACATTTAATTAATTAATGTCAACAATTGTATTTAGTTTAGTCTTATAAAAATTAACTTACCAACATTGAATTCTAATTTTCAAACGAAATGAATTACTATATATATTTATTTCTAGCAGTAAATTACTTATAACCTAATGCACAGAAAGAAATTGAAGGTGCATGTGTTATGTGAAAATAAATTGGAAATTATGAAACATAAAGAGAAGGCAACATATATATATATATATATATATATATATATATATATATATATATAAGTAAGGAAGGGGAGAGAGAGACTTGTAAGTGCATATATTAAAATGTAGCATGCGTTTTGATAATTTGACTTAAAAAGGGTGTAAAATGAAAAAGTAAAGAGAGGCAACAATGTTTAAAATATAAGGGAGATGAATGAATGCATGCATATTTATGTTAAAAATATTTGTCTTTCTTGATCTTGAAAAGGCATGCGCATGAATTTATGCCAAATCCATTGGCATTCATTTCTCCCTTAATTGTTTTCTCAACATTATAATTTATTTCTTCCAAACACTTTTGAAATTCAAAATTAAAATTATTAATGAGGTGTGAGGTAGAAAACTTTCCCTACACTGTTGAACCTCAGTTTAGAACAACGATAAAATTTTCTTTCTTAATATATATTACTATTCAATTTTCAAATATATAATATTAACGTTTCAGTATTTAATGAACTTATTCAAAAATTCAAAAGAAAAACATAGGAGAGAGAAAACGGGAATGTAATTAATGCTTGATCTATTGTTTAATGCCAATTGTTAGAAAGTTCATAACTTCGTTTGCATGTACATGTTAGTATTTAATAAATGTACATTTTCTACCCATACATTTTATTACACAATGAATCTCTTTTAATGATTTATTTACATTAAACACATTTTCAAATAATGAATCTCTTTTACATTAAAAATATATATATATATATTTATTTTTAAAATGTAAACATATCTAATCAAACTTTAACCTTTTTATACCTTAAAAACATAATATTTAATGTAAACATATTCCAATCAAAGTTTAATCTTTTTATTCTTTTTTTATAAACAACAGTACTGTGAATGTTCACGTTCGCATATTTTCATTTATAACCTACACATTATTTTCAATCAATAAATTTTATTACATGCAAATTGTATACGCTCCGTATTTACATTAAAAAGAATATATTTAATTTTTCAAAATAAATTATTTTAAACAACCAAAACTCATTAAAATAACTTAAAATAAATTTTTAAATTTACCCCCCAAAATTCAGGGTTATTACAGGTGGATTCTTAAGATCTTTTATAACCCTAAGGCGGACCCTAGCCCCTTGAGACCCCATCCTAATACGTCACCGTACCTAAGTTTATATACTCACAAGTAATATGAGAAGCAATATCTCGCCGCTTAATACCAGTTTTAAAGTAGGCCCGCACATAGCCATTTAAGACCCCTCAAGCGGACGTCACTTGTTACTACTTAACTTATATTACGGTAGAACACCTATGCCGCTTAAGACTTCCCTTAGTATATTGGTGAATTAAAAAGCATGCTACATACCATATAAACCAAATATGCCCCTAGGTTGGCCCTTACAAGCTCCTAGAGGAAGTGGACATCCCCTGTGAACTACCTTACTCCGTTACCGCTATGCCTAACCACTTTCAGAGAAAGAGGACCCATAGACTTACTTCGAATCTAATAAGGGTGGGTCCCAAGACTTTGGTGCCTATCCAAGGAATAAACCTTCGGAAAGGACCCTATTCCTAACCACTTAAGACCCAAACTAGATAAGAAGAGAGTTAGCCATTTAATACCTTCCCAATGCATGTAAACCTGCCTATTTCCACCCATAATAGGTTTATATATATACACTCGACCTCTCACATTAAATTGTCTACCTATAGATGGTGGATATGTCGGGCGGTTCCGGGTAGGCTTCTGCTGTAGGTGGGTTTAACCTCGTGTCGTAGTGTACTAAACTTGAATGTCCCATGACACCCAGACCTCTCACATTAACCAGACCCACTTATGGTTGCTGGATTTTCCTATTGGTTTTTGGAAGATTTCTACCACAAATGACGACTAACCTCGTATCTGTGTGTCATTATTTAATATATAGATAAGCCATTCTATATACACACAAAGAAACCATTATATGGGAACATTTCAAATTCTAATCGTATTCTAACGTACTTATTACATCATTATTACATTAAATTATGTTGATTACACTACATAAATAGAATATTTAATACGTATAATAAATGCTAGTTTTCGTATGGGTATAACAGTATAAATTGTCAATTTATCCTATATTCAAGGCATACAAGTTTAATTTCCTCATCAGACCACTAAACACATGGCATAATGATATAAGGGCATAATTAATGATAATAGTAATGAAAAAAAACCACATAAAAATCAAAATTTTCATCCCTAGGCTCACTGGAATAATTTAAGTAATGAATCAAGAACGAGGATATACATATATACATGTATTTTCATGAATATATATATATATATGTATATATATATACATAGACCTTTGTTAAACCTAATTTACCCTTCTTATGTTGTTCATAAAAACGTTGACATTTGATTTATTTCAAATCTGAATACGTTTGATTACCCATTTTGAATGGAAATCCAAACCTATTCAAATAATAAGATTAATCAAATCTAAACCTTTTTACATAAAAAATAAGGATTTATATAAGAAGGATAAATCAAATCAATTAGAAGTATATCACGCAAATGTTCTTCATCCGCTACTAAAACAAATCCACAAACCTAATATCAATTGACAATTCTTGTGAAATATATATAAAAACAGGAGATTTGGGGGTTTCGTAGTTTGATATTATCGTTATTCTAAATCTCATTGGACATACTAGTCAATATAATAATCTACAAATCTAGAATATGCCTAAGTAATTACTAATTCCACTCAAAGTGATTGGAAATGTCGTGGATTTGACGATGTTTTGTCTATTTGATGCGAATTCCAATCCCTAGAGATCTATATACATAAGAATCAAATAATTAAAATTCTTCTATATATAAATCATGTGATTCCAAATCTATATTCTAATTCAAATCCTATAAGAAAAGAGATTCAAAACAGAAGAATAGATTTTGAGTGAAGAATAAAACCTATTATGAATTCCTCAATGGCAGAGTGGAGGCACAGATAGAGGAGGTGGTTAGGTTTAGGTATGGAATCTAAAGGGTTATTTATAGGTGTTTTATAAACAAAACCCGTAGGATTATATAGAATTAATCATGGTTTTTCATTCTTATAAATTAACCCCAAAACTTAACCTAAAACAATCATTTTTGGGCATTTTCGGTGTCAGGTGGTCAACCTCCCCTTAGAAGGGAGGTCGACCAACGTTCGACACCCTTTCTGGGTGGAGGTCGATCTCCTGGTCATGAATTTTCCCAGTGAATGCTACGAAGGGCTAGAAAGTTTTATATTATATAAAGTTAATCAATTTAGTTTCTTTCTTACCTTATAAACATTATTCTTGCCCCCTTATCTTTTTTTCCTCGTTTGAAATTCAAATCTACCTAAGGGAATGTTATTATTATCCAATTTATTTTATCCCTTAGATGTGTGTGTGTATATATATATTAATTCAACCACATATATATACATGTTTACCGTTTGATTTCTTTAAATTGAAATTTCTTCATACCAACACCATTTTCAGCATATTATATATAAAAACTTATTAGAATTTTGTCATGAATCTAAATGAAATATTTTCATAGCCAAATTCTTAATGCTGCAAAATTCCATTTTTTAGCCTATTTATATTTATTTATTTAATTGCTTATATTCATAATTATTATTATTAGTGTATTTAGGTATATTTTTACGGGGTGTTACATACTATCTCTAAATTGTTTTTTCTTTTTGCATATTTTTCTTTTTGACAAAACTATAGTAAATCGAGACATAATTTGGGTTTATGCCTTTCTTACTTTCATCTTCAACAATTCCTATATTAGTTCCATTCTAGATCTAAAATGTGATTTCTTACAAGTAATATAGATATTGTTAGATTTACCATAACTACAAAATTCACTATGCAAAATCTTAACTACGTCAAATTAGCATACTTTCAATCCCTTTTTATCAAATCATCAAATTTTCCCTTTGTTTTACGATTAAAATTAATTTGCACATAATTATAATCAAATTGATTTGCACCGAACCACAATTTTCTCACTTCATGCATAACCACAATTTACTTAATTTGCACTTAATAACAATTCAATTTAATTTGTGCATAACCATAATTCCATTAATTTTTCACATAACCTTAATTCAATTATTTGGTGCATAACTAAAATTTAACGTTACTGTATATTTTGTCATAGAAAAAGGGAAAAGAAAAAGAACACATTGTAAATTCTAATAGGAATCAAATGATACAAAATACTATTATCGAAAACTATAATTCAAATCTACTCACCTGACTGCTTTCCAATTATTGTATCTGATTCAGATCTATCACCTATGGTCTTCCTAATTAAATCTCATGCAGGCGAGTAACCTGCGTACCTATAGCTTAGATTTATATTCTTTGTCTCTAAATCTTGAATTAGAATCTTATAACTAGTATATTCTTATATCTGGAGGATTTCAAGGAGAAGGAAAATGGCAGAGCCTAGTCGTCATTCAAGAAAATGTGAGTTGAAAGCTAGGCTTTACTGGTATATTTATAGGAGCATAGGAGAATCTCATTCGATGGATCGAATATAATAAAATTCGAGCCATTGAAATCGTTAAATTCACGTTACTTTACTGTAACAACCCAGAAAATCTGAACCAATTTAAAAATTTTAATTTGGCTATTTTAGTGGATTTTGAATATTTAAAATAAATTATTTTAAATTAAAGGTCAAAAGTATATTTGAATCGATGTTTGGAAATAAATATATTTATTTTAAATATAAAACATGGCCTGAAATGGCATGGCAGTTTGAAAATTTGAATTCAAACTTTGACTGACTGTACTGGGTGCAAAATAAAACGGATTTTAGTAAAACCAAAAATATTTACGTGCAAAATAAAATGGCAGGAGATTTGGGATCAGTTTTTGTCCCCGGCAAATTGAAATGTACGTTCAAATCAAATATTGAATGTTTTATATTTTAATTTGAAGGTAAACTAACTGAAACAGTAGAATGGGCCTACTAAACATATCCCATTGTGTTCGGAATGGGGGTATTTAGCTGGGAGCGACTGTCGTTGGGTTTGGATTCGAGTTCGTATGTGGTAAGGGGTATTTTTGGATTTAATAAAAATAAAAATAAAAATAAAAATCCATTGGCCAATCACAAATTCCCATTTTCATCTCTCTTCCCCGATACTCCTACGATTGACGACGGAAAGCCATTCAAACCTTTCTCCTTTGATTCCTCTTGATCCGCGCAGAATTAGACCTCGACCCAGTTGAGGATTTTGTATCCCTCGACGAGTTGTTCAAATCCATACCCATTGCACCCCCTACCGTGTAGCCATCGTCGAGATCGAGGTCCTCAAAGTCCGAGACTTTCCCCCGCCGCCGAGCCTAACCCTCGCCGTCGAGTTCGCCTGCACCACCACGGTTGCGCGCGCCTCTCCAAGCTGCTCCACGTGGCATAGGCCGATCGATCCCTAGCTGCATGGATTTCGAGAAAAACAAGACCCTAGTTTTGAACAAAGCAGAAGAGGTACAGCTGTTTTTAATTTAAATGATTTTAACAGTTTAAAACCATCTCGAATTATGATTAACTTCTAAAAATCATATCTTTTTGCTATGTTATCGAAATCCAGTGAAACAAGAGAAAGTGGACTCGCGTGGACGTCTTCTACATTCTAGAAGAGACTGGATATTTTTCTGAGCCTTCTACAATTTTTGGAGGAGTGGAACCCAATGTGAGATTTCTGATTTATAAGCGATATGGAAATGACGATGTATAAATTATACGATCGATGTATGAGTTATATAAGCGTTGTACACCTCATGTATAAGCATTGTATAAGTTGAATGTTTGATGTATAAGTTATATACGCGTTGTAGAAATCATATATGTGTTGAATGATATTGAAATATATTGAAAT
Source organism: Allium sativum (assembly GCA_030737875.1). Taxonomy (NCBI): domain Eukaryota; kingdom Viridiplantae; phylum Streptophyta; class Magnoliopsida; order Asparagales; family Amaryllidaceae; genus Allium; species Allium sativum. The sequence goes on from CM060916.1 coordinate 489,670,638, forward strand.
GATTCGAAATATATTTATATACGTATATATATATATATATATATATATATCTATACACACTCCCCTCATCCATAGACCATGGACGATATATATTGGTTGTGATATTGTTTGGATTTAGTTGATGTGAAATTTGGTGAATATCATGAATGGTTGATTGGAAATGATTGATTGTGGTTGAAATCCCAATAGGATCAGTATATGGGAAAATTCGTCTGCGTACGAACTAGATATTGAAATCCCCATTGTCAAAAGCTGCGAGGCTTTAAGGTAGAGCGAGGAGCCGTACTAGGGACGGTGCCGGTTTTAACTACCCTACCGTTATGCTACCGAAATTTTCTAAAATATTTCTGTGTTTGATTTATCTTCATGTTTTGAAATATATTCATGTGATGAATGAAATAAATGGTTTGAACGATAAAAATAACATTTTTATCGAATGAATGAAATAAATGGTTTGAACGATAAAAATAACATTTTTATCGAATGAATGAAATAAATGGTTTGAACTATAAAAATAACATTTTTATCGAATGAATGAAATCAATGGTTTGAACGATTAAAATTACATTTTATCGAATGAATGAAATAGAATGGTTTGAACGATAAAAATAACACTTTTATTGTATGTACGAAGTACAGAAAATATTCATTTTTGAAATAAATTGTTTTACAAATAAAAATCACATTTTTATAATATATATGAATTGCTAAAAATCTTCATTTTTGAAATAAACTATTTTAACAATAAAAATCACATTTTTATCATCTATATGAAGTATATAAAATAATCGTGTTTGAAATAAATTGTTTTGACCATAAAAATCACATTTTTATGATATACTTGAAGTGTTAAAAATAGTCGTTGTTGAAATAATTATCTGTTGGATAAAAATATCATTTTTATCACATATCTGAAGTGAAATGTTTTGAAATCGAAGAACGAATTATATATATATATATATATATATATAATTAAAATAAATTGAATAACGAAGTTGCAGTTCATATTTTGAAACCGTGATTTCAAACGATTATTGAGGGAGATCCGACCGTCAGATTTTCCTGAAACCGAAACCGTTGGGTTCGCTTTGGAAATATCTTTCCAACGACACATACTTTGCGAAGATCCAACGGATGGATTGTCTGTAATGTTTAATTCTAATTTGAATGAAAACAGCGCCAGAATCGATTATATATATATATAATTAAAATAAATTGTATAACGACGCTGCAGTTCGTATTTTGAAATCGTAACTTCAAACGATTGTACCGGGAGATCCGATCGTTGGATTTTCCCAAAATTGGAACCGTTGGATTTGTTTTGAAAAGATCTTTCCAATGATATAAAATTTGTAAAGATCCAATGGTTGGATTTTCAGATATGTGTAAATCAAATCTGAAGAAAAACAGCGCCATGGCCGCGTTATGGCTTGAAGCGTCGTTTGAATAAATTGGCTATTTTTAAATGAATAAAAATAGCAATAAATCGTTATAAAATATTATAAACGATATGGAATGGAAATAAACTGAATTTACTCGGTTTATTGGATATTTGATAGTTGAATGTGTTTAACGTGAAAATTACATTAATGAACTGAATTATGGATGTCCAATAATTTAACCATTGGAATTAATTGATTTGAATTCTAATATACGTGGATTATTCGAAAAGGCCGAGTTAATTCTCATTTCAAATAATTGATCGATGGTTAAAAGTCGAAGATATGAAGATGGTGCAAGACCGATGATCTTCAGGTCGGATGGATGGCTACTGATGCCTTGGATGGGAGTTGCTTCCCTGAAGGGGTTACAGTGGTGGTTGTCCGGACGTACTTGTTGATCATTTGGATGTGCGAGGAATAAAGATCCTCCGGTTTTGTTCAGACCCAGAACGGACTTGTAAATGGATGTGTGCCTAACGTTGTAGATTGACAACGTGGCATGCAGAGATGCTGTGATCAAAGCTTTTGTTGAAAAGCAGAGCTTTGTGGTTGATGATCAAAGCACGGCTTTAAATAGCTAGCTTTGAGTTTAGCGTTGTTTTGCGAGCCTCACACCCCGGTATGAGCCAGAAACGGGAGAGGACATCATGGAGGACCTGTGTTTCCTTCTAGCTAGGAGTGGTGTCAATGTTTTTACATGGCCTGGCATTTTACTTATGTGGATGATGGATAGCGAGGCACCTCGGTTATAACGGTTGCTCCTGGGCCGATGGTTTGATCGGTATATGACCAGTTTACGCCCCATAGGGCGGGGAAACGCAGTGTTCAGGCATTTTAATCCACTTAGTGTGACCGGCCCTGACGATCCAAGGGCTCACCTGGGTCTTGAGACATGGGCTAGATTGTCTCGAAGCGGTAAGGATGATCCCTTGCCTTGGTTCATGACGGAAATCCAATTTCCAACTATGACATCGTGTGGTTTTGATTTTATACCTATATATGGCGACATAGTGGTATGGGGCATTTACGCGGTCTATGATTGATACTTATGATTGAAATTTTTTTGAAACATATAAACACAAGTAATAATATCAAATGCTTTTGTTTTATTCGTATTAAGCATATTTTGGCCATTATAAGGTAAAAATCTATCCTTCGGTTTGCGTTGCATTGTGTGATGGGAACTGAGTCTTATAATGGCTTCATTTTTATAAAAAGCATTGCGATGTTTAAAAGATTTACTTGTTTTAAAGCACTGGCAATCCAATGGAGTAAACCCGTTCCACGTTAGCGGCGTGGTCCTATGATTGGCCATAATATAAAGTAAGTTAAGTAGATTTCTCATACTAGTCCTGTAATGACCCGCATTGGCAGAGGTATTATAATTTATTTATTTAATTATATAAATAGTGGTGTAGTGGATTTAATGGTCATGGAATTAAATAATGATGAATATTTAATTAAAATAATAAATTAAATAATATATTTAATTCTGAATTAATCAGAATTGGCCGAAATGACGATATGGTGTGAACCGGATCATCTGTGATATTTAATTCAGCTTGGAATTGAATTTGAATAACGAATATATTATATAAATGATAGTTTGAACGTATAACTATAATATAATTAAAATCGAGCTTGAAATGGCGCTGCAGTTCGTTAATTGGCGATTCGAACTTCAATTGAATATACCGAAGCCGTTTTAAATCGGATTTCTGTGAAACAAGAAACGTGTGGAGCTGGTGGAGTATATCTTTCTAGTGGAAGAGAAAAATCGGGATTTCATTGTGTAGATTTTGAGATATGTCCAAATCAAATTTTAGAACAGTCGCTATAGAATCGTTTATCGACCGTAGCGGTTTATTCGATATAACTAGAGATCGGATTCAAATTTGAACAAGGTTCTTTTAAGACATATCGATAATTTAATTTTTAGAATTTTACTGTAATTTTTAATTAATTAAATAAGCAGTTTTTTTATTTAGAGTATTTGGCACCCTATATCAGCGATTTTGGGGTTTCACAAAATGAGTTGAACTACCGATATTTTTATATTTCGGGGATCGTGGCACCTTACTGAATACCATGGTATCTTTATTTCTGTCCGTAACATTTCGTAAGTTTATAAATTTATAAAATTGATAAATGACTTAAATAATTTTTCTAAAAATATTATACCAAAATATCCTAAATCATTTAGTGATCAAAAGAAGACCACGTCCCAAATTCTCTCAACCACGAGCTTCCCTTGGCCCTCGAAGCAATCACATGGCCGAATCCTTCATCACACCGTTTAACAAAATCAAAGGGAAAGGGCATAAATACAACATTCTCTCGTATAACCTAAAAACCCTTTCTCTGTAAATCTAAAATGAGCCTCCACTCTTCTTAACCCTTCTTCAAATTAAAACTCCACTGATACTTAATGAAAACGAGTGGTTTCAGGTCCATTGGGATCGTCGTCAAAGAGCTTCAATATAGTATGCCTCAATCATGGTTCGATCATGTTTCTGGGTGTCGATATTCTTACCGTCGACGCTAGGGTTGAGGTCGGAATTTAAATGATGGAGCCGGGGTCTTTATGGCGACGTCGACAAGGAGTTGAAGGGAACGGTGGGGGTGCTGAAGTACGGTTCAGGTGGTAGTTGAGTGTGGCATACGAAGTAGGGATGGTTGGCAATGTATTGAAGAAACGATTCGGGTTTGATGGTTGTGTGAGACAGCATTAGGATTTCGTAGTGAGGGCGTTGTTTCCTGTCTCGTGAAGCAAATGGTTTACTGGAGTTTGACCAATGGGAGAAGTTAGATTAATGGCTAAGTGTAATTCGGGAAGAAGGGTAACACAGTAGTGTTATGATGTTGGTTTTGGGGAGTTCACAGTTCAATACTGTGATTTATGGGGATTTTGAACTAAAAGGTGGTCTTGTTTTTGGAAACAACAAGTTGGGATGGTCATCGAATAAGCTGGGAGTCGGATTTGTATCATCAGGGAAGAAGGTAATTCCTGGAAAACAGATCAGGATTTTTAAAGGGGATTTGGGACAATGTTTAAAAAGAAAAGAATGGAGCACAGTCAGTCACGGTGTAATCATATGGACGAGCGCAACACAATGGAACTGACGGGAAGCGAATCAAAGCTCGTTTGAATTTACGGCAAAATAAACTGTTTGATTCAAATCAAACAACAGTTTATCGTTCTTTAACGATGAACTGCAAAAGTGAGTAAATCTCACTAACTCTAAACAGTTTATAAATTCATGTTGTATTTTTAGAACTGTTAAATATTGGTCGATTGATTGTGTGTTGACTGTTTGATTGAACTGCTAGTCAGTTAGTTGAATTTCTATATTAATTCTATTTAACAGAATATATCATATGGAACTGAAAGTGATGTTATCTATATTGTTTAACATCTGTGATGCAGGGAAACAGGTTGGAGCTGGATTCCTCAACATTTATTTTACTGTGATTCATATATTGTAATATATGATGTGGTATAATCTGTTGTCGATTATATGTGTTCGAACGATACTGATCATCGTGATTTGATATGTTGAATACCATAACATACCGAATGTTGATAAAAGAATATTTTCAAAGTGTATTTTGAAAATGAATTATTTATATAAAATCGATGGATTTTATATAGAAAAGGAAAAGAATTTTTATAAAAGAAATATTTATAAAATCAAAGGATAAGTTAGAATAAAAGGAAATCATTTGTAAAGTGAAGAACCGTTACTAAAAGTAAATCTTTATAAATGAATAGTTTATTCGAAAAGGAGTTAATCGATGTTAGCTAATCGATTAGAGATAAAGAAAAGGAGTTAATCGATGTTAGTTAATCGATTAGAGATAAAGTTAAAAGGAGTTAATCGATGTTAGTTAATCGATTAGAGATAAAGTTAAAAGGAGTTAATCGATGTTAGTTAATCGATTAGAGATAAAGTTAAAAGGAGTTAATCGATGTTAGTTAATCGATTAGAGATAAAGTTAAAAGGAGTTAATTGATGTTATTTAATCGATTAGAGATAAAGTTAAAAGGAGTTAATCGATGTTTGTTAATCGATTAGAGATAAAGTTAAAAGGAGTTAATCGATGTTAGTTAATCGATTAGAGATAAAGTTAAAAGGAGTTAATCGATGTTAGTTAATCGATTAGAGATAAAGTTAAAAGGAGTTAATCGATGTTAGTTAATCGATTAGAGAATAAAGTTAAAAGGAGTTAATCGATGTTAGTTAATCGATTAGAGTTAAAGTAAAAGCAGTTAATCGATGTTAGTTTAATCGATTAGAGTTAAAGTAAAAGGAGTTAATCGAATATAGTTTATTCGAAGAAAGAAAAAGGAGTTATCGAATATAGTTTATTCGAAAGGAGTTAAGTGAAATGAGTAAATCAATAGCGTTAGTCAAATAGAGTTAATCCTATAGTGTTAGTCCAATAGAGTTAATTGATAAGGGTTAATCGAATAGAGTTAAGTGAAAAGAGTCAATCGAATATAGCTATTCGAAGGAGGGTTAAGTAAGGAAGTTAGTAAAGGGATATAAAGTGAACTTTGTCTATTTCAAAGTTAGAAATGTTGTTCAGTTAAGGTCTGAGAGGTAGTTCTACCCCAACTTGATTGGCTTCATTTTTAACTAAGGAATAGTTAAGGTTCGACAGTAAAGGAAATGGTTTGAGTTGGCATCGCGATGGTTTGTTTAAACATCTGTCTAAGTCCAATGAAGAAGCTTTGGAAATGTTTTCCAAATAAGAAACCAGAAATGTTTTCTAATAAAGAAAACAAGAAATGGAAATGTTTTCCATTGTAAATAACGTATATTTTCCAAATTTAGAAAATAAGAAATATTGAATATAGGGAAGCAGGAGATAAGTAAATTAATGAAATAAAGAGATAAGTGTTGAATGATGTTTGATCGATATAAATTTCCATTTGGAAATGATATCGTTGTTTGCACACCTGTTTTCTTCGATAGTTAAATCACAGACTATCGAAGTTTTTGACCATTTTAACGTTGTTAATATGGAGAGACCGGTTGGATTATTATCCAAAGAACCACTCTGTATTGGCATAAGCGTTGCGAATCATATATGCCAAAGATAATTGAAGACGGAGTAAAGTGTAAGGCTATTGTATAAGTCTTAGATAACACTACCTAAGATGGATGTACTGAATAGTGCCTTTGGTTCATCCTGTTCCTAGGTGACTTGTATGGACGGATGTATGACAGAGTATTTCCAGACGATCACGTATATTGATTTCTCCAACCGTACCAAGAGTGGAAGCGGAGAAGGAAACTTCTTTTAGCTAACACATAATGTATGGTTGAGGACATCAATCGGTGATTTGATGGATTTGATGATGTGGCATTCAAAGTGAATCTGGTGTGATGATAAAGCATAGCTTCTAGCCTCATCAACCGGTAAATGACAGAAATCGGGCAGGCAGCATGGCTAAGTCGGTCGCACCGAAGTAGGGTGTATAATCACCTGATCTAGAGTTTCATTTATTTCTAAAAATCTATTGTTGATGCTGTCCCATTCGGGAAACGGTTGCTGATCCCAACCGTTGGTGATATACATTCGATACACTCAAGCGAAATGAGTGGTCGGTCATGTGTGGCCGGGTTGCAAGATGTTCTTATTGAACCCGGTGTATTCCTCTCTAGAGGTACACTAGCGAGAGATGGTTCCATACCTTGTCATAGTTGGAAATCCATTACCCAATACGTGCTTGCGGTTTTGATTGTTATACTATATATGTAGAACGTGAGATGAAAGCGTTTCTGCTAGATGATTATTATATTATGGTTGATAGACATTATTATAATATCAAAAGGTTTTTGATATAAAGATAATTTTGGATTCTCATAAGGGAAAAACCCGTTCCGTTATGCGGCGTGGTCTTATGAGATATCGTTTACTTGTTCGAACTGTTTTAAACTGTTTTACTCATACCAGTCCCATGACTGACCCGGAGTTTATTTTGTTGTTTTCCCTAAACTCTTGGGTGCCTAAATTTGTACGGGCAGTCAAGTAGTCGGGATTTTACAGATACACTTGAAGAGCTTGGAGCAGGAGGCTTCAGAATCATATAGCTATAGTTATTTCCGCTGTGTTGTAAGTGCTGTACTTTGATAATGATATGTATATTCAAGTACAGATTTGTATTTCAAAGTTATGTTATGAAATATATTTATTCGTTCCGCTGTGAGATTCGTGTTACTCTGATGTTGTGTTCTTCTTCTTCTTCTATTCTAATTTTCTATCTTATCTTTCCTCACCCTCTAATTTCTTTCACTAATGACCGGTATTTTTCGATGTTTTGGTTATCGACATCGAGTTTATGTCGATAACCAAAGTCGCCCCAAAATCCGGGTCATTACAGTTGGTATCAGAGCATAGGTTAAGTGAATTACTTGGCTCTGTGGCATGACTCGGTAGAGATGGGGTTAGTAATACCCTAGATTGAGTTGAGTGTATATATACGAGTGAACGTATTTGTTATTGATATAAAAATAATTTTTTATTGTGGAGATTCATTGGTTGAGTTGTTTATGGGTTCTGGTCGATCAGTTTGATCCACTGTATCGGTAGGAGTTTATAAACACTCGAATACGATGGGTCGACACGATATGTTTTGAAAAAAGGGGTAAATTAAAATAAGTTTACCCAAGGTATATCTTGATATAGAGAAGATATATATACCAAAATTATAATATAATGGATATATTGGTTGTTATTATAATCGAGTAAGATTATAAATTAAATGGTTATGTAAATAACCAATCAGAATTCATATAAGTGAAATACGTGAAATCAGATGAGTTAAATATGAAATTTTAACCAGGAATCGAATTAAAACTCTGGAGAATTGGATAAGTGTTTGTAAATGGATTTGGATTAAAAATAAGGAAAATTTAAGATCCTGGGAGATTTTAAATTGTTTTACAAGCAGTGTGAATTATATTTTGAAATGAATTTCAAAGTGGAAATGTTTAGAAATGGTTTTATAGTATTGAACTCACTTCGATCGCTGGAAAATTGATTCTGATGATGACAGCTGCATCATCAGTATTCATTTTCGAGTTGGAAGTGACGAATTACTACCAGAGATACTGTTTTGAATTTGTTTTGGGAAAGACAAGTTGTGTTGAATTTCAAAATGGGATTTATAATAAAGAATGAATAGAGAAAGTTTGAAATAGAAATTAAATATAGAAATTCAAAGGGAGTTTGAATATATGAAATTCAATGGAAGTGATATAGAATTTGAATATAGAAATTCAAATGGGATTTATAATATAAAATTTGAATAGAAATTGAATAGAATTAACTAAGTCGAAGAGGAATTAGTTAATCGAGTTTTGAATTTGAAGTTGAACTTTGAAAGGTGAATTGGATTTGTAAATGGATATTCGAGATCGAATATAGAACTTAAATTTGAAATTTGGATTCAAATTAGTTAATAAGCAAGTTAAATATATATTTGAACATGTTATGTTCAAATATAAAAGTGAAATAGACTACAGAGTTAATTAACAAATTAATTAACGAATTGAGTTAAAACGATCAGGTATAGTTAAAATAGATAAGGCATGTATAAATATATTTGAGATAGGTACGGATAAGGTATGAAGGTATATAGATAGAATGCTCGACGAAAGGTATGTATTTAATTCATGAGATTTTATGCGCCGTATCGGCTAGCCACTTGGCTTTTTCTTTTTCTTTTGGATTGGTGAGGGCCATGGGAGGCTATTTGAAATATCCCGATGCTCCTAGTACAAAGGAGGTTATGGCGAATTTTTCCGGGAATTTAAGGGGTTAGAATATTTTTTAAGATAATTGGATAGTTAGAAATCAACGTATCGATATATATATAGAAGTCGATAAGGAAACGACCTTAGAAATAGAATAGTAAAATCAAAAATGAAGACTAAGAATAAAATCTAGTAAGAATAGAAAGAGGAAGCGTATACTTGTTTAAAAGTGAATAAGTAGTTGTATGGTATTGATTATTCGAGTAAGTAGTCATATCCGTTTTGACATTATAAATGTTATTCAGTCAAGGTCTGAGAGGTAGTTATACCCCAACTTGATTGATTTCATTATTAACAAATAAATAGTAAGATTTCAGGCTCGAAGATCAATGTTGAATAAGAGTTAGTTGAATATAGTATTTGGGTTGTCGTAACGATGTTTTACACAACACCCGTTTTAACCCAAATAAGTGTAAGCTTGGAAATATAATAAAGAATATTTCCTAAGTATAGAAATAAACGAGATCGGAAAAGAGATAAGTAATTGGAATATTTTCCAATTATAAATTGCATATATTTTCTAAAGTTTAGAAAATAAAGGAAGGCGATATTCGAAAATGTTTTCCAAATAACGTAAAAGGCCAATATGGTTATTGAAAATATTTGGTTAACAAATATTGATAAAGAAATAGAGAAGTGATTTAACTAATGGAATATTGATTATAGGCTCAGTTGAATTTCAAAAAGGAAAATTTGATTTTTGAAAAGAGTAAACTGTTTAAAAACCCCCAGGGAAAGACTGTTTGAATTAAAAACAAATTTAACAGAAATTTGTGAAAGCAAAATTTGAATTAATGTAAAGCCAGTAAAGTGGTAACTGAGATTGAATTAGAAAGATATCAAGACAAATTGGATTATGAGATTCGAATTTGAAGTGTAAATTGATAATCAAGTTAAGAGTTGGGAATCGAGAACGAAACTTGAGTTTGAAATGAAAATTTGGCTTGGTAAAAAGCGAATGGTTGTGTTGGAGATAAAAGTGATTTCAGAGTTTGATTGGGATAACATTGGTATATGCTGAGTTGATAGCATATGGAAGTGATAGAGTTGATATGCCCGACAAAAAGGTACAAGTTTATATTTCTATTGGATATAAGATTTATGAGCCGAATTGGCAAGCCGCTTGGCTGTTTGATTTTCTTTTGGGTTGGAGATGGCCCAGAGAGGCGAGTTGGAGTTTGAGATATTGACCAGTACAAAGGAGGTGCTGGCGAAATTTTTCGAAGAGTTAAAGTGTTAGAAAATTTTCAGGATTTTTGGAAATTTTCGTTGATAAGAATTAATTAATAATTTAATTGAAATTAAATTGATTCAGTTGAAACTGAAGTCAAGAAGGGAAAAATCTGTTCTGACCAGTCGATAGGGTCGTTCTCTACCTTCTAGCAATTTCGAGGACGAAATTATTTTAAGTGGGGAAGATTGTAATGACCCGCATTGGCAGAGGTATTATAATTAATTTATTTAATTATATAAATAGTGGTGTAGTGGATTTAATGGTCGTGGAATTAAATACTGATGAATATTTAATTAAAATAATAAATTAAATAATATATTTAATTCTGAATTAATTAGAATTGGCTGAAATGACGATATGGTGTGAACCGGATCATCTGTGATATTTAATTCAGCTTGGAATTGAATTTGAATAACGAATATATTATATAAATGATAGTTTGAACGTATAACTATAATATAATTAAAATCGAGCTTGAAATGGCGCTGTAGTTTTTAATTGGCGATTCGAACTTCAATTGAATATACAGAAGCCGTTTTAAATCGGATTTCTGTGAAACAAGAAACGTGTGGAGCTGGTGGAGTATATCTTTCTAGTGGAAGAGAAAAATCGGGATTTCATTGTGTAGATTTTGAGATATGTCCAAATCAAATTTCAGAATAGTCGCTATAGAATCGTTTATCGACCGTAGCGGTTTATTCGATATAACTAGAGATCGGATTCAAATTTGAAAAGGTTCTTTTAAGACATATCGATAATTTAATTTTTAGAATTTTACTGTAATTTTTAATTAATTAAATAAGCAGTTTTTTTATTTGGAGTATTTGGCACCCTGTATCTGCGATTTTGGGGTTTCACAAAATGAGTTGAACTACCGATATTTTTATATTTCGGGGATCGTGGCACCTTACTGAATACCATGGTATCTTTATTTCTGTCCGTAACATTTCGTAAGTTTATAAATTTATAAAATTGATAAATGACTTAAATAATTTTTCTAAAAATATTATACCAAAATATCCTAAATCATTTAGTGATCAAAAGAAGACCACCTCCCAAATTCTCTCAACCACGAGCTTCCCTTGGCCCTCGAAGCAATCACGTGGCCGAATCCTTCATCACACCGTTTAACAAAATCAAAGGGAAAGGGCATAAATAAAACATTCTCTCGTATAACCTAAAAACCCTTTCTATGTAAATCTAAAATGAGCCGCCACTCTTCTTAAACCTTCTTCAAATTAAAACTCCACTGATAGTTAATGAAAACGAGTGGTTTCGGGTCCATTGGGATCGTCGTCAAAGAGCTTCAATATAGTATGCCTCAATCATGGTTCGATCATGTTTCTGGGTGTCGATATTCTTACCGTCGACGCTAGGGTTGAGGTCGGAATTTAAATGATGGAGCCGGGGTCTTTATGGCAACGTCGGCAAGGAGTTGAAGGGAACGGTGGGGGTGCTGAAGTACGGTTCAGGTGGTAGTTGAGTGTGGCATACGAAGTAGGGATGGTTGGCAATGTATTGAAGAAACGATTCGGGTTTGATGGTTGTGTGAGACAGCATTGGGATTTCGTAGTGAGGGCGTTGTTTCCTGTCTCGTGAAGCAAATGGTTTACTGGAGTTTGACCGATGGGAGAAGTTAGATTAATGGCAAAGTGTAATTCGGGAAGAAGGGTAACACAATAGTGTTATGATGTTGGTTTTGGGGAGTTCACAGTTCAATACTGTGATTTATGGGGATTTTGAACTAAAAGGTGGTCTTGTTTTTGGAAACAGCAAGTTGGGATGGTCATCAAATAAGCTGGGAGTAGGATTTGTATCATCAGGGAAGAAGGTAATTCCTGGAAAACAGATCAGGATTTTTAAAGGGGATTTGGGCCAATGTTTAAAAAGAAAAAGAATGGAGCACAGTCAGTCACGGTGTAATCATATGGACGAGCGCAACACAATGGAACTGACGGGAAGCGAATCAAAGCTCGTTTGAATTTACGGCAAAATAAATTGTTTGATTCAAATCAAACAACAGTTTATCGTTCTTTAACGATGAACTGCAAAAGTGAGTAAATCTCACTAACTCTAAACAGTTTATAAATTCATGTTGTATTTTTAGAACTGTTAAATATTGGTTGATTGATTGTGTGTTGACTGTTTGATTGAACTGCTAGTCAGTTAGTTGAATTTCTATATTAATTCTGTTTAACAGAATATATCATATGGAACTGAAAGTGATGTTATCTATATTGTTTAACATCTGTGATGCAGGGAAACAGGTTGGAGGAATCCAACTGGATTCCTCAACATTTATTTTACTGTGATTCATATATTGTAATATATGATGTGGTATAATCTGTTGTCGATTATATGTGTTCGAACGATACTGATCATCGTGATTTGATATGTTGAATACCATAACATACCGAATGTTGATAAAAGAATATTTTCAAAGTGTATTTTGAAAATGAATTATTTATATAAAATCGATGGATTTTATATAGAAAAGGAAAAGAATTTTTATAAAAGAAATATTTATAAAATCAAAGGATAAGTTAGAATAAAAGGAAATCATTTGTAAAGTGAAGAACCGTTACTAAAAGTAAATCTTTATAAATGAATAGTTTATTCGAAAAGGAGTTAATTGATGTTAGTTAATCGATTAGAGATAAAGAAAATAAGTTAATCGATGTTAGTTAATCGATTAGAGATAAAGTTAAAAGGAGTTAATCGATGTTAGTTAATCGATTAGAGATAAAGTTAAAAGGAGTTAATCGATGTTAGCTAATCGATTAGAGATAAAGTTAAAAGGAGTTAATCGATGTTAGTTAATCGATTAGAGATAAAGTTAAAAGGAGTTAATCGATGTTAGTTAATCGATTTGAGATAAAGTTAAAAAGAGTTAATCGATGTTAGTTAATCGATTAGAGATAAAGTTAAAAGGAGTTAATCGATGTTAGTTAATCGATTAGAGAATAAAGTTAAAAGGAGTTAATCGATGTTAGTTAATCGATTAGAGTTAAAGTAAAAGGAGTTAATCGATGTTCGTTTAATCGATTAGAGTTAAAGTAAAAGGAGTTAATCGAATATAGTTTATTCGAAGAAAGAAAAAGGAGTTATCGAATATAGTTTATTCGAAAGGAGTTAAGTGAAATGAGTAAATCAATAGCGTTAGTCAAATAGAGTTAATCCAATAGTGTTAGTCCAATAGATGTAATTGATAAGGGTTAATCGAATAGAGTTAAGTGAAAAGAGTCAATCGAATATAGCGATTCGAAGGAGGGTTAAGTAAGGAAGTTAGTAAAGGGATATAAAGTGAACTTTGTCTATTTCAAAGTTAGAAATGTTGTTCAGTTAAGGTCTGAGAGGTAGTTCTACCCCAACTTGATTGGCTTCATTTTTAACTAAGGAATAGTTAAGGTTCGGCTGTAAAGGAAATGGTTTGAGTTGGCATCGCGATGGTTTGTTTAAACATCTGTCTAAGTCCAATGAAGAAGCTTTGGAAATGTTTTCCAAATAAGAAACCAGAAATGTTTTCTAATAAAGAAAACAAGAAATGGAAATGTTTTCCATTGTAAATAACGTATATTTTCCAAATTTAGAAAATAAGAAATATTGAATATAGGGAAGCAGGAGATAAGTAAATTAATGAAATAAAGAGATAAGTGTTGAATGATGTTTGATCGATATAAATTTCCATTTGGAAATGATATTGTTGTTTGCACACCTGTTTTCTTCGATAGTTAAATCACAGACTATCGAAGTTTTTGACCATTTTAACGTTGTTAATATGGAGAGACCGGTTGGATTATTATCCAAAGAACCACTCTGTATTGGCATAAGCGTTGCGAATCATATATGCCAAAGATAATTGAAGACGGAGTAAAGTGCAAGGGCTATTGTATAAGTCTTAGATAACACTACCTAAGATGGATGTACTGAATAGTGCCTTCGGTTCATCCTGTTCCTGGGTGACTTGTATGGATGGATGTCTGACAGAGTATTTCCAGATGATCACGTATATTGATTTCTCCAACCGTACCAAGAGTGGAAGCGGAGAAGGAAACTTCTTTTAGCTAACACATAATGTATGGTTGAGGACATCAATCGGTGATTTGATGGATTTGATGATGTGGCATTCAAAGTGAATCTGGTGTGATGATAAAGCGTAGCTTCTAGCCTCATCAACCGGTAAATGACAGAAATCGGGCAGGCAGCATGGCTAAGTCGGTCGCACCGAAGTAGGGTGTATAATCACCTGATCTAGAGTTTCATTTATTTCTAAAAATCTATTGTTGATGCTGTCCCATTCGGGAAACGGTTGCTGATCCCAACCGTTGGTGATATACATTCGATACACTCAAGCGAAATGAGTGGTCGGTCATGTGTGGCCGGGTTGCAAGATGTTCTTGTTGAACCCAGTGTATTCCTCTCTAGAGGTACACTAGCGAGAGGTGGTTCCATACCTTGTCATAGTTGGAAATCCATTACCCAATACGTGCTTGCGGTTTTGATTGTTATACTATATATGTAGAACGTGAGATGAAAGCGTTTCTGCTAGATGATTATTATATTGTGGTTGATAGACATTATTATAATATCAAAAGGTTTTTGATATAAAGATAATTTTGGATTCTCATAAGGGGAAAACCCGTTCCGTTATGTGGCGTGGTCTTATGAGATATCGTTTACTTGTTCGAACTGTTTTAAACTGTTTTACTCATACCAGTCCCATGACTGACCCGGAGTTTATTTTGTTGTTTTCCCTAAACTCTTGGGTGCCTAAATTTGTACGGGCAGTCAAGTAGTCGGGATTTTACAGATACACTTGAAGAGCTTCGAGTAGGAGGCTTCAGGATCATATAGCTATAGTTATTTCCACTGTGTTGTAAGTGCTGTACTTTGATAATGATATGTATATTCAAGTACAGATTTGTATTTCAAAGTTATGTTATGAAATATATTTATTCGTTCCGCTGTGAGATTCGTGTTACTCTGATGTTGTGTTCTTCTTCTTCTTCTATTCTAATTTTCTATCTTATCTTTCCTCACCCTCTAATTTCTTTCACTAATGACCGGTATTTTTTGATGTTTTGGTTATCGACATCGAGTTTATGTCGATAACCAAAGTCGCCCCAAAATTCGGGTCATTACAAGTCCCATAACTGACTCGTAGTTTGTTTCACTTGCAAACTCGGGTGCCCTATTTTCTACACAGGTAGCCTTGTATTTAGGTTTTAGCAGGCTCTTTTTGGATAGCTGGAGCTGAAGCTGGATTCTATCACTTCTTTCTTTTTATGTTGTTCAGCTCCTGTTGTACATATTATGTTTTGGTTCTGCTGTAGACATTTATGTAAAGCTGTAACACCCCGTAATTCTGTAACACTAAGATTCGCAAATCAAGGAAGAATTAAAAGTTGAAATCAAAATCAAGGGAAACGGGCTGCGCCGTTGCGTTCGTCTTGGAAAAATACGCGAAATAGAGTCCAAGTTTTCGAAAATCGGAGTCCGTATGACCGAGATATGGCCCGTATAAGTTTTCAGAAAATTCCAAGTTCAAAACAGTTTAAAATAGAGTTAAATTCGAAATTCAAACGCGCAGGGGGCAGGCGGGAAAATTCCTGCCCAGGTCAAGTCGACAGGGGTGTCGACTGCGCAGTCGACACCCCCCCCCCCCATGTCGACTGCCCAGTCGACACGGGTGTCGACCTGCCCGCTTTTTCCAGCTTTCTGCACCTGGTTCGTTCTGCTGTATTTGGTCACGTTTTCTGACCAGGTTCGTCCACCTAGCACTATATAAACAGCCCTGGTCTTCTTCTCTATTCACAATTCTTTTTCTACCCTTATGCTGCGAAGATTCTAGTTAGACATGGCTTCTTCTCCTCCTCTAAAAAATATAAATAAATAAATAATATATATATAATAAAACAAGACGAGGAGATGCTGCTCAAAAGACTTTCAAGAAGAAGAGATTCAAGCTAGGATTCAAAAGGAGGTTCAAACGACTTCAACGAATGATTTTCTACGAATCGTAGCAACGCCATCTTTCTTTTCTAATCTAAATCTCTGTAAGTCAGTTATTTCTAGATTTGAACGTTTTTCTTTGTTCATGACATGTAATTAAAGGGATAAAAGAATATGCCAATTCTCTTTCTTTCTATTCGAATCTGTGCCTATCTCTTTGGACCTAATTAAGAACTGTCATGATTCAAAGACAAATAAGATCGTGACTATGAAACTATGGACCTAAAAACCATATGCCTATGACTATGAACATTTGCCTATGACTATGGACATTGCCTATGACTATGGACACTGCCTATGACTATGAACATTGCCTATGATTGTGACTATGACTATGAGGATTACTTCCTTGACAGAACCTATGCCTTTGATTCACATAAACTATTGCCTATGACATAACAACGGCATCTCTGATTAAACCTCCATGATTCATGACTAGGAAAGTGTTGCTTAAGTTCTGTGATTTTGAGATTGGGCTAAACCCGATTATTTATTCTGCTTGTCCTTGGTTTTCTTTGGTTTTAGACTATGGGAATTTACCTATTAAGTTAGGTCTACCCATGTTCTTGAACCTACCCTGTCTATTCTTGGTTTTAGACCTTGGGAATTTACCTATTTAGTTAGGTCTACCCATGTTCTTGAACCTACGTCGTTATTCAAAACCATTTTGTGCCAGTTGTTATATCTATCCTTTTCATAGCAATCTTTGGTTCATTCCCTATTTGCTACGAATCTAGAATCTAGATTGAAACACGATTTTATGAACGGTGGGAATGCGATTTGGGGCAAAATATGAAATTTACTAAAACGTAGTTTAACTTGGAAATTGGCATAAATTGGGAACATGTATTATGGCATGTTCATAGAAATGCAAATTGGATAAATTTGATATGAATTACAAGATGTGTAATTTGAATCTTGCATTGACGTGTAAATCTAGCATTTACATGAATAGTGAACTAGAGTAATAAGTCTAGTTTGACGTGAATTAGAATGTAAATCAGAATTGGATTAGCTAATTTGGCTCGATAAGTATATTGGCATAAACTTGAAATTGGCCATAATTGGGAGTAATTGTCAGGATTAGCAAAATCATGGTTAGTGACACTTCATTTGGTATGGTTTACATACCAAAAAGCATAAACATGATATAGAGGGGAAAGTGGGCCGTAAGAATAAATGTAGACAATTTACATTAAAAGAGTAATTGGGAAATAAGTAAATTAAGATTAATTTACTTATAGAATTTGTCCTAAATGAGGAAATGTTAATTTAGACAAATTAAAGGTTTGTTAATGACATCTTTTTTTAATAATAAACCAGAAAGTTCTAGGGTGACAGAGAGGATAGTGCCTAGGCTTGAGTTTGGAAAATACAAGTTTCCTGCTCTCCCTGGCTATCCCTAACTGATTCGACGGACGGGATCTTTACCTTCAAAACCTGATTTGAAAATTAATCAAAACCCTTTGAACTAGAAAACACGAATAGGCCTAACCCGAGGTTAGACTGAGTTGTGATGTAAACCTGCCCGGAACCAACCGGCACATCCAGTAATCGCAACAATATCTGTCTAATGTGAGTGGTCGTGGCTTTAATTTATTTAGTTAAAGCTAGAACAAGAATGCAAGGGTTAAGTTAACTAAGACACTTAACCAACTCAACATGATAACAAGACTGGTAGGTGGGGTTAGGTTCATACAGTTAAGCTAGAATGGGAGGGTTAAGTCCATAGGAACACTTAACCAACTTAAGCACAGTTAAGCTAGAACGGAGGGTTAAGTCCATAGGAACACTTAACCAACTTAAGCACAGTTAAGCTAGAACGGAGGGCTAAGTCCACAGGGACACTTAACCAAACTCATGGTAACAAGACAAGATTTGTATAGGTTAAGTAACTAAGAAGACACTTAGCCAAATTAACATGTTAACTAGTCTAGAAAGTGGGATTAAGTAAGGTTAGTATACTTAGCCAAATTTACATGTTAACTAGACTAGAGGTTGGGGTTAAGTAAGATTTAATACGCTTAGCCAATTTGATATGTTAGCTGGGCTGGACCGTAGGGTTAAGTAAACTTGAACACTTAACCATCAGATTTTGATAAAGGAATAGGGTTAAGTCTAAAACATGAAGGGGTAATACTTAACCATTAATAACAGGTTAGTTAAAACAGACGGGCAAGGTTAAGTCAAAAGGGAACACTGAACCAATACAGGGTGAATGGGTAAGGATAAGTAATAAGGAATACTTAACCAATATAACTTGGTTTGTGGTGGGGTTAAGTCAACATGAACTACCGATAACACTTAACCAGTATAACAGGGTGAATGAAGAGGGTTAAGTTGGCTTGAAATGACTAATGCACTTAACCAATCCAAATTGACGGGAAAGGGAACTAAGTAGTAAACCTTAGAAAACAACGATTCTAGAAACTAAGTGGTAAATCTTAGTTAGTAAAACTAAGTAGTAATTCTTAGTATAACACGGGAAGGAGCGAATGTCCGTCTGAATAGAGAGAAGGCTCCAACGAATTGGGTTACGAAGCCCGAGGATTCGAGGGGACGTGAGGGTACTCTTGGTATCCCTCTGTGAGGCTGCAGATGATCCGCCTGGGCCCACAGAGGTTAAGGTCTGCGTAGAAGAACCAGGGGTATGCCTTGGTTGCAATACATGGCAACCTAAAGACTAGGATGGACCGGCGTGATTCGGCGAGCAAACGGTAGCCCTGTGATAGCAACTCGTCGTCTACCATCCATCTTGAGTCAATCGAGATACGTGAAGCGGAAAGGCGGAGAACTCCAAAAGACCATATACTTGCTATCTAGTTATGGTTGCGTATGGCCATAGGATAGTGGGGCACCGGGGGCCGGCGTATAGTTCTCATTTTACAAGGTGTGCCTTTCATTAGTTGAGGGAGGGGTCAAGTGGGACCATAGCCACTGGAATAAAAACAGACCTTAGCATCTGCATCGGCAGATATCTAAAAGCTCCCGACCGAGTTCTGTATTCCTTGATTTGCCCTGTCACAGGACTCGGACCGCACATTACAGGACATGTGCATCTAGACAAGCGACAACGATTCGCGATACATGCGTGGGGAAGTATAGGAACATATACCACTCTAGGTAGTGTGTCCTAGACTTGGGGCATCGTTCGACAGGTAGCGTAATCCCTAGTTGGACTAGGTGGCATAAACCCTGAACTCGAGAAGCGTTCAGCAGATAGCGTAAACTCTAGTTAAATCTAGAAAGCACTTGATAGAAAACCCTAGATTAGATCTAGGTAATAAATAATGAATGTATGCCGGAAGGAAATGGAAAATACAGGGATTGGGATCACGTTATCATTACTAGTTGGGACACTAGATAGGTGGTGCAGATATATAGAAACCAGTATAACAAGGAAATAGCGAAGCGGCGAAAGTAATAGAGCATATCCAGTTTATCTTATCTTAGCATATCTTGTGATTATCTTGTCTAACCTTGCTGACCCTATGGTCATGGTGTAATCTTGGATTCAGTTAATTCATGTCGTTTGTTTTTCCATGTTCACATGCTAGAAGTTACTGAACTTACTCAGGCTTTATGTCTGACTCTGTTTTTCTTTCGTCTTCTTTTCTTCTGTTCCCCCCCAGGTAGTAGAGGAGGGAGTAGTATAACTCAGGTTAAGTTGGACTGTCACTCTTTCCCAGCTTGAAGATTTGTCGAAGTTTTGCTTGGATTCTCTTTTCAGATGCTATGGCTGGTTCTTGCTACATTGGGGAATATAAATGTATTTTTATGCTTCTTTATTTTGTAAGACAGATGACACTCTGATATTGTAAAGAAATCTTTGTACAAACTATTTTATCAATAAAGCAAAGTTTTATTTTCCGCTGTTTAAATTCTGTCTGTCTTGTAATTTATCTGCATCTTTTACCCTAAATGCTCCATAGAACTTAGTGCATTCCCTTTGTGAGTGACACTAACGGACGTGGGGTGTTACACGTGGTATCAGAGCTGAAGGTTACCGGATCAGATAAAAGATTTGAAAAATTATTTTCAAAACGGTTTTAAAAGAAGCATTTCAAGAGAAGATTTGTTTTAAAAAGGCATATTCCCCAAAGCCAAACGCACTATCTTCTGAATCTCTTTTTGAATTCTTGTTTCCTTCTTTCTTGAGTCTCTGGGGCTCCTGGCTTTCTGGGAGGTAACCTCATCGAAGGGCAAAGTAGTACCCGACTTCCATCTAGGGCTGTGGTTGTTTCACTTACGACCAGTTTTCTTTCAAGCTTATAGGGTTTTCTGTATGATGGAAGTAGCTTTCGAGAGATTTGTCAACATGACTACACACAGAAGGGGATGAGGAGTTTGGCTAAGGAGCACAACCTGAGGATGGGGAATTCATGGATGTAGATTTAGCTCACAAAGGAGGAAGAAATCATAAAACCTAAGACAAGAGGGAGTATCTTTACTAGGGTATGATAGGGCATATAATTAGGGACGAGGGCAAGAATGAGGAACAAGATTTTCAGAAGGGCAAGTACATACTTTCACCACCAAGCAGAAAGGTAGTAAAGTTCTGTTGGTAGAATCTAGTTGTGCTGTTCGTACTCTTTCCTTTGGATTTAGCACTTCGCATTTGTTTATATCCACTTCCCTAGTTGAGTCTCTGCACCATAGTACTTGTATAGTAGAAAGATCCCACTAGAGTCTCAAATCCAATTGGTGGTCCGACCAGTCTATTTTTAGTTGGGATTTGAGGATAGCTATCGAGTTTGCTTATATCATCTCACGTAGGTCGTCTAAATTCGGAGGAGATATTCCTTGGATGCTTGTCTGATATTGGTTTAGGCCTTTGGGGCTTGTACTTGAGGAATGTCGAGTTCGACTAGGGTGATTTGCGTGAGAAATGAATAGTTGTGGCAGGCACTCTAGAAAGTGCGTAGTGACCTTTTTACCCTCATAGTTATGGCGTGATAAGCTAAGAGGAGAGACCTCTAATCATCTTAGTACATACACTTGGTATCATAGTTAACATCTGTTTACTTTAGAGATGGAGGTCAGAAACTTTACAATCGTGAAGTTAAATTAGTTAAGATACAGTGGAGTAAAGCTCAAGAAGGCTAGATACTAGCGTCATACCCTTTTTCTTAAGGGTGCATCCTTGATTTCTTTGTGTAGGAGCTTTACGCATAATTGTTTCTCTCTTTCCGAAGTATATCACCTAGGTCGTATCTTCGATCTTTAGGTAGAAGCCAATGGATGTAAACATGTGTTTGAAAACATGTTATGGTTGGTGGTTGCAAGTGATTGCTAATGGTTGCTCGTGGATGCATATGCATACGTATTAGGCACTAGATCAAGTTCGGACGCTTTCATATTGCATTTACAGATATGTATTTGTTTGTAAGTTGAACTTGATATGTTATCATATGGATGTTGCTTATGGATGAATGGTTGCGCACGCATGTAGTATTTACATAACTAGGGATGCTTGCATACATGATTGGACGCATGACACTGACATGATTCGCATTAAGGAGGTCAACTGAATCAGTAGACCGCCTGATTTTGCATTAGATAAAGACATATACACACACTATGCATATGAACATGAAGGCATTAGAAATCTTTTAAGGACAATGGATGCCTGTGATTGAATGGTTGAGTAGATGGGTGATTGGATAGTAGGCCACATTCTTCCTAACTTGGAGATTTCGGGGACGAAATCCTTTTAAGTGGGGGAGAATGTAACACCCCGTAATTCTGTAACACTAAGATTCGCAAATCAAGGAAGAATTAAAAGTTGAAAGCAAAATCAAGGGAAACGGGCTGCGCCGTTGCGTTCGTCTCGGAAAAATACGCGAAATAGAGTCCGAGTTTTCGAAAATCGGAGTCCGTATGACCAAGATATGGCCCGTCAAAGTTTTCAGAAAATTCCAAGTTCAAAACAGTTTAAAATAGAGTTAAATTGGAAATTCAAACGCGCAGGGGGAAGGCGGGAAAATTCCCGCCCAGGTCAAGTCGACAGGGGTGTCGACTGCACAGTCGACACCACCACCCCCATGTCGACTGCCCAGTCGACACGGGTGTCGACCTGCCCGCTTTTTCCAGCTTTCTGCACCTGGTTCGTTCTGCTGTATTTGGTCACGTTTTCTGACCAGGTTCGTCCGCCTAGCACTATATAAACAACCCTGGTCTTCTTCTCTATTCACAATTCTTTTTCTACCCTTATGCTGCGAAGATTCTAGTTAGACATGGCTTCTTCTCCTCCTCTAAAAAATATAAATAAATAAATAATATATATATAATAAAACAAGACGAGGAGATGCTGCTCAAAAGACTTTCAAGAAGAAGAAATTCAAGCTAGGATTCAAAAGGAGGTTCAAACGACTTCAACGAATGATTTTCTACGAATCGTAGCAACGCCATCTTTCTTTTCTAATCTAAATCTCTGTAAGTCAGTTATTTCTAGATTTGAACGTTTTTCTTTGTTCATGACATGTAATTAAAGGGATAAAAGAATATGCCAATTCTCTTTCTTTCTATTCGAATCTGTGCCTATCTCTTTGGACCTAATTAAGAACTGTCATGATTCAAAGACAAATAAGATTGTGACTATGAAACTATGGACCTAAAAACCATATGCCTATGACTATGAACATTTGCCTATGACTATGGACATTGCCTATGACTATGGACACTGCCTATGACTATGAACATTGCCTATGATTG
This sequence comes from Allium sativum, assembly GCA_030737875.1. Taxonomy (NCBI): domain Eukaryota; kingdom Viridiplantae; phylum Streptophyta; class Magnoliopsida; order Asparagales; family Amaryllidaceae; genus Allium; species Allium sativum. The sequence goes on from CM060916.1 coordinate 489,693,866, forward strand.
TGACTATGACTATGAGGATTACTTCCTTGACAGAATCTATGCCTTTGATTCACATAAACTATTGCCTATGACATAACAAGGGCATCTCTGATTAAACCTCCATGATTCATGACTAGGAAAGTGTTGCTTAAGTTCTGTGATTTTGAGATTGGGCTAAACCCGATTATTTATTCTGCTTGTCCTTGGTTTTCTTTGGTTTTAGACTATGGGAATTTACCTATTAAGTTAGGTCTACCCATGTTCTTGAACCTACCCTGTCTATTCTTGGTTTTAGACCTTGGGAATTTACCTATTTAGTTAGGTCTACCCATGTTCTTGAACCTACGTCGTTATTCAAAACCATTTTAAGCCAGTTGTTATATCTATCCTTTTCATAGCAATCTTTGGTTCATTCCCTATTTGCTACGAATCTAGAATCTAGATTGAAACACGATTTTACGAACGGTGGGAATGCGATTTGGGGCAAAATATGAAATTTACTAAAACGTAGTTTAACATGGAAATTGGCATAAATTGGGAACATGTATTATGGCATGTTCATAGAAATGCAAATTGGATAAATTTGATATGAATTATAAGATGTGTAATTTGAATCTTGCATTGACGTGTAAATCTAGCATTTACATGAATAGTGAACTAGAGTAATAAGTCTAGTTTGACGTGAATTAGAATGTAAATCAGAATTGGATTTGCTAATTTGGCTCGATAAGTATATTGGCATAAACTTGAAATTGGCCATAATTGGGAGTAATTGTCAGGATTAGCAAAATCATGGTTAGTGACACTTCATTTGGTATGGTTTACATACCAAAAAGCATAAACATGATATAGAGGGGAAAGTGGGCCGTAAGAATAAATGTAGACAATTTACATTAAAAGAGTAATTGGGAAATAAGTAAATTAAGATTAATTTACCTATAGAATTTGTCCTAAATGAGTAAATGTTAATTTAGACAAATTAAAGGTTTGTTAATGACATCTTTTTTTAATAATAAACCAGAAAGTTCTAGGGTGACAGAGAGGATAGTGCCTAGGCTTGAGTTTGGAAAATACAAGTTTCCTGCTCTCCCTGGCTATCCCTAACTGATCCGACGGACGGGATGGTTACCTTCAAAACCTGATTTGAAAATTAATCAAAACCCTTTGAACTAGAAAACACGAATAGGCCTAACCCGAGGTTAGACTGAGTTGCGATGTAAACCTGCCCGGAACCAACCGGCACATCCAGTAATCGCAACAATATCTGTCTAATGTGAGTGGTCGTGGCTTTAATTTATTTAGTTAAAGCTAGAACAAGAATGCTAGGGTTAAGTTAACTAAGACACTTAACCAACTCAACATGATAACAAGACTGGTAGGTGGGGTTAGGTTCATACAGTTAAGCTAGAATGGGAGGGTTAAGTCCATAGGAACACTTAACCAACTTAAGCACAGTTAAGCTAGAACGGAGGGTTAAGTCCATAGGAACACTTAACCAACTTAAGCACAGTTAAGCTAGAACGGAGGGCTAAGTCCACAGGGACACTTAACCAAACTCATGGTAACAAGACAAGATTTGTATAGGTTAAGTAACTAAGAACACACTTAGCCAAATTAACATGTTAACTAGTCTAGAAAGTGGGATTAAGTAAGGTTAGTATACTTAGCCAAATTTACATGTTAACTAGACTAGAGGTTGGGGTTAAGTAAGATTTAATACGCTTAGCCAATTTGATATGTTAGCTGGGCTGGACCGTAGGGTTAAGTAAACTTGAACACTTAACCATCAGATTTTGATAAAGGAATAGGGTTAAGTCTAAAACATGAAGGGGTAATACTTAACCGTTAATAACAGGTTAGTTAAAACAGACGTGCAAGGTTAAGTCAAAAGGGAACACTGAACCAATACAGGGTGAATGGGTAAGGATAAGTAATAAGGAATACTTAACCAATATAACTTGGTTTGTGGTGGGGTTAAGTCAACATGAACTACCGATAACACTTAACCAGTATAACAGGGTGAATGAAGAGGGTTAAGTTGGCTTGAATTGACTAATGACACTTAACCAATCCAAATTGACGGGAAAGGGAACTAAGTAGTAAACCTTAGAAAACAACGATTCTGGAAACTAAGTGGTAAATCTTTGTTAGTAAAACTAAGTAGTAATTCTTAGTATAACACGGGAAGGAGCGAATGTCCGTCTGAATAGAGAGAAGGCTCCAACGAATTGGGTTACGAAGCCCGAGGCTTCGAGGGGATGTGAGGGTACTCTTGGTATCCCTCTGTGAGGCTGCAAATGATCCGCCTGGGCCCACAGAGGTTAAGGTCTACGTAGAAGAACCAGGGGTATGCCTTGGTTGCAATACATGGCAAACTAAAGACTAGGATGGACCGGCGTGATTCGGCGAGCAAACGGTAGCCCTGTGATAGCAACTCGTCGTCTACCATCCATCTTGAGTCAATCGATATACGTGAAGCGGAAAGGCAGAGAACTCAAAAAGACCATATACTTGCTATCTAGTTATGGTTGCGGATGGCCAAAGGATAGTGGGGCACCGGGGGCCGGCGTATAGTTCTCATTTTACAAGGTGTGCCTTTCATTAGTTGAGGGAGGGGTCAAGTGGGACCATAACCACTGGAATAAAAACAGACCTTAGCATCTGCATCGGCAGATATCTGAAAGCTCCCGACCGAGTTCTGTATTCCTTGATTTGCCATGTCACAGGACTCGGACCGCATATTAGAGGACATGTGCATCTAGACAAGCGACAACGATTCGCGATACATGCATGGGGAAGTATAGGAACATATACCACTCTAGGTAGTGTGTCCTAGACTTGGGGCATCGTTTGACAGGTAGCGTAATCCCTAGTTGGACTAGGTGGCATAAACCCTGAACTCGAGAAGCGTTCAGCAGATAGCGTAAACTCTAGTTAAATCTAGAAAGCACTTGATAGAAAACCCTAGATTAGATCTAGGTAATAAATAATGAATGTATGCCGGAAGGCAATGGAAAATACAGGGATTGGGATCACGTTATCATTACTAGTTGGGACACTAGATAGGTGGTGCAGAGATATAGAAACCAGTATAACAAGGAAATAGCGAAGCGGCGAAAGTAATAGAGCATATCCAGTTTATCTTATCTTAGCATATCTTGTGATTATCTTGTCTAACCTTGCTGACCCTATAGTCATGGTGTAATCTTGGATTCAGTTAATTCATGTCGTTTGTTTTTCCATGTTCACATGCTAGAAGTTACTGAACTTACTCAGGCTTTATGTATGACTCTGTTTTTCTTTCGTCTTCTTTTCTTCCGTTCCCCCCCAGGTAGTAGAGGAGGGAGTAGTATAACTCAGGTTAAGTTGGACTGTCACTCTTTCCCAGCTTGAAGATTTGTCGATGTTTTGCTTGGATTCTATTTTCAGATGCTATGGCTGGTTCTTGCTACATTGGGGAATATAAATGTATTTTTATGCTTCTTTATTTTGTAAGACAGATGACACTCTGATATTGTAAAGAAATCTTTGTACAAACTATTTTATCAATAAAATAAAGTTTTATTTTCCGCTGTTTAAATTCTGTCTGTCTTGTAATTTATCTGCATCTTTTACCCTAAATGCTCCACAGAACTTAGTGCATTCCCTTTGTGAGTGACACTAACGGACGTGGGGTGTTACAAAAGCTGAATTGTATTTTGTACTAAGTATGATCCTATATACTGTGTAACTCTGATGATTATGTTTATGCAGTGTATTCTATTGTACATTATCTGGTGTATTTATTTATTTCTGTTCTGCTGTTATTTGTTTATGTGTTATATTCCAAAGATTACCCTTGCCACCGTGGAACGGGGTTTGGTGTCGTCACATTTACCCAGCATTGGATCGACCTGAGCTCTAGGTCGATTGACCCAGTCCTAAGATGGGTTGACCCTTGGGTTAACCCAGTCCTAAGATGGGTCGACCCCTGGGTCGACCCACTTGTGACACGGGTCGACCTACTAGTGACATGGGTCGACCCATTTGCTGGGTCACGAACGTTAATTTTGTTCCTAAATAAATTATGCTTAACGTTATTTTTCTTACTTAATATTCTCTTCTATATTAATTCCTTCCATTTATAATACACATTTTAGATTTCAAATTCAAACTTGCGCATATATATTCGCGCGCAACTTTATGGACTTTGTTCGTTAATATCTGCACAATAAATGTTACAATTAACATTATTCTCTTCTCTAATTTCTTTCTAATCTATTTAATTATTTCCAGTCTTTAACACATGTTCACATGCGTAAATAAATATGCACATTCATTCCATTATTATCTTTCGCTTTTAATTAACACTTTAAATTTCAATTTTTAATCTACTCGTATGTATTTGTGCGCAACTCTATTTATTTTAAAATTCAAATAGCGCTATCCATTTTTTTGATTTATTGCATGTTACTTTTGAATGTTAATATACACACATACACACTTAGACACACACACACATGCACACACACACACACACATATATATATATATATATATACATACACACGCATACACACTTATATATACACATACACTCATATATATATATAATTTTCCTTTTATGTACATATATATATATTCCTCTTAGAACATGCATCTTTTTGGTTAACCTTCTTAAAATTTAAAACAAGTCGTTGGTGGGATTTGAACTCCTTACCTCCACCTTGAGAAGTGCATGCTCTACTACCTCACCTTTCTTAACTTTTGATCCCAAGATCAAAACATTAGTAGTTATTGATCTTATTTGTCTTTCTCTTATTTGTTCTTTTTCATCTTTGTTCTAAAACTTCATTTAATGATATCTTCTTCCTCTTAAGCTCATTTTCGACAATCCATAGATCTAAATTGATTAGGAAATCGCCATAGACGCAATGACGCTAGTTCCATGACCAAATTATGTAAATTTTATGAATTTTATTTTATTATTTAATTTAAAAATGCATGGTGTTACAACACCCAATTTCCAAAAAGCAATCACTACAATATAAACCAAAACATAGAATGCAAAAAAGAAAAAAGACACAGAGATTTATAATGGTTCATCAAATCATGCCTACATCCACTGTGAGATAATTACTTGTTTATACTGCCTGATTATAGTTATAGTGTGTTTTTTTGAGAGAGAGGAGAAAAAAAGAATGGGTTTCGAAAGTGGTAGATTCCCTGCGCATAAGTCCAAGAAGATCCCTAAAAATGTCCAAGTTCGAGTGTATTTATAGTTGTAGAAGAGCTTGGGTCGACCAAGAGAGGTGGAATGAAAATAGAATCTCCAAAAGACCAAGCCCAGAGGGAAGGAATCTGGATTGTTCAACCTAAGTAACTCGCGTCGATACCAGTCCATATCCGACCCAGATCGTTGCAGATCCCAAAAAAATGCTAAATCCTACCATTTGTTCTTTTTGAGTGAATCTGTGTTGTGTTGAATTCGAAATGCCTAAGTTTAAATGCCATAGTTCAAATCCAAATTGATTAGATGCAAAGATTGGTGCACGTGATGATAATACCATTCCGAGGCCAATGAAGCAATGTCGATTCGAGGTAAAACAAGAACACCGATATAATGGGAGAAATCCTTGACCGATCCATGTCCAAGAGGGAGAATACGGATCCAAGGCAATGATCTATGCCAATGCAGATTTTAACCATTCAATTCTTTGAGTATTGGTGATATCTATTACTTTAACCAAGCTTTTTCGAGTTCATACACTTCTACCCCGAGCTTGAGCTATCCAGTAATCAGAAATCAAAAGCATGGCGGTCTTATAAAAAAGAGAATCAACATACATTGATTTGGGACATGGTTTGAAATAATACATACTCGATTATTTAATGACTATGAGTTGAAATGATACATACCCGAATCACTTGACCATAAGATGGAAAACTACATATGGATGTCGTTGGTTAAAAAAAATTATTTTCCAAAGTTTATAATTATGTTTTGATTTGAACAAACTATTAGAAATTTAATTTATATTTTAAGTTTAAATTAATGGTTGTATTTAGACTTCAATTTATACATTAGAAACTTAACTGATATAATGAATGGTTTAATTTTTTAAGATTAAATTTGTTGTTTAAAGGTTAATTTGTTAATTTAATTATAGATAAAAGATTTAATTTAAAATTTTAATTTATTCAAATGAAATTTTTTGATGTAACTTGTAACAATCTAAGATTTTTGAAAATTAAATTTGAATTTAATATGAATTTTAAATAAAATTTGGAAGATTTAAATAATTGCTGAATCAGATTTTAAGGCGATAATAGTATTTAAATGATGGAAAAATTAATCTTAATATTGAATTTGTTACAACAATGTTTGTTTGGAGAAAATGTTTCGTCATTAATCGAATTATCAAAATAAGTTATAGTTCAGTTGCTAAAATTGATCAGAATATGAAATTAAATTATAATTAAATATTCATTTAAAAATTTTGTTTAGTTTCATTTCGCGTCGCCTTAAAATATTTTATAAAAATTTTCTGTAATTTTTATTTCGGAAAATAAGCATATATTTTTGTAACGTATTTTAGGGCAACCGTGGTCCCTTTTGACGCTTTACAGAATCAATCAGCTGGTCTATTTCATTACTATTCTGGGATCTTGACATATTATTATACATGATTATATTGTTAGTTCGGTGTTGATGGTTATCGATAATTAAAAATGAAAGAAATCAGAAAAAAAGAAAAGTTTGGTGTACAAAATTCAAATAAAGGTAAACATTAGTTAAGACATGCATGTAAACTTAGAAATGGGACATTGGACGCTTGTAAATTGGTGCATGTATTAGAGAAAACATGGGACTAAAGTAAACCCATATGAATAAAGTTACTGCTATCCCATCCCATGCGTGTAGAAAAATGAAGTATCCAGAGGACACTTGTCCATTTAAGTTAACATGTGCTCTCATTTCATCTCCCTACCATGTTAAACCTTCTGTAAAAAGTCTCCTTCCCTTAGTTAGTTTGGTCTCTCCCTCTTCTGGCTTCCTCCATTAACCCATCAAATGAAAAATGAAAAAAAATACAATTTTGCAAATGAGAGAAGCTGCATGGACTCATATTCCCTTCCTCTCGCCCATTCACTTCTTTCTTCCGCCTTTGCAAAAGAAAAAAAAGGGAAGTGAAAGACTGCACGTTGCTCAGCCTCGCCACCGTAACTCCCTGCAAGCATCCTCCCTTCCACCACATTTAGCAACTTCCACCATTTCCGGACCACCAACAGCCTTCAACCATCCATGCACCTAACTCAGTAACTCACGCTCGCCATTCCTCCACCCATCGACCTTCGACACCGCCAATCCCCTTAAACTCCTTGCTTTTACTCTTCTCTAGTGCAACAGCTCAACTGGCATGCACTTTCCCTCTTCCACACTTCAACTACCCTGGCTCCTCAACACTCATGTCCTCATCACCGTTAACAACAGTCGGTTCACTCTCCTCCCCAGCTTCCCATGCATGCGCAACCTGTTTCGCAGAAAAAAAAGAAAAAAAAATAAAAGTCCGCCTCTACAGAAGAAAAAGGAAGAAAAATGCAAGCGTGGAATGTGTCTCGCCAACCAGTCATGAATCATTGTTGCCGAGCCCAACTTATAAAAAAGAAAAAAAATGTTTGTAGAGCAAAAAAAAGTTTAGAAAAAAAGAGACGCAAGGTAGAGAGAAGGAAAGGAGGACAGAACGCAAAAGGAGAAATGTAGAGAATACAGTAATAGTGAAATTACTGGAAAGCTATTAAGGTGAGAACATCTAACTTAGTTTATTTAATCAGTATGATAAACTTGAAGTATTTGGTCGATTTGGTAGGAATAATTATTTGCATGCACATTATGATCATCAGAAAATCGCATTGTTAATTAAAACGACACTGCATATGAACGCGCGTTATTTTATAACGTGAAATTGGTGGGTTGAATAAACATGGATATGAAAATTTGTTGATGATATGGCTGTTGAGATGATGGTTGCAGATATGAAATGTTTGTCGGAGCGCGTTAGTGTATAACGCGCATTCGTAAATTGTTGTTGTGAGCATTTTGAAACAACGCATGAAATGATTGCTGAATGTATGTGCATATGTACTCATTTCAATCTTATATAGATTGTCGACGGAAAAATAAGTAATCCTCTAAGCATAATTAAGGAAATATTTATTGGTTAAATGACATTTTAAATGATTACTTAATGTTTATTAACTTAACATTATTGATAGAATACTGTTTATTGATCTAATAATATACATTGTACTCCTTGATTCGGTAATATAATGCGAACTAAGTGATACTCGTTTTCTATTCTAACTGTCATTTTATTGAATAAATTTGATAGTATATATTAAATTTGATCGTGTTATTTAAACAGCTTATTAACTAAGTTATGTTAATGAAAATGGTTTGACTAGTACTTGGGAAATTTATCGATTTTGATTCAATAGTATAAATAATTTATTTGAAAAAAAAAGAACTAATAAATATGTTATTGTCAATGTAGAAAAAAATTTGTCATCGAATTTGAATTGTCAACTTTGATTTATGAATTGTTGGACGAAAAATAGGAAAACTCTAATTTGCTAATTTTAAATCTAAGATTGCTTTAGATGACAATTGAAAGGAGATCAGAGATTTTCGAAAGATAGTGGGACCTGGGTTATTGGGTTATGAATATGAATGCAAGTCATCGACATGGAAAGGAAACAATTCCAATTTAAAGTATCTACCTATTCACATAGATTTTCAACTATTTAAACACGATATGTTAGTTTTCAAAATATTTAAATCAAACTTATTGTTTTAAAGATATGTATATATTTAAAAGATATTATATTTGTATAATTCTCCAAATTTAAATATATGTTAAGGAATTATTTTAACCATTTTTATTTTAAAGTAAATCTGTATATATATATAATTAGTTTTAAGAAATGTATTATTTTTAAATATTTTTATTAAATTAAACTGGAATTGTTTCAGTCCTGAATCCTTTGATTTGAATATAATGAATTCGTTTTGAATGGTTTCAATGAATTTGAATTAAGGAAATATTGAAATCGTGATCCTTGGTTTATATTGATTGTTCGAAAGTAAGGCATTAAGAAAAAGACTATCTATAAACGATCAGCTCTTAAACAATCGTTTCTAGATTTAGAAAAGATTAAGAGATGTATGTGTATATATATGATGGGAAGCACTTGTTTGAAATATGAAGCGTTGGTTATTTGGAAAGACCGAGATCGGAATTTATTTTCCAAAAACCATATGAAATAACCATACGACATAAAAAAATGAAGATATGAAGACGACGATTGAAGACCATGGTTCTTCACAATCGAACGGACTATATGCCGATTGGTTTCTCTACTGAATAGCTACAGTAGAGAGATGCCTCTATTATCGGAGTGGTAGGAAGTCCGAACGTATTGGGAGAACTTTTGGATTTTTGTTCCGTTCAGACCCAGAATGGACTTGTATGGATTGTGTGACTGACATTGTAATTGACAGCATAACACTGATTTCTGTTGATATGCATCCGGTTTGTGACGTATGAGCTCAACGTAGTTATGTATGGATGGAAATCAGTGGTCATGTTGTGAATGGATAATGTGACATACTTAAGAGATGAAATGAGCTTATACAATCAAGGCATTGCTTATCTAGGCATGCTTTGTGTATGACGTGACATCGACTAACCTCACACCCCGGATGATGAGAAACTAGCGGTTAGGTTGTGTATATATATGAATTGATGAAGACAGCTGCAACAGTGGGAAACCACTTATGACTTATGGAATAGGGTATGTTCGGGGGGCCGTGTCTGGTCGAAAACCGTTGATCATCCTCGCGATTTGTATTGGTGTCCGCGTCTGGACGAAAACCCCGTGATTACATTTCGTTTGTGTTCTGATTGATCTTTCGTGCCAGGAATCATCATGTTGGAAACCCAAATCTCCAATACGAGCCATAAGATTTTGATTGTATATATATGGGGACATAATATTATGGGGTATTATGCTGTCTAGGATTAATACATTTATTTGCGAAATGCTTTTCCATACTATATATTAAGTATTGAAAGAGGATTTTTACGTATGAAAGCGTGTTTGGTTATCATAAGATAAAACTCGCCCATCTGGTGTGCGCTTGCATTGTGTGATGTGGGACGAGCTTATGATAACTTCATTTTCTAAAGTCATTGCGAATTTATATGCACGGGCATTCACATGGAGTAAACCCGTTCCGCATCAGCGGCGTGGTCCGGTGAATTTCCCAACTTTAGAATGAATCCAAAAAGCGATTGTTTTTATGTTCTCACACCAGTCCCATGATTGACCTGGAGTTATTGTTCCTTCCTAAACTCTGGGTGCCCATTAATTTTTACACGGGTAGTTAGTAGTTTAGTTTTGCAGTTATGTTTCGTTGGAGCAAGGTTCGGAGCGCTCTCGGAGTTGGAATCCACGTTAGAGTTGAAGCTTCCGCTGTGTCCTTTGATCTTCTGCTGAGAGTATATTTTCTTTCTTCCACTGTATCTTTATATATTGTAACTCTGATATTCATGTGACTCTGATGTAATATTAAAATTGTTCAGTGAAAAGTTTTGTCATTTTGTTCAATGTATATATGTACCCATAACAATTCGTCTTTCTAAACGGTTTAAGTTGGTTTAATTACCGACGAGAATCGGGCAAAAAGGCGGGTCGTTACAGTTGGTTCAGAGCTTTGGTTCATACAAAGCTATGGGTTACGACATATTTTGAATAGAAGATAGAACTCATCAGATTTATTATATCTCGTTAGAGATTGGGTTAGAAATACCCTGGAATGAGATTTTGGAATATAATTGAAGATAATGGTTTTGGGTATTGTATTCAATGTCGTGATTGGACTATCGAGTATGTAAGGATTTTTAATATACATCTGACCAACGTATATACGAAGTCCAGTATGTACTAGATAGATGTAGAATCACACTCTAGTCGCTCGAGGATCATTCTGTTGATGATTGCAGCATTATCGGTATTCATTTTCGAGTTTCGAAGGTGGGATGACTACATAATTCCGATTTAAGCATCGAGGAATATTTAAAATCATTTAACTAGGTGTTTTAATGAATAAATCATAATAAAATTGTTTGGTGAATTAATATAGGAATTTAATTTGGGAAAAACAAACTAGAAGTTTTGAAAAAAAGACACCATGATTAGCTTAAAATACTTTAGGACTTTGAACCCTTAAAACCTTGAATGTGGTAAACAATAAATATTTGAATAATTAAAAGAAAATTAGGAGTAAATCTCACTTAAAGAATTGGGAAATGAATTGTTGAGAATGCACGTAAGAAAGATAATTTACTCATATCTCAGGTTTACAAGAATAATGGATCGATTTATAATAAACGTTTGAACATGAATTTTGTAATTTAATAAATGGTAGTCAGAAAGGATATTATACTTCTCGACGGATATCAAATAAAATCATTTAAGCAACAAATCTGAATCGATACCTAGTATGAATTGTGATGATAATATGCAAGTTAAGATATTTTGTTTGAAAGTATATTTTGGCAAAGCGAACCCCTTAAGAAATTTAAAGGTAATTTGGCTTAAGCAAGAAATTGCTTAAATGATGATTTAAAATATAACAAATATCTAAGTGGGGAGAGAAAACTACTCTTCCCCAGTTGAAACTGTATGAGCAATCCAAATAGAAAGTATTTAGCGAGTAACCACTTACGATACAAAGAAAAATGAAATTTGAAGTAATATTTACTCAAGAGGAAGTAAATGAGAAAAAGAGTATCCCAATAATAAACTACTTAGGATTGTATCCATAGGAGCGCTTGACTTTCCTATCTTGGCTTAGGCTAGTTCCATCGTTTAAATTCGAACAGTTGAGTAGCGTCGTTCATTTCCCTTTACTTAAGCTTGGTCGAATATCTTGACTTGAATTATCGTACTTTGAACTGCTTATACTCGCATCCTTGGGCGCTCTTGACTTTCTTGTCTTGATCCTGTTTGAGAATTTGGACCAAACTTATTTGATCTTGAGTAGTTCATCTTTTGATTTAGGCATGTTTTGATTTAGGCCATTATACCTTTTGATGCTCATTTGATATTAAGCTTTTGTTTTGAATACATGGAATTTGACTTGATCCATGTATGTATACCTTTTGTGTCGGTTTTCGAATGAAACCAAGATCGAGTTCAACTAAATAACCTTGATTTATCCAAGACATTATGTTAACGGAACTTAAACAAATAAGTTTTGCATAGAAATTTGGAAGTGTTTGAAATATATAATTTAATTATGCAAGGAAAATGGATTTTGAAAGATGAACTGTAAGGATTTGGTTCCAAATATTGAAACTTATTTCTAATGTTGAGTAATGATAGTTTGAAACATGCACATACTAAATTAGAGTGCGCAGCGAAAGCGTGATGGTATATTTGAATAAGAATTAATAAAGCCCTTTAGTATGGTTAAAATGAGTTATGTTTAAAGAGAGAAAAATGAGTTCAACTATATGAATCGTAAAGAGATTTATGAGATTTCGACTTATGGCTCTTGAAATACTCTATCTTGCGATATACAAAGATATTTGAAATGAAGGAAGTGTAAACGATTTTTCGAAAACTTTGAAAACTAGAAAGGCTTGAATTCGTATGAAATTAGATTTGAATGGTTCGAATGGTTTAAATACGATCATGGATTTCGAAATATGGAACATATTTTGCATTCTTGAAAGTTGAAAATTTTATTTTCAATTGGACAAATTTGTTTTCCAACTAGTTTAAAAGTGATGAATGATTCATAAAGAGATTTCGACGACTTGAATCCCGATATTTTGAAAATATTTAGAAATACCAAAATTATGGTTAAGCATTTGAAAATTTTGGTTTACAACTTCGGGATATGAAATGATTTGTTTCGTCCGAGTAACCATGACTAAAACTGGGTTGTGATGAGGGAATGGATCTCGTACGTGGGGTGGTACTCAGTTGCCCTGTCATGAGGATGAACTTCTCGAACTAATAACATACAGATTTGATCATAGTATATTTGAAACTTTGAAAGCAAATTTGGTCTTGAGAATCCCGAAGTAAAAGTATGATTATGAAATAATATTTCAATAGGTTTGAAATGGGATGGTATTCAAAGCCAGAGAATTCATTTTGAAGTGTTTTGCAAACTATGATTTGTAATAATAGTTAAACCTCAAAATTCTTTAGTCGACCTTTCCAAAATTATACCTTTCTAATATAACGAATTGAATTTTGTTTTGATAAGTTTCGTATAAAAGTTTTGGCAAATTTAATCATATGAAAATTTTCCTATAAGTTGCGTTGATAAATTTAGATTTAATATATGAATTTGTAAGTTTAACAAATTTATAAATAAGATTATTTTGCTTATGTATAATTTCACGAGCTCTCCTTTTCGAGGACGAAAAGCCTAAAGTGGGGGAGAATGTAACGATCTAAGATTTTTGAAAATCAAATTTTGAATTTAATATGAATTTTAAATAAAATTTGGAAGATTTAAATAATTGCTGAGTCGTATTTTAAGGCGATAATAATATTTAAATGATGGAAAATTTAATTTTACCGTGGAATTTGTTACAACAATGTTTGTTTGGAGAAAATGTTTCGTCGTTAATCAAATTATCAAAATAAGTTGTAGTTCAGTTGCTAGAATTGATCAGAATCTAAAATTAAATTATAATTAAATATTTGTTTAAAAATTTTGTTCAGTTTCAGTTCGCGTCACCTTAAAATATTTTATAAAACTTTTCTGTAATTTTTATTTCGGAAAATAAGCATATATTTTTGTAACGTATTTTAGGGCAACCGTGGTCCCTTTTCAAACTTTACAGAATCAATCAACCGGTCTGTTTCATTACTGTTCTGGGATCTTGACATATTATTATACATGATTATATTGTTAGTTCGGTGTTGATGGTTATCGATAATTAAAAATTAAAGAAATCGGAAAAATAGAAAGGTTTGGTGTATAAAATTCAAATAAAGGTAAACATTAGTTAAGACATGCGTGTAAACTTAGAAATGAGACATTGGACACTTGTAAATTGGTGCATGTATTGGAGAAAACATGGGACTAAAGTAAACCCATATGAATAAAGTTACTGATATCCCATCCCAAGAGTGTAGAAAAATGAAGTATCCAGGGGACACTTGTCCATTTAAGTTTACACGTGCTCTCATTTCATCTCCCTACCGTTTTAAACCTTCTGTAAAAAGTCTCTGTCCCTTCGTTAGTTTGGTCTCTCCCTCTTCTGGCTTCCGCCATTAACCCATCAAATGAAAAATGAAAACAATACAATTTTGCAAATGAGAGAAGCTGCATGGACTCATATTCCCTTCCTCTCGCCCATTCAATTCTTTCTTCAGCCTTTGCAAAAAAAAAAAAAAAAAAAAAAAACGGAAGTGGAAGACTGCACGTTGCTCAACCTTGCCACCGCAACTCCCCGCAATCATCCTCCCTTCCACCGCATTTAGCAACTTCCACCATTTCCGGACCACCAACAGCCTTCAACCATCCATACACCTAACTCAGTAACTCACGCTCGCCATTCCTCCACTCATCGACCTTCGACACCGCCAGTCCCCTCAAACTCCTTGCTTTTACTCTTCTCTAGTGCAACATCTCAACTGGCATGCACTTGCCTTCTTCCACACTTCAACTACCTTGGCTCCTCAACACTCATGTCCGCATCACCGTTAACAATAGCTGGTCCACTCTCCTCCCCAGCTTCCCATGCATACGCAACCTGTTTCGCAGAAAAAAAGAAAAGAAAATAACAGTCCGCCTCTACAGAAGAAAAAGGAAGAAAAATGCAAGCGTGGAATGTGTCTCGCCATCCACTCGTGAATCATTGTTGCCGAGCCCAACTTATAAAAAAGAAAAAAAATGTTTGCAGAGAAAAAAAAAGTTTAGAAAAAAAGAGACGCAAGGTAGAGAGAAGGAAAGGTGTAACAACCCGCATTCTACGCATCGTAGGATCGTAGAATATTTATTTCTTTCACACACGAAGTCGTATGGTCATGCAACGTTGGAAGACAACTATTGGGGTCATTTCCCATGTTCGTGATTTTTCCCAATTTTTAAATGACCGTTTTGCCCCTAGCTAATACTGTTTTGGCTAAAACTTTTGATTGGAAAGGAATTTTGACCTGAAACCACTTCCATTAGATTTGTTTGATGGTTTACAATTCCGTAGAGTGGTCATATTAGCCAAACGGACTCACCGTTTGGGAGATATGGTTGAAAAAAGTTTCAGATAGTGAAAAACAGCTTAATTGGGCTTAACCGGGTGAGTAACAGCTAGGCCCAATGGGGGATTTCGGGATTAGAGTTATTTGAGGGCTGCTAGGGTTAGGATTTCGGTTTTTCACTCATTTTCTAGCCGTCACAAACTCTCTCTTCAACCTAACAATGGCCTCAATCATCTAAAAACACCCCTAATCACTTCTTAATCAAGTTTTGGCTTGAACTACATCAAATCAAGGAAGATCTTCACCAAATCAGTAGTAGAGCTGCTGTGTTACATTGGTATTCGCGCCCAAACAGTAGAGTTTCAGTTCTAAAGGTTTTATTTGTGGCCAAGTAGAGTGATTTGCATAGTTTTGCACTAATTACGGTTAATTAAAGGTAATTAGTGAAGATTAGCGAATTTATACATTAATAAATTCTGGAAAAATATTTATAAATTCTTAAATAATGTTGTAGACCTCTGTTAGAAATTTGGTTTAATTTGATTAAGTTTTGCCTAAACATGCTTAAGGGAAAATATGCGATTTTGGGTAGGTTTGATCCAAATTACATGTTATGGTTGTTGTTTTGATGTCTATGGTTGATTCCCTATGTTGCTATGACTGTATGGTATGTTTTGTGATTGTTTAGAATAGTCAGATTGGTCGAAAAAGCCGTCGTACGGCGTAAAACAGCCGTTGGAAAAGTTGCAGGAAAATGTGCAGGGTTTCGGATCGGATCGGGATAAGGGGCTCGGATCGGATGGTGAACTGGGCAGAGAAACCGAACCGGATCGGAACCTCACACTAAAGGAGAATTGGCAAGAAGGAAGGCCACTTGCTTAGGATTGGAGTTGGGCAGGGGATCGGATCGGAAGCAAAGGCGCAGGGGATCGGAAGCAAGGGCGTAGGGATCAGATCGGAAGCAAGATTGTAGGGATCGGATCGGAGGACCAAGCTTGGAGCTAGGATCGGAGCGAATCACCGGATCAGATCGGGACATCCAGGAGAGAGCAACCACCGAACCTAGGCGTGAGCTATGAGCACCGAACCCAATCAGATGAGGACACCCGAACCGAACCGATGTAGCATGCAGGACCCCATACACCGAACCAAACCGAATGACCAATTTTTCTACTATCACGCGACGACTCTTTTGAAGACCAACTCCAATTCGACCAAAACCCGAGATGCAAAGGAAGTCCAAATGAGGAGCTTTGACTCAGGATCCAGTTGAGAACCAATGAATGGGCTTCATGATTGGGCTTTGCTGCGGGACGTGTGCTAAGGGGTTGTCGATGTCTGTAACTTTGAATCACTATGTGTAGGGAGTACGTGAACGGATTCAGGGCCACAGTGGCCTTGGTACGACTAAGGCGCTATAGACCAATGAAGTGGGGTCATTTGTAAAGATTGGTCATGACTCCATGTGGTAAGCTTGGTAGTAGCAGTAGTTGTACAAGTCGAACTCCGTCACTACTTCGATGGGTCTAGTGATTGACAGTGGTGGACATCGTATGCTTTACGCACTGAGTGAGAGATGTGAGGATGGTTATTATGGTCGATTTGTTTGCCATCATTATGACATGCACACCCCCACCCCCGTTATCTCTACACCATTTGTTCAGTGGCACCTTAGAGTATTGTACGGTATGTAGTGCTAACTCTTTGGTTGCAGGTCCAGGTTCAGGTATGGTCTAGTATACCTGTTATTGTTTTGTTTAGCTGCTTCTCGCTCATACCAGACTTTTTGTCTGACCCAGAGTTTTATGTCTCTTCTTATTACTCTGGGTGCTCTCACGAGCAGACTAGAGACAGGTTAGCTGGGTTTGCATGGGTAGCTGATCCGGAGACGAGCAGGAGGCTTTCACGTATGATACATATAGTATTCTCCCTGTGTTGTTGAAGATCACTGCTTGGGCATTAGTAGTGCATCTTCTACTTTAGCTTTCTTTTGTTTTAGAGACAATAATTTGGGAAGTTGTAATAGGCTGTATTTGGATTTCCGCTGCTACGTTGGTTTAGTTTCAGCTTATGCACCGTCTCGCCGGTTTTATGTCAAGATTATGTTGTTATTATATTTTGTTCCATGCGCTGTGAGACATTCTACAGGTTCCTTGTTAGTTCATTCCCTTCTTTCCTTTCTTTGGCGACCGCTCCGTGCTAGTCGAGCATGTGTACAGTGCACCTTTGGAGGAAATGCAAGCTGGTGCGGGCCGGGCCGTCACATTTGGTATCAGAGCTCTAGGTTGCATAGTTAACCTTGGAAAGTCATCAGGGAGAGATAGTATACGTATATGAGAGCGCGTATTTGTGATTATTTTGATTTTTAAAAGCTATATATGTATATATATATATACTATTGGTATAGCTAAGGATGATGTCGCACTGCATTAGCACCACTATGGAGATGATTAATCGTTTTCTCTTTACAGATTGAACGATGAGCCAATACGCAAGAGGTGCTGGTAGAGGAGCCAATAATGGGAATGCTGCTGAGATGAGGATGATGTTTACTGACCTCATGAGAGAGATGCTTAGGGATGTGCAGAGGGCAGCTCCCAATGCTGGTAATGGTGGTGGTCCAATAGTGCAGGCGCCTAGGGCCGATTTCGCCAAGCTGAATAAGGATTATACTAGTCTTGGTGGGAAGTCGTTCCACGGAACGGAGTCGGCCACGGATGTTCAGGATTTGTTAGATAGCTGTGAGCATATCTTCGAAGATTTGGGTATCGAGGATGCGATGAAGAGAAGGCTAGCATCCCGTCAGCTGCAAGGACGGGCAATGAATTGGTGGAATGCTATAAAGGCAGCTACTCCCGAGGATCAGATTACTTGGGAGCAGTTTAAGGTTCGCTTTAGCGATAAGTTCATTCCAGCTGCTCAAAAGTCAGTATTGTTTAAGAAATTTCTGGAGCTCAAGCAGAATGGCAGAGCTGTCTCGGAGTATGCTGCTGAATTCGAAACTTTGTCGAAGTATGGGTTATCTCTTATTGATACTGCCGAGAAGAAGAACGAGAAGTTCATAACTGGTTTGGATCAGTACTTGGGGGAAAGGCTCATTAACCACATCGATGAGACGATTGAATCGATTGTGGGGAAAGCATTGAGGTCAAAAAGTCTTTACCCTAAGTCAAAGACTGAGGTTGCATCTGCAGGGGAGCCAAAACGACAAGCAAGTGGTGGAGGCAAGAGTGGTTCTTAGAATAAGAGGAAGCAGAACCAGAATAAGGATGGCCAGAAAAAGAATAAGAAAGAGGCTGAGTGCTTCAGCTGTGGTAAGAAGGGCCATTATGCTAGTAATTGTCGGGCCAAGCCAGCGGATAGGAAGTGCTTCAACTGTGGCCAAGTGGGACATCACAAGGACATGTGTCCGCAACCCCCTAAAGAAAAGAAGATGGTGAAAGCATATGCCCTTAATGCTATTCCTTCTTCGTCGAACGCCCCAACCGCGGCGGAGAAGGGAAAGAATGTCATCATTCAAGGTATGCTTTCTGTTTATGATGTTCATGTTAGAGTTTTGTTTGATAGCTTCCAGTTCTTTCATATCTAGTGACCTGGTAGATAGGTTGGGATTGGAGCCCGAGATTGTCAATAGACCTTTAGTAGTGACGAACCCGATTGGAGGTTCAACTAACCTTAGCATGATTTGTTGTAATGTGGTCTTATAGAGTCATGGATGCATGTTTGTTTATGATTGCTTTGTTTTGGGCTTTACTAGGTTTGGCATTATTTTGGGAGTCGATTGGCTCCAAAGATACGGGGTGGTGGTAGACTGTGAGGGCTTTTTGGTGATAGCTAGAGCGGATGATGGGCGGAGGGTAGTGTTTGGTGACCCGGTGATGGGGTAATGGCTAGTTTTCTAAATTCCCTCGACATCCCGCATAGTGAGTTGTCAGGTTTGCCCATGGTTGGCCAGTATCCGGACGTTTTCGAGGAAGTGACCGGGCTTCCACCACACCGAGAGATTGAGTTCCGTATTGATTTAGTGAAAGATGTCAGGCCTATAGTGATGCCACTTCGTCGTATGGCACCAAGGGAGCAGCGAGAGCTCGGGGTGCAAGTCAGCAATCTTTTGAAGAAGGGATTTATCAAAAGGAGTGTTTCTGAATGGGGAGCACCAGTTGTGTTTGCTACCAAGGCGGATGGTTCCCTTCGTTTGTGTGTAGACTACCGCGAGTTGAATAAAGTGACGAGGAAGAACAAGTATCCTCTACCGCGGATAGATGATTTGTTTGATCAGTTGAGTGGTGCGAGAGTATTTTATCAGTTGGATCTCGCGACAGGCTTTCATCAACTTAGAGTGGAAGCTGAGAGTATAGCTAAAACGGCATTCCGGACGCCGTCTGGGTTTTATGAGTGGTTGGTCATGCCATTCGGGCTGACCAATGCCCCAGCATATTTTGTGGATCTAATGAATAAAGTATTCAGAGATCAGTTGAATAAGTTTGTCCTTGTGTTTGTGGATGATATTTTGGTCTATTCGAGGACAGAGGAAGAACACAAGGAACATTTAAGAATAATGATGGAGGTGTTGAGAAAACACCAATTGAAGGCAAAGTTTTCTATGTGTCACTTCTGGAGGAGGGAAGTGAGATTCTTGGACCATGTTGTTTCAGAGAATGGTATTGCCGTTGATCCTGCGAAGGTGGCTACGGTACAAGATTGGTCTATGCCCAAGAATGCAATGGACATAAGAAGTTTCTTGGGGTTAGCTGGATATTATCATAAGTTTATCCAAGACTCCTCCAAGATTGCAGCACTGTTGACTCAGTTGACCAAGAAGAATCAAGCTTTTGTCTGGGACGAAAAGTGCGAGAATGCATTCAAGAGTCTAAAGGACAAATTGACATGTGCACCAGTGTTAGTCATTCCCAAGGGGAATGAAGAGATGACGGTATACAAAGATGCATGTAGTACCGGACTGGGTGCTGTATTGATGCAAAGAGGTAGGATTATGCAAGTCGGCAATTGAAACCGCACGAGAGAAGATACCCTACCCATGATTTGGAATTGGCAGCGATTGTGTTCGCATTGAAGACGTGGAGACATTATCTCTTGGGAGAAAGATTCGAGTTGTTTACCGATCATAAATCGTTAAAGTATCTCTTCTCTCAAAGGGATCTAAACCTCTGACAGCAAAGATGGTTAGAATTTTTAGCTTCCTATGATTTCGACATCGCATATACACTAGGAAAGGGCAATGCGGTGGTTGATGCATTGAGTAGAAGACATGCCAGTTTAGGGGATATGTTTATGGAATGGAAGCAACTGGAGTACATCGTTGGGTATGATTTCAGACCAAAGTGCGAATTGGATCCAGAAATGTTAGCAAGTTTGACTATCAGACCCACCTTGATTGAGCGGATTGGTCCCACTTAGAGGAGCGATCCTAACTTATTGAAAATCATCTCACAGTTAGAGATGAGAATCGACGAAGAGGTGAACAAGTATGGGCTTGATCGAGATGGATGGCTTAGAAAGAATGGAAGACTAGTTGTACCCAATGTCAATGGATTGAGGGATGAAGTGCTTAGAGAATGTCATCACTCAAAATTGACTATACATCCCGGTTGTAACAAAATGTATCAAGACATGAAGCAGACCTACTACTGGGAAGGGATGAAAAAAGACATTGGGAAGTTTATATCCAAATGCATGAATTGCTAGCTAGTTAAAGCTGAGCAAAAGAAGCCTAGTGGTTTGTTACAACCATTAGAAATTCCAGAATGGAAATGGGAACAAGTGTCAATGGATGTCATTGATGGGTTACCAAGGAGTAGATCGGGCCACGATAGCATTTGGGTGATTGTGGACTGATTGATCAAAAGTGCAAGATTTATACCCGTCAAGTCAAACAGGACAGTAGCTAAGCTAGCTGAACTATATGTAAAGTGGGTAGTGAGATTTCATCGAATACCCAAGGGCATTGTGAGTGACCGAGATCCGTTGTTCACTAGTGGATTTTGGAAGAGCTTATAAGAGGCGTTAGGATCAGAACTACATCTCAGTACCGCATATCATCCTCAAACCGACGGACAGACAGGGTGAATCGGGTGTTAGAGGATCTCTTGAGAGCTTGTGTATTGGATTTTGGTGGATCATGGGATGACCATTTGCATCTAGTAGAGTTTGCGTATAATAATAGTTATCAATCCAGTATCGGTATGGCTCCGTTTGAAGCTTTGTACGGAAGACCGTGCAACTCACCGTCATGTTGATTAGAAACTAGTGAGAAGTTTGTGCTTGGACCAGATGTGATAAGAGAAACATCAGACAAGATTAAGGTCATTCAACAGCGGATGAAGGCTGCCCAAGATAGGCAGAAAAGTTATGCTGATAAAAGGAGAAGAGAGTTGAAGTTCTCCGTTGGCGACTTGGTGTTTGTCAAGATTTCTCCGTTGAAGAGCGTGATACGATTTGGCAGGAGAAGCAAGTTAGCACCAAGATTTGTTGGTCCATTCGCGGTTCTTGAGCAAATTGGGAATTTGGCATACAAAGTTGAATTACCAAACAAGATGGCAGGAGTTCACAACGTATTTCATGTTTCCCAGTTAAGGAAATTCGTACACGACCCAGATGTGACTATTTCACCTGATCAGTTGGATGATGTCGAAGTTGAACCCGAGGCGGTTGGGAACCGCAGGCCTATGCGTATTGTTGGGAACGATACGAAGCAGCTTCGAAGGAAGGCGGTGAAATTAGTCAAAGTTCAGTGGGGTGAGAATGAAAATGACTGTACTTGGGAGACAGAGGAGAGCATTAGGAAGACGTGTCCAAAACTCTTCGCCTGGTACGATTTCAGTTTTGATTTAGTCTTTCCGCATGCTAGGATAGGTTGTTTTGTTTGTTTTGCATGTTTGATTGTTATATATATGATTGGTAGGCATGCAGAATCCTTTGTATGTTTTGGGATAAGGAATTTCGGGGACGAAATTTCTTAAGGGGGGAAGAATGTAACAACCCGCATTCTACGCATCGCAGGATCGTAGAATATTTATTTCTTTCACACACGAAGTCGTATGGTCATATAACTTTGGGAGACGACTATTGGGGTCATTTCTCATGTTCATGATTTTTCCCGATTTTTAAATGACCGTTTTGCCCCTAGCTAATACTGTTTTGGCCATAACTTTTTACTGGAAAGGAATTTTGACCTGAAACCACTTCCATTAGATTTGTTTGATGGTTCACAATTCCGTAGAGTGGTCACATTAGCCAGACAGACTCACCGTTTGGGAGATATGGTTGAAAAAAGTTCCAGATAGTGAAAAACAGCTTAATTGGGCTTAACCGGGTGAGTAACAGCTAGGCCCAATGGGGGATTTCGGGATTAGAGTTATTTGAGGGCTGCTAGGGTTAGGATTTCGTTTTTTCACTCATTTTCTAGCCGTCACAAACTCTCTCTTCAACCTAACAATGGCCTCAATCATCTAAAAACACCCCTAATCACTTCTTAATCAAGTTTTGGCTTAAACTACATCAAATCAAGGAAGATCTTCACCAAATCAGTAGTAGAGCTGCTGTGTTACATTGGTATTCGCGCCCAAACAGTAGAGTTTCAGTTCTAAAGGTTTTATTTGTGGCCAAGGTGAGTGATTTGCATAGTTTTGCACTAATTACGGTTAATTAAAGGTAATTAGTGAAGATTAGCGAATTTATACATTAATAAATTCTGGAAAAATATTTATAAATTCTTAAATAATGTTGTAGACCTCTGTTAGAAATTTGGTTTAATTTGATTAAGTTTTGCCTAAACATGCTTAAGGGAAAATATGGGATTTTGGGTAGGTTTGATCCAAATTACATGTTATGGTTGTTGTTTTGATGTCTATGGTTGATTCCCTATGTTGCTATGACTGTATGGTATGTTTTGTGATTGTTTAGAATAGTCAGATTGGTCGAAAAAGCCGTCGTACGGCGTAAAACAGCCGTTGGAAAAGTTGCAGGAAAATGTGCAGGGTTTCGGATCGGATCGGGATAAGGGGCTCGGATCGGATGGTGAACTGGGCAGAGAAACCGAACCGGATCAGAACCTCCCACTAAAGGAGAATTGGCAAGAAGGGAGGCCACTTGCTTAGGATTGGAGTTGGGCAGGGGATCGGATCGGAAGCAAGGGCGCAGGGGATCGGATCGGAAGCAAGGGCATAGGGATCGGATCGGAAGCAAGAGTGTAGGGATCGGATCGGAGGACCAAGCTTGGAGCTGGGATTGGAGCGAAGCACCGGATCGGATCGAGACATCCAGTAGAGAGCAACCACCGAACGTAGGCGTGAGCTATGAGCACCGAACCAAATCAGATGAGGACACCTGAACCGAACCGATGTGGCATGCAGGACCCCATACACCGAACCGAATGACCAAATGTTTCTACTATCACGCGACGACTCTTTTGAAGACCAACTCCAATTCGACCAAAACCCGAGATGCAAAGGAAGTCCAAATGAGGAGCTTTGACTCAGGATCCAGTTGGGAACCAATGAATGGGCTTTATGATTGGGCTTTGCTACGGGACATGTGCTAAGGGGTTCTCGATGTCTGTAACTTTGAATCACTATGTGTAGGGAGTACGTGAACGGATTCAGGGCCACAGTGGCCTAGGTACGACTAAAGGGATATAGACCAATGAAGTGGGGTCATTTGTAAAGATTGGTCATGACTCCATGTGGTAAGCTTGGTAGTAGCAGTAGTTGTACAA
Organism: Allium sativum; assembly: GCA_030737875.1. NCBI lineage: Eukaryota > Viridiplantae > Streptophyta > Magnoliopsida > Asparagales > Amaryllidaceae > Allium > Allium sativum. The sequence continues at coordinate 489,717,849 of CM060916.1, forward strand.
GTCGAACTCCGTCACTACTTCGATGGGTCTAGTGATTGACAGTGGTGGACATCGTATGCTTTACGCACTGAGTGAGAGATGTGAGGATGGTTGTTATGGTCGATTTGTTTGCCATCATTATGACATGCACACCCCACCCCCTTTATCTTTACACCATTTGTTCAGTGGCACCTTAGAGTATTGTACGGTATGTAGTGCTAACTCTTTGGTTGCAGGTCCAGGTTCAGGTATGGTTTAGTATACCTGTTATTGTTCTGTTTAGCTGTTTATCGCTCATACCAGACTTTTTGTCTGACCCAGAGTTTTATGTCTCTTCTTATTACTCTGGGTGCTCTCACGAGTAGACTAGAGACAGGTTAGCTGGGTATGCACGGGTAGCTGATCCGGAGACGAGCAGGAGGCTTTCACGTATGATACATATAGTATTCTCCCTGTGTTGTTGAAGATCACTGCTTGGGCATTAGTAGTGCATCTTCTACTTTAGCTTTCTTTTGTTTTAGAGACAGTAATTTGGGAAGTTGTAATAGGCTGTATTTGGATTTCCGCTGCTATGTTGGTTTAGTTTCAGCTTATGCGCTGTCTCGTCTGTTTTATGTCAAGATTATATTATTATTATATTTTGTTCCATGCGCTATGAGACATTCTACAGGTTCCTTGTTAGTTCATTCTCTTCTTTCCTTTCTTTGGTGACCGCTCCGTGCAAGTCGAGCATGTGTACAGCGCACCTTTGGAGGAAATGCAAGCTGGTGCGGGCCGGGCCGTCACAAAAGGAGGACAGAACGCAAAAGGAGAAATGTAGAGAATACAGGAACATTGAAATTACTGGAAAGCTATTAAGGTGAGAACATCTAACTTAGTTTAATTTAATCAGTATGATAAACTTGAAGTATTTGGTCGATTTGTTAGGAACAATTATTTGCATGCACATTATGATCATCAGAAATAATGCATTGTTGATTAAAACCGCACCGCATGTGAATGCGCGTTATTTTATAATGTGAAATAGGTGGGTTGAATAAACATGGATATGAAAATTTGTTGATGATATGGCTGTTGAGATGATGGTTGCAGATATGAATGTTTGTCGGAGCGCGTTAGTGTATAACGCGCATTCGTAAATTGTTGTTGTGAGCATTTTGAAATAATGCATGAAATGATTATTGAATGTATATGCATATGTGCACATTTCAATCTTATATAGATTGTCGAAGGAAAAATAAGTAATCCTCTAAGCATAATTAAAGAAATACTTATTGGTTAAATGACATTTTAAATGATTACTTAATGTTTATTAACTTAACATTATTGATAGAATACTGTTTATTGATCTAATAATATACATTGTACTCCTTGATTCAGTAATATAATGCAAACTAAATGATACTTGTTTTTTATTCTAACTGTCATTTTATTGAATAAATTTGATAGTATATATTAAATTTGATCATGTTATTTAAACAGCTTATTAACTAAGTTATGTTAATGAAAATGGTTTGACTAGTACTTGGGAAATTTATCAATTTTGATTCAATAGTATAAATAATTTATTTGAAAAAAAAGAACTGATAAATATGTTATTGTCAATGTAGAAAAAAAAATTGTCATCGAATTTGAATTGTCTACTTTGATGTATGAATTGTTGGAGGAAAAATAGGCAAACTCTAATTCGCTAATTTTAAATCTAAGATTGCTTTAGATGACAATTGAAAGGAGATCAGAGATTTTTGAAAGATAGTGGGACCTGGGTTATTGGGTTATGAATATGAATGCAAGTCATCGACATGGAAATGAAATAATTCCAATTTAAAGTATCTACCTATTCACGTAGATTTTCAACTATTTAAACACGTTATGTTAGTTTTCAAAATATTTAAATCAAACGTATTGTTTTAAAGATATGTATATATTTAAAAGATATTATATTTGTATACTTCTCCAAATTTAAATACATGTTAAGGAATTATTTTAACCATTTTTATTTTAAAGTAAATCTGTATATATATAATTAGTTTTAAGAAATGTATTATTTTTAAATATTGTTATTTAATTAAATTGGAATTGTTTCGGTCCTGAATCCTTTGATTTGAATATAATGAATCTGTTTTGAATGGTTTCAATGAATTTGAATTAAGGAAATATTGAAATCATGATCCTTGGTTTATATTGATTATTCGAAAGTAAGGCATTAAGAAAAAGACTATCTGTAAACGATCATCTTTTAAACAATCATTTCTAGATTTAGAAAAGATTAAGAGATGTATGTGTATATATATGATGGAAAGCACTTGTTTGAAATATGAAGCGCTGGTTATTTGGAAAGACCGGGATCGGAATTTATTTTCCAAAAACCATAAGAAATAACCATATGACATAAAAAATGAAAATATGAATACGACGATTGGAGACCGTGGTTCTTCACAATCGAACGGACTGTATGCCGATTGGTTTCTTTACTGAATAGCTATAGTAGAGATATGCCCCTATTACCGGAGTGGTAGGAAGTCCGAACGTATTGGGAGAACTTTCTTATTTTTGTTTCGTTAGACCCAGAATGGACTAGTATGGATTGTGTGACTGACATTGTAATTGATGGCATAACATTGATTTCTGTTGATATGTATCTGGTTTGTGACGTATGAGCTTGAAGTAGTTATGTATGGATGGAAATTAGTGGTCATGTTGTGAATAGATAATGTGAAATACTTAAGAGATGAAGTGAGCTTATACGATCAAGGCATTTCTTATCTAGGCATGCTTTGTGTATGACGTGACATCGACAAACCTCACACCCCGGATGATGAGAAACTGGCGGTTAGGTTGTGTATATATATATGAATTGATGATGACCGCTGCAGCAGTGGGAAACCACTTATGACTTTATGGAATAGGGTATGTTCGGGGTGCCGTGTCTGGTCGAAGACCGTTGATCTACCTCGCGATTTGTATTGGTGTCCGCGTCTGGATGAAAAACCCGTGATTACATTTCGTATTGTGTTCTGATTGATCTTTCGTGCCAGGAATCATCAAGTTGGAAACCAAATCTCTAATACGAGCCATACGATTTTGGTCGTACATATATATGGCGACATAATATTATGGGGTATTATGCTGTCTAGGATTAATACATTTATTTGCGAAATGCTTTTCCATACTATATATTAAGTATTGAAAGAGGATTTTCATGTATGAAACCATGTTTGGTTATCATAAGATAAAACTCGCCCATCTGGTGTGCGCTTGCATTGTGTGATGTGGGACGAGCTTATGATAGCTTCATTTTCTAAAGTCATTGCGAATTTATATGCACGGGCATTTGCATGGAGTAAACCCGTTCCGCATCAGCGGCATGGTCCGGTGAATTTCCCAACTTTAAAATGAATCCTAAAAGCGATTGGTTTTATGTTCTCATATTAGTCCCATGACTGACCTGGAGTTATTGTTCCTTCCTAAACTCTGGGTGCCCATTAATTTTTACAGGGGCAGTTAGTAGTTTAATTTTGCAGTTATGTTTCGTTGGAGCAAGGTTCGGAGCGCTCTCGGAGTTGGAGTCCACGTTAGAGATGAAGCTTCCGCTGTGTCCTTTGATCTTCCACTGAGAGTATATTTTCTTTCTTCTGCTGTATCTTTATATATTGTAACTCTGATATTCATGCAACTCTGATATAATATTGAAATTGTTCAATGAAAAGTTTTGTCATTTTGTTTAATGTATGTATGTACCCATAACAATTCGTCTTTCTAAACAGTTTAAGTTGGTTTAATTACCGACGAGAACCAGGCAAAAAGGCGGGTCGTTACATAACTTAAAGATTGAATTGATATAAAAAAATTATTAGGCGTTAATGGTTTAATTGATTAATGATAAATTTTGAAATTTGAAGAATTTGATTTAAGTAACAAAACCTAATGATTGAATTTTAAATGTGTTTTAATTTAATATAATGAATGGGTAATGAATTTAGAATTTAATTTTGCAAACCAAATTGAAATTAATGGTTAAAAAATGGGAATTCAAGTTATAATCTAAATTAAACACTTTGTTTAGATTTTAACACCTAACTCATTCTAAGTTTTAAGTTGATTTGAGTTGAAATTCAGAATCTGAATTAATGTTAAGTCGAATTTTAGAAATTCAATTATTTGGTTCAGATTGGATTATTATTTTAAATTAGAATTATTTATATTAAACTATTTTATTTAAACTAATTTCCCTATTGTTATTTATTTATTTTCATAGCCATTATATATTTTACAACTATTTAAATAAAACTATCTTATGTATTATATATTTTTATACGCTATTTTAATTAAACTTTTATAAATTTAATTTAACTATTATATATTTTATAACTATTTTAATAAAACTATTTTATATAAAATTATATTGTTATATATATGTGTGTGTGTATGTATTTATAACTATTTTAAATTAAACTATTTTGTATCAAAATTAACTATTTTTAAATAAAAGTGTTATTCCTAGTCAGAGCAATTAAGTTTAGATTATTTGAACATAAAGATGTCTTTGAAGAACGATATTCATAATATTTAAATCTAGAATCGAAATGCGAGTTTTGAAATTGAGTCATTTCATAAATCTGAGTTTTGTAATTTGAAATTAAACCCAATATTTAATTATTTGAGTAAATGATAATGAAAACTGATAAGAAGTAAATTGATTTACGATACTGAAATATGATTTATTTAAACATAAATGATCATGCAGTGAAATAATCGCTTGGCTATTAAAGAGACAGCATTCGATATTAGCATACTCTTTGTCAAAACTGAAACCACTTTAACAACTGTGTACGTGGTAGAGAATCCAGAATGAAGTACGATGTATTAGCAAGCAATTCCTGGATTGAAAAAAGAGAATGATTAAGGATAAACTTGATCTTCTGGTCATGATTACAATGGCTAAAACAGGAGCTATAACCGGGCGTTGTTTGATGATCTTCTTATATTATCAGAGTCCCTCGTTGATTTGATTTGATGCACATCCCCCGATTTATAAGAGCGTTGTTTGAGATGGTCGGTAGCTGTGACTATATATGCATTACCACCATTCTGGCTCCGCATTCCGGTAGCATCCTATCATGGGTATCATCTTATTCGCCTTATCATATTATCCTAATCGCACCTTCTATAACTTTGATTATATGTTGTACATTATGGAGTGTCATATGATAATACCCGTTTATTATGAATTTATGGTACTTTATAGACTAGAATGCTTATAAAATGTGTTAAGCGAGATATGGGTAACGTCTTAGCACTAGTTCAATAGTATATTTACTAATAGACATTACTATAATAATGTACTATATTATATGTAACTAGTTTAACAAATCCTTAAAAGATGGTGATCCTAAACATCCTTTGGGTACTTGTACCTTTCACTTGTATGCATTTCACTTGAGTTGAGTTACTTGCATAAGAATATTAGTCCTGTTTCAAGTGTTTTGCTATACTTTATGCTCGGGTCAACCTGAGTATCACAGTATTTGAGATTCGCCTTCTGGATGTTTATCTACTATTGTTCTATTTTCAGTCATTTCCTTATTTTAGTCAGCTTGTATTAGTGAACTTCTATGTACTAGGCTTTCGCTATATTTACTTTTGAAACTCTGTTGTAATTTTAGTAGTAGCCTCATGAACTACTATTTTATTTTTTTAATTCACTGCGAAATGTTGTATCATTCTGTATCTAAGATTGTAACGACCCGGGGATTTTGCGATCCTGGATATCGGCATACAACACTATGTCGACTATTCAAGCATCGGAAACACCAGACAGTCCATGAAAGAAGTTAGAGGGTGAGAATAGACAAGATAGAAACTTAGAATAGAAGAAGGAGAAGAACATACAACATCAGAGTAAACACGAATCTCACAGCAAAACGAATAAATATATTTCATAACATAACTTTGAAATAAAACAATATCTGTATACAATACCATTATTAGAGTACAATACTTACAAGCGGAAATAACAATAGCTATATGATCCTGAAGCCTCTTGCTCCAGCTCTTCAAGTATTTGTAAATCCCGACTACTTGACTGCCCATACAAAATTGGGCACCCAAGACTTTAGGGAAAACAAAACAAAATAAACTCTGGGTCAGTCATGTGACTGGTATGAGTAAACTCAAATCATTTGATTTAACTTCCAAAATCCTTTTGAAACAAAGGATAATCATAAGATTGATCCACACATAAACACGGATGGATTTTACCTTATGATAACCCAAAATATTTATAAAACGAACTTGTCTGATATTATAATAATGTCTAGATCAAGTAAATAGAAATCTAGCAGAAACGCTTGCATCTAACGTTCTACATATATAATATACAATCAAAACCGCGGGCTCTTATTTGGGGAATGGATTCCAACTATGACAAGGTATGGATCCACCTTCCGCTCAGTGTACTCTAGAAGCGATACACTGGAGTTCAACAATAACATCTTGTAACTCGGCCACACATGACCGACCATTCATTTCTCTTGAATGTATAGAATATATTGCCACCCCTCGGTTAGTATTCCAATATAACCATTCCCGGGAGATACAAAATTGAAATAAGTACAAATATGAATATTCTCTAGATGGTGACAACATACCCTAATTGGGTGCAGCCCACTTAGCCATGCTGCCTGCCCGATTTCTGTCATTTCCCAGTTGATGAGGCTTGAGGTTATAACGTATCTCTATACAGATCACGTCTTCATTTACTTTGAATGCCACATAATCATACCCGTCAAATCACAAATTGATTTCCCTAAAAATACCACGGGTATAAGCTAAGAGAGACGAATTGCTCCGCCACTAACGTAAATACGTTTGAAATGATCAACTTACGCGATCTACCAGATATACTCTGTCAGACATTCGTCCATTCAAGTTGTCCTGGGACTGGACAAACCCGAAGGCACTATTCAATACATCCATCTTAGGCAATCTCTACATAAGATTTATACAATAGCCCTTGAACTTTACTCCGTCTTCAATATATTCAGCATACTTGGTTTGCAATGCTTATGCCAATACGGAGTGGTTCTTCGGATAATAATCCAACCAGTCTCTCCATATTAACAACGTAAAAATGGTCAAAAACTTTGATAGTCGGTGATTTAACTATCAAATGAAAACACGTGTGAAAACAACAATCTTATTTCCAATTGGAATTTCTATTGATCAATCATCATCATCTTATATATATATATATATTCATATTTCCTTATTTTCTATATTCAGAAAATATTTTATGAACATTTGAAAACATTTCCATTTCTTATTTTCTATTATTAGAATATATTTCTAATTCTTATTTGGAAAACATTTCCAAAACTCCTTCATTGGCTTTAAACAGATGTTTAAATAAAACATCGCTAAGCGAACTCAAACCATTACACTCATTAACTAAATTCATTTAACCATCCTTCACGATCAAACTTTAATCATTCCTTAGTTAAGAAGGGAGTCAATCAAGTGGGGGCATAATTACCTCTCAGACCTTAACTGAACAACGTTTTAACTTCGGAATAGACAAAGTTTATCTTCTAAATCTTTAACAAACTTCCTTACGTAACTCTCGGATTCCATTTACGAACCCATTTCTTTTACAGAAACCATTTGATTATAACTATGGTGTTATAATTCCATGCTTCTGAAATATAATAACTTAAGTATAACTCTTATTTATTAATTTGAATTAATAAATTTATTTAATAAATAAATTTTGATTTAAAACTCGGAAAGTAAAATAATACTTTCCCGAATTCGACTTATAACTCTCTTCCGAGTGACCTCTATTCAATATCTCTTTTCGAATAACCTATATTCGGTTAATTCCTTTTTTTCGAATAACTTAACTCGATTATCTCCTTCGAATAACTAAATTCGATTGACTCTTCTTCGAATAAACTATATTCGATTAACTCCTTCGAATAACTAAATTCGATTAACTCCTTCGAATAACTAAATTCGATTAACTCTTCTTCGAATAAATTATATTCGATTAAATCTAATTGATTAACTCTAATTGGTTAACTCTAATTGATTAACTCTAATTGATTAACTTTAACTGGTTAACTCTAAATGATTAACTCTAATTGATTAACTCTAACTGGTTAACTCTAAATGATTAACTCTAATTGGTTAACTCTAATTCTAATCAATTATCTTTAACTCTAATCAATTAACTCTAACTCTAATCGATTAACTATAATTCGATTAACTCCTCTAACTCATTTTGATTAACACATTTTGATTAACTCCTTTGATTAACTCTATGTCCATATTCAGTTTCAAATATCGATGTTGAAATCAATTCTTACTTCTCTATATGAGTCCTGACTTATATATTCCATTTATCCCATGATAAATATTTTATTTAATTTATAAAATATTATTTATAAATCAATCTTCTCAATCTATCGGGTAGAACAAATTCTATTCAAAATCTTTGCTTGAAATCTATACCATGTTATGCCTGTGTGCGAAGCACGGGTTTAAACCTTTCAAATGTAAAATTCTCTTTTTATAAAATACTTTTCATTTTCAAAATTCCTTTTTATAACTCTATTTATTTTCTAATAAATATTCCTTTTATCTTCTATTTGTTTCACAAATAAGTATTCCTTTTATCTTTTTATTTATTTCATAAAATATTTCCTTTATATTTGTTTTACAAATATTTCTCTTTCTATTTGTTTTACAAATATTTTCCTTTATATTTGTTTTACAAATATTTTCTTTTATAACTCTTTGATTTTATAATTATTTCATTTAAAAAAATCCTTTTCCTTTTATATATAAAGTCCATTGATTATATATAAATAATTTATTTTCAAAATATACTTTGAAAATCCCCTTTTTACACCCCAGTATTTCTTACGGTATTTAAAATACCCAAATAACAATGATCGATATCATTCAACACACATAATCAACACATATTATATATCACATCATATATTACAATATATGAAAACAACAGTAGAATAAATGTTGAGGAATCCAGTTGGATTCCTCTGACCTGTTTCCCTGCATCCACAGATGTTAAACAATATAATTAACATCAATTTCATTTCACTATGAAGTATTCTGCTAAATAGAATCAATATATATATATATAACAAGATATATAATTTCAAACAATTACTTAGCAGTTCAACCAAACAGTCAATACACAACAATCAATCATCATTTATCAGTCTAAATATATGTTATAAAAATATGAACTGATAGAGTTGGTGAGTTTTACTCACATTGGACGATCATTGTTAATAACGATAACCATCGCTCGATTCTGACATACAATTTATTTTGCTATAAATTGTAACGAGCTCCAATTGACTCCTAGTCAGTTCCATGGTGTAGCCACCGTCTATACGATCCCAACGGATCTTGTTTCGCCAAATTTCGTTTACGTATGACCAAGTTATGGATTATACAAGTTAATACACAAAAAATTAAATTAAAACTTAAGTTAATTTATTTTAAATTATCGGGCCTCACCCCTTTTCTATTCCTCATCCCATTTACACAGACCCCAGCCCACTATCATTTTCAACCCGCTTCGCTACTCCTTCTCCAATCTGAAAATCACGCTGCTCCCCCAAAACCAACAGCCATTTCCGACCTCTTTGATCCCATTTCCCTCCTCCGTTTTGCCACTGAACCCAACTAGAACATCAACGTTCTCCTTCTCCTTTCCAACTCTTCCTCCTCCACCCCGTGAAGTCCAGCTCAAAGCCAACCTCAATGTCACGTCATACTGGAGTTTTAGGCCAACACAGTAGAAGACATCGACATAAATTTCCACGCAACACCTCAGTTTCTTCCCAAACGATGCCATTCGATGTACTAGACCCAAATCCAGCACAAAAAACATGAATCAAAGCTCGAAACTCCACCAATTTCAAGCCCTAATACTCGCTAGTAAAAGGACATCGACAATCGTGTGTTCGAATGCTTCAGAACTGATACCAACTGAAGAGAAACTCCCAAGAAACTCAAATATATAAGTATTAAAATTTATAGTATTTGTTTTGATTTTACTTTGATTTTTTTTCTTTTCCTATTTTCATTTGTAATAACCCGGAAAATCTGGGCCAGTTTAAAATTTTTATTTTGGCAATTTTGGCGAATTTTTGATATTTAAAATAGATTATTTTAAATAATATCGACGAGAAATTTATTTTGAATATCATTCGACGTATATATTATATACGCCGTCGTTAGAATATATATATTTATAATTATAAATAGAATTGAAAATGGCGCGGTAGTTCGATAATTCGATTTCAAACTTCAATTGAATGTACCGGGTGCAAAACAATCCGGATTTTAGTGAAACCAAAAATAATGGTATCTGTAACGACCCAACTTTCGAACACATCTCAAGTTGTGCCATTAATAAGAAATAAGAATAGATAGAAGATAAATCACAGAACATCAGAATCTCACAGCGGAAATTTCACAAAGATAATACTTTATAATGTTACACAACAGTACATAATACATCAGAGCAACATAGGTCTAGTGATACAACTCCTTCATAGTACATCAGTAATTATACAAATCATAGGTGATCAATTGATAGACTTAATTAAACAGTAGATAGGTGGACCATCACACAGCAAAAACCTTCATTTCCAGCTTCACAAGTTCCATCGAATCCTGATTCACTTGTCTATTCATAACAAGCGTTATGAATACCCAAGAGTTTAAGGGAAAACACAGAAAAATAAACTCCGGGTCAGTCAGGGGACTGGTATGAGTAAACAGTTTGAAAACAAATAAACATATCTCATAAGACCACGCCGTAAATACGGAACGGGTTTTTACCTTATGAGATCAAAATCACTTTGTATACTTGGGAACAGATATTTTCATAATATCAAGGGTTTTCACAAATAATTTAGAAATCTAGGAAAATGCTTGCATCTCACATTTTCCGATATAGTATACAAATACAAACCGCTTGGCTCTTAGGGAAATTGGATTTCCAACTCTGACAAGGTATGGGACCACCTTCCGATGATGTATCTCTAGAGGCAAATACACCTGGGTTCAACAAGAACATCTTGCAACCCGGCCCTCACATGACCGACCACTCATTTCTCTTGAGTGTATCGAATGTATATCACCGATGGTTGTGCGCGGCAACCATCCCCGCATGGGCAGAATCGATAGATTTAGAAACAAAAAGAATTTCTCTAGATAGGTGATACTACACCCTAATGGGAGCGACCCACATAGCCATGCTGCCAGCCCGATTTTTGTCATTTCCTGGGTGTGAGGCTTGAGGCTAGACTCGTCTTTCCACCATCACTGGTTCATTACTTTGAGTGCCACATCGTCCAGACTTCCCGATCACTAATTGATTTCCCCAAAAATACATTATAGGTATACGGCGAGAGAAACGAATTCCGCTGCCCCCATATAATTACGTTTGAAAAGATCAACGTACGTGACCAGTCAGAATTACTTTGTCGGACACTCGTCCATGCAAGTTGTTCTGGGGTTGAACAAACCGAAGGCACTATTTAAAAATAGTCCTTGCACAACTCCGTCTTCTATTATCTTCGATAATCTCTGACGCGCATCGTATAATCAATTCAAAGTGGAATATAGATTCTGGTCTCTTTGAAAGGATTAACGAACAAATTTCACTTTAAATTATAATTCTAACAGGATCATAATCTAATCTGTATATACGGTTACAGTCAAACCAACAGTTCATGATCATCTTGCCAATATATGATGCATCGATCATCTTTTCAAAATGGTAAATTTTGCCGTGTGCGTCGCACGGGTTTTCTCTTTTCATTTTGTTCGTCACCTCTAAAAATAAATTCTTACTGTATTTATCTTCAGAAAAATATTCATCATTATTACTTACTCTGGTTATTCATGAACGAACAGATTTGATGATTTATAGTAAATTCTACGACCTTTTCACTTTGTATCTCTCGTCAATTTCTCCCTCGATCCCTTATCCTTGATCTTTCTTTTCTTCCTTTCATACTGCTAAAATTCTCTCTTTGATCAGTTTAAAACACGATCAAATTATTTATTCACAGTTCTTGTTTAAAATACAGAACTGTTCATGATCAGATCTTTATATCTGGTACTTAGATCTCAGATAACTGACCATTTCTAATGTATGTATCGCATACGATTTCTTTACCTTGTTTAATTTGAATATTTCAAATATTCCATCCGAAAATAGATTCTAATTTAAATTATAAAATAAATTTATGGTTTATCTTAAATAACAGCTCATGTACTGTCTTCCTGTCGTCCGTTAAAATAATATTCGATCTATTTCTCTGGAACGACTTTTCTTTGTTTGATTTTTATTACAGTTAAAATATCTAATTAGAAAATCATTTCTAATTATTATTTCAAATCAAATTTTAAATTTTTTTCTAAATCTAATTCTGTATTTATTTCCCAGTCTTTGTCGAAAACCGTATCCTGATCCACTTTTCTTATTTAAATAAAATCCTATTTTACTTTCCTTGTACATAAAAAAAAAATATTATTTTTATTTAAATATTTATTTGCCCCTTTTTCCTTTAAACCCTTTAAAAAAAAAGTTCAAATTTAAGATATATGTTTTTAAGCTAAAATCAACAAAGTACCAAGTTTTAACAATTTCCAAGGCTAAAACCCCGGTGCGCCCTCACAAAAACCAAACCAAACTCACGATTTTTTTTTGCCTAATACCACCAAACAGGTAGTACAACTTTCCCTCTCTAGCAAACAACCAAGTACCAATGGCCCAGTCATCGGCGTTTCTACCCTGATCACCACGAAAATCACATGAAAACTGAATCACCACTTGAACCTGGTACTACCACTTTTCTTCTTCCTTCTTCGTCCAAAGTTGTGCACGTGCACACCTTACCCCGACGCCTTCCAAGGCCGGTGATCATCTCCACACGTCCCCCTTCGACCCTTGACCACTTGACAACGGCTGGCCACCACCTCCATCATCTCAACAGACATTTCACTGATGCACCACCATACCCAAGAAAAATCCCATCCAGGAAAAAAGTTTCCTCGCCTCCCCTGGACCTTGCGACGCCACCGCCTTCCTGCCATGTCATCGCCACCTCCCAACGCTCCTTTCCCCCCCATACCGCACTCCCCTAGGGCTGACGCCAGAGAGCAGTTCGGTGGTAAAAGCAGCACCCAAAATTAGGGTTTGAAAACTTATTTCTGTCGATTTCACAAAATCCGTCCATCAGAAAAATTGTTTTACATTTTTCCCATAACCCCTGAATCCCGACGAAGCTCCCACCTCAATCCCCTGACCTACGACAACTTAGATGATCAGAAATTTGCCAATTTACAAATTCTGGTCATCTCAAGATTCCCGACTATATAGACCACTAAAAATCTCAAAATTTCTTCCTAAAATCATCATTTGATTTCCTTGTTGTGATTATGTAATCAAAACTTGATTTTAATTAATTTGAAAATCCAGTTAAGGAATAATTTACAGAGAGTATTTCTGTGCTTGTTTACAAACACAGTAAATGTTTTTCTTTTGTTAAAGCTTGTTTAAATTTGAAACTAGGTGCAAGTTTAACACAAGTTTAACCTCTTCTGATAACCCCACTAACTAGACCTCCTAATCTACCCGCTCTATAGGGAATCAAGCAAAAGAGATCAAAGTCTGTTGTCAGTAACAGACAACCCAGTATCTAACATATGATGTTCAGGGTTTTGCTAACAAAAATAAAGGATTTTATACTATAACAAACAGCAATACAACATGACCTAACACCTGAACTAGACCGCAAAGAATACCAAGTCCAACTCATAGTTTAAGTCACAAAATGCAGTAAACAAAACAGAATTTAAAAGAGCAAGTTTACTCACAACTGCAGGAAACCAAAAACAGAATTTAACTTGTAAGTTTACTCACTTAAAAAGCTCCAAAAACCTTGCTTTCTTTTGCTGAAAATGTTTGAACTATTGTGTGTTGGTGTGAGTGAAATGGTGTACATGCATGGTCTTTATATAGGGTGAGAAAATGAATAATATACCCTGCATTTAATGTGTGATGTGAACCAGCAGGCAGCCGTTTTATTTGACAATTTGAAAGACCAGACAAAAACTGATTTGCTCCCTCTAAAAGTCTCCTCATCCTTACATATATTCACATGGCTATTTCAGGCTAAACCCCCCCTATGGCTTGTACAAACTCTCCCCTCTAGCCTTGAAAAGAAACACACATTAAATGGCAATGTACCACCTTTCTTTCTACCATCTTTTCCTTTGGTTCTAGCCAGACTTTGAGATCATGTAGGTGCTAAAAATGTTCAGTTTTAACTGAGTTTTCAAATCCTACTTCCCATACGTCAATACTTGATTTTACAACCATATATTTAAAATGCAAACTTGCCTTGCAAGTGTGGTTAAAAATCTGAAATGTTGTACTATGAAAATACATTGTCATGTGATGAAAACACATAGAAAATCCTTAGAAATATCTATGATATGAACTCTACTAGTATAGGTGAGAAATGATGCTATCACTACATGATTTGGTGATCTCTTTATATATGTGTTTATTGACAACATTGCCAAAGTTTTGAAAAATGAACCAAGACTTGTATTTTCAGAAATCAAGTGAAAAGAAATAAAAGGTTTTAAAAACTGAAAATGTTATCCATTCAAAAATGATGTTGTCATGTGCAAAAATATTTGCCTTAAGGATCCAAGTTGATAGCTAGATCCATAGGTTAGATGAGCTAGATTTTTGACAATACATGAGCTTGTTTTAATGCAAAAATCACATGAGGTCATGAATTTGAAAAGATTAGACAATATAAGTTTGAAATTTTATATGCATAAAAATCAATTATTTTCTTGCATTGATTTTGAGAACAAAAAGGTGATTAACATGTCTTAACCAAGGGGTTTTTCTAAAACCATGTTTCAAAGCCTTTGAAAAGACTGAAACAAATATTTGCAAAGTCACAGCATTCAAAATTTGCTACGTAAAAGTGTTATATATCCCATACGTGTTAAATAAAATTTAAACAACACTTTAAAATATGCTATCATATAAGAGTAAAATGTAAATATACCTTTTGACATGTTTAAATATTTTAAAGTCTTGAAATTTTAATCGTATCTGTAATTACGTACTTACGATCAATCCGTGTCAGTGATCAGTACAAAAATCCCGGGTCATTACAGTATCTAATAGTGAATATCTTTCCAACGAATCCGACCAATCGAAATTTCATAGCGGGAATCAAAAGATATGTCCAGTTGAAAATTCTGAATAGTCGCTATGGAATTCAGGCCCTTAAAAATGGACATTTTGCAAACGACCTCGGATTCCGACGAAACCAGTTTTGTTAGGTCCGCAGTGTCAAATTATTGCTAGGTTTCAAATTTCATAATTTTTCGAATCAATATGTGAGCGTGGCAAGGGAAAATGCGTTTGACCATTTTCAGTGGATTTTAATCGACTGGAAATTGGCCATTTTTCAAACGGTCTCAGAATTTGACGAAACTAGATTTGTTAGGACTGTATCGTCAATACGAAGCTAGAAAATATTTTTATGGGATTTATAGAGTTAGTATGTGGCCCCGGTAATTTGAAATGTACGTTTAAAATTCAATATAGTGATTTAAATGTAAATTCAACGGAAACAGAACGAAACGATTGAATCAGCTTACGATACATATCCCATTGTGTTCGGAATGGGGCTAAAACGCTATGGAGGACAGGCGGTGGGCCTCGTTTAGAGGTCGTATGTAAAAGTCAACTTTTTCAAAAATAAAATAATTAAATAAATAAAAAAAACCTTTTCTCTTCCCTTATATCAGCCCCCCCCCCCCCCCCCCCCCCCGTTAAAAAACTGAAATCGGAAAAACAAAAAAAAAAGAAGAAGAGGAAGACGGGGGGGAAACTCGCCGCCGCCCCCCCGATGATCGACGTCGCCGCAGCAGCGAGAGCCCCCCCCCCCCCCCTCATCGGATCAAGAGCCCCCCCCCCACGATGCGCCGCGCCTCAGCAGCGAGAGCCCCCCCCCCTTTTCCTCCACTGCCGCACCCCAAGTCACGCCACCACCAGGCCCACCCGCCGGCGCCGCCTGCTCCCTCTCCGCCACCTCCTCCTGAGCCGACAGTGAGCCCTCCTCTCCCCCAAACTTCAACAGTAAGGTTATTTTATTTAATTTACTTTAATTTATTCAGGAAAATAAAACCGATTTGCGTATGTATGATAAGCAAACAAAAATCTGAGATGATTTGATTTTATAAACTGAAAGGATTTCTAAAGGTTTTAATTTTCATGAAAAGAAAAGACATGATTTTTTAAAAAGTAAAAAGATTAAATTTTTAACAATAGAAAGGTATGGTTTTTTTCTATTATGAAAGGATATGATTTTCGTTCATATGAAAAGTATAATTTCTATTCATATAAAAAGATTAGATTTTTCTAAGCAAAAAGATTTGGTTTTCATTTGCAAAAAGAAATGATTTCCGTTTGTAGAAAGATACGATCTTTATATGTATGTGAGCGATGTAAAAATATGATTTTTATACTATTGAACTTCGAATTAAAAATATGATTTTTATATGTCGAACTTCGAAATAAAAATATGATGTTTATATATTGAATAGCGAAGTAAAAATCATATCCTTTCATAATAGAAAAAAACCATACCTTTCTATTGTTAAAAATTTAATCTTTTTACTTTTTAAAAAATCATGTCTTTTCTTTTCATGAAAATTAAAACCTTTAGAAATCCTTTCAGTTTATAAAATCAAATCATCTCAGATTTTTGTTTGCTTATCATACATACGCAAATCGGTTTTATTTTCCTGAATAAATTAAAGTAAATTAAATAAAATAACCTTACTGTTGAAGTTTGGGGGAGAGGAGGGCTCACTGTCGGCTCAGGAGGAGGTGGCGGAGAGGGAGCAGGCGGCGCCGGCGGGTGGGCCTGGTGGTGGCGTGACTTGGGGTGCGGCAGTGGAGGAAAAAGGGGGGGGCTCTCGCTGCTGAGGCGCGGCGCATCGGGGGGGGGCTCTTGATCCGATGAGGGGGGGGGGGGCTCTCGCTGCTGCGGCGACGTCGATCATCGGGCGAAACCCATGTCGTTACAACAATTATTATTGCAAATATTGGTAAAATTGGCGGAATTTGTATGTGACTTGAAATTAAGCCTAAAAGGCGAATTAGATTATATTTATAAACGTAGGGAAATATATTGGGAAAAATATTGATTTTATGAAATTAGCTATAATGGGATTTTGGAAATTGGCATGTTTGGACATGAATAACATGGAATTGGTGAATTTGGCTATAATTGAGTAATTTGGGTAAACAGATTATTTCACGAATGGTTGTATAAGCAAAGTAGAAATAGGTTAAGTAGCACTTGACATATGAATAAATTTAACCAACATACGAGGAATGATAGTAACCTGATAGAAACACATGTACGGAAAAATTGGAATAATAGGTATAGCCTATTAATGGGATTATAAGCATGAACATAAATTGGGGTTTTTGGGTAAAGCTTGAATTTGAGACTAGGAAATTGGATATGCCGTTAAGATCCTAGAAACATAATTAAAAATGGAATATGTTGGACAAACCATGTTTTTATGTAATTATGGAACTTGACACATGACATGAAATTGATAATTGACTTATGACATCTAGAATAAACACGAACATGCTTGTAAATTGATAATTTTCATATGACATCTAGAATGGACATGAACTAAACATGAAACATAGCTAATTCGAGGTTAGAATGAGTTTGCGATGAAATCATGCCCGTAACCGCCCGGCACATCCAGTGACCGCAAACAATAGTTTCTAATGTGAGAAGTTAGTCATAACGTTCTTGAAACCCGATTTTAGATTGAGTTGTGATGTAATCCTGCCCGGAACCAACCGGCACATCCAGTAACCACAACAATAGGTCTAATGTGAGCGGTTGGGCATTAGTAATTAATTAATGCTAATGACACATGCCAGTATGGTAGGGTTAAGTCAACATGAAATACTAGACAACAGTTAACCAATTTGACTCGATATATGGGTGGGTTAAGTCAACGTGAACCACTAAATAACGCTTAACCAATTTGACTCGATATATGGGTGGGTTAAGTCAGTGTGAACTACTGGATAACACTTAACCAATTTGACAGGACGCGTGGGTTGAATTGAATACGTGATTGGGAGTTAAGTCAACTTGGACATATGGGCAAACTTAACCAATATAACAGTATCAAAGCAAGGAAAAGTGGGGAATGATAAGATTAAATAATGGATAAACTTATCCTAGGGATAAGAAATGAATATGACTTAAGATATAATACAAGACTCGAAGGGTGGGATGACTTATACCGTGAAATAAGTTAATCTAAGCTGGAAATGTGGGAGAACACCCGCACGCTATCATTTGATAAAGAGAACTTAAGTCATGTTTGAATTCATAGTTAAAACCTTAGTTAAAAGGAACTAAGTAACAAACCTTAGTTAAAGAGAACTAAGTAACAGAAACTAAGTATCAAACCTTGGTTAAGAGAACCAAGTAATAAACCTTAGTTAAGAGAACTAAGTAAATAACGAGAAAGAGAACTAAGTAGTAAACCTTAGTTAAGAGGACTAAGTTGTAAACCTTAGTTAAGAAAACGAACGATTAAAAGAGAACTAAGTAGTAAACCTTAGTTAAGAGGACTAAGTTGTAAACCTTAGTTAAGAAAATGAACGATTAAGAGAAACTAAGTAGTAAACCTTAGTTAAGAGGACTAAGTAGTAATCCTTAGTTAAGAAAATGAACGATTCAGGAAACTAAGTAGTAAACCTTAGTTAAGAGAACAAAGTAGTAAACCTTAGTCAAGAAAGCCAAGTAGAACACGAGAAGGAGCGAACGTCCGTCTGACCAAGAAGAAGGCTCCAACGGTCTGGGTTACGAAGCATGTGGCTTCGAGGGGACGCGAGGGCACTCTTGGCATCCCTCTGTGAGGTTGCAGATGGTCCTCCTGGGCTCATGTAACGTCCCACTTTTCAGTACAATTTGAGCCGGCATCTAACCACCACAGTCAACCCAAATTATACAGAAAAGGATAATGTTAAGAGAAAGAATTAGAGGATGATAGAGAAAGAAATAAATATTAGAATAGAAGAATGAAGAAGAACATCAGAAGCTCACAACGGAACGAACAAAATATATAATATAATAACATATCTTTATACAATTAAAAATCTTGTACACACACCAATCATCAGAGTACAACATGAATCACATACAGTGGATTAACTTTAATAACTAATAGTGAAGCCTCTTGCTTCCAGCTTCTGAAACTCCAAGTGTAAACTATCCTGTCACATATGTTCGGTCTGACCCGAGCACATTTCGAAGCAAAGCAAAAACACACAGGTCAGTCTGAAATACTTTCAGTGCTAAATTCACATCAACAATCGGTTTAAATTTAGAAATCCTTTTTGAAACAAAAGGATAATAGTAAGACCAGACCACACATAAACATGGACGGTTTTTATCTTACTATAACCCAAACCATTTTTGAAGAACAATATTTTTCTGATATTATAATAGTGTCTATCAACCACAAATAAATAGTAATCTAGTGGAACGCTTGCATCTCACGCTCCACATATATAGTATATAATCAAACTCGCGGGCGCTTATTGTAATTTGGATTCCGACTATGACAAGGTATGGGACCACCTGCCGATAATGTATCTCTAGAGGCGAATACACTGGGTTCAACAAGAACGTCTTACAACCCGGCCCACACATGACCGACCACTCTTTTCTCTTGAGTGTATCGAATGTATATCACTAACGGTTGGGATCAGCAACCATTTCCCGAAAAGGGACAGCATCGAATATGAATTAAAGAAACAAATGGAATTTCTCTAGATAGGTATTATACACCCTAATGGGAGTGACCCACATAGCCATGCTGCCTGCCCGATTTCTGTCATTTCCCGGTTGATGAGGCTTGAGGTTATAATCGACTTTTGTAGTCTTCTGGCCACTATTCACTTTGAATGCAACATCATCAGATCCATTAGATATCACTAATTGACGTCTACAAAAATACTCTAGTAGTTAAGCTAAGAGAAGTGCCCCACTACGCCATCAACTATAGTACGTTTGAAGAAATCAACGTACGTAATCCCTTTGGAAATACTCTGTCAGACATTCATCCATTCTAGTCTTCCAGGAACAGGATGAACCGAAGGCACCATCCTACCACATCTAAGGAATCACCCTATAGATCAGTAGCAAGTAGTCCTTGCAAATCCGTAGATCTTAATTACGACAAAACCGCAATATATCTTTGGCTGCAGACCAAAAATTATAAGTAGTTCTTCCGTTATGAATATCCACGGTCTTCACTTGCTCCATCTTTATTCCATGCCAGTTGGCATCGTACATAACGTTGATTCAAAGTGGTTTTGGGTCTAGTTCCCATCCCAGTCTCTTCGAAACAACACGTCAAAAGGTCCAATAAAATATTTCGTTGATAGTTTGGTGTTTTAACTATCAACGTCAAACCAGTATGGTCAAGTATATTGGCAGCTTAGGTTCTCCTTTCTTTTAAAACCATTAATTAATACTCTTTATCGAATCATCTAAAATCATCTCTTGGACTTAAAGTTGATTACATTTAATCGCTTACCAACTTTTCTTTTGTTTCACCATTTGGAAATAATATATCTCGTTTATTCTCACTTCGCTTTATTCCCCTTAAATTCTGAAAATATCGCTATATTTTCATCAACTATTTATTTCTTTAATTCTGGAAATGTCCATATACAAGTACATCGTCAATTCACTAGTATAATCCCACTGCCAATTCATATGCGATAAAACCCTGTTAAATGACACATGTTTTCTTATTAAAGCTTAATAGCTTTAACTACTTAAATTCCAAATGTTGATTTCTGTTTCAAAATTAATACAATCCTGCCATTCTAATTACTTATTATTTCAAATAAATATACTTTATTCATATTATCTATTTCAAAACAGTATTACACAAATAGTCTATAGGTAAAATTAAACTATATGTCACAATTCGGACTACACAATGTTAATGTACATTGTTCAATATAAACCCTTTTGTATTAAATTTCATTTCGAACCTTGCAATTGAATTGCAAATGTTTGATGAGAAAAATCACTCCTTTCCAAACTCCTTTACCCTTACGAACCAATGCCATTCGTCGATAATAGTGAGTAGGTCAAGTTGGGGTATTTTATTTACCTCTCAGACCTTAACCAACAACGTTCTTATCTCAGAGTAGATAGAAGTTCGTAACTTAAACCCACGCTCTTACACTATCGATCAAGTCTTACTTCCTATATTTTCATTTAAACTATGGTTTTATGAACCATATCCTTTTCTTTATATTTCAAATTCCACTTCGATCCTGCCATCTATTTAATTTGGTTCTTAAGTAAATGTTTCATTTAATCCCTCGCCTTAGTTTATAACTTCAAATCCACTTTTCCTTATAAACTTGGATTTTGTATACAAATACTTTACCCAAATCTCCTTTTAACATCGTTTAAAAAAATGGTTGAACTTTATAATTCAAACCCTTATTAACTTCTTTACTCAAAGTACTTCCTTTTACATGTTTTACCATTCTTTCCTTTTTATTCCAATTTGAATAAAATCTTTATTTTAACCTCGAATTTTCTTTCATAACTCTTTTATGATATTCGGATAATAAAATCCCTTTTCCACATGCCCCTTTCAAATTTTATATTCTCGTTACATCTTAAATGAAATCCATTCAAGATGTTATTATTTTAAATTAATAATTTACACAATCATTAACTTAATCATTTGTCAAACAAAAGTGTATTACTTCATCATTAACTAACTTGTTAGTTAATATAATAAATTTTATAAATAACCACTATTTTATAATTTCTTTAACAAAGTCGAACTAAAAGTTTATTTAGCTTTTAAACTAACCGTTAGGTTAAAATAATAAATCTCACTTAATTGTTTTCTTTTGGAACAATTAACTAAATTATTAACTGCTTGTTAATATATCACTTTCTTATGTATTTAACATAAGTTGTTATTATAAACATCGTTTAAACATTTCTTTATAAACAAAGTTATAAATATCCATTTATTAAAACTGAAATAATTTTTTTTTAAAAAACTTCGATTTAGTTTAAAATAATAATTTAATACTTAAAATAAGTTAATCGCCTGACGACGAATTAACATATCAAACGATGGTTTCATACCATCTACTGTCAATTTCTTAACCAACACTAATTGTTGATTTAAAACACGACCATCAGAGTTAACAACCAATGTCCATTCAACCATCGATAACTAAACAAGATATAATATCTTTAAATAACAAGTCATATTTAACAATATGAATCAATAAACAATATACGATTAATTTTAGGAATCCGGTTGGATTCCTCCAACCTGTTCTTCCCTGCACAACAGTTTATATCATCGTTTAACACTAATATAAGAAAGGTCATGTATCTGAACAATCAGTTTTAAAAATCAACCATAGTAGCCATAGCGTCCATTCAGCCAATTTATACTTATTAATAATAAATATTAATAATATGGATTTAACACATCAAAGTATTTCAGAAGTGTGAGAATTAACTCAACAGTTTTGTTTCTGATGGTGTTGTGTTGCTTTATATAGTTTCAAACTGGGCGTTTAAAACTACATAAAATTCCACGGTCTCAGAATCATTCCATTCCAGCTTGTATATGTCCGCATCGTGATTACAAACCCATTGGGACTTAGTTTGTCAAATTATGTTCACAAATGCAGAAATTACATGACTTACAATATTTAATATAAATTAAAATTTTATTTAAATTCACTAATTATATTTTAATCTCTAATTACCGTTGTTAGTGTTAACGAGTAGTTAGTTTTCCAACAATCCATGATTAAGGCCCAACCTTCTCCTGGTTCGAAACCAGTTCCTCGACAACCTGGTAGTTTAAAATTCGAGATAGTTAACTTTAATCATTAGTTAATTAATTATTAGTGTTGACTAATTATTTCGTTAATTACCTTTCTAAAAATAAATCACGATGTATTCCTCTTTTTCGACCGAACTCACCGGGCTCCTGCGTTCCACACAGTAAATTCACTAATAATAATGTATCCTTAATCAAATTATATTATAATAATTACTCAATTATTACTGCTAATTTATAGTATGTTAATACCTCCACATCAAACAGTACGTGTATTCTTCTGAAAGTAAAACTGATGCCATTCTCTTTACAGCTGAAACCCAATGCTTCCCTTCCATTCTAATTAATAACAGTCCCTGCCATTCACCGATCATGCTCCTCCCGATGAACCGCTGGTTGCCGCCACCGTGCAGCCAACCACTTCGGACCCACCACCACAGACTGACACCACCAATCCCGGCGCCTCAAAGTTCCACCAACGTTCCCAAAAATGGAACCCAGATCCGAAAACAAACACAGTACTCCCACCGTTTAACCCCTTTGCCGTTAACTCTCCAAGCTGCCGGACCACTAGTCATGGCCACCACCAGCTACGTCATCCTTTGGCGCTCCCCCTCTAATTGGTCCCACTGTCCCAGTGTCTACGTAGGCCCCACCCATGTGTTAAACCCGTAACCTATTTCTGAGCTCCCCCTCGGCAGACTAAAGAGCGAACAACTCTAACATTCAGTTATCTTCGCTGCTCCTCTTCCCATCGGAACTGCAAGAATCTGAATTGCCTGTAACCGATCACTCTATTCCCAAACCACGCCTTAGAGCTGCTGTCGGAGGTCTGGTTCCATCACAGATGGTCGGAGTTCCTATGAGGCCAACAGATCTAGAAGAGGACGATTTCGATGAGTATACGATCTATTTAAAGACCGTTTTTTTTAAGAATATAATGGTTCAGTTGTTTTCTGTGTTAGAGAAAATATGCAAAGCTTTGTTTATATACAGAATGATCCGTAGCATGCAAGGAAAAGAAATAAACAAATATAAAAAGATGTCATAGATATTTTTATTATTTTATTATTAAACGATAATTCGTTGTGAAGTAACACGCCAAAACCACCACAAACGACTCTCGTTTACTGATAAAAAACTAATCTTAGCATAGAAAAATATTCCGGACCCAGTGGGACAAGTTTCGTCGAATTTCGACATCGTTTGGAAAAAATTCCTTTATAAAACCAGAAATAAACACGCAATTTAATTTTCCACTATCATTAGATAAATCAAATCAACTTGAAGCTTTGAAATCTTACAATAATTAATCAATACGAACCCAATGGCACTAGTTTCGTCGCATTTTGAGACTGTTTCCCCGGTAGGCTATTTTTACGCGCACCGCAATGCCATTTTTGACACCAATTTAGCCAATCTCCAAAAATAACAAACTATATACCTATCCTGACTCTAATCGACGATACAAACTCAACGGAATTGGTTTCGTGACCTAATTTGATCGTCCGTTCAAGTTATACCCAAATAACCCTTTATTAAATTAATTACACGCTATAGAAATTGAATAAACGTTTATGGCTACCGTGGTCACATACGACATCGGTTTTCCACGCAATTCAACATCATACAATAATTTAACGTTACGGTTCCAATGAAACAGATTTCGTCGAAAACGGCGTCCGTTTGAAAAATGGCTATTTTAAAGGCCTATATTTTAATAGCGATTTCCACAACGACTATTTGAAAATTTGATTTGGCCATAAAATAAAATCTACAATACGAAAACTTGATTTTTCTACTTCATTACAAAATTATTACCAAATGGATTCGGGCGTTTCTTGTTTCGAAGATATCCGACATAATTTGGGTTATGTACGACCAATTGAAGTTCAAAACGCAATATTACGAACTACCGTGCCGCTGCAGCTCGCTATATAATTATATAAATATATAATGTTCAAACAGCGTTTATAATCAAAATCGTTAATAAAATTAAATATAACTTAAATAAATCTTATTATATTACAAATCAAACAACTTTGCAAATTCCACCAAATTCGATCATTTCGAAATTAAACTATTACTTTATTATTTAAACTAATATATTACTCAAAAATATTAGTTTCAAACCATTTAAAAATCCAAATCGACATTTAAACCAAATTTAAAATATTAAATTAAACACTAAAAAAATCTGGGTCGTTACATTCCTTCCCCCTTAAAATAATTTCGCCCTCGAAATTGCTAAGGTAAGAAGAATGCTACAAACCCATTTTAGTTCAAAAATTTATTTTAATTAAAATCACTACTTTCTAAATCTTTAATTAATTAAAAACTAATCCAAATAAATTTAAATCGGAAAAACAAGTTTATTCCTATAAACAAAAAATTTCAAAAGGATTTGAAATTTTTCTAACACCTTAAATTTTGGAAAATTTTTGGCAGAGTCTCCCATGTACGGAGGACATCTGGAATATTGCAGGTACCACAAATATATATACCTCGACCAACATGGTCGAAAAAAGAAAAAATCCAATCCAAAAACCCAAACCAAATACCAAAAATTCATATTTCGCGTAAGCGTACCTTTTTGCGAGTGTTATTACGCAATAAGCGATATATGATAAGTGAGCCTGCTCAATTACTATGCAGCTCCAATCAGACGGGATTCAGTTAACTGCCGAATCTTCTTGAACATGTTTTAAAGATAAATTAGCTCTTCTGCACCTGTTTTCAATTCTAATGAACTACATTAGTTTCAAAACAATACCGGTTAAATTTAAATCCATACCATCGTGGATTTATCTTAATAAATCGATTCTATTCCAGACCTGGTTTAAATCAAGTCCATCCAACATTAAATCCATATCCATGCAACCAATCGCGACCATATAGTCCCAAAACATTATATTTGGATATTTATATTTCTCAAGTCAAATTAAATGTTGGCTTATGTTATATTTTATTTCAATATTCAGGTTCAAATTTAATTTATATGATTATTCAATCCAACATGAGTTAAATTTCCATATTCTACATTTCAAATTTGAAATGTGCTTCGATTGATCCAACCGAACCTCATAATCAAACACATTCAAATCAATGAATCAAGGCAATACAAGTTCCAAACAACCAGTCAACAATTAGAAAGAGTTATTTATTTATTTCTATAAAAAATATGATTTGGGTAAAATTATTCCATTTACCCTCTTTACAAAATAATTTAAAAATAATTTTATATTCAAAATACAATTGCGTGCATTCATATAAATACACATAAACTCAATCTTGGGTATTACTAACCCTATCTCTATCGAGTTACGCCACAGAGCCAAGGTTATAATTAAGCCAATAGCTCTGATACCAAGATGTAACATCCCACTTTTCAGTACAATTTGAGCCGGCATCTGACCACCATAGTCAACCCAAATTATACCGAAAAGAAGAATGTTAAGAGAAAGAATCTAAAGGATGAGAGAGAAAGAAAGAAATATTAGAATAGAAGAAAGAAGAAGAACATCAGAAGCTCACAGCAGAACGAACAAAATATATAATATAACAACATATCTTTATACAAATGAAAATCTTATATACATACCAATCATCAGAGTACAACAAGAATCATATACAGCAGAATAACTTTAATAACTAACAGTGAAGCCTCCTGCTTCCAACTTCTAAAACACCAAGCGAAAACTATCCTGTCAAATATGTTCGGTCTGACCCGAGCACATTTTGAAGCAAAGCAAAAACACACAGGTCAGTCTGAAATACTTTCAGTGCAAAATTCACATCAACAATCGGTTTAACTTTAGAAATCCCTTTTGAAACAAAAGGATAATGGTAAGACCAGTCCACACATAAACACGGACGGTTTTTACCTTACTATAACAAAAACTATTTTTGAAGAACAATATTTTTTGATATTATAATAGTGTCTATCAACCACAAATAAATAGTAATCTAGTGGAACGCTTGCATCTCACACTCCACATATATAGTATACAATCAAACTTGCGGGCGCTTACTGGAATTTGGATTCCAACTATGACAAGGTATGGGACCACCTGTTGATAGTGTATCTCTAGAGACGAATACACTGGGTTCAACAAGAACGTCTTGCAACCCGACCCACACAAGACCGACCACTCATTTCGCTTGAGTGTATCGAATGTATATCACCAACGGTTGGGATCAGCAACCAATTCCCGAAAAGGGACAACATCGAATATAGATTAAAGAAACAAATGGAATTTCTCTAGATAGGTGATTATACACTCTAATGGGAGCGACCCAGATAGTCATGCTGCCTGCCCGATTTCTGTCATTTACCGGTTGATGAGGCTTGAGGTTATAATCGACTTTTGCAGTCATCTGGCCACCATTCACTTTGAATGCCACATCGTCAGATCCATTAGATATCACTAATTGGCGTCCACAAAAATACTCTAGTAGTTAAGCTAAGAGAAGTGCCCCTCTCCGCCATCAACTATAGTACGTTTGAAGAAATCAACGTATGTAATCCCCTTAGAAATACTCTTTCAGACATTCATCCATTCCAATCATCCAGGAACAGGATGAACCGTAGGCACCAACCTACCGCATCTAAGGAATCACCCTATAGATCAGTAGCGAGTAGTCCTTGAAAATCCGTAGAACTCAATTACGATAGAACCGTAATATATCTTTGGCTACAGACCAAAGATTATAAGTAGTTCTTCCGTTATGAATATCCACGGTCCTCACTTGCTCCTTCTTTATTCCATGCAAGTTGGATTCGTACATAACGTTGATTCGAAGTGGTTTTGGGTCTAGTTCTCATCCCGGTCTCTTCGAAACAATACGTCAAAAGGTCCAATAAAATATTTCGTTGATAGTTTGGTGTTTTAACTATCAACGTCAAACCAGTACAGTCAAGTATATTGGCAGCTCAGGTTCTCATTTTTTTTAAAAACATTCATTAAAACTCTTTATCGAATCATCAAAAATCATCTCTTCGACTTAAAGTTGATTACATTTAAATCGCTTACCAACTTATCTTTTGTTTCACCATTTGGAAATAATATATCTCGTTTATTCTCACTTCTCTTTATTCCCCTTAAATTCTAAAAATATCGCTATATTTTCATCAACTATTTATTTCTTTAATTCTGGAAATGTCCATATATAAGTACATCGTCAATTCACCAATATAATCCCACTGCCAATTCATATGCAATAAAACCCTGTTAAACGACACATGCATTCTTATTAAAGCTTAATAGCTTTAACTACTTAAATTCCAAATGTTGATTTCTGTTTCAAAATTAATACAATCCTCCCATTCTAATTTCTTATTATTTCAAATAAATATACTTTATTCATATTATCTATTTCCTAAAAACTAGTGTTATACAAATAGTCTATAGGTATAATTAAACTATATGTCACAATTCGGACTACACAATGTTAATGTACATTGTTCAATTTAAGCTCTTTTGTATTAAATTTCATTTCGAACCTTGCAATTGAATTGAAAATGTTTGACGAGAAAAATCACTCCTTTCCAAACTCCTTTCCCGTTACAAACCAATGCAATTCCTCGATAATTGTGAAGTCGATCAAGTTGGGGTATTTTATTTACCTCTCGGACCTTAACCGACAACGTTCTTATCTCAGAGTAGATAGAAGTTCGTAACTTAAACCCAAGCTCTTACACTATCGATCAAGTCTTAGTTCCTGTATTTTCACTTAAACTATGGTTTTATGAACCATATCCTTTTCTTTATATTTCAAATTCCACTTCGATCCTGCCATCTACTTAATTTGGTTCTTAAGTAAATGTTTCATTAGAGCCCTCACCTTAGTTTATAACTTCAAATCCACTTTTCCTTATAGACTTGGATTTTGTATACAAATACTCTGCCCAAATCTCCTTTTAACATTGGTTAAACAAATGGTTGAACTTAAGAATTCAAACCCTTATTAACTTCTTTACTCAAAGTACTTCATTTTACATGTTTTACCATTCTTTCCTTTTTATTCCAATTCGAATAAAATCTTTATTTTAACCTCGAATTTTCTTTCATAACTCTTTTATGATATTCGAATTATAAAATCCCTTTTCCATAAGCCCCTTTCAAATTTAAATGTGAACCGATGAATATATTGAAAAATGGCCATTTTCACATGTTAAATTGAATTGAGAAATATAAGTCGATTTCAAAATAATCAAATCCATTGATAAAAATTTATTATTACTGTATACATTCAAATATAAATTATATTAATTATTAGAATCATTTTTGATTCATTTATAACTTAGAATTCAATTATTTCTCGTTTTCATATTTGATAATGATATATTCAAAATTAAATTGTATATGGCTTTTTAAATCGATAAACTCCATATAAAAATCCATTTATATTTCCAACTCAGCATTTAAAGCCCTTTTTAAATGTTCAAAGTTAAATGACTAAAAATCTAGGTCGTTACATTCCTCCCTCCTAAACGATTTTCATCCTCGAAATTGCTAAGGTAGGAAAAATTCTTCAAACTCATTGACTTTTCAAAATCCTACTTAGTTGAAACTAGACACTTAACATTTCTACAAACTTTTAGTTCCAATGCAAATACTTAATTTTCCATTTCTAAATCAAAACCCTTTAGACTGTACCCAAATTAAAAATCATCCCTATAGCTTGTAAAAAGTATCAAGAATTTTGGAAAAAAAGTTCTAACCCTCTAAATTTTTGAATTTTTTTAGCAGAGTCTCCCCTATACAGAAGGGCTTTGGTAATATAACAAGAGAGGTAAATGCATATACATCGAACCATACTATCGGAAAACATAATATTTAATAGTTCATATATCCTATTTTGTATTTTTACGTAGGCGTACCTTATATAAGCATTATTAAGCGAGTTCACTTAATATTTATGCAATCTACACAAGAAAACCAAGCCATACATCTCCATGTACCTATACTTACTCAATTTAAACATATGAATCTCGTAACATGAAGTTTAAATAATATTCATTCTTTTAATTCGAACAGACACATAATTTCCATATTCTATATGCTATACATGTATTTATAAGAACTCGGGATTCCATCATTCAATTATTCATTTTTATCGATCTATATAATTTTCATTTAGTTTTAAATGATTTCCAATAAACAAAAATATCGTGTTTGTTATAAAATGTTGTGTTAGGTAAAAATGTCATGTTAATATAATAATGACATATTAGAGGAAATTGTCATTTATTTACACTAATGTCATATTAAGGAAATTGTCGTGCATTTATACTAATGCCATGTTAGAGGAAATTTGTCATGTTATTATAAGATGCCATGTTAGGAAAGGTCATTTATGTTTGTATTAAAAATGCCATGTTAGAAAATGTCATTTATGATAAACAGGTTATGCAAATAAACACTTCTTTTTATTTGTCATATACAAGGTTGAAAACATGTAAACAAATAAATACTTATTTTTATTTGTCATTAGAAATACAGAAGTTTGTATGCAGACAAAATCTCTTTTTATTTTGTCGCTAGAATTGTAAACAAGTCATTTGGTCGAATTAGAAATATTAGAATTAAAATGTCATTTGGTTAGAATATTGTCATGACAAATATATATGTCATTTTGTTGGAATATTGTCATGTAAATAAAAATGTCCTTTATCTAGAATAATGACATGTTACATAAAAATTGTCTTTTATTCAGAATAATATACACTGTTAAATAAAAGTGTTGAAACACACAAAGAGAATTACATTTTTATGTAATCAAAATTACAAAGAAAAGAGAATTACATTATATGTAATTAAAAAAAGTAAGAATTTACATTAAATAAAATCACATTTTTATATGTAATTAAAAAGTAGGAAATTGCATTGTTAATGAAAATCACATTTTTATGTAATTAATTAAGATATGATTTTGCCATGTAATGAAAATTACATCTTTATGTTATTAATTAAGATTTGAAAGGGTAAGTTATAGTATTTGAAATCAAGTTATTTTGGAAATATAGAATATTCCAAAATTAAGGTATTTTGAAATGAGAAACATTTTGAAATAATATTTTTAGTAGAACAATTATACGATTAATTAAAATTGTACTTGGACACGAGGTTAGGTCACATTTGTGGTGGAAGTCTGCCCGGAACCGACCGGCATATCCAGCAGCCACAAATGTTGGGCCTAATCTGAGAGGTCTAAGTGCGCAAATACAAATTGGGCCAAGACACGAGGTTAAGCCCAACTTGTGGGATAAGTCTGTCCGGAACCAACCGGCCTATCCAGCATCCACAAGTTGCAGGCCTAATGTGAGAGGTCTGGCCCATATTAAAATATTAATGGATAAATTAGAAATTGACGTTATTTTCACACCGTCATGTGTTAATAATGAAATAAATATTTTCACCTCCAAGTTTGTTATAAAAGAAAGTTACATTTTTAATGTAATAAGATAAGGATTATAAAAGTTTTACATTTTTCTTAATGTAAATAAAAGGAAAATAGGAAGTTACATTTTTATATGTAACTGGAGTAATATAGATACTTACATTTTTCAATGTAAATAAGGATGAAATAGAAATTATACATTTTTTATATGCAAATAAAAGAATTTACATTTTTCAATGTAAACAAAAGAATGATTAGGAATTTACATTTTCGAATGTAAATAGAATATGAAATAAAGGTTACATTTTCGATATAATTATATATTGAAATATAAGTTTACATTTCTCAATGTAAATAGTATAGGAATAGGAATTTAAATTTTTCAACGTAAATAATATGATTAGAAATTTACATTTCTAAGGAATAGATTTTCATTAGAAAAATAATGAAACCAAATATACATTTGGTGTAAATTGAAAAATGGAAGAGGAAAATATACATTGTTATGTTTAGGATGTGTATGTAAAGTAAAAATAGCGATAGATCGTTATAAATTATTAACAACGATAGGAAATGGTTTCCAAATTTATATATGCGAGAGGTATTTGGAAAGTCCGAGTTTACTCTCATTCCAAATAATGATACAACGTTCGATGAATTGAAGACGGCGATTGAAGACCGACGATCTTCACATCGAATGGGTAACTAGTGTTGAGGCCCTTAATTGATTTGCTCCCAAGACGGGGCTAAGATGGTAGTTATCTGGACGTAGTGTTGATTTGTACAGATTTGGCTTTCGCTCAGGCCCAGAGCATAAGTATAAATGGAATGTGTGTCTGACGTTGTACTCCTTTATATATTGTACTTATTGATTTTCTACCGAATGTATGAATGATTGGCGGCAGAGAATTTATTCTCTTGCTTAACACCCTTTTGTATATTTTGGCAAAAGATTAATAGTATGATATGGATTGACAGTGTGGCATACCAAGATGCAAAGATCAAGGTTCTTGTTGAAAAGCAGGCCTTGTGGTTGATGATCAAAGCACGGCCTGTTTAGGCGAAGCTTTGTGTATAGCGTGACTTCGCGAGCCTCACAACCTGGTTGAGTCTAAAACGGGAGAAGGGAACGTAGGGAGAGCAGCATGTTTCTTTCTAGCTAGAAGTGGTGTCAGTGCTTAAAGTGGCTGATATTTACTTATGTGGATGATGGAATGTGGCGCGCCTCGGATGATAGGTCCTATAGGACCGGGAAACGTGTGTTCAGGAATAACTAATCCGCAACTCATATGGTGGACCGGCCCTGCAGGATCCAAGGATTAACTGCGGGGAATCCTGAGACATTAGCTAGAGTGTCTCGAATTGGTAAGGAGCTCCTCCCTAGCCTTGACTCATGATGGAAACCCAATTTCCAATACGACTTCATGCGGATTTGATTGTATTACTAGTATGGAAGCATAGTATTATGGTATCTATGTGTCCTAGGATTGATACATTATGATTGAGTTGTTTTTGAAAACTTATATACACTAATATAATATCAAATTCGTTTTTATCGTACCAAGCATGTTTAATCACCATAAGGTAAAACCCTATCCTCTGGTTTGCGTTGCATTGTGTGATGGGACTTGGGTCTTATGGTGATTTCATTTTTCTCAAAAGCATAGCGTTGTTTTACGATTTACTTATTGTTTGTTTTGTCACTTTAAGTTATGCACGGCAACCCATTGGAGTAAACCCGTTCCGCGTTAGCGGCGTGGTCCTTGGATTTGCTTTATTACTATTAGTTAAATTAGTTAAGAATTCTCACACCAGTCCCATGACTGACCCGTTGTTTGTTTCCACCTTTGCAAACTCGGGTGACCTCTTTTTCCATATGGGCAGTTGAGTAGCTTTTTGCTTTTTTTTACTTCTTGAGCAGGATTCCGGATTGAAGCATAAAGCTGTGTCCAGAGCATAGTTGTCTTCCGCTGTATCTATTTTATTTTCGCTGCACTGTATTGTATTTAATTTATTGAAATTTATCTTCCGCTGTAATTTTATTCAATGTACTCTGATATATTCTATACTCTGATGTTATGTTATTATGATGTAATAAAAGTATGCTGTTACTGTTCTGATGTTGTTGTATTCCCAAAGTTAACGTATACGGGTTTTGAACGGTCTTGGTCGATTTTGCGAAAATTTGATTTTTATATATTGAACTTCGAATTAAAAATATGATTTTTATATGTCGAACTTCGAAATAAAAATATGATTTTTATATATTGAACTTCGAATTAAAAATATGATTTTTATATGTCGAACTTTGAAATAAAAATATGATGTTTATATATTGAATAGCGAAGTAAAAATTCGATTTTTACATAGATAGTGGCTACGGGCAACGAAGATGACGAAGAGGCGATAATGATGAAGATTTCTATCAAAGAAGAGTCAAGATGATTGGATAGCTATCGGTGAGAATTTCTCACCTTTCAATTTCATTTCTATTTATATATATATACTAGGATGCAGACGGTGCTTAGTAGCACCCGACACAATCGTCCACAGACCATGGACTTGTTTGTTTGGTTGCATAGCTTAGTTATATGATTTGATTTGAATTTGGTTGTTTGGTGAATTTGATTGATGTGTGAATGGCGTGGGCCTTCACTAGACCGGGGATAAGGCTAGGCCTTGTCCCGTTTCTAGTATCGCGCCGTTATGCCGCCGAAATTTTCTAAAATAAGTTAGAAAAATAAAAATATCATTTTATTTAAAGAATGAACTGAATAGAAATTCATATGTTGGAATAAAATGTTTTGTCGTTAAAAATATAATTTTTAACGTGAATGTGAATAAAATAAAAATATTCATTTACAAACCGGACGGTTTGTTTGTGTACACCTATTTGAAAGACATTGATTGGGACGATAAATTTCGCACATCGCCCAACTGCACAAATAAAATCTGTGTTTAATTGTTT
The DNA here is from genome assembly GCA_030737875.1 of Allium sativum. NCBI lineage: Eukaryota > Viridiplantae > Streptophyta > Magnoliopsida > Asparagales > Amaryllidaceae > Allium > Allium sativum. The sequence continues at coordinate 489,752,245 of CM060916.1, forward strand.
GAAACCCCACACGGGTGTTGGGATGAAATTTGAAGTTCACTCATCCTGTTTGATTAAATATGTCGATCGATTGATTGACAGGCTGTTATAAGCGTTAGATATCTATATTTGATGCTTATACAGTGTAGTGCACTTTGGTTGATGGTTGATTATTTTTCAATGCTATTATACATGTGTTGTATGAAAATCCATATAATTAACTTTATATGGTAATTGATTGGGCCTCATTCCAGTTTTAAAATAGAAATATTTGAAATAAAAATATTCGAAATGGAATATTTGGAAATATCAATATATGAAGCCGTGTTGATTAGATTGACGCCATTTTGACGTGAACGATATTTATATCGATTTTATTCATTTTAAAATGAATATTAAAAAGTAATTTTGAAAACGATTTCGAAATGAATTGAATTGAAAACGATTTCGAAATGAATTGAATTGAAAACGATTTCGAAATGAATTGAATTGAAAACGATTTCGAAATGAATTGAATTGAAAACGATTTCGAAATGAATTGAATTGAAAACGATTTCGAAATGAATTGAATTGAAAACGATTTCGAAATGAATTGAATTGAAAACGATTTCGAAATGAATTGAATTGAAAACGATTTCGAAATGAATTGAATTGAAAACGATTTCGAAATGAATTGAATTGAAAACGATTTCGAAATGAATTGAATTGAAAACGATTTCGAAATGAATTGAATTGAAAACGATTTCGAAATGAATTGAATTGAAAACGATTTCGAAATGAATTGAATTGAATTGAAATGGAAGTTGAAATTGCTTTTGAAACGAATTTAAAACTGTTTATATAATTCGTTTTAAATAGAAATCGACGAAATATATATTATATATATTATATATATAATATAATGGCCTGAATAGAACGCGCCGCGCCGCGGCAGTTCGTGAATTTCGACCATTTATTTCAAACGGACATTACGGGAGATCCGACCGTCGGATTCTCCTAAAACCGGAACCGTTGGGTTCGTATCGAAAAGAGCTTTCTAACGAATGTGATAAATTAGAAATCTAACGGTTGGATTTGGAATTATGTCCAAATCAAATTGGAAAAAGGTCGCTATACGTGCAGTTCGATGGCCATTGGTGGAAATCGACTGTACGGGCCTTGATAAAATTATTAAAAATAGTAATAATTTGTGTAAAATCATAAGAAATGATTTGTGAAGATTTGGGATGAAAAACTCCATATTTGAAAAGATAAAAATAGATTTTTATCGAAATGAACTAGTTTTTGAACTAGAATTATAATTCTATTTATTTTTAAATAAATAAATTGAAAGTGAAAAGGGTTTTAAAAATAACCAAAATTTCCAATGATTGCATTGGAGTGGATTTGAATCGAAATTGTCGTGAACAGTGTTTTAAACAACACTCGTTCTTTAACCCGATAATTAATGAATGTGATTTTGGGTTTATCGTGAACCGTGTTTTAAATGACACTGATTCTTTAACCCAGTTAAAGATTAAAACTAAGTGGAGTTTTAATGAATCTTTAATTAGATTGAAATGATCAAAAATGGAGTATCACCAGTTTTGCTCCAGGCGATGGTTAAATCTTTAATTAGATTTGAACGTGAAATGGTAATTGAATTTACCGATAACACTGTGGTGTTAGATATGAAGTATTACCAGTTTTACTTCATGGGATGAATAGGTTGGGATTGGGAAATAAAATAAATGATTACTTCGGTGTGGTTCGCTAATCCCGACTAGTTTGAATTGATATTCAAAGGAGATTAAAGAATAAATTTAAAGAATTTATCTTGGATAAAATTAATGGGAACTTTTCCCAAAGTATAGGAATATTTGAATAAAAGAATATTCTGAATTGGAATGAGGCGTATGTTGTGTTTGTGTAACACTTTTATAATATATACGCGAGTTATTCAGAAAGACCGGGTTTATCCCATTCTGAATAACTGATTCGACGTGGTGTCGAAGATGAAGACGACGGTCGAAGACCGGAAGTCTTCACGTCGTTTGGGTGCTTACTGATGATCCTGATTGGGCTGTACACCCAAGAAGATGGAAACAGTTGGTGATCGTCCAGACGTACTTGGAGATCGATGGATATGCGGGGTACTAGGTGCCTCCGGTTTCGTTCAGACCCAGAACGGACTTGTAAATGGACTGTGTGTCTGACATTGGATTTTAGTCCGTGTGATTGATCTCTATTAAATATATATCTGTTTGGCGGCGGAGAATTTATTCTCTTGCTTAACGCCCTTCTCTGAGACGTACGAGCTCAGGGGTTATATATTGATGGATATCAAACGCATGGAGTGAATTGCCTGTGTGGCATGCCTAAGTGGCAGATGATCAAGGCTTCTGTTGAAAAGCAAAGTCTTGTGGTGATGATCAAAGCACGGCCTTTGTGGCATAGCTTTGTGTAACGTTGATTCGCGAGCTTCACACCCGGTATGAACCAAAAACGGGAGAGGACATCAGGGAGGACTTGCGTTTCTTTCTAGCTAGAAGTGGCGTCAGTGGTTTTACACGCCCTGACGAGTTTGACTTATGTGGTTGTTGCTGTTGCGAGGCGCCTCGGTTTGATCGGACGATCCGGGTCCGATGGAGTCATTTGTTGGCTCATTTACGCCCCATAGGGCGGAGAGACGTTGTGTTCAGGCATAATAATCCACATCGGTGGACCGGCCCTGACGATCCAAGGCCCACCTGAGTCTGGGACCTGAGACATGGGCTAGATTGTCTCGAATCGGTTGAGGACTATCTTTTGCCTCGGTTCATAGATGGAAACCCAATTTCCAAATACGTGACATTTGCGGTTTTTTTTTGTAAACCTATATATGGCGACATGATATATGGTATTCATGCCGCCTATGATTGATACTTATGATTTGAAGTGTTTTATACACTATGCACTTATAATAGTATCAAATGATCTGTTTTAAACGTATCAAGCATTATTTGGCTGTTATAAGGGAAAACCCTATCCCCCGGCTTGCGTTGCATTGTGTGATAGGACCTGGGTCTTATAACAGCTTCATTTTTCTTTATTTAGCATTGCGCTGTTGGTTTTATGCACTGGTATTCTTGGGAGGAAACCCGTTCCGTGTTATACGGCGTGGTCCCTTGATTTACCTAACTTTAAAACAAAGATTAAAAACTGTTTTAGTTCTCACACCAGTCACATGACTGACCTGGAGTTTATTGTTTTAACCTAAACTCTAGGTGCCCTTATTTTGATACGGGCAGCTAGTAGTTTTGGTTTTGCAGATTTATATTCACAGGATCCTGGTTTACAGCTGGAACGATACCCGGAAAGCTTTGTATCCGTATATCTACTTCTAGTTGTGTATTGTATTAGTTTTCGCTGCTATGTATTTAAATGTAATTTAAATCTCTGATATTTCTGTGTAATATTCATTTATACTTTGTATATTCTTGTAATCTGATGCATTGTTGTAATATACAATGAAATGTTCTTCTGTATGTGTTCTGATTTTGTCGTGTTCTCAACGAAAGGGCGTTTCGAACGGCCTGGATCGGTTTAGCGACTGGTTCGGACCGAGCGAAATTCCTTCTTGTTACACGTGGTATCAGAGCTTTGGTTTACAGAGCTCGAGAACAAGGCACATTAGAACCATACGAAAGAATTCATCAGATATTGGATTAGTAATATCCAACGAGAATGACTCGTTAGAGATGGGATCAGTAGCGTCCTAGAACGAGTGTGAAGAGTATATTTTTCAAATGAAAACAATTTTTTTTTTTAAAAATTTAAATCATCTTAAACGTATTTGAATATTTATTTATTTTGAATATGGACAATCTGATATATAAAAAATTTGTATATACGCGTCATGAACGTATATTCGAAGTTTTAATATACCGGGTAGATATAGAACCGCACTCTAGTAGCCCGACAATGTTCTGATGGTGGTTCGAAACACCATCAGCATTTATTTTCGAGTGACGAAGGTGTGGTATCTATATATTTCCATTCGACTGGTGTGAGAACCAAAACCTATATATATAGCTAGGACACACTGTTGTGAATTGGCATCAAAAACATGATTTTTGTATATATATCAAATTATGAATTTGAAACGTTAAATTCACTAATTGATTGAAGTTTGTGTTGTTTGTTTAATTGTTTGATAATTTTGAACCATTATGCCTAATTTGATCAAATATTGAATTGTATTGAAAATTGGTCGCATTTGTTTGCATATACATATACTTACATTGAACAGGTCATAGCAAGGAGGCTAGAGCCGAAGAATAAAATTTGTTTGCCCGACAAATAGGTACATGTTTACTACATAATTTACTGTTTGTTTGGGTGATGATGATTTTATGAGCCTATTGGCTAGCCGCTTGGCTTCTTCTTTTTCTTTTTGAGATCTGAAGGACCGGGGAAGCTATTTGAAATTCCCCGATGCTCCCGGTGCAGGGGAGGTTATGGCGAAATTTTTCGAAAATTTAGGGTGTTAGCCAAATTCTTGAAGAATTTGAAAATTCTCAGAAACTAAAGATTTGGAGAATGGAAGCCAGATCGAGCGTAGGGTTAGTTAATCAAACCACTTTCGACTTTGTTCCTTTTCGGGGACGAAAAGTTTTAAGTGGGGGAGATTGTAATAACCCGGAAAATCTGGGCCAGTTTAAAATTTTTATTTTGGCAATTTTGGCGAATTTTGGATATTTAAAATAGATTATTTTAAATAATATCGACGAGAAATTTATTTTGAATATCATTCGACGTATATATTATATACGCCGTCGTTAGAATATATATATTTATAATTATAAATAGAATTGAAAATGGCGCGGTAGTTCGATAATTCGATTTCAAACTTCAATTGAATGTACCGGGTGCAAAACAATCCGGATTTTAGTGAAACCAAAAATAATGGTATCTAATAGTGAATATCTTTCCAACGAATCCGACCAATCGAAATTTCATAGCGGGAATCAAAAGATATGTCCAGTTGAAAATTCTGAATAGTTGCTATGGAATTCAGGCCCTTAAAAATGGACATTTTGCAAACGACCTCGGATTCCGACGAAACCAGTTTTGTTGGGTCCGCAGTGTCAAATTATTGCTAGGTTTCAAATTTCATAATTTTTCGAATCAATATGTGAGCGTGGCAAGGGAAAATGCGTTTGACCATTTTTAGTGGATTTTAATCGACTGGAAATTGGCCATTTTTCAAACTGTCTCAGAATTTGACGAAACTAGATTTGTTAGGACCGTATCGTCAATACGAAGCTAGAAAATATTTTTATGGGATTTATAGAGTTAGTATGTGGCCCCGGTAATTTGAAATGTACGTTTAAAATTCAATATAGTGATTTAAATGTAAATTCAACGGAAACAGAACGAAACGATTGAATCAGCTTACGATACATATCCCATTGTGTTCGGAATGGGGCTAAAACGCTATGGAGGACAGGCGGTGGGCCTCGTTTAGAGGTCGTATGTAAAAGTCAACTTTTTCAAAAATAAAATAATTAAATAAATAAAAAATAAAATAAAAAAAACCTTTTCTCTTCCCTTATATCAGGCCCCCCCCCCCCCGTTAAAAAACTGAAATCGGAAAAAAAAAGAAGAAGAGGAAGACGGGGGGGAAACTCGCCGCCCCCCCCCCCCCCCATGATCGACGTCGCCGCAGCAGCGAGAGCCCCCCCCCCCCTCATCGGATCAAGAGCCCCCCCCCCCCCCCGATGCGCCGCGCCTCAGCAGCGAGAGCCCCCCCTTTTTCCTCCACTGCCGCACCCCAAGTCACGCCACCACCAGGCCCACCCGCCGGCGCCGCCTGCTCCCTCTCCGCCACCTCCTCCTGAGCCGACAGTGAGCCCTCCTCTCCCCCAAACTTCAACAGTAAGGTTATTTTATTTAATTTACTTTAATTTATTCAGGAAAATAAAACCGATTTGCGTATGTATGATAAGCAAACAAAAATCTGAGATGATTTGATTTTATAAACTGAAAGGATTTCTAAAGGTTTTAATTTTCATGAAAAGAAAAGACATGATTTTTTAAAAAGTAAAAAGATTAAATTTTTAACAATAGAAAGGTATGGTTTTTTTCTATTATGAAAGGATATGATTTTCGTTCATATGAAAAGTATAATTTCTATTCATATAAAAAGATTAGATTTTTCTAAGCAAAAAGATTTGGTTTTCATTTGCAAAAAGAAATGATTTCCGTTTGTAGAAAGATACGATCTTTATATGTATGTGAGCGATGTAAAAATATGATTTTTATACTATAGGTAAGATAGTAAAAATATCGTCTTTATTTTTGAAAAGGCGAAATCTTTATATTTGAAAAGGCGAAATCTTTATATGAAGAATAGCGTGATAAAAATATAATCTTTACTATATGAACATCGATGAGAAAATTTGATTTTTATATATTGAACTTCGAATTAAAAATATGATTTTTATATGTCGAACTTCGAAATAAAAATATGATTTTTATATATTGAACTTCGAATTAAAAATATGATTTTTATATGTCGAACTTCGAAATAAAAATATGATGTTTATATATTGAATAGCGAAGTAAAAATTCGATTTTTACATAGATAGTGGCTACGGGCAACGAAGATGACGAAGAGGCGATAATGATGAAGATTTCTATCAAAGAAGAGTCAAGATGATTGGATAGCTATCGGTGAGAATTTCTCACCTTTCAATTTCATTTCTATTTATATATATATACTAGGATGCAGACGGTGCTTAGTAGCACCCGACACAATCGTCCACAGACCATGGACTTGTTTGTTTGGTTGCATAGCTTAGTTATATGATTTGATTTGAATTTGGTTGTTTGGTGAATTTGATTGATGTGTGAATGGCGTGGGCCTTCACTAGACCGGGGATAAGGCTAGGCCTTGTCCCGTTTCTAGTATCGCGCCGTTATGCCGCCGAAATTTTCTAAAATAAGTTAGAAAAATAAAAATATCATTTTATTTAAAGAATGAACTGAATAGAAATTCATATGTTGGAATAAAATGTTTTGTCGTTAAAAATATAATTTTTAACGTGAATGTGAATAAAATAAAAATATTCATTTACAAACCGGACGGTTTGTTTGTGTACACCTATTTGAAAGACATTGATTGGGACGATAAATTTCGCACATCGCCCAACTGCACAAATAAAATCTGTGTTTGATTGTTTGAAACCCCACACGGGTGTTGGGATGAAATTTGAAGTTCACTCATCCTGATTGATTAAATATGTCGATCGATTGATTGACAGGCTGTTATAAGCGTTAGATATCTATATTTGATGCTTATACAGTGTAGTGCACTTTGGTTGATGGTTGATTATTTTTCAATGCTATTATACATGTGTTGTATGAAAATCCATATAATTAACTTTATATGGTAATTGATTGGGCCTCATTCCAGTTTTAAAATAGAAATATTTGAAATAAAAATATTCGAAATGGAATATTTGGAAATATCAATATATGAAGCCGTGTTGATTAGATTGACGCCATTTTGACGTGAACGATATTTATATCGATTTTATTCATTTTAAAATGAATATTAAAAAGTAATTTTGAAAACGATTTCGAAATGAATTGAATTGAAAACGATTTCGAAATGAATTGAATTGAAAACGATTTCGAAATGAATTGAATTGAAAACGATTTCGAAATGAATTGAATTGAAAACGATTTCGAAATGAATTGAATTGAAAACGATTTCGAAATGAATTGAATTGAAAACGATTTCGAAATGAATTGGATTGAAAACGATTTCGAAATGAATTGAATTGAAAACGATTTCGAAATGAATTGAATTGAAAACGATTTCGAAATGAATTGAATTGAAAACGATTTCGAAATGAATTGAATTGAAAACGATTTCGAAATGAATTGAATTGAAAACGATTTCGAAATGAAATGAATTGAATTGAAATGGAAGTTGAAATTGCTTTTGAAACGAATTTAAAACTGTTTATATAATTCGTTTTAAATAGAAATCGACGAAATATATATTATATATATTATATATATAATATAATGGCTTGAAAAGAACGCGCCGCGCCGCGATAGTTCGTGAATTTCGACCATTTATTTCAAACGGACATTACGGGAGATCCGACCGTCGGATTCTCCTAAAACTGGAACCGTTGGGTTCGTATCGAAAAGAGCTTTCTAACGAATGTGATAAATTAGAAATCTAACGGTTGGATTTGGAATTATGTCCTAATCAAATTGGAAAAAGGTCGCTATACGTGCAGTTCGATGGCCATTGGTGGAAATCGACTGTACGGGCCTTGATAAAATTATTAAAAATAGTAATAATTTGTGTAAAATCATAAGAAATGATTTGTGAAGATTTGGGATGAAAAACTCCATATTTGAAAAGATAAAAATAGATTTTTATCGAAATGAACTAGTTTTTGAACTAGAATTATAATTCTATTTATTTTTAAATAAATAAATTGAAAGTGAAAAGGGTTTTAAAAATAACCAAAATTTCCAATGATTGCATTGGAGTGGATTTGAATCGAAATTGTCTTCGGAATATTTCGATGTTGGAATTCGGGATCATACGGATGTTGTTATGGAAATTTGAAAGATATATATATATCGTTATTTCCAATACGACATTGGTTAATCGTAAAATTTGATATTGAATATAAGCCGATATATTTTCTATTCAGAGCCTTGTATTGAATATCAAATGTGATTTGGGTTTGTCGTGAATGGTGTCTTCATTAACACTGTTCTTGAACCCAGTGGAGAAAGGATTAAATCTTTTTATTTAGATTTAATGAAGTGTACCAATTAAATAATATTTAATTGGAATTGAATTGATATTGATTTTTGGGTTTATCGTGAACAGTGTTTTAAACAACACTCGTTCTTTAACCCGATAATTAATGAATGTGATTTTGGGTTTATCGTGAACCGTGTTTTAAATGACACTGATTCTTTAACCCAGTTAAAGATTAAAACTAAGTGGAGTTTTAATGAATCTTTAATTAGATTGAAATGATCGAAAATGGAGTATCACCAGTTTTGCTCCAGGCGATGGTTAAATCTTTAATTAGATTTGAACGTGAAATGGTAATTGAATTTACCGATAACACTGTGGTGTTAGATATGAAGTATTACCAGTTTTACTTCATGGGATGAATAGGTTGGGATTGGGAAATAAAATAAATGATTACTTCGGTGTGGTTCGCTAATCCCGACTAGTTTGAATTGATATTCAAAGGAGATTAAAGAATAAATTTAAAGAATTTATCTTGGATAAAATTAATGGGAACTTTTCCCAAAGTATAGGAATATTTGAATAAAAGAATATTCTGAATTGGAATGAGGCGTATGTTGTGTTTGTGTAACACTTTTATAATATATACGCGAGTTATTCAGAAAGACCGGGTTTATCCCATTCTGAATAACTGATTCGACGTGGTGTCGAAGATGAAGACGACGGTCGAAGACCGGAAGTCTTCACGTCGTTTGGGTGCTTACTGATGATCCTGATTGGGCTGTACACCCAAGAAGATGGAAACAGTTGGTGATCGTCCAGACGTACTTGGAGATCGATGGATATGCGGGGTACTAGGTGCCTCCGGTTTCGTTCAGACCCAGAACGGACTTGTAAATGGACTGTGTGTCTGACATTGGATTTTAGTCCGTGTGATTGATCTCTATTAAATATATATCTGTTTGGCGGCGGAGAATTTATTCTCTTGCTTAACGCCCTTCTCTGAGACGTACGAGCTCAGGGGTTATATATTGATGGATATCAAACGCATGGAGTGAATTGCCTGTGTGGCATGCCTAAGTGGCAGATGATCAAGGCTTCTGTTGAAAAGCAAAGTCTTGTGGTGATGATCAAAGCATGGCCTTTGTGGCATAGCTTTGTGTAACGTTGATTCGCGAGCTTCACACCCGGTATGAACCAAAAACGGGAGAGGACATCAGGGAGGACTTGCGTTTCTTTCTAGCTAGAAGTGGCGTCAGTGGTTTTACACGCCCTGACGAGTTTGACTTATGTGGTTGTTGCTGTTGCGAGGCGCCTCGGTTTGATTGGACGATCCGGGTCCGATGGAGTCATTTGTTGGCTCATTTACGCCCCATAGGGCGGAGAGACGTAGTGTTCAGGCATAATAATCCACATCGGTGGACCGGCCCTGACGATCCAAGGCCCACCTGAGTCTGGGACCTGAGACATGGGCTAGATTGTCTCGAATCGGTTGAGGACTATCTTTTGCCTCGGTTCATAGATGGAAACCCAATTTCCAAATACGTGACATTTGCGGTTTTTTTTTGTAAACCTATATATGGCGACATGATATATGGTATTCATGCCGCCTATGATTGATACTTATGATTTGAAGTGTTTTATACACTATGCACTTATAATAGTATCAAATGATCTGTTTTAAACGTATCAAGCATTATTTGGCTGTTATAAGGGAAAACCCTATCCCCCGGCTTGCGTTGCATTGTGTGATAGGACCTGGGTCTTATAACAGCTTCATTTTTCTTTATTTAGCATTGCGCTGTTGGTTTTATGCACTGGTATTCTTGGGAGGAAACCCGTTCCGTGTTATACGGCGTGGTCCCTTGATTTACCTAACTTTAAAACAAAGATTAAAAACTGTTTTAGTTCTCACACCAGTCACATGACTGACCTGGAGTTTATTGTTTTAACCTAAACTCTGGGTGCCCTTATTTTGATATGGGCAGCTAGTAGTTTTGGTTTTGCAGATTTATATTCACAGGATCCTGGTTTACAGCTGGAACGATACCCGGAAAGCTTTGTATCCGTATATCTACTTCTAGTTGTGTATTGTATTAGTTTCCGCTGCTATGTATTTAAATGTAATTTAAATCTCTGATATTTCTGTGTAATATTCATTTATACTCTGTATATTCTTGTAATCTGATGCATTGTTGTAATATACAATGAAATGTTCTTCTGTATGTGTTCTGATTTTGTCGTGTTCTCAACGAAAGGGCGTTTCGAACGGCCTGGATCGGTTTAGCGACTGGTTCGGACCGAGCGAAATTCCTTCTCGTTACATCATTTGAGGATGGAAAGCTAGCGGCGGATTTTTGTTGTTGACTAAAGTGAGAAATAGTTAGGGTTAGGTTGGGATGTTATAGGTATTTATAGGAAATTTAAAAAATTTTATATTAAATTTTATATTCATTTATAATCAACTACTGTTCGTATTTGTCCTTTAAAATTCCTGTAATCACACACAACACCCAAAAATCACGAAATTAGACATGTAGCTACAGTTCGACATTACGGACCCAATGAAACTGGTTTTGTCAAATTCCGACTCCGTTTGCTCACAAAGCATATTTTTAACCGTCAAAATACTGATTGTTTTCCACATTAAAATCCCATACGGCCACATACTGACTCCAAAAATCACGAAACTTGACATCTAACAATAATTTAACATTGCAGATCCAACAAAATTAGTTCATCAAAAACAGAGGTCGTTTGCAAAACTGGCTATTTTTAAAGCTCTAAATAACCCATTTAAATATGTAAATATATTTAAAAATAATTAAATTTAATATTTAAAAATAAATATTATTGTATATATTCACAATAGAATATCATACAGCTCCTCTGGGATTTATAACTTGATATTTCAAAGTTCTCAGTTATATCGATATTCGATTTATATTAAAATCCCTTTTAAAATATAAATAAATCGTTATAAATTATAAAGGAATTCCATAGCGACTTTTCTAAAATTTGATTTCGATATAACTCAAAATCTACACAATGAAATCTCAATTTTTCTCTTCCATTAGAAAAATATACTTCATCAGCTCCGAACGTTTCTTGTTTCACAGAAATCCAATTTAAAACGGACCTTGTATATTCAATTGAAGTTCGAATTGCTAAATTACGAACTGTAGTGCCGTTTCGAGCTCGATTTTAATTATAATATAAATTATACGTTCAACTGTCGTTCAAATAATATATTCGTTATTCGAATTCTACTCCAAACTGAATTATATATTTTGAATTGTCCAGTTCACACTATATAGTCAATTCTCTATTTCCAACTATTTCAGAATTAAATATATTATTATATTATTTAAATTAATTAAATATTAAATATTATTTAATTAAACAACCATTTAGTTCTCTAAACCGTTATTTAAATAATTAAATTAATTAATTATTTGATCGTACAAATACAGGACATTACAAAGATTCTATGATTTGATTCTTTTTAAACCCTAAAACAATAACAATATATCATTTTGAACAATATATCTTAGGAAATTTAAAATTGGTAGGTTTTAAAATCTTAATTTTTTCTTCTAATTAGAGTCTCCATCCTTAGTAAATTCTTTCGTTGGTACAGCTTCTGGCTCATGTTCAGACTTATTTTGACCTAATAGAATAAATAATGGAAGAAATTTTAAGTATAGCTCATATAAAAAATCAATGTGAAAACATGAATATGTAACAACTAAGGTAATAACTACTTAGTTTGTTAATTTGTGAAATAAAGTATTTCGAAAAGGTATTATATAAACTTAAAGATGTTATACAAACATGGCTTATGTATTGTGAATAAATGAAGTTTGTTGAATTCATAAATTTTACATATGAAATGATTTCAAAAATAATGCTTACTTGATGGCATGATATTGGTTATATTCCATAAACATAATATTTTGAAATTGTTAACACTAATAAGTATGAAACATTAACTTGATTCAAGTAAATGAAATAGGAATATTAACCTGATATTTTTGAAAATTGTTTATGAAATGACAAAATCCTCTTTATGTGGATATATAAATTTGAAAAAGAATAATGATTAGGAAATATATAATATAAACTAAACTTATAAGGATCAAATGGACTTTACAAGTATGATTTTGGTCAAACTTTAATTTGTGACAAGTCGCAAAGCTAATGAAATTGATTATTGTCATTTTGGTTTAGGTTTAGACAACTAGAAAAAATGTTGGATTTGGAAAAGTGGAAATACATTTAAATTTGGTCATATTAAGTATAGCACGAGTAATATGGATGTGAATTTCATCTAGTGAGATATAGTTGAACATGAACTAGACTTGTATGCTGATGTAAATAAGAACTAAATTAGTATTCTTAATGGTAATAAGACTTGAGAACTTAATTAAGATGGAACTATAAACTTTATTATGAATTTAAGTATGAATTATGCAATAAACAAATGTAACTTAAGTAAAAGGCAAATATATATTAATATATGTTTTGTAATATGTTTGAAACGTTATATGATTTACGTTTGCAAATTTTAAGTTGCTTATATTTGATAAAGGGTAGAAGTTAAACTTTAATAAATAAATGAGCGAGGAAGAGATATAGTTTTCCCATTTGAAATTTATAACAGATGATTGATTTGAAATGTATACTCTAATCTAAAAAAAAGTTTCAAGTATTATACTTACGTTAAGATTGGATTATCAGGTATGTTGGAAAATGCAGATTACTGATCTTAAGGCTAACCTAACACTAGAGGGGGTGAATAGTGTTTAATGAATTTTTTGTATTTTTGAAATTCTTTCGAAATTACTAGAATCAAATGCAAATCACATAAATGTAATAATTAAAGAGTCAGACATAGATGCAAATAATAAGTAAAAGCTGTAAAGGAAAGAATGTAATGGGATTTTATACTGGTTCGGAGTTACCTTACATCCAATCCACACAACTCTAGGTTGTGCAGATTTCTTTTCAAATAATATCCAATTTTACAGTACTCGATTTCAAGATCCACAAGGTCCACCCCCAACTGCTTCCACGCACTTGATGCTCTTTTGATTTAACCAAGCTACAAGGTCACTTAATTGATTTATGTGCTACAACCACACCGAGTTGATTTGAACGGGCAACAACTGCATCTTTTCAACATTAGTTTTGGAAGAAAGACTATATAGATTTTGTTCTTGCGTTCTTTGATTATAAATATTCTTATAACTCTGAATATCACTTGAATCTTTAAGAAAGAGTTGTATAGAATCAAATTAGAAAAGATTTGGCTTGATTCTCCTTGAATTTTGGTAGAGTTTGATTATGAAAACTTAAAATTTAGGAGTATAAATAAAGTAGAGAAAAAGGGAGAAGAAGAAAATGAAAATTCGTTAAAAATTTCGAATTTAGATGGGTATTTATAGTGGATTAACAATCATGTCTCTTTAGGAAAAAAATTAAACCAATAAACACTTCTTTTGAAATTTGAAAATAACGACTACCATGTCGACATGAGGATAGGGGATGTCAACATGCCTCTTATAATTTTGAAATTCAATTTTTTTGAAAACAATGTAAACGATTCTTAAATAAATTGTGATAATTCTGGAGTTTTAATAAACTATTTCCCTATATATATTAAAGTAATATAATAAAGTAAAAATATAAATTAAAAACATATATTTATAATGTATAAAAGTGATATTAATACGTAATATCGAACTATAAATATAAATATGAAAACTTAAAACTTAAAATATAAAACTATAAATACGAATATAAGGTAATAAGAGTATTAAAACTCAAGTAAATATATATAATTAAAACTTAAATCTAAGTAAGAAAAACTAAAATATTTAAATCAGGAATTAGATTAAAATTAAAAAATGTTTGGAATAATTTAATAAATAAGGAGATATATATCTTAAATAGGAAGTAATTTTGAAATTAGTTAAAGGTTAAAAGAATTTTAAAATATTATGAGGCAAAATGTTTAGAGATGGAATAAAGATTTTATTGCTATTACAGAGTTTTAACAAAAATTATAGACTTTATTACTTATCCCGATTTCTTAAACTCTTATCACTCATGAGTCTTCAATCTTGAACTCTTCTTCTTTATAATCTTGAATCTTTAAACTGTGCAATCTTCAAAATCAATACATGCATAAGATACTTTCTTATTTATCATGTGTGTATATAATACCTTTAGTATATATTTTATAATAATAATGGTTAAAACATGGTTATCGTCATCAAAACCATCATCAACATCATCTCCGTCCCCAACAATCTCCCTTTTTTTTTATGATGACAACCTTTGTTTATAAAATATAATTACCTGGTACTTCGATTCTTCAGTTACTCCTCCTAACTCCAACAACTCCTTTTGAGATTACTAACTCCCCCTTAATCTAAGCCTTATTTTATAATTCTCTACCTTTATCATCAACAAAAACTATATAACTACGTTAATTCTATTAGGTTCCCCTTTAAAATAGTATAAAACTTATCCTAGTCTAGAAAATGACTTTAATACTCCCCTTGAAACTGTAATACCATTAATCTTAGTATAATCAAGATTATATGAAGATGATATAAATGATCTAAACGTCATTGTTACTTTACATATGGTATTATCCAACAAGTACGTAATTATCCAATTAAATACTTATGAACATAATTTAAATTATACAATGTAACATCCCGTATTTCTATCACTTAAGTTTTGGATATTTAATTTAGTTTAATCGTAATATAAATGGAATTTCATATTAAATAAATGAAGCTGAACGTAAGTATATATATATATAATATAAACAAGCTCGCAGCAGCGCGGTAGTTCATAATATTTAGTTTTGAACTTCAATTGATTATACAGAATCCATTATAAATCGGAATTCGTTGAAACAAGAAATATTCGAATCTGTTAAACTATAATTTTGTAATAAAAGAGAAAAATCAGAATTTCGTATTTTATATTGAGAGTTATAGCCAAATCAAATTTTCAAATAGTCTCTATGGAATCGTTTATAAACCATAACAATTTATTTAATAAAATATAAATTGATTTTAAATCAATTTAATATTGGTTTACCTAGAGAATGAAATATTGAGATTAAAATTCATATTAGTTTATTCTGGAAGTTGTATGAATTCAGTTTGTAAATTATATGATAATAATAATTTATTATCAATAGAATTGTTTATATTTGAGTCGATTTATATTAAATCAAATTTAATGTTAAATCATCAATTTAATTTAATATCATCTCCATACTGTCAAATTGGGCCTCAGAACATATTCCAATGTGTCTAGAATAGCGGTATAACCCTCAGGATGCCTGTTATTGTGTTCAAATAGGAATTCGAAAAAACGTGATATTTTAAATACGGTAAAATCACGTTAGTTCAACCGAGAATAAAAATATATACTTTAGCAGACCCATCATCTCTTCCCAATGCAGGTTAAATTTTCTGTAACAACCCAGAAAATCTGAACTAGTTTAATATTTTTAAATTGGCTATTTTAGTGGATTTTAAATATTTAAAATAAAATATTTTAAATAATGACGACGAAAAGTATGTTTGAGTCGATGTTTGAAAATAAATATAATTATTTTAAATTATAAACAAGGCCTGAAATGGCGCGGTAGTTTCAAAATTTGAATTCAAACTTTGACTGACTGTACCGGGAGCAAAATATAACGGATTTTAGTGAAACCAAAAATATTTAAATCTATTAGTGAATATCTTTCTAGCAAATCTGAAAAATCGAAGTTTCATAGCGGGAGTCAAAGGTTATGGCCAAATGAATTTTCAGAAAGGTCGCTATAGAGAATATATCGCCCTTGAAAATAGACATTTTGCAAACGACCTCAGAATTCGACGAAACCACTTTTGTTCGATCCTGGTTGTCAAGTTATTGCTAGGTTTCAAATTCCATAATTTTTGAAGTTAATGTTGAAGTGTGGAAAAAGAAAATGTGTTTGGTGAATTTCTGTTAAATTGGATCGACCAGAAAATGGCCATTTTTCAAACGGTCTCGGAATTCGACGAAACTAGTTTTGTTGGGACCGTATCGTCAAAACATAGCTAGATTTATTTTTCTGGAATTTTTAGAATCAGTATGTGGCCCAGGCAAATTGAAATGTATGTTCAAATCAAATAGTGAATATATTATATTTTAATTTGAAGGAAAACTGACTGAAACAGTCGAATGGGCCTACGAAACATATCCCATTGTGTTCGGAATGGGGGTATTTGGTTAGGGACGACAGTCGTTGGGTTTGGATTGGAGTTCGTATGGAGAAAAGGGTATTTTTGAAAATAATTGAACTAAAAATAAATATAAAAAACCCATGGGCCAATCATTTTCTTCCACTCGTTCACACGTTGACCCCAATAGCCGCTCCTCTTCAATATCGAACGACAAAAACCGATCCTACCTTCTCTCCTCATTTTCCCGCGATCCTCTCATTAAAACCACCTGCTCCTGTGGACTAATTTGAAGATCTTCTCACGAGCTTCGAATCAATACAAGGTTGGGATTTTTTCATTGAGTATTTGAGAAGTTTTGAGGCTGGGAAGTCATCGCCTTTAGGTCGCCGCCGTGCCCTCCTGACAGCATCGATCGGAACGCCACTGGTGGCGTTGGGTGTGCGCCTCGGAGCTCTACGCCGTTGTGAAGTCTGATTTTCCTCAAGGTTCACGGATTGGCCGATTTTTGAAAACCTAGTTTCGAACCATCTTTGAAAGGTATCGGCTTTGGTTTATTTGAACTAAAAATAACACTTTTAAATGTTGCAAACTTTTAAAAATCGTATCTTTAAAGTGTGTTAACGAAATTCGATGAAACAGGAGACACCGGGACTGTGAAAACCCGTAACTTCCCCGTAAAGGAAAGAGCGGATAGTTCGAGAACAAGCCACAACAGAACGCAGACGGGAGAACATTTCATTGTATATTACAACAATGCATCAGATTACAAGAATATACAGAGTATAAATGAATATACATTACACAGAAATATCAGAGATTTAAATTACATTTAAATAAATTGCAGCGGAAAATAATACAATACACAACTAGAAGAGATATACGGATACAAAGCTTTCCGGATATCATTCCAGCTGTAAACCAGGATCCTGTGAATATAAATCTGCAAAACCAAAACTACTAGCTGCCCATGTCAAAATAGGGGCACCCAGAGTTTAGGTCAAAACAATAAACTCCAGGTCAGTCATGGGACTGGTGTGAGAACTAAAATAGTTATTAATCTTTATTTTTAAAGTTCGGTAAATCAAGGGACCATGCCGTATAACACGGAACGGGTTTCCTCCCAAGAATACCAGTGCATAAAACAACAGCGCAATGCTAAATAAAGAAAAATGAAGCTATTATAAGACCCAGGTCCTATCACACAATGCAACGCAAGCCGGGGGATAGGGTTTTTTACCTTATAATAGCCAAGAATGCTTGATACGTTTAAAAGAAATCATTTGATACTATTATAAGTGTATAGCGTATAAAACAACTTCAAATCATAAGTATCAATCATAGGCGGCATGAATGCCCCATACCACTATGTTGCCATATATAGGTTATACAATCAAAATCGCAAAGTCACGTATTTGGAAATTGGGTTTCCATCTATGAACCGAGGCCAGGGATCATCCTCTACCGATTCGAGACTCTCTAGCCCGAGCCTCAGGCAAGTACTCAGTCAAGCCTTGGAGCGACAGGGCCGGTCCACTGATGTGGATTAAAATGCCTGAACACTACGTTTCCCCGCCCTTTGGGGGCGTAAATGAGCCAACGAATGGCTCCATCGGACCCGGATCGTCCGATCTAACCGAGGCGCCTCGCAACAGCAACAACCACATAGGTGAAAAGTATATAAATGTCAGAGCTGGTAGGTCACTGACACCACCCTAGCTAGAAAGAAACGCATGCCCTCCCTGAGGTCCTCTCCCGTTTTTGGTTCACAACCGGGGTGCGAGGCTCGCGAATTCACGTTACACAAAGCTGTGCCACACAGGCTGTGCTTTGATCATCACCACAAGACTTTGCTTTTCAACAGAAGCCTCGATCCATTGCATCTTAGCATGCCACACAGGCAAACCACTCTATGCAACCGATATCAGTCACACATAATGAAATCCAATGTCAGACACACAGTCCATTTACAAGTCCGTTCTGGGTCTGAACGAAACCGGAGGCACTTTCCTCGCATATCCATCGATCTCCAAGCACATCTGGACGATCACCAATTGATTCCCTCATCTTGGGTGTACAGCCCAATCAAGATCATCAGTATCACCCAAACGATGTGAAGACTTCCGGTCTTCAACCACCGTCTTCATCTTCGACCTTTCGTCGTATCAGTTATTCAGAATGGGATAAACCCGGTCTTTCCGAATAACTCGCGTGTATTTTAAATAAGTGTTACACAAACACAACATACGCCTCATTCCAATTCATTAGTCACTAACCGTAAATTAATCAAGAGAATAATCCCCCAAATATTAACCCCGAAGGCCGAAACCAACATCAGATCAATATCCAGAAAACCATTCTGCTTGGCTAACCGACAGTTAGTTTCTAAATTTCACATTCATAGGAAAAGGTTCCCATTAATTTTATCCAAGATAAATTCCTTGAATTTATTCTCTAATCTTCTTTTGAATTTCGATTCAACTAGTCGGGATTAACGAACCTTACCGAAGTAATCATTTGTTTTAATTTCCCAATCCCAACCTATTCATCCCATGAAGTAAAACTGGTTATACTTCATATCTAACACCACGGTGTTATCGGTAAATTCAATTACCATTTCACGTTCAAATCTAATTAAAGATTTAACTATCGCCTGGAGCAAAACTGGTGATACTCCATTCTCGATCTTTTCAATCTAATTAAATATTCATTAAAACTCCACTTAGTTTTAATATGTGACTGGGTTAAAGAATCAGTGTCATTTGAAACACGGTTCACGATAAACCCAAAATCCCATTCCATTAATTATCGGGTTGAAGAACAAGTGTTATTTAAAAACACTGTTCACGATAAACCCAAAAATCAATATCAATTCAATTCCAATTAAATATTATTTAATTGGTACACTTCATTAAATCTGAATAAAAGATTTAATCTTTTCTCAACTGGGTTCAAGAACAGTGTTAGTCAAGACACCATTCACGACAAACCAAAATCACATTTGGTATTAAATACAAGGCTCTGAATAGAAAATTTATCGGCTTATATTCAATATCAAATTCTACGACCAACAGATATCGTATTGGAAATAACGATATATAAATATCTTTCAAATTTCCATAACAACATCTGTATAATCACGAAATTCAACATCGAAATATTCCGAAGACAATTTCGATTCAAATCCATTCCAATGCAATTATTGGAAATTCTGGTTATTTTCAAAACCATTTCTAATCCAGTTTATTTATTTAAAAATAAATAGAATTATAATTCTAGTTCAAAACTAGTCCATTTCGATAAAAATCTATTTTTATCTTTTCACATATGGGGTTTTCATCCCAGTTCTTCACAAGTCATTTCTTATGATTTTACACAAATTATTACTATTTTTAATAATTTTATCAAGGCCCGTACAGTCGATTTCCATCAACGGCCATCGAACTGCACTTACAGCGACCTTTTTCAAATTTGATTTGAACATAATTCCAAATCCAACCGTTAGATTTCTAATTTCTAATATTCATTGGAAAGCTCTTTTCGATACGAACCCAACGGTTCCGGTTTTAGGAGAATCCGACAGTCGGATCTCCCGCAATGTCCATTCGAAGTCAATGGTCGAAATTCGCGAACTGCCGCGGCGCGTTCTATTCAGGCCATTATATTATATATATATAATATATACTTCGTCGATTTCAATTCAAAACATGCTTTATAAATCGTTTTAAATTCATTTTCAAAACGGTTTCAACTTCATATTCAATTTCAAATCAAAATTGAATATTACAATATAAATTCGGTTTAAATTCATTTCAAATTGATTTCAATTCAATTTCGATTTTAATTCGATTTGAATTCATTTTCTTTTCAATTCAATTCAATACAAATCCGTTTTAAATTCAATTCACTTCGAATTCGTTTTATATTCAATTCAATTCGAATTCGTTTTACATTCAATTCAATTTCAATTCGAATTCATTTATATTCAATTTCAATTCGAATTCATTTCTATTCATTTTCAATTCGAAATCATTTCTATTCATTTCGATATCTCAGATTTTGAAATCATTTTCGATATTCATTATAGAATGAATAAAATCGATATAAATATCGTTCACGTCAAAATGGCGTCAATCTAATCAACACGGCTTCATATATTCCTATTTTCAAATATTCTATTTCAAATATTTCCTTTCAAATATTTCTATTTCAAATATTCTATTTCAAAACTGGAATGAGGCCCAATCAATTACCATATAATGTTAATTATATGGATTTTCTACAACACATGTATACAATAACAACGATGAATAATCAACCATCATCCAAAGTGCATTCTACACTGTATAGGCATCAAATATAAATATTCAACGCTTATAACAGTCTGTCAATCAATCGATCGACATACAACTAACTATTGGGATTAGTGTATGTCATATATCATCCCAATACCCGTGTGGGGTTTCAAACAATCAAACACAGATTTTGTTTGTGCAGTTGGGCGATGTGTAAAAATTATCGTCCCAATCAATATCAGTCAAATGTGTGTATATAAACAAATCGTCCGATTTGTTTATTTTATTTCATTTCATATACATGTTAAAAATTCTATTTTTAACTATAAAATATTTCTAACTATAAAAAATATTTTATTTCATTTCACATCACATCACACAATCAACTACACATCAAAATCAAACAATCAAGCATACAAGCCGTCCATGGTCTGTGGACGACGGGTGTCAGGTGCTACTAAACACCGTGTGCATCCTAGTATATATTTTAACAAGAAATAAATTAAAGAGTGAGAAATTCTCACAGAATAGCTAATCCAACGCCACGATTCTTCTTAGGTAGAAATCTTCGTCGTTCTGCCTCTTGTCACTTTCTCTGCCCGTATTCTCTACATATGTAAAAATCACATTTTTACTTCGCTATTCAATATATAAAAATCGAATTTTTACTTCGCCATTCAATATATAAAAATCGAATTTTTACTTCGCTATTCAATATATAAAAATCGAATTTTTACTTCGCTATTCAATATATAAAAATCGAATTTTTACTTCGCTATTCAATATATAAAAATCGAATTTTTACTTCGCTATTCAATATATAAAAATCGAATTTTTACATCGCTACTATATAGATAAAAATTCTATTTTTATAACGGTGCTCATATGATAAAGATTATATTTTTATCACGCTATTCAATATATAAAAAGTATATTTTTATATATCTACTTCTAATATAAAGATCAAAATTTTAATACTCTACACAAGTAAAAATCATATTTTTAATTCACTACTAGTATATTAACTATATTTTTACCCTTTCTATATTATAAAAATTATATTTTTAACCTCATAAAAATCGTATATTTTTCAGTTTTAAAGATCATATATTTTCAATGCAAAGAAATCATACTTTTATACAATGATATGATTTAAAAATCATATTTTTACTCACCTAAATAAATAAAACAATAAAATAAATAAATAGAAAGGCTCACCGGCGCGTCGGAGGCTGAAGGTGGAAGGTCAGGGGGTGGTCGGTGGCTCAGCAAGGTGCGGTGGTTGCTGATGTCGGCGCAGGGGTTCGAGGGCTAGGGGGAGGCGGCGGCTGCGGGTTGTGGGTGGCGGCGGGTTCGATTGGGGCCAGGCTTCGAGGGGGAAGGGGTTGCGCGAGCGGGGAGGGGGTGCGTCGGGTCTTGGAGCGAGGGAGGCGGATGGTGGCCATGGAGGGGTGCGGCGCGGTGGACGATGGCCGGGGGGGCGGCGGTTATCGATCGGCGGCAACGATAGTTTTTAGGGTTTTTTTTTTCTGAAATGAACTCGAAACGGGGGGGGGGGGGGGTATGTGAAAAGGAGGGGTATATTTTATTATTTTAATTAATTATTTAATTCAGAAAGTTGACTTTTACATACGACCTCTAAACGATGCCCACCGCCTGTCGTCCATAGCGTATTACCCCCATTCCGAACACAATGGGATATGTATCGCAAGCTGATTCGGCTGTTGCAATCAGTTTCCGTTAAAATCAACATATACCTCTATATATTGAATTTAAACGCGTATTTCAATTTACTGGGGTCACATACGAACTCTAAAAATTCCAAAAAAATATTTTCTAGCTTCGTATAGACGATACGGTCCTAACAAAACTAGTTTCGTCGAATTCTGAGACCGTTTGAAAAATGGCCATTTTCCAGTCGATTAAAATCAACTGAAACTGGTCAAACGCGTTTTCCTTTGCCACGCTCACATATTGATTCGAAAAATTACGAAATTTGGAATCTAATAATAATTCGACATCACGGACCCAACAAAAGTGGTTTCATCGAAATCCGAGGTCGTTTGCAAAATTTCCATTTTTAAGGGCCTAAATTCCATAGCGACTATTCAGAATTTTCAACTGGACATATCTTTTGATTCCCGCTATGAAATTTCGATTTTTCGGATTCGTTGGAAAGATATTCTCTATTAGATTCCATTATTTTTGGTTTCACTAAAATCCGGTTTATTTTGCACCCGGTATGTTCAATTGAAGTTTGAAATCGAATTATCGAACTACCGCGCCATTTTCAATTCTATTTATAATTATATATAATTATTTATATTCTAACGACGACGTATATAATATATACGTCGAATTCTATTCAAAATAAATTTCTCGTTGATATTATTTAAAATAATTCTTTTTAAACAATCGAAATTCAAGAAAATGGCCAAAATAAAAATTTTAAACTGGCCCAGATTTTCGGGTTGTTACAATCTCCCCCACTTAAAACTTTTCGTCCCCGAAAAGGAACAAAGTCGAAAGTGGTTTGATTAATCAACTCTACGTTCGATCTGGCTTCCATTCTCCAACTTTTCAGTTTCTGAGAATTTTCAAATTCTTCAAAAATTTGGCTAACACCCTAAATTTTCGAAAAATTTCGCCATAACCTCCCCTGCACCGGGAGCCACGGGAAAATCCCGAAATTGCCATATAGGCCTTCTGATCTCAAAAAGAAAACGAAAAAGCTAAGCGGCTAGCCAATAGGCTCATAAAATCATCATCACCCAAACAAAACAGTAAATTATATAGTAAACATGTACCTATTTGTCGGGCAAACAAATTTTATTCTCTGCTCTAGCCTCCTTGCTATGACCTGTTCAATGTAAGCACATGTATATGCAAGCAAATGCGACCAATTTTCAATATAATTCAATATGTGATTCAATTAGGCTAATTGGCTAAAAATTAGCAAACAAATAAACAAACAACACAAACATCAACCAATTAGTGAATTAGAGTTTCAAATTCATAATTTTGATACATATACAAAAATCATGTTTTTGATGCCAAATCACAACAATAGGCCCTATCTAATTTTTGGTTCTCACACCAGTCAATAGGAAATATATAGATATTACACGTTCGTCACTCGAATATAAATTCTGATGATGATATATCAATCATCAGAATCACCCCCGGGTGACTAGAGTGTAACTCTATATCTATCCAATATATCAAAACTTCGAATACACGCTAGCTAGGCGCATACGCAAAATCTTTATATATTGGATTGTCCTAATCAATATGAAATAAATAATCAAATACGAATAATTGATTTTAAATTTTCAAAACAAAATTCGTTTCAATTTTAAAAATATACTCTTCACACTCGTCCTAGGATATTACTGATCCTATCTCTAACGAGTCATTCTCGTTGGGTATTACTAATCCAATATCTGATGAATTCTTTCGTATGGTTCTAATGTGTCTTATTCTCTGAGCTTTGTAAACCAAAGCTCTGATACCAACTGTGAAAACCCGTAACTTCCCCGTAAAGGAAAGAGCGGATAGTTCGAGAACAAGCCACAACAGAACGCAGACGGGAGAACATTTCATTGTATATTACAACAATGCATCATATTACAAGAATATACAGAGTATAAATGAATATACATTACACAAAAATATCAGAGATTTAAATTACATTTAAATAAATTGCAGCGGAAAATAATACAATACACAACTAGAAGAGATATACGGATACAAAGCTTTCCGGATATCATTCCAGCTGTAAACCAGGATCTTGTGAATATAAATCTGCAAAACCAAAACTACTAGCTGCCCGTGTCAAAATAGGGGCACCCAGAGTTTAGGTCAAAACAATAAACTCCAGGTCAGTCATGGGACTGGTGTGAGAACTAAAACAGTTATTAATCTTTATTTTTAAAGTTCGGTAAATCAAGGGACCACGCCGTATAACACGGAACGGGTTTCCTCCCAAGAATACCAGTGCATAAAACAACAGCGCAATGCTAAATAAAGAAAAATGAAGCTATTATAAGACCCAGGTCCTATCACACAATGCAACGCAAGCCGGGGGATAGGGTTTTTTACCTTATAATAGCCAAGAATGCTTGATACGTTTAAAAGAAATCATTTGATACTATTATAAGTGTATAGCGTATAAAACAACTTCAAATCATAAGTATCAATCATAGGTGGCATGAATGCCCCATACCACTATGTCGCCATATATAGGTTATACAATCAAAATCGCAAAGTCACGTATTTGGAAATTGGGTTTCCATCTATGAACTGAGGCCAGGGATCATCCTCTACCGATTCGAGACTCTCTAGCCCGAGCCTTAGGCAAGTACTCAGTCAAGCCTTGGAGCGACAGGGCTGGTCCACCGATGTGGATTAAAATGCCTGAACACTACGTTTCCCCGCCCTTTGGGGCGTAAATGAGCCAACGAATGGCCCCATCGGACCCGGATCGTCCGATCTAACCGAGGCGCCTCGCAACAGTAACAACCACACAGGTGAAAAGTATATAAATGTCAGGGCTGGTAGGTCACTGACACCACCCTAGCTAGAAAGAAACGCATGCCCTCCCTGAGGTCCTCTCCCGTTTTTGGTTCACAACCGGGGTGCGAGGCTCGCGAATTCACGTTACACAAAGCTGTGCCACACAGGATGTGCTTTGATCATCACCACAAGACTTTGCTTTTCAACAGAAGCCTCGATCCATTGCATCTTAGCATGCCACACAGGCAAACCACTCAATGCAACCGATATCAGTCACACAGAACGAAATCCAATGTCAGACACACAGTCCATTTACAAGTCCGTTCTAGGTCTGAACGAAACCGGAGGCACTTTCCTCGCATATCCATCGATCTCCAAGCACATCTGGACGATCACCAATTGATTCCCTCATCTTGGGTGTACAGCCCAATCAAGATCATCAGTATCACCCAAACGATGTGAAGACTTCCGGTCTTCAACCACCGTCTTCATCTTCGACCTTTCGTCGTATCAGTTATTCAGAATGGGATAAACCCGGTCTTTCCGAATAACTCGCGTATATTTTAAATAAGTGTTACACAAACACAACATACGCCTCATTCCAATTCATCAGTCACTAATCGTAAATTCATCAAGAGAATAATTTCCCAAATATTAACCCCGAAGGCCGAAACCAACATCAGATCAATATCCAGAAAACCATTCTGCTTGGCTAACCGACAGTTAGTTTCTAAATTTCACATTCATAGGGAAAGGTTCCCATTAATTTTATCCAAGATAAATTCCTTGAATTTATTCTCTAATCTTCTTTTGAATTTCGATTCAACTAGTCGGGATTAACGAACCTTACCGAAGTAATCATTTGTTTTAATTTCCCAATCCCAACCTATTCATCCCATGAAGTAAAACTGGTTTTACTTCATATCTAACACCACGGTGTTATCGGTAAATTCAATTACCATTTCACGTTCAAATCTAATTAAAGATTTAACTATCTCCTGGAGCAAAACTGGTGATACTCCATTCTCGATCTTTTCAATCTAATTAAAGATTCATTAAAACTCCACTT
Source organism: Allium sativum (assembly GCA_030737875.1). Classification (NCBI taxonomy): domain Eukaryota; kingdom Viridiplantae; phylum Streptophyta; class Magnoliopsida; order Asparagales; family Amaryllidaceae; genus Allium; species Allium sativum. The sequence continues at coordinate 489,779,101 of CM060916.1, forward strand.
AGTTTTAATATGTGACTGGGTTAAAGAATCAGTGTCATTTGAAACACGGTTCACGATAAACCCAAAATCCCATTCCATTAATTATCGGGTTGAAGAACAAGTGTTATTTAAAAACACTGTTCACGATAAACCCAAAAATCAATATCAATTCAATTCCAATTAAATATTATTTAATTGGTACACTTCATTAAATCTGAATAAAAGATTTAATCTTTTCTCAACTGTGTTCAAGAACAGTGTTAGTCAAGACACCATTCACGACAAACCCAAATCACATTTGATATTAAATACAAGGCTCTGAATAGAAAATTTATCGGCTTATATTCAATATCAAATTCTACGACCAACAGATATCGTATTGGAAATAACGATATATAAATATCTTTCAAATTTCCATAACAACATCTGTATAATCATGAAATTCAACATCGAAATATTCCGAAGACAATTTCGATTCAAATCCATTCCAATGCAATTATTGGAAATTCTGGTTATTTTCAAAACCATTTCTAATCCAGTTTATTTATTTAAAAATAAATAGAATTATAATTCTAGTTCAAAACTAGTCCATTTCGATAAAAAACTATTTTTATCTTTTCACATATGGGATTTTCATCCCAGTTCTTCACAAGTCATTTCTTATGATTTTACACAAATTATTACTATTTTTAATAATTTTATCAAGGCCCGTACAGTCGATTTCCATCAACGGCCATCGAACTGCACTTACAGCGACCTTTTTCAAATTTGATTTGAACATAATTCCAAATCCAACCGTTAGATTTCTAATTTCTAATATTCATTGGAAAGCCCTTTTCGATACGAACCCAACGGTTCCGGTTTTAGGAGAATCCGACAGTCGGATCTCCCGCAATGTCCATTCGAAGTCAATGGTCGAAATTCGCGAACTGCCGCGGCGCGGCGCGTTCTATTCAGGCCATTATATTATATATATAATATATACTTCGTCGATTTCAATTCAAAACGTGCTTTATAAATCGTTTTAAATTCATTTTCAAAACGGTTTCAACTTCATATTCAATTTCAAATCAAAATTGAATATTCCAATATAAATTCGGTTTAAATTCATTTCAAATTGATTTCAATTCAATTTCGATTTTAATTCGATTTCTTTTCAATTCAATTCAATACGAATCCGTTTTAAATTCAATTCACTTCGAATTCGTTTTATATTCAATTCAATTCGAATTCGTTTTACATTCAATTCAATTTCAATTCGAATTCATTTATATTCAATTTCAATTCGAATTCATTTCTGTTCATTTTCAATTCGAAATCATTTCTATTCATTTTGATATCTCAGATTTTGAAATCATTTTCGATATTCATTATAGAATGAATAAAATCGATATAAATATCGTTCACGTCAAAATGGCGTCAATCTAATCAACACGGCTTCATATATTCCTATTTTCAAATATTCTATTTCAAATATTTCCTTTCAAATATTCTATTTCAAAACTGGAATGAGGCTCAATCAATTACCATATAATGTTAATTATATGGATTTTCTACAACACATGTATACAATAACAACGATGAATAATCAACCATCATCCAAAGTGCATTCTACACTGTATAGGCATCAAATATAAATATTCAACGCTTATAACAGTCTGTCAATCAATCGATCGACATACAACTAACTATTGGGATTAGTGTATGTCATATATCATCCCAATACCCGTGTGGGGTTTCAAACAATCAAACACAGATTTTGTTTGTGCAGTTGGGCGATGTGTAAAATTTATCGTCTCAATCAATATCAGTCAAATGTGTGTATATAAACAAATCGTCCGATTTGTTTATTTTATTTCATTTCATATACATGTTAAAAATTCTATTTTTAACTATAAAATATTTCTAACTATAAAAAATATTTTATTTCATTTCACATCACATCACACAATCAACTACACATCAAAATCAAACAATCAAGCATACAAGCCGTCCATGGTCTGTGGACGACGGGTGTCAGGTGCTACTAAACACCGTCTGCATCCTAGTATATATTTTAACTAGAAATAAATTAAAGAGTGAGAAATTCTCACAGAATAGCTAATCCAACGCCACGATTCTTCTTAGGTAGAAATCTTCGTCGTTCTGCCTCTCGTCACTTTCTCTGCCCATATTCTCTACATATGTAAAAATCACATTTTTACTTCGCTATTCAATATATAAAAATCGAATTTTTACTTCGCCATTCAATATATAAAAATCGAATTTTTACTTCGCTATTCAATATATAAAAATCGAATTTTTACTTCGCTATTCAATATATAAAAATCGAATTTTTACTTCGCTATTCAATATATAAAAATCGAATTTTTACTTCGCTATTCAATATATAAAAATCGAATTTTTACATCGCTACTATATAGATAAAAATTCTATTTTTATAACGGTGCTCATATGATAAAGATTATATTTTTATCACGCTATTCAATATATAAAAAGTATATTTTTATATATCTACTTCTAATATAAAGATCAAATTTTTAATACTCTACACAAGTAAAAATCATATTTTTAATTCACTACTAGTATATAAACTATATTTTTAACCTTTCTATATTATAAAAATTATATTTTTAACCTCATAAAAATCGTATATTTTTCAGTTTTAAAGATCATATATTTTCAATGCAAAGAAATCATACTTTTATACAATGATATGATTTAAAAATCATATTTTTACTCACCTAAATAAATAAAACAATAAAATAAATAAATAGAAAGGCTCACCGGCGCGTCGGAGGCTGAAGGTGGAAGGTCAGGGGGTGGTCGGTGGCTCAGCAAGGTGCGGTGGTTGCTGATGTCGGCGCAGGGGTTCGAGGGCTAGGGGGAGGCGGCGGCTGCGGGTTGTGGGTGGCGGCGGGTTCGATTGGGGCCAGGCTTCGAGGGGGAAGGGGTTGCGCGAGCGAGGAGGGGGTGCGTCGGGTCTTGGAGCGAGGGAGGCGGATGGTGGCCATGGAGGGGTGCGGCGCGGTGGACGATGGCCGGGGGGCGGCGGTTATCGATCGGCGGCAACGATAGTTTTTAGGGTTTTTTTTAATTTTCTGAAATGAACTCGAAACGGGGGGGGGGGGGGGGGGTATGTGAAAAGGAGGGGTGTATTTTATTATTTTAATTAATTATTTAATTCAGAAAGTTGACTTTTACATACGACCTCTAAACGAGGCCCACCGCCTGTCGTCCATAGCGTATTACCCCCATTCCGAACACAATGGGATATGTATCGCAAGCTGATTCGGCTGTTGCAATCAGTTTCCGTTAAAATCAACATATACCTCTATATATTGAATTTAAACACGTATTTCAATTTACTGGGGTCACATACGAACTCTAAAAATTCCAAAAAAATATTTTCTAGCTTCGTATAGACGATACGGTCCTAACAAAACTAGTTTCGTCGAATTCTGAGACCGTTTGAAAAATGGCCATTTTCCAGTTGATTAAAATCAACTGAAACTGGTCAAACGCGTTTTCCTTTGCCACGCTCACATATTGATTCGAAAAATTACGAAATTTGGAATCTAACAATAATTCGACATCACGGACCCAACAAAAGTGATTTCATCGAAATCCGAGGTCGTTTGCAAAATTTCCATTTTAAAGGGCCTAAATTCCATAGCGACTATTCAGAATTTTCAACTGGACATATCTTTTGATTCCCGCTATGAAATTTCGATTTTTCGGATTCGTTGGAAAGATATTCCCTATTAGATTCCATTATTTTTGGTTTCACTAAAATCCGGTTTATTTCGCACCCGGTATGTTCAATTGAAGTTTGAAATCGAATTATCGAACTACCGCGCCATTTTCAATTCTATTTATAATTATATATAATTATTTATATTCTAACGACGACGTATATAATATATACGTCGAATTCTATTCAAAATAAATTTCTCGTTGATATTATTTAAAATAATTCTTTTTAAACAATCGAAATTCAAGAAAATGGCCAAAATAAAAAAAATTAAACTGGCCCAGATTTTCGGGTTGTTACAGGGACCGTGTGGACGTCTTCTACATTTTAGAAGAGACCGGATATTTTTCTGAGCCTTCTGCTATTTTTGGTGGAGTGGAACCCAATGTGAGATTTCTAATTTATAAACGAGATGGGAAACAACGATGTATAAATTATATAGTCGATGTATGAGTTATATAAGCGTTGTACACCTCATGTATAAGCGTTGTATCAGTTGTACGTTCGATGTATAAGTTATATATGCGTTGTAAAAATTATATATGCGTTGAAATGATTGAAATGAAGTGAAATAAAATTGAAATATATTTATATATGAATATATATATATATATGTATATACTCCCCTCGTCCACAGACCATGGACGATATTTATTGGTTGTGATATTGTTTGGATTATTGGTTGATGTGAAATTTGGTGAAAATCATGAATGATTGATCGTGGTTGAAAAAAAATACCTGTTTGTGGTTGAGAATTATTTTGGTTGACACCACATAGGATTAGTTTGTGGAAAAGAAAAATAAACATGCTTGTCTACGTACGAATTAGATGCATGAAATCCCCATTGTCAAAAACCGCGAGGTTTTAAGGTAGAGCGAGGAGCCGTACTAGGCACGGTCCCGGTTTTAACTACCCTACCGTTATGCTGCCAAAATTTTCAATAATATTCATGTGTTAGAATTATTTTCATGTGTTGAAACTATATTCATGTGTTGAATAGAAATTTATGTGTTGAATAGAAATTCATGTGTTGAATATAAATTCATGTGTTGAATGAAGTTCATGTGTTGAATAAATTCTTCGAAAGATTAAAATAACATTTTTATTATATATATAGACTATATAAAATATTAGTATTTTAAATAAATTGTTTTAACACCAAAAATAACATTTTTACCTTATGTATGAACTATATAAAATAATCGTGTTTTGAAATAAATTGTTTTACAATAAAAATCACATTTTTTATTATATATGTAAACTATAGAAAATATTCATGTGTTGAATAAAGGATTGGAACGATAAAAATCATATTTTTATCGTATGTGTTAAGTCGAAAACATTCATGTGTTGAATATATAGATTGAACAGTAAAATCTACATTTTTATTGTGTATATGAAGTGCTAAAAATATTCATGTGTTGAATAAATATTTTTGATGATAAAAATATCATTTTTATCAAGTATATAAAGTGAAGATGGATTTGAAATTGAAGAATATATATATATATAATTAAAATAAATTGAATTACGAAGCCGCAGTTCGTGTTTTGAAACCGTGATTTCAAACGATTATTGCGGAGACCAGACCATCGGATTTTCCCGAAACCAAAACCGTTGGGTTCGCTTTGGAAATATCTTTCCAACGACACCCACTTTGTAAAGATCCAACGGTTGGATTGTCTGGAATGTTTAATTCAAATCTGAAGAAAAATAGCGCCAGAATCGATTATATTTATATATATAAATATAATTAAAATAAATCGAATAACGACGCTGCAGTTCATATTTTGAAATCGTAACTTCAAACGATTAGTGCGGGAGATCCGACCGTCGGATTTTCCCGAAACTGGGACCATTGGATTCATTTTGAAAAGATCTTTCTAATGATATAAAATTTGTGAAGATCCAACGGTTAGATTTTCAGATATGTTTAAATCAAATCTGAAGAAAAACAGCGCCACGGTCGCGTTATGGCCTGAAGCGTCATTTGAATGAATTGGCTATTTTTTTAAATAAATAAAAATAGCGATAAATAGTGATAAATAATTATAAACGATATGGAATGGAAATAAATTAAATTTGCTCGGTTTATGTGATATTTGATGGTTGAATGTGTTTGGCGTGAAAATTACATTTAAGAACAGAATTAGTGATGTCGAATAATTTAACCATTAAAATGAACTGATTTGAAATTCTAAATATACGTGAATTATTTGAAAAGACCGAGTTAATTCTCATTTCAAATAATTGATCGACGATTGAAAGTCGAAGATATGAAGACGGTGCAAGACCGATGATCTGCACGTCGAATGGAGGGGTGCTACTGATGCTCATGATAGGAGTAGCTACCTTGATGGGGCTGAAGTAGTAGCCGTCCGGACATACTTGTTGATTGTACGGATATGCAAGGTATTGAGTGCCTCTGGTTTCGTTCAGACCCAGAACGAACTTGTAAATAGATTGTGTGTCTGACATTGGATTTTATTCTGTGCTGATTGATCTCTATTAAATATATATCTGTTTGGCGGTGGAGAATTTATTCTCTTGCTTAACGCGCTTCTCTGAGATGTACGAGCTCATAGGTTATATATCGATAGAAATCAGTCGCATGGAGTGAATTGCCTGTGTGGCATGCCTAAGTGGCAGATGATCAAGGCTTCTATTGAAAAGCAATGTCTTGTGGGTGATGATCAAAGCGCGACCTGTGTGACATAGCATTGTGTATAATGTTGATTCGCGAGCCTCACACCCCGGTATGGACCAGAAACGGGAGAAGGATCCAGGGAGGACATGCATTTCTTTTAGCTAGGGTGGTGTCAGTGACCTACCAGCCCTGACATTTATATTATTTTCACCTGTGTAGTTGTTGCTGTTGCGAGATGGCTCGGATATATCGGTGACTATGTGGAGCCGATGGAGTCATAGGACTCATTTACGCCCCCAAAGGGCGGGGAAACGCAGTGTTCAGGCATTTTAATCCACATCGGTGGACCGGTCCTGTGGCTCCTAAGGGTCACTCGAGCTCTGATCCTGAGATATGGTAGGGTAGATTGTCTCGAATTCGGTAAGGACTATCTTTTGCCTTGATTCATGATGGAAATCCAATTTCCAAATACGACACCGTGCGGTTTTGATTGTATATATATATGGCGACATGATATACGGTACCCATGCTGTCTATGATTGATAGTTATGATTGGAATTGTTTTTGAAGCATATATACACTAGAAATAATATCAAATGATTTTTTTGCTCGTATCAAGCATATTTTGGCCATTATAAGGTAAAACTCTATCCTCCGGTTTGTGTTGCATTGTGTGATGGGAACTGAGTCTTATAATGACTTCATTTTTATAAAAGGCATTGCGATTTTTAAAAGATTTACTTGTCTTAAAGCACCGGCAATCCAATGGAGTAAACCCGTTCAGCGAAAGTGGCGTGGTCCTGTGATTAGCCATATTGTAGAATATGTTAAGTAGATTTCTCATACCAGTCCCATGACTGACTCGTAGTTTGTTTCACTTGCAAACTCGGGTGCCTCTTTTTCTACACGAGCAGCCTTGTATTCAGGTTTCAGCAGGCTCTTTTTGGATTGCTGGAGCTGAAGATGGATTCTATCATTTATCTCTTTTTATGATGTTCAGCTCTTGTTGTACATATTATGTTTTGTTTTCCGCTGTAGACATTTATGTATAGCTGAACTGTATTTGTACTAAGTATGATCCTATATACTGTGTAACTCTGATGATTATGTTTATCCAGTGTATTCTATTGTACATTAGCTGGTGTATTTATTTATTCTGTTCTGCTATTATCTGTTTATGTGTTATATTCCAAAGATTACCCTTGCCACCGTCTTATCGGGGTTTGGGGTCGTCTCATTTTCAGCTACAACTCTATTCCTTCCCGCCAAAGGAATTCTGAAGCCTATCTTAGCTTCGGCCTTGTTCTTTCAAATCATATATCATTGTCTTTCTTCTACCTCTCCCATAGGCCTAATGCTAACCTACCTGTACCATTTGAGTTCGATTTCATACTTATACTTCTATGTTCGCACTATATAAACCAGGCCAAGCTTCTGATTTCTCTCCATTCACAAATTGGGGAAAAGAAATTCAAATCTCCGTCTCTTTTTATTTTTCCTCCGTTCATTTTATTTTTCCAATCAAGACAAAATCAATTCCACCGATTCCACTAAATCAAAATAAAAGGGAAATCAAAATCTAAAATTGCAATTCAAAATCACGTAAATCCTAGATGCTGATGCACCCGCGTGTAGGAAGGAGGAGTTGTCGCCGTCGTGGGTTTGTTCGTAGGTCCGTCCTGTGAGGGATGAATGGATATTGATCTGGAGTGTGAAATGGGGAATCAACAATGGAGTTTTGGTTGAGGGATAAACTGGGCATTTTAAGCTCAATGGTGAAGTTTGGGAATTCAGTCTGTACGTTTTTCTGGGACGTTGGAGTGTGAATTTTTGGATCTGCAGTTGGATGTAATGGGGAAGTATGGTTCTGTCTTTCTTTTGGGATATTGAATGCACTATCGTTTGAAGGAGGTATGAGGCTGAGGGATTTTGTTGTGAAGCAGGAGTCGACAATAGTAGTAGATAATAGGAAGATGATGGTAGATTGTCAGTGAAGCGTTCGATAAAATGCCGGTGAGGATGGTGTAGTTGTTCGGCGATGTGTGAGAATATATTCGTCGTTTAGTCGAGTAATTTGAAGACCGTAAGGTATATATTTTACTAAATTTAAATACGTAGAAGAATTAATTAATTAATTCATTAGTAGTTAGTTTAAATTAAAAACCATTTAATCATTAAATAAAATTAATAATCATAGGAGTTGATAAAATCATTTGAGACTAGTCGAGCCAATTCATAGACGCTGATATGGCAATTTAATGGAATATGCAGCAAAGGAAAAATCGAGGTGAGTTAAATTCACTTAGTTAAATTATTGGGAACTATTTTTAATAGTTTAAATTTATTTTATTGCTTGTTGGCTGATAAATTGATTGACATAAAGTGATAATATTATATAATAATAATATTGGTGATTGGATATTTCCTGTAGTACCATTATCGGATTCTTGCAATACCATTAGTGGATGATTTCCCTATGCGCCCCACAATATATATAGTGGATGACCTTCTATACTACAATATCCTACCTCAAAGAAGGATGGGTATTATTATTGTTGAATAACATCTATGGATGCAGGAAAAACAGGTTGGAGGGATCCAACTGGATTCCTCAACATTTATTTATTGTTTTCACATATATGCTATTATACGACATGTTTGGATGTGTATTACCATTTGACCTTGATTTTTGATATTTGTGAATGTCAAATTAATAAATGAATTTTAAAATAGAATTTAAAAATATAGAAGTATTTAAAGGGAATTTTATTTCAAATAGAATATTTATTTAGAAACCGAATTATAAATGGAACTGTACAGTAAAGATTTTTTAACAAATATGACTACAAGTTGATTTTATTAACAATATTTATAAAGAAGTGAATTGTTATTATTAGAAAATTTAGAAACTATAATTTGAGTATGAAGGTATATAGAAATTGGGTTTGAAATCGGTTTTGTTAATGGATTTGAATCTTCCATGTTCAACAGAAATTATAAATTGGATTATATGAAATAATTCTATTATTATAAGTTATAACGAGATTGAAACGTGAAATTTAATTTATGAAATCAAGTCTAGTATGAATTTGTATTGAAATTATTATTCACAATTAAAGTGAATAGAGTGAATAAGGCAAGTAATGTGAAAAATAGGAATTTGGAGAAGTAAGTTAGAAAAGGGTTTTGAAATTATAAATTCTAATTGAATAAAAACTAATTTGAGTAATATATTATAGATTATATTAAAGAATTTTACATACGATCTATAAATAATAATTATTGTTTATTGCAAATAACAGTGATATACGAATGTTTCAGAACCAAAGTTATAAATAGAATGGAATGAAGTTTTAAACATATACAAATGTTTGTAAAAATTATTTATAGGTTAAAGACTTGTTAAAACCTGGTTTACCAATGCAAAATGGAATTTAGTTAGTTAATGAAAATATATCGTTATAAGAAAAATCTTGTTTCAATTTAGAAATAAATATTTAGCAAATGTTTTGCAAATCAAGTCCTTAAGGGAATTTTTTATAAAGGTTGTAGCAATGTTTTAAATGTTATTTATACGTAAAATATTTAAATGGTTATAAATTTGAGATAAACATCTAAAATGGTAATTGTTATTTAAAAATTCTATTTCATTTAGAAATAAGAAATGAAATTAATGGAATTAGAAACTGACTGGAGATTAATTGAGATGAACAGTTTTCTAACTATCGATCTGATGTTGGTTTCGGTCTTCTTGGTTGATATTTAGGAAGCTATTCACTTACTAGTTTACGGTTAGGGATTTATAACCAAGATGAGAAGTGCGTTCTAAAAGCATTTAAAATGAGCGGTTTTGAATATTCTTATGCTAATATAAGAAGAAGAATGAATATTTCAAATTGTTGGAAAATTGAGAAGTTTAATTAACGAATGATTGATTAAAAAGGCAAATATTGAGTCAATAAATTCAATTTTCTTTTATGGATGAATGGGTGTTTTTATTTTGTTGGCTAGCTTTCCTGATCAAGCCACCAAGATTCACACACGAAGACAATATGAAGCTTCGTTCTTCAAATCCTTGGAAACTCGATCGTGATAGTCTCATCATCAGCGGTTCGTGGCCACCTTGTTGTCTCCACCTCACGATGCTCTGTCACGACCCGTTCGTAATGATCTCCCATGATCCATCCATGCCAGCTCTCCACGACCCGATCTCAGGAACCATAGGACATTGACCACGTCTTGGTCTACCACGATCCGGAAATGCAGGATCTAACGACACCTGTCTATAACCGTCATATTGACCATTTCTCCATCAAGCTACGAACCAGTCCGAGATCCTCGGGATTTGTGCCACGTATGACCATGATCCGCCTGCAGATATCACTTATAAATAGCCCAAAACTTGGCATTTTTAAGGATCTTTTTGGCAATTCTGAGCTCTGATTCCATCATTATCATATCTCCATTATTCCTATTCAGAGTTGTCTCGAATTTACTGAGTGAAACAACATTGTAAAATTGAGGTTGAGAGATAAATCATTGATTGTACTCGAATCTTAAGTATAATCATAGACATAAGTGGACATAGGCTCGTTAACGCCGAACCACTATAAATCTCGTGTCTTTTATACTTTTCTTGCATTTTTTCTGATATTAATCTCTGCATAATTGAACAACTGGGTGTTGGAGCCAATTTTGGATCTAACATTTGGTGCTTTCACTAAGAACGAAGTCTTACAATATTGGATTGTATTTCTATTATTTGGATAGTCAAGTCCGAAGAAAACAGTTCAAAACTCCACTGTTTCGATTTTTGAAGATTTCAGTAAAGCTCAGATACCATGGCTGGAAAGAAGTCTAAGGAAGTACGAGCTTCCCAAGCGAATGAAGCTACGAACGAAGCAATTGAAGAAAGCGTGCACGGATAGGTCGAGGAAGAACATTCGGATCGTGGCAACGTTGGGGCGATCTGATCCAGTGATGGAGCAACGAACCAAGCAGCTGAAGGAGTCACTACTCGATCGCAGGACCACGTCGCGATCCCTCCTGCACCCATCATCACGTTCTGATCCCAGGGGACCACCATGACCCGACGTCAAGGGGGTACCACGACCCACCAGCCTAGGAGGACCACGATCCAAACTGACAATCAGACTACTACCCGACCTGGGAAGGAAACTATGGCTCATTCCGCTCATGCTAGAACTTTTGCTCAACCCGGCTCAAGTTCCTTGCGTATAAGAGAAGATGAAGATGACCAGTTCGACCTTTCTTCCCTAGTTACCAAAGGACATCTGACTCGAATACTTGAAGCATTGGACAGGCAAACTGATGAATTGGCCGCTCAGAGGCAGGAGAGCTCATTGCTGCGTCAGAGTATTACTGCCCTAGGCAGACGAATTGATGATATTCAAAGGTAGGTTTTGCCATCTCTAGCTTACCCTTTATCCCCGGAAAATACATTGTCGTCAGAAGAACCCCGAAGGAACTGACGATGGCCCCTGTTAGAATGGCTGAGAACATAGAGTATCTTCGATTTGGGTCACTTCCATCTCGAGAAGAAGAGGCACTTAACCAGGGAACTAGTAACCGCAACTTAAATGAGCCCGCTCAACCACCGAGTAACGGCGTTCCCCCCGCCCGTCGCATGATCGACCGCGGCAACAAAGGGCAAGGGAGTTCTGCTCAGGGCCTAGACTTTGCAGGAGCACGTCAAAAAAATGCTGGAGGAGGCCGTCGGGCAAGAAGTGTTGATCCCGAATCTACCCTGACCCATGCGGAGGTTGAAGCAATGATTAGGCAAGTCATGGTGGATAGCTGTGGATAGAGGAACGAAGATTGGGGCATAGATCGCAGTCATACGCCTTTTACTGACGACATATTGGATGTTACATTCCCGAGGCGTTTCAATATGCCAACCAATAATCGCTATACGGGAAGAACTGACCCAATCCAACATCTAATGCGATACTCCTGGTCAATGAGTGCCACTGCAGCTACAGACGCAGTAAAATGTAAAGCATTCCCTATATTCCTGGAAGATGTGGCGTTATTGTGGTTTACCCGCTTGCCAGCACGGTCAATATCCAGCTTTAGGGAATTGAGTGAAAAATTCGTGAACCAATTCCGTCTTCATGCCTAGAGGTCTAAGAATGTAATTGAGCTATCCCTTATTAAACAATGACCGGACGAAAGCCTGAGGTCGTATTTGGATCGTTTCAACTTGGCTGTCACAGAAGTCAGAGATCCGCATGAGCAAACTATGTTGATGGCCCTGATCAATGGCATCGACAAAGATACCGAGTTTGGGAGATATCTGGCTGGCAAGCCACCCCTGACCAGAGAAATATTTTATGAAAAAGCTAATGTTCGCTTGCGTCAGGAGGAGATATACGCTAATCGGAAAAGGAAGGCTACTGATAAGGAAGATATCCAAAGCAACGTGACCAGCAAGCAGACGGGAGATACCTCAGAAAGGTTGAAGTTAACGTCGGGAACAAGAATCAGGGCAGTGGTCGCCAATCGGGGAATAGTAATAACAATAATCGGAAAATGAATCGAAGAAATGACTCTCAGAGGAGATCCCGGCCCAGACCGTTTGAGAGCTTCACACCGTTAAATGATACGTTGGAAAACATCTTCCTGGATACATGTAATGTCTTCCAATATAAAAGGCCTCCTCCGAGAGATTCTATAGAGAAAGAGCGTGAAACTGGGAAATTCTGTCTTTTTCATCAGGTCCATGGTCATTCCACAAACGAATGTCATCATTTGAGAGATGTGGTTCAAAAACTGCTCCGAGAAGGGAAGCTTGATGAATATAAGGTGACTCCTAGGGTAAGGGGGAAAGCCGTGCAGGCCCGAACCAAAGCCAGCCTGCTGCCAAACCGACGGCTCAGCAAAAAGGAAAAAAATATCGTTATCAATACCATAGTTGGTGGAATTCACCTGGAAGGGCACAGTTTCAGAGCTATGGATCAATACGTAAATGTAGCTAAACAACATTTCGAAGTAGGGGAATGTAGCAAGCCCGAGGACAACACTCCGGTTAAGCAACAAAAGACGATGTCCGATGAACTCATATTTCACGAGCGAGAGAGTATTGGAGTACACTCCCCAACTGAAGACCCATTGGTGATCACCGTCACCATCGGCCCTGCTACAGTCCATGAGGTTCTAGTGGATAACGGAAGCTCGTTCAACATTCTGTTCAAGAAAACATTCGACCAAATGAAACTCGAGCCGAAGGATTTGAAAGCATGCGAGGGTTGGATACGTGGATTTAACGGGGCCTCGACCGCTCCAATGGGATACTTGGAATTATCAGTAACCCTTGGGGAAGGAGAACGCCAGAGAGTGAGGATCCTCCCCTTCGTGGTCCTGGATATTGAGTCGCTGTACAATGCCTTCTTAGGCCGACTGGCCCTTGCCAAATTCAGGGCCTGTATCGCACCCTGGTGCTTATTGTTGAAGTTCCCGACGGATGCCGGTGTGGGTATAGTTAGAGGAGATCAAGTTGTTGCACGATCATGCTACATTGCAGAGTTAAAGTTGCTCCGCAAAGGTAAAGATGTAGAAGCAAAAGGTGGTTCTTCCCCTCTGAGGGAGGAATCGTCGTAGCAACTAAAGAGAATACCTCCGGGAGGGTCTCTCAGAGAGTTGCCCGAGGATATAGATCCCAGAGAGGATGAAGAGCCTGGGGGCCGAATGGCGACTCCCAATGAAGCGACTGTGGACATACCAATCGATGATAGTGACCCAGAGAAGGTCCTGAAGATTGGGTCCCAATTGGATCCTATTCGAGCCAAAGAATTAACAAATTTCTTGAAAGCTAACTTGGATATATTAGCCTGGACCCATGCGGACATGTGTGGATATCTCCCTCGATTATGGGTCACTCATTAAGCATCAAACCGAAACATCCTCCTGTCAAACAAAAGAGGAGAATCCTTGGCCCAGAGAGGTCTGCTGCGTTGAAGGAAGAAGTCGAAAAGTTGAGAAGTAACGGGTTCATTAAAGATTCGACATACCCTGACTGGATTTCAAACCCGGTTTTGGTAAAGAAGGCCGATGGAAAGCGACGTATGTGCATTGACTTCTCAGATCTAAACAAGGCTTGTCCGAAGGATAGCTTCCCATTGCCTAGAATCGATCAGTTGGTAGATTCAACCGCGGGTCATGAACTTCTTTCTTTTATGGATGCATACTCGGGGTGCAATCAGATCCCCATGCATGTTCCAGACCAAGAGCATACCAGTTTCATTACAGATTTGGGATTATACTGCTATGTGGTGATGCCTTTTGATTTGAAAAATGTCGGTGCTACATATCAGCGATTGGTGAATAGAATGTTCTACAACCAAATCGGGAAAACGATGGAGGTATACGTCGACGATATGTTGGTAAAATCCAGACAGTCATCTGACCATACTGCAGATTTAGCAGAAATGTTCGAGATTCTCAGGAAATACGGGATGAAGTTAAATCCTTTGAAGTGCTCATTTGGAGTAGCATCCGGAAAATTCCTAGGGTCCATTGTCAGCTCGCGCGGAATTGAGATCAATCCAGATCAAATTACAGCAATCCGAAATATTCAAGAACCAAAGCAGATTAAAGATGTGCAAAGCCTTGCTGGAAAAGTGGCGGCGCTCAGCAGATTTATCTCAAAAGCTACAGATAAATGCATCCCTTTTTTCGAGCTGATAAAGCGAGGCAAGTGCAACTTTAAATGGACTCCTGATTGTATAGAAGCATTCCAGAATCTGTTGAATCATCTGGAAAGACCCCCGATACTGTCTAAGCCTGTGGATCACGAGGATTTATGTACTTGGCAGTGTCATCCCACGCAATCAGTTCGGCTTTGGTAAGAGAGGAGGATAAGGTGCAAAGACCGGTGTACTATGTGAGTAAGAAATTAGCAGCCGCAGAACGGAATTACCCAAAAATAGAAAAGCTTGCGTATAGTTTGCTGATTGCATCTAGGAAGCTTCGTCACTACTTCCAGGCTCACCCCATTACTGTTTACACTGATCACCCGCTTAAGCAAGTCCTACAAAGGCCAGAAGCATAGGAAGGTTGCTTAAATGGAACATTGAGCTGAGTCAATTCGACCTGAACTTTCAACCCCGAAGGTCAATTAGAGGGCAGGCACTTGTAGACTTTATAGCAGAGTTTACCATCCCAGAAGATGATGTGGTAACCAAAGAAGACGATTAGCCAAAGCTACTCCTTGACCCTAATGCCTGGAAACTATATACTGACAGAGCTAAAAATGACAGATGATATGGTGCTGGAGTGGTTCTTGAAACTCTAGAGAAACGGCTAATATATTACGCTCTTAGATTAGAGCTCCACGCCACTAATAACGATTCCGAGTATGAATCTCTAATTGCCGGGTTGAAGCTTACAAAGGAATTGGGGAGAACAAAGCTAGACATCTTTTGCAACTCCAATTTAGTTGTGAACCAAGTTAATGAAAAGTTTCAGGCTAAGCGTCCAAGGTTGATATCATATTTGGAAAAAGTGAAGAAGTTACTGGATGGTTTTGATCACCATGGCATATCTCACATTCCTCGAGCGGAGAATCAAAGAGCAGACAAGTTAGCGAAGATGGCTAGTTCCGATAATCCAGAACATACGGAGCTAGTCCCGATTGAAGTACTACAGTTCCCTAGCGTGGATCAGATGGAAGTTGATCCGGTACTAGAGATTGAACCTGAAAGGGAGTCATGGATGACCCCCCTAAAGAATTTTTTGATGAATGGAACGCTTCCAACAAAGAAAAGTGAGAGGCGTGCAGTTATCCGGATGGCTTCCCGATATGTGTTGCAAGGCGAAGTCCTGTACAGACAAGGTTTCTCGATGCCTCTCCTCGATGCCTCGCCCATGACGACATCAAGCGTGTACTGAAGGAAGTCCACAAAGGTGAGTGTGGCGACCACACTGGAGGGCAAACATTGGCAAAGAAGATATTGCGATACAGCTATTTCTGGCCCATCATAAACAAGGATGCAGCCAAGTATGCACGATGTTGTGACGCTTACCAGAAATTCTCCAAGATTCCAAGGGTGCCACCTAGCCAATTGAAGATAATGACAAGCCCGTGGCCTTTTGCTATGTGGGGAATTGACATTATTAGGAGCCTTCCCATAGCAAAGGGTGGAGAAAAGTTCGCTATTGTGGCTATGGATTATTTTACTAAATGGGTAGCAGCAGAGCCTTTGACCACGATCACAACTAAGAGAGTGATCACCTTTGTCGTTAAGTACATTGTATGCTGATTTGGGATTCCAAAAGTCAACGTAACTGATAATGGGACCCAATTCGACAACACCGAGTTTCAAGATTTCTGTCGGAAGTATCACATCGAGAAAAGATACACCTCTGTGGCACATCCGTAGTCGAACGAACAAGTTGAAGCGGCAAACAAGGTGATCAAATCCATTCTAAAGAAAAGATTGAAGAGGGCCAAAGCCATGTGGGTTGATGAATTAACCCTGGCACTATGGGCCTATAGAACAACGTACAAGTTGGCGACGGGTCATACCCCGTTTTCCCTTGCTTTTGGAGCTGAAGCAGTCATTCCGCTCGAGTTGGAAGTAACATCTCATCGAACCATTATTACGATCCAATGACCAACAATAAGCTGCTCCTTGAATCCCTGGACATGGTTGAGGGAAAAAGGGACGAAGCCGACTTACGTGCCCTGAGGCATAAACAACAAATAGCTCGGTATTACAACAAAAGAGTCTGAGCTCGAACATTCGAACCCGGAGACTTGGTTCTGAAGCGCGTCTTTCCGTCCCCAGTACATATGGGCCCGAAATAGGAAGGACTGTACTCCATTTTACCAAGGCTTGATAGTGGAACCTTCAAGCTAGCAACCATAGATGGAGATGAAATCCCCAGAGTGTGAAATGCCCAGCATTTGCGGCCTTATCTGACATAAAATTGTCAGTTTTACTCTTTTGGTTTTAGGACAATGTAAAAAGGCTCGACTTGCCTAGAACAGTCGGGTTATTTGAACAAAAGATTATAAAGTGGACGTAGGTCATGATTCGACCGAACCACTATAAAAATATCGCATGTCATTTACCTTTACTGCACCGTTTCTTATCTACTCTTTTATTTTTATCAATATAAACCGTTACCATTTTAAAATTTGTTTTAAATTATGCAGTAATCTCAAAACAGCTAATTCAAAATGCCGTCTATCAGATCGGTAGGCTAACGGTAACTAAAGCTCCAAAAGGTGCAGCGAGGTAAATCGCACTACTGTTTGCACTCTAACTCCCGAGATCAGGGAGAGAGTATAAAGGATGCGAAGATAACGTCCCCAAGGCATGAAGGTGCACCATGGTAGAACCTCCTTGATAACACTCTAACCCGTTGAAGGATCAGGAGAGTATAAAGGCGCTAGAGACTTAGCGCCCCAGAACTTCTGCCCCGCTAAAGGATTGGTGAGCAGACCAAGAATCGAGCTCGAACTCTAACTCGCTGAAGGATCGGGAGAGTATATGTAACAACCCGGAAATGCGAGCCAGTTTAAAATTTTTATTTTGGCAATTTCGATGAATTTTGAACATTTAAAATGGATTATTTTAAATAATATCGACGAAAATTTATTTAGAATTGAAATAGAACGTATATATTTATATAGATCGTCGTTAGAATATAAATAATTATATATAATTATAAAAGGAATAGAAAATGGCGCGGTAGTTCGATAATTCGATTTCAAACTTCAATTGAATGTGCCGGGTGCAAAATAAACCGGATTTTAGTGAAACTGAAAATAATGGAATCTAATTGAGAATATCTTTCCAATGAATCCGAAAAATCAAAATTTCATAGCGGGAATAAAAAGATATGTCCAGTTGAAAATTCAGAATAGTCGCTATGGAATTCAGGCCCTTAAAAATAGCAATTTTGCAAACGACCTCGGATTTCGACGAAACCACTTTTGTTGGATCCGTGACATCAAATTATTTCTAGATTCCAATTTTCATAATTTTTTGAATCAATATGTGAGCATGGCAAAGGAAAACGCGTTTGACCAGTTTCAATTGATTTTAATCGACTGGAAAATGGCCATTTTTCTAACGGTCTTAGAATTCGACGAAACTAGTTTTGTTCGGACCGTATCGTCAATACGAAGCAAGAAAATATTTTTCGGGAATTTTTAGGGTTAGTATGTGACCCCAGTAAATTGAAATGCGCGTTCAAATTCAATGTGTAGAGTTATATGTTGATTTTGACAAAAACTGATCGAAACGATCGAATCAGCTTACGACACATATCCCATTGTGTTCGGAATGGGGGTAATTAGCTATGGACGACAGGCGGTGGGTCTCGTTTCGAGTTCGAATGAAAAAGTTACTTTTTGAAATTAAAATAAATTAAAATAAATTAAAATATAAATTATTATATAAAACCTTGGCCCCCTTCTTTCCCTTCCACTCAGAATCGATTTTTTTAAAAAAAAAAAGAAAGGAGAGAGAAGGGGGATCGCGATCCGCCGCCCCCCTGGTTAAACGCCGCCCCCGCCTAGGGCGGGGCCACCGCACCAAGCCTCCCTTCCATCTCCTGCTCCTCCGCCTCTTCTTCTCCTCCTCTCTGAAACCCGACCTCGCCCTAACCCCTAACCCTTCGTCAGCCACCGCCGCCGATTCCCTTCCACCGCCACCGCTCTTGTAGAGCCGCCCCCTCTTCATCACCGCAGCTCCTCCATCGACCACCGGAGCTCCAGCGAATTGCAGCAGCCCCCCCTTTGTATTCAAACTGTAAGTTTTTAGGTTTTTTTATTTTTATTCGCTTTTATTAGGTAATAGATTTTATAAATTTTAAAAAATAAAAAAAATCGGTTTTTTAGGCATAAATTAAAATCAGTTTGATATTTATATATATTAGAGAAAAATAAAAATTAGGTTCTTATGTAAGTAAGAAAAAGAAATGAATTTTATAATGTCTTCATGAGTAAAAAGGAGATCTTTATGAGGTGAAAGAATTGATATTTAATTCATTAAAGGTGATATTTTTATTCTATGAACGAAATATTTTTAGTTATAGAAAGATATGATTTTTGCGAATATAAAAATATATTTTCTTCACATTTTATATAATATGAATAACATAGAAAGATTTAATTTTTAGAAGTAAAAAGCTTTGATTTTTCCTAAAGAAAAAGAAGTGAATTTTACAATGTAAAGAAGTGATTTTTGAAAGAATAAAAATATAATTTTTATATTATACAAAGGCGAAAGATATAATTTTTATATAGTAGAAATATTAAAGATGTTATTTTTATAGAATAGAGATAATAAAAATATGATTTTTATAGTATAGAAAGAATAGAAATACGATTTTTATATTATATAACTAGTGAAAATTTGATCTTTATATATGGAGCGAAATAAAAATCTGATTTTTATTATACATATGTTGAAATAAAGATGTGATTTTTATAGTGATGAAATGAAAAGGCGAAATCTTTATATTTGAAAAGGCGAAATCTTTATATTTGAAAAGGCGAAATCATTATATTTGAAAAAATGAAATCTTTATATTTGAAAAGGCAAAATCTTTATATTTGAAAAGGCGGAATCTTTATATAGAGAATAGCATGATAAAAATATAATCTTTATTATATGAACATCGATATAAAAATAGAGTTTTTATCTATATAGTATTGATGTAAAAATAGAATTTTTATCTATATAGTAGCGATGTAAAAATAGAATTTTTATCCATATGGAGTGATTATAAAAATATGATTTTTATATACATAGCAACAATATAAAATTGCGATTTTTATATATGTAGTGGCTACGGGCAGCGGAAATGACGAAAGACGAAAAGGTGAAGATTTCCTACAATAGAAGAGTCGTGGTATTGGATTAGCTAGTCGGTGAGAACTTCTCACTTTAAATTCTTTTTTTTAGTTAAAAATATATATACTAGGATGCAGACGGTGCTTAGCAGCACCCGACACCCGTCGTCCACAGACCATGGACGGCTTGTATGCTTGTTTGATGTGTTGTGAAATTTGTTTGTGATGTTGATGTGAAATAGATAATAAATTGTAGATGGTTGAAATAAATTAATTATCGTTAAAAATATAATTTTTAACGTGAATATGAATAAATAAATATTTATAAACAAATCGGCCGATTTGTTTATATACACTGATTTGACTGATATTGCTTGGGTTGATAAATTTTACACATCGCCCAACTGCACAAATAAAAATCTGTGTTTGTTGATTTGAAACCCCACACGGGTATTGGGATGAAATACGGCATACACTAATCCCAATAATTAGTTGTGTGTCGATCGTTTGATTGACAAGTTGTGTAAGCGTTAATTATTTATATTTAATGCTTATGCAGTTGTGTGGTGCACTTTGGATGATGGTTGATTGGTTATCGTTGCTATTATATACATGTGTTGTATGGAATCCATATAATTAACGTTATATGGTAATTGATTGGGCCTCATTCCAATCGGGAAAATAATGAATATTATAAAAGAAAATTCATGTGTTGAATATAAAAATATTCATGTGTTGAAACTATTCATGTGTTGAGTAAAATATTTTAAAATAAAATTTACATCTTTATCATATTTAAGATTAGAAACTACTTTACAGTAGGAGTCTAATTAAAAATCAAACGATAGATACCATAATTTTATAAAATATATTACATAACAAAAATAGTCGTGTGTTGACAGTACTCATGTGTTGAGATTAGTCGTATGTTGAAAAAAATATAGATTCATCTGTTGAATGGAATAAATATTCATTTGTTGAATAGAATAACGAATTTATGGAAATATATAAAGCCGTGTTGATTAGAGTTGCGCTATTTTGACGTGAACGATATTTATATCGATTATATTCGTTTTTATAATGAATATAGAAAAGAGAGTGATTTCAAAATATAACGTTTTGAAAATATTATCATTCATATAGTAATGATATGAAATATTCAATTTTGATTTGAAATTGAATATAGAGTTGAAATGGTTTTGAAAACGAATTTAAAACGATTTATAAAATACGTTTTAAAAGGAAATCGATGAAATATATATAATATATATATTATATATATATATATAATGGCCTGAATAGAACGCGTCGCGCCGCGGCAGTTCGTGAATTTCGACCATTGACTTCGAATTGACATTACGGGAGATCCGACCGTCGGATTCTCCTAAAAACGGAACCGTTGGGTTCGTATCGAAAAGAGCTTTCCAATGAATATTAGAAATTTGAAATCTAACGGTTGGATTTGGAATTATGTCCAAATCAAATTTGGAAAAGGTCGCTGTAAGTGCAGTTCGATGGCCATTAATGGAAATCGACTGTACGGGCCTTGATAAAATTATTAAAAATATTAATAATTTGTGTAAAATCATAATATATGAATTGGAAAGAACTGGGATGAAAAATTCCACATTTGAAAGGATAAAAATATATTTTTGACGAAATGAACTAGTTTTGAACTAGAATTAAAATCAATTTATTTTTGAAATAAATAAATTGAATTTGAAAGTGATTTTAAAAATAATCAATATTCCCAATACGTGAATTGGACTGGAGTTGAATCGAAATTATCTTCGGAATATTTCGATGTTGGATTTCGTGACTATACAGATATTGTTATGGGAATTTGAAAGATATATTTTATATCGTTATTTCCAATACGATATTTGTTGGTTTCAGGATTTGATATTGAATATAAGCCGGTATATTTTCTATTCAGAGCCTTGTATTTAATATCAAATGTGATTTGGGTTTGTCGTGAATGGTGTCTTCATTAACACTGTTCTTAAGCCCAATAGAGAGAAAGATTAAATCTTTCTATTTAGATTTAATGAAGTGTATCAATTAAATAATATTTAATTGGAATTGAATTTGAATTGGTTTTTGGGTTTATCATGAGCGGTGTTTTGAACAACACCTGTTCTTTAACCCGATTAACAATAAAGTGTGATTTTGGGTTTATCGTGAATCGTGTTTTAGATGACATTGGTTCTTTAACCCAGTTAAAGACAGGTTATTGATTTTTGAGAAGATTAAAACTAAGTGGAGTTTTAATGAATCTTTAATTAGATTGAAATGTGAATTGATAATTTAAATTATCAAATCTGAAAGGTGATCGAGAATGGAGTACCACCAGTTTTCCTCCAAAACCATAGTTAAATCTTTAATTAGATTTGAACGTGAGATGGTAATTAATTTTACCGATAACACCATGGTGTTAGATATGGAGTATATTACCAGTTTTGCTCCATGGGATGAATAGGTTGGGATTGGGAAATAAAATAAATAATTACTTCGGTGTGGTTCGCTAAACCCGACTAGTTTGGAAAACCATAATTTGGTTTGAAATGATATCCAAAGGAAGATTAAAGAATAAATTTAGAAGAATTTATCTTTGAAAAAATTAATGGGAACCTTTCCCTAAGAATGTGATTTTGTGAATAAAAGAATATTCTGAATTGGAATGAGGCGTATGTTGTGTTTGTGTAACACGTGTTTAATATATATACGCGGGTTATTCAGAAAGGCCGGGTTTATCCCATTCTGAATAACCGATTCGGCGATAAGTCGAAGATGAAGACGGTGGTCGAAGACCAGAAGTCTTCACATCGTTTGGGGGATTGCTGATGATCTTGATTGGGCTGTACACCCAAGATGAGGGAATCAGTTGGTGATCGTCCAGACGTACTTGGAGATGGATGGATATGCGAGGAAAGTGCCTCCGGTTTCGTTCAGACCCAGAACGAACTTGTAAATGGATTGTGTGTTTGACATTGGATTTTATTCTATGTTGATTGATCTCTATTAAATATACATCTGTTTGGCGGTGGAGAATTTATTCTCTTGCTTAACGTCCTTCTCCGAGACGTACGAGCTTAGAGGTTGTATATCGATGGACATCAGTCGCATGGAGTGAATTGCCAGTGTGGCACGCGTATGTGGCAATTGATCAAGGCTTCTGTTGAAATGCAAAGTCTTGTGGTTGATGATCAAAGCACGGCCTGTGTGGCGCAGCTTTGTGTATAGCGTGAATTCGCGAGTCTCACACCTCGGTATGAGTCAAAAACAGGATAGTGACTGCAGGGAGAGCACGACATTTCTTTCTAGCTAGTGGTGGTGTCAGTGCTTAAACTGGCTGACATTAATATACTTTTCACCCATGTGGTTGTTGGAATGCGAGGCGCCTCGGATATAGGTCTGTTAGGACCGGGAAACGTGTGCTCAGGAATAACTAATCCTCCAAAGTTAGGTGAGGACCGGCCCTGAAGATCCAAGGATCATAGTGGGGTCCTGAGACATTTGCTAGAGTGTCTCGAACGGAGAGGAGCTTGCCCCTTGCCTCGACTCATGACGGAAATCCAATTTCCAATACGTGATATTGCGGTTTTAATTGTAGAACTAGTATGGAGACATGATATATGGTACCCATGCCGCCTATGATTGATATTTATGATTAAAATTGTTTTGACACTATACACTTATAATAGTATCAAATGATTTGTTTTAAACGTACCAAGCATGTTTGGCTATTATAAGGGAAAACCCTACCCTCCGGCTTGCGTTGCATTGTGTGATGGGACCTGGGTCTTATAATAGCTTCATTTTTCCAAAGAGCATTGCGCTGTTTTGTTATTTGCACTAATATTCTTGGGAGGAAACCCGTTCCGTGTTATACGGCGTGGTCCCTTGAATTACTATCTTTAAAAATAAAGTTTTAAATAATTGTTTTAGTTCTCACACCAGTCACATGACTAACCTGGAGTTTATTGTTTTAACCTAAACTCTTGGTGCCCCTATTTTCCACACGGGCAACAAGTAGTTTTGGTTTTGCAGATTTATATTCACAGGGTCCTGATTTACAGCTGGAATGATGCTCGGGAAGCTCTGTATCCGTGTATCACTTTCAGTTGTGTTTTGTATATTTTCCGCTGCTATGTAATTTATTGTAATCTCTGATATTATTCGAATGTATTTTATTCATTTATACTCTGTATATTCTTGTATCTGATGGAATTGTTGTAATAACAATGAAATGTTCTTCCGTCTGCATTCTCTTGTGTGTTGTTCTCAACGCCATCCGGGTTTCCCTCACTGGGGAAATTCGGGTCGTGTCAGTATAAAGGCGCTAGAGACTTAGCGCCACAAGAACTCTAACCCGCTGAAGGATCGGGAGAGTATAAATGCGCTGGAGACTTAGCTCCACAAGAACTCTAACCCGTTGAAGGATCGGGAGAGTATAAAGGCGCTAGAGACTTAGCGCCACAAGAACTCTTACCCGCTGAAGGATCGGGAGATTATAAAGGTGCTAGAGACTTAGCGCCACAAGAACCATTACCCTGCTTAAAGATTGGGATAGTACAAATATAATCCTAATCGATTACCAATAAGCCCTGGCCAGGCACTATAATGACGATTGATTGGGGGCATATACGTGCACCACTACACATTTACTTAGAACGTGTATTTCTCGATGATTGTTTCGGTTACGATTAATAATTGTTACTTATGACTTTAATATTTAACTATGAATATTTCGGTTATGACCATTTAAACTCTGCTAACATGATGAATTTGCAGGAACGCAATGGCGCAAAAGAAATAGATCTTCATTTACTGAAAGCAGATTTACAAGAACGAGAAGCTAAACAAAAGTGAGGGCCACTCTCACGACTACATCTTTTGGCCAAAGGAAAGCCTAAAAGCTAAAATATTAGCTAATAAGTGCACTCTATTTACGCTTGGGAGATGACTTTGATTTCTTTTCCTTCTTCTGTTTCTCCAACTCCTCTTTATCAGTACCAGAGCGGTCACTTTTCTTCCTCTTCCTCTTATTAACAAGAGGCTGCGGGGGAGGACTGGAAGGTTGGGAGGTAAGTTCTGAAGTTATTTATTTGGAAGAGAATGTTATAACCAACCCCGTCTTGGGGTCGATTTCAGAAATAGGGGTCACGAACACAGGGTCTTGTTCCCCTTCTTAAGAACCAACTGCTTTTCTTTCCTAGCCTGTGCGTCAGCCAAGGTTTCACTATCCCCATCCTTGGCCTCGTCTATGATTTCAACCTCCTCTTCCTCATCTCCATGACCGCCATCTGTGTCATGCAAAGCCGCAATAATCTCAGCGTCTACAGGAGCGCAGGTGCCGGATTCCATGGGTGCTACCGTAACTCTCTCACTTCTTATGCCCTCGGTCTGCTTTGGAATCTCGGAAACTTCAATACCAGAACCCGGGGGGACATCAACTTTCTCTTCCATTGTCTTCTCCTCTGCACCTTTTTCGACCACTTTGGTACCTACACCATGAGAAGCAAAGGTTAGTGAATCAGGAGGAGATTTGGCCATGTCAGTTGTCTGTCCCATGAGACAATGACAAGTTACGATTGCTTTAATGAACTGCAGAGAGAATATGGAGATACCTTCAGCCGACTCATCTCCCAGATTTGTACTGGTGGTCTCGACGGTTGGAGGGGTTGGAGCCAAGGGGATCAATGGATCATCAGGGTTATATTCCTCAACTTCAGAGGTTTTGGGCTCCACCACCGAGCTCGAGCTTTCGCCAACTTTATCCTTGCCCTTGAGCCTACTCTTCTCCCTCTCGGTCTCCTCATGGATTAGGCGTCTACCTTTCTCCAAAGCCTCAGGTTCTTCACCTCTAAGAAAGGTCTGCATCAGCTGGTTTTCGTCGATCTTGTCGACCAGCAATCGCCGCTTCTCGCCTTCGACAATTGCATCCCATACATTGGCCAAAGTAACGTGATAGTACGGAATCCAAGAGATGTCTCGAGTCTTGATTACTTGACCAAAGAAGTCGAATAACAGCTCCTCAAAACCAGCTATATCTTTCTCTTTTTCGGCGAGCTTATCGGCAGCAGCTGTGGCCGACTCAAGAGCATTATTGACATTGCTTTCAGCGAGAGCCGCACGCTCCTCAGCTTAGGCAAGTTGATCATTTAAAACCTCCTTTTCCTTTTTGGCGAGAGCAACTTTTAAGCTCGCCCTCTCTTTCTCCCAGGCATCTTTTTCAGCAGCAAAGCATTCTTGTGCAGTCTTCAGTTCGGTATTAATTGCCCTGAGATCTTCCACTTCTTTCCTCAGGGCCACCCATTCCTGGCTGTTTAAGTCAAGCTCACTGCGAAAACGCTCCCTAGCACTCTCCAGCTCGGACCTGTAATTCTCTGCATCTCGCCGAGCTAAATCCAGTTGGGCCTATGCATCATCTAGTTCTTTTTTCCATTTTGCTCCTAGCCCTAGCTCATTATCAATCTTTACTCTGGCTCTGGCTGCTTCTGTCTCCAGCTGGCGGATGGCAGTAGAAAGTGTGGCAACATGCTTCTTCATTACCCCGTATTGTTTAGCCACATGGCACACATACCCTATCACCTCTGTGTCCCCATCCTCTGGGACCGGTTCAAGATCTGGGACAAACATCATCCTCTCAAAGAAAATATCAGGGAATTGCTTTCGCAAGCGCTCCAACCTAGCCATAATCTCAGAATTGGGGGCAACATCCTTTGCGGCAGTAGTATCCAAGCCTTGCTCACTAGAGGAAATAAGAGTTGTCTTCCCCTTCTCCACGATCTTGCTCTCATCTTTATTCTTGTCCTCTGGATCGGTGTGTTTTTAAGAAGACTGGGCGTGAGAAGGCGTACTTTTCGGAGGAGTCAAATCTTTAGGAAGTTGCTTACCCCCAGCTGGTGGCAATGGATGACTGTGTGACTTTCCATAACCTTCCTTCGATGGAGATCGAGATCATGTAGAATAAGGTTGATGAGAATCTCGGAGCCGACGACTATCCCTTCCTCGACTATCACTACGAGTATGCTCGGGATCTGGTAGGAGGCTTGGTGTGCCCTAGCAAAGGGAACGATAAGAATAAGACCATTTGCGAGACATTTTCCCTGCAAAAGAAACAAGTGCATGTTAAAACTATGAACCACAGTAGCAAAAGAGTGTTATGGTAAATGGTGCATGTGATTTGTGCATCCCGTGAAATCCACTTTTTAACGGACCAGGGCTCGGAGT
Source organism: Allium sativum (assembly GCA_030737875.1). Lineage (NCBI taxonomy): Eukaryota > Viridiplantae > Streptophyta > Magnoliopsida > Asparagales > Amaryllidaceae > Allium > Allium sativum. The sequence goes on from CM060916.1 coordinate 489,806,546, forward strand.
TAGGCTCGTTCGGATGACTTCTTTTTCTCCAACTGGGGCGCTCGTCTCTTCAAAGATGGGAAAAATTGGTTCCCCTCTGAAATCTTCCTAAGTATAAATATCATCTGGTAAAGGAATCTTATTTAATTCCCCGAGTATCTGTTCCTCCATTAGTTCATCTTGAGCGACAGACTCGACCGGTGATGTAGTTCTTAAGGGAGACTGCCCCTCAGAGGTCGGGACCTCCTTTGATTCGTCGGCTCGCCCCTCGTCTCCTTTGTATACGTTTAAATCCTCGTCATCCTGATTAATCATTGGCGAAGGACTCTTGCGAAGGGTAGTTGTCTTTACAGCTTGAGAAGTTCCTTCTCCTTCAGTCGGAGGTATATACTTGTAAGGTTTGTCGCCAGCTCCAAGTCCGAATCTTATGTCTAAAAGACGGTGTTTGTGAAGGTTCTCGTCGGTGATACATTTCTTAATCCTTAAGAAATTTGAGTTACTCTTGAGAAGGCGGGACATTCGGTCTTCGTATATCGATCCTTCCATTCTCTCAAAGTTGTGATCTGTGTGGAACAAAATGATTCGTTAGCAATGAAATTATGCATTCGAATTAAACGCGGGAAAGTTGAAAACATACTTGCTTGTAGCCACTTCCTCGTGCATATGGCTTGATGTTTTATATAGAACCAGTCAGATTTGACATCCCCTATATTACTATAACCATCTGTCACAACTTTTAAATTGGGAACTGATTCGAAGAAAGAGAAATTGGGAGGCCCTGCGGAACGATGTTAGAAGTGGTAATAGAACTTCAGATCTTTAAGGGTAAGTTTGGTCTGCAGAATCTCCATATAAGCAACGTACAGAGTATACAAAGCCGCATAGGCATTCGGGTGGAGTTGCATGGGGCCAATGTGTAACTGTCTTAAGAGATCAACAACAAGTGGAGGAAAAGGAGGAATAGCCCCTACCCAGCACATGAGTCGACTAACAGTCATGTAACTCTCTAGGGCAGAATGAGGTCTATCTTCGCTTTCTAGAGCTTTCACATCATCCCAGGGAATTCTGTGTCTTAAACATATCTTCTTAAGTTTTATACCGTCTAACTTAGAGGGTAAAGAATCGATGAACTTCTCTATTTCCTTAACACCCGGAATTTCATCAGGAGCTCGATCATCCTCATCTTCAAGGGACGTGCTCTCAGAAGTCGTTGACTCTATATCGGTGCCCGTCTCGTTATCAGGATCGGATTTTTCCTCATTTGAATCTGAGGGAAGCACATCAGGGTTATGATGTATTAATGTCTCTGATTCGGTACTTTCATTCGGTGTCTCAATCACTTGTTTATCTGACATAGCTGTGTTGGCGAATAAAAATTAGAACACAAGTTACTCGTTCCCCGTGTGTGTAAGTGCAAGTGTGTGTCTGTGCATACATTAAAGAAAAGAATGAAGTCAATTAGATAAGCAGATAATGGTTGTTGTATGCTATTAAGTTATGTTGTTGTTCAGTCCGGAAAGTTCATCTCGAAGGCTCTAACCTAACTGTCCATTGGCTTATCAGAGTTACATTGTATTTTTTAGTCAACATGTGTATCAGATCGTTCATCAGACTGGATCGTGAGATAGGATTTGGATCGTTATGTGTCGATGGTTCGTGAATAATGTTCTGGGTCGCGGAAAATCTCCGGATCGTGGAAGAGCTTTAGATCATGGAACACTGGAGCTCTTGATCCAATATGCTCTACCTGAACGGATCGTGATAGTCCCCCTACGATCCACTTTACTTCCTGTTTCCACGAACCAACGCCCCTCCATTCCCATGACCCGATCCGATAGTCAAGTTAACACTTCATCTTCATCCCTTCTCCCACCATCTCGCTATCACCACGAATCGAACCACGTCCCCACTCATGAATCAACCTGCCAAAACCTCTCGTTCAGATAACTCCCTCTTCCATCTACCAAAATATACATACTCTCTGAACCAAGAAACTGAAACCCATCTTCCTCTTCGACAAGCTTCCCTTCACCGTGACCTTAAGTTTGCACACTGCCATCGTCCTGATTGCCAGCGATGGCTTCAGTAGCTCGCGAAAAGTACAACGGAAAAAAACGATGGAGAAACAAAATTGCGTCGAGATCGACCGCAATTACCTTGTTTTATTGGATTAGGGAAAGTATTGATTCTTGGAAGTATGAATTAGGGTTTTGAGTTTGAGAAAGGAACAATAACAGTCGAAAGAAGGGAGAAGAAGAGGATGGAATGGGTGGGCTGGCTTATATAAGCAATGCGGAGACCCATCACATACCCTTTTTTGTTTTATTCGGAGCCAATAGGCCACGAGCAAGAGCCCGTACGCCTCGTGATATGGTCTGCTACGTTAGAATCTTATGGTTGAAACCAGAAGGCCCATCGTAGATCAAGGGGAGGCCCGCTCGATCGTTGACTCGTGATGGATGCTACGTGCGCGAACCACGATGAGGTTTAACGACTTGAACTCAAGAATAACAACCAAAAGGAAACCAGGAAAATATTTACAAAAGTGTAAAGGCTTACCTTACTAATTGTTAACAATCCACTCCAAAGTTCAGAAGATGAAGGTTGACTTGCGAACAAAGAAGTGATCAAAGATCCAGCTTGATAATTATATCAGTTAGGAGACGCGACCATTCGGAGCAGCACAATGCTACGAATGGATATATGCGACTGTTGATTCACATTATTTCGCGAAAGGTTCGTTTAGAAATTTCGAAGCATGTTCCATCCTTGATAAAACATACTTCGAGGGGGCAAAATGTTGGCTAGCTTTCCTGATCAAGCTACCAAGATTCACACACGAAGACAATATGAAGCTTCGTTCTTCAAATCCTTGGAAACTCGATCGTGATAGTCTCATCATCAGTGGTTCGTGGCCACCTTGTTGTCTCCGCCTCGCGATGCTCTGTCACGACCCGTTCGTAATGATCTCCCACGATCCATCCTCGCCAGCTCTCCACGACTCGATCTCAGGAACCATAGGATATTGACCACGACTTGGTCTACCACGATCCGGAAATGCAGTATCTAACGACACCTGTCTATAACCGTCATATTGACCATTTCTCCATCAAGCTATGAACCAGTCCGAGATCCTCGGGATTTGTGCCACGTATGACCACGATCCGCCTGCAGATATCACCTATAAATAGCCCAGAACTTGGCATTTTTCAGGATCTTTTTGGCAATTCTGAGCTCTGATTCCACCATTATCATATCTCCATTATTCCTATTCAGAGTTGTCTCGAATTTACTGAGTGAACCAACATTGTAAAAGTGAGGTTGAGAGATAAATCATTAATTGTACTCGAATCTTAAGTATAATCATAGATATAAAGTGGACGTAGGCTCGTTAATGCCGAACCACTATAAATCTCGTGTCTTTTCTGCTTTTCTTGCATTTTTTCTGATATTAATCTTTGCATAATTGAACAACTTGGGTGTTGGAGCAAATTTTGGGTCTAACATATTTGATAGTTAAATAACTGACTATTAAATCTGACCTAAAATGATTGTTGGTACGGAAAGACCGGGATCGAATTTATATTTGAAAACCATTCCGACCAACAAATACGAAAATGTTGAATGTATCAGATGCTGATCGAGACGGAGCATTCGAAGACCGTAGATCTTTATAAAACGGAAGATCTACTCAAAATCTCTGGGTTAGTGGCCAGTGCTATAATGTGCTTCTGTCGTGGTTGAAATTTATGGATTGCAAGGACTTCTTGCTACTGATCTATAGGATGATTCCTAGGATGTGGTAGGAGGGTGCCTTCGGTTTTTCCAGTCCTAGGGCAACTTGTATGGACGGATGTCTGACAGAGTATTTCCAAAAGGGTCATGTACGTTGATTTCTTCAAACGTAACATAGTTGGTGGCGGAGAGGGGGCACTTCTCCTAGCTTAACCACTGGAGTCTTTTTGTGGACGTCAATTTGTGATTTTCTGACGGATCTGACGATGTGGCATTCAAAGTGAATGGTGGCCAGATGTTCTGATGGTAAATTATAACCTCATACCTCATAACCAGGAAATGACAAAAATCGGGAAGGCAGCATGGCTATGTGGGTCGCCACTATTAGAGTATATTGTCACCATCTAGAGAATATTCATATGTGCTACTTCTTTTTGCTTCTATATCACCTGGGAACGGTTATGTTGCTAGCAACCGTAACTCGAGAGAAATGAGTGGTCAGTTATGTGTGGGCCGGGTTGCAAGATGTTCTTGTTGAACCTAGTGCATTCCCCTCTAGAGACACACTATCGGAAGGTGGTTCCATACCTTGTCATAGTTGGAAATCCAATCTCCTATAAGCACATGTGGTTTTGATTGTATACTATATATGTAGAGCGTGAGATGCAAGCATTCTGCTAGATTCTATTTATTTGTATTTAGAAACTATTATAATATCATGACAAGATATAGATTTCAAAAATGTTTTGGGTTATTGTAAGATAAAAACCGTCCGTGTTCATATGTGGATTGGTCTTATGATTATCCTTTTCTTTCAAAATGTTTTTTAACTTTAAAATCAAGTTGGACACTACTAATAATTTAGTGAGTTTTTCTCACGCTGGTTCACCAGATGACCTGTGCGTTTGTAATGCTCGGGTCAGAACCAGTTGGGTTAGACCGAGTTGTACAAGTTCAATGTAAGAAGATAAAATTTTCAAAAGATGAGCTAGAGGATTTCAGATGTATGATTCATTTAATTATTTCCGCTGTGTATTGTAAATAAGGACAGACTACTATAACTGTCCAAATATGTAAAATGCCCATGGTACTCTGATAAATGTATGTATTGTTTCAAGTTTTCCAATAAAGAATTATTTATGTCTTATATTTTATTCCGCTGTGATGTGAGACTATGTACTATTCTTCTTCTTCTTTCTTCTATTCTTAACTTTCTTTCTTTCTATTTCTCATCTTCTAATTTCTTTCTATTAGCTTTCGGATTTTCGAAACTTGAATTTGGACATGGAGTGTATTAGTGTCTGAATTCAAGAGTCAAAATTCCCGAGATGCTACAGTTGGTATCAGAGCAACGGTTTAAAATTGACCTTGGCTCTGTGGTATAACTCGATAGAGATTGGGTTAGTAATACCCTAAATTGAGTTTGAATGTGTGTATATATATGAGTGTGTTTTTGTATATTTTATAAAAAATATTTTATATTGTGTTATTTGATCGTTTCAATTTTGAACTGCTGACTGACACAATATTGTTTTGTAAAGAGGGTAAATGAAATAATTTTGCCCAAATAATATTTTTGTATAGAAAAGAAATAGTTTTCTAGAAAATTATATTGGTATGGGATTGTTTGATTTGCTTGAATGAAATTCAAATATGATTATTGAATTGAACTGGTTTAATACAACCAGAAGATAAAATAAATGATGTATGAAATAAAAATCAAAACTTGGATATAAAACGGAAGCTAAGGAAAATAAATTTCAATATAAATAAATGGATTGAAACTTGTGTGAAAGGTAAGTTAAAGTAGATTTGGATTGAAATTAAAACCGTATTAAACTAAAACGAATTTGGAAATCAATATGAAATGAAAACTCTTGAATCCAAGTTGAAATACCAATAAATTGAATATTGATAATCTAAATGGGACTCGATACATATAGTTGGAATGTGTCAAGTGTAGTAAGAAATAAATTGTAACAAATCTACTTTAAATATAAATGATTGAATATGGCTTAAAATATTTTCCAACTAAGTTGGATTGAACCTTGAACTCAAGTATAAATGTAAAATGGACTCATATATTGAAAATTTAACCTGAAACTTGAATTTTTTAATAGCAAAGGTATATGAACATGGTTGTTAACTATCGTGAGTTAAGCTAGAAAACCAATTAATGGATGAATTGGCAAATTGGAAGTAAAAAAGTTAAATTTTTATAATCAGTTAGGAATACAGGTGCATATGACTGAGCAGGTTTATGGGATGGAGGCAAGTGTGAAGATAATATGGGATGCCCGACAAAAAGGTACATGTTTAATTCAATAAGGGATTTTATGACCCTATTTGGCAATCCGCTTGGCTTTTTAATTTTCTTTTAGATTGGGGAAGGCCCAGAGAGGCATTTTGTAGTTGTACCGATCAGCCCTACAAAAAAGGGGGTGGCGAAATTTTTTGAAAATTTAGGGAGTTAGAAATTTTTTCAACAATTTTGAAATTTTTTGTTAAAAAAATTCAAACAAATTTAAGGATTAATGAGTGAGATTGGAAACTAGCAACTTGGTTAAGTAATAAGGATATTGAGGTGAGTGTCGAGTTGATTTCGAGAAGTTTACGAGATATAGCTGTTTTACCTACTTAGAAATTTCGGGGATGAAATTTTTTTAAGGGGAAAGGAATGTAACGTCCCATATTTTTATCGCTTAAGTTTTGGATATTTAATTTAGTTTAATCGTAACATAAATGGAATTTCATATTAAATAAACAAAGCTGAATGTAAATATATATATATATAAATAAATAAATGAGCTCGCAGCAGCGCGGTAGTTCGTAATATTTAGTTTTGAACTTCAATTGATTATACAGAATCCGTTATAAATCAGAATTCGTTGAAATAAGAAATATTTGAATCTATTGAACTATAATTTTGTAATAAAAGAGAAAAATCAGAATTTCGTATTTTATATTGAGAGTTATGGCCAAATCAAATTTTCTAATAGTCGCTATGGAATCGTTTATAAACCGTAACAATTTATTTAATAAAATATAAATCGATTTTAAATCAGTTTAATATTGGTTTAGCTGGAGAACGAAATATTGAGATTAAAATTCATATTAGTTTATTCTGGAATTTTTATGAATTCAATTTGTAAATATATATGATAATAATAATTTATTATCAATAGAATTTTTATATTTGAGCCGATTTATATTAAATCGAATTTAATGTTAAATCGTCAATTTAATTTAATATCTTCTCCATATTGTTAAACTAGGCCTTGGAACTCATTCTAGTGCGTTCAGAATAGCGGTATAACCCTAGGGATGCCTGTTGTTGTGTTCAAATAAGAATTCGAAAAAACGTGATATTTTAAATAGGGTAAAATCACGTCAGTTCAACCGAGAATAAAAATATATACTTCAGCAGATGCATCATCTCTTCCCAATACAGGCTAAATTTTTAGCTACAACTCTATTCCTTCTTGCCGAAGGAATTCTGAAACCTATCCTAGCTCCTGCCCCGTTCTTTCAAATCATGTATCACTCTTCTACCTCTCCCATAGGCCTAATGCTAACCTACTTGTACTATTTGAGTTCGACTTCATACTTATCCTTCTACGTTCACACTATATAAACCAAGCCAAGCTTCTGATTTCTCTCCACGGAGAAAACAAATTCAAGTCTCTGCCTCTTTTTATTTTTCCCCAGTTCATTTTATTTTTCCAATTAAGACAAAATCAATTCCACCGATTCCACTAAATCAAAATAAAAGGGAAATCAAAATCCAAAATCGCAATTCAAAATCACATAAATCCTAGATGCTGATGCACCCGCGTGTAAGAAGGATGAGTTGTCACCGTCGTGGGTTTATTCGAAGGTAGGTTTCTGTCTTGTTTTGAGGTATGCGAGTTGAAATAGATCTTTGCGATGTGGAAGGAGCGATGCGTGGAGGAATTGGAACTGTTGGATGAGTAGTTGGAGCTTGCGAATTTGATCTCTGTGATATTGATGGTTGCAAGGTGCGATGTTGAACGATGGCGAACTTGAGCAGTGCGGTCTATGTTTTGATGGCAGGGGATGCTGTGACCTCAGCTATCGTCCAACGTTGGGTTTTGTTGCGTAACAGTAATGGTAGAGCTCAGTCTTGTGAGGGATGAATGGATATTGATCTGGAGTGTGAAATAGGGGATGGACAGTGGAGTTTTGGTTGAGGGTTAAAGTGGGCATTTTGAATTCGACGGTGAAGTTTGGAAATTCAGTCTGTATGTTTTTCTGGGACGCTGGAGTGTGAATTTTTGGATCTGCAGTTGGATGTAATAGGGAAGTATGGTTCTGTCTTTCTTTTGGGATGTTGAATGCACTGTCATTTGAAGGAGGTATGAGGCTGAGGGATTTTCTGGTGAAGCAGCAGTCGGCAATAGTTGTAGATAATAGGAAGATGATGGTAGATTGTCAGTGAAGCATACAATAAAATGCCAGTGAGGATGGTGTAGTTGTTCGGCGATGTGTGAGGATATATTCATCGTTTAGTCGAGTAATTCGAAGACCATAAAGTATATTTTTACTAAATTTAAATATGTAGAAGAATTAATTAATTTATTCGTTATTAGTTAGTTTAAATTAAAAATCATTTAATCGTTATATAAAATTAATAATCGTACGAGTTGTCAGAACCATTTGAGACGAGTCGAGTCAATTCATAGACACTGATATGGAAATTTAATGGAATATGCAGCAAAGGAAAAATCAAGGTGAGTTAAACTCCCTTAGTTAAATTATTGGGAACTATTTTTAATAGTTCAAATTTATTTTATTGCTTGTTAGCTGATAAATTGATTGATATAAAGTGATAATATTATATAATAATACAACAACAACAAAACCATATATCCCAAACAAGTTGGGGTTGGCTAGATATGGAACCCAGAATTAAAATAAAATAAAATTAATAATGATGATAATAATATATATATAAAAAGGGTTTAAAATAACCAAGCAAATAAAAAGTCGTCCGATAAAGTTTTTTTTTTAAATAATAATAATAATAAGTAAAAATGTTCAATAAAAGTGAAATAAAATCTAAAATAGTAAATAAAAAGTAAAAAGGTTCAGTAAAGGTGAAAAAAAAAACACTATGGTTCTGGTACATGGATTGCCAATTTTCATGCACTCCTATCAACTACCAGCTCTTCCGATTAACTCCAGTTACTTAAATCTCTCTTTATTATCTCCTCCCATGTCATTTTAGGTCGACCTCTACCTCTCTTTGGGCCTTCGGCGCGACCTAGAATTCCAGCGCGTACAGGTGCATCGTATGGTCTACGTTGGATATGTCCAAACCATCTCAAGCGGTATTGGACTAACTTCTCTTCAATAGGTGCAACTCCAAGTTTTTCCCGAATATCCTCATTTCTAATCCGATCTCGTCTGGTATGCCCACAGCTCCAACGCAGCATTCGCTTCTCTGCTGTACTTATCTTCTGGACGTGTTGCCTCTTAGTAGGCCAACATTCTGCACCATATAACATTGCAGGTCTGATTGCTGTCCTATAGAACTTTCCTTTAAGCTTCTGAGGAATCTTCCGATCACAGAGAATGCCAGATGCTAGTCGCCATTTCACCCATCCTGCTTGAATTCTAAAACTAACATCCTTATCAATCTCTCCATCAAACTGCAACATAGATCCTAAATATCGAAACGATTCCTTCTTGGGTACTACTCTACCGGCCAGGGTAACATCTCCGTCGTCTGACCTGACACTGCTAAACTCACACTTCATATACTCTGTTTTAGTTCTGCTAAGCCTGAAACCCTTTGATTCCAAGGTCTCCCTCCACAACTCCAGTTGTCGATTAACCCCTATTCTACTTTCATCAATCAGCACAACATCATCGGCAAAGAGCATACACCAGGGAATCTCCCTTTGTATATCTTTTGTGATTTCATCCATCACTAATGCAAAAATATAGGGGCTCAAAGCCGAACCTTGATGTAACCCTATGTTAATTGGAAAGTCTCTGGTCTCACCATCGTATGCCCTAACACTAGTCACAACCCCCTCGTACATATCCTTAATAAGGGTAATATACTTTGATGGCACTCTCTTCCTTTCTAACGCCCACCACATAACCCTCCTCGGTACTCTGTCATAAGCTTTCTCCAGATCAATAAAAACCATGTGGAGATCTTTCTTTTGCTCCCTGTATCTCTCCATAAGTTGCCTAATCAAGAAAATCGCCTCAGTGGTTGACATTCCCGGCATAAAACCAAATTGATTCCTAGAGACACTTGTCAACCTCCTCAAACGCTGCTCACAAACTCTCTCCCAAAGCTTCATTGTATGACTCATAAGCTTAATTCCTCTACAGTTTGTGCAACTTTGAATATCTCCTTTATTCTTGAAGATTGGAACTAAAATGCTTCTCCTCCACTCATCTGGCATTTTGTTTGATTTGAAAATATTGGTGATTGGATATTCTCCGCAGTACCATTAGCTGATGCAAGCAGTACCATTAGCAGATGATTTCCCTATGCACCCCACAATATATATAGTGGATGACCTTCTATACCGCTATAACCTGCCTCGAAGTAGGATGGGTATTATTATTGTTGACTAACAACTGTGGATGCAGGAAAAACAGGTTGGAGGGATCCAACTGGATTTCTCAACATTTATTTATTGTTTTAACATATATGTTGTTATATGACATAGTTGATAACCTATACGACATGTTTGGATGTGTATTACCATTTGACCTTGATTTTTGATATTTGTGAATGTCAAATTAATAGATGAATTTTAAAATAGAATTTAAATGTATAAAAGTGTTTAAAGAGAATTTTATTTCAAATAGAATATTTATTTAGAAATCGAATTATAAATGGAATTGAACAGTAAAGATTTGTTTTTAACAAATAAGACGACAAATTGATTTTATAAACAATATTTATAAAGAAGTGAATTGTTATTAGAAAATTTAGAAATTATAATCTGAGTGTGAAGGTAAATGGAAATTGGGTTTGAAATCAGTATTGTTAATGGATTTAAATCTTCCAAGTTCAATGGAAATTATAAATTGGATTATATGAAATAATTCTATTATTAGAAGTTATATCGAGATTGAAACATGAAAGTTGATTTATGAAATCAAGTCTAGAATGGATTTGTATTGAAATTATTATTCGCAATTAAAGTGTAACAACCCGGAAAATCAGAACCAAATTAAAATTTTATTTTAAGAAATTTTAAATAGAAAACGAGCCGAAAATTAGAAATTCTATTATATAACAAAAAATATAATAATAATAATCATAAAAAGGTTAAACAATAAAAAGTTTACATTTTTATTGTAAAGAAGAAAATATGAAAAATGAACATTTGTTTAAATAGGAAAGTTGTTGTAACATAAAAAATCACATTTTTATGTAATAATGATTCATTAAAATAATTCATAGCTTGTTTAAATTGATGTAACATTTAAACCTTATTAAAAGATTTATGTATGCATGCATAATTTAAAAAGATTTTAGTTGAAATATGTTTTTAAATTTAAAATTACATTTTTAATGTAGAATGAGGCATTTAAAAGATTCTAGTTTGAAACATGCTAACACTAACAATGTCTTAGGAACTTTAATGACATTTATTAATTTATTGATTGAAAATAATGTGTAGGTTATAAATAGAATAAGTTTTGACAACATATATATATGTATATATAGGTATACAAATGTACATATCTTTGGCTGTCCTCTTAAATATTTCCCCTGTCAATTCAAATTTAACTTTTAGAAATTCCAAACGTAGACTACATGTTCATAAACAAATAGCATTAATCTAGCATTAATTTTTTCCATTTTATCCTCTCTCTCTCTTTCATTGTTATCTACTTTTGAAATTTGAATAGTAAAAGAATAAATAAATGTGTCATTATAGCATATAATAAAGGGGATGTAAGGAAACAAAAATGAGAAGTAAATATGCCACCTTAGCCTTATTCAGCAATTCATTTTTTTTAGCATATAACATACAAAATGTGAATGGGCCTTGAGGAATAAAAGGATAAAATAGTATTAATATATATATATATATATATATATATATACCTTAAAATTTACAAAACCTAAACCCTAATAAAACAGAGCCGCCGCCCCCTTATCTTCAATGGATGAAACGCAGCCATCTTCTTCCACTTCTATCTCCTCAATTTCTCAATGATTTTCAAAAACTCCAAACACAAGATCGAAAAGCTCGACGAAGGCTACAATATCAACAGTCATAATCATCTCTGGTTTCGAAATGAGTGAGAACTTCTACCATGAATACCTAGAAAGAAGACGACGGGTTTAAGAGGACGGTTAAGGAATTTTATTTTAATTAATTATTTAATTATTTAAATGAAGTCATTAGTATTTAGAATACCATATCTTGTACAAATGAAATCAGGATCTAACGAAACGAATTGTGCTGCGATCGTGGTGGAGAATTCTACAATATGGAACTGATTAAAGCTTAAATGGAGTACGTTCAAAATTCAGGAAATTTCAGATCTGAATTAAAAGCAATTGTGAGATTTCTGTTTTAATGAGTAATTAAACATTTAATTATTTATCTCCATTTATATTTATGAATATATGACTATAATCATATTTGTTATGTCATGTGTTTGGATATTGTTGTTTTGCAAATTTTGATGGTTTGGCATAAACATGTTTGTTTAGATCTATGTCCTACAATAAATTTTCCTATTTATTTAGATCTATTAACACCGATTTGATTAGATGTGGTTTTAAATAAGAATATTCATTTTTATTTGATTTATGATGTTATATCTTAACACCCAAGTCTAGTTGTTGTTACATGTGTTAATATGAAATTGACACCATAGTTTGACACCCAAATTTAGATGTTGTAACATGTATTCATATGAGAAGTTTACACCTTATGTAGACACCAAAATTAATGTTATTGCATAAATAAAATAAAATTTAGCGTTGTGTATTTTCATGAAAAGTGAATATAAATTTAGCGTTTTGTCATGTCATTAAAATGGAACATAAATTTAGTGTTATGTCAATTTATTAAAAACGATCATTATTTTTAGTGCCGTATTAATTTATTAAAAATAATCATATTTTCAGCGTCGTCAAGTTTCAGCTGAAAAATAATCATATTCTTAGTGTAGACATTAAACATGTAAAATAATCATATTTTTAGCGTCGTTAAGTTACATGTAAAATAATCATATTTTTAGCGTCGCTGTGAAACATGTAAAATAATCATATTTTTAGCGTCATTAAGTTACATATAAAATAATCATATTTTTAGCGTCGTCATGTTTCAATTGAAAAATAATCATATTCTTAGTGTAGACATTAAACATGTAAAATAATCATATTTTAGCGACGTTAAGTTACATGCAAAATAATCATATTTTTAGCGTCGTCATGTTTCAACTGAAAAATAATCATATTCTTAGCGTAGACATTAAACATGTATAATATTCAATTTTTTTAGCGTCGTTAAGTTACATGTAAAATAATCGTATTTTTAGCGTCGCTGTGAAACATGTAAAATAATCATATTTTTAGCGTCGTTAAGTTACATGTAAAATAATCATATTTTTAGCATCGTCACGTTTCAACTGAAAAATAATCATATTCTTAGTGTAAACATTAAACATGTAAAATAATCATATTTTTAGAGTCGTTAAGTTACATGTAAAATAATCATATTTTTAGCGTCGCTGTGAAACATGTAAAATAATCATATTTTTAGCATCGTTAAGTTACATGTAAAATAATCATAATTTTAGCGTCGTCATGTTTCAACTGAAAAATAATCATATTCTTAGTGTAGACATTAAACATGTAAAATAATCATATTTTTATCGTCGTTAAGTTACATGTAAAATAATCATATTTTTAGCGGCATCATGTTTCATGAAAAATGAACTTAATATTAGTGTCATTAAGTTTCATGGAAAACAAATATATATTTTTAAGTGTCATGTTAATGCATTAGAGATGAACATTATATTTTTAAGTGTCATGTTAATGCATTAGAAATGAATATTTTTAGTGTCATGTTATTGTTACCAAAAATGAACATATATTTATTATCACTTGGATTTTAGTAAAAAATTAGAAACATAATATTATGTTTTATTGTCAGTTAGAATTGCAATAAAAAGTTAGGAATATAAAGTTGCATTTTTTTATTTTTTTTTGCAAATTTAGTTGCAAACAAAACATTTTATTAAAAATTACATTTTTATTTGCATATTTAGATGCAAATAAATATCATAGAAAAAGATTTCCTTTTTATTTGCATATTTTAATGCAAATAAACATCGTTGAGAAAATTACATTTTTTTTCTTTTTGCATATTTAGATGTAAATAAACACTGTGGAAAAAGTTGCATTTTTGTTTGCAATTTTAGATGCAAACAAAACATTCAAATAAAAGTTGCATTTTTGTTTGCAATTTTTGATGCAAACAAAACATTAAAATAAAAGTTGCATTTTTGTTTGCAATTTTAGATGCAAACAAAACAATAAAATAAAAGTTGCATTTTTATTTGCATTTCTTGATGCAAATAGAACTTGAGTTAAAAAGTTTCATTTTTATTTGTATTTTAGATGTAAATAAAAACATAGAATAAAAAGTACATATTTTTTTCATTATAAACGTAAATGAAGCCATAAAATGAAAAGTTGCATGTTTATTTACATTGTAGATGTAAATAGAAGCTTAAATTAAAAAGTTAAATTTTTATTTACAATTTAGATGTGAATAAAAGAGTTGATTAAAAAGTTATATTTTTATTTACATTCTGGATATAAATAAATGAACAGATTAAAAAGTTACATAATTTATTTACATTTTAGATGTAAATAAAAGATAGAATTTAAAAGTTACTTTTTTTATTTACATTTTAGTTGTAATAAAAATGATAGAATGAAAGGTTGCATTTTTTGTTGTCAAATTAGAGGCAACAAAAAGTATAGAATTAAAAGTGACATTTTCATTGACATTTAGTTGAAATAAAAAGAATAGAATTGAAAGTTACATTTCTATTGTCATTTTAAAGACAATAAAAAGAATAGATTTTAATGTTATATTTTTATTGCCATTTTTTATGCATTAGAAAGAATTAGATATTAAATGAAATAGGTGAACAATAAAAATATACATCATTGTTTCGTATGTAGAAATCATTAAAATTTCTCATTGTTGAAATATTACACTTCCATTTACAAGTCATCCGACTTGTTTATGTGATTGGGACGATAATTTTTCACACATCGATCAAGTGCACAAAAATATATTATTCTTTGTTGGTTGAAACCCCACATGGGTGTTGGGACAACATTTGATATACACTAGCCCCAATATTTAATTAATTGTCAATCGATGGATTGACAGTCTGTGTTGAGCATTACTTATTTATTTATTTTAATGCTCACACAGTTATAATTCTCACTTTGGATGTGAATGTATTGCTTGATGATTGTTTATCATTATCGTTGAATATATGCAATGTGTGAAATCCATATAACTAAATTTATATGGTAATTGATTGAGTCACATCCCAATTCAGAGCATTTTTAATAAAATAATATTTTTTAAAATGAAAAACATCTTTATATAATGAATATTTTGAAGTAAAGAATTTTGTAAATAAAGAATATTTTAAAATAATATTCAGTGTAAATAAAACTATGATTTTCATGTCCCTTTTAGGCAAATATAAAAATATAAAATGTGAAGCCGAATTAAGTAGCAAACGTTATTTTAACCCGAACGGGTTTATCGATCGACTTATTTCATTTTAAAATAAATATAAAAAGAAGTGATTTATAAATCTAATATTTTGAAAATATAAATATTTTAATATGATAAAAATATATAATATTTGATTTTGCTTTAAAATTGAAAATAAAGATAAAAATCATTTTAAAATGAATTTATAAATATTTTATAAAATAGGTTTTAATAGAAATCGAAGATATATATTATATACATATATATATACATATATATTATATATATAATGGCCTGAATAGAACGCGCCGCACAGCGACTGTTCGCGAATTTCGACCATTAACTTCAAATTGACGTAACCGGAGATCCGACCGTCGGATTCTCCTAAAACTGGAACCGTTGGGTTCGTATTTAAAAGAGCTTTTCAATTAATATTAGAATTTTGAAATCTAATTGTTAAATTTGGAGATATGTCCAAATCAATTTTAGAAAAGGTCACTATAAGTGTAGCTCAATGACCGTTTATGGAAATCGACTACAAAGGCCTTAATAAAATTATTTAAAATAAAGAAAAATTATGTAAAATCATAATAAATGATTTAAAAATATTTTAAGATGAAAACTCAAATTTTGTAATGGTAAAATATATATCAAAATGAATTAGTTATTAACTAGAAAGATAATCCAATGTTTTAAAATAAATAAATTGGATTTTGGGTTATCGTGAATGGTATCTTAAATAACTCTATTCTTAAAACCCCGTGTAAAAAGAATAAATATTTTATTTAAGATTACTAGAGTTTCCAATTATGTTCAGTAATCGGAGTAGAATAAAATGTGAATTGGGTTTATCGTGAACTGTGTTTTAAACGACATTTGTTCTTTAACCCAATTAACAGTGAAAATATAATTTGGAATTTATAAATCTTTTATTAAGATTTAAATGTGAATATTTTACCAAAATAAAGTTTTCCAATTTAATACATTAAATTGGAATTGAATGGAGTTCGATTCGGTAATAATCGAGATGAGCTCCTGTAAATGAAGGCCGATACTATATATGGAATTTAAAGGGCTTTGCCGTTATTCCATTTGTATTATTAGTCTGATACGGGAATTTATAGCAATTATATACCGTTATGATTTCCGTGTAGATTCCATTTTGATGGAAGATGATTTTGGGTTTATCGTGAACTATGTTTTGATATGACATTAGTTCTTTTACCCAGTTAAAAATAAGATTAATTTCTTAAATTGGATTGATCATTGAGTAATGATTTTTTTTTATATTAAAACCCAATTTGAGTTTTAATGAACCTTTAAAAAGAAGATTAAAAGAATAACTTTAAAGGATTTATCTTTGATAGAATTAACGGGAATCTTTCCCTAAAATTGTGAATATTTTACTAAAAGAATATTTTGAATTGGAATGAGGCGTTGGATGTGTTTTTATAGCACTTGATTATAAACTACGCGAGTTATTCGAAAAGGCCGGGTTTAACCCATTCTGAATAATGAATACGACGACTAACAGTCGAAGAGATTGAAGACGGTGCAAGACCGACGATCTTCACATCGAATGGATGAGGACTACTGATGCCCGTGATTGGAGTAGCCACCTTGAAGGGGCTACAGTGGTAGTTGCCCGGACGGATTTTTTGATTGTTCGCATATGCGAGGAATTAAGTTCCTCCGGTTTCGTTCAGACCCAGAACGGACTTGTAAATGGATGGTATGTCCGACGTTGTATTCCTTTACATTGTATCCGTTGATTTCTACTAATATATATCTGTTTGGTAGCGGAGAATTTATTCTCTTGCTTAATACCCTTCTCTAAGACGGATGAGCTTAGAGGTTATATATTGGCAGAAATCAATGGTAATGGGGCATGCTAAGATGCATAGATCAAGGCTTTTGTTGAAAAGTATAGCCTTGTGGATGATGATCAAAGCACAGCTTTAATTAGCATAGCTTTGTGTAGCATTACTTCGCGAGCCTCACACCCTGGTAAGACTCTAAAACGGAGCGAGGGAACGCAAGGAGTGCACACGTTTCTTTCTACCTGGAAGTGGTGTCAGCGACTTACCAACCCTGACATTTTACTTATGTGGATGATGGAATTTTCGAGGCCTCAGATTTATCGGTCGCCAAGCCATATTATAGGTCCAATAGGACTGGGAAGCATGTGTTCAGGCATAACTAATCCAACCCATTGCACTATTGGGGGATTGGCCCTGCTGTATCCAAGGGTTCGCCAGTGTCCGAATCCTGAGACATTGCTAGAGTGTCTCGAATCGGTAAGGAGATCGTTCCTAGCCTTGACTCACGATGGAAATCCTACTTCCAATACGACATCATGCGGTTTTGATTGTATAACTAGTATGGTGACATAGTATATGGTAGTTATGCCGTCTATGATTGATACATTATGATTGAAATGTTTTTGAAACATATATACACTAATAATAATATCAAATCCGTTTTATCGTATCAAGCATCTTTTGACCATTATAATGTAAAACTCTATCCTCCGATTTGCGTTGCATTGTGTGATGGGACTTGAGTCTTATAATGGTTTCATTTTTCTAAAAAGCATTGCGTTGTTTAACGATTTACATTATTTTATGCACTGTCAATCCAATGGAGTAAACCCGTTCCGCGTTAGCGGCATGGTCCTGTGATTAGCCTTATTATTAGGTAAGTTAAGTTAGATTTCTCATACCAATCCCATAACTGACCCGTAGTTTGTTTCACTTGCAAACTCGGGTGCCCTCTTTTCCACACCGGCAGTCGAGTAGCTTGTTTTGCAGATATATTGAGCAGGATGCTGTATCGGAGCTTAAAGCTGTGCCCAGAGTATTGATAGACTTCCGCTGTATCAGTTTAGTTATTTCCGCTCCTTTGTATTAAGTTTATTGTAAATTATCTTCCGTTGTATTATTTTCAATGTACTCTGATATATTCTGTACTCTGATGTTATATTATCATGTTGTAATAAAAATCTTCTGTTGTTATTCTAATGTATTGTATCCCCAAAGTTAAAGTATTCGAAGATTTCCAATTTTTGGTTCAGACCTGTGTGGTTTATGGTCGATTCAAAAGGTGGGAATTTTCGGGTCTTTACATTTGGTATCAGAGCCCTGGTTAGCTCAAATCTTTGGGGTACAACTCATTAGAACTGAACAAAAGACTCATTTGAGGTAGGATTAGTAATATCCTATAAAAGAATGACTCGTTAGAGATGGGATCAGAGTATCGTAGAACGAGTGTGAAGAGTGTTATTTTTAAAATAAAAATGATAACAAATTTAGTTTTGAAATTTTTATCTTAAAATATGTATTTGGGATATTATTATATTTTAATTTGGACAATCGAGTATATAAAGATTTTAATATACGTCTGATCCACGTGTATACGAAGACTCAAATATACTGGGTAGATATAGAATCACACTTTAGTCGCCCGGAGATTATTCTGATGATGATGCATCATCATCGGTGTTTATGTTCGAGTTTCGAAAGTGGAATATCTATATATTTCCAATTGACTGGTATGAGAATCAAAACTTAATTAGAGTTTATTGCTGTAATTTGCACTAAAAATATGATTTTTGACTATTTAAAAAAGTTATATATTTAAAAAAGTTAATCACCTAATTGATTGCTGGTTGTGATGTTTGATAATTAGTTTAACTAATTAAAATGTTGGTATAATAATTAATTTAACCAATTTGAGAAAGAATGATAAATTTAGCTAAATCTAATTTAATATTGAACTAAATGGATAAGAAATAAAAATTTATTTGGTTAATTAAACAACTATTAGCTTCATTCCTTTTCAAGGATGAAAAGATTTTAAGTGGGGGAGATTGTAACAACCCGGAAAATCAGAACCAATTTAAAATTTTATTTTAATAAATTTTAAATAGAAAATGGATAGAAATTAGAAATTCTATTATATAAAAATATATAATAATAATAATAAAAAGGTTAAACAATGAAAAGTTTACATTTTATTGTAAAGAAGAAAATATGAAGAATGAACATTTGTTTAAGTAGGAAAGTTATTGTAACATAAAAATTCACATTTTTATGTAATAATGATTCATTAAAATGAATCATACCTTGTTTAAATTGATGTAACATTTAAACCTTAATAAAAAAATTATGTATGCATGCATAATTTAAAAATATTTTGGTTGAAATATGTTTTTACATTTAAAAATTACATTTTTAATGTAGAATGAGGCATTTAAAAGATTCTAGTTTGAAATATGTTAACACTAACAACGTCTTAGGAACTTTAATGACATTTATTAATTTATTGATTGAAAATAATGTGTAGGTTATAAATAGAACAAATTTTGACAATATATATATGTAGGTATATATATGTACATATCTTTGGTTGTCCTCTTAAATATTTCCCCTGTCAATTCAAATTTAACTTTAGAATTTCCAAACGTAAACCACATGTTCATAAACAAATAGCATTAATCTAGCATTAATTCTTTCCATTTTATCCTCTCTCTCTCTTTCATTGTTATCTACTTTTGAAATTTGAATAGTAAAAGAATAAATAAAGGTGTCATTATAGCATGTAATAAAGGGTATGTAAGGAAACATAAATGAGAAGTAAATATGCCACCTTAGCCTTATTCAGCAATTCATTTTTTTTAGCATATAACATACAAAATGTGAATGGGCCTTGAGGAATAAAATGATAAAATAGTATTAATATATATATACCTTAAAATTTACAAAACCTAAACCCTAATGAAACAGAGTCGGCGCCCCCTTATCTTCAATGGCTGAAACGCAGCCATCTTCTTCCACTTCTATCTCCCCAATTTCTCAATGATTTTCAAAAACTCCAAACACAAGATCGAAGAGCTCGACGAAGGCTACAATATCAACAGTCATAATCATCTCTGGTTTCGAAATGAGTGAGAACTTCTACCGTGAATACCTGGGAAGAAGACGAAGGGTTTAAGAGGATGGTTAAGGAATTTTATTTTAATAAGTTATTTAATTATTTAGATGAAGTCATTAGTATTTAAAATACCATATCTTGTACAAATGAAATCAGGATCTAACGAAACGAATTGCGTTGCGATCGTGGTGGAGAATTCTACAACATGGAACTGATTAAAGCTTAAATGGAGTACGTTCAAAATTCAGGAAATTTCAGATCTGAATTAAAAGCAATTGTGAGATTTCTGTTTTAATGAATAATTAAACATTTAATTATTTATCGCCATTTATATTCATGAATATATGATTATAATCATATTTGCGATGTCATGTGTTTGGATATTGTTGTTTTGCGAATTTTGATGGTTTGGCATATACATGTTTGTTTAGATCTATGTCCAACAATAAATTTTCCTATTTATTTAGATCTATTAACACCGATTTGATTTGATGTGGTTTTAAATAAGAATATTCATTTTTATTTGATTTATGACGTTATATGTTAACACCCAAGTCTAGTTGTTGTTACATGTGTTAATATGAAATTGACACCATAGTTTGACACCCAAATTTAGATGTTGTAATATGTATTCATACGAGAAGTTTACACCTTATGTAGACACTAAAATTAATGTTATTGCATAAATGAACTTAAATTTTGCGTTGTGTTTTTTTTCATGAAAAGTGAATATAAATTTAGCGTTGTGTCATGTCATTAAAAATGAACGTAAATTTAGTGTTATGTCAATTTATTAAAAACGAACGTTATTTTTAGTGCCGTATTAATTTATTAAAAATAATCATATTTTTAGCGTCGTCATGTTTCAATTGAAAAATAATCATATTCTTAGTGTAGGCATTAAACATGTAAAATAATCATATTTTTAGTGTCGTTAAGTTACATGTAAAATAATTATATTTTTAGTGTCGCTGTGAAACATGTAAAATAATCATATTTTTAACGTCGTTAAGTTACATGTAAAATAATCATATTTTTAGCGTCGTTAAGTTACATATAAAATAATCATATTTTTAGCGTCGTCATGTTTCAACGGAAAAATAATCATATTCTTAGTGTAGACATTAAACATGTAAAATAATCATATTTTTAGCGTTGTTAAGTTACATGTAAAATAATCATATTTTTAGCGTCGTCATGTGTCAACTGAAAAATAATCATATTCCTAGTGTAGACATTAAACATGTAAAATAATCATATTTTTAGCATCGTTAAGTTACATGTAAAATAATCATATTTTTAGCGTTGCTGTGAAACATGTAAAATAATCATATTTTTAGCGTCGTTAAGTTACATATAAAATAATCATACTTTTAGCATCGTCATGTTTCAACTGAAAAATAATCATATTCTTAATGTAGACATTAAACATGTAAAATAATCGTATTTTTAGTGTTGTAAAGTTATATGTAAAATAATCATATTTTTAGCGTCGCTGTGAAACATGTAAAATAATCATATTTTTAGCATCGTTATGTTACATGTAAAATAATCATATTTTTAGCGTCGTCATGTTTCAACTGAAAAATAATCATATTCTTAGTGTAGACATTAAACATGTAAAATAATCATATTTTTGGCGTCGTTAAGTTACATGTAAAATAATCATATTTTTAGCGGCGTCATGTTTCATGAAAAATGAACTTAATATTAGTGCCATTAAGTTTCATGGAAAACGAATATATATTTTTAAGTGTCATGTTAATGCATTAGAGATGAACATTATATTTTTAAGTGTCATGTTAATGCATTAGAAATGAATATTTTTAGTGTCTTGTTATTGTTACCAAAAATGAACATATATTTATTGTCACTTGGATTTCAGTAAAAAGTTAGAAACATGATATTATGTTTTATTGTCAATTAGAATTACAATAAAAAGTTAGGAATATGATGTTACATTTTATTTTATTTTGCAAATTTAGTTGCAAACAAAACATTTTATTCAAAATTACATTTTTATTTGCATATTTAGATGCAAATAAACATCATAGAAAAGATTTCCTTTTTATTTGCATATTTTAATGCAAATAAACACCGTAGAGAATTACATTTTTTTTCTTTTTGCATATTTAGATGCAAATAAACACTGTGGAAAAAGTTGCATTTTTGTTTGCAATTTTAGATGCAAACAAAACATTCAAATAAAAGTTGCATTTTTGTTTGCAATTTTAGAAGCAAACAAAACATTAAAATAAAAGTTGCATTTTTGTTTGCAATTTTAGATGCAAACAAAACATTAAAATAAAAGTAGCATTTTTATTTGCATGTCTTGATGCAAATAGAACTTGAATTAAAAAGTTACATTTTTATTTGTATTTTAGATGTAAATAAAAACATAGAATAAAAAGTACATTTTTTTTTCATTGTAAATGTAAATGAAGCCATAAAATGAAAAGTTGCATGTTTATTTACATTGTAGATGTAAATAAAAGCTTAAATTAAAAAGTTACATTTTTATTTACAATTTAGATGTGAATAAAAGAGTTGATTAAAAAGTTATATTTTTATTTACATTCTAGATGTAAATAAAAGAATAGATTAAAAAGTTACATTTTTTATTTACATTTTAGATGTAAATAAAAGATAGAATTTAAAAGTTACTTTTTTTTTATTTACATTTTAGTTGTAATAAAAATGATAAAATGAAAGGTTGCATTTTTTTATTGTCAAATTAGAGGCAATAAAAAGTATAGAATTAAAAGTGACATTTTGATTGACATTTAGTTGAAATAAAAAGAATAGAATTGAAAGTTACATTTCTATTGTCATTTTAAAGACAATAAAAAGAATAGATTTTAATATTATATTTTTATTGCCATTTTGTATGCATTAAAAAGAATTAGATATTAAATGAAATAGGTGAACAATAAAAATATACATCTTTGTTTCGTATGTAGGAATCATTAAAATTTCTCATTGTTGAAATATTACACTTCCATTTACAAGTCATCCGACTTGTTTATGTGATTGGAACGATAATTTTTCACACGTCTCCCAAGTGCACAATAATCTATTATTGTTTGTTGGTTGAAACCCCACACGGGTGTTGGGACGACATTCTACTTACACTAGCCCTAATATTTAATTAATTGTCAATCGATGGATTGACAGTCTGTGTTGAGCATTACTTATTTATTTATTTTAATGCTCACACAGTTATAATTCTCACTTTAGATGTGAATGTATTGCTTGATAATTGTTTATCATTATCGTTGAATATATGCAATGTGTGAAATCTATATAACTGAATTTATATTCTAATTGATTGAGTCATATCCCGATTCAGAGTATTTTTAATAAAATAATATTTTTAAAAATGAATAACATCTTTATATAAAGAATATTTTGAAGTAAAGAATTTTGTAAATAAAGAATATTTTAAAATTATGAATATTTTAAAATAATATTCAGTGTAAATAAACTTATGATTTTTATGTCCCTTTTAGGCAAATATAAAAATATGAAATGTGAAGCCGAATTCAGTAGCAAACGTTATTTTAACCCGAATGGGTTTATCGATCGATTTATTTCATTTTAAAATAAATATAAAAAGAAGTAATTTAAAAATCTAATATTTTGGAAATATAAATATTTTAATATGATAAAAATGTAGAATATTTGATTTTGCTTTAAAATTGAAAATAAAGATAAAAATCATTTTAAAATGAATTTATAAATATTTTATAAAATAAGTTTTAATAGAAATTGACGATATATATATATATATATATATATATATATATATATATATATATATATATATATATATATAATGGCCTGAATAGAACGCGCCGCGCAGCGACCGTTCGCGAATTTCTATCATTAACTTCAAATTGACGTAACAGGAGATCCGACCGTCAGATTCTCCTAAAACTGGAACCGTTGGGTTTGTATCGAAAACATCTTTTCAATGAATATAAGAGTTTGAAATCTAATGGTTAGATTTGGAGATATGTCCAGTTCAATTTTAGAAAATGTCGTTGTAAGTGCAGTTCGATGACCGTTTATGGAAATCGACTGCAAAGGCCTTAATAAAATTATTTAAAATATAAAAAAATTATGTAAAATCATAATAAATGATTTGAAAAGATTTTAAGATGAAAACTCAAATTTTGTAACGGTAAAATATATTTTTATCAAAATGAATTAGTTATTAACTAGAAAGATAATCCAATGTTTTAAAATAAATAAATTGGATTTTGGGTTACCGTGAATGGTGACACAAATAACTCTATTCTTAAAACTTCGTGTAAAAATAATAAATCTTTTATTTAAGATTAATAGAGTTTTCCAATTATGTAACGAACCGTTAATTTCAACATATTAAAAATATAAAATTTATTGAAGATGTAATGTTTTATGATTCTTAACGTGAATGTGGAATCTCAATTTCGCTATAAACACGGGTTTGAAATTTTTACGTACACTTAAATTTGTATGTTGTTTGAATGAATGTTTATAAATAGAATTTAAGTTAGTACTTGAAAACTTCAGTGCAAACCAGAAATATGAATTTGAGTTTCAAATATAAACTTAAAAATATGTAAGTTGTTTGATAGTGCAAAATTTAACATGATAAGTAAATTTAGAACCCGTTTAATGGAAAACAAATGTGAAATATATAATTTGTAAAATATTGATTTAAAAAAAAAAACCGAACGCATGTTCGTTTGATTAAAAGAAGTGTTTACACGTGTTTGAAAATGTCAGAGGAGAGATCACACGCGTATTACTCTCGCTACCTTCCTTCTTTTCCTTACCCATTATCCGTACATCGAAAAAAGGAAAAAACATTAGCCAAATTTCGTCCATGGCTTTTAACCCACGTTCCTTCCTCTCCAGTGATACACGCCTTCCTTTCAATTGTCTTAGAGGAAGGCAAAGAAATTTCAATAACAGGGATGCGCCTTCACTTTCTTCTGTCTCTTTCATTTCTTCTCAAATCGGAATTTCCACCTTGCAAATATCGAGATTGGGAGAATCTCGTTATCCACCGCACAGTCTTTCCTGTCACCGCCGGTTTCCACCAGATCTGGAGCCCCACATCGCGCTGCCTTCTAGTGAAGCCGCAGATCTCCATCTCCCAAAGAACGCATGTTCTTCCTTTCGAAAGAAAACTGGAATCGGAAAAAAAAAACTACTCATTGGGCAATCACCCTCTGCAACCATCGCAGTCGTATCGCCACCCGCGACAGTCGCCTACTCCGACACTCTTCTAGATGCACGACTACTTGGAGTTCCCACCAGCGCCAAATTTCCACTCGACATTTGCCTCCCTCAACTGTGAAAAGCCTGATTTGCTAGAGTTTGCCACCTACTCCAAAACGAAGGCGATCTTCCATCTCCACACTTACTGAGCATATCGTGGAAAGAAAAAGGACGGAGGTGGTGTTGTTCTTCTGACACCTGCTACGCGATACAGCACTCCAAGTGCTCGACAAAATGCCTGAAAGACTGTTGAATGAATGAAACTCACTGTTCTTGGCAGCGAGTTTAGATCTGGTCAAAGTCTTCGTATATGGGTCAATTTTTCTGACCTATTTGATTCACGCTAGTGAGTTTTCACTTTGATTCCTAATATATTCATTTGCATGTCATATTTATGAACATCGTTTTAATTCCCTTGATTAACTAATTTGAAAGGTCGGGTTTAATTGTCCAATTCGTCGAGAGTCAAATTGGAATGGATTCGTGCACCTCCAATGTCACGTTTTGTACATATATAAATATGTATATGTATACAAGTTCTTTGGATATATGTTCACCACAGGGCTATCAAGTCTTATCCTCACTTTCGTGTCAAATTTTGCATTTCATCTTCGAGCCAAGAAAGGTGAGTATCTACTCACTCACAGACTAATATTTTCATTAAGCGAATTAATGATTTGAAATGTTGAATGAAATGTTAGTTGCTCTAGAATTGTTTGCTTCGTGATTGTGCACGTGCGACACACACCGTTATTTCATATGACACAATATGGATGTATATTGATATGCTATGTTATTTTATCATTATGCAAGTCCCCCTTTAGATTAGAAAACATTTCGGGTTGAAATGATACATACCCGAACCCTTGTGTATTCGAATCAATTTGGGATGCGGGTTGAAATGATACATACCCGGGATTCGAATATTTTAAAGAACGGATTGAAATGATAAATATCCGTATCACTTGACCATATGATAGAAATTTTTATACGGACACCGTGGTCAATAAAATTATTTTAAATAATTTATCGACTTTGGCAAGTTGAAATCTTAAGGAATTTTTTCTATATATCATAAAGAAAAGTTGAAAGAAATTTTGTGCAAAGTTTCCTTGAATTTTTATAAAGGGATCTAATTTGTATGGAAATAAGTTTTAAAGAGGGTTTCAAGTTAACACTTAAACTTTTATCTATCTAGATGAATTTTTCATAACTTTATGTTTATGATATGATGAATTATGAATTGAATAGTTTAATGTAAAGGTTTGCAAAGACTTGATAAATGTTTCAAAGCTTATTTTAATATATGATTGTCAAATGAATTTTGTCACGTGAATGTAAGACGAATTTTGTTGGAATGAAAGTGTTTATGTTCAAGTATGAAGAATATGATTATCTAAATCATGGTGAATACGGGTTTAGTTAACAAGTTAGAATTTAATGGATCATATTTTGATTTACAACTAATGTTAAAGTTGTTTGGGGTTTATTATAAAAAATAAAATAAAAATGGACATGTAAATCCAAGGCAAACAATGATTGGAAAATCGTTAATCGTGAAGCATTGAATTTGAACTAAACAAAAGGGAAGTTGATCTAAAGATGAAATTTTGATGAGAAAGGAAATCGTGAATCTTGGATTTAGGTTGGATTGGATTAATATTTTTAATAGTACTATAATTTTTATAAAAGGCAAATTTTTCCGCATTACTTGATTTTTGTAAGTATTCTTTTATAAAATAAATTTGATTAATTTAACTATATACACTTTATAATAGTTTCTACTATATATACATATGCATATACATTATTCTCAAATTTAATACACCTATACTATTTTCAAAACTTAAATTTTCAAAAATTATTTTATAATCCGAATAAAAGCTATGTCCAATCCAGCCTAGTAATCCACAGGGTGAAATAAAGAGATTCAAGAAATAGCGATATTCCGAGGAAGTTGAAACTTTGAAACCAATGGTTGACAAAGGAATTTTTAATAGTAGAATTTGCAACCTTAGTCGAACCAATTATTTGAGGAATTGATTTTGGGGCAATATTCGAAATAAATTGATTTGCGGCACTCGAAATATGATTTCAAAGCTAATGATCACGGTGTGAAAAATGTAAACGTTTGGTTGTTAAAGAGACCGGAGTCGGCAAGTGGCGTACTCTCTGTCAGTACCGATACCACTTTAACAACTGTGTACATGATGACGTATCCGGAATGAAGCATGATGACTTGAAGAGGATTACTGGATTGAAGAAGGCGAACGATAACGAAATGGCCTTGACCTTCGGGTCATAATTGAAATGACTAAAACAGGAGCTATACCGTGACTAATTGAGGTAGCACCTTTGATCAGACGCACTTCTTCGATACCATTTCTATTACTATGTTGATGATTTGGGCGCCCTTTTTGATTATGGGAGTGTGTTCTGAGGTGGGCGGTAGTGGCTGCTACGCGTTACCACCGGTCCGGGAGTGCAACTGGTAGAATCCTACCCTGGGTATTGCCTCGAGTGCCTTGTCATATTTATCCTTATCGAGCCCCATACGATTTTGATTTAGTGTTGCTTTCTATGGAGTACCCTCTGATAACACCAGTACGGTGAATTTACGGTATTGTATAGACTGTTGATGCTTATAAACGGCGTAAGGGTAATATGGTAATCCCGCTTACGCTATTTTTTACTTATACTTTACTGAATAGACATTACCATAATAGCGTACTATTATATAGATATTAGTTTCGCGGATCCTTAGAGGATGGAAATCCCAAACATCCTTTAAGTTATTGTACATTTCAGTGGACACTTCATTTGAGTTAATTCACTTATATGAGACTGTTAGTCCTGACTCGAGTATTTTGGTTGTTTTATTTCTTGCAAAATGCCTGGGTCAGACCGTGTATTTCAGCTTGGAGATATATCTGTTAGAGCCTGAGATTTGTTTGAGATCCAGTCATCCATCTATTGTTATGCAGTTACCCGCAGTTCTGTCAGTGTATTCATATATCAGTATGATTCTGCATTCAGTCTTCCGCTATATCTGTATTCACTTATGTACTCTGATATGTAAATATTTAAATCTTGTTGTATAAATTTTATTTCCGCTGTGATATACTCTGTGTTATGTGTCTGTGATTCGGTGATGATTATATTTTAACTTCATAAGCAATAACAATCTGTTGTTTTGAACGGTTCGTGTTGGTTTAATTATCGACTCGAAGCGGTCAAAAATGCCAGGTCGTTACAAATTATGTTTAGTAATTGGAATAGAATGAAATGTGAATTGGGTTTATCGTGAACTGTGTATTAAACGACATTTGTTCTTTAACCCAATTAACTGTGAAAATATAATTTGAAATTTATAAATCTTTTATTAAGATTTAAATGTGAATATTTTTCCAGAATAAAGTTTTCCAATTTAATACATTAAATTGGAATTGAAAGGAGTTCAATTCGGTAATAATCGAGATGAGCTCCTGTAAATGAAGGTCGATACTATATATGGAATTTAAAGGGCTCTTCCGTTATTCCATTTATATTATTAGTCTGATACGGGATTTTATAGCAATTATATACCATTATGATTTCCGTGTAGATTCCATTTTGATGGAAGATGATTTTGGGTTTATCGTGAACTATGTTTTGATATGACATTAGTTCTTTTACCCAGTTAAAAATATGATTAATTTCTTAAATTGGATTGATCATTGAGTAATGTTTTTTTTTATATTAAAACCCAATTTGAGTTTTAATGAACCTTTAAAAAGATGATTAAAAGAATAACTTTAAAGGATTTATCTTTGATAGAATTAACGGGAACCTTTCCCTAAAATTGTGAATATTTTACTAAAAGAATATTCTGAATTGGAATGAGGCGTTGGATGTGTTTTTATGGCACTTGATTATAAACTACGCGAGTTATTCGGAAAGACTGGGGTTTACCCATTCTGAATAATGAATACGACGACTAACAGTCGAAGAGATTGAAGACGGTGCAAGACCGACGATCTTCACATCGAATGGATGAGGACTACTGATGCTCGTGATTGGAGTAGCTACCTTGAAGGGGCTACAGTGGTAGTTGTCTGGAGGGATTTGTTGATTGTTCAGATATGCGAGGAATTAAGTTCCTCCAGTTTTGTTCAGACCTAGAACGGACTTGTAAATGGATGGTACGTCTGACGTTGTATTCCTTTACATTGTATCTGTTGATTTCTACTAATATATATCTGTTTGGTAGCAGAGAATTTATTCTCTTGCTTAATACCCTTCTCTAAGTCGTATGAGCTTAGAGGTTATATATTGGCAAAAATCAATGGTAAGGATTGACAATGTGGCATGCTAAGATGCATAGATCAAGGCTTTTATTGAAAGGCAAAGCCTTGTGGATGATGATCAAAGCACAGTTTTAATTATCATAGCTTTGTGTAGCGTTACTTCGCGAGCCTCACACCTCGGTAAGAGTCTAAAACGGAGCGAGGGAACGCAGGGAGTGCACACGTTTCTTTCTAGCTAAAAGTGGTGTCAGCGACTTACCAGCCCTGACATTTTACTTATGTGGATGATGGAATTTTCGAGGCCTCGGATTTATCGGTCGCCAATGGTCGTATTATAAGTCCAATTGGACCGGGAAGCGTGTGTTCAGGCATAACTAATCCAACCCATTGCACTATTGGGGGACCGGCCCTGTTATATCCAAGTGTTCGCCAGCATTTGAATCCTAAGACATTGCTAGAGTGTCTCGAATCGGTAAGGAGATCGTTCCTAGCCTTGACTCACGATGGAAATCCAACTTCCAATACGACGTCATGCGGTTTTGATTGTATAACTAGTATGGCGACACAGTATATGGTAGCTATGCCGTCTATGATTGATACATTATGATTGAAATGTTTTTGAAACATATATAAATTAATAATAATATCAAATCCATTTTATCGTATCAAGCATCTTTTGACCATTATAAGGTAAAACTCTATCCTCCGTTTTGCATTGCATTGTGTGATGGGACTTGAGTCTTATAATGGTTTCATTTTTCTAAAAAGCATTGCGTTGTTTAACGATTTACGTTATTTTATGCACTGGCAATCCAACGGAGTAAACCCATTCCGCGTTAGCGGCGTGGTCCTGTGATTAGCCTTATTATTAGATAAGTTAAGTTAGATTTCTCATACCAGTCCCATGACTGACCCGTAGTTTGTTTCACTTGCAAACTCGGGTGCCCTCTTTTCCACACGGGCAGTCGAGTAGCTTGTTTTGCAGATATATTGAGCATGATGCTGGATCGGAGCTTAAAGCTATGTCCAGAGTATTGATAAACTTCCACTGTATCAGTTTAGTTATTTCCGCTCCTTCGTATTAAGTTTGTTATAAGTTATCTTCCGCTGTATTATTTTCAATGTACTCTGATATATTCTATACTCTGATGTTATATTATCATGTTGTAATAAAAGTCTGCTGCTGTTATTCTAATGTATTGTATCCCCAAAGTTAAAGTATTCGATGATTTCCAACTTTTGGTTAAGACCTGTGTGGTTTATGGTCGATTCAAAGGTTAGGAATTTTCTGGTCTTTACATAAAGTGAATAAGGCAAGTAATGTGAAAAATAGGAATTTGGAGAAGTAAGTTAGAAAAGGGTTTTGAAATTATAAATTCTAATTGAATAAAAAATAATTTGAATAATATAATATAGATAATATTAAAGAATTTTACGTACGATCTATAAATAATAACTATTGTTACTTGCAAATGATAGCGATATACAAATGTTTCAGAACTAAAGTTATAAATAGAATGGAATGAAGTTTTAAACACATACAAATATTTGTATAAATTATTTATAGATTAAATACTTGTTAAAACCTGGTTCACAATGTAAAATGGAATTTAGTTGGTTAATGAAAATATATCGTTATAAGAAAAATCTTGTTTCAATTTAGAAATAAATATTTAGCAAATGTTTTGCAAATCGAGCCCTTAAGGGAATATTTTATAAAGGTTGTAGCAATGTTTGTAAATGTTATTTATAAGTAAAATATTTAAATGGTTATAAATTTGAGATAAACATCTAAAATGGTTATTGATATTTAAAAATTCTATTTCGTTTAGAAATTAAGAAATGAAATTAATGGAATTAGAAACCGACTGGAGATTAATTGAGATGAACAGTTTTCTAAGTATCGGTCTGATGTTGGTATGGCCTTCGGGGTTGATATTTCAGAAGTTATTCACTTACTAGTTTACGGTTAGGGATTAATAACCAAGATGAGTAGTACATTCTAAAAGTATTTAAAATGAACGGTTTTGAATATTCTTGTACAAATATAGGAAGAGGAATGAATATTTTAGATTGTTTGGAAAATTGAGAAGTTTAATTAGCGAATGATTGATTAAAAGGCAAATATTGAGTCAATAAATTCAATTTTCTTTTATGGATGAATGGGTGTTTTTATTTGATAGTTAAATAACTGACTATCAAATATGTCCTAAAACAATTGCTGGTACGGAAAGATTGGGATCAAATTTATAATATAAAACCAATCTAACCAACAAATATGAAAACGTTTAATGTATCAGACGTTGATCGAGACGGAGCATTCGAAGATCATTGATCTTTATAAAATGGAAGTACTACTTAAAATCTCTAGTATAACGACCCGAACTCCCTCAATCTCCGAAGAGACGGAAGAAAGCCGGATTGAGTTGAGGACAAGACAAATCGGAACACAAAAAACAGAACATTTCATTGCTTATTACAACTATTTCATCAGAGTACAAGAATATAACAGAGTATGAATAAATATTATACAATGAAAAATATCAGAGATTTAAATTACAAAGCAGCCGAAAAATAATACATAACACAACTGAAAGAAATACATGGATACAGAGCTTTCCAAATATAGCTCCAGTTGTAAACCAGGATCCTTTAAAAATAAATCTGCAAAACCAAAACTACTAGCTGCTCATGTGGAAAATAGGGGGACCCAGAGTTTAGGTTAAAACAATAAATTCTAGGTCAGTCATGTGACTGGTGTGAGAACTAAAACAACTATTTAAAACTTTACTTTAAAATCAGGTAAATCAAGGGACCACGTTATATAACACGGAACGGGTTTACCTCCAAGAATACCAGTGCATAAAACAAACAGCGCAATGCTAATTAAAGAAAATGAAGCTATTATAAGACTCAAGTCCCATCACACAATGCAACGCAAGCCGGGGGATAGAGTTTTACCTTATAATAGCCAAAAAACGCTTGGTACGTTTAAAAACAAATCATTTGATACTATTATAAGTGCATAGTGTTAAAAACATCTTCAAATATGAATGTATCAATAATAGACGGCATGGGTATCATATATCTTTCGCCATACTAGTCCTACAATTAAAACCGCACGATGTCGTATTGGAAGTTGGATTTCCATCGTGAACCATGGCAAGGGATCGTCCTTACCGAATTCGAGACCCTCTAGCCCACGCCTCAGGCTCAGCCACAACTTCACCTTGGATCTTCAGGGCCGATCTACACTTACGTTAGTGGATTGGTAATTCCTAAACAATATGTGTCCCTGCCCTATGAGGCGTAAGTTTGGTCAATATGTCGACCATATCCATCCATCAGCCCCATAGTGACCGATATATCCGAGGTACCTCGCTATCCATCAAATAATATGCAATATCCACATGAGTAAAATGTCTGCGCTCCATACCATGACACTACTCCTAGCTAGAAGGAAATGCATGTTCTCCCTACAGTCCTCTCCCGTTTCTGGTTCATACTGGGGTGTGAGGCTCGCGAATTAATGTTATATACAAAGCTATGCTATTTAAAGCTGTGCTTTGATCATCAACCACAAGGCCCTGCTTTTCAACAAAAGCCTTGATCACATGCCACTCAGCATGCCACACTGCCACTCCATACCGTACCACCGATTTCTACCGATATATAACCTCTAAGCTCGTACGTCTTAAAGAAGGGTGTTAAGCAAGAGAATAAATTCTCTGCCACCAAACATATATATATTTAGCAGAGATCAACGAATACAGTATAAAGGAAAACAATGTCAGACATACTAGCCATTTTCAAGTCCGTTTTAGGTCTGAACGAAACCGTAGGCACGATATTCCTCGTCCCATATGTCCAATACAGGAGAGAGGTCCTCGCATATCTGGTCGATCTCCAAGTACGTCTGGACAATCACCACTTATTACCTTGTATTGGGATGCGTCCCAATCAAGACATCATTAATCATCCAAACGACGTGAAGATCTCCAGTCTCCAACCACAGTCTTCATCGTCGACTTTTCGTCGTATCAATTATTCAAAATGGGATAAACCCGGTCTTTCCGAATAACTCGTGTATCTTATAAACAAGTGCTGTAAAAACACAACATACGCCTCATTCCAATCCAGAATATTATTTTATTCAAATATTCACATCATTAGGGAAAGGTTCCCATTAATTTTATCAAAGATAAATTCTTTAAATTTATTCACTAATCTTCCTTTGGATATCAATTCAAACCAAATTAAGGTTTATCCAAACTAGCCGGGATTAGCGCACCTTTCCGAAGTAATCATTTGTTTTATTTCCCAATCCCAACCTATTCATCCCATGGAGCAAAACTGGTAATACTCCATATCTAACACCATGGTATTATCGGTAAATTTAATTACCATTTCACTTTCAATCTAATTAAAGATTTAACTATCGCCTAGAGTAAAACTGGGGGTACTCCATTCTCGATCATTTCCCAAATTTGATAATATAAATTATCACATTTCCATTTCAATCTAATTAAATATATTTTTACAACTACACTTGGTTTTAATCTTCAAAAATCGTTATATAATGATTATTCAGATTTAGGAAATAAATTCTGTCTTTAACTGGGTTAAAGAACTAATGTCATTTAAAACACAGTTCACGATAAACCCGAAATCACACTCCATTAATTATGGAATCTTCACGGAAAACAGATCAATGTATATAATCGATATAAACTTCCATATCCAACCAATTATATAAATGGAATAACGGCAAAGCCTTTTAAATTCCATATATAGTAACAGTCTTCCTGCACAGAAGTTCACTTCAATTATTACCAAATCAAATTCCATTCCATTCCAATTTATTTTATTAAATTGGAAAACTTTTCTTTGGAAAATCCCATTAAATCTTAATAGAAAGATTTATATATTCCAAATCACAATGCACTGTTAATCGGGTTAAAGAACGAATGTCGTTAAAACACAGTTCACAATAAACCCAATTCACATTCCATTTTATTCCAATTACTAAATATAAGTGGGAACTCTAATAATCTCAATTAAAAGACTTATTCTTTTCACACGGAGCTTTAATAACAGTGTTACTGAAGACACCATTCATGACAAACCCAAAATCCCATTTATTTATTCAATTCCAATTAAATATTAATTAATTGGAAAACTTCACTAAATCATAATTAAAAGATTATTCTTTTCTCAACTGGGTTTAAGAACATTGTTATTTAAGACACCGTTCACGACAAACCCAAAATCCAATTTAATATTAAATACAAGGCTCTGAATAGAAATTTTATCGGCTTATATTCAATATCAAATTCTGAAACTAACACATATCATATGTGGAATAACGATATATATCAATCATCCAAATTCCCATAACAATATCCGTATAACCATAGAATCCAATATCGAAATATTTCGATGATTATTTCCATTCCAATTTATTAATTGGAAAATTCTGGTTATTTTTAAAACCGTTTCAATCCAATTTATTTATTTAAAAATATTGGATTATTATTTCTAGTTAATACCTGCTTCATTTCGATAAAAATATATTTTTATCTTTATAAACATGGGTTTTTTTCATCCAAATTCTTTCTAAATCATTTATTATTATTTTACACAAATTATTAATATTTTTAACAATTTTATCAAGGCCTGTACATTAGGTTTCCAATAACGGCCACTAAACTGCACTTACAACGACCTTTTCCAAATTTGATTTGGACATAATTCCAAATCCAACCATTTGATTTGGACATAATCTTCAAAAATCATTATATAATGATTATTTAAATTTAGGAAATAAATTCTATCTTTAACTGGATTAAAGAACTAATGTCATTTAAAACACAGTTCACGATAAACCCAAAATCACATTCCATTAATTATGGAATCTTCACGGAAAACAGATCAATGTATATAATCGATATAAACTTCCATATCCAACCAATAATATAAATGGAATAACGGCAAAGCCTTTTCAATTCCATAAATAGTAACAGTCTTCCTCCACAGAAGTTCACTTCGATTATTACCAAACCGAATTCCATTCCATTCCAATTTATTTTATTAAATTGGAAAACTTTTCTTTGGAAAATCCCATTAAATATTAATGTAAAGATTTATATAATCCAAATCACATTTTACTGTTAATCGGGTTAAAGAACGAATGTCGTTAAAACACATTTCACAATAAACCCAATTTACATTCCATTTTATTCCAATTACTAAATATAAGTGGGAACTCTAATAATCTTAATTAAAATATTTATTCTTTTCACACGGAGTTTTAAGAACAGTGTTACTGAAGACACCATTCACAACAAACCCAAAATCCCATTCTTTTGTTCAATTCCAATTAAATATTAATTAATTGGAAAACTTCACTACTTCTTAATTAAAATATTATTCTTTTCTCAACAGGGTTTAAGAACAGTGTTATTTAAGACACCGTTCATGACAAACCCACAATCTAATTTAATATTAAAGACAAGGCTCTGAATAGAAATTTTATCAGCTTATATTCAATATCAAATTATGAAACTAACACATATCATATGGGGAATAACGATATATATCTATCTTCCAAATTCTCATAACAATATCCGTATAACCACAGAATCCAATATCAAAATATTCCGATGATTATTTCCATTCCAATTAATTCATTGGAAAATTTGGGTTATTTTTAAAACCATTTCAATCCAATTTATTTATTTAAAAATATTGGATTATTATTTCTAGTTAATAACTACTTCATTTCGATAAAAATATATTTTTATCTTTACAAACGTGAGTTTTTTCATCCAAATTCTTTCTAAATCATTTATTACGATTTTACATAAATTATTAATATTTTTAACAATTTTATCAAGCCCTGTACAGTATGTTTCCAATAACGGCCACTGAACTGCACTTACAACGACCTTTTCCAAATTTGATTTGGATATAATTCCAAATCCAACTGTTAGATTTCAAATCTATTATATTATTTGGAAGGCTCTTTTCGAGACGAACCCAATGGTTCTGGTTTTAGGAGAATCCGACGGTCGATTCTCCGGTAATGTCTATTCGAAGTCAATGGTCGAAATTCGCGAATGGTCGCGGCGTGTTCTATTCAAGCCATTAATATATATATATATATATAATATTATATATATTTCATCAATTTCCATTTAAAACGTATTTTATAAACTCGTTTATAAATTCATATCAAAATGACTTCAACTTCATTTCAATTTTCAAATCAAAATTGAATATTTCTTAATAAATTCGTTTTAAATTCATTTCAAAACGATTTTAACTTCATTTCAATTTTCAAATCAAATTTGAATATTCCTTTATAAATCCGTTTTAAATTCATTTCAAAACGATTTTAACTTCATTTAAATTTTCAAATCAAATTTGAATATTCCTTAATAAATCCATTTTAAATTCATTTCAAGATGATCTTAACTTCATTTCAATTTCTAAATCAAATTTGAATATTCCTTTATAAATCCGTTTTAAAACGATTTTAGCTTCATTTCAATTTTCAAATCAAATTTAAATATTTCTTATCATTTTAATATTAAAATGATAATATTTTCAAATGTCTGATTTTGATTATACATTGAATATTATTTAAAAATATTTGTTAATTTTGAATTGGTATCCGACTCAATCAATTACAATATAATTTCTGTTATATGGATTTCATACATCGCATGTATACAACGATAATGATAAATAATCATAAAAAAAATCATACAACATCCAGAGTGAATCTTACAACTATATAAGCATTAAAATAATTAAATAACGCTTATACAGTCTGTCAACCCATCGATTGACATACCACTAATTATTGGGATCAGTGTATGTCAACTATCATCCAAATACCCGTGTGGGGTTTCAATCAACAAACACAGATTTTATTTATGCAGTTGGTTGATGTGTAGAATTTATCATCCCAATCAATGTCAGTTAAATGTGTGTACATAAACAAATCGTCTGATTTGTAAATGAATATTTATTTCAACTCATGACTATTTTATATAATTTTATTACACATTAAAAATAATATTTTTAATGATTAAACATTTTATTCAATCACATGAACATTTTATATTCCATTTCACATCACAATCACAACACAATACAGTTCAAACAAACAACCATGATTTGTACAATAAATAGTGTCGGCAACTACTAAGCTCCGTCTGCACCCTAGTATATATTTAATTGTAAAATAATTAGAGTGAGAAGGAGTACTCACATTCGTTTCCACTTCTCCGTTCTTTTATTTCGGAATTTCGATTCTATTTGGATTTGAATTTGCCTGAAATTCTGATTTGCTTCAAATCACTTTAGTCAGTTCCATTTGTAGCTCTCATTTTTCTGATTCCAACGGATCTGAAATCACGTGATTCCGTGCTCGTATGAAAAAGTTATGAATTTGTATACTTTGAATACTAGTGAAATTAAACCAAAGTAATCAATTAACTAATTAATTATAATTAATTAACTAATTAATTATAATTAATCACCTAATTACTTTCAAAATGTCGGGCCTTCCTTTTCATCGTTTGAGGATCGATTTCCAGAAAAAGCTCGCTAGTTAGGGTTCGTTGTCGCCGCCAGTAGAAGTGCTCTGCCATCGATCAGAACCTAGCACACTAAAGCCCTCCGCGTCCGCCTCCTCCTCCCTCCATCTCGCCACGTCCTATCATCGCCTGCGCCAGGAAACCCGTGTCGAACTGGGTGACTTTGGACCCTAAAATCAAGCGATTTACCCAATGAAAAATAATCATACTCGTATGAAATTCAAGCACGCAGATATCTCTGCGGTCTTTGTTTTATAAATGTCTGAATTTAATGTGTGGATTGGACGAGATTAGTGGAGGAAATCAGAATGATTTCTGTCATTCATGGTGAGATGGCAGCGGCCTCATTAGTGAATTAGGGTTTTTCTAATTTTAGCATATTTATAGATTATATTTTATTATATTTAATTCCATTGTTTGCAATTTTTTGAATTTTAAAATTCTGAACTCTAAACGAACTCCAGCGACTATCGGCCCTAGCTAAATACCCCATTCTGGACACAATGGAATATGTTTCGTAAGCCAATTCTATCGTTTTGATTAGTTTTAATCAAAACTAAAATATAAATCAATTTATATTTAATTCAAACGTACATTTTAATTTACCGGGGCCACATATTGACTCTAAAAATTCAGAAAAATAAATTTAGCTATGTTTTGACGATGCGGTCCTAACAAAACTAACTTCATCAAATTTGGAGACCGTTTGAGAAATGGCCATTTTCTGGTCGATCCAATTCAAATTAAATTGAGCAAACACGTTTAAATTTACCACGCTCACATATTGATTCCAAAAATTATGAAATTTGGAATCTAGCAATAATTTGTCATTTCAGATCCAATAAAAGTGATTTCGTCGAAAACGGAGGTCGTTTGCAAAATGGCTATCTTAAGGGTTATATATTATATTAAATTCCATAGCGACTATTTTAAATTTTAAACTGGACATAACCTTCAATTCCTATTATGAAATTTATATTTTTCACAACCATTCGAAAGATATTATTAGACAGATTCAAATATTTCTTGTTTTACTGAAATTCGATTTATTTTGAATTCTATGCATTCAATTGAAATTTAAAATCAATTTTTCAAACTACTGGGCCATTTCAGGCTCGTTTTATAATTAAAATAAATTTATACGTTCTAGCTTCGATTTAAATAAATTTTTTAGTCATTATTATTTAAAATAAATCATTTTAAATATTCAAAATACATTAAAATAGCTAAAATAAAAAATTTAAATTGGTTCTGAAAATCCGGGTTGTTACTTCTGGTTTAGTGGCCAGAGATATACCGTGGTTCTGTCATGATTGAAATTTACGAATTGCAAGGACTTATCTCTACTGATCTAAAGGGTGATTCCTAGGATGTGGTAGGAGGGTGCCTTCGGTTTGTCCAGTCGCAGGGAAACTTGTACGGATGAATGTAAGACAGAGTATTTCCAAAAGGCTCACGTACGTTGATTTCATCAAACGTACCATAGTTGGTAGCGGAGAGGGGCACTTCTCCTAGCTTAACCACTAGAATATTTTTGTGGACTTCAATTAGTGATTTTCTGACGGATCTGACGATGAGGCATTCAAAGTGAATAGTGGCCAGATGTTCTGACGGTAAAGTATAATCTCAAGCCTCACAACCGGGAAATGACAAAAATCGGGCAGGCAACATGGCTATGTGGGTTTCCCCCATTAGAGTATATTGTCACCATCTAGAGAATATTCATATTTGTTACTTCTTTTCGTTTCTGTATCTCCCTGGAATGGTTATGTTTCTAGCAACCGCAATGCGACAATATATTCAATACACTCAAGAGAAATGAGTGGTCGGTCATGTGTGGGCCGGGTTGCAAAACGTTCTTGTTGAACCCAGTGTATTCCCCTCCAGAGATACACTATCGGAAGGTGGTTCCATACCTTCTCATAGTTGGAAATCCAATCTCCCATAAGCGCCTGTGGTTTAGATTGTACATTATATATATATATAGAGCATGAGATGCAAGTGTTCTGTTAGATTCTATTTATTTGTATTTAAACACTATTATAATCATGACAAGATATTGATTTCAAAAATTATTTGGTTTATCATAAGATAAAAACCGTTCGTGTTCATGTGTAGATTGGTCTTATGATTATCCTTTTTTCGAAATGATTTTTAACTTTAAAATCAAATTGGATGCTACTAATAATTTAGTGATTTTTATCATGTTGGTTCACCAGACTGACCTGTGCATTTGTAATGCTTGGTTAGACCAGTTAGGTCAGACCGAGTTGTACAGGTTCAGGGTAAGATGATATGAATTTTAGAAGACAAGCCGGAGGAGTTCAGGCGTATGATTCATTTAATTGTTTCCGCTGTGTATTGCAAATAAGGACAGACTGCTATAACTGTTCAGACATATTTAATGCCCATGGTACTCTGATAAATGTAAATATGGTTTCATGTTTTCCAATAAATATTTATTTCTGTATTATATTTTATTCCGCTGTGATGTGAGACTATGTATTATTGTTCTTCTTCTTTCTTCTGTTCTTAACTTTCTTTATATTTCCCATCTTTTAATTCTGTAACACCCCGAATTTGTACCGACAATAAAAGAGGATAAATTAAATAATAATTAATTTAATAATCAGAATCAGAGGAAAAGGACGGCACCATTGCGTCCGTCTCGAAATTCTGGTTAAGATATTCATTTGGTTTGCGTAAAACGGACAACGTATGATGAAATTATGAGGGTTTTAAGTTTGTATACACGCAGAAAAATTATATACATACGTATGAGTCAAAGATGAGTCAGAGCTGAGTTAGAATTCTACCCAGAACGGTTTGAATTTGAAAAATTCATCAGAGCGACAAAATTCCCGCTCTAGGGGGTCGACCCCCCTAGAGGGGTGTCGACCTAGTGGTCGACCTACCCACATGGGTGTCGACGCACTTAGTGCTGAGGCAGCAGTCGATTTTAGAGGGCTATGCAGCTATAAATACGTGCTCAAATCTCTTATTTTCTTCATTGGAAGTCATGGAGGCCATATGCTGCTGCAGTGCGAACTGAACCGTTTTTTACAACAACATACTTTGCAAATCAAATTCAGAAATTCTCTAAGCCTAACGCTGTGAGTTTCTAGTTGTTTTTAAGTTTAGATAAATGAAAGTAAATTGTGAAAGAATATGACTTGGATATGTTGTAAAGTATAATTCTATGCAAGTTTTAAATCATATACTATGTCAAGATAGATCTAATTCCCTAAATCTAATACAATTGTGATTACTCTATTATGTTGTCTATATGGATCTGAACTTGTAACTGTATCATGGTAAATGTACATCTATTGGATAATTGAAACATTGGCTAGATCTAGTTCTTTATGTAAATCACCTTTCACCTATCATATTGTGATTAGTTTAAATATGTTGTAAACTTGACATGTGAAGCCATTTGTAGATCTAAACATGTTGTTATGTCACCCTAATTATGCTAGATCTAAATAGTTGGACTAGATCTCATTATGTTGCTTTTACATAGTAGTTGCCACAAGTTCATTAGTTTTATGTCCACCTTATTGTGATGAAAATTACATGTCCACTCACCTTGTTATCATGTTAAGTTTATGTGTATGCCAAGACATGTTGAAAAACTATCATCCTTTGTCATATTCCCTTTTTTATTGTTGTGGCTGCCTAGATGCTGCCAAAATACGTGAGAATACGTTAGTTAAGAAACGAGGAAAAAGGGGTTTATAATTGGCATAATTTATGTAATATTGGACATACAATTCAAATAGGGAAACATAGAAATAATTACCTAAAATTACATAGGTAGATTTAGATAAAAATGGAATGTTTAGTAATTACGATTAGGAATTGTAATTGTAATTGTACTTATGACACGAAGTTAGGTTGCATTAGTGGCGAAAGTCTGCCCGGACTCGACCGGCATATCCAGTAGCCACTAATGCAGAACCTAATGTGGGAGGTCTAAGTACGTAAATATGAATCGGGCTATGACACGAGGTTAGGCCCAACTGTGGAATAAGTCTCGGACCCGATCGGCATATCCAACATCCACATGTTGTAGGCCTAATGTGGGAGGTCTAGCCCATTATAAAATCATAAATGGACATGGTAAAAGAATTGGACTACTTAACCTAATTTTAATATTGTATGATTATGAACTTAAGTTAGGGTTAAGTAAAATTGGATGGGTAGTAGGTGGGCTAAGTAAATTAGAGGGGGTGGGTAATATTTATATATAAGCCCACAAACTTAACCCAATAAGGTTATGTAATAAAGACACCTAGTGGTATACATAACCGGTAGATAATGTAATTAAATTATGCAATTAAAGACATCCTTTAGGGTAAGCATAACTGGTATAGGGCTATGTAATTAAAGACACCTAAGGGTATACATAGTCAGTGGAAAATCTGGTTGGGATACAGGACAAGGGGGAGAGCTTATATCATATTGTGTGGGAACCATTTCAGTCAGTTACCCAGAGTAGGTAACAAATAAAGAACTTCATACTAGGTGGAGAAGGGGCACGCTTACTGATTGATTGTAAGAGATCCAAACGAGACGGACGGTGTGGGCGGTGCAAACCGACCGGGGACATGTGCGTGCATGGGCCGGGCAGAAGGTGCTAAGATGACTGTGACACCAGTAGATATGGTTGTGCATATCTTGGGTTTCCACTTTAGGAAGTGATACCTTCTACTATGGGGCAACCACAGGATATCTACGGAGTAGGGAGCCGATCGATTAGGGTTGTGGTTAAGGTATACTTGGACGTATGCCCTAAGCCTACCAACTAATAGTGGAAGGGATCATCTCATTTCTGTTATACTAGTAATAGTG
Source organism: Allium sativum (assembly GCA_030737875.1). Taxonomy (NCBI): domain Eukaryota; kingdom Viridiplantae; phylum Streptophyta; class Magnoliopsida; order Asparagales; family Amaryllidaceae; genus Allium; species Allium sativum. Next base: position 489,849,977 of record CM060916.1, read on the forward strand.
CAGAGTAATCGTTAGTGAAGCACATACACCTTATCTTGCTTACCTTGTCACACCTTCCATTTATGTAGTAATCTCTCTCTTATCCACTTTATATTCCTATCATGTTGCTTTTAATTATCTACTGTCTAAAAGTAACTAGACTCGCCAGACTTTATGTCTGACCCTGTTATTTCTCCTTCTTTCTTCCGTTTCCCCCCAGGTTCTCAGGGAGAAACACTCAGACTTAATCAGGACTCAGATATCACCTTACTAGGAGCTACTTCTGAAGTATGGCTCAAGTTTTTGTCTCTATTATGGCTTAATTCTTTTAATTGGGGAAAATTTTGTTTTTCATATTCTTATGTACTCTGATGATGCAAGACAGAAGTTATTTTATTGTAATGGTTTTTGTGACTTATGAAATTATGGACCACGGTATTATGCTTTATAGTTAAAATAAAGATTTAAATTTTCCACTGCTGCCTTATTTATATCTGTCTTATAACTATTCTGTGTCTGTTTACCTATAGCGCTTCACAAAACTTAATGCATTCCCTTAGTGAGTGACATTAACAGATGTGGGGTGTCACACTTTGTATCAGAGCTGAAGGTTACCAGATTATATAAAAGTTTTTGGAAATTATTTTTAGAAAGGTTTTAAAAGAAAAGCATTTTCAAAAGAAAAGTCTGTTTTGAAAAACATTCCCCAAAAAGCCATATGTAGCATCCTTCGGTCCTTTATCTAAATTTCTTCCTTTTCCCTTTTTTTCAGCATGTCTGGGGAACAAAACATCCCTAATATCCCAGAGGGCATCACAATACCCGGATGGTTCCATAGGTATTTTTAGGCCACGGCGTCGGCCGAAGGCCAAAGAGACGTTCCTCCCCTAGCTGCATGATCGACGCTAGTCTATGAATTAGAAAAGCGCGACATTTAAATTAAATTTCTGCAAGCGTACAGTTCGTGTAGCAAACAGGTCGAACACAGGGAGGAAAGTTAAACTTTTATTATTTATATGTTTCGTGGGCGTGTTAGACAGAACTTTGGGGGTTGTTTTCAATGTTGTTGAAATAATGTTATTGAAACTGCTACAAATCTGAATCTAATCAGACGTATATCAAATTCAACAACAGGAAAGAAAATAACAAGTACTAGCAAAAACAACAAAAGTAAATAATAACTGGAACAATAACAGAGAATTAAAAATAGAGTTGCTGTTGAAACTAATCAAACAGTCAACACTAGTATGCAGTAACAAAGACAATAACAATATGTGTTCTACCGAATCTAATCGTGTAGATACACAAATTGTTTTAAAAAAAAAGTAAATAACTAGAACAAGAAAATTTTATTAAACTAATGGCAGTACAGAATTATCAGATGCTTTTTACAATGGTTACAATCACATATTTATAGATGAGAAGGGGAAAACCCTAACTAGATCTATGAATAAATGGCCCTCCTTATTCATGAATATTTCTTGCCTTCCTTGACCACCTGATTGGAGAAAATCTGGGCATATCATGGAAAATATTTTCCATATCTTTCAATTTTCCCATGTGGCTTGATTGATAGAAGATTGCATCTAATTAACTCTTCCAAACAAGGACGCTTATCAGACTCCAAAGGCAATATAAGATAAAATCTTCAAAATTGGTTTTTCTTCTTGGTAGCAATTCAATCAGAAATTCTTCTAATTGAAATTGAATGATTTGAATTTACTTCCATGATGAGAATATGGCTATTGCTGAGATGTTAATTGGTGCACATCATAAATACATACACATGAATATGTGTATGTATATATATAACATAACACTAAACCAGATATTTCTCAAAGCAAAGGAGCCAGTGTGAACGCGCTCCGTTTCTTTGGCAAAAAGTGAGCTTGACGGGGTTCGAACTCAGGTCTCTCAGCACCAATTCCTATGCCTTTACCAGTGAGCTACTACTTCTTTTGCAATTGAAATGAATTTGATGTGAGGAAGTAGCTCTTTCTTGTAGTTGGCCTTTGATTTGAATTGAAGGAGGCATTTCTTGACATCCTGTAAAAACATGCAAAAGTAACCAAAGTATCATTTATTTATTTACAAAAGATAAAGCATAAGAGTAATAAAATAAACACTTTTCAGTGTCAATCAAATACCCCCACACTTATCTTTTACTCGTCCTCGAGTAAAACAAAAAAAATGAAAAACTAACTAGATAGGTCGCACTTTCGTAGGAAACACGATTGCATTGAGCGTATGCAACAAGCCGTTAAACCTCTAGGTGTCCCTAGTAGGACGAGTGGTGTCTCGTGAGGGTTTTCAGCGGATACTACCCACAAAATCCAAATGCAGTATGTTATAATTCTAATGAAACTACATGAATGCAATGGACATATGCAACTAAAAACGAAAAATGAAAACACGACTTGTTTCATGAAAGTGGTACAACAAATTAAGTTAATAATTTCTAATCAGTTGATTTTATTTTAGATACCTCGACTTGTCACAAATTTTCAATATAAATCAAGTTTTCAAATGTTAAATTCCAGTTTGGCCAGTTAGTTCGGTCGATAACATAGTGCAGCCATGAAATAAATTCTTAGTTTGTTTGGCACAGTTTGCAAAGTGGTATTCTAATTTTCTCATGTATGGCTAGTCAAATCAATAAGGTCAAGAAGTGTTTGGGTATCATCGCTTATTCTTTATTCTATAAAATTTTAAGATTTATGATTAAGTACATACACCTAAAAAGACCAAGGTTTACCACCCATGCACTGCCTCGCGGACTAACGGAGAGTGGGTAAAGAGCTTGGCGGATTGTGCAGGCCGACTTTGACTTTGTCAACAACGTGTCGGTAATCCTTAGGTGTCCAATCCCATAAAATGAGACCAAGATATTCCAACTTTGACTTTGTCAACAACGTGTCGGATAGAGCTTGGCGGGTTTGCACACCAACGCTCGATATACAAGCAATGTTGGATACCCTTGGAATACTATTATTATTATTATCGAAAATATAAGCACAAAAGAGAGTTATGCGAATTCAACTTAACACAACTTAGTTTTAAAGATTTGAAAAGCCAATATAAGTATTTTAAGTCCTCCACTTATTCTAACAAAGTCTACAATATAGAATAGATTTCATGGCCATCACCTAAGAATCTCCTTATGTACCGGTTACACTATTATCCCTCAAAATTAAACTTTTCATTATATTTCCTATTCGATCTAAGTTTAGAGAGAAAAATACTATCAACTGGCTAAAAATTGTAAACTTATTTTGTTGTATCACTTGAAAATGAGTCGTAAAAAAAAAATGGCATGTTAAAAAAAAATGGCATGTTACTACGGTCTAAAATGTATGATGGTCCTATTTAAATGGCTGAAAATAAAAAGAAATAAAAACAAAGAAAAATTGAAAATGGATGAAATGCAGACTCCCCCCCCACACTTGATTGAGACAGTGTCCTAACTGTCTAAAGCAGAAAACAAGAATAAAATAAAAAAAAATGAAAATAAAAGAAAAAGAACGTGTACCACCTGATTTCATGGTGGATGATCATGCAGATCGATAGAGTCGTCTTCGTCATATTGCTCGAATTCCAAAAATGGTTTCAGTCGTTGACCGTTTACTTTGAAGACTTTTCCATCTCTAGGATTTTCAATTTCAACCGCTCCATGAGGGTATACTGTTTTCACGACATAAGGTCCAGTCCATCGAGATCTGAGTTTTCCTGGAAACAAGTGAAGTCTAGAGTCGTATAAAAGAACTTTTTGACCTACGTTGAATTCCTTACGAAGTATGTTTTTGTCGTGTTGGGCTTTGGTTCTTTCTTTGTAGATTTTCGCATTTTCATACGCCTCATTTCTTAATTCCTCCAATTCAGAAATTTGTAACTTCCTATGTGAGCCGGCCTTTTCTAAGTCAAAGTTCAAAAATTTTATGGCCCAAAGAGCACGATGCTCTAATTCAAGAGGTAAGTGACAGGCCTTTCCAAAGACTAATCGATATGGTGACATCCCTAGATTGGTTTTATAAGCAGTGCGAAAAGCCCAAAGTGCATCAATCAGTTTTACGGACCAATCTTTTCTGTTGGAATTCACGGTTTTCTCAAGAATTTGTTTGATTTGTCTATTGGAAACTTCTACTTGCCCACTTGTTTGTGGATGGTAGGGGGTCGACAGCTTGTGTGTGATTGAGTATTTCTTGAGCAAGGACTCAAAAGCACGATTACAGAAGTGAGTGCCATTATCGCTAATGATAGCTCGAGGTGTACCAAAGCGCGAAAAGATGTTTTCTTTGAGGAATTTGACAACAACCTTGTTGTCGTTGGTTTTGGTCGGAATGGCTTCAACCCATTTTGAGACATAATCTACCGCAAGTAAGATGTAAAGATTCCCAAATGAATTAGGGAATGGTCCCATGAAATCGATGCCCCAAACATCGAATAACTCAATCACTAGAATGGGGTTGAGAGGCATCATGTTTCGCTTAGAGATTCGACCCGTTCTTTGACATCGCTCACATTTAGAGCAAAATTCGAAAGCGTCACGGAAGAGTGTGGGCCAATAAAAACCACTTTGCAAAACCTTTGCAGCAGTTTTTCTTGCACCAAAATGACCGCCACAAGCATGGTCATGTGAGAAGGAGAGAATACTTTGGTGTTCATGATCGGGCACACACCTTCGAATGATTTGGTCTGGACAGTATTTAAAAAGATATGGGTCATCCCAATAGAAGTTTCGAACTTTTGAGAGAAATTTTTGTTTATCTTGTTTCGACCATTCAGCGGGCATTTGTTGTGTGACAAGATAATTCACAATGTCAGCGTACCAAGGGGTGTTAGAGATCGAAAGGAGTTGTTCGTCAGGAAAACAGTCGTCGATTTGAGTGTCGTTATCATTTTCGTGCACAATTCGAGAGTGATGATCAGCTACGACATTTTCAGAACCCTTTTTATCTCGTATTTCTATATCGAATTCTTGAAGAAGAAGGATCCAACGAATCAAGCGGGCCTTGGCATCCTTTTTAGAAAGCAAATATCGTAGGGCAGCATGGTCAGTGTAAACTATGACTTTGGATCCTATGAGATATGGTCTGAATTTCTCAAGAGCGAAAACAACTGCCAAAAATTCCTTTTCAGTAGTTGAGTAATTCAATTGGGCCTCGTTTAAGGTTTTGCTAGCGTAGTAAATGACTCGAGGGAGTTTATCGATACGCTGACCCAAGATGGCTCCAATTGCAAAGTCAGAAGCGTCGCACATAAGTTCAAAGGGTTGAGTCCAATCAGGAGGTTGAATGATGGGAGTTGTGGTCAAGAGTGATTTAAGAGTTTCAAAAGATGTTTGGCAATCAGTGGAAAATTCAAACTTTATGTCTTTAGCAAGTAAATTCGAGAGAGGTTTTGAAATCTTTGAGAAATCTTTAATGAATCTTCTATAGAATCCTGCATGGCCAAGAAATGAGCGAACATCTTTGACAGACTTAGGAGGAGGTAAATTAGCAATCAAATCGATTTTGGATTTATCGACTTCTAAGCCATCTTTGGAGACGACATGACCTAGAACTATCCCCCTTTTCACCATAAAGTGACATTTTTCCCAATTAAGCACGAGTGATTTCTCCTTACAACGCTTAAGGACGAGTTCTAGATGAGTGAGACATTGGGAAAAAGATGATCCATATATTGAAAAATCGTCCATGAATATTTCCAAGAATTCTTCCACCATATCAGAGAAAATACTCATCATACACCTTTGGAAAGTCGCGGGGGCATTACAAAGACCGAAAGGCATGCGACGATAAGCAAAGGTTCCAAAGGGACAAGTAAAGGTGGTCTTATGTTGATCTTCCAAAGCAACGGGAATTTGGTTATAGCCAGAGTATCCATCGAGAAAACAGTAGTACTCATGTCCTGCTAAACGTTCGAGCATTTGGTCAATAAAAGGTAAGGGAAAATGGTCTTTTCGTGTGGCTGAGTTGAGCTTTCGATAGTCGATGCACACACGCCATTTGGTTTTGATTTTTGTTGGGACGAGTTCATTACTGTCGTTTTTGATCACTGTGACTCCTGACTTCTTTGGTACAACTTGTACCGGACTCACCCAAGTACTGTCAGAGATGGGATAGATGATGTTATTGTCTAGACATTTGATTATCTCCTCCTTGACCACTTCTCTCATGTTTGGGTTTAATCGCCTTTGAACTTCACGGGTGGGCTTAGCCTCATCAACTAAATGTATGCGATGTTCCACAATTGATGGGCTAATTCCTTTTATATCGCTAATTTCCCACCCCAAGGCGTCTTTATTTTCCCGCAAGGTATCCAAAAGTTTTTCTTCTTGGTCCTCGGTAAGATCGGAGGCCAAGATTACGGGAAAAGTTTTTGAAGGGTCTAGGTAGGCATACTTAAGGTCTGGTGGCAAGGGTTTGAGGTCTAACTTAGGAAGTTCTTGTGTATCAACATTGGTCAACATTCCTAGGTTAGATTCAGGTGACGAAGTGTCGGAGTCAAGAATTTTGTTTAGTTCAGAAATGTATTCGAGTTCATCGAAATCAGAGTCGAAATGGTCAAGACACATTTTCAAGGCTTCAGAAGTGTCACTAGAGGTTTCATCAACTGTGGTTTGAATCATGTCAATTTCATCGATCTCAAAATCCCTAGGTTGTTTGTTGAGATTAAAGATGTTTAGCTCAATGGTTAGGTGCCCGAAGGAAAGTCGAAGCTGACTATTCCTACAATTAATGACAGCATTAGAGGTTGCTAAGAAAGGGCGTCCTAAGATCAATGGTATTTGAACGTTGGGATTTGAGACAGGCTCTATTTCTAGAACTATAAAATCGACAGGGAAGTAAAACTGCTCGATTTGTATCAAGACGTCTTCGATAATTCCCAATGGCTTTTTGACAGATCGATCGGCTAGTTGAAGTGTGATGTTTGTTGGTTTAATCTCCCCTAGTCCAAGTTGACGATAGACAGTATAAGGGAGAAGGTTGACACTGGCACCAAGGTCGAGTAGAGCACGAGAGATGTGGGTGTTTCCTATTTTACAATCAATCGTAGGGCAGCCAGGGTCTTTGTACTTGACTGGGGCAAGATTCGAAAGAACAGAGCTTGTATTTGCAGTTAGAAAGGCAGTTTTTGGGACATTGGTCGCACGTTTTTGTGTGCACAATTCCTTAAGACACTTAGCATATTGAGGAATTTGTTCAATGGTGTCTAAAAGAGGAATGTTCACACGGACTTGTTTGAAAATTTCCAGAATTTTATCGAGATTTGCCGCTTTCTTCTTATTATTGAGCCTATGGGGAAAAGGAGCTACTGGTCTTTCGATTCTGGGATGAGTTTCATCATTCGAAGAAGAAGGTGGTAGGGGTGTAGAAGATGAAATGTTGGGATTGCCAACATTAATTTTCGAAGGTGGGTCGGGTTTGCCGACACTGGGAGAAGAACTGTTGGGATTGCCAACATTTAAGGGAATTTGAGGTTTGGAAGAATTGGCATTCGAAGCCAATGGGTGATCATCAAGATTAGGGATTGGGGTCGAGTTAGAAGGTTCGTCAGGGTCGTCCACGTTATTATCAATCCTCTTTCCAGATCGAAGGGTTGTAATAGCGTTGACTGGATTATGGTTTTCGTCCTCACAAGAATTTACAGCACGAGGGTTATACTTTGGATTCACTTCGGGTTGACTAGGCAACTTTCCTTTCTCATTATTTTTCGCCATTTCCTTTATCATATGCATTAGTTGGTCGATTTTAGCGTCTTGATTATTTATTTGTTTTTCTAATCGAACAATATCTTGTGATGGTTGAGAAGATTGAGAGGATTGGTTCGATGATTGAAAATTGGGGTGCCTATACGGTTGTTTGGATTGAGGTGCAGCTTGAGAGGTTTGAGAATTGGGGGGTGGAGCTTGGTAATTCGGATTGGGAATAAAGGGTTGCATGTGAGATGGGTTTGCCGAATTATTGGGGTTTGACCAAGAAAAGTTTGGGTGGTTCCTCCAACCAGGATTGTACGTGGCTGAGTAAGGGTTATTTTGAGCTATAGCATTGGCTTGGTCCTGAGAGTAGTAGTGGGGTAACCCTTCTCCGGCTTGAGGAGTTTGATTTTCTACGGGAATTTGATTTGGGTCCACGACATGCACTCCTCTAGTAGAAGTACGATTGGGAACGCGAATTGATTCCCATTGCATGTCCTTTTCAGAATAATCTTCTAAGAACCGCCAAGCTTCATCGGCTGTTTTAGACATAAAATCTCCTCCACACATTGATTCTAGTTGAGTTTTAGATTGATAGCTAAGCCCTTCATATACAATTTGACACAAGTTGTCTTTTAGAATTCCATGATGAGGACAACTATACAGTAGTTGGTTGAATCTCTCAAAATATTTTGAAAAAGTTTCCCCTCATTTTGACAAAATTGATTTATCTCAGTTCGGATTTTGAGAGTTTTATGGAAAGGGAAAAACTTTTTCAAGAATATAGTGACAAATTCATCCCAACTCCTTATGGAATGTCTTGGAAGAGAATTTAGCCATCTTTTAGCGCTTTCAAGTAATGCAAATGGGATCAGCCTTAGCTTGATTGATTCGTTAGATAATTGTTGCATTTTTGTTGTGGACGCATACAATTCAAATTCACTTAGAAATTCATAAGCATTTTCAGACCCAGTAAATTTTGGTACCCCTTGAATAAAGGAATGTTTAAGCTCAAAATTGTTTCCTTCGGCTGGTGGAAAAACGATGACAGAGGGTTGAACGGTCCTAGTTGGATAACACCGTTCACGAAGAGATAGGGGTCTATCCATTTGGATATTGAGGTTTTGAAAATTTTGATTTATTTGGTTTTGATCCCCAAAGTTTGGAAAGTTTTGATTCACTCGATTTTGATCCAATTCGGTTGGAAAATTTTGGTTGATTCGAGAACCCCTAGGAGAATTTTGTTGGCTAACACTTTTTTCACTCATTTGTTGTTAAATGCAAGCACAGAAATTAGCTATAATGAAGTTTTCTGTCCTTATTGGCTCTTAACCCAAAATTATAAAGTGACACGTTTGATTACTTAGATCAAAAGATTTCTCAGCCAGTTAACGGACAGGAGTTATCGGTGCACCAGGAATCACCCTAGCAATGCAGCCGAAGGTTTAAGTACCTTCAGAGTAACAACCGATATAATATTTACGAATCACCGTAATATTTATAAACGGTTATTTCTCTGCCGTATTCTAGACACCAAGAAATAATTCGTTCCAAATGAATCAACTATCACAATGTAATTAAGCCCTATATGAGCCCGTGACTCCCTTAAGTCCAACGTCTAACCGTTATTTTTAGTCAGATTCTGCGATGAAATGCAATTTGTGGGCTAAGGAAAGGGTGATGAAATCCCTCACCTTATGTGAATTGGGGTATTGCCCTTAACAGAATGAATAAAAGATGCAGATATAACAGCAATCACACAAAATAATTGCAGAAATTAAAAATTGTACATTCAAAGCCGCTGCCCCTGCAGAAAATTTTTACAACAATTGTCTATATATATTTTTTTTCTTTGCGGCAGAGCACCTGTAGAGTTTTAAAAGCTTTCACCTTGATCGGCAGTCCTCCAGTGAATTTGGGAAGCGCTAGCGCGTTCACACCCCACTTGGTGTGCAACCGCTCCAACCCATCTGAATCGTCCGCTGCTTTCTGTTGTTGTCCCCTTCTATTAATTGCTTGACTGCGCTGCGGCACGGGTTCGGGCTAGGAGCCCGAATTTTTTTTTTTAAGACCCTTTTTTAAAATTTCAGTTGTACCTTTTTTTTTTTTTTTTTTTTTAAAGAGAAAGAACTAGAGAGCACTTAAAAGCAACGAAAATAAAATAAAAAGTAAACTCAAATAATTAAGAGGAAAAAAAAAAAAGTACAAAAACTAAAACTACGCTTGGAAGAAAAAAAAATAAATAAATAAAAACAGGCTCAATAAAAATTAAGCCCGCTCTGACTCAAGCCACACACTCAACAGTGGTTTCTCACGTGATATATGAAATAAACAAATCCACTCAGTCAAAATTAAGGTTAAAACCTGAGATAAACATCCCTTTATTTTCTGTTTCTTCTGTTCGAATCACGTGCTGCCTTCCAAAATAAATCACGCACTTTCCTATAAAACAATCGGGGCCCCACAAATCACAAAATCCTAGTTTAGGAAATAAATCCCTAATTATTCCTTTCTCTCTTCTCTCTCGGATCGGATTTCCGGATTCGAATTGGTGGGGTGCGATGTCGTTCGAGTTTCGTGCTTTCAATTGGGTTGTTCGAGTCCAAGGTTCGAATCGGTGGTGCTTTTGGAATTCGAATGTTGATGCTTGGTTTTGTGGAGCGGTTTTGGGTCGGCGATGAGAAGCTTTCAGTTTTTGAATCTTGGTCTGTTGAATTGGGGAGTTTGTGGAACTTTCTGAGTTGCGATTTGGGGGGTTTCAGATTTTGGTCAGCATGACGTGTTCTAGAAGTTGGTGACTTTGATGATGGTTTCAGTTCTTGGTTTAGTGGAATTTTGTATGTGGAATTTGTGCCTTGAGATGCTTTTGACTCAGTGTTTGTGATTGTTTGATGAGGATTATAGAAACGTGGGGAAAGAGGGAAGGGTATGGGTTTAGTAGTTTGAATGGTGGTTAGGGAGAATGGTGTTAGTGGATCTGGAAGGGTGAACGTAGACGTTCTGTTTGCGGTGGCAGTGGGGTTCGAATGTTGTTCAGGAAGGAGGGCGTTGTAATGCGTGGACTCTGAAGTGATTTTGATGGAGGATGAACGTTGTAAAGGGCTGTAGGATGAACTACAGTGATCTGGAAATTGGTATGGAGAGTTTTCTTATGGGGAATGGTGACGGTGATGATGTATGGACGTGAGGAGGGTTGGATTATTTTTTGCTGCGTGTTTACTGATGTAGCAAGAAAATACAGACGAAAGGAAGAAAAATCAGAAAGAAATCAGGAGAGAGAAAATTGCAAAGATATTTTTTTTTTAATTATGTTGAAAATAGGAAAGAATTTGTAAAGGCAAAGGAATAGGTTGAGAAATAAAAGGGAAAGAAATCAAAGAAAAACTAGAAAAAAATTTTTTCTCTTGTATAGAAGATTATAGTATCAATATATAATACCAAATCAAGCCACTCAAGATTTTTTTAAATATATATATACAGGAAAAAAACAAAAATAAAATAAAATAAAAACTAACACGAATCAGAAATTAAATAAATAATAAAATTTAATATTTGCCTCCCCGGCAACGGCGCCAAAAACTTGATCGACGCTAGTCTATGAATTAGAAAAGCGCGACATTTAAATTAAATTTCTGCAAGCGTACAGTTCGTGTAGCAAACAGGTCGAACACAGGGAGGAAAGTTAAATTTTTATTATTTATATGTTTCGTGGGCGTGTTAGACAGAACTTTGGGGGTTGTTTTCAATGTTGTTGAAATAATGTTATTGAAACTGCTACAAATCTGAATCTAATCAGACGTATATCAAATTCAACAACAGGAAAGAAAATAACAAGTACTAGCAAAAACAACAAAAGTAAATAATAACTGGAACAATAACAGAGAATTAAAAATAGAGTTTCTGTTGAAACTAATCAAACAGTCAACACTAGTATGCAGTAACAAAGACAATAACAATATGTGTTCTACCGAATCTAATCGTGTAGATACACAAATTGTTTTTAAAAAAAAGTAAATAACTAGAACAAGAAAATTTTATTAAACTAATGGCAGTACAGAATTATCAGATGCTTTTTACAATGGTTACAATCACATATTTATAGATGAGAAGGGGAAAACCCTAACTAGATCTATGAATAAATGGCCCTCCTTATTCATGAATATTTCTTGCCTTCCTTGACCACCTGATTGGAGAAAATCTGGGCATATCATGGAAAATATTTTCCATATCTTTCAATTTTCCCATGTGGCTTGATTGATAGAAGATTGCATCTAATTAACTCTTCCAAACAAGGACGCTTATCAGACTCCAAAGGCAATATAAGATAAAATCTTCAAAATTGGTTTTTCTTCTTGGTAGCAATTCAATCAGAAATTCTTCTAATTGAAATTGAATGATTTGAATTTACTTCCATGATGAGAATATGGCTATTGCTGAGATGTTAATTGGTGCACATCATAAATACATACACATGAATATGTGTATGTATATATATAACATAACACTAAACCAGATATTTCTCAAAGCAAAGGAGCCAGTGTGAACGCGCTCCGTTTCTTTGGCAAAAAGTGAGCTTGACGGGGTTCGAACTCAGGTCTCTCAGCACCAATTCCTATGCCTTTACCAGTGAGCTACTACTTCTTTTGCAATTGAAATGAATTTGATGTGAGGAAGTAGCTCTTTCTTGTAGTTGGCCTTTGATTTGAATTGAAGGAGGCATTTCTTGACATCCTGTAAAAACATGCAAAAGTAACCAAAGTATCATTTATTTATTTACAAAAGATAAAGCATAAGAGTAATAAAATAAACACTTTTCAGTGTCAATCACTGCACCAGTTATTCCTCCTCCCCCTCCAAGAGCTGACAAATTTGCCAAGATCTGCAAAGACTTCCGGGCTATGGGAGGAAGGTTATTCCATGGGAACGAGACATTCGTAGAAGCTTGAAATTGGCTTTAGGAAACCGAGGACTTATTTGTAATCTTTGAAGTGGAGGACCGAAGAAAGATCCAATTAGCTACTTGGCTGTTAAAGGACGAAGCATCATTTTGGTGGGAGATCACCCAAGCTGGACATCCGGTGGAAACTTGGGAAGATTTTAGACAGAGGTTCAAAATGAAATTTCTTTCCCAAGCTGAGAGAAGCATACAGATGGAGAGGTTCTTAACACTCAAACAAGGAAATTTGACGGTAAAGGAGTATGTGAATAAGTTCAACCAGCTGACAAGGTTCGGGCTAGAGTTGGTGAATACACGGCACAAGAGGGCTTTGCGGTTTGCTAAATGGCTGAATGATCCTCTGCATGGTTTAGCTATGTCCCATATTCCAATGGGGGCCACCTTTGAATAGCTTGTTGATATGGCCCTAATGCATGAGGAGGACAAGGGAGAAAAGAAGGAAATAAAAGATGAGGGGACATCGCAGAATAAGAAGGTGTGGCCAAAGAAGGGGCAGCAACAACAGCAACAGCAGCAACAACAGCAGAAGAAAGGATGAAAAGATGATAAAGGCAAGGATAATAGAAAATGTCATAATTGTGGGAAGGAGGGTCACTTGATCAAAGATTGCAAGAGAAGGAAGGCCAATTGCTTTAATTGCGGAGAGGTCGGACACTTCTCTAAAGAGTGCCTGAAGAAACAGGGATCGTTGGGACAAGGTCAACGAGTAGGGACTTCTAGAGGGCAGGTGCATGCTCTCGCGATCAGTGCTCCTGAAAGAGGTAGGAAAATTTCTGTAGAAAGTTTAGTTTCTCTTTTAAACCATCCAGTTAGAACACTTTTTGATTATGGTGCTTCACACTCGTTTATACCAAGTTCTGTAGTTGAATCTCTGCACTTAATTATTAGTATGGTAGTTGATCCTGTAGTTGTTTCAAATCCCATTGGTGGTTCAGCTCATTTATCGATGATTGGTTGGGGTTTGAAAATATCTTTGTTAGGCGTTGAGTTTGAATGCGACGCGTATGTGCTCAGGTTTATGGGCTATGGGTCGATTCTAGGAATGAATTGTCTTACCACATATGTGGCCATTCTAGATTGAGAGAGGAGGGTTGTTAGACTCCTAACTTGTCATGGGAAGACCCTAGAAGTTTCTTGTGACCTCCAAGGGTCCGTTATGCTTAGCTTCCAAGAGTCTCTGATGCATCCATAGATGATTTGCAATCTGTTCCAGTGTTTCGAGATCATTCCGATGTTTTTGATGAGGTGCGGGGTTTACCTCCAAGGCGCTAGATTGACTTCCGCATATATTTGGTGGACAATGCAAAGCCAGTTGCATTACCAGTGCGCCACATGGCTCCAAGGGAGAGGAGGGAGCTGAGTAAGCAAGTAGGGGAGCTACTTGAGAAAGTGTTTATCATATGAAGCATATCTGAATGGGGTGCTCCAGTAGTATTCGCAACTAAAGCGGATGGTTCACTTCGTTGGTGTGTTGACTATAGAGAATTGAATAAGCTCACCAAGAACAATAGGCACCCACTTCCGAGGATTGATGATTTATTTGATCAGCTTGTTGGTGCCTCGGTATTTTCTCAGTTGGACTTGGCTACGTGGTTCCATCAGTTGAGGGTAGCTGAGGACAACATAGATAAGACCACTTTTAGAATTCCGGACGGTTTCTTAGAATGGCTAGTTATGCCTTTTGGGTTGACAAATGCACCCGCCTATTTTGTTGATTTAATGAGTAAGGTGTTTCGGGAGTTCCTAAACAAAATTTTCATAGTCTTTGTTGATGATATTTTGATCTTATCCAAGAATGAATAAGAGCATGCCCAACATTTGAGAGAAGTTTTGAAAACTCTCTGTGACCATCAGCTTAAGGCAAAGTTCTCCAATTGCCATTTTTGGAGAAAAGAGGTGAGATTCTTAGGGCATGTAGTCTCCAAAGAAGGGATAATTGTAGATCCCTCTAAGGTGGTTGCAGTGCAAGATTGGTAGATTCCTAAAAATGCAACCGAGGTGAGAAGCTTTCTTGGGTTGGCAGGTTATTATAGGAAGTTCATTAAGGAATTCGTGAAGATATCAGCTCGTCTCACCAGGCTGAAAAAGAAGAATTTGGCATTTTCATGGGACATAGACTGTGTCGTTTCTTTCCAACGACTGAAGAGGGCTCTGACAACAGCCCCAGACTTGACCTTGCCTGATTGAAGTAAAGTATGTACTGTTTACACTGATGCGTACGGTACAGGGCTTGGTGCGGTTCTGATGCAAGAAGGGAAAGTAATATGTTATGGGGGTAAACAGTTGAGAGTTCACGAGAAGACTTACCCCACCTATAATCTAGAGCTAGCTTCCATAGTATTCGCGTTAAAGACGTGGCGTCATCATTTACTTGGAGAAAAGTTCAAGTTATACATTGATCATAAATCTCTCAAGTATCTATTCTCACAGAAGGATCTAAACTTAAGGCAATAACAGTGGATGGAGTTCTTAGCTTCATATGATTTTGAGATTGCTTATACCCCTAGCTAGGGTAATGTGGTGGCAGACGCACTAAGTAGGCAGAGGGTGGCCCTGATTCCTCTGTTTGTGGAGAGAAAGAACTTGGATTTCATATCAGCTTTTGATTTTAGACCCTCCATCGAGGTTTTTCCTGATTTGTTTGCATCCTTAGAGTTACGACCGACCCTTATGGATCAGATAGGAGCTTCGCAACAAGGTGACCCACATATTCTAGACATCATGGACAAGCTCAGAAGATGGGAGACTTCTAGTCACCTCAGTAGATATGCCATAGATGAAAAGGGGTGGTTGCGATGAGATGGAAGGCTTTGTGTTCCTCAAACTGGAAGCTTGATAAAGGCAGTCCTAGAAGAAGCCCACCATTCTAAGATGACTATTCATCCAGGTGGTGACAAGATGTATAGAGACATGAAGAGGGTTTTCTTTTAGGCTGGGATGAAGAAAGATGTGGCCGAATTTGTTTCCCAATGTTTAGTTAGCCAGCAAGTCAAAGCTGAGCAAATGAAGCCTGGTGGATTACTTCATCCGTTGGAGGTTCCGCAGTGGAAATGGGAGAGCGTCTCCATGGATTTCATAGATGGGTTGCCTAGATCGAATAAAGGTAACACCAGTATTTGGGTGGTAATGGATAGACTCACTAAGAGAGATCACTTTATTCCAGTCAAGAGTAAGAGGATGGCATCATGGTTGGCATCAATTTATGTTCGTGAGATAGTTTGTCTTCATGGAGTACCTTCCAGCATCGTAAGCGATTGTGACTCCATCTTTACCAGTGAATTTAAGAAGATCTTGCAAGAAGCATTAGGTACACAGTTGTGTTTGAGCACCGCTTATCATGCTCAGACCGATGGGCAGACGGAGAGGGTGAACAGAATTCTTGAAGATCTTTTAAGACTGTTTATCCTAGACTTCGGAGGGACTTGGGAAGAGCATCTTCCTTTAGTAGAGTTTTCTTATAATAATAGTTTTCAAGCTAGCATCGGCATGGCACCCTTCGAATCATTGTACGGGTGACCCTGTAGATCGCCAACTTGTTGGTGGGAATCTACAGAAAGATTATTACTTGGACCAGATATGGTTAGGGAAACATCCGAAAATATTGACCTTATTCGATGGCGGATGAAGACAGCTCAAGACAGGCAGAAGTCCTACGCAGACAAGAGAAGGACTGACATCGAATTCGAAGTGGGAGACTTGGTTTTTATCAAATTTTCGCCTTTAAGGAATGTGGTTCCCTTTGGATCAGTAGGGAAGTTGGCACCTAGGTTTGTGGGACCATTTCCCATAACTGAGAGGATTGGCGAAATGGCCTACCAGGTAAAGCTCCCAGAAAATCTATCCGGCGTTCATGACGTTTTCCACGTCTCTCATCTGCGGATGTGCCTGTATGACACCGCGGAAGTTGTTGAGCCAAGTATGTTGGAAGAAGTCAAAGTGGAATGGGAGGCGACAGTCAGACGAGTCCCTACCCGTATTCTTAGGTCAGAAGTTAAGAAGCTGCGCAATAAGGAGATTAAGTTGCTAAAAGTTCAATGGGGAGATAACCCAGAAGATGCGACTTTGGAGACCGAAGACAAGATTCGTGCTTCGTACCCTTTTCTTTTCTAGGGTATGTTCTTAACTCCTTTTCCTAAGTTTTATCAGTGCTTGTTTCTGTCAATAGAATATATCTTATCCATCATATTTTCGACCTTTAGATAGGAATCCTATGGATGTAAACATGTGTTTGAACATGTTATGTTTGATGGATGCAAGTGAATGCAAGTATTTGCTAGTGGTTGCCTGTGGATGCATATACACACACATTAAGCACTAAGATCGGCTCAATCACTCTCATACTGCATATGGATGTGTGTGCATTTTCTTTTCTTTTATAAATCGTAATGGATGAGTTAGTATATGGATGTTGCATTTGTACGAATGAATTTGCACACATATAGAACTTATATGATATGATAGGTTTATTTGCATACATATCGGATTCATGGCACTAACATACATTGCATTAAGGAGGTCAGCTGAATCAGTAGACCGGCTGATCTTCGCATTAGTGTTGGGACATATACACACACCTTCGCATATATTCATATAAGCATTAGAAATCTTTAAGGACAATGGATTCTAGTGATTGGTGGATGAGTAGATGGATGATGGATGGTAGGGTATGCATTCTTCTCAACATAGAGATTTCAGGATGAAATCCTTTGAGTAGGGGAGAATGTAACACCCCGAATTTGTACTAACACTAAAAGAGGATAAATTAAATAACAATTAATTTAATATTCAGAATTAGAGGAAACGGATTGCACCATTGCGTCCGTCTCGAAATTCTAGTCAATATTGACATTTGGTTTGCGTAAAACGGATACCATATGATGAACTTATGAGGGTTTTAAGTTTGTATACGCGTAGAAAAATTATATACATACGTATGAGTCAGAGATGAGTCAGAGCTAAGTCAGAATTCTATACAGAACAGTTCGAATTTGAAAAATTCGTCAGAGCAGCAAACTTCCCGCTCTAGGGGATCGACTCCCCTAGAGGGGTGTTGACCTAAGGGTCGACCCCCCTAAATGGGTGTCGACCTAGGGGTCGACCCACCCACAGGGGTTTGACACCCCTAGGGCTGAGGTGGCAGTGGGTTTTAGAGGGCTCTGCAGCTATAAATACGTGCTCAAATCTCTTATTTTCTTCGTTGGAAGTCATGGAGGCCATATGCTGCTGGAGTGCGAAATGAACCATTTTCTACAACAACATACTTTGCAAATCAAATTCAGAAATTCTAGATCCGTTCTTTCTCAATTCTCTAAACCTAACGCTGTGAGTTTCTAGTTATTTTTAGGTTTAGATAAACGAAAGTAAATTGTGAAAGACTATGACTTGGATATGTTGTAAAGTATGATTCTATGCAAGTGTTAAATCATATACTATGTCAAGATAGATGTAATTACCTAGATCTAATACAATTGTGATTATTCTATTATGTTGTCTATGTGGATTTGAACTTGTAACTGTATTATGGCAAATGTACATCTATTGGACAGTTATAACATTGGCTAGATCTAGTTCTTTATGTAAATCACCTTTCACCTGTCATATTATGATTAGTTTAAATATGTTGTAAACTTGACATGTGAAGCCATTTTTAGATCTAAACATGTTGCTATGTCACCCTAATTATGCTAGATCTAAATAGTTGGACTAGATCTCATTATGTTGCTTTTACATCGTAGTTGCCACAAGTTCATTAGTTTTATGTCCACCTTGTTATGATGAAAATTACATGTCCACTCACCTTGTTATCGTGTTAAGTTTATATGCATGCCAAGACATGTTGAAAAACTATCATCCTTTGTCATATTCCCTTTTTTATTGTTGTAGCTAGGCTACTTTATAGCCTAGATGCCACCAAAATACGTGCGAATACATTAGTTAAGAAACGGGGAAAAAGGGGTTTATAATTGGCATAATTTATGTAATATTGGACATACAATTCAAGTAGGGAAACATATAAATAATTACCTATAATGACATAGGTATATTTGGATAAAAATGGAATGCGTAGTAATTACAATTAGGAATTGTAATTGTACTTATGACACGAGGTTAGGTTGCATTAGTGGCGGAAGTCTGCCCGGACCCGACCAGCATATCCAGCAGCCACTAATGTTGAACCTAATGTGGGAGGTCTAAGTACATAAATACGAATCGGGCTATGAGACGAGGTTAGGCCTAACTATGGAATAAGTCTGTCCGTACCCGACCAGCATATCCAGCATTCACATGTTATAGGCCTAATGTGGGAGGTCTAGCCCATTATAAAACCATAAATGGACATGGTAAAAGAATTGGACTACTTAACCTAATTTAAAGATTGTATGATTATGAACTTAAGTTAGGGTTAAGTAAAATTGGATGTGTAGTGGGTGGGTTAAGTAAATTAGAGGGGGTGGGTAATATTTATATATAGGCCCACGAACTTAACCCAATAAAGTAATGTAATTAAAGACACCTAGTGGTATACATAACCAATAGATAATGTAATGAATTTATGTAATTAAAGACATCCTTTAGGGTAAGCATAACTGTGAAAACCCGTAACTTCCCCGTAAAGGAAAGTGTCAGATAGTTCGAGAACAAGCCACAACAGAACACATATAAAAGAACATTTCATTGCATATTGCAACAATGCATCAGATTACAAGAATATACAGAGTTTAAAAGAATAAATTACATTCGATAAATATCAGAGATTACAATAAATTACATTTAAAAACATAGCAGCGGAAAATAATACAATACACAACTAGAATGAGATATTCGGATACAAAGCTTTCCGGATATCGTTCCAGCTGTAAACCAGGATCCTGTGAATATAAATCTGCAAAACCGAAACTACTAGCTGCCCGTGTCAAAATAGGGGCACCCAGAGTTTAGGTTAAAACAATAAACTCCAGGTCAGTCATGGGACTGGTGTGAGAACTAAAACAGTTATTAATTCTTTATTTTAAAGTTAGGTAAATCAAGGGACCACGCCGTATAACACGGAACGGGTTTCCTCCCAAGAATACCAGTGCATAAAACAAACAGCGCAATGCTAAATAAAGAAAAATGAAGCTGTTATAAGACCCAGGTCCTATCACACAATGCAACGCAAGCCGGGGGATAGGGTTTTCCCTTATAACAGCCAAAGAATGCTTGATACGTTTAAAACAAATCATTTGATACTGTAATAAGTGCATAGTGTATAAAACAACTTCAAATCATAAGTATCAATCATAGGCGGCATGAATGGCCCATAACACTATGTCGCCATATATAAGTTTACAATCAAAACCGCAAGACGACGTATTGGAAGTTGGGTTATCATTTATGGTATGAACCGAGGCTAGGGGCAAGATCCTCAACCGATTCGAGACAATCTAGCCCATGTCTCCGGAACAGCCGCAACTGCCCCTTGGATCGTCAGGGCCGGTCCACCGATGTGGATTATTATGCCTGAACACTACGTTTCTCCGCCCTTTGGGGCGTAAATCTGGCCCGTCAGCCGACCAGAAGCATCGGCCGAAACCGATATCACGAGGCGCCTCGCTTTTCAGCAAGTAATAATAAGTAACATCCACATGAGTCAAACTCGTCAGCCAGTTCAAGCACTGACGCCACTCATAACTAGAAAGAAACGTAGGTCCTCCCTGATGTCCGTCTCCCGTTTTTGATTCATACCGGGTGTGATACTCGCGAATCAACGTTACACAAAGCTACGCCACAAAGGCCGTGCTTCGATCATCAACCACAAGACTTTGCTTTTCAATAGAAGCCTTGATCATTTGCCTCTTAGCATGCCACACAGGCAATTCACTCCATGCGATTGATATTCATCAATATATAACCCCTGAGCTCGTACGTCTCAGAGAAGGGCGTTAAGCAAGAGAATAAATTCTCCGCCGCCAAACAGATATATATTTAATAGAGATCAATCACACGGACTAAAATCCAATGTCAGACACACAGTCCATTTACAAGTCCGTTCTGGGGCTGAACGAAACCGGGGGCACCTAGTACCCCGCATACCCATCGATCTCCAAGTACGTCTGGACGATCACTAACTGTTTCCATCTTCTTGGGTGTACAGCCCAATCAAGATCATCAGTAATTACCCAAATGACGTGAAGACCTCCGGTCTTCGACCATCGTCTTCATCTTCGACTTATCGTCGTATCAGTTATTCAGAATGGGATAAACCCGGTCTTTCCGAATAACTCGCGTATATTTTAAATAAGTGTTACACAAATACAACATACGCCTCATTCCAGTTCATTAGTCACTAACCGTAAATTAATCAAGAGAATAATTCCCCAAATATTAACCCCGAAGGCCGAAACCAACATCAGATCAATATTCAGAAAACCATTCTGCTTGCCTAACCGACAGTTAGTTTCTAAATTTCACATTCATAGGGAAAGGTTCCCATTAATTTTATCCAAGATAAATTCCTTGAATTTATTCTTTATTCTATTTTTGAATCTCAATTCAAACTAGTCGGGATTAGCGAACCTTACCGAAGTAATCATTTATTTTAATTTCCCCATCCCAACCTATTTATCCCCATGAAGTAAAACTGGTAATACTTCATATCTAACACCACAGTGTTATCGGTAATTTCAATTACCATTTCATGTTCAAATCTAATTAAAGATTTAACTATCGCCTGGAGCAAAACTGGTGATACTCCATTTCGATTATTTCAATCTAATTAAAGATTCATTAAAACTCCACTTAGTTTTAATCGTTAATTGGGTTAAAGAATCAGTGTCATTTAAAAACACGGTTCGCGATAAACCCAAAGTCACATTCCATTAATTATCGGGTTAAAGAACAAGTGTTATTTAAAACACTGTTCACGATAAACCCAAAAATCAATATCGATTCAATTCAAATTAAATATTATTTAATTGGTACACTTGGTTAAATCTAAACAAAAAGATTTAATCTTTTCTCAACTGGGTTCAAGAACAGTGTTAGTGAAGACACCATTCACGACAAACCCAAATCACATTTGATATTCAATACAAGGCTCTGAATAGAAAATATACCGGCTTATATTCAATATCAAATTCTACGACTAACAAACATCGCATTGGAAATAACGATATATATATATATATCTTTCAAATTTCCATAACAACATTTGTATAATCACGAAATCCAACATCGAAATATTCCGAAGACAATTTCGATTCAAATCCATTCCAATGCAATCATTGGAAATTTTGGTTATTTTCAAAACCATTTCAAATTCAATTTATTTATTTAAAAATAAATAGAATTATAATTCTAGTTCAAAACTAGTTCATTTCGATAAAAATCTATTTTTATCTTTTCAAATATGGAGTTTTTCATCCCAAATCTTTCTAAATCATTTCTTATGATTTTACACAAATTATTACTATTTTTAATAATTTTATCAAGGCTTGTACAGTCGATTTCCATCAACGGTCATCGAACTGCACTTATAGCGACCTTTTTCAAATTTGATTTGGACATAATTCCAAATCCAACCGTTAGATTTCAAATTTCTAATATTCGTTAGAAAGCTCTTTTCGATACGAACCCAACGGTTCCGGTTTCAGGAGAATCCGACGGTCGGATCTCCCGTAATGTCCGTTTGAAATAAATGGTCGAAATTCACGAACTGCCGCGGCGCGGCGTGTTCTATTCAGGCCATTATATTATATATATAATATATATAATATATATTTCGTCGATTTCTATTTAAAACGAATTATATAAATAGTTTTGAATTCGTTTCAAAAGCAATTTCAACTTCCATTTCAATTCAAATCAAAATTGAATTCTTCTTTATAAATTCGTTTTAAAATTCATTTCATTTCGAAATCGTTTTCAATTCATTTCATTTCGAAATCGTTTTCAATTCATTTCATTTCGAAATTGTTTTCAATTCATTTCATTTCGAAATCGTTTTCAATTCATTTCATTTCGAAATCGTTTTCAATTCATTTCATTTCGAAATCGTTTTCAATTCATTTCATTTCGAAATCGTTTTCAATTCATTTCATTTCGAAATCGTTTTCAATTCATTTCATTTCGAAATCGTTTAAAATCGATATAAATATCGTTCACGTCAAAATGGCGTCAATCTAACCAACACGGCTTCATATCTTTCTATTTTCAAATATTCTATTTCAAATGTTTCTTTATTCAAAATAGTTGTTATTATCAAAATATTTCGTTCAACACATGACCAATCTCAATGAATGAGTACTGTCAACACATGAACTTTTATTTTATAATATTAAAGGTGCAAATTTTATTACTAAAATATTTCGTTCAACACATGACCAATCTCAATGAATGAGTACTGTCAACACATGAACTTTTATTTTATAATATTAAAGGTGCAAATTTTATTACTAAAATATTTCGTTCAACACATGACCAATCTCAATGAATGAGTACTGTCAACACATGAACTTTTATTTTATAATATTCTTTATTTTTCAAATTGGAATGAGGCCCAATCAATTACCATATAATGTTAATTATATGGGTTTTCATACATTACATGTATATAATAGCATTGAAAAATAATCAACCATCAACCAAAGTGCACTACACTGTATAAGCATCAAATATAAATATCTAACGCTTATAACAGCCTGTCAATCGATCGATCGACATATTCAATCAATCAGGATGAGTGAACTTCAAATTTCATCCCAACACCCGTGTGGGGTTTCAAACAATCAAACACAGATTTTATTTGTGCAGTTGGGCGATGTGTAAAATTTATCGACCCAATCAATATCAGTCAAATCAGTGTACATAAACAAACCGTCCGGTTTGTAAATGAATATTTTATTTTATTCACATTCACGTTAAAAATTATATTTTTAACGATAAAACATTTTATTCTAACATATGAATTTCTATTATTCATTTACACAATAAAATGATATTTTTATTTTCTAACATATTTTAGAAAATTTCGGCGGCATAACGGCACGATACTAGAAACGGGACGAGGCCTAGCCTTATCCCCGGTCTAGTGAAGGCCCACGCCATTCACACATCAATCAAAATCACCAAACAACCAAATTCAAATCAAATCATATAACTAAGCTTTGTAACCAAACAAACAAGTCCATGGTCTATGGACGATGGTGTCGGGTGCTACTAAGCACCGTCTGCATCCTAGTATATATATATAATTAGAAAAGAAATTGAAAGGTGAGAAATTCTCACATATAGCTATCCTAGCTCCACGGCACTTCATTGATAGAAATCTTCATCGCTATCGCATCTTCGTCGTCTTCGTTGACCGTAGCCACTACATACATAAAAATCGAATTTTTACTTCACTGTTCAATATATAAAAATCGAATTTTTATTTCGTTATTCAATATATAAAAATCGAATTTTTATTTCGCTATTCAATATATAAAAATCGAATTTTTACTTCGCTATTCAATATAAAAATCGAATTTTTACTTCGCTATTCAATATATAAAAATCGAATTTTTACTTCGCTATTCAATATAAAAATCAAATTTTTACTTCGATGATCAATATATAAAAATCTTATTTTTACTATGCCATTCAATATATAAAAATCGAATTTTTATTTTTCCTTTCAAAACATATGTATATTCTCTTTTCAAAACAATGCGATATATATATTTCAAAACAAGGCGATGTATATTTTCTATTTTCAACAACGGTCTTTTTATTTTTAAAACAATGCACTTTTCATATTTTTAAGACATATGCTATTTTTCTATACAAAATCAATGTCATTTTTCCTTAAAATAAAAATCAAATTTTTATTCCTCTATTTCCATAATAAAAATCTGTTCTATATTGCAAATAAAAGTCTCTTCTTTATTATATTTTTTTCTAACTAACTCAGCTAAAACAGGAGATTACCTCATCTAAATATCAGGTCTTCCCTTCCAGTTGCCTGGAACCTCTGGCCATTGTCGAAACTCTGGAAACCGTGCTCGACTGGATGTTCTCCCATCGCACCACACTCCGGGACATCGGAGCTTGACCAGAGACTGGCGCAGGATGCACCCTGGCCTCCCCTATCACCGCACCAAGGATGGTGCGACTTCGATTTAAGGGAAAAGGAGGGCTCGCGGTTCACGTTTGGGATGGAGAAGCGACGGGCAGGGTGTCGATCATCGGAGGGGATGGCGGTGGTCTTCATCCTGGCGGCGCAGCAGCGCTTGGAGCGGGGGAGCGGTGAGATCGTTCAGCGTTTTTTTTTTCTTTTTATCGGGGGTCAGATCTGAATTGGGGTGAGGAGGGTTTGACTGTGAATGAGGAGACAAGGAGGGGGTTTATATAAAATTTAATTATATTATTTTAATTTTCAACTCCAAAAAGTTAGTTTTAAATTCGAACTCGAAATCAAGCCCACTGATTGTCACCCCTAGCGTAATACCCCTATTCCGAACACAATGGGATATGTTTCGTATGTTGATTCGATCGTTTGAATCAGTTTCCGTTAAATTTACATTTAAATCACTTTATTGAATTTTAAACGTACATTTCAATTTACCGGGGTCACATACTAACTCTAAAAATTCCATAAAAATATTTTCTAGTTTCGTATTGACGATCCGGTCCTAACAAAACTAGTTTCGTCGAATTCTGAGACCGTTGGAAAAATGGCCATTTTCCAGTCGATTAAAATCAACTGAAACTGGTCAAACGCGTTTTCCTTTACCACGCTCACATATTGATTCAAAAAATTATGAAATTTGAAACCTAGCAATAGCTTTACATCACGGATCCATCAAAACTGGTTTCGTCGAAATCCGAGGACGTTTGCAAAATTCCCATTTTTAAGGGCCTGAATTCCATAGCGACTATTCAGAATTTTCAACTGGACATAACTTTTGATTCCCGCTATGAAATCTTGATTTTTTCGGATTCGTTGGAAAGATGTTCTCAAAGAGATCCTAACGTTTTTGGTTTCACTAAAATCCGGATTGTTTTGCACCCGGTACATTCAATTGAAGTTTGAAATCGAATTATCGAACTACCGCGCCATTTTCAATTCTATTTATAATTATATATAAATATTTATATTCTAACGACGGCGTATATAAATATATACGTCGAATTCAATTCAAAATAAATTTCTCATCGATATTATTTAAAATAATTCATTTTAAATATTCAAAATTCGCTAAAATGGCCAAAATAAAAATTTTAAACTGGCCCAGATTTTCGGGTTATTACAATAACTGGTACAGGGCTATGTAATTAAAGACACCTAAGGGTATACATAGTCAGTAGAAAACCTAATGGGGATACAAGACAAGGGGGAGAGCTTGTATGTATTGTGTGGGGCCCATTTCAGTCAGTAACCCGGAGTAGGTATCAAATAAAGAACTCTGTACTAGGCAGAGAAGGGGCACGCTTACTGATTGATAGTAAGAGATCCAAACGAGATGGACGGTGTGGGCGGCGCAAACCGACCAGGGACATGTGCGTGCATGGGCCAGGCAGAAGGGGCTAAGATGACCGGGACACCAGTAGATATGGTTGTGCACATCTTGGGTTTCCACTTTAGGAAGTGATACCTCCTATTGTGGGGCCAGCACAGGATATCTACGGAGTAGGGAGCCGATCGATTGGGGTTGTGGTTAGGGTATACTTGGACGTATGCCCTAAGCCTACCAACTTATAGTGGAAGGGATCATCTTATTTCAGTTATACTAGTAATAGTGTAGAGTAATCATTTGTGAGGCACGTACACCTTATCTTGCTTACCTCGTCACACCTTCCATTTATGTAGTAATCTCTCTCTTATCCACTTTATATGCCTATCATGTTGCTTTTATTTATCTACCAGCTAAAAGTAACTAGACTCGCCATACTTTATATCTGACCCTGTTGTTTCTCCTTCTTTCTTCCATTTCCCCCCTCCTCCCCCTCCCCCCCCCAGGTTCTTAGGAAGGAAAAACTCAGACTTAATCAGGACTCAGATATCACCTTACTAGGAGCTACTTCTGAAGTATGGCTCAACTTCTTGTCTCTACTATGGCTTAACTCTTTTAATTGGGGAAAATTACGTTTTTCATATTCTTATGTACTCTGATGATGCAAGATAGAAATTATTTTATTGTAATGGTTTTTGTGACTTATGAAATTGTGGACCACAGTATTATGCTTTATGGTTGAAATAAAAATTTAAATTTTCCGTTGCTGCCTTATTCATATCTGACTTGTAATTATTCTGTGTCTATTTACCTATAGCGCTTCACGAAACTTAATGCATTCCCTTAGTGAGTGACATTAACGGATGTGGGGTGTCACAAATTTCTTTCTATTAGCTTTCGTATTTTCGATACTTTAATCTGGACATGGAGTGTATTAGTGTCTGAATTCGAGAGTCGAAATTCCCGGGACGCTACATACAACGAAATTTTTCGAATTCACATAATCTATCTAATGAGTGTTTTTGATAATAGGTAATTTACGAATTGGAAAAATTGGATAAAGGAGGCAAAATTCTCCATTTTGTTCAGTTACATTATCATCCTTAACAAAACATACTCCGCCAACGCATATGACTTTATCGTCTTTTTCCATTTGTTCTTCTTAATCTTCCACTTTTTCTTCTTCATCTTACATAGGATTATGGATAATAGTATTAAAAGAATCATCTTCAATGATGATGGGATCAGCGTGATTATCCATTAGGAATTTATACAGATTCGTAGGGATCTTTTCTTGGTTTTCTTTTTCTTTAGCCATTTGAAGTTGCATTGTTTGAATTTCATCGAGCATTTGTGGAGAATCCTTCGTAGACTCTTCCACTTTGATCACTCGAGCGAGCAAAGTAGTTGAAATGGTCCTTAAGGGGGGAACAACAGGGTCGGGAAGAAAAATTCGAATTAATATGCTTAATAAATATAAAATCTATTTTGGAGGAAATTTTGATTTGGAAAATTGATTGTTAAAGTCGACGTGGGGGTAGTACATGTCAACATATGTATGTAATTTTTTTTATATTTTAATATATATACTAATACATCTTTATTATATTTTGGTTAATGAACAAATATGTAGTTCTCTTCTTAATTTAGTAAATGTTGCTTCATTCAGGGGTTTAGTTAAAAAAATCTGCAAGTTGATTATCAGTTTTAATGAATTCTAGTGAAATATTTTTTTACTTACATTATCTTTGAGGAAATTATATCCAACATCATTATATTTTATTCTAGCATGATGAGTAGGATTTTTAAATAAATTTATTGCACCTGTATTATCACAATAAATTGGTTATTTAGTTAAGTTTAATCCAAAATATTTTAGAGCTTGTTGCATATAAATTACTTGAGAACAAGTCAAATAGCAGAGATATATTCTGCTTCAGTTGTTGATAAGGATATAGTATTTTTATTTTCTATTAAACCATGGAACCAGGGAATGCCCTACAAAGTGACTAGTTCCCCTTGTACTTTTTTGGTCTGATTCACAACCATCATAGTAAATATCACAATACAAAATTAAATTAAATGAATCATTTTTAGGGTAAGATGAACCAAAGTCTAATGTATGTTTAACATATCTTAAAATATGTTTTATGGCATTTAGGTGAGTTGCCTTAGTTAGAGATTAATATCTAGTGTAAAGACAGACACTATGCATTATATCTGGTCTACTCATAGTTACATATAGTAATGAACCTATCATGCCTCAATATAATTTTTTATCTATGTCTTTTGATGAGTCGTTTTTGCTTAAAGCTTCATTTGTAGCCATGTTAGTGGGTTTTCCATTTGCATTAGTCATATTAAATTTGTTAATTAAATCTGTGGCAAATTTTTCTTGATTAATAAGAATACCATTATCTAACTGTTTTATTTGTAATCCTAGAAAGAAAGTGAGTTCAATCATATGAATCATTTCAAATTCTTTTGTCATAATATTAGAAAATTCTTGATTCATTTCATTATTTTTTGATCTAAAAATAATATTGTCTACATAGATTTGTATTAACTAAATATAATATTTATTTCTTTTGATAAAAAGGGTATTATTTACTTTACCAATTCCAAATTTGATTGTAATAAATAAGATTTTAGTCTATCATAACAGGCTATAGGAGCTTGTTTTAGATCACATAAAGCTTTCTTTAATTTATAAACATGATTTAAAAAAAATAAACTTTAAATAATAGGGGATGTTCAATGTAAGCATCTTCTGTAACTAAACCATTAAAAAGTTTACTTTTTACATCCATTTGAAATTATTATAATTAGCGAAAGCAAGTAGAATTTTTATAGCTTTTTATCTTATTATAGGGACAAAGGTTTCGTCAAAATCCGTCCCTTCTTCTTGACAATATCCTTATGCGACTAATCGAGCTTTATTTCTAACAAAATCACCAATTTCATTCATTTTATTTTTATAAACCCATTTAGTTCCTATTATTATCTTATCCTTAAGTCTAGGAACAAGTTCACATACATCATTTTTGATAAATTGATTCAATTCTTCTTACATAGCAATTATCCATGAATTGATAAATGATGCTTTATGCAACGACCCATACTTTTACGGATAATAAATAATTTATTTAATTATTTAAATAAAGGTTTGGTAATTTAAAATGACTAGAATTAAATAATGAGGAATATTTAATTAACATAAATAATAGAATAATATATTTAATTTCTGAAATAATCAGAAATAGTGAATTGACAATATAATGTGAACTGGACAATTCTAAGTATTTAATTCAGCATAGAAGTGAATTAGAATGACGAATATATTTAAATAATGATAGTTTGAACGTATAATTATATTATAATTATAATCGAGCCCGTAACGTCTCGGTAGTTCGTTATTTGGCGATTCGAACTTCAACTGAATGTACGGGGTCCGTTTTAGGATTTCTGTGAAACAAGAAACGTACGGAGTTGGTGAAGTATATTTTTCTAGTAGAAGAGAAAAATTAGGATTTCGTCATGTAGATTTTGAGTTACGTCCAAATCAAATTTTAGAAAAGTCGCTATGGAATTCCTTTGAAATTTATAAATATATTTTTATATTATAAAAGGATTTTTAATATAAATCGAATATCGATATAGCTGGGAATTTTGAAATATTGAGTTATAAATCCAATTGGAGTTGTATGATATTCTATTGTGAATATATACAATAATATAAATTTATTTATATTTAATTTAATTGTTTTTAAATATATTCATATATTTAAATGGGTTATTTAGAGCATGAAAAATAGCTAGTTTTGCAAATGACCTCCTTTTTCGATGAAACTAATTTTGTTGGATCTATAACATTAAATTTTTGTTAGATTTCAAGTTTCGTGATTTTTGGATTCAGTATGTGGCCGTACGGATTTTTAATGTGAAAAACCATCAGTATTTTGACGGTTAAAAATACGCTATGTGAGCAAACGGAGTCGGAATTCGACGAAACCAGTTTCGTTGGGTCTGTAATGTCAAACTGTAGCTGCATGCCCAATTCCATGATTCTTGGACATCATATTTGATTGTACGAATTTTTAGAAGACAAATACAAATTGCGATTGCTTAAAATAAAATATTCAAATAAAAATAATAATAAAACAATCCTATATAATATCTTAACATCCTAAAATCTAACTCAGATATTTCTCCACTGGTCAAACATAGTTTCCGTCGTTCTCATTTCTTCTTACAGCAAACAGTGACTTCGAAAATTTCTAGAAAATCAAAATAAAATCCTTAATTTAGGAAATAAATATGTTTGAGTTCCTATTGTGGTTCTCTACAATCCGGTGTGCTACTTGTGGGGTTTCGAACCAAGGGTTGTTCGCTGTTTTGGTTACAGTGATTTTTAGGGTTGGAGTTATACGAATGCTGAGGGAGTTGTACATCAATCCAAGGTCGATTTTGGATTTAGGAGGCCGATTGAAGCTTGCGTGCAAAGTTTGGTTAGTACTGGTTCAAAAAAAATGTGGATACTGCTAGGGGATCCTTTCATGAGCAGTTCGAACGCGATTCTTAAATGGAGATCGAGTTCGATCATATCAGCATGGGAAGGAAGAGGATTGAAAGGGGAGTTTGTCGGTGGTATTCTTGTTGAGCTCGGTGGAGAGTTGAGAGAGTTAGTATGGATGAAAACCATGAAAATGGCAATGGCAAGTTTGGAGCAACGTGTCTGTTTCATGGATGGAGGAAGAACCCGCAACCGGGTATGAAGTATGCGGATGGGCCCATTTTAATATAGTGAGGCCCAATTGAAAATTAAATGTAGTTATCTAAAATAAAATAGTATACATACTTGTAATGTTAATTTCTTATTCATACGATATCAGAATCTGACGAAATAGGATCCGTTGGGATCGTATGGACGGTGGCTACGCCATGGAACTAAATGTGAGAGAATCGGAGCTCGTTACAATTTATAGCGAAATAAATTGTCCGTCTGAATCAAGCGACGGTTATTGCTATTAATGATGATCGTCCAATGTGAGTAAAACTCACCAACTCTGAACAGTTATATTTTTATAACATATTTTTAGAACTAATAATTATCTGTTGATTGCTGTGTGTTAACTGTTTGGTTGAATTGCTTATGTATTGGTTGAAATTATAGATAACGATATATATACAAATCGTTAATCAAATATTGATTCTATTTAGCAGAATATTTCATATTGAAATGAAATCGATGTTAATTATATTGTTTAACATCTATGATGCAGGGAAACAGGTTGGAGGGATCCAACTGGATTCCTTAATATTTATAATATTGTTATTTTCATATATTGTAATATATGATGTGATATATAATATGTTGTTGATTATGTGTGTTTGAATGATATCGATCATTGTATTTGGTATTTTAAATACCATAAGAAATACTGGGATATAGAAAAGGGGATTTTCAAAGTGTATTTTGAAAATAAATTATTTATATAAAATCAATGGATTTTATATATAAAAGAAAAAGGATTTTATAAAAGGAAATAGTTACAAAATCAAAAGGGTTTTGAAAAGAAAATATTTGTAAAACGAATATAAAAGGAAATATTTGTAAAATGAAATATAAAGAAAATATTTGTAAAACAAATATAAAGGAAAATATTTGTAAGACAAATATAAAGGAAAATATTTGTATGACAAATATAAAGGAAAATATTTTAAAACAAATATGAAAGAAAATATTTGTAAAACAAATATAAAGGAAAATATTTGTAAAACAAATATAAAGGAAGATATTTGTAAGACAAATATAAAGGAAAATATTTGTAAAACAAATATAAAAGAAAATATTTGTAAGATAAGACAAATATAAAGGAAAATATTTGTAAAACAAATAGAAAAGGAAATATTTGTAAAACAAATATAAAGGAAAATATTTATAAAACAAATAGAAAAGGAAATATTTGTAAACCAAATATAAAGGAAAATATTTGTGAAACAAATAGAATAGAAAAGGAAATATTTGTTTGGAAAATAAATAGAATTATAAAGGAAATATTTTATAAAATAAATAGAAAGATAAAAGAAATATTTATTTATGAAAATAAATAGAAAGATAAAAGGAGTATTTATTTAGAAAATAAATAAGATAATAAAAAGGAAATATTGGAAAGTAAGTGGGATTATAAAAGAATTAGAGTTAACCAGATAGAGTTAATCAATTAGAGTTAATCGATTAGAGTTAAATCAAATTAGTGTTATTCAAATAGAGTTAATCGAGTTAGAGTTAGTCGAGTATTAGTAAATTGAATAGAGTTAGTCGAATGTTAGTTATCGAATATTAGTTTATTCGAAAATAGTTAATTGAATATAAGTTATTCGAAAAGGAGTAGTTGAATATTAGTTTATTCGGAAGGAGTTAATTGAATATAAGTTATTCGTAAAGGAGTTATTCGAATATAGTTTATTCGAAAGGAGTTAATCGAATATAGTTTATTCGAAAGGAGTTAATTGAATATAGTTTATTTGAAAGGAATTATCGAATATAGTTTATTCGAAAGGAGTTAATCGAATATGGTTTATTCGAAAGGAGTTAATCGAATATGGTTTATTCGAAAGGAATTATCGAATATAGTTTATTCGAAAGGAGTTAATTGAGTATAGTTTATTCGAAAAAAGTTTTAGTCGAATATAGTTTATTCGAAAGAAGATTATCGAATATAGTTTATTCGAAAGAGAGATTATCGAATATTAGTTATTCGAAGAGAGTTAATCGAACATAGTTTATTCGAAAAGGAGTTATCGAATAGAGATTATTCGAAAGAGAGTTATACGTTGAAATTCGATTATATCAATTTAGGGAAAGTACTATCCACTTTCAGTTTTAATCAAGATTTATTTATTTATTAATAAATTTGTTACTTGTTTATTTATCCAAATTAATAAATAAAAGTTATATTTGAAGTTAGGTATTTCAGAAGTAGGGATTATAACGTTATCGTTATAACCAATGTTTTCATAAAAGAATTAGATTCATAAACTGAATCCGAGAGTTACATAAGGAAGTTTGTTAAAGATTTAAAATGTGAACTTTTTCTATTTTGAAGTTAGAAATGATGTCCAGTTAAGGTCTGAGAGGTAGTTATACCCCAACTTGATTAACTTCATTGTAACTAATGAATGGTTAAGGTTTGATAGTAAAGTTCGGTTAAGCGAATATAGTTAATGAGTGTAATGGTTTGTGTGACGGCCCACCCCGCACCAGTCGGCATTTCCTCCGAAAGTGCGTTGTACACATGCCCGACTAGCACGGAACGGTCGCCAAAGAAAGGAAAGAAGAGAATGTACTAATCGGAAACCCTGTAGAATGTCTCATAGCGCATGGAACAAAATATAATAATAATGTACTTGACATAAAACAGGTGAGACAGTGCATAAGCTGATAACTAAAACCAACATCATCATCAGAGTAGCGGAAATCCAAATACAGCTTATTACAACTTTCCAAATTATTGTCTCTAAACAAAAGAAAGAAAGGTACACCACTAATTCCCAAAGTAGTGACCGCAGTAACACAGGGAGAATGTCTATTTATATATATATATATATATATATATCATACGTGGAAGCCTCCTGCTCGTCTCCGGTACAGCTACTCGTGCATCACCAGCTAACATGTATCTAGTCCGCTCGTGAGAGAACCCAAAGTAATAAGAAGAGAAATAAAACTCTGGGTCAGACAAAAAGTCTGGTATGAGCGATAAGCAGCTAAACAGAACAATAACAGGTATACTAAACCGTACCTGAACCTGAACCTGGACCTGCAACCAAAGAGTTAGCACTACATACCGTACAATACTCTAAGGTTCCACTGAACAGATGGTGTAGAGATAACGGGGGTGTGTGTGTGCATGTCATAATGATAGCAAACAAATCAAGCATGGAAACCATCCTCACATCTCTCGCCCAGTGCGTAAAGCATACGATGTCCACCACTGTTAATCACTAGACCCGTCGAAGTAGTGACGGAGTTCGACTTGTACCACTACTGCTACTACCAAGCTTACCCCATGGAGTCATGACCAAATCTTTACAAATGACCCCACTTCATTGGTCTATAGCTCTTTAGTCGTACCAAGGCCACGGTGGCCCTGAATCCGTTCACGTACCCCCTACACATAGTGATTTAAAGTTATAGACATCGACAACCCCTTTTCACACGTCCCGCAGCAAAGCCCAATCATGAAGTTCACTCGTTGGTTCCCAACTGGATCCAGAGTACAAACTTCCCACTTGGACTACCTTTTCATCTCGGGTTTTGGTCATCACCTTCTTTTCCGGATCGGTCTTCATTTCTTCACTTCACTTTGCTTCAGGTCGTGGTCACCAGCTCCTCGGTTCGCATCGAGTTCCTCCATTCGGATCGGTGTACTTTAGGTCGTGGTGCCTCTTCGGTTCATGAGCCCTCAACTAGTTCCACCATCCTCCTCAGGTCGGGTCATGGTCACCCAACAGGGTCGAATCGGGTCGTGATGAGCTCCTCCGATCCTGTCCTCCTTCCCAAGCGCTTCGGGTCAGGTCCACATCTCCAAGCGGTTCGGATCGTTGTGTGCCGATCGGGTCGGAGCTTCAGGTTCATCAGCTCGTGAGTTTCATGCAGGCGGTTCGGTTCGGGGGAGCGGCTCGTGGCACATGGGTGGCATCGGTTCAGATCGTGGAGCTTCCAGGCGAGAGGGTCGGATCGTGCTTTCCTCCTCCGATCCGATCCGGTTCGGGCAACTTCCTGTACTTCTTTCCAGCGACTGTTTTACGCCATACGACGGGGTTTTCGACCAATCTAACTATTCTAATCAATCACAAAGCATACCATACAGTCATAGCAACATATAGAACTGACCACTAACACCAAAACAACAATTTGATAGGTTAAAACGAATCAAACATAGCCAAAATCCTATATTTTCCCCTTAAGCATGTTTAGGCATAGTTAATGATAGGATTAACAAAACTTAACCAAATTAACCAAATTTTCTAATAGAGGCCTAAAACATTATTTCCGAATTTATGAATATTTTTCCAAAATTTTATCATGTCTAATTTCGTTAATCTTCACTAATTACCCATAATTAACCGTAATTAGTGCAAAACTATGCAAATCACTCACCGTGGCCACAAATAAAATACCAAATCTGAAATGAATCTCTGTTTGGCGTGAATACTGATGTCTAACAGCAGCTCTAACCTTGCTTTGGTGCTAATCCCCTTTGATTTGATGTTGCTAAGCTTAATCCTTGATTAGAAAGTGATTTGGGGATGTTTTAGAGGTTGGAGGCCATTATTAGGTTGAAGAGAGGGTTTGTGGCGGCTGGAAAATGAGTGAAAAACCGAAATCCTAACCCTAGCAGCCCTCAAATACCTCTAATCCCGAAATCCCCCATTGGGCCTAGCTGTTAATCACCCGGTTAAGCCCAATTAAGCTGTTTTTCACTATCTGAAACTTGTTTCAGCCATATCTCCCAAAAGGTGAGTCCGTTTGTCTAATGTGACCACTATACGGAATTGTAAACCATCATCCAGAGCTAAAGGAAGTGGTTTCAAATCAAAACTCCTTTCCAATCAAAAGTTATGGCCAAAATAAGATCAGTTAGGAGCAAAACGGTCATTTAAAAATTGTCAAAAATCGTGAACATGGGAAATGACCCCAATAGTCGTCTCCCAAAGTTACATGACCATACGAGTCTGTATGTGAAAGAAATAAATATTCTACGATCCTGCGATGCGTAGAATGCGGGTCG
Source organism: Allium sativum (assembly GCA_030737875.1). NCBI lineage: Eukaryota > Viridiplantae > Streptophyta > Magnoliopsida > Asparagales > Amaryllidaceae > Allium > Allium sativum. The sequence goes on from CM060916.1 coordinate 489,885,878, forward strand.
TTACTGTTTGAGTGGGCATAGCGATGTTTTATTTAAACATCTGTTTAAATCCAATGAATGAGTTTGGAAACATTTTCCAAATATAACCAGAGACATTTTCTAAATTTAGAAAATATGAAATGTTGAATATATGGAAACAGGAAATAAATAAATTAATGAACTCAAGAGATAAACGTTAAATGATGATTGATCGATATAATTTCCATCTGGAAATAATATCGTTGTTTGCAGACGTGTTTTTCTTTGATAGTTAACTCACCGACTATCGAAGTTTTTGACCATTTTTCCATCGTCAATATGGAGAGACCGGGATCAGATTCATGACCTGAAAACCACTCTGTATGGGCGTTAGCGTTGCGAATCAAATATGATGGAGATAATTGAAGACGGAGTTTGTGCAAGGGTCATTCTATCAAATCCTAAGTAGAAACTGCCTAAGATGGATTTACATAATAGTACCTTCGGTTTATCCAATCCCAGGACAACCTGTATGGAAGAATGTCTGACAGAGTATATTTAATGGATCACGTAAGTTTATCTCTTCAAACGTATGTATGTCTGGGGGCGGAGGAATTCGTTTCTCTTAGCTGTATACCCGTTGTATTTTTGGGGAAATCAATTTGTCATTTGGCGGGTATGACGATGTGACATTCCAAGTGAATAATTGTGTGATTTGTCAGAGATAGTCATGGCCTCTAGCCTCACAACCGGGAAACGACAAAAATCGGGCAGGCAGCATGGCTAAGTGGTTGGCTGCCAAGCATGGTGTATTATCACCTATATTGAGATATTCATTTCATTCTTTAATCTATTCGATGTTGTCCCATTCGGGAAATGGTTGCTGATCCCAATCGTTGTTGATATACATTCGATACACTTAAGCGAAATGAGTGGTCGGTCATGTGTGGCCGGCTTGCAAGATGTTCTTGTTGAACCAAGTGTATTTGTAATAACCCGGAAAATCCGAACCAATTTAAAAAATTTATTTTGGCAGTTTTGATGAATTTTGAATATTTAAAATGATTTATTTTAAATAATAACGATGACAAAATTATTTTGAATAGAATTAGAATGTATATATTTATTTGAATCAATGTTAGAATATAAATATTTATTTTTATTTATAAAAGGAATTGAAAATGGCGTGGTAGTTTGAAAATTCGATTTCAAATTTCAAATGAATGTATATGATTCAAAATAAACCGGATTTTGGCAAAACCAAAAATATTAGAATCTATTTGAAAATATCTTTCCAACAAATTCGAAAAATTGAAATTTGATAGCGGGAATAAAACGTTATGCCCAATTGAAAATTTAGTATAGTCGCTATGGAATTACAACCCTTAAAAATGGAAATTTTGCAAACGATCTTTGTTTTCGAAGAAACCACTTTTGTTGGATCCGGGATGTCAAGTTATTGCCAGATTCCAAAATTCATAATTTTCTGAATCAATGTGTGAGCGTGACAAAGGAAAAACGTGTTTGAACAGTTTCAGTCAATTTGGATCGACCAGAAAATAGCCATTTTTCAAACGGTCTCAGAATTTGACAAAATTAGTTTTGTTAGGATCGTATCGTAAATACGAGGCTACAACATATTTTTCGGGAATTTTTTAGAGCCCGTATGTGGCCTGGGTAAATTGAAATGTGCGTTCAAATTCAGTATATAGATTTATATTTCAATTTTGACGGAAACTGATCGAATTGGCTTACGAAACATATCCCATTGCATTCAGAATGGGGGTATTTAGCTAGGGGTGGCAGTCGTTGGGTCTCGATTGGAGTTCGAATAAAAAAGTCAACCTTTCTGAGAAAATTAAATTAAAATAAATTAAATATATATTAATCCCTCACCCCCCCAAACCTTATCTCCCCCGTTCATTTCAGTTTCAGGAAAAAGAAAAAAAAAGAAGAATCGAACCCTAGATGTCCGCCGCTCCCCCCACCCACCGTCGCGCGCCACCAGGGGAGCCGCCACCTCTGGCGCCCTCCGCCCTCGACCCCCTCTCGCTCGACTCTCCCCCTCCTCCTTCGTTTAGAGACCCTCCCAGGCGAATCCAAAACCAACGAAACCCGCCACCGTACCTCCCCAACCGCCACCTGCGCCGCCTTGGCCACACCATCCCAGTCCTGTCCGCCTCCGACTGCGCAGACGACCAGAGAAGCCCCCTCCCTTGATTTCTACAGTAAGTTTTCTATTTATTTTTATTCTTTTATTTTATTTATTTAAGTGAATAGAAAAGTATGATTTTTATTTAACAAATGGTTAGATTTTTAAAGTGTTAAATACTCGATTTTTAAAAGTGATAAAAACTTGATTTTTAGAATCATAAAGACTTGATTTTTAAAGGGATAAAGATTCGATTTTTAGAGATTTAAAATTCGATTTTTATATGAGTAGCGGATTGAAAATAGAATTTTATATAATAGAGAATATAAAAATATGATTTTAATATTATAGAGATAATAAAAATATGATTTTTATATTATAGAGATAATGAAAATATGATTTTTATATTATAGAGATAATGAAAATATGATTTTTATATTATAGAGATAATGAAAATATGATTTGTATATTATAGAGATAATGAAAATATGGATTTTTATATTATAGAGATAATAAAAATATGATTTTTATACTATAGAGATAATAAAAATATGATTTTTATATTATAGAGATGATAAAAATATGATTTTTATAAGACAGAGAATATAAAAATACAATTTTTATATATGTTGTAGCGAAATAAAAATTTAATTTTTATACATGTAGCGTTATGAAGATATGATTTTTATATAAATATAACATTATAAAAATTTGATCTTTATACATGTAGGGATAAAACAAAAAGATGAGATTTTTAAATATATAATCATCATAATAAAAATGTAACTTTTACTATGAACAGCGTGAAAAAGACTGCGTTGAATTTCGGGCAAATCCAGACCATTCAGAAATGAAATGGAGGAGTGGAACCCTCGGTGAGAACTCCTCACTTTTATTTTATTTTTCTAGTTTGAAATATATACTTGGATGCAGATGGTGCTTAGCAGCACCCGACACCCGTCGTCCACAGACCATGGATGACTTGTTTGTTTGATTGATGTGTTGTGAAAATTGATTGTGTGATGTGGATTGAATAAATATTTTATAGTTAAAAATATAATTTTAAACGCGTATATAAAATAAATATTTATAAACAAATCGGACGATTTGTTTATATACACACATTTGACTGATATGGATTGGGACGATAAATTTTACACATCGCCCAACTGCACAAATAAAAATCTTGTTTGTTGATTTGAAACCCCACAAGGGTGTTGCGATGATATTTGGCGTACACTAATCCCAATTATTTAGCTGTATGTCGATCGATTGGTTGACAGACTGTGTAAGCATTAATTATTTATATTTAATGCTTGTGCAGTTGCGGGGTGCACTCTGAGTGATGGTTGATTATTTATCATTGCTATTATATACATGTGTTGTAGGGAATCCATATAATTAACATTATATGGTAACTGATTGGGCCTCATTCCAATTTGGAAAATAAAAAATATTATAAAATGAAAATTCATGTGTTGAATAAAATATATATTCATGTGTTGAATGAAAGAAAATTCATGTGTTGAATAAAATATATATTCATGTGTTGAATAAAAGAAAATACATGTGTTGAACGAAAGATTTATAAGATAAAATTCACATTTTTATTGTAAGTAAGAATTAATAAATATTCATATGTTGAATAAAGTATATATTCATGTGTTGAATAAAAGAAAATTCATGTGTTGAATAAAATATATATTCATGTGTTGAATAAAGGAAAATTCGTGTGTTGAACGAAATATTTGTACAATAAGATTCACATTTTTATTGTAAGTAAGAATTAATAAATATTCATGTGTTGAATAAAGTATATATTCATATGTTGAAGAAAATATTCATTTGTTGAATAGAATAACGAAGTTATTGAAATATATAAAGCCGTGTTGATTAGATTTGCGCCATTTTGATGTGAACGATATTTATATCGATTTTATTCATTTTTATAATGAATATCGAAAAGGAATTGATTTCAAAATATAATGTTTTGAAAATACTATCATTTATATATTGATGATATGGAATATTCAATTTTGATTAGAAATTGAATATGAAGTTGAAATCATTTTGAAAACGAATTGAAAACGATTTATAAAATACGTTTCAAGAGGAAGTCGACAAAATATATATTATATATATATTATATATAATATAATGGCCTTAATAGGACGCGCCGCGCTGAGGTAGTTCGCGAATTTCGACCATTGACTTCGAATGGACATTATGGGAGATCTGATCGTCAGATTCTACTAAAACCAGAACCATTGGGTTCGTATCGAAAAGATCTTTCTAATGAATATTAGGGATTTTAAATCTAACGGTTGGATTTGGAATTATTTCCAAATCTGTGACGGCCCGCCCCGCACCAACCGACATTTACTCCAAAAGTGCGCTGTACACATGTCCAGTTAGCACGGAACGGGTCGTGTGAAGGAAAGGGAAGAAAGAAATGAACATACAAAGAACCTGTAGAATGTCTCACAGCGCATGGAATAAAATATAATAACAAAATACTTGACATAAAACAGGTGAGACAGTGTATAAGCTGATAACTAAAACCAACATCAACGTCAGAGCAGCGGAAATTCATATACAGCTTATTACAACTTTTCAAATTTACTGTCTCTAACAAAAGAAAGCTAAAGTAGAAGATGCACCACCAATGCCCAAGCAGTGATCTTCAACAACACAGGGAGAATACTATATATATATATTACGTGGAAGCCTCCTGCTCGTCTCCGGATCACCTACCCGTGCATCTCCAGCTAACTTGTCTCTAGTCTGCTCGTGTGAGCACCCAGAGTAATAAGAGGAGACATAAAACTCTGGGTCAGACATAAAGCCTGGTATGAGCGATAAGCATCTAAACAGAATAATAACAGGTATACTAAACCATACCTGAACCTGGACCTGCAACCAAAGAGTTAGTACCACATACCGTACAATACTCTAAGGTGCCATAATAAATAGTGTAAGAATACGGGGGTGGGGTGTGCATGTCATAACGATAGCAAACAAATCATCCATAGCAACCATCCTCACATTTCTCACTCTGTGCGTAAAGCATACGATGTCCACCACTGTCAATCACTAGACCCGTTGAAGTAGTGACGAAGTTCGACTTGTACAACTACTGCTACTACCAAGCTTACCACATGGAGTCATGACCAAATCTTTACAAATGACCCCACTTCATTGGTCTATAGCCCTTTAGTCGTACCTAGGCCATTGCAGCCCTGAATCCGTTCACGTACTTCCCATACATAGTGATCCAAAGTCATAGACATCGACTGCCCCTTGGCACACGTCCCGCAGCAAAGCCCAATCATGAAGTGAACTCATTGGTTCCCAACTAGATCCTGAGCTCTAACTTCCCATATTGGACTACCTTTGCATCTCGGGTTATTGGTCAATACTGGGTCAGGTCGGGTTCTCCTCCTAGCCATCGGTTCGGGTCGGGTCCTCTACTTCGGGTCGGTTCGTAGTCTTCTCCTGTAGCGGTTCGGTTCAGGTCCACAGTGCGGCATCGGTTCGGGTCGGGTATTCTATTTCGGGTCGGGTGTCCTCCTCTGGGTCGGGTCGGGTGCCATCTCCCTTCCAGTTCGTGCTTCCGCTCCGATCCGCTCCCTCGATCTCCACGTGCTCTGATCCGATCCTTCCTTCGCCATCTGATCCGCGTAGCCTTCCCTCTTGCCAGTTCTCCCAAGTGTTAAGTTCCGATCCGGGCCCTTCGTCTCCAAGTCTATCTGATCCCCAGCTTAACCAACATGGCCTTCCTTTTTGCCTAGCCTCATCTGTGCTAGATTTCTGGTTCGGGTCGGGTTCCTTGCCCAGGTCTCCTATCCGATCCGAGCCCATATCCGATCCGATCCGAAACCCTGCACAACTTTCTGCAACTTTTTCCAGCAACTTGTTTACGCCATTCGACGACGTTTTCGACAAATCTAACTATGCTAATCAATCACAAATCATGTCAAACAGTCATAGCAACATAGCAAACTAACCACAAACACCAAAACAATGAATTTACATGTCAAAACAGATCAAAGATGCCCAAAATCCCCTTATTTTCCCTTAAGCATGATTAAATAAAACTAATCATAGAATTAATAAAACTTAACCAAATCGAACCAAATTTCTAACAGAGGCATAAAATGTTATTTAAGAATTTCTAAACATTTTTCCAGAATTTATTAGTGTATCAATTCGCTAATCTTCACTAATCACCCTTAATTAACTGTAATTAGTGTCAAAACGATGCTATCACTCACCTTTGCCACAAAATAAAACACCAAATCTGAAATACTCTCTATTTGGGTCGAATCCCTATGTATAGCAGCAGCTCCAACCTTGCTCTGTTGCTATTTGGCCTTGTTTTGATGTAGTTTAGGCTTAATCTTCACTAAAAATGTGTTTTGGAGTGGTTTTAGAGGATGGAAGCCATTACTAAGGTGTCAAGAAGGTTTGTGGCGGCTCAAAACTGAAATGAAAGTGACTTCCTAACCCTAATCAGCCCTCCTATGCCTCTAAACCCGAAATTCCCCTCTGGGCCTAGCTGCTAATCACCCGGTTTAGCCCAATTAAGCTGTTTTTCACCATTTGAAACTTGTTTCAGCCATATCTCTCAAACGATGAGTCCGTTTGGCTAATGCGACCATTATACGGAAAGAGAAACCATCATCCGGAGCCATTGGAAGTGGTTTCAGGTCAAAATTCCTTTCCAGTCAAAAGTTATGGCCAAAACAGTGCCAACTAGGGGTAAAATGGTCATTTAAAAATCGGGAAAAATCATGAACATGGGAAATGACCCCTATAGTCATCTCCCAAAGTTACATGACCACACGACTTCGTATGTGAAAGAAATAAATATTCTACGATCCTATGATGCGTAGAATACGGGTCGTTACACTCTCCCCCCCTTAAGAAATTTCGTCCCCGAAATTCCTTAACCCAAAACATACAAAGGATCCCGCATGCCTAACAACCACGTACAACAATCAAACATGCAAAACAAGCAAACAAGCCTACCCTAGCATGCGTAAAACTAAATCGAAGTCAAAATCTTACCAGGCAAAGAGTTATGGATATGTCTTCCTAATGTTCTCCTCTGTCTCCCAAGTGCAATCATTCTCGTCCTCGCCCCACTGAACCTTGACCAACTTCACCACCTTCCTTCGAAGTTGCTTCATGTCGTGCTCGACAATACGGGTCGACTTGCGGTTCCCAACCGCCTCGGGTTCTACTTCGAAGTCCTCTAACTGATTAGGTGAAATAGTCATATCTGAGTCGTGAACGAACTTCCTTAGTTGGGAAACATGAAATACGTCGTGAACTCCCGCCATCTTCTCCGGTAAGTCAATTATGTATGCCAAATTCCCGACTAGTTCAAGAACAGGGAATGGGCCAACAAATCTTGGTGCCAACGTGCCTCTCCTGCCAAATCGTATTACGCTTTTCAACGGAGAAATCTTGACAAACACCAAGTCACCAAAGGAGAATTTTAGGTCTCTTCTCCTCTTATCAGCATAACTCTTCTGCCTATCTTGGGCAGCCTTCATTCGTTGTCGAATGATCTTAATCTTATCTGAAGTTTCCCTCACCACATCTGGTCCAAGCATAAACTTCTCGCCGGTCTCTATCCAACATGATGGTGAGTTGCACGGCCTTCCGTACAAAGCTTCAAACGGAACCACACCGATACTGGATTGGTAGCTATTATTATATGCAAACTCTACTAGATGCAAATGGTCATCCCATGATCCACCAAAATCCAATATACACGCTCTCAAGAGATCTTCCAAAATACGATTCACCCTCTCCGTTTGACCGTCGGTCTGAGGATGATATGCGGTACTGAGATGTAACTCTGACCCTAAAGCCTCTTGTAAGCTCTTCCAAAACCCACTAGTGAACAACGGGTCTCGGTCGCTCACAATGCTTTTAGGTACTCCATGAAATCTCACTACCCACTTCATATACAATTCTGCTAACTTAGCTGCCGTTCTGGTCGATTTGACTGGTATAAATCTTGCACTTTTAGTCAGTCGATCCACAACTACCCAAATGGTATCATGTCCCGATCTAGCCCTTGGTAAACCATCAATGAAATCCATCGAGACTTGCTCCCATTTCCATTCGGGAATTTCTAAGGGCTGTAACAACCCACTAGGCTTCTTTTGCTCAGCTTTAACTAGCTGGCAATTCATGCACTTGGATATAAACTTCCCAACGTCTCTTTTCATCCCTTCCCAGTAGTAAATCTGCTTCATATCTCGATACATCTTGTTACCACCGGGGTGTATAGTCAGCTTTGAGTGATGACATTCTCTAAGCACTTCATCTCTCAATCCATTGACATTGGGTACAACAAGCTTTCCATTCTTTCTAAGCCATCCATCCTGATCAAGCCCATACTTGTTCATCTTCTCATCGATATCCATCTTTAACTTGGAGATGATTTCCAATAGGTTAGGATCGTCCCTCTGACTAGAGCCGATCCGCTCAATTAAAGTGGGTCTGATCGTCAAACTAGTAACATTTCTGGATCCAATTCGCACTTTAGTCTGAAATCAATCCCCGCGATATACTCCAGTTGCTTCCATTCAAGGAACATAGCCCCTAAGCTGGCATGTCTTCTACTCAATGCATCAGCCACCGCATTGCCCTTTCCCGGTGTATATGCGATGTCGAAATCATAGGAAGCCAAGAATTCTAACCAGCTTTGTTGCCGGAGATTTAGATCCTTCTGGGAGAAGAGATACTTCAACGACTTATGATCTGTAAACAGCTCAAATCTTTCTCCCAAGAGATAGTGTCTCCACATCTTTAACGCGAACACGATCGCTGCCAATTCCAAGTCATGGGTAGGGTATCTTTTCTCGTGCGGTTTCAATTGCCGACTTGCATAAGCTACAACCCTACCGCCTTGCATCAATACAGCACCCAGTCCGGTACCACAGGCATCCGTGTATACCGTCATCTCTTTATCCCCCTTAGGAATGACTAACACTGGTGCGCTTGTCAACTTGTCCTTTAGACTCTTGAATGCATTCTCGCACCTTTCATCCCAGACAAAAGCTTGATTCTTCTTGGTCAACTGGGTCAATGGTGCTGCTATCTTGGAGAAACCTTGGATAAACTTACGATAATATCCAACTAACCCCAAGAAACTTCTTACATCTGTTGCATCCTTGGGCGTAGGCCAATCCTGTACCGTAGCCACCTTCGCCGGGTCCACGGCAATACCATTCTCTGATACAACATGGCCCAAGAACCTCACTTCCCTCTTCCAGAAGTGACACTTAGAAAACTTTGCTTTCAATTGGTGTTTTCTCAACACCTCCATCACTATTCTTAAATGTTCCTTGTGTTCTTCCTTTGTCCTCGAATAGACCAAAATATCATCAACGAACACAAGGACAAACTTATTCAACTGATCTCTGAATACTCTATTCATAAGATCCACAAAATATGTTGGGGCATTGGTCAGCCCGAATGGCATGACCAACCACTCATAAAACCCAGATGGCGTCCGAAATGCCGTTTTAGCTATACTCTCAGCTTCCACTCTAAGCTGATGAAAACCTGTTGCGAGATCCAACTGAGAAAATATTCTCGCGCCACTCAACTGATCGAACAAATCATCTATCCGCGGTAGAGGATACTTATTCTTCCTCGTCACTTTATTCAACTCGCGGTAGTCTACACACAAACGAAGGGAACCATCCGCCTTGGTAGCGAACACAACTGGTGCTCCCCATTAAGAAACAGTCCTTCTGATAAATCCCTTCTTCAAAAGATCGCTGACTTGCACCTCGAGCTCTCGCTGCTCCCTTGGTGCCATACGACGAAGTGGCATCACTATAGGTCTGGCATCTTTTACCAAATCAATACGGAACTCAATCTCTCGGTGTGGTGGAAGTCTGGTCACTTCTTCGAAAACATCCGGATACTGGCCAACCACGGGCAAACCTGACAACTCACTATGCAGAATGTCGAGGGAGTTTAGAAAACTAGCCAATACCCCCTCACTGGGTAGACCACCAAACACTACCCTCCGCCCATCATCCGCTCTAGCTGTCACCAAAAAGCCCTCACAGTCTACCACCACCCCGTATCTTCGGAGCCAATCTACTCCCAAAATAATGCCAAACCCAGTAAAGCCCAAAACAAAGCAATCACAAACAAACATGCATCCATGACTCGATAGGACCACATTACGACAAATCATGCTAAGGCTAGTCGAACCACCAATCGGGTTCGTCACTACTAAAGGTCTATCGACAATCTCGGGCTCCAATCCCAACCTATCTACCAGGTCACTAGATATGAAAGAACTGGAAGCTCCGGTATCAAATAAAACTCTAACAGGAACATCATAAACAGAAAGCATACCTTGAATGATGACATTCTTTCCCTTCTCCGCCGCAGTTGGGGCATTCGACGAAGAAGGAATAGCATTAAGGGCGTAGGCTTTCACTATTTGCTTTTCTTTAGGGGGTTGCGGACACTTGTCCTTGTGATGTCCCATTTGGCCACAGTTGAAGCACTTCCTATCCGCTGGCTTGGCCCGACAATTACTAGCATAATGGCCCTTCTTACCACAGCTGAAGCACTCAACATCTTGCTTATTCTTGTTCCTCTGGCCATCCTTAACCTGATTCTGCTTTCTCTTATTCTGGGAACCACCCTTGCCTCCACCACTTGCTTGTGGCTTTGGCTCATCTGCGGATGCAACCTCAGTCTTCGGCTTAGGGTAGAGACTTTCTGATGTTAATGCTTTCCCCACAATCGACTCAAACGTCTCACCGATGTGGTTAATAAGCCTTTCCCCTAAGAACTGATCTAAACCAGTTATGAATTTCTCATTCTTCTTCTCGGCAGTATCAATAAGAGATAACCCATACTTCGACAAAGTGTCGAATTCAGCAATGTACTCCGAGACACCTCTGCCATTCTGCTTGAGCTCCAAGAATTTCTTAAACAGCACTGACTTCTGAGCAACTGGAATGAACTTCTCGCTAAAGCGAGCTTTAAACTGCTCCCAAGTAATCTGATCTTCGGGAGTAGCTGCCTTTATAGCATTCCACCAATTCATTGCCCGCCCTTGCAGCTGACGGGACGCTAGCTTTCTCTTCATCGCATCCTCGATACCCAAATCCTCGAAGATACGTTCGCAACTATCCAACCAATCCTGAACATCCGTGGCCGACTCCGTTCCGTGGAACGGCTTCCCACCAAGGCTAGTATAATCCTTATTCAGCTTGGCGAAGTCGACTCTTGGCGCCTGCACTGTTGGACCACCACCATTTCCACCATTGGGAGATGCCCTCTGTACATCTCTTAGCATCTCTCTCATGAGGTCAGTAAACATCGTCCTCATGTCAGCAGCATTCCCATTATTGGCTCCCCTACTAGCACCTCTAGTATATCGGCTCATCGTCAATCTGAAAAAGGAAACGATTAACGACTCCATAGTGGTGCTAGTGCAGTACGACTTCATCCTTATACTAGTAATAGTATATATATATAGCTTTTGAAAACCAAAATAATCACAAATACGCTCTCTCGTATACGTATATTATCTCTCCCTGATAACTTCCCTAGGTTAACTACGCAACCTAGAGCTCTGATACCAAGTGTGACGGCCCGCCCCGCACCAACCGACATTTACTCCAAAAGTGCGCTGTACACATGTCCAGTTAGCACGGAACGGGTCGTGTGAAGGAAAGGGAAGAAGGAAATGAACATACAAAGAACCTGTAGAATGTCTCACAGCGCATGGAATAAAATATAATAACAAAATACTTGACATAAAACAGGTGAGACAGTGTATAAGCTGATAACTAAAACCAACATCAACGTCAGAGCAGCGGAAATCCATATACAGCTTATTACAACTTTTCAAACTTACTGTCTCTAACAAAAGAAAGCTAAAGTAGAAGATGCACCACCAATGCCCAAGCAGTGATCTTCAACAACACAGGTAGAATACTATATATATATTACGTGGAAGCCTCCTACTCGTCTCCGGATCACCTACCCGTGCATCACCAGCTAACCTGTCTCTAGTCTGCTCGTGTGAGCACCCAGAGTAATATGAGGAGACATAAAACTCTGGGTCAGACATAAAGCCTGGTATGAGCGATAAGCATCTAAACAGAATAATAACAGGTATACTAAACCATACCTGAACCTGGACCTGCAACCAAAGAGTTAGTACCACATACCGTACAATACTCTAAGGTGCCATAATAAATAGTGTAAGAATACGGTGGTGGGGTGTGCATGTCATAACGATAGCAAACAAATCATCCATAGCAACCATCCTCACATCTCTCACTCCGTGCGTAAAGCATACGATGTCCACCACTGTCAATCACTAGACCCATTGAAGTAGTGACGGAGTTCGACTTGTACAACTACTGCTACTACCAAGCTTACCACATGGAGTCATGACCAAATCTTTACAAATGACCCCACTTCATTGGTCTATAGCCCTTTAGTCGTACCTAGGCCATTGCAGCCCTGAATCCGTTCACGTACTTCCCATACATAGTGATCCAAAGTCATAGACATCGACTGCCCCTTGGCACACGTCCCGCAGCAAAGCCCAATCATGAAGTGAACTCATTGGTTCCCAACTAGATCCTGAGCTCTAACTTCCCATATTGGACTACCTTTGCATCTCGGGTTATTGGTCAATACTGGGTCAGGTCAGGTTCTCCTCCTAGCCATCGGTTCGGGTCGGGTCCTCTACTTCGGGACGGTTCGTAGTCTTCTCCTGTAGCGGTTCGGTTCGGGTCCACAGTGCCGCATCGGTTCGGGTCGGGTATTCTATTTCGGGTCGGGTCGGGTGTCCTCCTCCGGGTCGGGTCGGGTGCCATCTCCCTTCCAGTTTGTGCTTCTGCTCCGATCCGCTCCCTCGTTCTCCACGTGCTCCGATCCGATCCTTCCTTCGCCATCTGATCCGCGTGGCCTTCCCTCTTGCCAGTTCTCCCAAGTGTTAAGTTCCGATCCGGGCCCTTCGTCTCCAAGTCTATCTGATCCCCAGCTTAACCAACATGGCCTTCCTTTTTGCCTAGCCTCATCTGTGCTAGATTTCTGGTTCGGGTCGGGTTCCTTGCCCAGGTCTCCTATCCGATCCGAGCCCATATCCGATCCGATCCGAAACCCTGCACAACTTTCTGCAACTTTTTCCAGCAACTTGTTTACGCCATTCGACGACGTTTTCGACAAATCTAACTATGCTAATCAATCACAAATCATGTCAAACAGTCATAGCAACATAGCAAACTAACCACAAACACCAAAACAATGAATTTACATGTCAAAACGGATCAAAGATGCCCAAAATCCCCTTATTTTCCCTTAAGCATGATTAAATAAAACTAATCATAGAATTAATAAAACTTAACCAAATCGAACCAAATTTCTAACAGAGGCATAAAATGTTATTTAAGAATTTCTAAATATTTTTCCAGAATTTATTAGTGTATCAATTCGCTAATCTTTACTAATCACCCTTAATTAACTGTAATTAGTGTCAAAACGATGCTATCACTCACCTTTGCCACAAAATAAAACACCAAATCTGAAATACTCTCTGTTTGGGTCGAATCCTTATGTATAGCAGCAACTCCAACCTTGCTCTGTTGCTATTTGGCCTTGTTTTGATGTAGTTTAGGCTTAATCTTCACTAAAAATGTGTTTTGGAGAGGTTTTAGAGGATGGAAAGTGGAAACCATTACTAAGGTCTCAAGAAGGTTTGTGGCGGCTCAAAACTGAAATGAAAGTGACTTCCTAACCCTAATCAGCCCTCCTATGCCTCTAAACCCGAAATTCCCCTCTGGGCCTAGCTGCTAATCACCCGGTTAAGCCCAATTAAGCTGTTTTTCACCATCTGAAACTTGTTTCAGCCATATCTCCCAAACGGTGAGTCCGTTTGGCTAATGCGACCACTCTACATAAGAGAAACCATCATCCGAAGCCAATAGAAGTGGTTTCAGGTCATAATTCCTTTCCAATCAAAAGTTATGGCCAAAACAGTGCCAACTAGGGGTAAAATGGTCATTTAAAAATCGGGAAAAATAATGAACATGGGAAATGACCCCAATAGTCGTCTCCCAAAGTTACATGACCACACGACTTCGTATGTGAAAGAAATAAATATTCTACGATCCTATGAAGCGTAGAATACGGGTCGTTACAAAATCAAATTTGGAAAAGGTCGTTGTAAGTGCATTTCGATGGCCGTTTGTGGAAATCGACTGTACGGGCCTTGATAAAATTATTAAAATTATCGATAATTAGTGTAAAATCATAAGAAAACATTTGGAAAGAATTAGGATGAAAAACTTCATATTTGAAAAGATAAAAATAGTTTTTTTTTTGAAATGAACTAGTTTTGAACTAGAATTATAATCCATTTATTTTTTAAAAATAAATAAATTGGATTTGAAATGGTTTTAAAAATAACCAGAATTTCCAACATATAAATTGGACTGGATTTGAATCGAAATTGTCTTCGGAATATTTCAATGTTGGATTTTGTGATTACACAGATATTGTTATGGAAATTTGAAAGATATATATATCGTTATTTCCAATACGATATTTGTTGGTTATAGGATTTGATATTGAATATAAGCCAATATATTTTCTATTCAGAGCCTTGTATTTAATATCCAATGGGATTTGGGTTTGTCATGAATGGTGTCTTAAATAACACTGTTCTTAAACCCAGTTGAGAAAAAGATTAAATCTTTTAATGTAGATTTAATGAAATGTGCCAATTAAACGATATTTAATTAGAATTGAATTGGAATTGATTTTTGGGTTTATCGTGAACAGTGTTTTAAATAACACTCGTTCTTTAACCCGATAATTAATGAAATGTGAATTGGGTTTGTTGTGAACTATGTTTTTAATGACATTCGTTCTTTAACTCGATTTGCAGTGAAATGTGATTTGGAGTTTATAAATCTTTTGTTAAGATTTAAAGGAGATTTTCCAAAGTAAAGTTTTCCAATTAAACAAAATAAATTGGATTGGAATGGAATTCGATTTGGTAATAATCGAAGTGAATTTCTGTGGATGAGGACCGCTAATATATATGGAATTTAAAATGCTTTGTCGTTATTCCATTTATATTGTTAGTCGGATATGAAAGTTTATATCGATTATATACATCGATTTGTTTTCCATGAAGATTCCATGGTTAATAGAATGTGATTTTGGGTTTATAGTGAACTGTGTTTTAAATAACATTGGTTCTTTAACCCAGTTAAAGATAGGATATGATTTCCCAAGTTAAATAATTATTGATAGTGATTTTTGGGAATATTAAAACCAAGTGGACTTTTAATGAATCTTTAATTAGATTGAAATGATCGAGAAAGGAGTATCACCGGTTTTGCTCCAGGCAATAGTTAAATCTTTAATTAGATTTGAACGTGAAATGGTAATTGAACTTACCGATAACACCGTGGTGTTAGATATGAAGTATGACCATTTTTACTTCATGGGATGAATAGGTTGGGGTTGGGAAATTTAACAAGTGATTACTTCGGTAAGGTTCGCTAATCCCGACTAGTTTGGATAAACCATAATTTGGTTTGAATTGATATTTAAAAGAAGATTAAAGAATAAATTTAAAGAATTTATCTTTGATAAAATTATTGGGAACCTTTCCCAAAGTATAAGAATATTTGAATAAAAGAATATTCTGAATTGGAATAAGGCGTATGTTGTGTTTGTGTAACACATGTTGATTATATACGCGAGTTATTCAGAAAGACCGGGTTTATTCCATTCTGAATAACTGATTCGACGATGTGTCGAGGATGAAGACCGGAGGTCTTCACATCGTTTGGATAATTACTGATGATCTTGATTGGGCTGTACACCCAAGAGGAGGGAATCAGTTGGTGATCATCCAGACGTACTGGGAGATCAATGGATATGCGAGGTACAAGGTGCCTCCGGTTTCGTTCAGACCCAGAACGGACTTGTAAATGGACTGTGTGTCTGACATTGGATATCATTCTGTGTGATTGATGGATGTCGGTTGCGTGGAGTGGTTTGCCTGTGTGGCATGCTAAGATGCAAATGATCAAGGCTTTTGTTGAAAAGCAAAGTCTTGTGGTTGATGATCAAAGCACCGCCTGTGTGGCATAGCTTTGTGTAGCGTTAATTCGTGAGCCTCACACCCCGGTTGTGAACCAGAAACGGGAGAGGACCTCAGGGAGGGCATGCGTTTCCTTCTAGCTAGGGTGGTGTCAGTGACCTACCAGCCCTAACATTTATATTATTTTCACCTATGTGGTTGTTGGATTGCGAGGCGCCTCGGATATATCGGTGACTATGTGGAGCCGATTGAGTCATTTGGCTCATTGACGCCCCAAAGGGCGGGGAAACGCAGTGTTCAGGCATTTTAATCCACATCGGTGGACCAACCCTGACGATCCAAGGGCCCACCTGAGTCTGGGTCCTGAGACACAGGCTAGAGCGTCTCAAATTCGGTGAGGATGATCCCTTGCCTCGGTTCATAGATGGAAATCCAGCTTCCAAATACGACGTTTGCGGTTTTGATTGTAGAGCCTAGTATTGGCGACATGATATATGGTACCCAAGCCGTCTAGGATTGATACATTTATATTTGAAGTTGTTTTATACACTATGCACTTATAATAGTATCAAATGATTTGTTTTAACATACCAAGCATGTTTGGCTATTATAAGGGAAAACCCTATCCCCCGGCTTGCGTTGCATTGTGTGATAGGACCTGGGTCTTATAATAGCTTCCTTTTTTCGAAAAGCATTGCGCTGTTTTGTTATATGCACCGGTATTCTTGGGAGGAAACCCGTTCCGTGTTATACGGCGTGGTCCTTTGATATATCTGATTTACACTACACCATATATGCTGATTAGGCTATGTTTTTAGCCGTATCTAAAGCTGTTGGGCACGGTAAATAGCCGTATCAAAAAGTGGCATCTTAAATTATTAGATACGGCTTTAACCCGTATCTCAATGGATTAACATACGGCTATTAGCCGTATCTAAACTTTATGTAGATACGGCTAAAAACCATATCTTATACACACACACACACATATATATAAGCAGAAACTGTAGCACATATTATTTGTAACACATAGCATATATAACACAGGATACACTAGTTCACAATTGTAATAGTAATCGAAACATTTGTATGAAATATTTCATTACATTACAATATATAATGATACATGCTATTTGATTACATTACAATAAATAAGTACACGCTGTTTCATTACACTAAAGAAGATACATAATGTTACATTACAATAAGCTGTGATAAATACCCGAACCGGCGTCGTGAGCTTGTTGAATCAATGCTTCCTTCAAGATGAACATCCACCAAAACATTGCATTTTATCCAAGACATGAAGGAACCCTTCAGGAAGATCAACACACTATTCTATCCAAGGCCTGGTAATAAGTTAGCTTGGATAGCATATAGCATGTACACTACAAAGGCCTGTAAAAAAGTGCAAACCACATAGTTTAGGATAGGATATGTGTCCACATTATTATTTTCATTAGCAGCTGAATATTGCAAGTCTACAACATTTTTACTTGTTCAGTCGAGACTGAGTCTCGATTAAAGACAGTTGTTATAGCCTAATTAAAGAGCAATATAGAGGATATGTCCATATTATTATAATTCTCATTATTGTCACTTGGCTGCAATGTAGATATACCATTACATTAGCAATATCTATGAGTGGTCGCCCTTAACCAGCCCTATTCGCCCTTAACCAGCCCTATTCAGAGCTTCAAACATGGACTCATACTCTAGTTTTGACCTGATCTAAAATCGCTTCTGCTTATGACTTTGAGGCTATAAGAATTAATGAATTCTGACTTGATATGAAAGAGTTATGGACACTCAAAAATGGACTCAGGCCATGTTTGCAGCAACAAAACGTGCACTTGCAAAATCTTGTGGCCGAACTGATCTCGCTGCAAAGGTTATAGATATCAAACGAGGTATTTTTGCATATAAATTTTCATGTATCTATACCATAACACATAAATTTTCATAGAAAAAGAGAGATATTACCTGAAGTTTAGATCAACAAACTCACATCCATGCTTATTAGCTTCATCCAAATGATGGAGGCTGCATGCTGCACACACATGTTATATTAATATTCAGCTTCTATTTTTGCACGTAAGTTGACTAACAAAAATGATTTTTTACACGAGCACAAAGCAACTTGGTTCAATGCAGCAAGTCGTAAATGGAAAAGCAGTTTTATGCCTTTACTCACACGCAGTGTGACACACATGACACACCAAACAAATTGACTAAATCACAACCTATGAATGCCATTCTATTTTCATTCATGCATCCATCATCGGCTTTTCTACTCAATCACACAAATTTCCCAATATCAATTACCAGATACATGCAGCTCAGTCAACAGAACTAGTATGCTTTAGTTCTCAAATCAAATCATACACATGCACTTCAGATCAGTTATAGGGATCAGTGTACATGGTGCAATAATACACACAAATGAGCAGGGCAGCACAATCAAAAGTGTCTGAATTCAAGGTAGACAAATATAGCACAAGTAAATGATGGCAAATACACTACTGCACTATAATACTGGGGATAATACCCAATTTAAACACAATAGCAGCATATTAAACCTAATTTAAACCCAATTTGAATTCAAATTAAACCCAATTCATATTTAAATTTAACGGTGATCTAGTACTCACCTCCAGAGGCGACGAGAAGGATGGACAGCAGTAGACTGAGGCTTCGCCGGTCAGCTGAAGGCATCACGAGATGATGATAACTCATGGACTGCAGTGGATCGATTATTGACAAAGGAAGTCGGTCGAGTACCAAAACCCTAATTTGGGTATTCGGTGGTCGCCATTGCAAAATAAAAAGAGGGATTATTCGGTCGAAAGTTTTGATAAGGCAAAACTCAATCGTGCCTATGTACAGGTACCAGGGGGAGAGGGGAATTTGATACGAATTTCATACGGTCCAAAGCTGCATCAAATGAACTAATCCGGGACTTCGTTGATGGACGGTCAGATTAAGGGTGTTTGGGGTGGTGCGGATCGCAAAACTTAGTTTGATACGGATTTGAGCACTGTCAAATTTGATACGGCTTATAGCCCAATTTTACGCTCGCATCCTGGTGTGCCAAATTGGCTGATATAGTGTAGTGTTAAAGCAAAGTTTTAAATAACTGTTTTAGTTCTCACACCAGTCACATGACTGACCTGGAGTTTATTGTTTTAACCTAAACTCTGGGTGCCCTTATTTTCGACACGGGCAACTAGTAGTTTTGGTTTTGCATATTTATATTCACAGGATCCTGGTTTACAGCTGGAATGATATCCGGAAAGCTTTGTATCCGTATATCTCCTTCATTTGTATTTTGTATTATTTTCCGCTGCTATGTAATGAATTGTAATTTTTGATATTTTTCTGATGTATAATATTTGTTCGTACTCTGTATATTCTTGTATTCTGATGGAATTGTTGTTATAAGCAATGTAATGTTCTTCTGTTTGTGTTCCGATGTGGCTTGTTCTCAACTCAATCCATTCTTTCCTTCACGGGGAAGTTCGGGTCGTGTCAGTTTTGTATCAGAGCTTTGGTTTACAAAGCTCGAGAAAAAGACACATTAGAACCATACGAAAGAATTCATTAGAGACTGGATTAGTAATATCCAATGGGAATGACTCGTTAGAGATGGGATTAGTAGTATCCTAGAACGAGTGTAAAGAGTATATTTTTAAAATGAAAACAATTTTGTTTTGAAAATTTAAATCAATTATTCGTATTTGATTATTTATTTTATATTGAATTTGGACAATCAAGTATATAAAGACTTTACGTATACGTCTGATCTGCGTGTATTTGAAGTTTTAATATACTGGATAGATATGGAGTCACACTCTAGTTGCCCGGAGATGATTCCGATGAATGCAACTGCATCAT
This sequence comes from Allium sativum, assembly GCA_030737875.1. NCBI lineage: Eukaryota > Viridiplantae > Streptophyta > Magnoliopsida > Asparagales > Amaryllidaceae > Allium > Allium sativum. Next base: position 489,906,013 of record CM060916.1, read on the forward strand.
CAGAATTTGTGTTCGAGTTTCGAAAGTGGGATATCTATATATTTCCAATTGACTGGTGTGAGAACCAAACTATAGTTAGAATTGTTGTGACTTGGCATCAAAAACATGATTTTTTGTATATATATCAAAATTATGAATTTGAAACGTTAATCAACTAATTGATTGTTGATTGTGTTGTTTGATTATTGTTGTGATTAATTAGAATTTGAACCATTTAGCCGAATTATATCAAATGTTGGACTGAATTGAAAATTGTTTGAAATTGCATGCATATACATGTATATCCATTGAACAGGTCATAGCAAAGAGGCTAGAGCAGAAGAATAAAATTGTTTGCCCGACAAATAGGTACATGTTTATTGTATTTCTTGGGTTTTGGATGATTTTATGAGCCGATTGGCTAGCCGCTTGGCTAGCCGCTTGGCTGTTTCTTTTTCTTTTTGGATTGGAGAGGCCTGTATGGCAATTTGGGGATTTTCCCGATGCTCCCGTGTAGGGGAGGTTATGGCGAAATTTTTCGAAAATTTAGGGTGTTAGCCAAATTTTTGAAAAATTTGAGAAGTTCTTAGATACTGAAAAGTTGAAAGACTTAAGCCATAATGAAAATAATGAAAGTTGAGTTGGTTTGTAAAACAACTTTCAGCTTCGTTCCTTTTCGGGGATGAAAAGTTTTAAGTGGGGGAGATTGTAATAACCCGGAAAATCCGAACCAATTTAAAATTTTATTTAGGCAATTTTGGTGAATTTTGAATATTTAAAATGATTTATTTTAAATAATAATGAAGACAAAATTATTTTGAATATAATTAGAACGTATATATTTATTTGAATCGACGTTAGAATATAAATATTTATTTTTATTTATAAAAGGAATTGAAAATGGCGCGGTAGTTTGAAAATTCGATTTCAAATTTCAAATGAATGTAAGGATTCAAAATAAACCGGATTTTGGCGAAACAAAAAATATTAGAATCTATTTGAAAATATCTTTCCAACGAATCCGAAAAATTGAAATTTCATAGCGGGAATAAAAAGTTATGCCCAGCTGAAAATTCAGAATAGTCGCTATGGAATTATAGCCCTTAAAAATGGAAATTTTGCAAACGATCTCTGTTTTCGACGAAACCACTTTTGTTGGATCCGGGATGTCAAGTTATTGCTAGATTCCAAAATTCATAATTTTCTGAATTAATGTGTGAGCGTGACAAAGGAAAAACGTGTTTGAACAGTTTCAGCCAATTTGGATCAACCAGAAAATAGCCATTTTTCAAACGGTCTCAGAATTTGATGAAATTAGTTTTGTTAGGATCGTATCGTCAATACGAGGCTAGAAAATATTTTTCGGGAATTTTTAGAGTCCGTATGTGGCCTGGGTAAATTGAAATGTGCGTTCAAATTCAATATATATATTTATATTATGATTTTGACGGAAACTGATCGAAATTACCGAATTAGATTACGAAATATATCCTATTGCGTTCGGAATGGGGGTTTTAGCTAGGGGCGACAGTCATTGGGTCTCGATTGGAGTTCGAATAAGAAAGTCAACCTTTCTGAGAAAATGAAATTAAAATAAATTAAATATATATTAATCCCTCACCGCCCAAACCTTATCTCCCTCATTCATTTCAATTTTGAGGGAAAAAAAGAATCGAACCCTAGACGCCCGCCGCTCCCCCTTCCACCGTCGCGCGCCACCAGGGGAGCCGCCACCTCTGCCGCCCTTCGCCCTCGACCCCCTCTCGCTCGACTCTCCCTCTCCTCCTTCGTGTAGAGACACCCCCCCAGGCGAACCCAGAAACCACTGAAACCCTCCACCGTACCTCCCCAACCGCCACCTGCGCCGCCTTGGCCGCACCATCCTAGTCCCGTCCGCCTCCGACTGCGCAAACGACCAGAGAAACCCCTCCCTCGATTTCTACCGTAAGTTTTCTATTTATTTTTATTCCTTTATTTTATTTATTTAGGTGAATAGAAACGTATGATTTTTATTTAACGTAATGGTTAGATTTTTAAAGTGTTAAAGACTCGATTTTTAAAGTGTTAAAGACTTGATTTTTAAAGTGATAACAACTCGATTTTTAGAATGATAAAGACTTGATTTTTAAAGGGATAAAAATTCGATTTTTAGAGATTTAAAATTCGATTTTTATATGAGTAGCGGATTGAAAATAGAATTTTTATACAATAGAGAATGTAAAAATATGATTTTTATATTATAGAGATAATGAAAATATGATTTTTATATTATAGAGATAATGAAAATATGACTTTTATATTATAGAGATAATAAAAATATGATTTTTATATTATAGAGTTAATAAAAATATGATTTTTATATTATAGAGATGATAAAAATATGATTTTTATAAGACAGAGAATATAAAAATGCAATTTTTATATGTCGTAGCGAAGTAAGAATTTAATTTTTGTACATGTAGCGTTATGAAGATATGATTTTTATATAAATATAACGTTATACAAATATGTTCTTTATACATGTAGGGATAAAATAAAAAGATGAGATTTTTAAATATATAATCATCATAATAAAAATGTGATTTTTACTATGAACAGCGTGAAAAAGACTGCGTTGAATTTCGGGCAAATCCAGGCCATTTAGAAATGAAATGGAGGAGTGGAACCCTCGGTGAGAACTCCTCACTTTTATTTTATTTTTCTAGTTTGAAATATATACGAGGATGCAGACGGTGCTTAGCAGCTCCCGACACCCGTCGTCCATATACCATGGATGACTTGTTTGTTTTATTGATGTGTTGTGAAAATTGATTATGTGATGTGGATTGAATAAATATTTTATAGTTAAAAATATAATTTTTAATGCGTATATAAAATAAATATTTATAAACAAATCGGACGATTTGTTTATGTACACACATTTGACTGATATGGATTGGGATGATAAATTTTACACATCGCCCAACTGCACAAATAAAAATCTGTGTTTGTTGATTTGAAACCCCACACGGGTGTTGGGATGATATTTGACGTACACTAATCCCAATTATTTAGCTGTATGTCAATCGATTGGTTGACAAACTGTGTAAGCGTTAATTATTTATATTTAATGCTTATGCAGTTGTGGGGTGCACTCTGGATGATGGTTGATTATTTATCGTTGCTATTATATACATGTGTTGTAGGGAATCCATATAATTAACATTATACGGTAACTGATTGGGCCTCATTCCAATTTGGAAAATAAAGAATATTATAAAATGAAAATTCATGTGTTGAATAAAATATATATTCATGTGTTGAATAAAAGAAAATTCATGTGTTGAATAAAATATATATTCATGTGTTGAATAAAAGAAAATTCATGTGTTGAACGAAATATTTATACAATAAAATTCACATTTTATTGTAAGTAAGAATTAATAAATATTCATGTGTTGAATAACGTATATATTCATGTGTTGAATAAAAGAAAATTCATGTGTTGAATAAAATATATATTCATGTGTTGAATAAAAGAAAATTCATGTGTTGAACGAAATATTTATACAATAAGATTCACATTTTTATTGTAAGTAAGAATTAATGAATATTCATGTGTTGAAGAAAATATTCATTTGTTGAATAGAATAACGAAGTTATTGAAATATATAAAGCCGTGTTGATTAGATTTGCACCATTTTGACGTGAACGATATTTATAACAATTTTATTCATTTTTATAATGAATATCGAAAAGGAATTGATTTCAAAATATAATGTTTTGAAAATATTATCATTTATATATCGATGATATGGAATATTCAATTTTGATTAGAAATTGAATATGAAGTTGAAACTGTTTTGAAAATGATTTATAATATACTTTTCAAGAGGAAGTCGACGAAATATATATTATATATATCATATATATCATATATATAATATAATGGCCTGAATAGGACTCGCCGCGCTGCGGCAGTTCGCGAATTTCGACCATTGACTTCGAATGGACATTACGGGAGATCCGACCGTCGGATTCTCCTAAAACCAGAACCGTTGGGTTCGTATCGAAAAGAGCTTTCTAATGAATATTAGATATTTTAAATCTAACGGTTGGTTTGGAATTATGTCCAAATCAAATTTGTAAAAGGTCGCTATAAGTGCAGTTCGATGGACGTTTATGGAAATCGACTGTACGGGCCTTGATAAAATTATTAAAAATATCGATAATTAGTGTAAAATCATAAGAAATGATTTGGGATGAAAAACACCATATTTGAAAAGATAAAAATAGATTTTTATCAAAATGAACTAGTTTTGAACTAGAATTGTAATCCATTTATTTTTTAAAAATAAATAAATTGGATTTTAAATGGTTTTAAAAATAACCCGAATTTCCAATATATAAATTGGAATGGATTTGAATCGAAATTGTCTTCGAAATATTTCGATGTTGGATTTCGTGATTACACAAATATTGTTATGGAAATTTGAAAGATATATATATATATATATATCGTTATTTCCAATACGATATTTGTTGGTTGTAGGATTTGATATTGAATATAAGCCGATATATTTTTCTATTCAGAGCCTTGTATTTAATATCAAATGGGATTTGGGTTTGTCGTGAATGGTATCTTAAATAACACTATTCTTAAACCCAGTTGAGAAAAAGATTAAATCTTTTTATTTAGATTTAATGAAATGTGCCAATTTAATGATATTTAATTGGAATTGATTTTTGGGTTTATCGTGAACGTTGTTTTAAATAACACTCGTTCTTTAACCCGATAATTAATGAAATGTGAATTGGGTTTGTTGTGAACTGTGTTTTTAATGACATTCGTTCTATAACCAGATTTGCAGCGAAATGTGATTTGGAGTTTATAAATATTTTGTTAAGATTTAAAGGAGATTTTCCGAAGTAAAATTTTCCAATTAAATAAAATAAATTGGAACAGAATGGAATTCGATTTGGTAATAATCGAAGTGAATTTCTGTGGATGAGGACCGCTAATATATATGAAATTTAAAAGGCTTTGTCGTTATTCCATTTATATTGTTAATCAGATATGAAAGTTTATACCGATTATATATATCGATTTGTTTTCCATGAAGATTCCATGGTTAATAGAATGTGATTTTGGGTTTATAGTGAACCGTGTTTTAAATGACATTGGTTCTTTAACCCAGTTAAAGACAGGATATGATTGCCCAAGTTAAATAATCATTGATAGTGATTTTTGGGAAGATTAAAACCAAGTGGAGTTTTAATGAATCTTTAATTAGATTGAAATGATCGAGAAAGGAATATCACAAGTTTTGCTCCAGGCGATAGTTAAATCTTTAATTAGATTTGAACGTGAAATGGTAATTGAACTTACCGATAACACCATGGTGTTAGATATGAAGTATGACCAGTTTTACTTTATGGGATAAATAGTTGGGGTTGGGAAATTTAACAAGTGATTACTTCGGTAAGGTTCACTAATCCCGACTAGTTTGGATAAACCATAATTTGGTTTGAATTGATATTCAAAAGAAGATTAAAGAATAAATTTAAAGAATTTATCTTTGATAAAATTAATGGGAACCTTTCCCAAAGTATAAGAATATTTGAATAAAAGAATATTCTGAATTGGAATGAGGCGTATGTTGTGTTTGTGTAACACTTGTTGATTATATACGCGAGTTATTCAGAAAGACAGGGTTTATCCCATTCTGAATAACTGATTCGATGATGTGTCAAGGATGAAGACGGTGGTCGAAGACCAGGGGTCTTCACATCGTTTGGATAATTATTGATGATCTTGATTGGGTTGTACACCCAAGAGGAGGGAATCAGTTGGTGATCATCCAGACGTACTTAGATATCGATGGATATGCGAGGTACAATGTGCCTTTGGTTTCGTTCAGACCCAGAACGCACTTGTAAATAGACTGTGTGTCTGACATTGGATATCATTCTATGTGATTGATGGATATCGGTTGCGTGGAGTGGTTTGCCTGTGTGGCATGCTAAGATGCAAATGATCAAGGCTTTTGTTGAAAAGCAAAGTCTTGTGGTTGATGATCAAAACACCGCCTGTGTGGCATAGCTTTGTGTAGCGTTAATTCGCGAGCCTCACACCCCGGTTGTGACCCAGAAATGGGAGAGGACCTCAGGGAGGGCATGCGTTTCCTTCTAGCTAGGGTGGTGTCAGTGCCCTACCAGCCCTGACATTTATATTATATTCACCTGTGTGGTTGTTGGATTGTGAGGCGCCTCGGATATATCGGTGACTATGTGGAGCCGATGGAGTCATTTGGCTGATTGACGCCCCAAAGGGCGGGGAAACGCAGTGTTCAGGCATTTTAATCCACATCAGTGGACCGGCCCTGACGATCCAAGGGCCCACCTGAGTCTGGGTCCTGAGACACGGGCTAGTGCATCTCGAATTCGGTGAGGACGATCCCTTGCCTCGGTTCACAGATGGAAATCCAACTTCCAAATACGACATTTGCGGTTTTGATTGTAGAGCTTAGTATTGGTGACATGATATATGGTACCCATGCCGTCTAGGATTGATACATTTATATTTGAAGTTGATTTATACACTATTCACTTATAATAGTATCAAATGATTTGTTTTAACGTACCAAACATGTTTGGCTATTATAAGGGAAAACCCTATCCCCCGGCTTGCGTTGCATTGTGTGATAGGACCTAGGTCTTATAATAGCTTCATTTTTCCAAAAAGCATTGCGCAGTTTTGTTATATGCACTGGTATTCTTGGGAGGAAACCCGTTACGTGTTATACGGCGTGGTCTCTTGATATATCTGATTTAAAGTAAAGTTTTAAATAACTGTTTTATTTCTCACACCAGTCACATGACTGACCTGGAGTTTATTTTTTTAACCTAAACTCTGGGTGCCCTTATTTTCGACATAGGCAGCTAGTAGTTTTGGTTTTGCAGATTTATATTCACAGGATCCTGGTTTACAGCTGGAATGATATCCGGAAAGCTTTGTATCCATATATCTCCTTCAGTTGTGTTTTGTATTATTTTCCGCTGCTATGTAATGAATTGTAATCACTTATATTTTTCTGATGTGTAATATTTATTTGTACTCTGTATATTCTTGTATTCTGATGGAATTGTTGTAATAAGAAATGAAATGTTCTTCTGTTTGTGTTCCGATGTGGCTTGTTCTCAACTCAATCCGTTCTTTTCTTCAAGGGGAAGTTCGGGTCGTGTCAGTATTCCTCTCTAGAGGTAAACTATCGGAAGGTGATTCCATACCTTGTCATAGTTGGAAATCCATTACCCAATAAGTGCTCACGGTTTTGATTGTATAGTATATATGTGGAACTTAAGATGAAAGCATTCTGCAAGATGATTATTATACTGTGGTTGACAGACACTATTGTAATATCAAAAGAGTTTTGATATAAAAGAACATTGTTTCTTTCAAAATGATCTGGAAGTTAAATCAAACTAATCTGGATTCTCAAAAGGGAAAAACTCATTCCGTTATACGGCGTGGTCTTATGAGATATCGTTTAATTGCTTAAACTGTTTTAAACAATTTTACTCACACCAGTCCCATGACGGACCCAGAGTTTGTTTTGTTTTGTTTTCCCTAAACTCTTGGGTGCCGAATTTTGTACGGGCAGTCAAGTAGTCAGGATTTTTCAGATATACTTAGAGAGCTCGGAGCAGGAGGCTTCAGGATTATATAGCTATAGTTATTTTTGCTATGTTGTAAGTGTTATACTCTAATAATGGTATTGTATACAGATATTGTTTTATTTCAAAGTTATGTTATGAAATATATAGATTTGTTCTGCTGTGAGATTCGGGTTTGCTCTGAGTTTGTATGTTCTTCTTCTTCTATTCTAAGTTTATATCTTATCTATTCTCACCCTCTGTTTTCTTTCTATTAGTTTTCTGGTTTCCATTGTAATTTGGGTTGGACTTGTGTTATTGGGTCAGCCCAAATTGTACCGGAATTTCGGGACACTGCAGTTGGTATCAGAGCTGAAGGTTAAGTAATTACCTTGGCTCTGTGGCGTGATTCAATAGAGATAGGGATAGTAATACCCTAGATTGAGTTGAGTGTATATATACGAGTGAATGTGTTTGTTATTTGATATAAAATGGTTTTATATTGTGGAGATTTATTAGTTGAGTTGTTTATGGGTTCTGATCGATCGGTTTGATCCACTGTATCGGTAGGAGTTTTGAAACACTCGAATACGATGGGTCGACACGATATGTTTTGAAAAGAGGGAAAATGAAAATAATTTTACCCAAGGTATATTTTGATATGCAAAAAATATATATATTGGAATTATAATATATTGAATATATTGGTTGTTATTATAATCGAGTAAGATTATAAATTGAATGGTTAAATAAATAACCAACCAGAATTCATATAAGTGAAATATATGAAATCGAAATGAATTAAATCTGAAATTTAAATCAGAATTGGAATTGAAATTCCCAAAATTTGGAAAAGTGATTGTAAACGGATTTAGATTAAATATATGAGAATTTTAAAATCTTGGGAGATTTTAAATTTTTTAAAGCATTGCAAATGATATTTTGCATTGATTTCAAAATGGAAGTGTTTAGAAATGGTTTTGAAAGTGATATAGTATTGAACTCACTTCGATCGCTGGAAAATAGATTCCGATGATGATAGCTGCATCATCAGTGTTCATTTTTGAGTTGCTAAGTGACGGATTACTACCAAAGATTTTGTTTTTAAATTGTTTTGCGAAAACAAGTTATTCAGAAATTCAAAAGTTTTGAACTGTTATTATGATTTCAAATTGATTTGAAATAAAAACCCAGGAATTTAAAATTCTAGAAATTTAAATTTAACTTGTTAAGTTAAATAAATTGAGATGGTAAAGATAAATAAGTAAATTAGAATTTAACTTGAACCAAGTTAAATAAAACTGGATTTGGTTAGAGAATAATTTGGAATGGAATTGAGTTGATAAGCTAAGAGTTTGGTATTGGAGATTGGAGGTTGAATGGAATTTGACTTTGGTTTAAACAAATGATTGTGTTGAGGATGAACTAATTACAGTTTGATTGGAATGATACTGGTATATGTTGAATTGATAACACATGGAAAGGATATATTGATATGCCCGACAAAAAGGTACCAGTTTATATTATATATGGGTTTGAGATTTTAATGAGCCGAATTGGCAAGCCGCTTGGCTGTTTGATTTTCTTTTGGATGGGAGATGGCCCAGAGAGGCAAGTTAGAGTTTGAGCTATTGAGCAGTACAAAGGAGGTGCTGGCGAAATTTTTCGAAAAGTTAAGGTGTTAGAAAATTTTTATGATTTTTGAAAATTTTCGTTAGTAGGAATGAATAAATATTTAATTGAAATTAAATTGGTTCAGTTGAGAGTGAAGTTAGGAAGTGAACAAATAGGTTCGAACCAGTCAATAGGGTTTGTTTTCTACCTTAGCAATTTCGAGGACGAAATTATTTTAAGGGGGAAAGAATGTAACGACCCATACTTTTACGGATAATAAATAATTTATTTAATTATTTAAATAAAGGTTTGCTAATTTAAAATGACCAGAATTAAACAACAAGGAATGTTTAATTAATATAAATAATAGAATAATATATTTAATTTCTGAAATAATCAGAAATAGTGAATTGACAATATTATGTGAACTGGACAATTTAAAGTACTTAATTCAGCTTAGAATTGAATTAGAATGATGAATATATTTAAATAACGACAGTTTGAATGTATAATTATATTATAATTATAATCGAGCCCGTAACGTCACAGTAGTTCGTTATTTGGCGATTCGAACTTCAACTGAATGTACAGGGTCCGTTTTAAATCGGATTTCTATGAAACAAGAAACGTGCGGAGCTGGCGAAGTATATTTTTTTAGTGGAAGAGAAAAAATAGGATTTCATCGTGTAGATTTTGAGTTATGTCCAAATCAAATTTTAGAAAAGTCGCTATGGAATTCCTTTGAAATTTATAAATATATATTTATATTATAAAAGGATTTTTAATATAAATCGAATATCGATATAACTAGGAATTTTGAAATATCGAATTATAAATCCAATTAGAGCTGTATGATATTCTATTGTGAATATATATGATAATATAAATTTATTTATATTTGATTTAATTGTTTTTAAATATATTCATATATTTAAATGGGTTATTTAGAGCTTTAAAAATAGCAATTTTGCAAATGACTTCCGTTTTCAATGAAACTAATTTTGTTGGATCCGTAACATTAAATTTTTGTTAGATTTCAAGTTTCATGATTTTTGGAGTCAGTATGTAGCCGTACGGATTTTTAATGTGAAAAACTGTCAGTATTTTGATGGTTAAAAATACGTTGTGTGAGCAAACGGAGTCTGAATTCGACGAAACCAGTTTCGTTGGGTCCGTAATGTCAAACTATAGCTGCATGCCCAATTCCATGATTTTTGGACATCATATGTGATTGCACGAATTTTTAGAAGACAAATACAATTAGCGATTGCTTAAAATAAAATAAAATATTTGAATAAAAAAATAATAACTATCCTATATAATATCTTAACATCCTAAAACCTAACTCAGATATTTCACCACTGGTCAAACACAATTTCCTCCATTCTCTTTTCTTCTTACAGCAAACGGTGACTTCGAAAATTTCTAGAAAATCAAAATAAAATCATTAATTCAGGAAATAAATATGTTTGAGTTCCTATCGTGGTTCTCTACAATCCGGTGTGCTACTTGTGGGGTTTCGAACCAAGGGTTTTTCGCGTTTTGGTTACAGTGATCTTTAGGGTTAGAGTTATATGGAAGCTGAGGGAGCTGTACATCAATCCAAGGTCGATTTTGGATTTAGGAGGCCGATTGAAGCTTGCGTGCAAAGTTTGGATGGTATTGGTTCAAAAAAAAATTCGATACTGCTAGGGGATCCTTTCGTGAGCAGTTCGAACACGATTCTTAAACGGAGATCGAGTTCGATCATATCAGCATGGGAAGGAAGAGGATTTAAAGGGGAGTTTGTCGGTCGTATTCTTGTTGAGCTCGGTGGAGAGTGGAGGGAGTTAGTATGGATGAAAACCGTGAAAATGGCCGTGGCAAGTTTGGAGCAGCGTGTCTGTTTCACGGATGGAGGAAGAACCCGCAACCGGGTATGAAGTATGCGGATGGGCCCATTTTAATATAGTGAGGCCCAATTGGAAATTAAATGTAGTTATTTAAAATAAAATAGTATACATACTTGTAATGTTAATTTCTTATTCGTACGATATCAGAATCTGACGAAACAGGATCCTTGGGATCGTATGGACGGTGGCTACGCCATGGAACTGACTGTGAGAGAATCGGAGCTCGTTGCAATTTAAAGCGAAATAAATTGTCCGTCTAAATCAAGCGATGGTTATCGTTATTAACGATGATTGTCCAATGCGAGTAAAACTCACCAACTCTGAACAGTTATATTTTTGTAACATATTTTTAGAACTGATAATTATCTGTTGATTGCTGTGTGTTAACTGTTTGGTTTAATTGCTTATGTACTGGTTGAAATTATAGACAACGATACATATACAAATCGTTAATCAAATATTGATTCTGTTTAGCAAAATATTTCATATTGAAATGACATCGATGTTAATTATATTGTTTAACTTCTGTGATGCAGGGAAACAAGTTGGAGGGGTCCAACTGGATTCCTCAATATTTATAATACTGTTCTTTTCATACATTGTAATATATGATGTGATATATAATCTGTTGTTGATTATGTGTCTTCGAATGATATCGATCATCGTATTTGGTATTTTAAATACCGTAAGAAATACTGGGATATAGAAAAGGGGATTTTCAAAGTGTATTTTGAAAATAAATTATTTATATAAAATCAATAGATTTTATATATAAAATAAAAAGGATTTTATAAAAGAAAATAGTTATAAAATCAAAAGGGTTTTGAAAAGAAAATATTTGTAAAACAAATATAAAAGAAAATATTTGTAAAACAAATATAAAAGAAAATATTTGTAAAACAAATATAAAAGAAAATATTTGTAAAACAAATGTAAAGGAAAATATTTGTAAAACAAAATATTTGTAAGACGAATATAAAGGAAAATATTTGTAAGAAAAATATAAAGGGAAATATTTGTAAAACAAATATAAAAGAAAATATTTGTAAAACAAATATAAAGGAAAATATTTGTAAGACAAATATAAAGTAAAATATTTGTAAAGCAAATATAAAGGAAAATATTTGTAAAACAAATAGAAAAGGAAATATTTGTAAAACAAATATAAAGGAAAATATTTGTAAAACAAATAGAAAAGGAAATATTTGTAAACCAAATATAAAGGAAAATATTTGTGAAACAAATAGAATAGAAAAAGGAAATATTTATCTAGAAAATAAATAGAATTATAAAGGAAATATTATATAAAATAAATAGAAAGATAAAAGAAATATTTATTTGTGAAAATAAATAGAAAGATAAAAGGAGTATTTATTTAGAAAATAAATAAGATATCAAAAAGGAAATATTGGAAAGTAAGTGGGATTATAAAAAGAATTAGAGTTAATCAGTTAGAGTTAATCAATTAGAGTTAATCGATTAGAGTTAAATCGAACTAGAGTTATTCAAATAGAGTTAATCGAGTTAGAGTTAGTCGAGTATTAGTAAATTTAATAGAGTTAGTCGAATATTAGTTATCGAATATTAGTTTATTCGAAAGGAGTTAATTGAATATAAGTTATTCGAAAAGGAGTAGTCGAATATTAGTTTATTCGAAAGGAGTTAATTGAATATAAGTTATTCGAAAAGGAGTTAATCGAATGTAGTTTATTCGAAAGGAGTTAATCGAATATAGTTTATTCGAAAGGAATTATCGAATATAGTTTATTCGAAAGGAGTTAATCGAATATAGTTTATTCGAAAGGAGTTAATCGAATATAGTTTATTCGAAAGGAGTTAATCGAATATAGTTTATTCGAAGAAAGGTGTTAGTCGAATATAGTTTATTCGAAAGAAGATTATCGATTATAGTTTATTCGAAAGAGATATTGTTGACCCGCTTTTTAGTCAAAGCAGTCACACACGGAATCTCTTCTCAACAATACACTCAAGTGTTGGGAATATCGTCAGAAGACATGAAGTGATTTGGTTGAAATCGCATCACAAACAAAGAATGGCCCGAAACTCCTACCAGATGACCTTTTTTGGGCCTGAAAACAGCGATTACGGAGCTAAGCTCTGTAACTCTTGTAGATCACTGAATCAGCTTCAGTTTGAGCTTTCGTTTGGCTAAAACGGACTTACGGTTTGAAAGTTATGCCCGTTTCCGTGAACGCATGCAGAACCGAAAACTTAGACTTGGAAATTTGATATCACCTCTAACCGGATCGGATCGGACTATCAGAACCCGACCCGGCTTGCACTCAGCTCAGAAGTATACATCATAACTCCGGTTCGGAGCCTCCTCCTCGGTTCGGAGCCGAACCGATCCGACCTCCATCGCACTAACCTGGCACATGAAGTCTTCGGATTGAAGACACCAGCTCGGTTCGGGTCGGACCCGAACCGATCCCCCTGTACCTGCTCAGACGCAGCAAGTTTGACCGCTTCTTAAGGGATAACTACCTCCTACTAATCCGGATCGGCCGCCACCTGTATGCACACGATCTGAAGGCCACTTCTCCACTCTCTCCGAGATGTCCTCTCCGCTCACCACGTCACACCCGATCCGACCCGGATCGGAGCTCCCAGCAGCTCCTCTACGCCTATAAATACACCATGAGACCGTCATTTCAAGGGACTTTTTCCGGCACTAACACCTCCCGACCTCCATTACCAATTATTCAAGGACTTTGGGTACTCCTCAACTCAATCAAACACGAGGCAATCGTGCATAAATTCAATCTCTTTTCTCCTCTCCTTCATTGTAAACACGAGGATTTCGTGCATAAGCTGCAAACAAACAACATTGTAATAGCTTCTTAGGATTTAAGAAACTATAAAGTGGACGTAGGCTTGGATTGAGCCGAACCACTATAAAACTCTCGTGTGTTCCCTGTTTTTACTGCTTTTTATCTGTAATTTGTGATTTGTGAGGATTTCACATAGAGTTTGGGTGTTAGGCCCAAATTTCGGTCTAACATTTTGGCGCGCCAGGTTAGGGGGCACACGATACAACTTCTTCTACTAGCTTGAACGGAAGCGGATTATTTGGCTATTGGATCAATGGTCAAGCGAAAGAAAGACGGAACCTTCTCTCGTGCTGAGGATGTTGGCACTGAAGGCACAAGGAACGAGGCAAGCCAGGAGGCTTCCTCTCATGAAAATCCATCAGCATACTTAACCCGAGAAGAGATGGATGGCGTTCTCGATGAATTGAGAACCCAGATGGCTAGGCAAGATGATCTCCTCCGGAAACAACAGGAGATGATCGACCAATTCTTCGCTCGGATGGAAGGCCGAGCGGCAATGCGCAACTCACTGGAAATGGTACTGAAATGGCTCCAGCAGGAATAACAAACCGGATCGGTTCGGATCCGACCCGAACCGAGGGCCAAAATCTGAATCCAACGCAGACGGAAATGGGGGACATTCCCCACCGGATCGGTTCGGACCCGATCCGAACAGCGACCCTGCATGAGCCTGGGGGCAGCAGCCTCCCTTCTGGAAATCAAGGCTTCGCTCCTGTTCGACCTACATCCGCACCGGTTCGGGTCGGAAATACCACACAAATTCAGCATCAAGCTCCCCAGTTCGGAACAGGCGAACCTGTTCGGATCGGCACCTCCGATCCGAACCGTGCACCTCTCCATAACCTCCCTCGCTTCTCCGAACCGCAGCAAGGGGGCACCTCCGAACCGAACCGGATGACCTGCCAAGCTCCTTATACTCTTCCACACTCTTCTGAACTCAACGCTGGGGGCACCAGCTCTGGACTTGTCAACTTGCAACAGCTCTTTGAAGGCGATCGGCTCGCCAATCTCATTGAACGCCTCTCGAGAGGCCGCACCTATCAAAATGACATGGATGATGTCAATCACAATCCATTCACACCGGAAATCAGGAATTCCCGCAATCCTCCAGATTTCAAATTTCCACAACTGGAACCATACAACGGCAGGGCAGATCCTACCGTGCACCTAATGCGCTATAAACGACATATGGAAGTTCAATCGGCGTCGGAAAACGTCATGGCTAAATGCTTTCCCCTCTTTTTGACTGATATTGCTGCTATGTGGTTTCGGCAGCTGGAATCTGAATCGATCAACAGCTGGAACATGTTGGTCGCTCGCTTTATTGAACAGTTTCGGGTCCATATCGCTCGACCCAAGAATGTAATGTCACTAACTACAATCAAGCAGAGGCCTAAAGAAACTCTGCGGTCATTTCTGGAAAGGTTCAACGTTGCAGCAGCATCAGTTGATCGACCCGAGCCATCTATGGTATTGATGGCGGCAGTATCCGGCGTTCTAGACAACTCGGAGTTCAAAAAATCCTTGTACCGAGACCCACCAAGGAATCTCAGTGAATTCTATCTTGAATCGGATAGGTTTTTGCGTGAAGAAGACGCAACGTCTGAAAAGAAAATTCTTGATGTTAACATGCTCAAAGACGGAGAACCGTCTGATTCTGATAAAGGCAAAGGAAAAGCTGCCGTCAAGAATGACCGCAACGCTCAGCCCCGGAGAGGGCCCAGATATGAAAAGTACACAGAACTTAATTCGTCACTAACTGACATCTACATGAACACAAATGGTGACGTCTCCTATCCAAAGCCTCCCAGGAGGGAACCATCGCAAAGAGAACGCGATTCTGGGAAATATTGCATATTTCACGATATGGACGGTCATGACACAAATGACTGTAGACACTTGCGAGATCTGATTGAGGAACGGGTTAGACGTGGAGAGCTACCCGAGTATGTGAAACAACCAACATCACCTATACCTGTGCTGCCACCACCTGCTCCCCGGAGAGGGAATGACCCTGGAACGAGCTCCCATCGGCTCATCATCAACTGATCTGGATTGGATAACTCTGCGTTTTCAGCATTTCTTAGGATTTAAGATATGTCTCTTTGCTTTCTTTAGGTTTTCCGATTGGCTAAATCGGAGTACACACGTTCGGGGTTAGGATTTAGCTCCAAATCGTGCTCTGCACTCGATGACAAACCAATCAGGATTTGCTTTGGTTTTGTACTTTGGATTGAATAAGGAAGGACTTTCCGAGCATGGATTATGTTTGGCAATTTAAGTATCTTGTCAGGTTGTGGCAGGATTCTCAATCTCAGCTAAAGTATGGCTTATACTTATCTCGGACCCCTAGGCATGGATTATGCTTAGGGACAGACTGTCTTGTCAGGTCTTGGCAAGCATAGCTCTATCCCGACATGGGTATGGATTGTACTCACTAGGACTCTTAAGTATGGATTATACTCTGGAACGGCTTATTGTTTTGTCAGGATTTGGCAAAGGAACTCAATAAAACTCGAGTATGGTTTATGCTCAGTTTGAACTTCCTGGTATGGCTTATACCCGGAAGGTTAGCTCCCTCGTCAGGTTTTGGCATGATGATTCGAACGTGTCTTTAGTATGGTTTATGCTCAAACAAGCGCCCAAGAATGGATTATGCTCAAAAGTGTAATTAGTTTTGTCAGGATTTGACACACCTTTCTGCTCTCTTTTCTTCGCAGGTATGGATTATACTTGCAGCTGGCGGGCCCGGCGTGGCCTTGGATTATCCAGAACACATCTTCCTTCATTCAGCAAGATATGTTCTGAGGGGCAAAATGTTGACCCGCTTTTTAGTCAAAGCAGTCACACACGGAATCTCTTCTCAACAATACACTCAAGTGTTGGGAATATCGTCAGAAGACATGAAGTGATTTGGTTGAAATCGCATCACAAACAAAGAATGGCCCGAAACTCCTACCAGATGACCTTTTTTGGGCCCGAAAACAGCGATTACAGAGCTAAGCTCTGTAACTCTTGTAGATCACTGAATCAGCTTCAGTTTGAGCTTTCGTTTGGCTAAAACGGACTTACGGTTTGAAAGTTATGCCCGTTTCCGTGAACGCATGCAGAACCGAAAACTTAGACTTGGAAATTTGATATCACCTCTAACCGGATCGGATCGGACTATCAGAACCCGACCCGGCTTGCACTCAGCTCAGAAGTATACATCATAACTCCGGTTCAGAGCCTCCTCCTCGGTTCGGTTCGGAGCCGAACCGATCCGACCTCCATCGCACTAACCTGGCACATGAAGTCTTCGGATTGAAGACACCAGCTCGGTTCGGGTCGGACTCGAACCGATCCCCCTGTACCTGCTCAGACGCAGCAAGTTTGACCGCTTCTTAAGGGATAACTACCTCCTACTAATCCGGATCGGCCGCCACCTGTATGCACACGATCTGAAGGCCACTTCTCCACTCTCTCCGAGATGTCCTCTCCGCTCACCACGTCACACCCGATCCGACCCGGATCGGAGCTCCCAGCAGCTCCTCTACGCCTATAAATACACCATGAGACCGTCATTTCAAGGGACTTTTTCCGGCACTAACACCTCCCGACCTCCATTACCAAGTATTCAAGGACTTTGGGTACTCCTCAACTCAATCAAACACGAGGCAATCGTGCATAAATTCAATCTCTTTTCTCCTCTCCTTCATTGTAAACACGAGGATTTCGTGCATAAGCTGCAAACAAACAACATTGTAATAGCTTCTTAGGATTTAAGAAACTATAAAGTGGACGTAGGCTTGGATTGAGCCGAACCACTATAAAACTCTCGTGTGTTCCCTGTTTTTACTGCTTTTTATCTGTAATTTGTGATTTGTGAGGATTTCACATAGAGTTTGGGTGTTAGGCCCAAATTTCGGTCTAACAGATATTATCGAATATTAGTTATTCAAAGAGAGTTAATCGAATATAATTTATTCAAAAAGGAGTAAACGAATAGAGATTATCCGAAAGAGAGTTATATGTTGAAATTCGATTGTATCGATTTCGGGAAAGTAATATTCACTTTCCATTTTTAATCAAGATTTATTTAATTACTAATAAATTCTTCATTTGTTTATTTATCCAAATTAATAAATAAAAGTTATATTTAAAGTTAGGAATTTCAGAAGTAGGGATTATAACGTTATCGTTATAACCAATGTTTTCATAAAAGAATTAGATTCATAAACTAAATCTGAGAGTTACGTAAGGAAGTTTGTTAAAGATTTAGAAGGTGAAATTTGTCTATTTTGAAGTTAGAAATGATGTTCAGTTAAGGTCTGAGAGGTAGTTATACCCCGACTTGATTGACTTCGTTATAACTAAGAAATGGTTAAGGTTTGATAGTAAAGTTCGGTTAAGTGAATATAGTTAATGAGTGTAATGGTTTGAGTGGGCATAGGGATGTTTTATTTAAACATATGTTTAAATCCAATGAATGAATTTGGAAACATTTTCCAAATATAACTAGAAATATTTTCTAAATTTAGAAAATATGAAATGTTGAATATATGGAAAAAGGAAATAAACAAATTAATGAACTCAAGAGGTAAATGTTAAATGATGATTGATCGATATAATTTCCAACTGGAAATAATATCGTTGTTCGCACATGTGTTTTTCTTTGATAGTTAACTCACCGACTATCGAAGTTTTTGACCATTTTTCCATCGTTAATACGGAGAGACAGGGATCAGATTCAAGACCTGAAAACCACTCTGTATGGGCGTTAGCGTTGCAAATCAAATATGATGGATATAATTGAAGACGGAGTTTGTGCAAGGGTCGTTCTGTCAAATCCTAATTAGAAACTGCCTAAGATAGATTTACAGAATAGTACCTTCGGTTTGTCCAGTCCCAGGACAACCTGTATGGAAGAATGTCTGACAGAGTATATTTAATGGATCACGTAAGTTGATCTCTTCTAACATATGTACGTTTGGGGGCGGAGGAATTCGTTTCTCTTAGCTGTGTATTTTTTGGGAAATCAATTTGTGATTTGGCGGGTATAACGATGTGACATTCCAAGTGAATAATTGTGTGATCTGTCAGAGATAAGCGTGGCCTCTAGGCTCACAACCGGGAAATGAAAAAAATCGGGCGGGCAGCATGGCTAAATGGTTGGCTGCCAAGTAGGGTGTATTATCACCTATCTAGAGATTCATTTCATTTTTTAATCTATTCGATGTTGTCCCATTCGGGAAACGGTTGTTGATCCCAATCGTTGGTGATATACATTCGGTACACTCAAGCGAAATGAGTGGTCGGTCATGTGTGGCCAGGTTGCAAGATGTTCTTGTTGAACCCAGTGTATTCCTCTCTAGAGGTACACTATCGGAAGGTGGTTCCATACCTTGTCATAGTTGGAAATCCATTACCCAATAAGTGCTCGCGGTTTTGATTGTATACTATATATGTGGAACGTGAGATGAAAGCGTTCTGCAAGATGGTTATTATATTGTGGTTGATAGACACTATTATAATATCAAAAGAGTTTTGATATAAAAGATCATTGTTTCTTTCAAAATGATTTGGAAGTTAAATCAAATTGATTTGGATTCTCATAAAGGAAAAACCCGTTCCGTTATACGACGTGGTCTTATGAGATATCGTTTAATTTCTTAAACTGTTTTAAACTATTTTACTCACACCAGTTCCATGACTGACCCAGAGTTTTTTTTGTTTTGTTTTCCCTAAACTCTTGGGTGCTGAATTTTGTACGGGCAGTCAAGTAGTCAGGATTTTTCAGACATACTTAGAGAGCTTGGAGCAGGAGGCTTCAGGATTATATAGCTATAGTTATTTCCATTGTGTTGTAAGTGATATGCTCTAATAATGGTATTGTATACAGATACTGTTTTATTTCAAAGTTATTTTATGAAATATATTATTCGTTCCGCTGTGAGATTCGGGTTTACTCTGATGTTGTATGTTCTTCTTCTTCTTCTTCTTCTTCTTCTATTCTAAGTTTCGATCTTATCTATTCTCACCCTCTATTTTCTTTCTATTAGTTTTCTGGTTTCCAGTGTAATTTGGATTGGACTTGTGTTATTGGGTCAGCTCAAACTGTACCGGAATTTTGGGACACTACACTTCATTTGGATTTTTATGTTTAATAATTGATATAAAAGCTACATTGCTCATATTATTTATTGATTTCTAGTTTTAACTACAGATTCGATATCACCTAGTATATTTTCTATTGGAGGATTTTTCTAAAGTCTTATTATTGTATTAAGTTGGTCGATTTCACAATTTTTTCATTTGAATCATTATTTTCATTATCAAATCCATCTTCATCATTTATATGAATAATATCTCTCTAATTTCCATCAAAAGATACATGCATAGTTTCTACAGTGGTGTTAGTTTTTAAGTTGAATGCTCTATAGGCTTTACTGCTATCTGAATATCCAATAAAAATTCCTTTATCTAATTTAGGATCAAATTTATTTAATTTTTCTTTAGTATATAAAATAAAAACATTTAATTTCAAAAGATCTAAACTAAGATACTTTTGGTTTCTTATTGTGAATAAGTTCGTATGGTGATTTTTTAGTTAGTGGTCTGATTAATATTTTATTTAAAATATAACAAGTCGTAGCAACTACTTCAACAAAAAAATTTCTTAGTAATTTACTATCTGAAAGCATATTTTTAGAATATTCTTGGATCGTTCTATTCTTACGCTCGACTACTCTGTTTTATTATGGAGTTCTTGGAAGAAGAAATAATGAGTAATTCCCTTTTTATTATAGAAATTCTCTAAATTTTCATTTTCAAATTCTCCACCGCTACGTATAGTTTCGATTTTTAAAGAAACAGATTCTGAATTCACTTTGCAAAAGCTTTAAATAAATCAAAAACATCACTTTTATGTTTGAGAGAGAGAGTCCAGGTGTATTTAGAGTAATCATCAACAATAACAAAAACATATCTACTATGATATATTGATTGAACTTGAGATAGACCAAATAAATTCATATGAAGTAACCCTGAATGTTTTGAAGTGGAAGTCTTATCGTTTAGTTTTAAATGTACTCTTTCTTCGTTTTCCTAGTTAATAGACATCATATATACTATCTATTTTGATATCCATTTTAGAAAGTCCTTTTACTAAATCTAATTTAGAAATTTCAGAAAGGAGTTTGAAATTCAAATACCCGATTCTTTTATGCCAAATCCAAGGGTCGCTTGTATTATCTAAAAGATATAAGTTGTCATTTTAAATTTTCATACTTAGAATGTAGATATTTGAATTATTACCTTTGATTTAACACTAATCTTTTTCAAATTTAATTCTATCGCCTTTATCACATAAATGACTTATACTAAGAAAGTTGTGTTTTAAATTACTAACTAACAGAATATAAGAAATAGAAGTTTTAGAATTACCAACATTGTCGATGCCAATCACATATTCTTTTTTATTATTATCAAAATTAACCATTCCTCCATCTTCATAAACTATATCACTAAGTATATATGAATCTCCAATCATATGTCTTGAACAACCACTGTTAAGCATCCATTTTTCTTTCTTGATTTGCACTATTTGTCCATTGAGTGTTAAACTATCAAGAGCTATATAACTCTTATGTTCCCGCACAACACACTAATTCGATAGATAACAAGATTTTTCAAATTAATTAAATGCAGACTCGTGAAACAATGATGAATTGAATATTTATGAACTAATATTATCAGAAATTATGAAATTTCTACTCTAAACTTTTTCAAAAATTCAGATTATGAAAACCATTAAAACCAATGCTCTGATACTAATTGTTGGAAAATGTGAATTATGGTTGTTGAGATTAATTAACACTAGAAGGGATGAATAGTGTTTTATGAAACTTACATATTTATTGAACTCTTTTTGAAATTAATAGTACCAAATGCAAATCACAGAAATGAAACAATCACAGAATCAAACATAGTGCAAATAAAAAGTAAAAGCAGTAAAAGAAAGAATACATCGTTATTTTATCCTAGTTCGAAGTTACCCTACATGCACTCCTGCACAACTCTGGGATGTTCAGGCTTCTTTTCAAATAATATCCAATCTTACAATCTTCGATTTCAAGGTCCATGAGGTCCATCCCCAACTACTTTCGAGCATAGGGCTCTCTCTAGATTTAACCAGGCTACATGATCACCACGTTGATTTATGGGCTACAGTCACACCCAATTGATTTGAACGGACTACAACCACACCTTTTCAGTATTAGATTTGGAAGAAAGACTCGATAGAGCTTTGATCTTACAATCTTTGATTACATACTCCAGTAACTCTGAATAACACTTGAATCTTTGCGAGAGGGAGGGGTATAGAATCAAACTAGAAAAGATATAGTTCGATTCTCTTTGAATTTCGGTAGAGTTTGATTACGAAAACTTTAAATTTAAGAGTATAAATGAAGAGGAGAAAAAAGAGAAGAAGATAATTAAAATTAGTCATTTTTTTGAATTTAGATGGGTATTCATAGTGGATTAACAGTCATGTCTCTTTAGTAAAACTTTTAAACAAATAGACATTTCTTTTGAAATTTGAATTTTGACAATAATTGCTACCATGTCAACATGAGGAGGGGGTGGGTAGGGGATGTCGACATGCCTCTTGTAATTTTGTAATTCTATATTTTTGAAAACAATGTAAATGATGCTTAAATAAATTATGATAATTGTGGAGTTTAAATAAACTATTTTCCTATATATTAAAGTAGTATAATAAAGTAAGAATATAAATTAAAAACATATAATTATAATGTATAAAAGTGATATTAAAACATAATATAAACTATAAATATGAAAACTTAAAACTTAAGATATAAGACTATAGATATGAATATAAGGTAATAAGAATATATATTTTTTGGTCAAGGCAAGCGAGGTTGAAGTGGACCCCTACCACATTTATTACAAAAAAAAAATACACAAAAACACTAAGCGGAGAGCAAAGTACCACACATATAGAAAACAACAGCCACATAAAAAGAGAAGTTACGACAATAGTAGAAGCCAAGAGGAGGTAAAGGCATTGTCAAAAGTGTAAATCCTGGAGGATAAATCCCGTCTTACATGAAGCTTCAACATAGACCATATTTCATCAATGCATTTCCTCTTGGACGAAAACACTCTGGAATTCCTCTCTTCCCAAATCATTCTCACCATTTTTTTAATGCAGAGAATGAAAAGGTTATGAATATCAGTTCTCCATTTAGTAGACAGTCGAATGAATTGCCATTGCATATCCGAGATTCCATTGGGAACATTGACAGTAAAAAGTCTCAACAACTTTACCCAAAGAGCATTAGCAAAGGTACATTCGAAAATAAATGCCCCAAAGTCTCCTCACCAGTATGACAAGCGAATAGTTCGTAAGAAGTAGCATATCCATCTGTCTAAGCTTGAGTTTAGTAAACAGAGCATTGTTAATAATCTTCCAAAACAAAAAAATCTTTTGATGTTGCAAATTTACTCCACACTAACTTAAACCAGGGACAATCGGGCATCACATCCAGGTTAAGGAGCATGGAATAAGCAAGTCTGAAAGAATGGGACATCCCATTCCAAGAAACTTTCTCTTTTGAGTTGTATGACACGTTCTGAATAAGATTATCACATAACAAGCGAGCTTGTGAGTTGGAGAAAAAAAGTAGAACTACCTTACCCGACGTAAGAAAACAGTGACTCTCGCATTCTGATTAATCCCCGAACGAGCAACGCAATCATACCCAAGCGTTTTGGAAATAACAACCCCTTTCGAGATCCAAGGATCATCCAAAAGGAAACAATACATCTAGGATAAATTGCATATTGGATGGACGGAAGATACTGAGCACGCATGGCTAGGATGCTATGTTAGGACCAGCTGGAGACGGAGGGAGCGTCCATCATCCAGAAATTGCAACCTTTTACGTTGAATTTCCAGCAACAGGTAACCCAAAGACTGTGTAACGACCCAAACTTCCCTATGAAGGAAAGTACGGATTGCTTTGGGAACAACACTCATCAGAACACAAACAGAAGAACATTTTCATTATTATTACAACAATTACATCAGAGTACAAGAATATAACAGAGTATGAATAAATATTTTACATTTGATAAGTATAATATCAGAGATTTAAATTACATTTAAATAGCAGCGGAAAAAACTATACAAAATACAACCGAAAGAAATACATGGATATAGAGCTTTCCGAATATCGCTTCAGTTGTAAACCAGGATCCTGGGAAAATAAACCTACAAAATCAAAACTACTAGCTGCCCGTATGGAAAGTATGGACACCCAGAGTTTAGGTTAAAACAATAAACTCCAGGTCAGTCATGGGACAGGTATGAGAACTCAAAAAGAGTTATTAACTTGATTTTAAAGTTAGGTAATCAAGGGACCTCGCCGCTAACGCGGAACGGGTTTCCTTCCAAGAATACCAGTGCATAAAATAAACAGCGCAATGCTATTTAGAAAAATGAAACCATTATAAGACTCAAGTCCCATGCAATGCAAGCCGAAGGATAGAGTTTTACCTTATAATGGTAAAAAAAATGCTTAATACGCGAAATTCATCTTTTATACTATAAGTGCGCTGTGTAGAAATCAATTTCGAATATAAATGTGTCAATCCTAGGTGGCATAATATACCATATAGGTATGCAACTAAAACCATAAAGATCGTATTGGAAAATTGGGTTTCCATCATAATGGCCGCTGATTCGAAAGATCTATTGCGAATGTATCGCCACGGCTTACGTCTCGGCAAGAGAAAACCCCGTAATACATATACTACGCACTTTGGATGAGCATTAATATGTTCTATCCCCATGGGATTCGGCTGAAATAACCTATCCCAATCTCCAGGTATGCAGCGACCACACCCAGCATAACTCGGCCGACCAAACCCATATATATATATATATATATAAAGTATATTGGTCAAACCTACAAATCAAACAAATCGTTCACCATCATACCGGGGTGTGAGGCTCGCAAAGTAACGTTGTACACAAAGCTATGCTAATTAAAGCCTTGATCATCATCCACAAGGCTCTGCTTTTCGACAAAAGCCTTGATCCATGCATCTCAGCATGCCACACTGTCAATCCATGCCATATCATTGATCATCAACCAATATATAACCTCTGAGCTCGTACGTCTTAGAGAAGGGTGTTAAGCAGAGAATAAATTCTCCACCACCAAACAGATATATATATATATAGCAGAGATAAACGAATACAGCATAAAGGAATACAACATCAGACATACCATCCATTTACAAGTCCGTTCTGGGTCTGAACGAAACCGGAGGCACCTTATTCCTCATCCCATATGCCCAATACAGGGGAGAGGTCCTCGCATATCCGTCGATCTCCAAGTATGTTCTGACGATCACCACTTATTACCTTGTCTTGGATGTACGGCATAATGATGACATCAGTAATCACCTAAACGATTTGAAGAACTCCGGTCTTCAACCACCATCTTCATCTTCGACTCTTGATCATCATAGGAATTATTCAGAATGGGTTAAACCCGGTCTTTCCGAATAATTCGCGTATTTTATAAACAAGTGCTATAAAAACACATCAAATGCCTCATTCCAATTCAGAATATTCTTTTAATAAAACATTCACATTACTAGGGAGTTCCCATTAATTTTATCAAAAATAAATTCTTTAAATTTATTATTTGATCTTCCTATGGATCTCATTTCAAAAGATTTTATTTTATCTTTATCAATTCTAAACCAAATTGAGGTTTATTAACTAGTCGGGATGCGAATCTTACCGAAGTAATTCTTTATTTATCAAACACAATCTATTCATCCCATGAAGAAAAACTGGCAGTACTCCATATCTAACACCCACTGTGTTATCGGTAAATTTAATTACCATTTCACGTTCAAATCTAATTAAAGACTTTACTATCGTCTGGAGTAAAACTGGTGGTACTCCATTCTTGATCATTTCAAGAATTCAATAAATTTAATTATCTCATTCTTATTTTAATCTTATTAAAATTTATAAAAACTCCAATTTGGTTTTAAGATCAAAATCATTGCTTTATGGTTATTCAAATTTAAGAAATTAATCTTATCTTTAACTGGGTTAAAGAACTAATGTCATTTAAAATATTGTTCACGATAAACCCAAAATCCTATTCCGTTCAATTCCAATTTAATATATTAAATTGGAAAACTTCTCTTTAGAAAATTCTATTAAATCTTTATTAAAAGATTAACAAATTACAAACCATAACTTCACTATTAATCGGGTTTTAAGAACTAATGTCATTTAAAACATTGTTCACAATCAACCCAAAATCCAATTTCCTTTTAATTTCAATTATGCTTGTTAATTGGAAAATTCTCATTTAAATCTTAATTAAAAGATTTATTCTTTTCTCAAATAGGTTTAAGAACAGTGTCATTTAAGACACCATTCTATCAATTACATGCAAATTTAGTCCAATCCATATTCATGTTAGAAATTATATTTTTAACATATGATTCTTTTAATCCTAACTAACATGATAAAAGTGACAATTCGATGATAAATCATATTTTAATATCTAATTCTCTTTAATGCAACAAACATACAATGAAAATATAATTTCCATTGTCAAATCTTTTATTTTAAAACATGTCTCATTTTAATGCGACGAACATACAATGAAAATATGATTTTCATTGTCTATTTTTTTTAAAAACATGATTCAATAAAAATGTGATTTTTATCGTCTAATCTTTTTAATGAAAACATGATACAATAAAAATTTAATTTTTATTGTCAAATCCTTTTAATTAAACATGATATAATAAAGATGTATTTTTTTATATCCGATCTTTTTAATGAAATAAAACTGCATTAAAGACGTAATATTTATTTTCTAATGTTACTAATAAAACAGAAAAATAATAAAATGATTTTTCTTATCTAATCTTTTTTGTTGAAACAAAAATAACAATACAAATATGTTCTTTTTATTCTAATCTTTTATTTTAACAAAATGACAATAAAAATGTATTCTTTCTATTCTAATCTTTTTATTGTAACAAAATGACAATAAAAATGTATTTTTTCTATTCTAATCTTTTCATTGTAACAAAATGACAACAAAAATGTATTCTTTCTATTCTAATCTTTTTATTGTAACAAAATGACAATAAAAATGTATTCTTTCTATTCTAATCTTTTTATTGTAACAAAATGACAACAAAATGTATTTTTCTATTCTAGTCTTTTTATTGTAACAAAATGACAATAAAAATGTATTCTTTCTATTCTAATCTTTTTACTGAAACAAAACTTCAATAAAAATACAATCTTATAAATCTAATCTTTTTATTGAAAACAAACTTCAATAAAAATACAATCTTTTTAATCTATTCTTTTTATTGAAAACAAACTTCAATAAAAATACAATCTTTTTAATCTAATCTTTTTATTGAAAACAAACTTCAATAAAAATACAATCTTGTTAAATGAAAATGTCCTTGTACATTATTAATGTTCTTTTATAACAATAAAAAGATTTATTTTATTGTTAATCCAAATATGTCAATTTACATGTTCCTAAATGTAAATAAAAGAATAATTTTTATTCTAAAACATATTTTAATGATTCATATGTTCTTACATAAAAATAAAAAGATAATTTTTATTGTAAAAAAAATTCTGATAATTTTTACGCTACTACATACAATAAAACGAATAACTTTTTATTTTAAAACAGTTGTTTATTTCAAAATTGGAAGGAGACCCAATTAATTACCATATAATTTTAGTTATATGGGTTTCATACATCGCATGTATTCTATAATCATGATATATAATCTCTAAACATCTAAATAACAACCAGAGTGCATTCTACAACTAATCACAAGGGAGGTGTGCGAACAAAATATCATCCAAAGACCCGTGTGGGGTTTCAACCAACACATATATAATAAATTATTTGTGCACTTGGGCGACGTGTAAAAATTATTGTCCCAATCACATAAACAAGTCAGATAACTTGTAAATGGAAGTGTAATCATATTTAAATTATCATAAATATAATAACATTATTTTAACATGTTAAATATTGCAAAATTCGATCATATCGTAATATCACATAACAACACAATAATTCATCCAAACAAATATTACAATTATAGACAATTCATATACTTTCAGTTATAAAAATAAATAACTTAAGTGAGAAAGAGTTCTCACCTTGGTTTTCACCCCGTTGGTCTTTAATTGATGGTTCGGAACTAATTTTGGCACAAAATCTAACTTTCTCCAAATTTGATAAAATTGGTGTCCACGCGAAGCTCTTGACTCAACGATCGCAGCGGATCCAGTTTCCCGCGATTCTGAGTTCATAGCAAAAAGTTATTAATTTGCAAAGTTTAAAACAATTTAAATAATTAATTAAATTGTTATTTTTACCTCAAATTCTAACTTGATCCAAATTGGACGAAACTGGTGCTCACGCAAAGGTCTCGACGCCACGATCGCGGCGGATCCAATTACATGCAAATTGGAATTTGTGACAAAAAGATATTAATATACGAACATGAAATATTATTTATATAACAAGATCAGTATTCACCTTCTTCTCCAAACGACAACCTCAACTTAAGATGCTCGCCATGGCAAAACCGTACGTCGAAATTGCACGAAACCAACGTCATTCTCTCCGGCTTCTCTCCCTCTTTACATGCCTGGTGGTCCCCCTCTAGTTCGCCACGTGGGCCCCACGATCTGAAGTTAAACGGAAATCTGCAATTTCCGTTCATATAGGTGCTACGCTCGATGCTCCAAATGCCCCCAAAATTTTACAGTAGCTTGGTCTCGACCTCTCGAACAACTTCTCTTTTGGTCACTTCACCTGAAAACGCATGGATTGGCGGGAAATTGGTCATTTTCAAGACTGCCTCGTTTTCCAGCACCCCCCCAATGAACTTGACATTCCGGCCAACTCTGGCCACCTGAGATCATGCCACCACCTCCAAAACCTTCGTATGCTTCCACTCTATCTTCCCTCCAAACGGCTCGACCAAATGCGTTCGTTTGATCGGAAAACCCATAATTTTGAAATCAGTTTTCTGCCTTAAAACCTGGATCCCGGCGAATCCGTGCGACGATAGGTCATGAAATTTTTGTGGGAGGTAGAGATGATGAAGATCTACAATATCCAGAAACGGTTTTGTCTAATTGTGTACGAATTGATAGATATAAATTATTTAGTTTCAGGGTCCTTTTTGCAAATATTATTGAAGAGGAAAAGAGCTGTCGCCGTGGAATAGAAGGAGGAGGAGATTAGGGTTAGGAGAGAGTTTAAGATATTTTATAGTGGTGAGGAATTTTATTAAAACCCCTTGTTTGTTTAATTATGCTTAATTACAATATTTTCCCCTCCT
This sequence comes from Allium sativum, assembly GCA_030737875.1. Classification (NCBI taxonomy): domain Eukaryota; kingdom Viridiplantae; phylum Streptophyta; class Magnoliopsida; order Asparagales; family Amaryllidaceae; genus Allium; species Allium sativum. Next base: position 489,935,429 of record CM060916.1, read on the forward strand.
TACGCAAATTAATTTATTCAATTTTGGTCCTTTTCATGGTTTAAAAATCCGCGTGGTCACCTACGGATTCCATTCTCGATGAAAATTGAAATATAACTACTCCTTGACATTACGGATCCAAAGAAACTGGTCTCGTTGAATTCCGAGTACGTATGCACACATAGTTAATTTTTAAAGTCAGACAATTGAGTATCTTCACTATAAAATCAATTACGAATTTTGGAATCTAGCAATAATTTAATATTCCGGATCCATAGAAAGTGGTTTCGTTGAATTCGGAGGTCGTTTGCAAAATTTCACTTTTTAAGGCGTATATATATTATATTAAAAATATATATTTATATAAATAAATTCTGAATCTCGAAATATATCAGTGTTTATACTTTTGGAATTCAGAAACGTCATTTTGAACTCAATGGAAGTGGTTTCGAGTCCAAATTTATTTGTATGTGAAAAGTAGCTTTTTGGGCCATATATTATATATATATAAATTCCATATCGTTTTTCTGAAATTTAATTTTCTCATAACTTACAATTTATATTCTGAAATCTCAATTTCTTATATTCATTAGAAAGATATCGTCAGTACAATCCTAGCGTTTCTTGTTTCGTCCAATTCTGACCTATAATGAATTTTATATATTTATTCAAAGTTTAAAACTGAAATTTCAAACTACCGCGCAATTTCAAGCTTGTAATATAATTAATATTAATTTATAAATTCTAACTTCGATTAAAATAAAATTTCAGTTGTTATTATTTAAAATAAATCATTTTAAATATCCAAAATTCACAAAATCGATCAAAAATAAAATTTTAAATTTGTTCTGAATTTCTGGGTTGTTACGATCTCCCTCACTTAAAATCTTTTCGTCCGTGAAAAGGAACGGAGCTGAAAGTTGTTTAATTAACCAACTCAACTTTCATTTTTTTTCTTTCAATAACTTTATTAATTGATTAGCTTTTCAAATATATATAACTTTTATATATTCAAAAATCATGTTTTCTAAGATTAGATTATATATATAATCACAAATACGTTAATTATAAACTTGTAACTCTCAACTCATTCTAGGGCATTTCTAACCCCGTCTCTAACGAGTTTTCTCATTCTAGGATGCTACTTATCCCATCTCTAATGAGTATTTTTTTATAGGATATTACTAATCCTACCTCTGATGAGTCTTTTGTTCAATTCTAATGAGTTGTACCCCAAAGATTTGAATTAACTAAAGCTCTGATACCAAATATAACGACCCAAACTTCCCCGTAAAGGAAAGTACATATTGCTTTGAGAACAACACTCATCAAAACACAAACAGAATAACATTTTCATTGCTATTACAACAATTACATTAGAGTACAAGAATATAACAGAGTATGACTAAATATTTAACATTTGATAAATACAATATCAGAGATTTAAATTACATTAAAATAGCATCGGAAAAAAATATACAAAATACAACCGAAAGAAAAATAAGGATACAGAGCTTTCCGAATATCACTTCAGTTGTAAACCAGGATCATGTGAAAATAAATCTGCAAAACCAAAACTACTAGCTGTCCGTGTGGAAAGTATGGGCACCCAGAGTTTAGGTTAAAACAATAAACTCCAGGTCAGTCATGGGACTGGTATGAGAACTCAAAAACAGTTATTAACTTTCTTTTAAAGTTAGTAAATCAAGGGACCTCGCCGCTAACGTGGAACGGGCTTTGTAACGACCCACATTCTACGCATCGGAGGATCGTAGAATATTTATTTTATTTTCATATGAGGTCGTATAATCGTGTAACTTTGGGGGACGACTATTGGGGTCACTTCCCATGTTCATGATTTTTGCCGATTTTTAAATGACCGTTTTATCCCTAGCTGATCTTGTTTCGGCCATAACTTTTCATTTGTAAGGTTTTCTGATCTAAGACCACTTCCATTGGATTCGGATAATGGTTTACAATTCCGTAGAGTGGTCACATTAGCCAAATGGACTCACCGTTTGGGAGATATGGCTGAAACAAGGTTTAGAAGGTGAAAAACTGCTTAAGTGGACTGATTAGGGTAATTAGCAAATGGGCTCATAACCCATTTTGGGATTAGGGTTATGGGGAGGCTAAAATAAGTTAGGTTTTCATTCTATTTCAGTTTTCTAGCCGCCATTTACCTTTTAGAAACCATAACAATGGCCTCCAACACCCAAATCACCTTTTAATCACCATTTAATCAAGTTTTAGCCTAATCTACATTAAATCGAGGCAAATTACCATCAAATTGGGAATGAGCTGTTGTGTTGCATAGAGATTCAATCCAAATCAGAGATATTTTCAGATCTAAGATTCATTTGTGGCTAAGGTGAGTGATTCGCATTGTTTTGCCCTAATTATGGCTAATTAGGAGTGATTAGTGGTAATTAGCGAAATTATAACTCAGAAAAATTTGGAAAAATATTTAGAAATTCTTAAATATTATTTTAAGCCTCTGTTCGAAATTTGGGTTAATATGGATATGTTTTACTAATCATATCATTAGTTATGCTTAAACATGATTAAGGGAAAAACATAGGTTTTGGGCATGTTTGATCTATAATTGATATGATTCTTCATCGTTTGGTGTTTATGGTTGATTATATATGTTGCTATGACTGTATGGTATGCTTTGTGGTTGTTTAGCAATGTTAGAATGGTCGAAAACGTCGTCGTGTGGCGTAAACAGTCGTTGGAAAAGTTATAGGAAAAATAGTGCAGGAAATCCGAGCTGAACCGGTTCGTGACCATGATGACACGACCCGATCCGATCAAGACCCCACGAGCTTACCTGTGTTTTGACCCGAACCACCAGATGGAGGCACGACCCGAACCCAATGGGTGCTCGCGATCCAATCTGAGGAGTTCACATACATAGGCTGATTTGAAGGGAGGAGCCCGAACCGACCCAATAGGGTGACCGCGAGCCGAGCCTTTTGTGACCAGAAGGCCCACGATCCAAACCGGAGCACCACAAGCCACTCCATGCATCACTAACCGAAACGCTACTCTGAACCGAAGCACCACGACTGGAGCATCACGACCCAACCAAGAGGAGAAGCTACGAACCAGTGGGGACCCGAGCCAGATGAAGATCGAACCGATGGGTGATTACGAAGCAAAGCAAAGCAAAGTAAAGGGCCGAACCGATCCGGAGAAGACCAAACCCGAGATGCAAAGGTAGTCCAAATGAGAAGTAGAACTCAGGATCCAGATGGGAACCAATGAGTTGACTTCATGAGTGGACTTTGCTGTTGGATGTGTGCAAAGGGGTTATTGACGTCTATAGCTTTGATTCACCATTGAGAGACGGATATTGGCTACAAATCAGTGCAGTGAAGTCATCATGGCTTCATGGGGCAGAGTGATCGTAGCAAGGCTATGAGCTAGTGCAGTGGAGTCGTTATGACTCCATGGGGCAGAGTGGACATAGCAAAGGATTAGTGGATATGGATCAGTGCAGTGGAGTCACTGTGACTCCATGGGGCATAGCAAAGGATTTGGGTGGTCGAATTGGTGGATATCATATGCTTTACGCACTGAGTGAGAGCTGTGAGGATGGTTGCTATGCTTGATTGTTTGATATCACTATGACATGCACACCCTCTCCCGTATCTTTACACCATATATTAGTGTCACCTTAGAGTATTATAAATCTTGTTGTGCTAACTCTTTGGTTGCAGGTTCAGGTCTGGTTTAGTATACCTGTTATTGTTCTGTTTTGCTGCTTATCGCTCATACCAGACTTCTGTCTGACCCAGAGTTTTATTTCTCTTCTTATCACTCTAGGTGCTCTTAAATGGGCAGTCTAGAGATAGGTTAGCTGGTTATGCACGAATAGCTGATCTGGAGACGAGCAGGAGGCTCCCACATATGATATATATATATATATATATATGTATGTATGTATATGTATTCTCCCTGTGTCACTGATGGTCACTAATTTGGGTATTAGTAGTGTACTTTTACTTTGCTTTAGAGACAGTTTGAAAAGGTGTAATAATGATGATGTGGAACATAAGCTATATTTGAATTTTCTGCTGCTATTATGGTTTAGGTTTCAGCTTATGCACTGTCTTGCCAGTTTTATGTTAAGTAGGTTATTATTATATTTTATCCCATGCGCTGTGAGACATTCTACAGGTTCCTTGTTAGCTCAAATTCCTTCTTTTCCTTTCTTTGGCGACCGTCCCGTGCTAGTCGGGCATTGGCACATCGCACTTTCATTAGAAATGTCGGCTGGTGCGGGGCGGGCCGTCACAGGTATCAGAGCTCTAGGTTGCATAGTTAACCTAGGGAAAGACACCAGGGAGAGATAGTATACGTATATGAGAGGGCGTATTTGTGATATTTTGGTTTTCAAAAGCCATATGTATATATACACTATTAGTATATTTAAGGGTGAGGTCGCATTGCACTGGCACCACTGAAGGGATGGTTAATCGTTTTCTCCTTGCAGATTTAATGATGAGCCGACATACGAGGGGTACTGGTAGAAGAGCTAATAACGGGAATGCTCCTGATATGAGGACGATGTTCACTGACTTCATGAGGGAGATGCTTAGGGATGTTCAGAGGGCAACTCCTAATACTGTAAATGGTGGTGGTGCAGTGGTGCAGGCACTTAGGGTCGATTTTTCCAAGCTTTGTAAGGACTACACTAATTTTGGTGGAAGTCATTCCACGAAATGGAATCGGCCACAGAAGTTCAGGATTGGCTTGATAGCTGTGAGCGTATCTTCGAGGATCTAGGAATTGAAGACGCGATAAAGAGGAAGCTAGCATCCCGTCAGTTGGAAGGACGGGCTATGAATTGGTGGAATGGTATTAAGGCAGCTACCCTTGAGGATCAAGTTACTTGGAATCAATTCAAGGCCCGATTCAGTGATAAGTTTATCCCAGCTGCTCAGAAATCAGAGTTGTTTTGGAAATTTCTGGAGCTTAAGAAGAATGGTAGGGCAGTCTCGGAGTACATTGCTGAGTTCGATACTTTATCGAAGTATGGATTATCTCTTATCGACACTCCCAAGAAGAAGAATGAGAAGTTCATAATAGGATTAGATCAGTACTTGGGGGAAAGGCTTATCAACCATATTGATGAGACTTTTTAATCGATTGTTGGGAAAGCATTGAGGTCAGAGAGCCTTTATCCTAAGCCCTAGACTGAAGTCGTCGTTACATCTGCATAGGGGCCAAAGCCGCAGGCAAGCGGTGGGGGCAAGAATAATTCTCAGAATAAATGGAAGCAGGGTCAGACCAAAGAAGGTTAGAAAAAGAAAGTTATCGAGTGCTTTAGCTGTGGAAAGAAGGGCCACTATGCCAAAGAATGTCGAGCAAAGCCTGCGGACAAGAAGTGCTTTAATTGTGAATAAGTGGGACATCACATGGATAAGTGTCCGCAACCCCCTAAAGAGAAGCAGATTGTGAAAGCATATGCTATTAATGTTGTTCCTTCTTCGTCGAATGCCCCAACTGCGGCGGAGAAAGGAAAGAATGTCATCATTCAAGGTATGCTTTCTGTTTATGATGTTCCTGTTCGAGTATTGTTTGATACTGGGGCTTCCCGTTCCTTCACATCTAGTGACCTGGTAGATAGGTTGGGATTGGAACCCGAGATAGTCGATAGACCTTTACCGGTGACGAACCCGATTGGTGGTTCGACTAGCCTTAATATGATTTGTCGTAATGTGGTCTTATCGAGTCATGGATGTATGTTTGCTTGTGATTGCTTTGTTTTGGGCTTTACTGGGTTTGGCATTATTTTGGGATTTGATTGGCTCCAAAGGTACGGGGTGGTGGTAGACTGTGAGGGCTTTTTGGTGACAGTTAGAGCGGATGACGGGTGGAGGGTAGTGTTTGGTGGTCTGCCTAGTGATGGGGTAATGGCTAGTTTTCTAAATTCCCTCGACATCCCGCATGATGAGTTGTCAGATTTGCCTGTAGCTGGCCAGTATCCGGACGTCTTCGAGGAAGTGACCAGACTTCCACCACACCGAGAGATTTAGTTTCGTACTGATTTAGTGAAAGATGCCAGACCTATAGTGATTCCACTTCGTCATATGGCGCCAAGGGAGCAGAGAGAGCTCGAAGTACAAGTGAGCGATCTTTTGAAGAAGGGATTTATCAGAAGAAGTGTTTCTGAGTGGGGAGCACCAGTTGTGTTTGCTACCAATGCAGATGGTTCCCTTCAATTGTGTGTGGACTACCGCGAGTTGAATAAGGTGACGAGGAAGAATAAGTATCCTCTACCGCAGATAGATGATTTGTTTGATCAGTTAAGTGGCGCGAGAGTGTTCTCCCAGTTAGATCCCGCGACAGGTTTTCATCAGCTTAGGGTGGAAGCTGAGAGTATAGCTAAAACTGCCTTTCGGACGCCGTCTGGATTTTATGAGTGGTTGGTCATGCCATTCGGGTTGACCAATGCACCAGCATATTTTGTGTATCCTATGAATAGGGTATTCAGAGATCAATTGAATAAGTTTGTTCTTGTGTTCATGGATGATATCTTGGTTTACTCGATGATTGAGGATGAACACAAGGAACATTTGAGGATAGTGATGGAGGTGTTGAGAAAACACTAATTGAAAGCAAAGTTTTCTAAGTGTCACTTCTGGAGGAGGGAACTGAGATTCTTGGGCCATGTTATTTCAGAGAATGGTATTGGCGTGGATCCTACGAAGGTGGCTACGGTACAAGATTGGTCTACTCCCAAGAATGCAACAGACGTAAGAAGTTTCTTGGGGTTAGCTGGATACTATCGTAAGTTTATCCAAGACTTCTCCAAGATAGCAGCACCGTTGACTCAGTTGATCAGGAAGAATCAAGCTTTCGTCTAGGACGAAAAGTACGAGAATGCATTCAAGAGTCTAAAGGAAAAGTTGACACATGCACCAGTGTCAGTCATTCCTAAGGGGAGTGAAGAGATGACAGTATATATAAATGCATGTGGTACCAGACTGGGTGTTGTGTTGATGCAAGGAGGTAGGGTTGTAGATTATGCAAGTCAGTAACTGAAACCGCCTGAGAAAAGATATCCTACCCATGACTTGGAATTGGCAGCGATCGTGTTCGCGTTGAAGATGTGGAGACATTATCTCTTGGGAGAAAGATTCGAGTTGTATACCAATCATAAATCGCTAAAGTATCTATTCTCTCAGAAGGATCTAAATCTCCGATAGCAAAGATGGTTAGAATTCTTAGCTTCCTATGATTTCGATATCCCATATACACCAGGAAAGGGCAATGCAGTAGTTGATGCATTGAGTAGAAGAAAATACCAGTTTAGGGGCTATATTTCTCGAGTGGAAGCAACTGGAGTACATCGCTGGGTATGATTTCAGACCAAAGTGCGAATTGGATCCAGAGATTTTAGCAAGTTTGACGATCAGACCGACTTTGATTGAGCAGATTGGTTCCAATCTAAGGGACGATCCTAACCTGTTGGAAATCATCTCCAAGTTAGAGATGGGTATCGATGAGGAGACGAACAAGTATGGGCTTGATCGAGATGGATGGCTTCGAAAGAATGGGAGACTAGTTGTGCCCAATGTCAATGGATTGAGAGATGAAGTACTTAGAGGATGTCATTGCCCAAAAATGACTATACATCCCGGTGGTAATAAAATGTATCGAGACATGAAGCAGACCTACTACTGGGAAGGGATGAAAAGAGACATTGGGAAGTTTATATCTAAGTGCATGAATTGCCAATTAGATAAAGCTGAGCAAAAGAAACCTAGTGCTTTGTTGCAACCATTAGAAGTCCCCGAATGGAAATGGGAACAAGTCTCAATGGATTTCATTGATGGGTTACCAAGGACTAGATCGGGCCATGATAGCATTTGGGTGATTGTGGACCGATTGACCAAGAGTGCAAGGTTTATACCCGTCAAGTTGAATAGAATGACAACTAAGTTAGCTGAACTGTATATGAAATGGGTAGTGAGATTTCATGGAGTACCCAAAGGCATTGTAAGTGACCGAGATCCGTTTTTCACTAGTGGATTTTGGAAGATCTTACAAGAGGCCTTAGGATCAGAATTACATCTCAGTACCGCGTACCATCCTCAAATCAACGGTCAGACAGAGAGGGTGAATGAGAGCTTGCATATTCGATTTTGGCGGATCATGGGATGACCATTTGCATCTGGTGGAGTTCACATATAATAATAATTATCAGTCCAGTATTGGTATGACTCCATTTGAAGCTTTGTACGGAAGACCGTGCAACTCACCGTCATGTTGGTTAGAAACCGGTGATAAATTTGTGCTTGGGCCAGATGTGATAAGAAAAACCTCAGATAAGATCAAAGTTATCCGAAAATGAATGAAGGCTGCCCAAAATAGGCAGAAGAGTTATGTTGATAAGAGGAGAAGAGATTTAAAATTCTCCATTGGCGACTTGGTGTTTGTCAAGATTTCTCCATTAAAGAGCGTGATTCGATTTGGTAGGAAAGGCAAGTTAACACCAAGATTTGTTGGTCCATTCCCAGTTCTCGAGCAAGATGGGAATTTGGCAAATAAAATTGGATTGCCGGACAAGATGTGTAACACCCCGCGAATTCTATAACTATGAAATTCACAAATTAAAGTATAATTAATCTAAAATCAAAGAACTAAGGGAAACGGGATACGCCATTGCGTTCGTCTCGGAAAAATACGCGAAATAGAGTCCGAGTTTTCGAAAAACGGAGTCCGTATGAAGAAGATATGGCCTTCGGAAGTTTTTAAATTAAGTTTAAAATTCAAACAGAATAAAATAGCTCAGGAAATCAAATTTAAATTCCAAAATGGGGCCCAATGGGCCAGGGCGGAAAAACACCCGCCTAACGCACCCAGGTCGACTGGGCTGTCGACCTGGTCTAGCCACGTTTTTGTCTATATAAAATATATCTGATACCACGTGTACATGTTATTCATTATAAAAACTACATGTTTGCGGTAGTTTTATGCAAGTATACGATTGGATCTTTTCGTTTTGGACTATGGCTTTGGACAACAACTATGGGGCTTTTGCAGTTTATTTATGTTTTCTTTATGCTTCTTTAAATAATGTAATCAAGACAGTTATGAAGGTGTTATGTTTTTTTTTTTTTTGAAAGGATGTAAGACAATCATGGTGATGTTGCTGTAACACGTATTTACTTTTATGAAATAAAAGTTGCTGCTTTTCTGCTATTTACAAATATGTGTTCTTCTATCTGTCTAGTATATCTGTGACTTATACTTATAAACCTCCACCAAAATTAGGGCATTCCCTTTGAGAGTGACCCTAACGGAGGTGGGGTGTTTCACTTGGTATCAGAGCATAGGTTTACCAGATAAATTACACTTGTAATTTAATAATTGTTAACAATTTATAAAGCAAAGTTCTGTTTTCCACTGTTTAATAATTTGTCTGTCTTGTAATTTATCTGTCTAAGTTAGGTCTACCCACGTTCTTGAACCTATTTTGCCCATTCTTTGGTTTTAAGACAATGGGAATTTACCTATTTAGTTAGGTCTACCCATCTTCTTGAACCTGCATTGTTATCCAAACATTTTTATGCCAATTATTCCTTCTTGTCATTTTGATTCATTCCCTTTTTATCTACGAATCTAGATTTATTTATAATCTAGGTTGAATCACGATTATTCGAACGGTGGGAATGCGATTTGGGGAAAAACATGGAAATGAATATGAACGTAATTGTAAACTTGGAAATTGGCATAATTTGGAATATGTATTATGACATGCATATTAAAATGAAAACGGGGAAATTTGACATGGATTAGGGAATATGTGATTTTGACATATTAAATTTAGCGTTAGTAAGTAAGCTAAATTTTAGGCATAAAATGTAAACTAGAAAAATAATTCTAGTTTTGCCATAAATTGTGAATTAGGATGTTAAACCAAAATTGGGTTAATTAAGGTTGATTTGGAATAAGTATATTAGCACAATTTTGAATTTATTCATAATTGTGAGCAATTGTCATGTTTAGAATAAATTATGGTTAGCGACACTAAATTTGGTATAATTTACATACCAAAAAGTATAAATATGATAAATAAGAGAGAATGGGCCATAATAATAAATGTGACAATGTACATTAAAAGAGTAGTAATGAAATAAGTAAATTAGGAGTAATTTACTTATAGAATTCGTCATAAATGTTAAATTGTTCATTTACCACAAAATATGTAACTTGGTTAAGTTTTGGCCATAAATTATAAACTAGGATATTTAATCTAGTTTCGGCAATGAAATAGGAAATGGCCTAAACTGCATGTTGGGTTAGGACTTGGGCCTAGAATATAAGTATACTAGTAGGCTTGACAAATAAATATAGGCCAAATTTGTCTAAAAAGGGGAAATGGGCTTTTGGAATAAATTGTTAACAATTTATAAACAAAAGAAAAGTATTTTGATAACATCCCTTTTTATAACACATAGACCAGAAGGTTCTAGGGTGACAGAGAGGATAGTGTCTAGGCTTGGGTTTGGAAAATACAAGTTTCCTGCCCTCCCTGGCTATCCCTAACTGATCCGAAGGACGGGATGGTTGTTTTCAAAACCAGATTTGGAAATTAATCAAAAACCCTTTGAACTTAGAAAACATGAATATGCCTAACCCGAGGTTAGACTGAGTTGCGGTGTAAACCTGCCCGGAACCGACCGACACATCCAGTAACCGCAGCAATATCTGTCTAATGTGAGAGGTTGCGGCTTTAATTTATTAATTAAAGCTAGAACAAGAATGGGAGAGTTAAGTCCATAGAAACACTTAACCAATTTAACACAGTTAAGCAAGAATGGGTGGGTTAAGTCCATAGGAACACTTAACCGACTTAACAAAGTTAAGCTAGAATGGGAAGGTTAAGTCCATAGGAACACTTAACCAACCTAACACGGTTAAGCTAGAATGGGAAGGTTAAGGAACACTTAACCAACTTAGCACAGTTAAAGCTAGAATGGGAGGGTTAAGTCCATGGGAATACTTAGCCAAATTAACATGTTGACTAGACTAGAAGGTGGGGTTAAGTAAAGTTAATACACTTAGCCAATTTAACATGTTAATTAGACTAGAGGTTGGGGTTAAGTAATACACTTAGCCAAATTAATATGTTAGCTGGACTAGACCATAGGGTTAAGTAAACTTGAACGCTTAACCATCAGAATATGATAAATGAATAGGGTTAAGTAAAAAGCATAAAGGGATAACACTTAACCAGTGTAATAGGATAAGGGAAGAGGGTTAAGATAGCTTGAATCGACTAAAGACACTTAACCAACCCAACCTGGCGAGAAAGAAAACTAAGTAGTAAACCTCAGTTGAAAAAGGGACTAAGTAGTAAAACTTAGTTAAGAAAACAAGGAATTTGGAAACTAAGTGGTAAACCTTAGTTAGTAGAACTAAGTAGTAATTCTTAGTATAACACGAAGGAGTGGACATCCATCTGGTTTTAAGAAGGCTCCAACGAATTGGGTTACGAAGCCCGAGGCTTCGAGGGGACGTGAGGGTACTCTTGGTATCCCTCTGTGAGGCTGCAGATGATCATCCTGGGCTCACAGAGGTTAAGGTCTGCGTTAGAAGAACCGAGGGTATGCCTTGGTTGCAATATATATGTGGCAACCTAAAGACTAGGATGGACCAGCGTGATTCGGCGAGAAGACGGTAGCCCTGTGATAGCAACTCGTCGTCTACCATCCATCTTGAGTCAATCGAGATACGTGAAGCGGAAAGGCGGAGAACTCCAAAAGACCATATACTTGCTATCTAGTTATGGTTGCGGATGGCCATAGGATAGTGGGGCACCGGGGGCCGGCGTATAGTTCTCATTTTACAAGGTGTGCCTTTCATTAGCTGAGGGAGGGGTCAAGTGGGACCATAGCCACTGGAATAAAAACAGACCTTAGCATCTGCATCGGCAGATATCTGAAAGCTCCCGACCGAGTTCTGTATTCCTTGATTTGCCCTGTCACAGGACTCGGATCGCACATTACAGGACATGTGCATCTAGACAAGCGATAACGATTCGCGATACATGCGTGGGGAAGCCTAGGAACATATACCACTCTAGGTAGTGTGTCCTAGACTTGGGGGCATTGTTTGACAGGTAGCGTAATCCCTAGTTGGACTAGGTGGCATAAACCCTGAACTCGAATAGCGTTCAGCAGATAGCGTAAAACTATAGTTAAATCTAGAAAGCACTTGATAGAAAACCCTAGACTAGATCTAGGTAATAAATAATAAATGTATGCCTGAAGGCAATGGAAACTACAGGGGTTGGGATCACGTTATCGTTACTAGTTGAACACTAGTTAGGTGGTGCAGAGATATAGAAACCAGTATAACAAGGAAATAGCGAAGCTGCGAAAGTATTAGAGCGTATCCAGTCATCTTAGCATATCTTGTGACTACCTTGTCTAATCTTGTTGACCTTATCGTCATGGTGTAATCTTGTATTCAGTTAATTCATGTCGTTTTGTTTTTCCATGTTCACATGCTAGAAGTTACTGAACTTACTCAGGCTTTATGTCTGACTCTGTTTTTCTTTCGTCTTCTTTTCTTCCGTTCCCCCCCAGGTAGTTGAGGAGGGAATAGTATAACTCAGGATTAGACTGGACCGTTGCTCTTTCCCAGCTTGAAGATTTGACGAAGTTGTCTTTGGATTCTCTTCCAGATGCTATGGCTGGCTCTTGCTACATTGGGGAATATATAAATGTATTTTCATGCTTCTTTATTTTATAAAGACAGATGATACTCTGATATTGTAAAAGAATCTTGTACAGACTATTTTATCAATAAAGCAAAGTTCTGTTTTCCACTGTTTAATAATTTGTCTGTCTTGTAATTTATCTGCATCTTTTACACGTGGTATCAGAGCCCATTTAAATTTATCCATGTTTTCTTTATGCTTCTTTAAATAATGAAATCAAGACAGATTATGAAAGTGTTATGTTTTTGGAAAAGATGTAAGACAATTATGGTGATGTTGTTGTAACACGTATTTGCTTTTATGAAATAAAAGTTGTTGTTTTTCCGCTGTTTACAAATATGTGTTCTTATATCTGTCTTGTATATCTGTGACTTATACTTATAAACCTCCACCAAAATTAGGGCATTCCCTTTGAGAGTGACTCTAACGGAGGTGGGGTGTTTCACTTGGTATCAGAGCATAGGTTTACCAGATAAGATAAAAAGTTTTGAAAAATTATTTTCAAAAAGGAAATTTAAAGAAGCATTTTTAAAAGAAAAATATTATATTATTTTAAAAAAAAAGGCAAAGTCCACTCCCCAAAGCCATAGGTACTATCTCTTATCCTTCGTTTTGAATCTATCCTTTTTGTTTCAGCATGTCCCAAGAACTTAACTTGCCGGAAGGGGTGCCAATACCTAGTTGGTTTAGACGGTTCTTAGAAGCAAGGGCCACTCAGCCAGGTCCTACCGTTCCTCCTACCCCAGCTGAAGGAAATCATCCAGCTGCAGCAGCACCTTTTCCTCCACCTCCTCCACGGGGAAACACATTTGCTAAGATATTTAAAGATTTTAAAGCTATGGGAGGAAAGGATTTCCATGGAACTGAATCCTTCGTGGCAGCTAGGAATTGGCTGAAAGAAACTGAGGACCTATTCATCATCTTTGAGGTAGAGGATAGACAAAAAGTACAATTGGCAGTGTGGCTATTGAAGGGCGAGGCTTCCTACTGGTGGGAAGTCACTAATGCTGAAAGACCAGTGGAGACATGGGAGGACTTTAGGGCAAGGTTTGAGACTAAATTTCTCTCAGATGCGGAAAGAAGTTTGCAGTTGGAAAAATTCTTATTTCTTAAGCAAGGGGACAAGACAGTCAGAGAGTATGTGAATCAGTTCGATGAGCTGGCTAGGTTTGGGCTTGACCTAGTCAACACCCCGCACAAGAAGGCTCTCCGTTTCGTCAAAGGGTTGAATGAGCCATTACACAGTTTGGCCATGACCCATGTACCCATGGGAGCCACGTATGAAAGATTGGTGCAAATGGCATTGCTGAATGAAGAGGATAAGGGCAAGAAGGAGACGAAGGCAGAAAGCTCTCAAGGGAAGAAAGAGGGTTTGCAGCCTAAGAAGACAGACTTTAAGAAGGGCGGGAAAGGCAACAAAGAGAAGAGGAAGTGCAATTTCTGTGGCAAAGTGGGGCACTTAGTAAAGGACTGCCGGAAAAAGAAGGCCAAGGAGAATGGTGGGTGCTTTTCTTGCAGTGAGACAGGCCACAGGGCTAAGGACTGCCCGAAGAAACGAGGACAGGGGCAGAGGGCTGGATCCACCCCGGGGGCACAGGTTCATGTGCTGGAAGCGCCACCTCTGCAACAGCGAGGTATAAATACTTCTGTAGAAAGTGTAGTTTATCTTTATGATCAACCCGTTCGCACTTTATTTGATTCTGGCGCATCACACTCCTTTATCTCGTCTGCTTTAGTAGAATCTCTGCACCTAAAAACTAGTATGGTAGAGGACCCCTTAATTGTTTCAAACCCAATTGGGGGCCCAGCTCATTTGTCTATGATCTGTTTGGGATTGAAAATTTCTATTCTAAGTGTAGAATTTCAATGTAGTGCCTTTGTTTTGGGCTTTTCGGGTTATGGTTTGATTTTGGGTATGGATTGGCTATCCAGTAATGGAGCCATCCTTGATTGTGAGAAAAGGGTTGTTAGGCTCCTAACCCAGCTCGGTAATACTTTGGAAATTTCTTGTAGTCCCTCGTATGCGGTTATGCTTAGTTATCTTGAATCGCTAGATGCCTCTGTTGAAAATTTGCAATCAGTTAGAGTGGTCCGGGAATATCCGGATGTCTTCGAAGAGGTGAAGGGCTTGCCTCCGAAGCGGGAAATAGACTTCCGCATATATCTTGTAGATAATGCAAAGCCCGTTGCGTTGCCCGTTAGACACATGGCTCCACGAGAAAGGAAAGAGCTCAGTAAACAGATTAAAGAGCTTCTAGAAAAGGGGTTCATAAGGAGAAGCATTTCAGAATGGGGCGCTCCGGTGGTGTTCGCTACAAAGGCGGATGGTTCACTCCATCTATGTGTTGACTATAGGGAGCTCAACAAGCTAACGAAAAAGAATAGGCACCCTCTCCCTAGAATTGACGATTTGTTTGACCAGCTTGTAGGAGCGTCTGTTTTCTCCCAACTCGATTTAGCAACCGGTTTTCATCAGCTAAGGGTGGCTGAAGATAGCATCGATAAAACGGCGTTCAGAACCCCAGACGGCTTCTTTGAATGGCTTGTCATGCCTTTCGGCTTGACAAATGCACCTGCTTACTTCGTGGACCTGATGAGTGGGGTATTTAGAGATTTCCTCAACAAATTCGTAGTGGTCTTCGTAGATGATATCCTTATCTTCTCAAAGAGTGAAGAGGAACATGCTCAGCACTTAAGGGCAATCATGGAAACTTTGCGAATCCATCAACTAAAAGCCAAATTCTCCAAATGCCACTTTTGGAGAGAAGAGGTGAGGTTCCTTGGGCACATAGTATCCAAACAAGGGTTAGCAGTGGACCCTGCTAAGGTAGTGGCGGTACAGGATTGGAAGACACCAAGGAGTGCAACTGAGGTCCGAAGCTTTCTAGGACTAGCAGGTTTCTATCGAAAATTTATAAGGGATTTTGCGAAAATCTCAGCTCCGCTCACGAAATTAACTAAGAAGAATCTAGTGTTCAATTGGGATTTGGATTGCGAGTTTGCTTTCCAACGACTGAAAAGGGCTCTCACAACAGCCCCAGTTTTGACGCTGCCAGATGGGAGCAAGATGTTCACTGTTTATACGGATGCATGTGGGACAGGGCTTGGCGCCGTCTTAATACGAAGAAGGATGAAGACGGCCCAAGACAGACAAAAGTCCTATGCCGAAAAGAGAAGGACCGACCTTGAATTTGAGGTTGGAGACAGAGTTTTTCTCAAGGTATCACCGCTAAGGAACGTTGTTCGTTTTGGAACCACTGGAAAACTGGCACCAAGGTTCGTAGGGCCATTCCCTATCATCGAGAAGATTGGGAAAATGGCCTATAGATTAGAGCTACCCGAGAAGTTGGCTGGAGTCCACAAAGTTTTTCACGTTTCACATCTCCGAAAATGTCTACATGAGTCTGCTGAAGTGGTAGAGCCAAATATCCTCGAAGAGGCCGAAGTGGAGCGCGAAGCAACCATAAGAAAAGTTCCAACCCGCATATTTGGAACGGAAGTGAAGAAGCTACGCAACCGTGAAGTCAAGCTCGTCAAAGTTCAGTGGAGCGACGCCGAGGGAGACGCGACTTGGGAAACTGAAGCTAGAATACGCACTGCCTACCCTTTTCTGTTCGAGGGTACAACCTTGATCTTTCATTTTCCTTAAGTTGCGCTTTTATCTATCTTTTTAGGTATATTTCCTCGACCTTATCTTGTAGGTAGAAACCCTTTGGATGGAAACATGTAATTGAAACATGTTATGGATGATGGTTGCAAGTGATTGCTAGTGGTTGCTCGTGGTTGCATATACACACACAATCTAGGTTTTAGATCGGCTCAGTCACTTCATATTGCATATGCATATATGTTTTCATTCGTATGTGGTTGAACTTTAATGTGTTGTCATGTGGATGCTGCATTTGTATTGAATGATTGTGCACTCATGTAGAATCAAGAATAGGAAAATTTGCATACATAATGGATTCATGGCACTTACATAATTCGCATTAAGGAGGTCAACTGAATCAGTAGACCGCCTGATTTTGCATTAGATAAGTACATGTACACACACACTTCGCATATGATCATGAAGCATTAGAAGTCTTTTAAGGACAATGGATGCTCGTGTTTGATGGGTGAGTAGATGGATGATTGGATGTTAGGATATACATTCCTCCTAACTTGAAGATTTCGGGGACGAAATCCTTTTAAGTGGGGGTGAATGTAACACCCCGCGAATTCTATAACTATGAAATTCACAAATTAAAGTATAATTAATCTAAAATCAAAGAACTAAGGGAAACGGGATACGCCATTGCGTTCGTCTCGGAAAAATACGCGAAATAGAGTCCGAGTTTTCGAAAAACGGAGTCCGTATGAAGAAGATATGGCCTTCGGAAGTTTTTAAATTAAGTTTAAAATTCAAATAGAATAAAATAGCTCAGGAAATCAAATTTAAATTCCAAAATGGGGCCCAATGGGCCAGGGCGGAAAAACACCCGCCTAACGCACCCAGGTCGACTGGGCTGTCGACCTGGTCTAGCCAGGTCGACAGGGCTGTCGACAGGCATGTCGACCTGGTCCAGAGCCAGGTCGAACCCAGCCCAACCTGGCTGGCCTATTCTATGTTGGTCGATTTTCTGCAGTCTGCTTTGTCATTAGGGCTAGGTGGCAGGCTCTAATTGGTCTCTCTTTAGGATGAATGGCTACGATCAAACCAAGCAACATCAATGGTCCTAATCAGTTCATAAACCCTATAAAAATGACCCTAGACTCAACCCTAATCTATTCATTCAAAAATAAGAACAAAGCCGCCATGTTGCTGAGGAACGACTAAGAGTAGCCACCAATTGGAGAGAGGATTAGGAGGCAAATTCTAAAGCATCAAGCAACCTAAACAAATCAAATCAACAAGGAATCGCATCTTCAAATCCCTAAATTTGAGAATTCGCCACACAATTGTAAGTAGAGTATTACTTTGGTATGAACAAATAATTGTGTTGGTTTGTATATTTGATTTGTGGCGATAAAGTAATTCATATTTGTGCGTTACTATGATTCTTATCGATTTGGAATATTGTATACGTTTGGATATTCTCGAATTATGTTATTCATTATGAAAAACTACATGTTTGCGGTAGTTTTATGCAAGTATACGTTTGGAATATTCGCAGATTATGTAATCCATGTTGAAGCTACATGTATGTAGTTGATTAATTGAAATTCATGCAAGTTTGGGGTTTTGCTACTATGCCATCATAATGTATATTTTGTACAAAAATCATTTTGTACGTAATTGGAACAAATTTGGGTTATTGTAGTTCATATGAAACTATGTTGAAATTTTGGCATCATGATCTATGTATTAAGCCATGCTTTTGTACTAGAAAACCTATTTGCAAACTTATGAATATGACTAGGCTATGATTGATATTTTGCATAATTGAAATCCATGTTAGGTCTATATTGTTAACAAGAATTATATGATGACATGTGTGGCACATAGCTAGGTTAGATTCAAAAATCCCTTTTTGCAAGTTTGCATGACTAAAGTGAAAATCATGATTTCATGTTAGAAATATTTATGCCATGGGTATGTGAAAAGATTTAATCATGACTAAGTTGAACTATACTTTTGTGTTAGTAACAAAAGTAAACACCTTTGTAAACATGTAGTGATCTTATGAACATGATTTGCTTATGTTTGACATTATGCCTGAATAAAAATATAGGGTTATGTTGTAGTTAAGCCTATGTGTCAATAGTGATATTCTTAACTTAACTACAAGTTTACATGGTTTGATTCATGTCACTTATGCTTTATGACTAAAGTATATTTTACTACTATGCAAGTACACCAATTTCTATTTTGTAGTTCCAACGTCACATTGCAAGTTCATGCGTTCACATTCCCCCTTTTTGTGTATGTAATCTCGCTTTAAGCCTCCCCTGTTCGCATGGCTAAGTTGGGCTTAAAAGGGCTAAGCCCAACATATATATAATAAACGGACGTGTTAAACGGGGGAAAACAACGTTGGGTTAACTTAATTAATAAATGAAAACATAAAGTAGAAGGGCCCAAATTCAAGTATGGGTTGGGCCCATGATTGGTGTAACCTTTACACCATTAACTTAATAATGGGCCGCAAATATTTACATATAAGAAAATAAAGAAGAAAGACAAAATATGTGAATGTAGAACATACGATGTGTTTAACCCGAGGTTGGATTGAGTTGTGATGTAAACCTGCCCGGAACCGCCCGGCTGTCCAGTAGTCACAACAATACCTATCCAATGTGGGAGGTTAAACATGGAGCCCAATAAGGACCCGAGGTTAGACTGAGTTGTGGCGTAAGACTGCCCGGAACCAACCGGCAACAGGCAGCCACAACAATACCTGTCTAATGTGAGAGGTCAAGGCTTTAATAAGACAATTAAAGCGGAGTCAGGATTGTTAGGATTAAGTGGACTAAAGGCTTAATCAAAATGGAACATGCTAAACTAAACGGACTGGTGGGAGTTAGGTTAGAAAACACTTAACCAACTTAGCATGTTGGCTAGAGATAGAAAACCTAGTAACGGGGAGACCCTTTTCAGCAGTAACCCTAGAAGGTGTATCAGGATACCCTGAAACTAGGCAGGGTGGGGCACGATTACTGGGCTGATTGTAAGAGGTCAAATCGACGGCGGTGGTGTAGCAGTGTAGGTTCTAACGGGGTGCGGGCGTGCACACACTCCGGCGCAGAAAAATAAAGCACTGGGCACCAGTAGCATACCTGTGCATTCTAAGGTTGTGTCGGGCCGCCGCCATGGGACTTGATACACCCCATGGTGGGACCAGCATAGGTAACTACAACATCGGGGGCCGTAAGACACATGTAACTATGCGAGTAGGAGCCGATCATCATAGAATGGATCACATCACCCTGATTATGGGGTGCCAGTTGGAAACTAGTTTATATGGGTTCAGAGATTAACATGGGGTACGATAGTATATTCGACCCTAGACAACTTAACCAAGTTATAGTGCTTTCCCACTTCTTGTTTATACTTATCATACCCAGTTCTTTATTCATAGACAGAATAGTACTAGACTTACTCAGGCTTTATGTCTGACTCTACTTTTCTTTCGTCTTCTTTTCTTCCGTTTCCCCCCCCCCCCCAGGTCCACAGGGAGGGAACACTGCAGCTTGACCAGCCTTAATATCCAGCTTGAAGAGGAGAAATGTATTGCTTGGACCTTTTCTTTTTGAATTATGGCTTTGGACAACCACTATGGGGCTTTTGCAGTTTTATCCATGTTTTCTTTATGCTTCTTTAAATAATGAAATCAAGACAGATTATGAAAGTGTTATGTTTTTGGAAAAGATGTAAGACAATTATGGTGATGTTGTTGTAACACGTATTTGCTTTTATGAAATAAAAGTTGTTGTTTTTCCGCTGTTTACAAATATGTGTTCTTATATCTGTCTTGTATATCTGTGACTTATACTTATAAACCTCCACCAAAATTAGGGCATTCCCTTTGAGAGTGACTCTAACGGAGGTGGGGTGTTTCAAGATGGCGGGAGTTCATAACGTATTTCATGTTTCCCAGTTAAGGAAATTCGTGCACGACCCCGATGTGGCTATTTCACCTGATCAGTTGGACGATATCGAAGTAGAACCCAAGGCGGTTGGGAACCGCAAGCTGATTCATATTGTCGAGCACGATACGAAGAAACTTCGAAGGAAAGCGGTGAATCTAGTCAAGGTTCAGTGGGGCGAGGATGAGAATGATTGTACTTGGGAGACAGAGGAGAGCATTAGGAAGACATATCCAGAACTCTTTGCCTAGTAAGATTTTAAATTGCGATTTAGTTATTCTGCATGCTAGGATAGGTTTGTTTTGTATGTTTTATTGCGAGATATGGCTGGTAGGCATGCGGGACCCTTTGGTTGTTTCTTAGTTGAGGAATTTCGGGGGCGAAATTTCTTAAGGAGGGAGAGTGTAACGACCTGCATTCTATGCATCGGAGGATCGTAGAATATTTATTTTATTTTCCTATGAGGTCGTATAGTCGTGTAACTTGGGGGACGACTATTGGGGTCATTTCCCATGTTCACGATTTTTGCCGATTTTTAAATGACTGTTTTGCCCCTAGCTGATCTTGTTTCGGCCATAACTTTTGATTGGTAAGGATTTTTGATCAGAAACCACTTCAAATGGATTTAGATGATTGTTTACAATTCCGCAGAGTGGTCACATTAGCCAAACGGACTCACCGTTTGGGAGATATGGCTGGAACAAGGTTTAAAAGGTGAAAAACTGCTTAAGTGGGCTGATTAGGGTAATTAGCTAATGGGCCCATAACCCATTTCGGGATTAGGGTTATGGGGAGGCTGAAATGAGTTAGGTTTTCATTCTATTTCAGTTTTCTAGCTGCCATTTACCTCTTAGAAACCCCAACAATGGCCTCCAACACCCAAATCACCTTCTAATCACCATTTAATCAAGTTTTAGCCTAATCTACATCAAATCAAGGCAAATTAGCATCAAATTGGAATAGAGCTGCTGTGTTGCATAGAGATTTAACCCAAATCAGAGATATTTTCAGATCTAAGATTTATTTGTGGCTAAGGTGAGTGATTCGCATTGTTTTTCACTAATTATGGCTAATTAGGAGTGATTAGTGTTAATTAGCGAAATTATAACTCAGAAAAATTTGGAAAAATGTTTAGAAATTCTTAAATATTATTTTAAGCCTCTGTTAGAAATTTGGGTTAATTTGGATATGTTTTACTAATCATATCACTAGTTATGCTTAAATATGATTAAGGGAAAAACATGGGTTTTGGGCATGTTTGATCTATAATTGATATGATTCTTCATCGTTTGGTGTTTATGGTTGATTATATATGTTGCTATGACTGTATGGTATGCTTTATGGTTGTTTAGCAATGTTAGAGTGGTCGAAAACGCCGTTGTATAGCGTAAACAGTTGCTGAAAAAGTTGCAGGAAGAACAGTGCAGGAAATCCGAACTGAACCGGCTCGTGGCCATGATGCCATGACCCGATCCGGTCATGACCCCATGTGCCGACTCGTGTTGTGACCCGAACCACCAGATGGAGGCACGACCCGAACCCATTAGGTGCTCGCTATCCGACCCGAGGAGTTGACATACATGGACTGATTTGAAAGGAGGAGCCCGAACCGACCCAATGGGGTGACCACGAGCCGAGCCATTCGTAACCAAATGAACCACGATCCGAACTGGAGCACCACGAGCCGCTCCATGCATCACGAACCGAACCGCTACTCCGAACTAAAGCACCACGACCGGAGCATCACGACCCGACCAAGAGGAGAAGCAACGAACCAGTGAGGACCCGAACCAGATGGAGATCGAACAGATGGGTGATTACAAAGCAAAGCAAAGTGAAGTAAAGGGACAAACCGATCCGGAGAAGACCAAATCCCAGATGCAAAGGTAGTCCAAATGAGAAGTAGAACTCAGAATCCAAATGGGAACCAACGAGTTAACTTCATGATTATACTTTGTTGTTGGACCTATGCAAAGGGGTTATCGACATCTATAGCTTTGATTCACCATTGAGAGACGGATATTGGCTACGTATCAGTGCAGTGAAGTCATCACAGCTTCATGGGGGCAGAGTGATCATAGCAAGGCTATGATCCAGTGCAGTGGAGTCGTTATGACTCCATGGGGGCAGAGTGGACATAGCAAAGGATTAATGGCTATGGATCAGTGCATTGGAGTCACTGTGACTCCATGGGCCAGAGTTATCATAGCAAAGGATTTGGGTGGTCAAAGTGGTGGATATCGTATGCTTTACGCACTGAGTGAGAGCTGTGAGGATGGTTGCTATGCTTGATTGTTTGATATCACTGTGACATGCACACCCCTCCCCCGTATCTTTACACCATATGTTAGTGTCACCTTAGAGTATTGTACATCTTGTTGTGTTAACTCTTTGGTTGCAGGTTTAGGTATGGTTTAGTATACCTGTTACTGTTCTGTTTTGTTGCTTATCGCTCATACCAGACTTTTGTCTGACCTATAGTTTTATGTCTCTTCTTATTACTCTGGGTGCTCTTAAACGAGTAGACTAGAGACAAGTTTGTTGGTTATGCACGAGTAGCTGATCCGGAGATGAGCAGGAGGCTCCCACATATGATATATATATATATATATATATATATATATGTATGTATGTATGTATGTATTCTCCCTGTGTCGCTGATGGTCACTAATTTGGGCATTAGTAGTGTACTTTTCCTTTACTTTGATTTAGAGATAGTTTGGAAAGTTGTAATAATGATGATGTGGAACATAAGATGTATTTGAATTTTCCGCTGCTATTATGGTTTAGGTTTCAGCTTATGCACTATGTCGCCTGTTTTATGTCAAGTAGGTTATTAATATATTTTATCCCATGCGCTGTGAGACATTCTACATGTTCCTTGTTAGCTCAAATTCCTTCTTTTCCTTTCTTTGGCAACCGTCCCGTGCTAGTCAGGCATTGGCACAGTGCACTTTCATTGGAATTGTCGGCTGGTGCGGGGCGGTCCATCACAGGTTTCCTCCCAAGAATACCAGTGCATAAAATAAACAGCACAATGCTCTTTAGAAAAATGAAACCATTATAAGACCCAAGTCCCATGCAACGCAAGCTGAAGGATAGAGTTTTACCTTATAATGGTAAAAAAATGCTTAATACGCGAAATTCATCTTTTATACTATATGTGCACAGTGTAGAAATCAATTTCGAACATAAATGTATCAATCCTAGGTGGCATAATATATCATGTAAGGGGCATAATATATTATGTCACCATATAGGTATGCAACTAAAACCATAAAGCTCGTATTGGAAAATTGGGTTTCCATCATGATGGTTGTTGATTCGAAAGATTTATCGCGAACGTATCTCCACGTCTTACGTCTCGGCAAGAGAAAACACCGTAATGCATATACTACGCACTTTGGATGAGCATCAATATGTTCTATCCCCATGGGATTTGGCTGAAATGACCCATCCCAATCTCCAGGTGTGGAGCGACCACACCTAGCACAACTCAGTCGACCAAATCCATAACTATAAAGTATATTGTTCAAACCTACTAATCAAACAAATCGTTAACCATCATACCGGGGTGTGAGGCTCGCGAAGTAACGTTGTATACAAAGCTATGCTAATTAAAGTTGTGCTTTGTTCATCATCCACAAGGCTCTGCTTTTCAACAAAAGCCTTGATCCATGCATCTTAGCATGCCACACTGTCAATCCATGCCATATCATTGATCATCTACCAATATATATAACCTCTGAGCTCGTACGTCTCAGAGAAGGGTGTTAAGTAGAGAATAAATTCTCCACCACCAAACAGATATATATATATATATATAGCAGAGATCAAATACAACATAAAGGAATACAACGTCAGACATACCATCCATTTACAAGTCCGTTCTGGGTCTGAGCGAAACCGGAGGCACCTTATTCCTCGTCCCATATGTCCAATACAGGGGAGAGGTCCTCGCATATCCGTCGATCTCCAAGTATGTTTGGAAGATCACCACTTATTACCTTGTCTTGGGTGTACGGCCCAATCAAGACATCAGTAATCACCCAAACGATGTGAAGAACTCCGGTCTTCAACCACTGTCTTCATCTTCGACTCTTGATCGTCGTAGGAATTATTCAGAATGGGTTAAACACGGTCTTTCCGAATAATTCGTGTATTTTATAAACAAGTGCTATAAAAACACATCAAACGTGTCATTCCAATTCAGAATATTTTTTTAATAAAATATTCACATTACTAGGGAAAGGTTCCCATTAATTTTATCAAAAATAAATTCTTTAAATTTATTATTTGATCTTCCTATGGATCTCATTTCAAAAGACTTTATTTTATCTTTATCAATTCTAAACCAAATTGAGGTTTATTAACTAGTCGGGATTAGCGAATCTTACCGAAGTAATCCTCTATTTATCAAACCCAATCCCAACCTATTCATCCCATGAAGAAAAACTGGCAATACTCTATATATAACACCCACTGTTTTATCGATAAATTTAATTACCATTTCACGTTCAAATCTAATTAAAGATTTTACAATCGTCTGGAGTAAAACTGGTGGTACTCCATTCTTGATCATTTCAAGAATTCGATAAATTTAATTATCTCATTCTCATTTCAATCTAATTAAAATTTATAAAAACTCCAATTTGGTTTTATGATCAAAATCATTGTTTTATGTTATTCAAATTTAAGAAATTAATCTTTTCTTTAATTGGGTTAAAAACTAATGTCATTTAAAACATTGTTCACGATAAACCCAAAATCCTATTCCGTTCAATTCCAATTTAATATATTAAATTGGAAAACTTCTCTTTAGAAAATTCTATTAAATCTTTATTAAAAGATTAATAAATTACAAACCATAACTTCACTATTAATCGAGATTTAAGAACTAATGTCATTTAAAACATTGTTCACAATCAACCCAAAAATCAATTTCCTTTTAATTTCAATTATGTTTGTTAATTGGAAAATTCTCATTTAAATCTTAATTAAAAGATTTATTCTTTTCTCAAATAGGTTTAAGAATAGTGTCATTTAAGACACCATTCCATCAATTACATGCAAATTTAGTCCAATCCATATTCATGTTATAAATTATATTTTAACATATGATTCTTTTAATCCTAACTAACATGATAAAAGTGACAATTCGATGATAAATCATATTTTAATATCTAATTCTCTTTAATGCAACAAACATACAATGAAAATATAATTTCCATTGTCAAATCTTTTATTTTAAAACATGACTCATTTTAATGTGAGAAACATACAATGAAAATATGATTTTCATTGTCTAATCTTTTATTTAAAAACATGATTCAATAAAAATGTAATTTTTATTGTCAAATCCTTTTAATGAAACATGATATAATAAAGATGTAATTTTTTTATATCTGATCTTTTTAATGTAACAAAACTACATTAAAGATGTAATCTTTATTTTCTAATGTTACTAATAAAACTGAACAATAATAAAATGATTTTTCTTATCTAATCTTTTTTATTGAAACAAAAATGACAATACGAATATGTTCTTTTTATTCTAATCTTTTATTGTAACAAAATGACAATAAAAATGTATTCTTTCTATTCTAATCTTTTTATTGCAACAAAATGACAATAAAAATGTATTCTTTCTATTCTAATCTTTTTATTGTAACAAAATGAGAATAAAAATGTATTCTTTCTATTCTAATCTTTTTATTGTAACAAAATGACAATAAAAATGTATTCTTTATATTCTAATCTTTTTATTGAACAAAACTTCAATAAAAATACAATCTTTTTAATCTAATCTTTTTATTGAAAACAAACTTCAATAAAAAATTAATCTTTTTAATCTATTCTTTTTATTGAAAACAAACTTCAATAAAACTACAATTTTTTTAATCTAATCTTTTTATTGAAAACAAACTTCAATAAAAAATACAATCTTCTTAAATAAAAATGTCCTTTTATTTTATTAATGTTCTTTTATAACAATAAAAAGATTTATTTTATTGTTAATCAAAATATGTCAATTTACACGTTCCTAAATGTAAATAAAAGGATAATTTTTATTCTAAAACATATTTTAATGATTCATATGTTCTTACATAAAAATAAAAAGATAATTTTTATTGTAAAACTAATTCTGATAATTTTTACGTTCCTACATACAATAAAAAGAATAACTTTTATTTTAATACAGTCTTTTATTTCAGAATTGGAAGGAGACTCAATCAATTGCCATATAATTTTAATTATATGGGTTTCATACATCGCATGTATTCTATAATCATGATATATAATCACTAAACATTCAAGTAACAACCAGAGTGCATTCTACAACTAATCACAAGGGAGGTGTGTGATCAAAATATCATCTCAAGACCCGTGTGGGGTTTCAACCAACACATATATAATAAATTATTTGTGCACTTGGGCGATGTGCAAAAATTATCGTCCCAATCACATAAATAAGTCGGATAACTTGTAAATGGAAGTGTAAACATATTTAAATTATCATAAATATAATAACATTATTTTAACATGTTAAATATTGCAAAACTCGATCATATCATAACATCACATAACAACACAACAATTCATCCAAACAAATATTACAATTATAGACAATTCATATACTTTCAGTTATAAAAATAAATAACTGTACAAAAGGGTTAAGTGAGAAAGTTTTCTCACCTTGGTTTTCACCCCGTTGGTCTTTAATTGACGTTTCGGATCTAATTTTGGCCCAAAATCTAACTTTCTCCAAATTTGACAAAATTGGTGTCCACGCGAAGCTCTCGACTCAACGATCGCAGTGGATCCAGTTTCGCGCGATTCTGAGTTCGTAGCAA
Source organism: Allium sativum (assembly GCA_030737875.1). Classification (NCBI taxonomy): domain Eukaryota; kingdom Viridiplantae; phylum Streptophyta; class Magnoliopsida; order Asparagales; family Amaryllidaceae; genus Allium; species Allium sativum. The sequence goes on from CM060916.1 coordinate 489,962,576, forward strand.
AATTTTATAATTTGCGAAGTTTAAAACAATTTAAATAATTAATTAAATTGTTATTTTTACCTCAAATTCTAACTTGATCCAAATTGGGCAAAATTGGTGCTCATGTGAAGGTCTCGACGCCACGATCGCGGCAGATCCAGTTACATGCAAATTGGAATTCGTTACAAAAGGATATTAATATACGAACATGAAATATTATATACATATAATAAGATCATTATTCACCTTCTTCTCCAAACGACACCCTCAACTTAACATGCACACCACGACCAAACTGTAAGTTGGAATTGCACGAAACTAGCGCCTTTCTCTCCCTCTTTCCATGTCTGGTGGTCCCCCCTCCAATTCGACACGTGGCCCCACAATCTGAAGTTAAACGGAAATCTGCAGTTTCCATTCATATGGGTGCTGCGGCCACCTCGGTACTCCAAATGCCCCCAAATTTTTACAGTTGCTTGGTCTTGACCTCCCGAACAACTTCTCTTTTGGACACTTTACCTGAATATGCACGGATTGGCGAGAAATTGCTCATTTTCAAGACTGTCTCGTTTGCCAGCACCCCTCCGATGAACTTGACATTCCGGCCAACTCCGGCCACCTAAGATCATGCCACCATCGCCAAAACCTTCGTATACTTCCACTCTACCTTCCCTCCAAACGGCTCGACCTAATTCTTGTTCGTTTGATCGGAAAACCCATAATTTCAAAATTAGTTTTCTGCCTTAAAAGGTAGATCCCGGCGAATCCGTGCGATGATAGGTCGTGAAATTTTTGTGGGAGGTAGAGATGATGAAGATCTACAACACCCAGAAACAGTTTTGTCTAATTATGTACGGATTGACATATATAAATTATTTGGTTCCAGAGTCCTTTTTGCAAATATTATTGAAGAGGAAGAGAGCTGCCGCCATGGAAAAGAAGGAGGAGGACATTAGGGTTTGAGTTAGGGTTAGGAGAGAGTTTAGAATATTTTATAGTGGTGAGGAATTTTATTAAAACCCCTTGTATGTTTAATTATGCTTAATTACAATATTTTCCCCTCCTTATGCAAATTAATTTATTCAATTTTGGTCCTTTTCATGGTTTAAAAATCCACGTGATCACCTACGGATTCCATTCTCAATGAAAATTGAAACACAACTACTCCTTGACATTACGGATCCAAAGAAACTGGTCTCATTGAATTCCGAGTCCGTATGCACAAATAGTTAATTTTTAAAGTCACATAATTGACTGTCTTCACACTGTAAAATCAATTACGACCACATACTGACTCCAAAAATTACGAATTTTGGAATCTACCAATAATTTAACATTCTAGATCCATAGAAAGTGGTTTCGTTGAATTCGGTGGTCGTTTGCAAAATTTCACTTTTTAAGGCGTATATATATTATATTAAAAAATATATTTATATAAATAAATTCTGTATCTCGAAATATATCAGTGTTTATACTTTTCGAATTCAGAAACATCATTTTGAACTCGATGGAAGTGGTTTCGAGTCCAAATTTATTTGTATGTGAAAAGTAGCTTTTTGGGCCATATATATTATATAGTGAAAATTAGGCACACATCCTTAAAAGAAAAGTTAATTAGGCTCACATCCTTCTGTTTCAAAACATAGAAATTTCATCCCTGTTTTTAAATAGCCGCTAATTTTTTTACACAACTGCCCTTTTCGCAATTTCAGGTGCGATTAACGTGGTCCTAATTAGAGTTATACGGATCTAGTATACCCAGAAACCAGAAACATAATAGGGTTTTCATTTTTCCAGAAACTTTTCTTTCTTAATCATGGCGGCGCCGTCCTTTTTTTTCCAGTTGTTGATTCCGTCGATCTATAATTTCCATTGCTCGGAATTGCTTCAGTGATCTAATTAGATCCATACATAGTTTAAATGATGAATGTTTCTTCTTCAAGGTAAATTTTTTTTTTACGGTTATCAATTTTTACTCGATATTTGTTGACTGATTAATCTAATCTTCTTTAATTTTATACTTTTGTCGATGGAAAGTTAGAACACATGTAAATAAACTCAGCTCATTTGCAATTATCCATCTGCATGTATGTATATCTCTGCATGCTTGTACCCAATTACCATATATATTTGCATGCTTTTGAAACAATTTATGACAATATGTGTATGCTTGTATGTAGTTATTGACAATATTTCCATGTTTGTATGTAGATATTTTAAATATATGCATGTTTGTATGCATATATTGACAATATCTGCATGCTTTTATGAAAATATGTAGTATATTTGCATGATTGAAGTCAAATATTAACAGTATTCGCATGCTTGTATGCAGATATACAGTTTTTTTCATATTTGTATGCATGTAATATGAATACTTGTACATATGCATTAATTTTTATGTAAATTATGGGATTCTTGTATACTGATATTTCTAAAACCTGCATACATTTTATTATGTAGATTTTATGAATGATTGCATATTTTTTCCCTTGTTATCAAACCACATAGAATTATTCAAACAAACTGATTATGTTTTATAACATTCTGCAGTGTTGATTGCAGCAAGTCGCGATTTTTGGGCAGTAGCCGGTGGTGTAATAATGAAGAGATGTGAATGGAGGATTACTGGAGCTTGTGTAGGTGGAGAAGGCGTTGATCGTGGAATTATTGTAATTTTTGTATAAAATTTTATGGTTTTTGTGGACCATACAGTCGTATGTATTAATTTTTCAATTTATTCGATCTTCTATTCTTCTTACGTGTATACGAATATGCATATATTGTTAATATGCGATTATATGTATGCAACTATTGTTAGTATTCGTGCATATATGTTTAGTTATATTCCGGAAAGTTGCGTATATCTATGCATATATTATGTATATATGCATAATTATACGTAGATAATTAAAAAAATGTTTTTGTGTTTTTGCTGATTATTTGCAAACAAATATGTATATATTATTAATATATGCATAGTAATTTTTTTCCATATATTGTAACTTAAATAATGTGCAACTAATCTGATAATTTGCATATAATTATGCATCTTATATTAATTTATGCATATATGTATGTATCTATTTATTATTATTTGAACATGTTTATGTATTTTTATATGAATACTGCACATTAGGCTTATTACTGCTGATTCTCTTCTTTGTTTAGCAGTGTTCTTTGTTTAACATTGTTCTTTTGTTTAACAGCAACATCGTCTGTTCGAGTAATGCTGCAAATATTTGCATTTATGTCTGAAATTATATTGAAAATATGCATATATGTATGCAAAATATTACGAATACCTATATACACGAAATCATCAATATATATAATTTGACGTAAAATTAGAAGAACTTAATTCAGTGCACAAAATAACAATGTCATTCAGTTTACACAATACAAAATCTAAATGCTTGAATGTACATATTGGCAATATCTGCCTGTTTGTACGCATATACTGACTATATTTGCATCCTTGTATGCAAGTTTGTATGCAAGCATAGCTCTTTGTTTATCAACAGATACAGGAGTGTAGACTTCATCTTTATTTTCAATGTCTTTGTTCTCACTTCTTTGCTTCATCATTTTCATTACAGGCATTGCACAATCCACCCTGAAAACAATTACAATTTTTTTTTAATATAAATTCATGACTAAATTTAACTGTTTTGAATATATTGATCCATGTATTCAACTGTTTTCCAACATTCGCCAAAAAAATCAGTCCAACAAATATTAAAAAAAACGGTAAAAACAAGAAAACAGAGAAAACTACGATAGTGTAGTTAAATGCATAATATTATGCACATATATGAATTTTCTTACATACATATGTGCATGTATTCCAGTTATTTTCATCTGCATTGATTTACCTGCATATAAGTGTAATTATTGCATAATTCTTGCATAAAAATATGCAATATTGCATAAAAGTGCACTTTAATTCATTTTTATTTGCATTTAAGTATGAAAACACCCAGAAAACATGAAGACATGTGTGCAACAAATCAGCAGGAAAAAATGATAGCTGATTTTCATTTATGAAATAGTTGCTTACATGTGTGCAATTTTTGGCATTAGTTGCCTACATGCTACATTTCTGATCTAAAACAGTAATGTAAGCAACTTTTATTAAAAAAAAAACAAAAATTAACTGTGTTGATCATTTGCATCCATATCTGCAGCATTTATAAATATATTCATGAATGTTTGCATATATATTAAATACAATCACAATTTTATAAATCATAAAATCATATAATCATAAAATATTCCCAATTCATCCACGATTTATTATATAATATACATATATTATCAGTTGTAGAAATTATAATTAGAAAATAAAAATTTTACCTTTGTTCTTGCCATTTTTTGCGGATCTTCCCTTGAAATTGCCACGGTTTTGAGTATTTTTCTTCGTTCAACATTGAAACGATGAAAGTCGGCTTTGAAATTGTGACGACCCTGATTTTCAGAACCAGTTTAAATTTTTTTATTTTAGTTATTTTTAATGAATTTCGAATATTGAAAATGATTATTTTAAATAATAACGACTAAAAATTTAGTTTAATCGAAGTTAGAACATATAAATTTATTTTAATTATATAACGAGCCTGAAATGGCGCGGTAGTTTGAAAATTCAATTTTTAATTTCAAATGAATGTACAGGATTCAAAATAAATCGGATTTCAGTAAAACCGGAAATATTTGAATATGTTTAATCATATCTTTCCAACGAATGTAAGAAACTGAAATTTCACTTTAGAAGTTGAAAGATATGTCCAGTTTAAAATTCAGAAAAGTCGCTGTAGAATTTATATATATTTTAATATAATATATAGCCCTTAAAAATAGCCATTTTGCAAACGACCTCTGTTTTCGACGAAACCACTTTTGTTAGGACCGTATCGTCAAAACATAGCTAGATTTATTTTTCTGTAATTTTTGGTGTTAATATGTGAGCGCAGTGAATATAAATGTGTTTGGTAGATTTAGTTTGAAATTGGGTCGACCAGAAATTGGCCATTTTTCAAACGGTCTTCAAATTCGACGAAATTAGTTTTGTTGGGACCGTATCGTCAAAACATAGCTAGATTAATTTTTCGGAAATTTTTAGAGTCAGTATGTGGCCTCGGTAAATTAAAATGTGCGTTCAAATTTAATATATACTGATTTGTATTTTAATTTAAAGAAAAACTTATTCAAACAATCGAACTGGCTCACGAAACATATTCCATTGTGTTCGGAATGAGGGTATTTGGCTAGGGGCGACAGTCGTTGGGTTTGATTTGGAGTTCATACGCGAAATTTCAATCTAAAGAAATAATAGAATAAAATAATAATCAATATATACTATATATACCCCTCATTTATTGCAAAACCCTAACCCTCTCTCTCCAATCAGAAGGCCGCCGCTACCCAAGAAAATAACGGCCAGAAATATCCCATTTTTGATCATCAATCTCGCCCAAAATAATGTGAATTAACCTATGGTATTTAAACGAAATGGAAGAGGATCTTGTGCTCTACAATTCTATAAGGAGATGATCGGTTTTAGTCAGCTAGTTTGTTCGATTTGGAGTCTTGAAGTTCACCGGTTCGAACTGGTTTTCAGCGACGAGATGTACTTCGAATTGGCCAGGGTTTTGGCCAGAGGTAGGTGGCGCCTCGACGCGCGTGAGGGTGGTGGAGGACCGGCCAGTAACTGCTCCGGTGGGCGTGCGTTTTGGTGGTTGGATTTTGCTGTTTTGGGTTCTTCGTTACTGTGGAAGACGATGGGTAAAAGGAAGAAGGGGCGGCGCCCTTGGATCTGAAATGTGCGGCCAGATTTTTGATAAGGTTAATTAGGGAAAATAATTAACAATTAATTAGTTAATTTTCTTATTAATTGATTAATAGTTAAAAACGCTAATATCTTTTGCAAACAGCGATGAAATTCGACGAAACTGGTTCCGATGGAACCGTGGGGACGAGGGCTTCGTAGTGGAACAAATGTGGACATGATTTGGAGCAACTGCGGATTTTTGATTTAATTAAACACGTTGTTTAATTTAATTGAAAGCAATCGTTATTCAAAATGATTTCAGAAACCGGTCAATGTGAGTTTTCTCACACTGCAAAAATATTCACATTTTTGTGAATTTGAATTTCTGTGATTTATCTGATTGTTGTTTGTTGATTTCTATTTTAAATGGACATCTAATTTAAACTGTTAGAAACTAAATTGCCAGTTAGTTTATTTTGAATTGAATTGCTAGTTAAACCCTGACACATATAATCAGTAAATTATTGCAAATTGAACTGTTTGGATGATGGTTGTGATGTGTGTTTATTTGTGGATGTTTTGAACTGTACGGATATTGTCTATATTTTTATATCACTGTTATCACCTTGGATTGAAATGATATATATCCATTCCCTGAAATAATTATATTGAAATGTCGAAAGTCAATTATATTGAAATGTCGAAAGTGAATTATTTTGAAATGTCGAAAGTAAAATATATTGAAATGTCGAAAGTCAATTATATTGAAATGTCGAAAGTGAATTATTTTGAAATGTCGAAAGTGAAATATATTGAAATGTCGAAAGTAAAATATATTGAAATGTCGAAAGTCAATTATATTGAAATGTCGAAAGTGAATTATTTTGAAATGTCGAAAGTAAAATATATTGAAATGTCGAAAGTCAATTATATTGAAATGTCGAAAGTGAATTATTTTGAAATGTCGAAAGTAAAATATATTGAAATGTCGAAAGTAAAATATATTGAAATGTCGAAAGTAAATTATATTGAAATGTCGAAAGTGAATTATTTTGAAATGTCGAAAGTGATATATATTGAAATGTCGAAAGTAAAATATATTGAAATGTCGAAAGTAAATTTTATCGAAATGTCGAAAGTGAAATATATTGAAATGTTGAAATTGAATTATATTGAAATTGAAATTGAATTATATTGAAAATTGAAATTGAATTATATTGAAATTGAAATTGAATTATTTCAAAGGTTTAAATCTTTATTTAAACTTTGAAAAAAAATTCAAATTGAAATGATCTAAAATTTGTTATTTGAATTTGAACTGAAATTGAATTAATTCAAAGGTTTAAATCTTTATTTAAACTTTGAAATAAAATTCAAATTGAAATGATCTAAAATTTGTTATTTGAAATTTGAACTGAAATTGAATTATTTCAAAGGTTTAAATCTTTATTTAAACTTTGAAATAAAATTCAAATTGAAATGATCTAAAATTTGTTATTTGAAATTTGAACTGAAATTGAACTATTTCAAAGGTTTAAATCTTTATTTAAACTTTGAAATAAAATTCAAATTGAAATAATCTAAAATTTGTTATTTGAAATTTGAACTGAAATTGAATTATTTCAAAGGTTTAAATCTTTATTTAAACTTTGAAATTAAATTCGAATTGAAATGATCTAGAATTTGTTATTTGAAATTTGGACTAAAATTGATCATAATTTAAATTTTTCAAAGGTTTAAATCTTTATTTAAACTTTGAAATTTAATTTGAATTGAATTTGAAAATTTGAAATTAAATTCGAATTAAATGGCTTAAATAAATATTATGAACTTGAAATTGAACTCGAATTTGATTTGAATCGAATAGATTCAAATAATATTTTTAAATGTGAAGTTATCCTTTAAAATGGATTGTTCTCAAATGAATTTGATTGTGGAATCGATTTGGATTGGATTTTGGAAATCGATTTGGTTTGTTTTGAGATTTGAACTTTGGTTCATATTTATTTGAAATGGAAAGAAACAGTTGTTTTGAAAATTATTTCTATATAAACAAATTTATATATAAACTATTTTATGAAATTTATTCCTTTGATATATGGAGTACTTTATATAAATTGTTTTTCAAAACCTATTTTTCTCTATATATATATAAGTAGTTTATTTTATAAAATATTTTAATATATATAAAACCATTTCCAATACTCAAGCTGTTTTGATTTCCAAACTATTCCAAATCTCTTAACTATTTAAAAATTATTCAAAAATTTATTTAAACCCCAAAACTATTTCAAACTTATAGACTGTTTTAGAAGTGAAATTATTTACATTTAAATCTCTGATTTAAAAGTAAATATGATTATTTTGATTTTAAAATCAGAAATGAATTGAAAATTATTTCTGAAGTAAATTGAACGATTCAAATGAAATGTGGTTAATTGAAGTTATAACCAGTTGTTGAAATTGAAATTTATCTCAAAGTGAATATGAAATTTGAAAGTAAATATTATAGTGATTGAAATAATATGATATTTCGAAAAAAAAATATTTAGATGAATATGATATTTTGATATCATAACGATTCACTTTCGAAATATAAAATACCAATCGGTGTGTAACATGACGTTTTGTTGTTAAAGAGACCGGGACCTCTTATTGACATACTCTTTGTCAATGTTGGAACCACTTTAACAACTGTGTACGTGTTGGAGTTCCAGAAATGAAGTAGGATGAATTTGGAGGCGATTACTGGATTTGAAGAAAGTGAACGATAATGGATGACCCCGACACTTGTGTCGATTTGAAATGACTAAAACAGGAGCCGTGCCAGACCAAATGAGGCTTGACTACCTCTTAGTGGACATCTGCTCTTCGATTTTCCAGGGCCTCAGGTCCATACTATTACTATTTGTTGTTTTGTTGGTGCGCACCCTTGATGGAATGTATTTTCCTTTGATTCGATATGGGGCGGATGTCTACGGTGGGCCGTTAGGGGTAACCACCAGTCTGGATCAGGCAAGCTAGTAGCATACTACTTTGGGTATAGCCTCATGTGCCTTGTCATACGTTTATCCTTATGCGAGACAACTACGATTTTGATTTTTGGCATAGGTCTATAGGGGACTCACTGGCTACCGACGTTACTGGTTGTGTTACAGGACCTGCATAGACCATGTGCTTATAAACTGTGTAAGGGTAATCAATGTAACCCCGCTTACGCTATTTTTCTGACAAGTATTTGTGAATAGACACTAGTATAATAGCGAAATTATATTATATAGTATCTAGTTTGACGGATCCTTAGGAGATGAAATTTCCCGTAACATCTCTTGAGTTATGTGTGTGCATGTTCATATGATATCGATTTGACTTAGATGAGAATATTTTTGCCTGATCCGAGCTTGTTTTATTTTCACGCTATTACGCTCGGGTCAGACTTGAGCATTCCAGTTTCAAAGATTTTCTTCTGAAGGATGAAGACGAAGACGGTATACTATTATTACTATTGTATCCCACTACTATTCTGTTGCATTACTCTGTATTATCAGTTATGTATATAAATGTATAACTCTGATAAAGGTTGTAAAATGATCAAATGTTTATTTTAAACAGCTTCATGAACTGTTATTTGATTATTATATTTTGTTCATTCCGTTGTGAGATTCTGTGTTTGTTTTCTTCTTTCTTTCTAATTCTAAATTAATCCCTTTGATTATCTATATTTTTGACTATAATGGTTGAAGATGTGGATCGTCATTTAACAATCTGTAAATACGTACAGTTTTGAGTTAGACATGTGTGGATTATTGTCGATTCAAAAGGTACGGGTTTCCGGGTCGTTACAGTTGGTATCAGAGCTTATGGTTTAGCAGTAAACCTTGGCTCTATTGGGATTTACTCATTAGAGATAGGGTTAGTAACACCCTAGAATGAGTTCTGAGTGTACGTATATGAGAGAGCGTACTTGTATTTTGATAAAATGATTTTGTATTGTGTTGTTTGGCTTGTTGAGTTTGAGTTGGAGTTCTGGTCGATGCGTTTGGACAACGTTATCGACAGGAGTTCTAAAACACTTGAATAAGGTATTTTGACGCAATATAGTTTTCGATTATATATTTTGTATACAAAGGATATACTTTGAAATTCAAAGAGTTAAATGGTTCAATAATCAATATTTTTAACCTATTGATTACAATAAAAAAAAATCAAAATTTATATTTGATTTATAATTAATGAGGAAGTATAAATAAAATAAAATAAAATGGAGAATTTGAGATATTTAAATACAATTGGTTTTAAATGATTTTCGAGACTTTGAAAATTTTATAGTAGTAATATTTGAAGGATATTCAAATAAAAAATTTGGTTAAGTACTCTATTTTGCTACTGGGAAATAAATTTCGGTGATGAGATGATCATAGTCATCGACTTTCATTTTCGAGTCTCAAAGTGGGGGAGACCACTTGGTAGCATTGTTACCTATTTGTTTTTGAAATTTTAAATTTGAAATCTTGAGTATGTTTGGGAAAAAAAAATTATGTATAGTATATATTATTTCAAAATGTTTTGAAAAGAATTTGGTATTTAAGATTCTCAAGTCTCTATTTATACAAATTACTCTCCTTATTGATAATCAACGAAATAAACAATTGTCTGCATTAATATCAAATGAAATTTGAATAGGTGAATAAAGAAATATGATAAATGAATAAGAAAAATAAATGAAAATGTACTATAATATTATAAAATTGAAACATAAAGTAAGGAAAATGTTAAAGAAAAATAGAAACAAATACTCCTGTTACTTTGATAATAAAGAGTAGAATGTGAAATACTAAATTTCGTTTGTAATATATACAAACTTACCTAAATGAAAGGTTAAGCGTATATAAATATGTACTGAAATATTTAACAAGTGAAAATTAAATAAATAACATGTTCCCAAAATGAAATGTTGAATCATAGAAATGATATGAAGATAAAGAAATGTAAAGATGAAAAAAAATGAATTTGAATCAAAGAAATGTTATAAAGGTTAAATCAAGTGGTTGTAATAAAAAAAATTAATTTGTTAATGTTCTGAAACGATTAAAAAATGGATGGAATATTTGCAAAGGATTGGTAATAACTAAAATTGTAACCTCCTGAGATAATTGTAAACTTGAATAAAAATGTTAAAAAAAATGAGTCTTAAGTAATGTTTAAACTTAAGAAATTAAGTAACAAGTCATTCCATAGTAATAAATTTATAAAGTAACGTAAATAACAGAGGAACTAAAGTCTATAAGTTGTGAATTAATGTGAATTAACAAGAAATTACAAAATTTGGTTAGTTATGAATAAAGGAAAATGGACTTAGATTCTGACTGAACAAAATGTCAAAGATAAGCTTAAGAAATTTACAATATTATTTAAGCAAGTTAAATAAATAAATAAAACATAGAGAGCATAAGACGTAGATGAAATTAAAGTATTAACATATATAGAAATTGAAATGAGTAAGTATGTAAATTTCAAATATGTTGAGAATAAGTATAGATAAAACGAAATGCTAGCATATAGAAAATTTTTATATAGTTGAAATAAGTAGTATATATATATAAAAAAAACCAACAGTTTTAAATAACAAATTGGATTTTGGGTTGTCGTGAGTGGTGTCTTAAATAACACTGTTCTTGAACCCATTTGAGAAAAGAATAAAATCTTTTAACTAAGGTTTAAAGAAGTTTTCCAATTAATAAATATAATTAGAAATTAAGTGGAAGTTGGTTTTGGGTTGATTGTGAACATTGTTTTAAATGACATTAGTTCTTAAAACCCAATTAACAGTGAAATTTTGATTTGGAATTTATTAGTCTTTTAACTAAGATTTAATGGAAAAGCTTTGGTTTACAAAGCTCGAGAACCAAAACTTAGTTAGAGTTTAATGTTTGTGATTTGGTATCGAAAATATGATTTTTGAGTATACAGAAGTTATATGTTTTGGAAATTTAATTCACAAATTGATTGCTGGTTATGATGTTTGATAATTAGTTCAATTAATTAAAGTATTGGAACGATAAAACCAATAAGAGAACAAAAGGTAAAAAATTTAGCCAAATAGAATCAAATTTGAACTGAATCGAAATTTGTTGAAATTTGCATATATGTACATGTATATATATTGAGCAGGTCATAGCATGGAAGCTAAGAAGAGGAATAAAATTGTGTGCCCGACCAATAGGTACATGTTTATTATATTGATTGGGATTTGATGATTTTATGAGCCGATTGGCTAGCCGCTTGGCTTTTCTTTTTCTTTTTGAGATGAGAGGGCCTGTGTGGCGGATTGGGGATTTTCCCGATGCTCCCCGTACAAAGGAGGTTATTGCGAAATTTTTCGAAAATTTAGGGTGTTAGCCAAATTTTTGAGAAATTTGAAAATTCTTAGAAACTGAAAAGTTGAAGAATGAAAGCCAGAATGGAAGTTGAGTTGGTTAGTTAAACGACTTTCGGCTTCGTTCCTTTTCGAGGACGAAAAGTTTTAAGTGGGGGAGACTGTGACGACCCTGATTTTCAGAACCAGTTTAAAATTTTTTATTTTAGTTATTTTTAATGAATTTCGAATATTGAAAATGATTATTTTAAATAATAACGACTAAAAATTTAGTTTAATCGAAGTTAGAACGTATAAATTTATTTTAATTATATAATGAGCCTGAAATGGCGCGGTAGTTTGAAAATTCAATTTTTAATTTCAAATGAATGTACAGGATTCAAAATAAATCGGATTTCAGTAAAACCGAAAATATTTGAATATGTTTAATCATATCTTTCCAACGAATGTAAGAAACTGAAATTTCACTTTAGAAGTTGAAAGATATGTCCAGTTTAAAATTCAGAAAAGTCGCTGTAGAATTTGTATATATTTTAATATAATATATAGCCCTTAAAAATAGCCATTTTGCAAACGACCTCTGTTTTCGACGAAACCACTTTTGTTAGGACCGTATCGTCAAAACATAGCTAGATTTATTTTTCTGTAATTTTTGGTGTTAATATGTGAGCGCAGTGAATATAAATGTGTTTGGTAGATTTAGTTTGAAATTGGGTCGACCAGAAATTGGCCATTTTTCAAACGGTCTTCAAATTCGACGAAATTAGTTTTGTTGGGACCGTATCGTCAAAACATAGCTAGATTAATTTTTCGGAAATTTTTAGAGTCAGTATGTGGCCTCGGTAAATTAAAATGTGCGTTCAAATTTAATATATACTGATTTATATTTTAATTTAAAGAAAAACTTATTCAAACAATCGAACTGGCTCACGAAACATATTCCATTGTGTTCGGAATGAGGGTATTTGGCTAGGGGCGACAGTCGTTGGGTTTGATTTGGAGTTCATACGCGAAATTTCAATCTAAAGAAATAATAGAATAAAATAATATTTAATATATACTATATATACCCCTCATTTATTGCAAAACCCTAACCCTCTCTCTCCAATCAGAAGGCCGCCGCTACCCAAGAAAATAACGGCCAGAAATATCCCATTTTTGATCATCAATCTCGCCCAAAATAATGTGAATTAACCTATGGTATTTAAACGAAATGGAAGAGGATCTTGTGCTCTACAATTCTATAAGGAGATGATCGGTTTTAGTCAGCTAGTTTGTTCGATTTGGAGTCTTGAAGTTCACCGGTTCGAACTGGTTTTCAGCGACGAAATGTACTTCGAATTGGCCAGGGTTTTGGCCAGAGGAAGGTGGTGCCTCGACGCGCGTGAGGGTGGTGGAGGATCGGCCAGTAACTACTCCGGTGGGCGTGCGTTTTGGTGGTTGGATTTTGCGGTTTTGGGTTCTTCGTTACTGTGGAAGACGATGGGTAAAAGGAAGAAGGAGCGGCGCCCTTGGATCTGAAATGTGCGGCCAGATTTTTGATAAGGTTAATTAGGGAAAATAATTAACAATTAATTAGTTAATTTTCTTATTAATTGATTAATAGTTAAAAACGCTAATATCTTTTGCAAACAACGATGAAATTCGACGAAAATGGTTCCGATGGAACCGTGGCGACGAGGGCTTCGTAGTGGAACAAATGTGGACATGATTTGGAGCAACTGCGGATTTTTGATTTAATTAAACACGTTGTTTAATTTAATTGAAAGCAATCGTTATTCAAAATGATTTCAGAAACCGGTCAATGTGAGTTTTCTCACACTGCAAAAATATTCACATTTTTGTGAATTTGAATTTCTGTGATTTATCTGATTGTTGTTTGTTGATTTCTATTTTAAATGGACATCTAATTTAAACTGTTAGAAACTAAATTGCCAGTTAGTTTATTTTGAATTGAATTGCTAGTTAAACCCTGACACATATAATCAGTAAATTATTGCAAATTGAACTGTTTGGATGATGGTTGTGATGTGTGTTTATTTGTGGATGTTTTGAACTGTACGGATATTGTCTATATTTTTATATCACTGTTATCACCTTGGATTGAAATGATATATATCCATTCCCTGAAATAATTATATTGAAATGTCGAAAGTCAATTATATTGAAATGTCGAAAGTGAATTATTTTGAAATGTCGAAAGTAAAATATATTGAAATGTCGAAAGTCAATTATATTGAAATGTCGAAAGTGAATTATTTTGAAATGTCGAAAGTGAAATATATTGAAATGTCGAAAGTAAAATATATTGAAATGTCGAAAGTCAATTATATTGAAATGTCGAAAGTGAATTATTTTGAAATGTCGAAAGTAAAATATATTGAAATGTCGAAAGTCAATTATATTGAAATGTCGAAAGTGAATTATTTTGAAATGTCGAAAGTAAAATATATTGAAATGTCGAAAGTAAAATATATTGAAATGTCGAAAGTAAATTATATTGAAATGTCGAAAGTGAATTATTTTGAAATGTCGAAAGTGAAATATATTGAAATGTCGAAAGTAAAATATATTGAAATGTCGAAAGTAAATTTTATCGAAATGTCGAAAGTGAAATATATTGAAATGTTGAAATTGAATTATATTGAAATTGAATTATATTGAAAATTGAAATTGAATTATATTGAAATTGAAATTGAATTATTTCAAAGGTTTAAATCTTTATTTAAACTTTGAAAAAAAATTCAAATTGAAATGATCTAAAATTTGTTATTTGAAATTTGAACTGAAATTGAATTATTTCAAAGGTTTAAATCTTTATTTAAACTTTGAAATAAAATTCAAATTGAAATGATCTAAAATTTGTTATTTGAAATTTGAACTGAAATTGAATTATTTCAAAGGTTTAAATCTTTATTTAAACTTTGAAATAAAATTCAAATTGAAATGATCTTAAATTTGTTATTTGAAATTTGAACTGAAATTGAATTATTTCAAAGGTTTAAATCTTTATTTAAACTTTGAAATAAAATTCAAATTGAAATAATCTAAAATTTGTTATTTGAAATTTGAACTGAAATTGAATTATTTCAAAGGTTTAAATCTTTATTTAAACTTTGAAATTAAATTCGAATTGACATGATCTAGAATTTGTTATTTGAAATTTGGACTAAAATTGATCATAATTTAAATTTTTCAAAGGTTTAAATCTTTATTTAAACTTTGAAATTGAATTTGAATTGAATTTGAAAATTTGAAATTAAATTCGAATTAAATGGCTTAAATAAATATTATGAACTTGAACTTGAACTCGAATTTGATTTGAATCGAATAGATTCAAATAATATTTTTAAATGTGAAGTTATCCTTTAAAATGGATTGTTCTCAAATGAATTTGATTGTGGAATCGATTTGGATTGGATTTTGGAAATCGATTTGGTTTGTTTTGAGATTTGAACTTTGGTTCATATTTATTTGAAATGGAAAGAAACAGTTGTTTTGAAAATTATTTCTATATAAACAAATTTATATATAAACTATTTTATGAAATTTATTCCTTTGATATATGGAGTACTTTATATAAATTGTTTTTCAAAACCTATGTAACAACCCGGAAAATCAGGGCCAATTTAAAATTTTTATTTTAAAGAATTTTGTTAGAAAATGTGCCAGAATTTAAAATTTTCAATTTTTGAATAATATTAAAGCCACTGAAAATAGTCAATTTTCAAACGACCTATGTTTTCGACGAAACCACTTTTGTTGGAACCAGAATGTCAAATTATTGCTAGGTTTCAATTTTTAGAATTTTCTGAGTTAATATGTGAGCGTGGCGAGAGAAAATGTGTTGGTCAATTACAGTTAAATTTAATCGACTTAAAAATAGCCATTTTTCAAACAGTCTCAGAATTCGATGAAATTAGTCTTGTTAGGACCGTATCGTCATAACAAAGCCAAATATAATTTTTCTGTAATTTTCTGAGGTCGTATGTAGCCCCGGTGAATTTATATATACGGTTAAAGTAAATTAATAAATATTTTTAATTTAAATTTTAAGAAAAACATATCGTAACAGCCGAATTGGGTTACGAAACATGTTTCATTGTGTCCGGGATGGGGGTTATTGGCTAGGGGCGACACTCGTTGGGTTCGATTTGGTGTTCGTATTGATAGTTATGAATTTTTGAATTAATTAAATAAATAAATATAAAATACACACTAAATACGGTATAAATACACATGGAAATACGTAACCCTAGCCCTCTTCTTCTACAGCCGACACCTTTAGGAATCAATGGCCAAAAAGCAACGGTTTTCAATCCTTAATCTCTCCAATTCCTCTTCGAATTTCAACCCAACCCAAACAGGAAATCGAAGAGCAGAAAGAGGGCTTCCTATTGGTATGGCGATGATCGCCCCTGGTGGCGCATGGCTCGAGAACCGGACCCCCAAAGGAGCGCCGCTCGCACCCCCGTAGCCGCCTCTTGCCACCACCGAGCTCCTCGCGCGGGTCCCACTAGGCATGCCTCTCGGAGCCCCTTCCGGTGGTGACGTCCGATCACTCCACCCTGCTTCGGTCTGCGTGCAAAAATCTACCCTAGAATCGAACAGGGTATTGAAACCCATCGGCCAAAGTCTGATAGTGGAAGAGAAAGGGTATTTTAATTAATTAAATAATTTATTTTATTTAAATTTGTCTACAACCTTCATAAGACCATAACTTCTCCATACAGTATCGGAATCCAACAAATTCAGGTGCGTTGGACTCGCGTCGAAAAATACTTCGCGATGACACTGACTAGACGTTATTCTGAACAAGTTGATTCTTTGAGAGAAATTTCAGAACTGATTGGGACAAAAACAGAGCACATTGAAATTTGAAGAAAATTCAAATCTGAACGATACAAATGAAAGTCGACAATAAAACCAAACAAAGGTGAGATTCCTATTTTAAAATTAAAATTATTTATTTATTTTATTGTACCCACTCAGCATGAAATTTATGTTGTATATATTCATTTGGATGTTGATTGTGCTGTGACTGTAATGTATGATTGATTGTGATTTGTAATGCTATGATGACATGATATAGCTTGTCTGTTTAGATCTGTACTTCTTGATGTATCCCCAATAAAATTCTCATCGTTATTATTATTATTATTATTTTTTATTTTTTTTATTTCTTACATAAAAATAAAAACATTAAATTTGTATTTTGGTTATTCTTGTTACAAATCAAAAGCAGTTTCTACCATAATTTTGTCTACAAAAGAAACACAAATTTTTACCTTCATTTTGTAAACTAGATAAAATGAATAATTTTACTTTTCTTTTTGTAAACAAAATAAAATGACAAATTTTATTTTTATGTTGGTAAACAAAATAAAGTACCAATTTATTTCATATTTTATGTTTATTTTGTAAGCATAGTAAAAAGGATTATTTGATGGGTATTTTGTAAACATAGAAAAAAAAGAATTATTTTCATGTTATTTTGTGTACATAAGAAAAGACGAATTTTTGTAAACAAAAAGAATTTTTTTTACATAATAAAAAGAATTGTTTTTTTTACATAATAAAAGACAAATCTTTGTTGACATAATAAAAAGACTATTTTAACATATGATTTTGTTTACAAAACAAAAGGACCATTATAAGGTAAAACCCTATCCTCTGGTGTGCGTTGCATTGTGTGATGGGACCTGGGTCTTATAATGGTTTCATTTTTCCAAAAAGACATTGCGTTATTTCTCGATTTACTTTGGTTCATGCACTGGCAATCTATAGGAGTAAACCCGTTCCGCGAAAGTGGCGTGGTCCTTGGATTTGTCTTATTAGTTATATTAGTTTAGAATTCTCACACCAGTCCCACGACTGACCCGTTGTTTGTTTCCACCTTTTGCAAACTCGGGTGCCCTCTTTTCCACACGGGCAGTCGAGTAGCTTTTTGCAGATATGTATCTCTTTAGCAGGATTCTGGATCGAAGCCTAAAGCTGTGTCCAGAGCATAGGAAGTCTTCCGCTGTATTAAAGTTTATCTTCTTCCGCTGCAATGTATTTAATTCACGTATTTAATCTATTGTATTTTGTTTCCGCTGTATTTAATTACATGTACTCTGATATTCTGTACTCTGATGTAACATTATTGTAATGTTTATATAAGTCTGCTGTTATTGTTCTAATGTATTGTATTCCCAAAGTTAACGTATGCGAGTTTTGAACGATCTTGGTCGATTTTACGATCGATTAAGGTCGGGCAAAATCCGTGTCGTTACAGATGGTATCAGAGCTCTGGTTAGCTCAAATCTTTGGGGTACAACTCGTTAGAACTGAACAAAAGACTCATCAGAGAATTGGATTAGTAAAATCCAATAAGAATACTCATTAGAGATAGGACCAGCAGTGTCCTAGAATGAGAAAACTCGTTAGAGATGGGGTTAGTAATGCCCTAGAATGAGTTCAGAGTGATAAGTTTATAATTAGCGTATTTTTGATTATATAATCTATTTTTGAAAATATGATTTTTAAATATATAAAAGAGTATGTATATTTGATAAGTTAGTCAACAAATGAAATTAATAAGAGAAATTAAAATTTGGTTAGATAATTAAACAACATTTAGCTACGTTCCTTTTCGAGGACGAAAAGATTTTAAGTGGGGGAGACTGTAACAACCCGGAAAATCAGGGCCAATTTAAAATTTTTATTTTAAAGAATTTTGTTAGAAAATGTGCCAGAATTTAAAATTTTCAATTTTTGAATAATATTAAAGCCACTGAAAATAGTCAATTTTCAAACGACCTATGTTTTCGACGAAACCACTTTTGTTGGAACCAGAATGTCAAATTATTGCTAGGTTTCAATTTTTAGAATTTTCTGAGTTAATATGTGAGCGTGGAGAGAGAAAATGTGTTGGTCAATTACAGTTAAATTTAATCGACTTAAAAATAGCCATTTTTCAAACAGTCTCAGAATTCGATGAAATTAGTCTTGTTAGGACCGTATCGTCATAACAAAGCCAAATATAATTTTTCTGTAATTTTCTGAGGTCGTATGTAGCCCCGGTGAATTTATATATACGGTTAAAGTAAATTAATAAATATTTTTAATTTAAATTTTAAGAAAAACATATCGTAACAGCCGAATTGGGTTACGAAACATGTTTCATTGTGTCCGGGATGGGGGTTATTGGCTAGGGGCGACACTCGTTGGGTTCGATTTGGTGTTCGTATTGATAGTTATGAATTTTTGAATTAATTAAATAAATAAATATAAAATACACACTAAATACGGTATAAATACACATGGAAATACGTAACCCTAGCCCTCTTCTTCTACAGCCGACACCTTTAGGAATCAATGGCCAAAAAGCAACGGTTTTCAATCCTTAATCTCTCCAATTCCTCTTCGAATTTCAACCCAACCCAAACAGGAAATCGAAGAGCAGAAAGAGGGCTTCCTATTGGTATGGCGATGATCGCCCCTGGTGGCGCATGGCTCGAGAACCGGACCCCCAAAGGAGCGCCGCTCGCACCCCCGTAGCCGCCTCTTGCCACCACCGAGCTCCTCGCGCGGGTCCCACTAGGCACGCCTCTCGGAGCCCCTTCCGGTGGTGACGTCCGATCACTCCACCCTGCTTCGGTCTGCGTGCAAAAATCTACCCTAGAATCGAACAGGGTATTGAAACCCATCGGCCAAAGTCTGATAGTGGAAGAGAAAGGGTATTTTAATTAATTAAATAATTTATTTTATTTAAATTTGTCTACAACCTTCATAAGACCATAACTTCTCCATACAGTATCGGAATCCAACAAATTCAGGTGCGTTGGACTCGCGTCGAAAAATACTTCGCGATGACACTGACTAGACGTTATTCTGAACAAGTTGATTCTTTGAGAGAAATTTCAGAACTGATTGGGACAAAAACAGAGCACATTGAAATTTGAAGAAAATTCAAATCTGAACGATACAAATGAAAGTCGACAATAAAACCAAACAAAGGTGAGATTCCTATTTTAAAATTAAAATTATTTATTTATTTATTTTATTGTACCCACTCAGCATGAAATTTATGTTGTATATATTCATTTGGATGTTGATTGTGCTGTGACTGTAATGGATGATTGATTGTGATTTGTAATGCTATGATGACATGATATAGCTTGTCTGTTTAGATCTGTACTTCTTGATGTATCCCCAATAAAATTCTCATCGTTATTATTATTATTATTTTTTTTTATTTTTTTTATTTCTTACATAAAAATAAAAACATTAAATTTGTATTTTGGTTATTCTTGTTACAAATCAAAAGCAGTTTCTACCATAATTTTGTCTACAAAAGAAACACAAATTTTTACCTTCATTTTGTAAACTAGATAAAATGAATAATTTTACTTTTCTTTTTGTAAACAAAATAAAATGACAAATTTTATTTTTATGTTGGTAAACAAAATAAAGTACCAATTTATTTCATATTTTATGTTTATTTTGTAAGCATAGTAAAAAGGATTATTTGATGGGTATTTTGTAAACATAGAAAAAAAAGAATTATTTTCATGTTATTTTGTGTACATAAGAAAAGACGAATTTTTGTAAACAAAAAGAATTTTTTTTACATAATAAAAAGAATTGTTTTTTTTACATAATAAAAGACAAATCTTTGTTGACATAATAAAAAGACTATTTTAACATATGATTTTGTTTACAAAACAAAAGGACCATTATAAGGTAAAACCCTATCCTCTGGTGTGCGTTGCATTGTGTGATGGGACCTGGGTCTTATAATGGTTTCATTTTTCCAAAAAGACATTGCGTTATTTCTCGATTTACTTTGGTTCATGCACTGGCAATCTATAGGAGTAAACCCGTTCCGCGAAAGTGGCGTGGTCCTTGGATTTGTCTTATTAGTTATATTAGTTTAGAATTCTCACACCAGTCCCACGACTGACCCGTTGTTTGTTTCCACCTTTTGCAAACTCGGGTGCCCTCTTTTCCACACGGGCAGTCGAGTAGCTTTTTGCAGATATGTATCTCTTTAGCAGGATTCTGGATCGAAGCCTAAAGCTGTGTCCAGAGCATAGGAAGTCTTCCGCTGTATTAAAGTTTATCTTCTTCCGCTGCAATGTATTTAATTCACGTATTTAATCTATTGTATTTTGTTTCCGCTGTATTTAATTACATGTACTCTGATATTCTGTACTCTGATGTAACATTATTGTAATGTTTATATAAGTCTGCTGTTATTGTTCTAATGTATTGTATTCCCAAAGTTAACGTATGCGAGTTTTGAACGATCTTGGTCGATTTTACGATCGATTAAGGTCGGGCAAAATCCGTGTCGTTACAACCTATTTCTATATATATATATATAAGTAGTTTATTTTATAAAATATTTTAATATATATAAAACCATTTCCAATACTCAAGCTGTTTTGATTTCCAAACTATTCCAAATCTCTTAACTATTTAAAAATTATTCAAAAATTTATTTAAACCCCAAAACTATTTCAAACTTATAGACAGTTTTAGAAGTGAAATTATTTACATTTAAATCTCTGATTTAAAAGTAAATATGATTATTTTGATTTTAAAATCAGAAATGAATTGAAAATTATTTCTGAAGTAAATTGAACGATTCAAATGAAATGTGGTTAATTGAAGTTATAACCAGTTGTTGAAATTGAAATTTATCTCAAAGTGAATATGAAATTTGAAAGTAAATATTATAGTGATTGAAATAATATGATATTTCGAAAAAAATTTATTTAGATGAATATGATATTTTGATATCATAACGATTCACTTTCAAAATATTAAATACCAATCGGTGTGTAACATGACGTTTTGTTGTTAAAGAGACCGGGACCTCTTATTGACATACTCTCTGTCAATGTTGGAACCACTTTAACAACTGTGTACGTGTTGGAGTTCCAGAAATGAAGTAGGATGAATTTGGAGGCGATTACTAGATTTGAAGAAAGTGAACGATAATGGATGACCCCGACACTTGTGTCGATTTGAAATGACTAAAACAGGAGCCGTGCCAGACCAAATGAGGCTTGACTACCTCTTAGTGGACATCTGCTCTTCGATTTTCCAGGGCCTCGGGTCCATACTATTACTATTTGTTGTTGTTGTTTTGTTGGTGCGCACCCTTGATGGAATGTATTTTCCTTTGATTCGATATGGGGCGGATGTCTATGGTGGGCCGTTAGGGGTAACCACCAGTCTAGATCATGCAAGCTAGTAGCATACTACTTTGGGTATAGCCTCATGTGCCTTGTCATACGTTTATCCTTATGCGAGACAACTACGATTTTGATTTTTGGCATAGGTCTATAGGGGACTCACTGGCTACCGACGTTACTGGTTGTGTTACAGGACCTGCATAGACCATGTGCTTATAAACTGTGTAAGGGTAATCAATGTAACCCCGCTTACGCTATTTTTCTGACAAGTATTTGTGAATAGACACTAGTATAATAGCGAAATTATATTATATAGTATCTAGTTTGACGGATCCTTAGGAGATCAAATTTCCCGTAACATCTCTTGAGTTATGTGTGTGCATGTTCATATGATATCGATTTGACATAGATGAGAATATTTTTGCCTGATCCGAGCTTGTTTTATTTTCACGCTATTACGCTCGGGTCAGACTTGAGCATTCCAGTTTCAAAGATTTTCTTCTGAAGGACGAAGACGAAGACGGTATACTATTATTACTATTGTATCCCACTACTATTCTGTTGCATTACTCTGTATTATCAGTTATGTATATAAATGTATAACTCTGATAAAGGTTGTAAAATGATCAAATGTTTATTTTAAACAGCTTCATGAACTGTTATTTGATTATTATATTTTGTTCATTCCGTTGCGAGATTCTGTGTTTGTTTTCTTCTTTCTTTCTAATTCTAAATTAATCCCTTTGATTATCTATATTTTTGACTATAATGGTTGAAGATGTGGATCGTCATTTAACAATCTGTAAATACATACAGTTTTGAGTTAGACATGTGTGGATTATTGTCGATTCAAAAGGTACGGGTTTCCGGGTCGTTACAGAAATTTAAATTTTCCTCCCCAATCGCCGGCGAGAAATGAGGGATGCGATAAATGAGATATGCGATTAACGAAAGAATACAGAGATGCGGATGGAGTATTTTTAGGGTTTAAAGGACAAAATGGGAAGTTGATATGCTGCGTTTTGAAAATAGGGATGTAATTTCTATAGTTTATACCGCTGGACTTTTTTTATATTTTAATAGTTAATAGGGACCTGTAAAAAACGCACCCTATTATATATATAAATTCCAAAGCGTTTTCTGACATTTTAATTTTGTCATAACTTACAATTTATAAACTGAAATCTCAATTTCTTATATTCATTAGAAAGATATCGTCAATACAATCCTAGCATTTCTTGTTTCGTCCAATTCTGACTTATAATGAATTTTATATATTTATTCAAAGTTTAAAACTGAAATTTCGAACTACCGCACAATTTGAGGCTCGTAATATAATTAATATTAATTATAAATTCTAACTTCGATTAAAATAAATTTTCAGTTTTTATTACCCAAAATAAGTCATTTTAAATATCCAAAATTCATTAAATCGATCAAAAATAAAATTTTAAGTTTGTTCTAAAATTTCGGGTTATTACAGACTGTCCTTGCAATTTATAAAATTATTGAAATGTAAACTGACCGCTGCAAGGTTCCACTACTGAAGAGAAAGTAAGCGCAACCCTCCTTTTCCATTTGGAAGCTGCATTTTCATGAAAGAACAAGGTATAGGCTTCTTTCTATGCACTGTACCGGTCCAGAGGAAGCGAAGCATTGCAGAGTTAATCATAGAGATGAACTTTTAGGGAAGAATGAATGCCATTGCCCAGTAAACAGATAAAGAGAACCCTATACTTTGAACGAGAATCATCCTTCCAGCTTGTGAAAGAAACCTGTTTGCCCAGCAATTAAGGGAGGCAATAATTTTCACTACAACAAAAAACACTTTTCGCAACAGGCAATATCTGTTGCAGTAGACCAATTGCAACAGACCTGCGCCTGTTGGTATAGCCGAAGTTGCAAAAAGTTCGCAACATTTTCAGCCTGTTGCAATAAGAGGTTGCGGTATACTTTTTTGCAACAGGTTTTTGTTGTTGCAGCAAATCCTCTTGCAACAGTATATGCTTGTTGCAATAGATTCATAAATCTGTAAAAAAAAAAAAACAGCTTATAGATACTACGTATTAAATGTATTCGTTCTAGTAATAGTGTATGTCACAGAATGAAATAAACAAATAAAATTTTTATTTCAACCAAGTTTTAATAGTACAAGCAATTGCAAAAAAAATTTCTATAATTTTCATACACCATTCATATATAACAATTTCTTCTCTCACACAACACATTATTTTCAAATAGAGTATTTTCTAATCATATTTCTACTCTATCATACATATACTATAAGAAAATAATAAATATCATCAGTTCAATAGAACAAATTTGCAGTTCATGCTCCAAGTTTGCGGTCGATAACCACATACACATCTGAATATCACAACCTGCAAATTTGCAATTCATGCTCCAAATTTGTAGTTCAAAATGTACTACCCTATGTCAGCAATACATAATCACATCTGAATATCATAACCTACAAAGGCAAAAGGCAAAACAAGTCTGAAGACAATAAGCATTGCAGACATGATCCACATACCCATCAGTTAGCTAGAAAAAGATAATGAGCATTGCATTTCTGCCACATGTGCAAGAAAAAGAAATTGATCTGGGAATTTTAGCTCATAATTTATCTGACCATGTAGAGATTATGTGAACTCACACATCATATTTTAATAATAACAAGAAAAATATTAACTAGCAAACCCGGTACAATCCCATGAGTATGTGGAGAACCAACTTCAAATTTACATTCCTAAATTGCTCTTAAACAAGCAAACCTGGAACACTTGCAAAGAAACAAATTATCAGTAAGCTTGGACACATATCACACTATTTATGAAAATACAAACATCAAGGAAGCCTCAAAGGTCTATACTAATGTTGATTATAAACCACCATGGGAAATTAAAAGGGAGTTTATGCAGCTAAAGCGGACTATTCTTAAGTGTAAATACAAACACCATAGAATATTTCAGAAGATCAAGAATCTATTTACAATTTTGCAGCTCATAAATCAAGACATTTTCAAAGAAATAATCAAGACATTTTCAAATTTATGATGTTTGTCCAAAGAAATTGATGATGTTTTCCAAAGAAATAATCAAGGCATACAAACATCATCAATTTTTCATGATTTTGAAATTAAAAGGGAATAAAAATCACATCCATCGGTACTATAAGAATCATAAATCAAGATATTTTCAAATTTATTAACCACATCAGTTTTGAATAAATTATATTACAAAATAGCATATAATCAAGAACCACAAGTTTTAAGGCATGGAAGTTACCCTAAGGTGGAGTGGAACTTTCAACATAGGAAGGGAGAACACTAAAATGGAGAAGGCCTGACAGTCAAAAATACCTGATATTTGCTCCAAATGAAGAGGGAAAACATGTCTCAAAAAGGCTAAAAGTGCAGCGGAAACGTTTCAGAAAAACTGAAAGTTTAATTTGACCAAATATTGCTCAAATCCCTACTAGCGATATGCATTACAGGTTTTCAAATAGTAAAGTGCCTTAAATTAACATAAAAAATACACATTTTACCTTGAACTTTCAAGAACAGAATCTCAAATTTCAACAACATCCACACTGCAAGAAAAGACGCAAACTGTAGATATGTATGAATGAATGTGGGATGGAAATAGTTATCATTAAATGATAAGAATCTGTGGAACAATCCCCATGTTTGTTTGACCGCTACTGATTAATCAGCTATTTTTTGTGCATCAATCATTCATAACAAATGCATTCAATCAGCAAGTGCTTATATAATCACTAATGCAATGTGCAACATTTCACCGTAAAATACATAAATTTAAGCAAACCAGGGCCACAGAACATAACCTAAATTGAAAATGAACATACAAATCAAAATAACATCCAAACTGACTATTCAAAACCTAGAAAGAAAATTTAATGAAAAAAACTGAAAGAAAAAAAATTAGAAGCAAGACTTCCCTGTTATATGCTCTATGGCAGTCGTCTATCTGCTAGAGAATGGATCAACCAAGCACTATGACAGCAACTACATCGATGTAGAGAAGAAAACAAGACAGGAAATCAGAATGGATTATCCATTGATATTCTAAGCAAAACCGACAAATTCCCGATCGAAATCAAATTAACAGAAATTGGGATAAAATTATTTAAACGCTCATATTCTATGGGTGTATGATAGTCTGTCGTGCTATAAGATAATTACAGAATGAAAATTTTCTTCTAATCATTGCGTTTTTCAGAAGACCTTGGCTCCTCAACAGATTGAACCGATTACACGATAACAAACAAAATGATAATCATAGATCTAACTCATGAGATCAAATCAATCTATGTACAAATTCAACAAATAGCCCCAAATTAAAATTTGTAGGAATCCTTTCCAGATTGAAAATTGGGGGAATAGAACTATGGAAATAACGAGTCAGAAAGAAAACGCGCACTAAGGTTTGACATCTTACATCTAACTTCATCCGATTTAGGGTATTCAACCATTTGGGAAATTGGTTTACAGCAGGAGGATGAGAGTGAGAAAGTTATTAATGTTCTGGAAATATCGGTGTCTTTCTATTTACGTTCAAAAAATTTGTGATGGAGCCAAAAGATTATGGTTTGGAGCCAATTTTTCGGATGAAACCTGGATAGGAACCCACGAGAAGCATCACGCAGTAAAATTTTAAATGTAGACAAACATAGCTATTCCTTTAATACATAAATTTGCAATAATTTTTGTCCACACAAGCTTTTTTAGTTTAAATATTTTTAGATTTTCTGGAGTTTACATATTATATAAATTTGAAATTATTTTAAGATGTGTATCTTTTTATTTTTCAAATTTTATGAATATTAGTTACTAATTTAAGTTCAATTAACTAAAATTGTAAATAATTTATGAACTAAGTTAACTTAGAACTCTTATTATTATTACTTCCATAATTATTAACTATTAAATTGAGTACTAAATATATATATATATAGTAGTTGATTAACATTAAATACTAATAGTAATTACTAAATTATATATTTTTTAATGATATAATATTAATTATATTTTTCAATTATTAATTAATTAATTATATATATATATATGCTATTATGCTTATACTTCTTATATTATAACTGAATATTACTTCGGGAAAAATAATTTTTAAAAGTACGTTTTATGCAAGTGCCTTTACCTATTGCAAAAAAATTACAGTTCTCGCAACTGGTGAAAACAGTTGCTAAATATATAATTTTTCCAACTGGTTTGAAAGTGTAGTTGCAAATTGTATGTCTATTGCAACAGGAATGAAAGAACAGTTGCTAAAAGTATGTTTTCGCAACAGGCATGAAAGTGTAGTTGTGAAAAATATGCTTTTCGCAACAGGAAGGAAAAGTCTGTTGTTAAATCTTATCTATTGCAACAGCTACGAAAGGTTTGTTGCTAAATATCATTTACTGCAACTGACATTTGTGGTCTGTTGCAAATAGCTAGTTGTAATAGAGTATTTTTCTTGTAGCGTTTATTATACAACGGCATGCAATTAGCTTTAGTAATTCTAGCGGTACACAGAGGTAATCCAAGATAAATAGAACCCTTTTCTAGAAGTTGCATTGCAAGCAAGGAACACAACCTACTCGCATGATCATCATTAATTCCGGCAAACATAGCTTGTGATTTAGAGGAGCTGAGTTTCAGCCAGTCATTAAGTGAAATGTATTGAGAGTGTCGAGGATGGAAAGTAGCGAGGAATCAAAAGTCTTAGAGAACACCATTATGTTATCGGCAAACAATAATGTAGAAATGGTGTTGTGCTTACATTTCGGGTGATAATGAATTACTCCACATTCATATTTGTCCTTAAACATTGAAGTATGTAGCTCCATGATGATTATAAAAATGTAGGAGGATATAGGATCGCCTTGACGAATACCTTGTTTACTTTTAAAAAAACCCGAATTACTGCCATTGTATACAACAGACAAGGTTGGAGTTGAGATAAAAGCATACACCCAGGCGACGAACGCTTTTGGAAAATTCATTCTAGCAAGAAAACGAACAATTGACATCTAATAAACACTATCGAATGCTTTACTGAGGTCCAATTTCAATAGTGCAGTAGGAGTTGCATTAGCACAACTATAACCCTTAATTAATTCATGAGACAATAAAACAATTTCAAGAATATTTCTATCCGGAAGGAATGCCGATTGGTTATTGGATATCAAAGAGCGAAGAACCACATGTAAGAGATTAGAGAGAATTTTGGAGATGCACTTGTATGTAACGTTGCAACAAGAAATGGGACGAAAGGACGTAACACAAGAAGAATGTGCTTCTTTTTTTGGAATGAGAACTAAGTTGGTAGCATTAACTTCGGAAAGAAGCTTAAATTTGTAAAAAAAAATGTGAATAGCCTTGTAGAAACCAGCAGTAATAATATCACAAGAGGAGAGGAAAAAAAATTAACATTAAACCCATCCAGACCACCGCTAGAGTGTTTATTCATGGAAAAAAGAGCTTCTTTAATTTCTAAATCAGTGACTTTTGAGATCAGAAGGTTCCGATTGAAGGGAGGAAATATGATGGAGGAAAACTTCGTCAATGAGATTTAGATTAGGTGTGAAGTCACAACTATTGCCAAGAAGATCAGAGAAGTTTTTTAATAGTGCGCCATCGATTAAAAGAGGGATATCATAAACATTACCAGCCTCGTCTATTATAATATGAATGTATTCCAGAGATTGCTTCACCTTCACCGCAGCATGGAAAAATTTAGTATTCCTATCATCGTCCATCTTCCACTTCAGATTCGGTTGTTGCTTCTTCATACTAGCTTCTAATTCAAGAACACCATTTAATTCAGCAAAAATTCTGCCTTCTTTAAGAGCCACTTCCGGATCGTCTGGGTTTTGTAACATGTTGTTATGAGCCTGAGTAAAAGAAATTTTAAGATTGTCAGACAGTTTTGAACTAGAACAAAATATAATTAAAACTAAAATATAAGTAAGAAAATCTAAACTATTTAAATAAGGGACTAGATTAAAATTCAAAAATGGTTTATACAACTTAATAAATCAGGAGATATCTATATATATATATGTTAAACAGGAAGTAATTTTGAAATTAGTCAAAGGTTAAAAGAATTTTAAAATATTATAAGGAAAAAATAGTAAGAGAATTAGAATATAGATTTTAGTGCTATTACGGAGTTTTAACAAAAATTCTAGACTATATTACTTATCCAGATTTCTTGAACTCTTGTTACTCATGAGTCTTCAATCTTGAACTCTTCTTCTTTGTAATCTTGAATCTTTAAACTGTACAGTCTTCAAAATCAATACCTGCATAAAATTCCTGTATATTATATATATAATAGTGTTAGTATATATTTTATAATAATAGTAGTTAAAACAATGTTGTTGTCATCAAAACCGTCATCACCATCATCTCAGTGCCTACAAAGTACATAAGGATTTTGGACATACGCCTAGCTAACATATGTGCTAAATCGTGTATGCACCAGATGGATATAGAATCACACTCTAATTTCCTCAAAATTATTCTAGGGGTGATTGTAGCATCATCGGTGTTTATTTTCTGGTTTCAAAAGCGAGATGGATATATTGAACTAGTTGAGACATCGAGTTTATAATTAAACTATTAAAATATTTGGAATATCGTAAATTTTAATTTTTAACGTCTATTTTAATGTGTATAACTTGATTTTGAGCATATTAAATAACTTGGTTACTATTTTCCCTGCCTGTTCCTTTTAGCAGACGAAAAGATTTGAGGAGGGAATATTGTAACAACTTGAAGTTTTGAAAACTTTAAATGATGAATTATTGAAATCTAATTTCAAATTTTAAGATTTAGTTTATTTTTGAGTTATATAAAAAATTGAATTAGATTATTGTATAGAAACAAAAGTTAATATTTTGATAATGGGTGTTGGTTGTCAATTCAAATCTTATTTGTTGAGTTAACTTGATTTATATTATTAGTTGGGTTAAAGTACATTTTTCAAATTTATATTTTAATAATAATGTAATATTGAGTAATGTAGTTGTTAAATCTATTGAAATGAATTTTTTTCTAGAAAACTCAATTTTGTAAAAATTTGAACTTCAGTTGAAATTTCAAAGTTTAAAAATTAAAAAATTCCTATTTTTATGATCCCGTCTAAATTCTGAGTTGATTATCATCTTTTGTTCAGAAAAATCAAATTTCGTTTGCCCTAATTGTGCCTTTTACAGTTTGTATAACGCGTAAAATAGCATTGTTATGTGTTCAATTTACAGTTTCTGTAACACCACGTAAAATAAGCCTTAAATAGGTATAAGATAATTTATAAATAATAATCAATAATAAATTAATGGGATGAAAATATAATTTTGTATAATTGCGAATTGGGACATGAAAGTATCGTTACTGCATTCGTAGAGAGATTCTGTTCTGTTTTTATATTTTATTACCTGAAAACGGAGTCCTTGTGAAAAAGATATTACTAAAACAAGTTAGAGTATATATTAACACACATAGTTTGAAATTCAATTATAGATTAGCATGAAAGAATATTACAAGAGAATTTTAATTTGTGTGTATATATTAATATGCAATGGGGACAAAGATAATCAACATAAGGAAATAAATCAAAGCAATCAATTCAGAATTAATTGAAAACGACATTACAGGAGAATCAAATCTCCTAACTCGACCCTAGCAGAGGGTCGACCACCCCTTTAGGAGGTGGGTCAACCACCCTCTTAGGTGAAGTGGTGGTGGATGTCTGTTTTATTAGGGAGATTTATATAATTTACATTAGTTAGACCATCCAGATTAAATCTAAATAATCCAACGACCTATACTTACACTTGTAACAATATATATGACTCCCTCCCCTCACTATAAACCTTACTTTCATTTCTCTCTGCGCCTCCATATTGCCCTTCTGCTATTCCTAATTTAGATAATTAGATTAGGATTCTCTTCTATTCCTTTAACTTCAATCATATCCTCTTTATTCTAGATTTATACAGATTCAAGTTCTGGAATTTAGTTATATATATAAGTTTCTAATTCACTTGATTCTTATATATATATAAGGACTGGAGCACAATTTCGGAGGATGGATCCAAATTTGATTCTATACCTATCTTATTATTCTTCTTTCTCAAATAATTGTGAGTGGAAATCCTATAAGTTGCTATTTTATATCTTTTGTAGTTTAGATTTGGAATATTATGCCTGTATGGGATTTGGATTAAACAAAACAAAAAAACCTCTATAAACCCTTCAAATCCTATATTTTGTTTTGCACTGAAATGCTAACCAAAAATGACGTATTGTAACGACCCAAGGATTTTCGACCCCGAAAATCGACATAAAACGCCTTGTCGACAATTCAAGCGTCGAGAATAATAGGTCATTAATAGAAAGAAGATAGAGGGTGAGAAATAGAAAGAAAGAAAGTTAGAATAGTAGAAGAAGAACACAACAGAAAAAAATCAGAGTAAACGCGAATCTCACAGCGGAACGAATAATATACATAATATAACAACTTTTGAAATATAAAACATTGTTTATACTTTCATATCTATTTAGAGTACATCACATTCATATCACAGCGGAAACAAACTCTATATATATCTAACATTGAAACTACCTGCTCCAAGATCCTCCAAGTATCTGTAAAATCCTGATTACTTTGACTACCCGTACAAATTTGGGCACCCAAGAGTTTAGGGTAAAACAAAACAAAATAAACTCTGTGTCAGTCATGGGACTGGTGTGAGTAAATTCCAACCATTCTGTTTAACTTTTCAAAATCCTTTTCAAAAGAAAGAATAATCGTAAGACCAATCCACTCATAAATACAGATGGTTTTTACCTTACGATCACCCAAAATATTCTTGTAAAACAATATTATGTTGGTATTATAATAGTGTCTAATATAAGTAAATATCAATCTAGCGGAACGCTTGCATCTCACGATCCACATATACAATATACAATCAAAAAATCACGGGCTCTTATTGGAGAACGGGTTTCCAACTATGACAAGGTATGGAACCATCTTCTGATCAACGTACTCTAGAGGGGATACACAGGAGTTCAACAAGAACATCTTGCAACTTAGCCACAGATGACCGACCACTCATTTCGCTTGAATGTTCCGAATATATTATCGCCATACGGTTGGTATACCAACATAACCATGCCCGGGAGATATAGAAATGAAAGAAGTAACAAATATAAATATTCTCTAGATGGTGACAATATACCCTAATTGGGTGCGACCAACTTAGATATGTTGCCTGCCCGATTTTTGTCATTTCTTGGTTGATGAGGCTTGAGGCCATAAAGTATCCTTTGACAGATCATCTTCATTTACTTTGAAAGTCACGTTGTCATACCTTTCAAATCACAAATTGATTTCGCCAAAAATACCACGGGTATAAAGCTAAGAGAAACGAATTCCTCAGCCACCAACGTAAATACGTTTGAAGCGATCGTCTTATATGATCTATTAGATATACTCTATCAGACATTCGTCCATTTACGTTGTCCTGGGACTGGACAAACTGAAGGCACTATCCTGTAAATCCATCTTATGCAATTTTTACCTAGGATCGCCAGAACAATTCTTGCATAAACTCCATCTTCAATTTATCTTCATTATACTTGATTTGCAATGCTATTACCCATACGGAGTGGTTTTCAGATAATAATCTGATCCTGGTCTCTCCATAGCGACAAGGTAAAAAATGGTCAAAAAATTTGATAGTTGTTTATTTAACTATCAAAGGAAAACATACATACAAACAACGGTCGTATGTTCAAATGGAAATCTTACCGATAAATCATCATTTCATTTCTCAATTTCCTTTTATATTAATATCTTTGCCCAAATATTTTTCCAACTCGCTTAGCCTCTCACGATTTCGAAAATTCATGCATTACTCTCCTTTCACATCCATTAGTCCCTAATTGTAAACTAGTAACAGAACAACTCCTTAAGTATCTACCCCGAAGGCTGAAACCGATAATAGACCGATACTTAGAAAATTATTCAACTTAACAAATCTCCAGTTATTTTCTAATTTCCTTAACTCTATTTCTAAATTTCTTATCCAATCACTACTTATCCAACTCTCAAATTCAGTTTACTAATCTACTCCTTTAACGGAAATTATGGATTATAACGATAGCTTTGTAATCTCTGTTTCCAAAATATTCAACTTTAAAATATAACTTGATCTGTTACTTTGAATAAATAAATAATACTTAATAAATTAATTGAACAAAATAAATCTTGATTTAAAATGAAAAAAAAATAGTACTTCCCCAAATTCGATAAAAAAATTAAGTACAACTCTCTGTCGAATAGACTTTATTCGACTAACGTTCTGAACGTTGGAATAAACTCACCATTTCAGGTTAACTTGGTTTCTAATTCACTTTTAAATTTATCCATTTCCTTTTATAACCCAATTAATATGCAAAACATTTTCTTTTAAATCATTATTCACTTTAAACGTGAATATTATACCACAATAGAAATATGGATTATTTTACTAAACCAAATCTTAATTTAAATAATAAATACCATTACATTTTAAAATTCCATTCATCTTGTTATTATAAATTCATACTTTATATTTCATTTCGTAAACTCATTTTACAAGTTATAACTTAATCTTGACTTCATATTCGATAATAAATCCAAATATTAATTATCTCATCAAATTTTGAATTTCATTATATATATAATTTATAAATATAAATTACTTTTATAATATTTGACACAGTCGAATTCTAATTAGAAATCCTTACGAATTTATTTCAATCCTACTTACATTTCGAACATCGAAATAATTTCATCATTTCCTTTTTGAAATGATTTTCCAATTTCCCCTTCCTAAATTCATCCTTATATTTTCAAATTATTTAATAATAATTATTCCACTTCATTTCTAAAACATTCTTTATAAATCAAACTACTTGTTTTAATATAATAAAAACAAGTTATATATCCCATTTATTCGAAATTCAACTTCTATTTAAAAATAGATTTCCCCCTTTTAAATCTCGAATTCTTTTCCAATAAAATATACAGTATTTAAATACAAATTATTTCAGGTCAATGTTGTTCAAACATCCAAACATACAATAATCAACTACAGATTATTCATCACATCATATAATGAAAAACTATAATAATTGTTGAGGAATCCAGTTGGATCCCTCCAACCTGTTTCCCTGCATCTACATATGTTAATCAACATAAATAACACTAATTTCATGTCAATATGAAATATCATAATAAATAGAATCAATATTCAATCAACAATTTATATATATAACTATATGTATTATTTCAACCAATTAATAAGCAATTCATCCATACAACCATCACATGCAGCATTCAATCATTTTTATTGATATTAAATAACATTTATGAAATTATAAAACTAGACCGAGTTAGTGAGTTTACTCACCCTGGTCGTTAGTATCTGATAAACAATTAATGTCAGTTGATCAGACATTTTTAATTTTCCATAAATTGAAACAAGCTCCAAATGGTTCCAAACCAGCTTCATAGCGTAGCCTGCGTTCGTACAATTCTAATGGATTAGACCGTTCGAAATTCTGATATCATATGTTCAAGATATTAAGGTTACGAGCTAATACATTATTTAAATTGAAACTTTATTTATTAAATTTTCGGGCCTTACTATGCCACCCGACCCAAATTCAAACTCACCTACCACTGTAGTGTTCGTTGACAGTTTTAGAAAATGTAAACTCCATACATTTTCAACCTTATTTATGATCATTAAACCCATTTGGTCCTCTCTATACTTCATGAAAGAAATTAAACCAAAAATATTGTAAGCTTTCTCTTCATCCCCAATTCTACTAACTAACGCCAACCATTTGGTCCTTATTTTCTTTCCCTTTTTCTATACACGCCGGGCTTTATTTTGAAACTGGCCCAATTCCCCCTTAACCCACGCCAAAACACTTACTTCCCCAACATGAAATTCACGAGTTCACAGCAACCAATAAACCACCGTACCCCATTTCGTTGCATACATCCTCCACTGATCACCAGACTTCACCGTCACCTAACTGAACAACACCCAGACTCTCATGCTCCCATCGATATTCCACCATCGAACAAACCCGCCCCGTCTCATGCACAGTGCCATCTTCCCAAAAATATGAACTTGCGTCCCCTTCTTCTGAGACGTTGCTCTTCCTTTACTTTAGAGCCAATCTTCGAATCCACCTCTTCCTTGTTATTAACGCATGGGAAAAAGAATACCTCCTGCAGCCCACAGCTCCTCACACTACAGTAAGTCACGCACCACGGAATCGATCCAACTCCGCTCCGGCTCATAGCCTATATTCGCCCTAAATAATGTTGTTATTAAGTCATCATACCAGTGCTGAAACCCATGAAAAGAACTCAGCTTGAAATGCAGAGAATTACGTCAAGCCTTCCAGTATATATATACGTCATGGATTTTTAGAGGGTAATTGCTTTTAGTTTTATATTTCTTTTGGAGGCCATTAAAACTGATGGCTTCCAATTGTTTTGCCTGAACAAAAAGAGAGGTTGAGTTGCTTCCTGTGTATATATATATAGTGGAGAATAGCTTGGCATGCACGTAAATGTCGGGTGGCGTAGGCAAGGTAGGTTTGCAGGATGTATCGAACAGAAATGGAAAGTTTGCACTACTGCTACTTTATGATTTTAAATGTTAGCCTTAATTAGGGTTATGTATATAGCTGCTGCGTGATTTGAAGATTCATTACAGCGTTTACTTAGTTATGAAGTATTTGTGTTAATAGATTGGGTCGGTGACAGTGCAGTATTTTTCCCTTCTACCTGAAGTTTCCTTTAAAATTATATAGGTTTGCAGCATTTAGAACGTAGGTAGTTGGTACATAGCTGTAGAGAAACAATGTGGTTTTGATTTAATTTGATTATTTTATTTGCCGTGCTTTGGGACAAAGAAGTTACAGCAAACGTTTAGCAAGGAGTATTAAATTGTAACATTGACTAAATATAATTATATTTGTGTACCTGACTACACAAAATTTTGTTTACGTATGAAGCGTTGCGGACAAAAATAAAAATAAAGTCATGTCAAACAATGAACCATGCTCACAGAATAAAAATAAAATAGACAAGTTAATTTATTTTGTGAAATTCCAAAAACGCCAATATAGGGTGTAAAATACGACAAAAGAAAAGTAGTTTATTTTCCAAAATACAAAAAAATTCTATAAATTAAACTGAAAATACGTCTTGAAAATCTTATCCAAATATGAAACCTCCGTATTAGTAAATATGGAATTTTGAAATTTGAAAGAGCACTAAATGGTCAATAGGCGAAAGGATATTGAGAACGGAAAATATTAAGGATGTAATTAAGGCCATTTATGCGAAAATATGAATCTTTAATTTTCTAATTATATTTCCATAAGAATGAGCGTTATTTGATGGATAAGATGGAAATAAAGGACATTTATAGAGATAACAATTAGGAATGTCAAGAAATGCAAATAATAAGAACACAGAAGAAAGGATTAACTAAAAGAGAGAGACTTTCGTAGAATAATGTATCAGAAAGTTTAGACAAAAAGATCAAAATGATAAGAAACCTATAAAGATAGATTTTTGGCACACCACTAAATCATTTTGAAAAACAAAATTTTGATGTGACTGTTTAACATTTCATTTATAGGCTCAAGTTACATAATAATCTCATTCGAGAGAAAACGACAATACGATTTTTGGAAATATAAATGTTTTAGGAGAAATTTTTAAAGGTTCACTATTTCTTCTGTTTGACCAACCTTCGAGAAAATAGAAAATAAATTCTTAGGGATAATAAAAGGTTAATAGTAAACGTTTGCGTTTATGAGTTTTAATGGAAAAGAACGTAAGTTGTAGAAAGTGATGAGTAGTGAACAATTATAATTGTAAATTTACAATTATTATAGCCTTGAGGTAACACACTTTTAAAATTTAAATAAATTTAAAAGGATTCTTTTCTTCAAAATCATATACAAATTGTGATAATAAAATTTATGTTTAACTAGAAATAAAAAGGAAAAAGAAAATAAGACATATAAGAGTCCGGTAAGATAAATAAAATAAATATACTCACTTGAAAGAATAGAGAATTTAATTGCCATAATTTGGGTAGTGTTGGCCTACTTTGTGACTAGGCCACACAAAATCCAGACGATCATTTATGAGTCATGGATACGCATTAGATAGATGAAGGAGTCTCAAGTTGAGGAGGTAAATAAAGTACCAATGGATGCTGAACAAGGCCGGATTGGATCAGAGGAGCAGTGGTCTGATCCCCTCATGTGCACAAGAAGCTCAATTCCAGCACACAAGCACTGGTTGGATTCAGTCACCCGCTATCCAACCCCCTCAATACATAAAACAACATGCCTTCCCACTGTTACCGAAGCGGATTTGGTCATATGAATACCAATCTGACCACATACTTGATATCCTGAAGCCGTCACACTGAGTCAATTATGGACTGATTCTCACACCCCTAAAAGCAGATCAGTAACCGTCTGACACCCATGGCCTGGAGCACCATTTTCACCACAACTCTGAGATTTAATGTGAGGAAGCAACGTCATATCCGACCCAAGCCCTCCAGTCCTATAAATACCCACCTTGGCGACTTTTTTAGGGATCTTTTAGCACTCTTGAGACCCAAGCTACACCATTACCAATATCTCTCCTCTTTATCCAAATTGTATTCTAGATTATCGAGTATAATTCTGTAAATTATGAGAGATTATTGATTGTATTTGTGAGATTGAGTGATTATATACATTGTACTTGTAATCAATTTTCAATCAACGAGCTATAAAGTGGATGTAGACTCGCTAATGCCGAACCACTATAAATCTTGTGTGTCGACTGCTTTTTTACTTGCTTTTAGATTATTGTTCTTTATTATTCTCTATGAATTCTATTCATTTGGGTGTTAGAGTCAATTTTTGGTCTAACATTTTGGTGCTTTCATTGAGAGCCTTGAATTCTCAGCTTTCCATATTGTTATTCTACTGTTTGGATCACCAAGTTCAAAGAGATAGTTCGCGTTATTACCATTTCCGAAAATTCCTTCGATTTCTACAAACATGAATTCCACGGCCCTGAAAAAAGTTAGGGTAAACAAACCTCTCAAGCTGCACAAAGGACTGAAGCAAATGAAGGACAACATCATGATGTACAGGTCCTTACTTACGCTCAGAACACTGGCTCGCATAAGACTTGGTCGGGTTTGACCCGACCCGATGGTGACATCGCGATTCGAATGGGGGGAACTCCTCCGATACGCCCTGATGACCCATCCCCCAATCTGACTCGGTGGTACCACCACAAGCCAACCTGATGCTGGAACTGTGACCCGATCTGAGAACCGAGTCCAATTGTTGATGCCCCTACCCAAACAGATCTGAGTGCCTTGACTCCAGCAGCAACCACAAGCAATCAACTTCCTATGTTTGCCCCTGTCTCATAGATGGATTTTGCACGTTTGCTCGCTATGATGGAGAAAACTAACGAGCCTTTAGAAGCTCAATGACGTGATAGTGTCGTGATCCAAGAAAACTTGAATGCAATGAACATGCAGATGGATGAACTTCGCAGGCAGAGAACACCTTCTCTAACTCACCGTCTTATAGCAGACTACTCATCCTCTTCTGAAGAAAAAGAAAGGCACCCACGTCCGTGAAGGCCGCATGAGAGACCAGAGAACCTTGAGAAAATTTGGTTTGGCACATTAGGATCTCGTAAAGATGCAGCTCGTTGCCTGGGACCTAAGATCCTAGCCTAGTGGAACCAACATTTTTGCCAATGTAGGGATCTCATGTTCTTCCTAGGGATCCAAATATCACCAACCCTACTCAAGGCCAACTCCTTCAGCCTATTCGTCCAGTCAATGGCCGAGATTGCCGAGGACAAAGGAACTCCGCCCCCGCAAGCAATCGGATGACGTTGCGTGATGCAAGAGCTGGAAGTGCTAGAAGATAAAAAAGTGCGGAACCCAAGCCTGCTCTGACCAATGCTGAAGTAGAATCTATGGTTCATCAAGTTATGGCTGATAGCAGATTTTACACTAAGAAAGATTGGGGTATTGATCGCAGTCACACACCTTTCACCAACGAAATATTGGATGCCTAGTTCCAAAGGCGATTCAATTTGCCAACCATGGACCAATATGGAGGAAGAACTTATCCAAGGTAGCATCTGATGAGATACTCTTGGTATATGAACGTCGCGGCAGCCCCCTGATGTCATGAAGTGCAAAGCATTTCTAATATGCCTCAAAGATGTTGCAATGATGTGGTTTAACCCGGCTTCCGCCTCGATCAATTTCCAATTACAAAGAGCTAAGCGAGAGTTTCCTGAATCAGTTCCAACTTCACGCCCAGATGTCCAAGAATGTCATCAAGCTTTCTGTAATCAAGCAAGCCCTGTAGGAAACTCTGAAATCATATTCGGACCATTTCAATCTAGCAGTTACGGAAGTTAGTAACCCCCACAAACAGATTATTTTGATGGCACTAATATACGGAGTCAATAAAGACACTAAATTTGGGAATCACCTAACCGGAAAGCCGCCATTGACTAGGGAGTTATTTTTTGAGAAAGCTAACATCCGCGTACGACAAGAAGAAGTGTATGCTAGCTGGAAAAGAAAATCTGACGATGCCTCGAGAGAAGATATCCAAGCAATGTCACCATTAAGCAATCTGGTGATAGTGCAAGGAAATTCGAAGTGAATGTCGGCAACAAGAATGGAGGAAATGGCCGCCAAGGTAAGAACGACAATAAGAGAAGTACGAATCAGAGAAATGATCCCAAAAAGAGGCCTCGATTCCGACCCTTTGAGAATTACGCACCGCTAAATGACACCTTGGAGAACATCTATATAGACACCTTCAATGTTATCTAATACAAAAAGCCTCCACTGAGAGACTCAACTAAAAAGGAACGTAAGACCGGGGAGTTCTGTTTGTTCCACGAAACATATGGTCATTCTATGAACGAATGTCGTCACCTAAGAGATGTTGTGGAGAAGTTGCTTCGAGCAGGGAAGTTGGATGGAATAAGGTTTCCCCTAGATACATGGGAAAGGAGGACCGACGCCCAATCAGAACCAACCTACCCGTAGACCTATTGCTCAACAGAAATGAAAGGGGATAGTCATAAATACCTTGGTCGGAAGACTACATCCAGTTGGATTCAGCAGAGCCATATAGCAGTACGTCAATGCTGATAAACATCCAGAAGTAGGTGAATGTAGTGCCCTCGAGGATATTGCACCTACAAAGAAGTAGAAGACTATGGAGGATGGAATTATCTTTCGAGAAAGAGAGAGTGTGGGAATTGAGAAACCAAGTATTGATCTGTTGGTAATAACTACTACCATCGGTCCAGCAACAGTACAGAAAGTCCTTGTGGATTGCAGGAGTTCCATCAACATCTTGTTTAAGAAAGCGTTTGACCAAATGAAATTGGAACCTAAATATTCAAAGCCATATAGTGGATGGATATGTGGCTTTAACGGCTCAACAACGACCTTAATTGGAGTAGCGGATTTATCTATAGAGCTTGGGGAAGGAGATCACCGAAGAGTATGGATCCTCTCGTTTGTGG
Source organism: Allium sativum (assembly GCA_030737875.1). Classification (NCBI taxonomy): domain Eukaryota; kingdom Viridiplantae; phylum Streptophyta; class Magnoliopsida; order Asparagales; family Amaryllidaceae; genus Allium; species Allium sativum. Next base: position 490,003,583 of record CM060916.1, read on the forward strand.
TAATGAATATTGGTTCTCCTTACAACGCGTTTTTAGGCTGACTGACCCTTGCAGAGTTCAGGGCCTATATAGCAATCTGGTGCCTATTACTAAAGTTTCCGACTAAAGCTGGAGTGGGAATGGCCCGCGGTGACCAAGTTACCGGAAGAGCTTGTTACATGGATGAATGGAAGATGTTGTGCAACGGAGATGGCGTAGAGCCTAAGAATGCCTCCCCTCCTGTGAAGGAGGCCTCGGCATAACAAATAAAGAAGATATTGTTGAAGGAATCGCCCGACGATCTGCCCAAAGATATAAACCCCAAAGAGGATGAAAATTCGAGATGCTGAAGGGCGATACCTAATGAAATAACCGTAGATATTCCAATCATTAACAACGACCTGACAAGGTCTTGAAGATCAAATCTCACTTGGAACCACGCTGATATGCATGGAATTTCACAGTCAATTATGAGTCATGCACTAAGCATAAACCAGAAGTATCCTCTCAAAGCAAAAGAGGCGTATGCTGGGCCTGGAGAGGTCGGCTGTCTTGAAAGACGAAGTAAGGAAGTTGAAAAATAATGGATTTTTCAGAGATTCTACATATCCCGACTGGATATCGAACCCCGTACTTGTCAAGAAGGCTAATGGGAAGTGGCATACATGCATTGATTTTTCGGATTTGAATAAAGCATGCCCGAAGGATAGCTTCCGGTTGCCGAGAATCGTTCAGATTGTGGACTCAACAGTGAAACACAAACTTCTCTGTTTCATGGATTCATATTCGGGTTACAACTAGATTCACATGCATGTGCCGGATCAAGAACATACCAATTTTATCACTTATCTCAGATTGTATACACGGTAATGCCTTTTGGATTGAAGAAAATGCTGGAGCGACGTACCAGCGCTTATTGAATCGTATGTTCTACAATCAAATTAGGAAATCCATGGAATTTTATATGGACGATATGCTTGTGAAATCCAAACGGTCATCCGACCACACAACAAACTTCGTAGAGATGATCGATATCCTCTGACGCTATGGAATGAAGCTTAACCCATTGAAATGTTCTTTTTGGCTCGCATCAGGAAAGTTCCTCGGCTTCATTGTTAGCTCATGAGAAACTGGAATTAATCCTGATCAGATTACAGCAATTAGGAATACTAGTGAGCCGCAAACGATTAGAGATGTGCAGAGCCTGGCAGGGAAGGTCGCAGCGTTAAGCAGGTTCAATTCTAAGGCCATTGACAAGTGCGTTACTTTCTTCTACTTGATAAAACGAGGGAATCACAACTTCAAATGGACCCCATATTGCATTGAAGCCTTCCAGAACCTGCTGAATTATTTAGAGAAGCTCCGGATATTGTCTAAGCTGGTGGATCATGAAGATTTATTTGTATACTTGGTAGTATCGTCACACGCTTTCAGCTCAGTACTTGTGCATAAGGAGAATAAAATTCAGAGACTGGTGTACTATGTGAGCAAGAAATTGGCGGCAGCAGAACGCAAATACCCAAAGATAGGAAAGCTTGGTTACAACTTGTTGATTTCCTCTAGAAAGCTTCCCCCTACTTCCAAGCTCATCTGATTGTAATATACATCGATCAACCACTCTGATAGGTTCTACAGCGACCTGAGGCATCTGGAAGACTGCTCAAATGGAATAACAAGTTAAGCCAGTTTGGCCTCAAATTCCTCCCTGTAAAGTCCACAGGGAGCAAGCATTAGCCGACTTCATCGTTGAATTCACAATTCCCGAAGAGGACGTGTTAGACAAAGAAGATACCCCTCGAAATGGAAATTGGAATCCCGCACCTGGAAGTTGTATACAGACGGTGCTCAGAATGATCGATGGTCTAACGTCGAAGTTGTATTGATCACTACTTAGGGATGGTCAATTTACTATGTTTTACGTATGGAATTCTCTACTACTAACAATGATTTCGAATACAAGGCCCTGATTGCTGGGTTGAAACTCGCTAAGGAGTTGGGAGTAGCGGCATTGAATATCTTTTATGATTCTCAAATTGTTTTTTGTCAGGTTCGGAAGGAATTTCACACGTAAGGACCACAACTCACAGCTTACCTAGAAAGGGTAAAGGAGTCGTTGGACAACCTAATATATTAGAGTATATCTCACATTCTACGAATAGAAAATCAGAAGGCGAACAAGTTGGCCAAGTTAGCAAACTCCGATAATCCAGAAGAAACAGAAATGGTCCCAATCGAGACATTAAAAGCTCTAAGCATTGATCTGATGGAAGTTGATCCAGTGCTGAAACTGAACCAGAGTGAGAATCGTGGATAATACTGATAAAGAACTTCTTGTAGAATGGAACGCTTTAGACCAAAAAAGTGAAATACGTGCCATTGTTCGCAAAGCTTCAAGATATATCATGTAGGGTGAAGTTCTTTACCGACAAGGATTTTCAGAACCCCTACTCCGGTGTGTAGAACATGAGGATGTCAAACCTGTGTTGAGAGAAGTGCACGATGAATGTGGAGATCACAACGTAGGTTAGAGGTTGACAAAGAAGATATCGCGGTATGGCTACTTCTGGGCTACTGTAAATCAGGATGCAGCTGGTTATTCACGATGCTGCGATAATTACCAGAAATTTGCGAAGATTCCCAGAGCACCTCCTAGCCAACTTAATTCGATTGTGAGCCCATGGACGTTCTCCGTATGGGGAATTAACATCATTGCAAGCCTTCCGATCACCAAAGGCGGGGAAAAGTACGCAATCGAGGTCGTGGATTACTTTACAAAATGGGCAGAAGCTGAGCCATTGACCACGATTACGACAAAGCAAGTGATTAACTTCGTTGTCAGAAACATCATTTGCCGATTTGGGATACTCAAAGTCATCATATCTAACAACGGAACCCAGTTCGACAGCATAGAATTCATAGATTTCTGCCAAAAATACAGCATCGAGAAGAGATACACTGTTATAGCACACCCGCAATCGAATGGGCAAGTCGAAGTAGTAAACAAAATCATTAAGTCCATTCTAAAGAAGCGATTTAAGCAGGCGAAATCCATGTGGATCGACCAATCACCCTTAGCATTATGGGTTTACAGAACAACCTACAAATTGGCGACTGGCCACACTCCCTTCTCACTTTCTTTTGGAAAAAAGTAGTCATTCCAGTGGAATTGAAAGTCGACTATCACAGGACAACATGTTATGATCCGATGACGAACAATGCATTTCTCCTTGAGTCCTTGGACATGATTGAGGGAAAGAGAGATGAAGCGGACTTACGTGCCTTGAGGCACAGATACCAAGTCTCTCGATACTACAACAGAAAGGTTCGACCTCAAACCTTTGAACCTGGAAACCTTGAAGCGCATCTTCTTGTTTCTCATTTTTCTAGGCCCAAAATGGGAAGGATCATATGTCATCCAATGAAAACTTGATAAAGGAGATTTTAAGATAACGACCGTAGATGGCGATGAAATCCCCAAAGCATGCAATGCCCAAAATCTGCGGCACTACATGACTTAAGTTGTAATTATTCTTTTGTTTTGTAAACTATGTAAAAAGGCAAGACTTGCCTAGAGCAGTCCAGTTGATATAAACAAATGATTATAAAGTGGACATAGGCTATGATTTGGCCGAACCACTATAAAACATTGTGTGTCATTTACTTTTCCAACATTTATTTTTCCATGTTCTATGATTTTTTTGGTCTTTGACTTGATGTTTTGACGTAATTGGTTGGTGTCAGACTTACAGAAAAGGGATGATTGGCCGATCGAAGTTTGATTGACCGACCATGAGCTCGATACCAACACCCGATGCGGTAACTTACACTCGTGAACCAAAGTAAGAATACAATGCCCAAACATCTTGCCATGTCCATATCACGATTTGGCAGGATGAGAGAGGCTTGATTAGGAAAAAGTGGGCACCTTTATCCTCGAATCAGGATGTAGAGGTAGCACCTTCGCAAGTGTGATGCAAACGCTTGCCTGACAAGCTCCATACGCCAGTGTGAAGCGTGAAGTACAGATTAAAATCGAATTCGAGAATGACACTCAAACCGATAGAATCCCTCTCTTCGAAATACATTGTAAAAGGAAAGACGGGGTGAATGGCATGATCGTTCACCTAATCAACTCATACTCTCTCGGTCTGAGAGTGAGTATAAAAGTAAGCGTGACTGATGCACCATGATTAAAGACCCCCTTAACCACACTCTAACTTGGGAATACAACAGGAGAGTATAAAGGCACTGAGACCAAGTGCCGAGGAAAAAGTGTTCCTACACCAGGATTGGGGGAAAGATTGAAAGCTTAGCCTGCACTCCTTATTGAAGGATTATGGGCAATATAATGCCGACTCTAATCAATCTTGAATAATCCATGGAAAGGTACATTATTCAAGATTGATTAGGGGTATACACATATCTCACCCTTATGATAATTGCAATGTGATGTGTTATTTATTACTCAATTTAGTAATGATTCCTTGGTTGAAGAAATTTTGATGTTTGACCTATAAGGATGCTGAATAGGAATCCTCGTTTGATATGTGATACGATTTGTTGTTTATTACTTAGGATAATAATGTTTCGAACACAAATACATTTCATTGAAATAGATAATAAACTTGCAAACATACGATATGGCATGGAAACTACTTCATTAATGGCGTGCAGATTTACGTAGACAACTGGTCAAAAACGCGAGGGCCGCACCGCAACAACAACCGCAGGCCTGTAGAAAGCAAAAATAGACATAAAAACAACGCTTCATTTGGACTTAGGAGAATGTTTGGCTTTCTTGGCATCTTTTAGCTTCTTCCGCCTCCTTTTCAACATTAATGAGAATATGACTTTTCTTCTTCTTGCCGAAAGGAAGAACTTCTGGATTGATAGAGGACATAGAAACCAACTCCCGTGTAATCGACCGGGATGGAATTTTAATTGTTATTTTGCCACCAGGAGGGACCATTTGAAGGGGATCGATAGGATTGGCACTTCTTCTTTCTTGGACTTCCAGAGTGTCTCAGATCTAACTTTCATTTGAGCAAGTGTCAAGTTTTCAGTCTCGTCAGTTGCTCCAGTAATGTTGACATCCACATCCTCATCCTCCTCCTTACTATCCATATCCTTTAAAGCATCAATAGTTCCCATGTCTTTGGCAGCTTCATTGCTGGAGAGCACTATGGCCTTGTCAGCGGCCTCCTCTTGTTTCTTTTCAGTCTCCTCAGCAGGATTGGTACCTAAAGAACGTGAAGCAATGGTTATTAACTCTGGGGAAAACATTGGTCTTTCTATTGTCTGCTACACAATATGATGACACGCTATGATAGACTTGACAAATTACGGTGACAAGATAGAGATACCTTCGGTGGACTTGTCTCGGGGAGTGGCAGGAGTAGCTCTTCTTCGATAGGATATAGGATAGAAACGTTGGGGATCACTCGATGTTCAGAATTATATCCCTCAGTCTCTGTAGCTGTAGGCATGGCGAAAGTGGAACTGGACCACCTTCATGGTATTTTTTTCCTTGGCTTGACGCTTCTCCTCCTCTAGAGCCTCCTGAATTAATTTACGCCCCTCATCTAAACGCTCTGGCTCCTCGCCTCTAAAATATGTCTTCATCAGCTTCTCATCGTCAATGGTGTCAACCTTCAACCGCCTCTTCTCATCTTCAATAATATGATCCCATACATTGACCAGAGTTGTCAGATAATGTTAGATCGAAGATATATACCGAGTCTGAAGAACTTGAGCGAAGAAAGATATCATGAGATCCCCATATTCATCCAACTCTTTCCGGGCTTCAGCAAGTTATGCAGTGGAATCAGAATCAGATTTAAGAGCAATATTGGCATTCCCTTCAGCGAGTACTACCCTCTCCTCAGTCTCAACCAGCCTGGCCTTCAATCTAGTGTTTTCCTTTTCCAACTCAATCTTTTCTTGCTTAAGGCGAGTATAAGATAACTTCTCCTCGGTGCTCTCTGACTTAGCATCCTCAACTTGCTTTTTCAAAGTCATGTGTTCTTGACTATGAGAATCGGGCTCATTGTAAGAGCATTGTTGCAGTTCAACGTTATGTTTCTTATAACTTTCAACATCACACTACGCGAGGGCAAATTTGGCCTATGTGTCCTCAAGCTCTTTCTCCGTGATGTCTTTGGCCTTCAAGTCATATTCTCCATTTGCTTCATGTTGTCCACATTTGCCAATAGATCGCGGATAATCTTGCAAAGCTTACGGGAGAATTTGCATGTTTCGTGGTATTATTTATCCATACAGTCTATTTGAGCTTTGACTTCTACCGCCTAATCTAAAGGTATCGGCTTAAGGTTCAGAATTCCTAAAATGATAATCTGGAAATTGCTTCCTCAAAATATTTAGCTTGGATTCATTCTTGGAATCAAGCATTACAGGGCTCGTTGTGGTGATATCGATGTTCTGGTGTTTGGTGAGAATAATTGCCGAACTACTCTTTTCCTTATCAAGATTTTTTGCCTTATCTTTGGGGTCAGAACGTTTCTTCGATGGTTTCTCTTGGGAGTGTGAATCTTTTGGAGGAACTGGAGCTATATGAGCTAATTTATCTCCCCATGCTGGCTGTGATAGCCCTTGTGCTTCTCTGAATCTAAGCGGGCGGGAAAGCGCGGGTGGGAAGATCGATAGTGCTGAGTGTGACAACCCAAATCCCGATAAACCAATTTTTTTCCAAAAATCCCAATCTATCAAAACTCGAGTTGGCTCATCTAGTGTCCTGCAGAAAAGACAGAGAAATAAAATATATCAAAGCTTAGAAAATATCTCACAGCGGAATAGATAAAGTGTAATGTTTAAATCAAAAATGGTTCAAACATCAAAGGTGTGAAATCACACTTCACCAAATGGTATGAAAAATGAAAATGGGGCCATAAATTCAAATGCAAGTAAAAAGCGGGAAAAAGTAAGTAAAAGACAAGGGTTTTTTATAATGGTTCGATCTAGGATAGATCGACGTCCACTTTTGAAGTTTTCTTCATTATCATGGAGAGAATTACATATAGCATCCACTACAAGATATATGCTCATTGACAGCATTGAAAAAACGCTATTATATAATTTTATAGCATTTCGAAGCATGCTGTCTAACAACACGCTGTTATAGGTCAAGGGGACTACCATAATACTTTGAACACGCTGTAGAAAAAGGAGATACTATAGCGTTTTAGTTGGTGTTGTTGTTACGTTTTGTACAGCGTTTTAATACTGTTGTCATTATGTTTATACAGAGTTTTGTACTGTTGTGCTTGCATAACTAACACAAATCATTCCTCTTTCATCACATGTATAACAGCGTTTTATATGGGCAGAAACCTTGTTATCGTCTTCATACCACAGCGTTTTATATGGCCATAACCGTTGTCAGTGCTCATATATTACAACGTTTTAAGACCATATAACAGCGTTTTATAAAGCCTAGAAACGTTACACCCGCCCATATAGCACAGTGTTTCCCAACATATATTACAGCGTTTATTTCTGGGTAGAAAAGTTGTTACTCTCTACATATAACAGACTTTTACCGTATATATCATAGCGTTTTTAATCATTTACAAATGTTGTTCTTTCCTGCATGCCACATCGTTTTTTCAAGATATATCACAGCGTTTCTGCAGAGTTGTTGAAGTACGTCTATCAGCATTTATCATTTTTACACAGTGCAGTTCAAAATCATCATGAAATTCAAACAACACAAAAGAATTATAAATATAAAACTATATCACATAAGTTATAATACCGTATGCCAAATATATAATAGTTCGACATAAAATTTTGTAATCGATGTTCCCATAACTTGTTTTTACAAAAGATGCTTACTAACAAAAATATAAACCTTTCAAAGTCCAAGCTTGTGTGCTCCAAAGTTGAATTTCCGTCATGCATCAAACATCAACACCTGATTTGGCAATAAGAAAATACATAACTATTATTTGTTGTATATGTATGACATTGAGAAACTGCTAACAACTAAACTAAAAAGTACGGCTAAACATGGCAATGTGAAAAGAAAACGAGGTCAATTGTGATCAAGTCATCTTGTTGTTGGATCTGGTATAAATATATCATTTCTAATATTGGCTTGTTTGACTGGTCGTAGTGCTTAATCTACTTGACAGCATTGGGCCATGGTTCAGTTCCATGCACAGGCAACATATTTTTTTTCCAACCAGCATCCTAAACTTCGCAACATTTCTTGTGTTAACAAATATGCGTACGGCTTAGTACGACCAAATTGCAAGAAAGAAATATTGTATAGATCAAAATGTTTGAGCACATCTAGGTCACTGTATCTTCTATTTTTTCTAGTTTTATCTTACCTAAATGAAATTTAAATATTAATTCAGTTTTAAGAGGTGAAAAGGGAAATCATACTTGAAGTGAAATTCTACCAAAACAATCATAATAAGGAGTATTTCCATCATTCATACTGACGATAAGTAAAGAGAAGTATAAGTCATTCTTACTTGAAGACGAATCTGCGGCGACATTTGCAGAAGGCCAAGCTATAGTAGAACCAATCGCATCTTCAATAAACTCAAACGTAGATGTAGGTCTCCATAAAGGTGCATTTGGAACTTTAACAATATCAACCCAAACTTTAATGGCACCTTCTCCCAAACGAACAAAATGGACCATTGCATTTGGGTCAGTCGAAGACACGCGTCCTTCAGCAACAACTTCTTTCTCTCCATGAACACTAATCAACTTGCATTTAATGTTTGGCTTGAAACTAGTGGTCTATCATGAAATATTTGAAACAGTTTAAATATGTTTTCTACAAAACAGAAGTGATTATAATAATAAAACAGTATCAAGGTATATGCATGTTTTTATAAATTAAATACATAAACTACACATTACCGCTGAATGTGAAACTATATTTGGCGTATTAGTAGATCCCGTAGCATTAATATCCACAAGAACGACATTTTTTTGTGGCCAAGCTACTTTGCACCCAATAGCTTCTCCAACATATGTCATACCAACAGGTGCTCTCCATAAGAATGCATCTGATTTTTTTTCCCGCATCAATCAAAATTAGCGCAGCAGACTGTCCAAGTGGAATATTATCCACGAGCTGAGTTGGACCAGTAGAGTACAACCACCTTTTGGCAACTAATTCTTTGCTTCCAACCCAATCATACAACTTGCATTTCTTATTTGTTGATGAAGTTTTACTCTAGTAAAAAAAATATTATCAGGTTCTTATATTAAATCATAGAGCTAATGAGTGCATAAAGAATTAAGTATACCACATTTACATCATTTTAAGAGACTATCGTAGTGTGGAGTACAACTCTGTCATATGGCCATGCTATTATCTCATCCTTAGCTTCTCCAATATGTGAGATCATCCTAGGAGTAGACCTCCATAAATAAGCATTCAATTTCTTCGGGATTTCTATTAAAATTTTAATGGCATTTGGTCCAAGTGGAATATTGTATAAAAGCTCTTTAGGGTCATTTGAAATAACGCTTCCTTCAGCTACTATTTCGTCCTTCCCAATCCAATCCAACAAATTACATCTGACATTCGGTTGGTCATACTTACTCTACATTTGGTCAAAATCATTTATATTATATGTTAAATGAAAATAAATTCCGTTGTTATGGCAACAATAATATAAATCATTGGTACCGCTTGAGATGGACTCTCATCCCTGCTGCTTCCTTTAACCTGATAAACAATGATGCAAGTAATTATTAATTGGTGGTGATCATGATGCAATTATGTAAACAATTATGCAAATTATTAAGGGGACGTCTCACAAAAAATTGAAAACAAGACGTCTGAATCAATACACGAGAAGTTTGAAAATTGACAGGGTTAAAAAAACAAGAAAACTAAAATCAGACGTTTGAAAAAATTAGCAGACATCTGAAAATAAACACGAGTTAAAAAAAACATCCACTATAGATGTCTGAAACTATTCATAGATGTCTGATTACTTCATCGGGTTGAAAAAAACCCTAAATCAAACATCTGTTTTTCAAACCAGAGGTCTGATTTATAAAACGTCGGTTATTTCTATATAAAAATAACCGCAACCTTCTATTCTTCACTCTTCCATTTCACCGATCAAATTGAAACTTCTGTAACCCTAAAATCCCAAATCCAGTCCAAATCTAGTCCAAATCCAGTCCAAATCAAGTCCAAATCATGGGTCCTAAAAGAAAAACTTCATCAAAACGAAAGAGGGAAGATGTAGAATCATCAAATCCTTCACAAACTATTGGAGAAACACGCCAACCAGTTTCGCATCAAAAATCGAGAGATGGATGAACAAAGCACCCTTGGTAAGAGAAAGATATGGATTGATGCAGAATAAAATCCTACACATTGGTCCATTCTACAGTCTCATTGATTTTCTGATGTATGATTTACATAGACTATGCCAGGATGCTGGTCTTGTAACACTGGTCTCATTCCCTTCTAATCACCTTAACGTTGACCAGCTATCCATATTTCTATTCTATGCGAACTTAGATAGTACAGGTTTTTGGAATCCTCAAGTAGAAAAAGATTGGATTTGGTCAAGTGTTAGCGGGGTTACTATTAGATTCACAGCTAAGGACATAAGAGATATATTGCAATGTTCTAACATCGGGACAAATATCAATAATATTCCCGATATGCGTTTTAAGCCACGGGATAACATTACTCATCAAATTTGGGAAGATGATATGCCTCGGTTTTGTACTAAATATTTAAGACCAAAAGCGAGATTTCTTACCCGAGTTCTTATAAATACAGTGTTTCCTCGGCTTGGAAGCTATGAAAAAATACTTGATCTAGAGCATAGGGCCTTATATGCTATAGCTGATGGTATTCAAGTTAACTGGGCTCAATTTATCTTTAATGAACTAAAGGAATTTTGGAGTAGGTCTTGACAAACAATTATCTATGCTTCGTTTATTACGAGATTATTAAAGGCAAAAAAAGTTCCGACTTATTTATCAACGTTTGAGGAAATTCCGGTTAAGAAAGAAGGTAAAAAATTCTTCTCCTTGATGCGTCTCCCAGAAGAACCATCAACATTTTGTACTCTGGACGAGTGGAGCGCTAAACGTCAAGGTAAACAAGTTCCGCCGCAAGAGTATCCTCAAGAGCATATTCAGGATATGCCGGAATCTTCCTCCCAACAAGCTTTTCACTATCGAACTTTTGAAGGTATGACTTCTCCCAAAGAACAAATTCTTCCAAACGAATCATTTTGTCAAGTCGTCATACATAATCAACTAATATTGTATCAAAATCATGTTGCCTTGGGGAATCGTATTGCGAATATGGAACTTACACTAGCGTCTCGTCTCGCAACTATTGAGAATACAATGAGTGCAACAGCACGGTCTCTCACTGAAATTTTACGACGTACTCGACCATGGACTCCGCCATCTCTAAGCTTTTCAATAGATAATTCTGAAGAAAAAGAAGATTCAAATAAATCTGGTGACAAGGAGGTGAAAGTGGAAGAAAAAGAGAGGGAAGGCGACCCAAAAGAAGCGAGCAACGAACCTAAGAAATCTGATGACAAGGAGGAGACAGAGGAAGAAAAAGAGGTGGAAGGTGACCCAAAAGAAGCAATCATCGAACCTAAAGAAAAAGAAGATCCAAAGATATCCGATGACAAGGAGGAGAGAGTGGACGAAAAGGAGGGGGATAGCGACTCAACAAATGCGAGAGTCGAACCTAAAGATGCCGGAGCTTAATTTACAATTTATGAAAAATTATCTATGTATTAAACTTTATTTTGTGACATGGTTGTGTTTTGATTGTGACTTTGATGTGTTTTATGCTTGTGATAACTAGATGATGTTAGTTTGTTGTGTTTTGATTGTGACTTTGACGTATGTTAGCTTTTGATAACTTGTAATAACTTGATGATAGTTCCATATCTGTATCCGTACCCAGAATTATTTTCGGATAGCGGATAATCCGCTTAATTTTCGGATATTGGATAATAGTAGTCTCTTAATATTCGGATACGGACGGATATCAGAATGTAATGATTTTGTGACATGCACAGCTGATTTTGATGTGCCAGATGTCTAATATCAGAACCATAAAACCATCTGAATGATAATCTGACGTCTAATATTTTACCCAGATGTTTGGATTTCATATCTGTCTAAAATATTATTCCTGACGAAGTATACAGACGTTTGGAATTTTTATTCAGACGTCTGAAACTCCTCTCGACCTAAAAAATTGCAAATGAAGCAGCAATCAGACGTCTGAGAATAACCTCATGATAGTACCAACGTTAACCAAGGCACTAAGGCAGCATGGCTTCAATTAACGAAGGCGGCATGGCTTGCTTCCAATAGATGCGAGCATGACATCACTGCTTCATGACTGACATGGTAATAAGGCTTGTGTAGGAGGAAAGAAGTAACTTAAAGACAGTAGGACCGTGTCTTTAAGTTACTATGTCTCTATGAGTGTGGTCTATCATAATATTTTGAAGTATGGTGAAGACAAGAAGTTCTAGATGAGGAGATACGTGTATATACACATATTGAGTCATCTTTTATGAACAGAGTCCAACTTTTTATATTTTGGCATACAGCCATGATTCATTAATTCACCTTTTGAGCATACCACCACATAGAAACCATGTGTACATGCAGCAGTGTCAAGCCTGTACATGCAGCAGTGTCCAGCTTGAATTTATTCTGTTTCTGGATTCATCTTTTGGTTTTAAGAAAAGTGAAGTAAGAAAATGCTGCATGTACTCAATCTTTATTTTGTCTTTGGGTTTATATGACAACTTGAATTTTATTATGAATTATTTATGTAGTCATTACTCAACAAAGAATTTATTCAATGATTTACTATGATTCTAAACTCACAGAATGCAAATAACTAATTTCTAAGTACAAGTTATAACTTATTGCCATTCATTTTAGAAATACCTGGTTTTGTGATACTAGCATTTGAACCATCTTCTCCAAATCTGTAACTCTGTTTTGTAGTTGCATTGTTTGTTTTTAATTAGCTTGTGACAAAACAAACTTGGTGTGGGTCATACCTCTTCCCATTCCTCTTAATCGTCCTGGTCTATCGTTTCCCAGCACTGCTGAAAGAGCATCTTCTCTCACAGAAGTTATCGAGGTAGCTTGTGATTCAGCGTTAAACTTTTTAATCTTCTCCTGTAAAGGACAACATACATTGTAACTTTCAACATTATCACATTCTAAAATCATTTGTAATATGTCAATTTAAAATTAAATCACATACAATAGTTTCTTCAACAACCGAGCTCACCGGCTCACCGTTTTTTCGAGTGTGAGATTTAATCCAAACATCAGATCGACCGACAAAAGAGGGATCTGGACTCTCGTTTTTCTACGGTAATAAAAATTGGAATAAAATAATTTATCATAACTCTATAAATGGCATGACAAGATCACAACATTAAAATTATTTCTAACCAAATCAGTAGCTAAGTGTTCCATTCCTTTACGACTGCATGTATGTGGCATCTGTCTGCATCTGATGGCTTTGAATGTTTCACTTTGTTGCTGAAATAAAAAATTAAAATATACTGACTAGTTAGTTCACATATATGAAGATTACCATTTATACATAATTTACCTTAAATTGTGGACTAGTTTTCAAGTTGATAATTAAAATCATTCCACTCCGTCATAGTTTTGATATTATCCGGTTTCATTTGAAGTCTTTCCTCCTTGGACTTCTCTTTGACCAATTTATTAACTAACGTGCATTTTGAACACCTAAAAATACACCCCATTTGCCGAAATATGGGGACCTTTTTCCATTCCTCATTCAACACAAATCTAGCCTATAATTAAAAAAAGGAAAATTTGCATTTAGCCCTCTTCTGAGAACTTATAACGGATATAAATTGCTGGTTTAGGCCTCATTTGGGTACAAACTTCAGTGTCCTCCTAAAATTAAATTCAGTGGCCAAAAATCAAAATTTTCCTCTGAATTTAACTTCAATGGCGTCCTTCTATTATCAACCGCCTCCTACAAGTAAGTTTGCCTAACTATGTTGTATAAAGCTTGTATGTGTATGTTTAAAATTAAACTTGTGATTAAAGTTCAAGTTATCCATATTTAGTTGTGACTCTTGTTGATTGATTGATGTACTAATGCATGTATCTTAACTGTTTACAGACTATGAAGCAGACGAAGCTCGACCAAGCTGAAGAATTTACTCGGTGATCCAATAGGTGGATGTATTTTCGCGCGCGGACCCACTCGAGCTTTCATGCTTTAATAGTTTTATTCAAGGGACAAATTTTGTTTCACTTAACGTAAAGAAATTTGCAACTACTTGCAATTCAACAATTTATTTTGAAGCAACTTTTACTATCTTTGAAGCAAACTGTGTAGTGTCGATAATATACATTTGTGTTGCTGTAGGGAAGTGTTTTCCTGAGGTTATCTCTTTTTCTTTTGCTGCAATGGAAAAACAGATAACCCTATGAAAACAATACCCATGTACAGCAACACAGATGTATATTATTTCCACTACACAGTTTGCTTCAAAAATAGTAAAGGTTGCTTCAAAATAAATTGCTGAACTGCAAGGAGTTGCAATTTTCATTATGTTAATGAAGCAGCATTTGTCACTTAAATAAAGTTAATAAGCATGAAATCCCGGGTGGGTGCGTGCGCTAAAATACATCCACCAATTGAATCACCGAGTAAATTCTTAACCAGAAATTAATTAAAAACCTTCAGCTTGGATATGTTATGTTCAATCTGCAATTCGGACATGTTGTTGCTATGTTCGTTATGATATTTGGGTATGTTATTGTTATGTAATTCAGATATGTTGTTGTCGTGTAATTCGAATATGCTATTGTTATGTAATTCAGGTATGTTATTGTGGATGGAAAATATTGTGTATAAGGAACTTTAATAATATATAGCTATAGCTCGACAACAAGGAAGACATGCACAGGAGAAACAGGTGTGTCAGACATCTAGATATTTTTGCAAACGTCTGAGAGTAGAAAAAGAAAGCAATCTGAATATCAGCCAGACATCTGAAAATCTATCCAGACATCTGGATTTTTCCCCGGTCTAAAGTAAAATGCCTGAAGCTGTTTTCAGACGTCTGGATATTTTATCTAGACGTCTGATAGTGTTCTTCGGGTAGAGAATTGTATTTGCAGAAGAATACAGACGTTTGGGTAATTTATCCACGCGTCTTATATTTTTCTGCATCTATAATATTATGCCTGAATAGGTATCCAGACGTCTAATATTAAATCCAGACTTCTGGATTTTTTATTTGGTATAAAACAATGAGTTAAGTAGACATAACTGGATAAAAATTACAAAATATACCTGAATGCAATCCCATAAAATGGCTTTCAGACCAGCGTCAAGGTGTCTCCAATTACTAAGTGTGACTGGAACAAGCTCTCGTACAAGTGGTCCTAAAAAAGACGATAAATGGACTGATCCTTGACCTATTGGTTCAGCTTTCTCATTAAATTCAACTTCAACACGATTTGTCAAGTTTGAAGGAAGTCTCTTCATTTTCGTAGGACCTCTGCTCTTTCTTTTCTTTGGCCGACTGGCATTTGCATTTTCAGTTGTTCCATCAGCTTCCATGTGTTGTTCATTTTGCATTGTACAGTTCTCAAATGCACTAGGATTATTTTCTACTCCTTGTGCATTATTTTCTAATGCTTGTGCTCGATTATCTTCTACTTGTGGATTATTTTCTACTGGTTGTGCTCGATTATCTACCACTACTTGTGCATTATCTTCTACTGCTACTTGTGGATTGCCCTCGCTTTGAATGTTGTTGTCTTCAATATGCTTCTTTCGTTTACTAGGCTTGCACGATATATTTTTGGCTCCTTTGCTTTGCCGTGTTATTGCCCTCATTTCCCATTACTAAAACATGAGGAAAAATATAAAATATATATCACAACTATACAATCCAAACACTTAGGCACTAAGGCCATCCTGAATATGCTACACCTCAATATGTCATTTACATGAAAACAACATTGCTTTTCACAGCAAATAACGGCAGTTTAGGACTCTCGACATGAATTTTGTTAATATGTCGAGCGACTGAAACTACATGGAGCGACTAGTCGATTAGTCAGCCGACTAGTCGACTCGACTTAACAGACTAGTTTCAAATTGTTTCAATTTGGGCCCAAAACCAAAAAAAGGAAGAAGCATGTCTCCAATATTGATAACATTACAATGGATAGACTCTTGATCCTGAAAAGGAATAATTTATTCCTTTTGCAAAAAGAAGCAGGGCTTTGTCATAATAAATTCTTTTTGCAATCTCTTGATCTTGAAAAGGAATAATTTGTCAACATAAAGTAAAATACGGAAGGCAAAATTTTAGACAAAAAATGAAAACTTTTTTTCATATACATATATATTTAAACCACCGCACATATGGATTCTCATTGCATTCACTTTGCAGCTCTCGTTACCAAAAAAGAGAGTAGCATTTGTGTAGTTGTCTATCTTTTTAAGTAAGAGAATTATGCCTTAAACATTGTTTTAAAAAACCCGCCTCGAGGAAATAAGAGATAAAACGTCTTGAGGCTTATTCCAAAAGGCTTTTACCTCTAAAGCTTACGCCACAAAAATTCGGTCTAAAACTTAATCTAGTTAAATATTTTTTTGCTAAACAAAAAAAAGAACACTGTAGTGGAGTCAAGCGTAGGACTAACGGCTAAAGCAACAACCCTAGAATCAGCTACATATATTTAACCAAAAGTTATACCACTCACAATCTTTGAACACTATATCTTAATGAATCTACAACTTTTTGCTATCTGACCATAGCCATAGAGTCCATCCATTGCTCCATGTACAGCACTAACAGACTATATTAGTTTTATAATTATATATATATATGTATATATTTATTTATCGACTAGTCGACTAGTCTATGACTAGTCCACTAGTCGACTAGTTAGACCTCTATCGACTCGACTCGACTTACCGCTGTGATAACCATATTACACGATCCATTATTCTTATAAATTGATGCTCAACTACCACCTTCTCATATTGATGACTAAGATTTCGACAATCTAAGCAAGGTTATAGAATTTTTTCTACATTTTCAGATTTTTTCATGGCGGTATGCACAAACTTCCGAGCTCCTTGCTAATACTCACTGCTAGTTCTTTGAAGAAGAAAAAATTATCTTTTAGCTTCCTCAAAATATAGGATATGATTTTCAAACTACATTTATGTTGAGAATTACGTAATTGCCTGTGTAGATTCACCCAATTTTAATCCATCATCTTCTACTACATAAGCAAGCAAATTTCTAAAATTTGAAGTAATAGTCTGTTGTTGAGTACAAGCAAATTAACATAACTGCTTAAATAAAACAGTGATACTAAATGAGACACATCAACTTTTAACTTCTAATAACACAGTCAACATTTTCAGCAGGCATACCAGATGTTAGAAAAAACTGAACATTGGCTAATCAATGAAAAAGATAAAATAATCAAGGCGATGCTTACAGCGTCTTAAAGACGACGAAGAATGAACGGGATCTATGGGTCCAACCTCCACTAGAATGAAAATTCCTCCATTGGAACCGATTGCCTTCCGTTATGACAACCGAGAGACCAAGAGCAACCATGCGAAGTGACCGGAGATTCGAAAGTGAGACGGAGACCAGGCGGATGAAGAAAATTGGATGGAAAAATTGTAATTGAGAATTTAAAATTTTAGGAAAATATTATGGAATCGCAGCCGATTTTAGTAACAGTGGAGGGAAGTGAAAATTCATTCCCGCTTAAATTTATGTTAGCGTTTTAATATGAAACCAACGTATTCTGCGTAATTTTTACATCATGGAGACCAAAACACTGTGAGTAGCAATTGTAGATAACTCCTTTTCTTGTAGTGATCATCTCATACATTGCATTTACATCATTTGCTCATTCTCTTTACAATGATTCTCCATTTTCACTATCTTTTAGCTTTAGATCTCACTTGAATTCGTAGAGGAATGGATTAGATCTCACGGATTGTGAATGTTATCTTGTGGATCTTCACTCACTTTGTCGCATAGATGCTTTTCCTTGATTCTGTGATGAAGTTTCTGTTAGATCCGAGCTTTTAGAGAAGATTAATAACGGTTAGAGAGCACTAGAATTGAGTTAGAGAGCACTAGAATTGAGTTAGAGCCATTTTGCATAGATACTTCATGTTGATGGAGGAAGAAGAAGAGAGCTTTGGCAGCCATTAATGGAGCCTTAAGGTACATTAGAATGGCGGAGAAGTGATTTGGGCAGCCCTCCGGGGTCGAGGAATCGGTCCCTTGAATGGTCGAGAAGGGGGCTTTTTATATGTGTAGTTTGGGGGTAGTGGCAATATTATAATTATAGTTTGCAGAGTTTGGGTATGCCTAAAACTAATTTATGAAAATGTCACTGAGTAATTTCCGACCGACCCACTTTACAGCTGTGTACGGTTGTCATATGACCCATATTTACGGTCCTGCCACCGCATATCAATAACGACTGACCCATTTCTATGAAAAGCACCGACCAGGAAATATTGTACATGACCGACCAGGAAATAATGACTGACCAGGATTCACGTAGGGTACCGACCCATTTATTTAAACTTTTATGCCACCGCCTCTCTTGGATTGGAATGTTTGCCACCTCGTTCTTTTGTTTAGAGCCGACCCTTTATTGCTCACATGACTGACTCATTTTCATGAATAATTATCCACGTGTCTCCACTTGGGGATTCCAACTCCTTTATTCAATATAATGGTCCATGCATGTTTAAGAAAATCCGCTTCTTTTCACATTCCAGCTTGTTACTCATGCATTTTGCTAACTGACCACTTCATTTATCATATGACCCAGCATGTGGCAGATCAAAGTAACTGACCCAGTTTATTATCTCATGTGTCCATTCTTTATATATTACTCATGTTGGAACACGCCGTCTCACATATTAAGTTACACAAGACTGACTGTTCCAGAACTATTGCACCAACCAATTTGACATTTAACATATTTTCATCCCATATTGTACTACGGCAGCGCGCTTGCCTTACACTTTTGCATAGCTGGCATAATTGGTAAATACTTGGTCCACGAAATGACATTCTTATGTTGCATTTTTCTTCATGGCTGTCGTGTAATTCCAGTATGCCAATGCTTCTCGTTTGTGGCCGACCAGCTGTTCACTTATGCGCTCGACCAGCATATAAGGCCAACCCATTATTACATACGTTGCCAACTCATTTCTCATACGTGAAGGAGCCAAACCTTTGTATTACATCATTGTTGTGTTCACGTTGACTTGATCCATGTATATGTGTAAATGGCTTAACACTTTCATGCATTCATGTTTTGATTATTCATTATTTATAAGTGACGATTCATGTATTGTATCACCTTCTTTTGCATGCTACAAAACTCATTGATCCATCCAGTATTAAATACATGCCTCACAATTCGATAGTTCACGCTTCATGTATTAGATAAGTGCTGATCCATAGAGTTATCCTCATGAGCATGTTGTTGGGTGGAATATTAGACCGACCCGTCTCCATATATATTAAAATATACCGGTCCGTTGCATTTTGTCTTCACATGGAGCCACCGTATTTTCTTGAAATCAATTCGTATACAATAGTTTGGAGCTGGCATTTCCACGCCTTATGCTTGCTTCCAAACTTAAACACATTGTTGTATGCCATAAATTTCCGCATGTATATGGTGTACGCGCCATGTTTCACGTACAAATGAGCCATGCATTTAATTCATTTCCATGCAAGTAGCATGACCGACCCATGCCTGGCAAATATGCTGACCCAGTTAGTGTCGACCAGTTGGTGCCGACCCACTTAGTGTCGACCCGATGTTTTTAACAAGGTTAACATTTGACCCTCGAAGCTTGTATTTTTCGCTTGCGAGAAATGCAGGCTTCAAAATGGACGTTACCGATGATATACTTTTGTTTCAAGGTTCGATTATAGATTTTCGTCTTACTATGTCGAACCACGCTTTGAATTCATATGCTTCATGTCATCTGTTCTGCAATTAAAACAATTTATTGCACGATTTGGACTTATACTTCACCATCGACTGTCCATATCGATAGTGGGTTAGTCAATCATTAAAAATGACCTATAGCGAATTTTGTTTTGAACTGAATAAAGTGTTTGCACAACAATGATTTATTCAATGGTTTACAACTCATTGAAGATTATTTGCTCAAACAGGATATTCTAAATCGAATTTACATTAATGCTTAAAACCAGCTAATCGACTAAAGACGGCTGTGGATTCCCAACATTATCACTTTAATGACTTATATGATGGTATTCAATATTTCACATTTGGGAAATACATATCTATGAATTATTCTTCATGCTTCTTCTTGGAGAAGTCTTTAATTATTCATGCCTCATCTTAGGAGGTCAACACTAGTCTTCATTATGGGAGGAATTTTTTAGCTCAATGCTTGTTTGTTTTGCTGATCAGTTTTGATGTCGGAGAATTCGTTAGATTCCCTATGTTTCGGAGAGGTTGTTTTAATCCAACGTTTATCTTCTCTTGTCGATTAAACCAACACTATAGAGTTCACTAATCATTGTTGACTTCTCCTATGGAAAAGTTGCTTTCTCTATGGAAAGGATTTTTTGGTTGTCGTATCGCTTAGCAGTGCGAACTCCAACGATGTTTAAATGAGGTTGCATCGCTTTGCGCTACGGACTTCCATGCTTCGTTTCACTTATAGTGAACTCCAACGCTTCGTTTCATTCAAAAAATTCCATTGAACCTTTGGTGGGTTGCATCGTTTTGCGCCACGAACTCCCATGCTTCGTTTCATGTATAGTGAACTCCAGCGCTTCGTTTCGTGCAACAAATTTCAGCGAACATTTGTTGGGTAGCATCGCTTCGCGCCACGAACTCCCACACTTTGTTTCACTTATAGTGAAATCCAAGGCTTCGTTTCGCGCAACGAATTCCAGCTAACCTTTAGTGGGTTGCATTGCTTCGCGCCACGAACTCCCATGCTTCCTTTCACTTGTTGTGAACTCCAGTGCTTCGTTTCGTGCAACAAATTCCAGTGAACCATTGGTGGGTTGCATCGCTTCGCGCCACGAACTCCCACGCTTTGGTTCACTTATAGTGAAATCCAGTGCTTCGTTTCGCGCAATGAATTCCAGCGAACCTTTGGTGGGTTGCATCGCTTCGCGCCACGAACTCCCATGCTTCATTTCACTTATAGTGAACTCCAGCACTTCGTTTTGCGCAACAAATTCCATCGAGCCTTAGGTGGGTTGCATTGCTTCGCACCACAAACTCCCATGGTTCGTTTCACTTGTAGTGAAATCCAGCGCTTCATTTCGCACTATGAATTCCAGCGAACCTTTGGTGGGTTGCATCACTTCGTGCCACGAACTCTCACGCCTCATTTCACTTATAGTGAACTCCAACGCTTCGTTTCGCGCAACAAATTCCAACGAACCTTTGGTGGGTTGCATCGCTTTGCGCTACGAACTCCCATGCTTCGTTTCACTTATAGTAAACTCCAGTGCTTCGCTTCGCGCAACGAATTCCAACAACCTTCGCGATTTCAGATCCATGGTCGTTCATTTCCCTTTTTGTCGTTTGACTCATTGGGACTTTCCTTATACACTTTTCAAAGTATCGCTTTTCATCCTTGCATATTGATGGTTATGGCACTTTGACAATTGAACTGGTGTTATTAGGACAGTCTCACTTGGTCGGAATTAGAGGAAGCGAACGTCTACGGAACAGCATACAATGAGAAAATTGTCTTTAGCAAATTTTCGTGTGTATTTTGACAGTCAAAGATTTATACAAGCAGGTAACATTTCATTTGTAGAGCTATTGTTCAGTACAATGCATGAAAATCTTTACACCCTTTTTACAATAAAGTAGAACATAGCAATGAGTAGAGTAATGCAGGAAGTAAAGTAAAGGTGATAGTGATCGCTTATTCTGAGCCGCAGATATTAGATCATCAACAACGGTTGTCAGTTGATTATCAGCCTTGGAATAGCTTGAGCGGAAGCTACATTGCTTGGACCGGATTGGTCATTTGATGCCCCTTGCCCCTAGGGAGTTGTAGAAGGATTTGCATCTTGGGAATTCTTCACATATTTTTGCAGACGGTTCTTCTTAATCAGCTCTTCAATCAATGATTTTAGATGCCTACATTCATTGGTATTGTGGCCTGGCTGATTATGGAACCTGCAGAAATCCCAAATTTGGTTAGATGGTCATTCATTCTCATTGGCCGAGGCTCCAGGTAATATTCTGCATCCTTTGTGGCAAGGTAGATGTTTTCAGGAGTGTCATTCAAAGGAGTTAGATCTGACGAATCCAGAAAACGGAACTTTTTATTAGCCTTATTGTCGTTCCTATCCTGAGTATTCTTCTGATTGGACTCAATAACTATACTTTTAGGAACTTCAAGAAGTTGGTTACCACCAATGATTTGAAGAGGAATAGGATTATCAGCCATTCTCATGTACTCCTCTGCTTTCTTGTAGAACTTTTCAAGCGTATTCGGTTCCTTCATCTTTATCCATATCCCGAACTCGCTTGCTTTGTCTATAGCGTCGAGTAAAGACATGAGAATTATACGTGTCTCAGGATTCCTTACTTTTAGACAACGCGACATTGAATCGACTAAGAAAGACTTTCATAGTTTCCCCTGGCTTCTATTTCATTTCTGAGAGCGTTATAGCATCCTTAGCTTTGGTAGCATACAAGCGGAACTGCTTCTTGAACTTTTTGGTTAGGTCAGAGAATCGATCGATAGATTTAGGTGGCAGCTTCGTGAACCATAATGATGCAGCGCCTTCTAAGTAGAGAGGAATATATGTGCATCTCGTCTCTTCAGTCGCCTTAGACGCACTCATATACTATTCATATTTGAATAGGAAGTAGATAGGATCAACAAGGCCGTTGTACGGAGGCAAAGTTTGGGGATTGAACTTCCGTGGACACTCTGCTTCAAGGATTCTTTCGGTGAATAGAGTCCTATCGGGAGAGAAGACCCATTCTCTTTCATCATCTTTGCTAGCTTGATTCCTCTTCCTGATTTGTTCTATCATATCCGATATGTATTTTTCAGTGTTATGGCGTTCTGCGAAGCTGAGCTCTTCACCAAATGTTTTTCTAGGCAAGCGGTCTTGATTAGAGAGCTTAGGTCCTTTGCCTTCTCGATGAGGAGGTGCCCTGTGAAAAGATTAGCACCCTTTCGAGCATCCACTTCGGGATGGTTTTTAGCTTTTGATTTCAATTCTTTGATACTAGCTTCGTCTTTGTCATTCAACAAATCATAATTGTCTTCTATGTTGTCATTGCGGTTACGATCGGAAGCGGGTGATTTGTTATTTTCTTCGAGATCAACATGGGCCTTCCGAGGGGAAGGATTTGGTCGAGCATTAAGGATGGCATCAAATTTCTCCATCATAGCTTTAGTAGAAGCATCCATTTTTTGATTCACGTTGGCAAAAGCGACATTTAATTCATTAATAGTCACACCGGCTCCACTTACCGAGTTTTCACCAACATCGAAACGGTTAGCAAGCGATGTTTCTTCATTAGCCATATTATCGGTATTTCCGACATCTTAACTTATGGTCTTATTAGATTTCACCGTTAGTTGGATAAGGAGATGGTATAGAGCTTTAATGGTAGTCTCTTAGGATTATGAGAAGTGTGAAGTTTATCACCCCACGTCCATTAATGTCACTCACTAAGGGAATGCATTAACTTTCATGGAGCGTTATAAGAGTATTAAACAGAACATCATAAGACAGATATAAAAAATGGTACTTAAAAATTCAAAATTTATTTATTGTAGAGGAAAAGCAAAACGTGTTTGGTTACAACATCAAAACCAGGTACTAAAGCCAAGTACACAAATATCCATTTTGAACAAAATTATTATCAGAGTACATAAAAGAAAAACCATAACCCCACTCCAAATAGCCATAATGAAAAAGAGATAAAGCTAAGCATTACTTTCAACACTTCCAAGCACTTCAAGAAGAAAGAGATCTGAGTCAAGCTTCACTAATCCCACTCTGAGGACCTTAGGGGGGAGGAGGGAAGAAAGAAAAGAGGCAAAACAAAAAGGGGTTAGACATAAAGTCTGGCAAGTCAAGTGACTTTAACAATATAATCAGTAAAGTAACAGCATAAGAACATAAACTGGACATAAGAGATGACTGTAACATAAGCAGATATGACAAGGTAAACAAGGTAAGCAAGATAGGACATCGACTATGCTCCTAACCACTATAAGATATGCTCTGCACCGTACCAACATACTAGTTACATACTAAAAGATGATCCCTCCCTACTAATCATAATAATGGTGTGTACTCCTAGCTGCTCTCGTAGGTTCCCACTTGCTCCTACCACCACTAGTTGTACCCACTACCCTCCCCATTCGGTCGGCTCCCTAACTCGCAAATACCTGTGCTGGTCCCATAATAGGGTGTATCACTCCCTAAGGTGGCAACCCCAACACTACTGAAATGCACAGCATATACGTACACGATGCAACAACGTCTTACCTACCCGCCCGGACCCATGCACGCACATGACTCCGTTGGATTTGCATGTCATCGCTGACTCTTTATTGACCTCTTACAATCAACCCTAGTAAGCGTGTCCCTGTCCTCGACCTTGTTCGAACTCATATAGATACTAAAATGGGTTACTGGTTGAAAAGGGTCCACACACTTGACACAAGCTTCCCTCCTAAGCTTGGTCCCCATTAGGAATTCCCACTTAACCCCTCTTTATCCCTATGTCTAATCACATGTCTCATCTTGGTTAAGTGTTTTAATTATATTTCACATGCTACCATGTTACCCACTTAACCCTTTATTATCCCCATGTCTAATCACATGTATTACCTTGGTTAAGTGTTCATTAATTCATCATAACCATAATCTTGCAAGATATCCCACATTAGATTATCATTTTGCGATTGCTGGATATGCCAGGCGGTTCCGGGCAGGCTTATACTGCAATCTGAATCTAACCTCATGTCTTTGCATTATTACGCAACTAATTTCTGCCTTTGACCTCTCACATTAGATTACCATTTACGGTCGCTGGATATGCCGGGCGGTTCCGGGCAAGCTTATACCGCAATCTGAATCTAACCTCGTGTCTTAGGCATTCATTATCACTTTCTTGATTCAAGTCCCAATTTCAAATCTTGGATTATAATATATTCCAATCACCCATAATTTCCAGTCTAAATTATGTTTATAATTTTAATCCAAATTATGCCTATAATCTCATGTGTACAAGTTATGCCAATTGTGCCCAAACCAATTTCCATAGCCGTTAACAATTTATGCCAAATCTCATATTATTACATATTTCCCAAACTTTTTTCCTAATCATTCCAACGTTATTCGAACGTAAATCTCAACGCAATATGCTTAGGCTCGAAGTTAGCCTAATATCAAAAAGGAAAAAGGAAAAGAAGAAGGAGAGAGAATCAAAACATCCAAGTTGGCATTAACATATAAATAGGCATGTGAAATGAATAACGACAAAATAGATTAGATAGGCATTTGATAATAGCAATTGGGTATGAATCTGAAGAATAACAAATTATAGAACTTGATATGATTCATCTTATTTACAAGCATATACACCAGATCCAATTTACAATCCTATCCCAATTACTTTTTAATTTAATTATATGTGAAAGTGAGATAAACTCATAGCGATAGGATCTAAAAGAAGAGAATTAGGCTTTGTTGTAGCAAAACTTGATCTTAGAATACCCCTACTTTTATTTGTAGATCTGATCTTCTAATTTGACTTGATGGAGAAGAAAGGCTTGTTTTAATTTAGATTAGAGCTGCATGGAGGTGCCATGGATGATAACAATGAGATTAGGGTTAGGTTTAGGTGTTTATTTATAGATGTATTTGTTGAATTAGGGCCTTTAGATTAGAATAAAGACCATCAGAACCACTCAGATTAAAAAGACACGTCATCATGGAACTCTCCAGAATTCTACAGATCTGCTCGGCCTGGGCACACTTCCCAGGTGCACCAGTGCATTTTTGTTCTGGCGCACTTCCAAGTGCGCCAGTTATTCTGGCCCATTTCCTGATTGTTCTGCCTAACTTGTATCGTCCATAACTCCTTCATACGGTATCCGTTTTACGCAAACTTGAACTATATCTCAAGCAAAATTTCGAGACAAACGCAATGGCGTAACCCATTTCACTTAATTCTTCTTTTAAAAGTTAATTATTTTTTAATTATCCCTTATGTCATGTTTTAAAATTACGGGGTGTTACATTCCCCTCTACTTAAAGGATTTCGCCCCCGAAATCTCGAAGCTGAAAGGAATGTATGTCCTGCCATCCATCTACTCGTTCATCAATCACGGGCGTCCATTGTCCTTAAAAGATTTCTAATGCTTTCATGAACATATGCAAAGTGTGTGTATATGTCCTTATCCTAATGCAAAATCAGGCGGTCTACTGATTCAGATGACCTCCTTAATGCAAATCATGATAGTGCCATGCGTCCATTATGTATGCAAAAGAATCCTAATGATACATATCATTTATATATGAGTGCACAACCATTCATCCAAATGTAACATCCATATGATAACACATTTAATATACATCCACTAATTTAAATATGCACACTCACCCATATGCAATATGAAAGTGATTGAGCCGATCTAGTGCCTAATGTGTGTGTAAATGCATCCACGAGCAATCACTAGCAAACGCTTACATCCACTTGCATCCACCAAACATAACATGTCTCATACACATGTTTACAACCATAGGATTTTCTACCTAAAGATCGAAGATATAATCGAGAGGATACACTAAACGATAGAATAAGTAAAAACAAAGCGATATAAAAAGGAGAAGTTAAGAACATACCCTCAAAAAGGAAAGGGTACAATGCACGTATCTTATCTTTCGTTTCCCAAGTCGCGTCTCCTTGATCATCTCCCCATTGGACTTTAACCAATTTGACCTCTCGGTTGCGAAATTTCTTGAACTCCGATCCAAGGATGCATATAAGAACTTGTCTGATCGTGGCATCTCGCTCTACTTCCACTTCTCTAAGCATGTTCAGCTCTACTACTTCCGCGGTATCGTGTAAACACTTCCTCAAATGCGACACGTGAAATACGTCATGAACACCACTAAGCTTCTCAGGCAACTTCACTCTATAGGCCATCTATCGAGTTCTCTCTTTAATGGGGAATGGCCCTACGAATCTTAGTTCCAATTTCCGTATAGATCCAAAACGAACAAAATTCCTTAATGGTTATACTTTAATAAAAACCATGTCTCCAACATCGAACTCAAGATCGGTTCATCTCTTATCAGCGTATGACTTTTGCCAGTCTTGTGCCATCTTCATGCATCTTAGAATCAAGTCTATCTTCTCCGAATTTTCTCTAACCATCTCGGGCCCAAGCAAAATCTTATCCGTAGATTCCCACCAACAAGTCGGTGATCAGCAAGGTCGTCCATATAGAGCTTCAAAAGGTGCCATGCCAATACTAGTCTGATAGCTGTTGTTGTACGCGAACTCTAGCTACTAATGGAAGGTGTTCCTCCTATGTCCCCCCAAAGTCCAAGATGCATAACCTCAAAAGATCTTCTAGAATCCGATTCACTCTTTCTGTTTGGCCGTCCGTATGAGGGTGATAAGCGGTGCTCAAACACAATTGCGTTCCTACCGCCTCTTGCAAGCTCTTCCAAAACTCACTAGTGAAAATGGGATCTCGATCTCTTACGATACTAGAAGGTATGTCATGTAGACGAACTATCTCTCGGAGATAAACAGATGCTAACCATGCTGTTGTTCTTTTACTCTTAATGGGAATGAAATAGGCGCTCTTGGTAAGTCTATCTACTACTACCCAAATCCCCGTATTACCCTTCCTTAACCTCGGCAACCCGTCGACGAAAACCATGGAAAATTTTTCCCATTTCCACTATGGAACCTCTAAAGGGTGAAGCAAACCACCAAGCTTCTTCTGCTCAGCCTTGACTTGCTGGCACACTAAGCATCTAGAAATGAACTCAGTCACATCCTTCTTCATTCCAGCCCAAAAGATACCTCGTTTCATGTCCTTATACATCTTGTCACCACCGGGATGTATGGTCATCTTAAAACGATGTGCTTCTTCAAGGATTGTCCTTCTAAAACTCTCATCTCGTGATATGCACAGTCTCCCATCCCTACGCAACCAACCTTTCTCATCTATAATATACCTACTAAGAAGGCTCGAAGACTCCCCTCTTATGAGCTTGTCTACTATCTCTATTAACTGTGGGTCATCTTGTTGTGTTGCACCTCCCATTTCCACTGTGGAACCTCTAAAGGGTGAAGCAAACCACCAGGCTTCTTTTGCTCAGCCTTGACTTGCTGGCACACTAAGCATCTAGAAATGAACGCAGTCACATCCTTCTTCATTCTGGCCCAAAAGAAACCTCGTTTCATGTCCTTATACATCTTCTCACCACCGGGATGTATGGTCATCTTAAAACGATGTGCTTCTTCAAGGATTGTCCTTCTAAAACTCTCATCTCGTGATATGCACAGTCTCCCATCCCTACGCAACCAACCTTTCTCATCTATAATATGCCTACTAAGATGGCTCAAAGACTCCCCTCTTATGAGCTTGTCTACTATCTCTATCAACTATTGGTCATCTTGTTGTGCCGCTCCTATCTGTCCCAAAGGCGTAGGTCGCACCTTTAATGATGCCAACAAACCAGGTACCTAATCGATAGAGGGTCTAAAGTCAGAGGTAGAGATATACTCTAAACTCTGCCGCTCGACAAACAAAGGACTCAAAGTCAACTTCTTTCTACTCAAAGTGTCAGCTACAACGTTACCCTTGCCAGGGGTATATGCAATCTCAAGATCGTAGGATGCTAAGAACTCCATCCACCTCTGTTGCCTTTAGTTTAGATCTTTTTGAGAGAACAGGTATTTTAGTGACTTATGGTATGTATACAACTCAAACCTCTCACCAAGCAAGTAATTGCGCAAAGACTTAAGCGCAAAAACTATGGCAGCTAATTCTAAGTCGTGGGTAGGGTAATTCTTCTCATGGACCTTCAACTGCCTTCCACCATAACATATCACCCTTCCCTCTTGCATCAAAACTGCGCCAAGCCTTGTCCCGCAAGCATCGGTATACACTGTGAATGGTTTACTCCCATCTAGAAAAACTAAAACTGGAGCTGTCGTCAATGCCCTCTTCAAACGTTGAAAAGCATTATCATAGTCAACATCCCAAGAAGAGGTCAAATTCTTTTTCTTTAACCGAGTAAGTGGGGCTGATATCTTAGCAAAGTCCTTGATGAACTTTTTATAATAGCCCGCCAAACAAAGATAACTTCTTACTTCTGTTGCATTCTTAGGAATCTTCCAATCTTGGATTGCCACTACCTTTGCGAGATCCACTGCTATCCCTTCTTTAGAGACCACGTGCCCTAGGAAACTCACTTCCTTCCTCCAAAATTGAAATTTAGAGAACTTAGCCTTGAGTTGATGTGCTCGAAGGGTCTTTATGTCTTCCTTAAGATGTAAGACATGCTCTTCCTCGCTTCTAGAGAAGATTAGGATACCATCCACAAAGACTACCACGAACTTGTTTAGAAACTCCCTAAACACCCTACTCATCAAGTCCACGAAATATGCGGGTGCATTCGTCAAACCAAAAGGCACGATGAGCCATTAAAAGAAACCATCTGGAGTTCTATATGCAGTCTTATCTATGCTGTCCTCAGCCACCCTTAGCTGATGAAATCCTGTAGCTAAATCCAACTGCGATAAAACTGAAGCACCAACCAACTAATCGAACAAGTCATCTATCCTCGGTAATGGGTGTCTGTTCTTCTTCATGAGCTAATTCAGCTCCCTATAGTCCATGCATAATCTAAGAAAACCATCAGCCTTCGTGGCAAAAACAACAAGAGCAGCCCACTCCGAGATACTTCTTCTTATGAACCCTTTCTCAAGCAACTCTTTCACTTGTTTACTAAGCTACCTCCTTTCTCTTGGAGCTATGTGGTGCACAGGCAATGCAACTGGCTTTGCATTGTCCATTAAATATATACGAAAATCTATCTCGTGTTTTGGGGGTAATCCCCTAACCTCCTCAAAGACATCTGCATACTCACGGACTACTCGAACAGATAGCAAATCATCAGTAGATGTGTCAAGAGATTCTAGGTAGCTAAGCATAACAGAACCCTTAGGGTCGCATGAGATATCGAGAGTGTTTCCCAAACTAGTCAATAGTCTAACTACCCTCTTTTCACAGTCGAGAATGGTACCATACCTGGCCAGCCATTCCATTCCTAGAATCAACCTATAGCCCGTGAAACCAAGCACATAAGCGTTGCATTCGAACTCAACGCCATAAACATATACTCTCAAATCCCGACATAACATAGACAGATGAGCCGTACCCCCAAAAGGATTTGAGACAACAACAGGATCCACTACTATACTAGTATCTAGGTGCGTAGACTCAACAACAAAAGTAGATATAAACGAATGTGAAGTGCCAGAATCAAACAAAGTACGTACAGGATGATCGAAAAGAAAAATCAAACTTTCAACAGAAATTTTTCTACCTCTCTCTTGCGTAGCTTCCATGAGAGCATGAACCTGCCTTTCAGAAGTAGATCCTGTCCTTTGTCCCTGCCCTTGTCCTTACCTCCTTGGGTAGTCTTTAATCATATGTCCTTCCTCACCACATTGGAAGCAACAAGTCCTCTTCTTTTTCCTACAGTCCTTCTTCAAATGGCCAGGTATTCCACAATTATGACACTTTCTTTTCTCAGAACCCTTTTATCCTTACCACCCTTCTTTTGTTGTTGTTGTGCCTTCTTTGGATCCCCTTTCTTATCCTTTGCCTTATCTACATTAGCACCTTTCTCCTCTTCATGTATCAATGCCATATCAACAAGATTCTCAAAAGTAGCGCCCATTGGAATGCGGGACATAGCCAATCCGTGTAATGGTTCATTCAGACCCTTGGCAAATCTCAAAGCCTTCTTATGTGGTGTGTTAACTAATTCCATACCAAATCTTGCTAACTGGTAAAACTTGTTAACGTATTCCTTCACAGACAAATTCCCTTGTTTCAAAGCCAAGAACCTCTCTATGTATAAACTCTCCTCTGCTTGTGAAATAAGTTTCAACTCGAACCTTTGTCTAAAATCCATCCACGTCTCCACTGCACGTACTCTATTAGTTACTTCCCACTAAAAGAAAGCTTCATCCTTCATTAACCAAGAAGCTAGCTAAACCTTCCTTCCCTCGTCTATCTCAAAGATACCAAACAAATCCACCACTTCCAATTCCGAGCCTCAACAAATGTCTCAGTTTCATAAAACAGTTTTCGGCCCATTGCACGGAAGTCTTTTCATATTTTAGAAAAAGCGTCTACAAGGGGAGGAGGAGGAGTGGCTGTAGCTGGGGGGAGGAGGAACATTTGCTGGGCCTGCGGTAGTAGCCCTAGCCTCCAGATACCTTCTGAACCAGCCTGGTATCTGTACGCCCCCGGGTATATCGGGTTCCCCAGACATACTGATAGGAAAAAGGAAGAGATTCAAACAGAGAATCGAAAGAAATATATATGGTTTTGGGGATTATGTTTTTCATAATAAACCTTTCTCTTGAAAATACCTTCTTTAAAACATGTTTTTGAAAACGGTTTTCAAAATCTTTTATCTGTTCTGGTAACCTTCAGCTCTGATACCACGTGTAACACCCCACGTCCGTTAATGTCACTCACTAAGGAAATGCATTAACTTTCATGGAGCGTTATAAGAGTATAGAACAGAACATCACAAGACAGATATATAAAATGGTACTTAAAACTTCAAAATTTATTCATCGCAGTGGAAAAGGAAAACATGTTTGGTTACAACATCAAAACCACATACTAAAGCCAAGTACACAAATATCCATCTTGAACAAAATTATTATCAGAGTACATAAAAGCAAAACCATAATCCCACTCCAAATAGCCATAATGAAAAAGAGATAAAGCTGAGCATTACTTTCAACACTTCCAATCACATCAAGAAGAAAGAGATCCGAGTCAAGCTTCACTAATCCCACCCTGAGGACCTGGGGAAAAAAAAGAAAAGAGGCGAAACAAAAAGGGGTCAAACATAAAGTCTGGTGAGTTTAGTGACTTTAACAATATAATCAGTAAAGTAACACGATAAGAACACAAACTAGATACAAGAGATGACTGTAACATAAGCAGATATGACAAATAAGGTAAGCAAGATAGGACATTGACTGCGCTCCTAACCACTATAAGATATGCTCTGCACCATACCAACATACTAGTTACATTCAAAAAGATGATCCCTCCCCACGAATCATAATAATTGTAGCTTCGTGTAATCGTAGCTGCTCTCGTATGCTCCTACCACAACTAGTTGTACCCAATACCCTCCCCATTCGATCGGCTCCCTAACTCGTAGATACATGTGCAGGTCCCACAATAGGGTGTATCACTCCCTAAGGTGGCAACCCCGATACTACTAAAATGCACAGCTTATACCTATTCCAATTAAAATAAGATTCTTATAAATAGTTAACTAATAACAAATTTCATAGAATTTTTTTACTCAGATTGAATTTACATGTGTCTCACAATACAAAATTGAGGGAAAGAATGACATTTTGGGGTCGAGAAAATGCCAAAAAAGTTCAAAAGATGAGAGAATTAAGGATAGCTACCAAAAAAAACTAATCCAATAAAAAAATTAGATAAAATAAGAATTTGTATTGGATTGGCACAACAATAAATATGGAAAATATAAAACAAAATATAGAACAAGAAAAGAGAAATTGTGAGTAAATAATTACCACATAAATTTATACTAGTTACCTTTCTTTTTTCTAATTTTTTAATTTATTTTATGAATTATTTGAAAAATTCTGCTTTTCTTAAAATATCATGAACAGCTCCAGCGTCTTACCTACCAGCCCGGACCCGCGCACGCACATGACTCCTTTGGACGTACACTGCCATCGATAACTCTTTATTGACCTCTTACAATCAACCCCAGCAAGCGTGTCCCTATCCTCGACCTAGTTCGAGCTCATATAGATACTAACATAGGTTACTGATTGAAAAGGGTCCACACACTTGACACAAGCTTCCCTCCTAAGCTTGGTCCACACTAGGAATTCCCACTTAACCCCACTTTGTCCACATGTCTAATCACATGTCTCATCTTGGTTAAGTGCTTTAATTATGTTTCACATGCTACCCATGCTACCCACTTAACCCTTTATTATCCCCATGTCTAATCACATGTCTCATCTTGTTTAAGTGCTTTAATTATGTTTCACATGCTACCCATGTTACCCACTTAACCCTTTATTATCCCCATGTCTAATCACATGTCTTATCTTGGCTAAGTGTTCATTATAACCATAATCTTGCAAGACCTCCCACATTAGACTATCGTTCAGGCAAGCTTATATCGTAATCAAAATCTAACCTCGTGTCTTAGGCGTTCATTACCACTTTCTTGATTCAAGCCCCAATTTCAAATCTTTGATTACAATATATTCCAATCACCCATAATTTCCAATCTAAATTATGTTTATAATTTTAATCCAAAGTATGCCTATTATCTCATGTGTACAAGTTATGCCAATTTATGCCCAAACCAATTTCCATAGCCATCAACAATTTATGCCAAATCTCATTTTATTACATATTTTCCAAACTTATTTCCCAATCATTCCAACGTTATTCGTACGTAAATCTCAGCGCAATATGCTTAGGCTCGAAGTTAGCCTAATATCAAAAAGGAAAAAGGAAAAGAAGAAGGGGAGAGAATCAAAACATCCAAATAGGCATAAACATATAAATAGGCATGTGAAATGAATAACGACAAAATAGATTAGATAGGTATACGATAGTAGCAATTGGGTATGAATCTGAAGGATAACAAATTACAGAACTTGATATGATTCATCTTATTTACAGGCATATACATCAGATCCAATTTACAATCCTATTACGATTACTTTTTAATTTAATTATATGTGAAAGTGACATAAACTCACAGCGATAGGATCTAAAAGAAGAGAATTAGGCTTTGTTGTAGCAGATCTTGATTTTAGAATACCTCTACTTTGGTTTGTAGATCTGATCTTCTAATTTGACTTGATGGAGAAGAAAGGCTTATTTTAATTTAGATTAGAGCAGCATGGAGGCGCCATGGATGATAACAAAGATATTAGGGTTAGGTTAAGGTGTTTATTAATAGATGTATTAGGTGAATTAGGGCCTTTGGATTAGACTAGAGACCATCAGAACCACTCAGATTAAAAAGACACGTCATCATGGAACTCTCCAGAATTCTGCAGATCTGGCTCAGCCTGGGCGCACTTCCTAGGTGCGCCAGTGCATTTTTGTTCTGGTGCACTTCACAAGTGCGCTAGTTAATCTGGCCCATTTCCTGATTGTTCTGCCTAACTTCTATCGTCCATAACTCCTTCATACGGTATCCGTTTTACGCAAACTTGAACTCTATCTCAAGAAGAATTCCGAGACAAACGCAATGGCGTAACTTGTTTCACTTAGTTCTTCTTTTAAAAAATAATTATTCTTTAATTATCCCTTATGTCATGTTTTAAAATTACGGGGTGTTACATGAAGTAAGGAGATGCGAATGCGGCCCCATGGTGGGCGCCAAATGTTGGAATCAAAAATGGTTCAAACACCAAAGGTGTGAAAACATACTTAAATGTTTGAATAAAAAATGGTTCAAACACCAAAAATGTGAAATCACACTTCAGTAAATGGTATGAAAAATGAAAATGGGGCCATAAATGCAGATGCAAATAAAAAGCAGGAAAAAATAAGTAAAAGGCAAGGGATTTTACGGTGGTTCGATCTCGGATAGATCTACGTCCACTTTTGAAGTGTTCTTCATTATCATGGAGAGAATTATATATAGCATCATCTCATACATTGCATTATATCATTTTCTCATTCTCTTTACAATGATTCTCCATTTTCGCTATCTTTTAGCTTAGATCTTACTTGAATTCGTAGAGGAATGGATTACATCTCGCGGATTGTGAATGTTATCTTGTGGATCTTCACTCAGTTTGTCGCATAGATTCTTTTCCTGATTCTGTGTTGAAGTTTGTGTTAGATCCGGGCTTTTAGAGAAGATTAATAGCGGTTAGAGAGCACTAGAATTAAGTTAGAGCCATTTTGGATGGATAATGGGCTTGATTTGATCTTCATGTTGTTGGAGGAAGAAGGAGAGAGCTTTGGCGGCCATTAATGGAGCCTAAAGGCATATTAGAATGGTGGAGAAGTGATTTGGGCAGCCCTTCGGGGTCGAGGAATCTGTCCCTTGAATGGTGGAGAATTGGGCTTTTTATATGTGTAGTTTGGGGGTAGTGGCAGTCATGTAATTATGGTGTGCAGAGTTTGGGTCGGCCTAAAACTAATTTATGAATATACCACTGAGTAATTTTCCGACCGACCCACTTTACAACTGTGTACAGCTGTCATATGACCCATATTTACAGTCCTGCCACCACATATCAATAACGACCGACCCATTTCTATGAAAAGCACCAACCAGGAAATAATTGTACATGATCGACCAGGAAATAATGACCGACCAGGATTCACGCAGGGTACCGACCCATTAATTTACACTTTTATGCCACCGCCTCTCTTGGAATGGAATGTTTGCCACCTTGTTCTTTTGATTAGAGCCGACCCCTTTATTGCTCACATGACCGACCCATTTTCGTGAATACTGGTCCACGTGTCCCCACTTAGGGATTCCAACTCCTTTATTCAATATAATGGTCCATGCATGTTTAAGAAAATCCGCTCCTTTTCACATTCCAGCTTGTTACTCATGCATTTTGCTAACCGACCACTTCATTTATCATATGACCGACTATGTGGCAGATCAAAGTAACTGACCCAGTTTATTATCTCACGTGTCCATTCTTTATATATTACTCATGTTGGAACACATCGTCTCACATATTAAGTTACACAAGACTGACTGTTCCAGAACTATTGCACTAACCACTTTGACATTTAACATATTTTCATCCCATATTGTACTGCGACAGCACGCTTACCTTACACTTTTGCATAGCTGGCATAATTGGTAAATACTTGGTCCACGAAATAACATTCTTATGTTGCATGTTTCTTCATGGGTGTTGCGTACTTCCAGTATGCCACTGCTTCTCGTTTGTGGCCAACTAGTTGTTCACTTATGCGACCGACCAGCATATAAGGCCGACCCACTATTACATACGTTGCCAACTCATTTCTCGTACGTGAAGGAGCCAAACCTAATTCATAAACAATTCCTTCTGACGCCTCCATGCCGCTAAACTTCAACCAAACATGGCCGCCGCCCCAAAACCCTAAACTAAATTGCAAGTTCTTCACCAACTTTGGAGTTTAATCAAATCAAGAAGAAAAATTCTTCATCAACGATTCAAGCTCTTTACCAACAATCAAATAAGAAGTTTAAATCAGTGTTCTACATCAACAAATCGTTTACTTTCCCCAATCCAGTCAAGGTGAGTGGAATTATAATAAATTTGTTGTATAATAGTATTATTATCGTTCATCATTCCCCAGTTATTAATTTAATTCAAGATTCATGTTATAATAGTTGTTCATTTTATCGTCCTTCCCCTTTTTAGTTTTGGATCTAGATTATCTCGAACCTAGACAAAAATCTTATTATTCATACATGCAGTTGGAATATGGAAATGCTGGGCATAATCTATTTTATGCAATCGAGAAATATAATCTGTAATTTGGGGTTTGTGGCATAACAATTGTTATTGCAAATATTGGGCATAATTCATTTTATGCAATCGAGGAATATAATCTATAATTTGGGATTGGGGCGTAACAATTATTTTTGCAAATATTGGGAAAATTGGCAAATTGTATACGGGATTATTCAATGAAGTAAATTTGATAATTTTGGGGTGTAATTCATAATGAATCTTTGGGTATGATTTGGGAACATGAATCTATGGTGAATAGCGCATAATTATGAATTCTGACTTATGATGTTAACATGAAATTTTGTAAATTTAATTGGAATTAGCGAATATGGAATGTGATTGGGAAATTGGAATAATAGGTATAGCCTATTAACGAGATTATAAACATGAACATGCTTGCAAATTTATAATTGGCCTTTGCACCTAGAATAGACATGAATTGTAATTAAGTTGAATTTGGAAACATGACGTGAATTTGGGGTTTGGGTGAAAGACAATTGTTAATGAACGCCTATGACACGAGATTAGGCGCGTTTGTGGTGTAAGACTGCCCGGACCCGCCCGGCAAATCCAGCAACCACAAGCGGACGTCTAATGTGAGAGGTCAACGGCAAGAACTAGAGGCGTAACAGTTTATGACACGAGGTTAGGCACATTGTGGTATAAGTCTGCCCGGAACCACCCGGCAAATCCAGCAGCCACGAACGGACGTCTAATATGAGAGGTCATACATCGTTACGGTATAATAAATAAATTAAGAAATACTAACCATAATAAGACATGTGGGTGACATGGGTATGGTTAGAGGGTTAAGTGGGTGATATAAATGACATGTAAAACATGACTAAGGTAGACTTAACCGTAGTAAGACATGTGTAAGACACGGAAACTATAATAAAGAGGGTTAAGTGGGACACGGGTGACATGTGAAACAAAAATTTAGATATGCTTAACCAAATGGGACCCGTAACGGTATCATAAATTAATTGAAGTGGGTAAAGTTTAAGTAACGGGTTAAGTAAATGGAAGGGTTAAGTCAAATCTAAAATTAATGACTAGAAATGGGGAATGATAAATAACTTATTATGAATAAACTTGAATAAGGCAAGAAAGGATAATAGGTGGAAATTAAAACTTATGGGACAAGATATGTTATAGGAAACGATAAGGAAGACGAGATAACACTTAACCAATTTGACATGATATATGGGTAAGTTAAGTCAACATGAACTGATAGATAACACTTAACCGATTTGACATGACGTGTGGGTTGAATTGAATACGTGCTTGGGGGTTAAGTCAACTTAACACATGGGAAAACTTAACCAATATAACAGTATCAAAGCAAGGAAAAGTGGGGAGTGATATGATTAAATAATAGATAAACTTATCCTAGGGATAACAAATGAATATGACTTAAGATGTAATACAAGACTCGAAGGGTGGGACGACTTATACCATGAAATAAGTTAATCTAAGCTGGGAATGTGGGAAAACACCAGTACACTATCATTTGATAAAGAGAACTTAAATCATGCTTGAATTCATTGGTAAACCTTAGTTAAAAGGAACTAAGTAACAAACCTTAGTTGAAGAGAACTAAGTAACAGAAGCTAAGTATCAAACCTTGGTTAAGAGAACCAAGTAATAAACCTTAGTTAAGAGAACTAAGTAAGTAACGAGAAAGAGAACTAAGTAGTAAACCTTAGTTAAGAGGGCTAAGTTTTAAATCTTAGTTAAGAAAACGAACGATTAAGAGAACTAAGTAGCGAACCTTAGTTAAGAGAACTAAGTAGTAAACCTTAGTGAAGAAAGCCAAGTAGAACACGAGGAGGAGCGAACGTCCATCTGATCATGAAGAAGGCTCCAACGAACTGGGTTACGAAGCACGAGGCTTCGAGGGGACATGAGGGTACTCTTGGTATCCCTCTGTGAGGTTGCAGATGATCCTCTTGGGCTCACAAAGGTTAAGGTCTGCGTTAGAAGAGCCAAGGGTATGCCTTGGTTGCAATATAAGCAACCTAAAGACTAGGATGGGTCAGCGTGAGGCGGCGATATCTTGTTTAGCCCTATGATAGCACGTTGTCGTCTACCTACCATCTTCAGTCAATCTAGTACGTAAAGCGGAAAGGCGGAGAACTCCAATAGACCATATACTTGCTATCTAGTTATCGGTGAGGTTTGGCCAATAGGTTTGTGGGGCATAAGGGGCCTGCTAATAGTTCTCATTCTTGATTTTCTTAGGTGCCTTTCATTAGTTGAGGGAGGGTTAAGTGGGACCATAGCCACACATAGATAAAAACAGACCTTAGCATCTGCATCGGCAGATAACTTAAAGCTCCCGACCGAGTTCCGTGTTTCTTGATTAGCCCTGCCACGAGACTCGGACTGCACATATAGAGGACATGTGCAACTAGACACCGATAACGATTCACAACACATACATGGGAAAGTCTAGGAACATTATCGCTCTGGGTAGTGTGTCCTAGAGAAGGCGGCATCGTTCGATAGGTAGCATAATCCCTATTTGTACCTAGGTCGCGTAAACCCTGAATCTGAGAAGTGTTCAATAGGTAGCATAAACCCCAGTGGTCCTGGGTAGCGTAAAACCTGGTTGAATCTAGGAAGCGCTCGATAGTAAACCTTAGATTAGATCTAGATGATACACGAAATCTAGCTAGATCGAGAGTGGCAGTCCGAACGATTTCGAGAATGGTGGCACTACACTAAAGTAGTATAGCTTTACATGATGAAGCCCGTACGACATACGGCAAGGGACTGTATATATACATGGAAAGGATTTGACGAGTTGGGGGTATCTACATATACGTTGTATTAGGTTAACCTACTAGTGGGACATGAGTATAGCTTAAAGATCTAACATTGTTAATAACCTAATAACCAAGAAAATGTAACTGAATGGTATATATAGGATTATACAGAAGTTTATTCTAAGTCCACTCACACAGAACTTATGTTCTGACTCCCTACTCATTACATACTTTCAGGTTAGTTCATGACAGAGATGGTATAGCTTTGGATACTGGTTTAGCAGTATTGTTAATAAGGTAAAGCAATATTTGATTATTATACTTTATTTCCTTCCGTTGTGAGATGCTTTACGAGTTCTGACATGTTTCTTTATCTCTGTCTTTTTCCGCAGGATACTAGAGCACCCAACTCGGGTTTCGATAGATTGGATTTTTGAAAAAAATCGGTTTGACGGAATCCGGGTTGTCACATCTAGTATCAGAGCTTCGGTTTAGTGATCTTAGGGAGATAATGAGTGAACATATTTGTATTTTCTAAAATATAAATATGTTATATATATAAACCTAAATCCATATAGTAGCCCACTAGACATAAAATTAGTTGGGATATCTAGTTTGTACACTCAAGGAGTGAACATAGGAATTTGGAAACCATTAGGTGGTTGGGAAAGTGAACAATATGACTTGAAGCTAGAGAAAGAAAAATATCCCATAGGATGGAAACTGAAATACTAGTATTTCAGAGTAGTGGGTTTAGAAGTGTAACCTTAGAAACTAGAAAAGGTTGAAAAATGAAAAATGGATTAGGAATATATACAGTCAAGAGAATTGAATTCGCGAAAATGCCTAGGAAAAGCCTAGTGAGTTGAAGACCTGCTTTGAGTCTAACCCAATAATAAACTTTTAAGAACTTGAATCTATAAAAGAGTTTGTGGTGTTTTTCATCTTAAAAGTATTTTTGATGTTTGAGAAATTATTTAGTGCATTTTGGGTTTTTAGAGTAAAGTGGGGTATATTTTGTAAAACATGATTTCTTGTTTTAAAAGAATTCTCTCATTAAAAAGGTGCATAATATAGAGCATATATAGATCGCTAGTTTTCATATTATAGTATATGAAAGGATTAAAAAGAAAGTGTTGCATTTTGTAAAAGAAATTCTATTCTGTTAACAATAAAATCTGATTATTGTTTTAAAAAGAAATTTTTGTTGGGTGAACAAAATAAGCGGTAGAGTGTAGGAATAGGATAGATGTCTGCACCTTATAGCGTGTAGTTAAATTAACAATTATAAATAGGAACAATGTAACCTCGATAGTTGTCCTTGTCTACTCCAGTTTCGTGATTTGAAGAATAAAAGTTTTACCACTTTTAGTTTTTGGAAGAAGAATGTAATAAAAAGAAAGAAGGCCATACCATGTTTTAAAAATGGATTAGTCAAGGATTAAGGCCTAGAAAGAACGAGATAAAGTTATAGCTATTAGAACCAACTGGAGATTGGCTGAGTTGAGTAATTCTCTAAGTGTCAACCTGATGTTGATTTTGGTCTTCGGGGTTGATACTTAAGGAATTATTTTCTTGC
Organism: Allium sativum; assembly: GCA_030737875.1. Classification (NCBI taxonomy): domain Eukaryota; kingdom Viridiplantae; phylum Streptophyta; class Magnoliopsida; order Asparagales; family Amaryllidaceae; genus Allium; species Allium sativum. The sequence continues at coordinate 490,044,818 of CM060916.1, forward strand.
CAATTTACAGTCAGGGATTAGATAATATTGAACTAATGGAAAATTTCCCATAGAATGCATAAGCATTGAGAAACCTAGGTTTGTTGCTTTAGAAAAAGAAAAAGGATTGTTGCTTGAAAGAGAAGTATAGGCTAGTAATACACAGCATGGACTAGTGGTGACTACTAGGTAGTGAAGGGCAAGCAAGTGTATAGATCCTGTTGAGTGGACTCGTGACATAAGTCCTAAGATTCTTGGCCCATAGTAGTAGCTGTGTAGGATGTTGTTTGAGTTGATAACGAAAAGGCTTATTTGAAAATAATAAACTTAATTAATTTAATTAAGTCAAATAAGCTAAGAAAGAAACTAGCCTAACTAAAAAGAAAACAACAGAACAATCAAGCAGCAAAACGAGATGGGAAAAGAAAATGGAAATCTTAAGAAAAAGATGAATAAATATGAAATTTTTCCAAGATAACTTGAAAAAGAGAAGAAATTTTCTTATGTGATTATGCTTGGATAGGAAAATTGGAAATCTTCATAGAATAGTCATATAAAAATCCAAGTACGATTAGAAAAAGAAAAACGAAGGATGTGAATTTTTCCGTTTTATACCTTTTCGTAGCATAAGAAATCGAATTTGGAAAATTAGATTTTTCTAAATTTTGAATTTAATGATGGATGGTAGGGTTTTGGATGCGACAATTGGGTGAACTATGCTCTTATTCTATAAGAGTATGAGAAAACTTGGATGAAAAATATTTTGATTTTTCAAGAATATTGCATTCATATAGAACTGCAAGTATATTTAGGATGTGAGCATCATGTTTTGAAAGAGTTTTTAAAGTTTGCATACATATAGGTGGATCCAAATTAGGCATACATGATTTGCTATGATGTAATTCACTTTGCACAATGTTGCAACAATTGGATGAACACTAATTGGATGTTGCGAGGGATATTCTATTTTGCTCTTCTCGAATTTTGGGGACGAAATTCCTTAAGGGTGGGAGAATGTAACACCCCGCATTTTTAATATAACTAAAAATGTATACATATGCATAGATAGGTTAATAATGGTGATGTACAATGAAAATTAATTAATACATGAAAGAGAAGGAAAGATTAATTCAATGACAGTGTATGTAACAGAGAAGATAATAAAATAAGGAAACTTAATTTAAATATCAGGAATTAAGTAAAACCGACATCACCATTGCGTTCGTCTCAAGATTTTGCTTGGAATAGAGTCAAATTTTTCGAAAATCGGACTCCGTATGTAAGAGTTATGGCATGCGGAAGATTCAACAAAAATTCAGAATTTACATAGGAAAATACCCAGGCAGGTCGACATGGGGGTCGACCTACCCAGAGAGGTCGACCTTGGGGTCGACCTCCCCCTGATTTTTCCAGATCTGGGCATTGACGATTTTTGATGTGCTGGACGAACCGAATGGCTTCTAGGGCGATCTAATGGCTCTAACACACTCTCTACACCTATAAAATAGTGCCTAGACCTAACCTAATTCATAAACAATTCCTTCTGACGCGTCGATGCCGCTAAACAACAACCAAACATGGCCGTCACCCCAAAACCCTAAACTAAATTGCAAGTTCTTCACCAACTTTGGAGTTTAATCAAATCAAGAAGCAAAATTCTTCATCAACGATTCAAGCTCTTCACCAACAATCAAATAAGAAGATTAAATCAGCGTTCTACATCAACAAATCGTTTACTTTCCCCAATCCATTCAAGGTGAGTGGAATTATAATAAATTTGTTGTATAATAGTATTATTATCGTTCATCATTCCCCAGTTATTAATTTAATTCAAGATTCATGTTATAATAGTAGTTCCTTTTATCCTCCTTCCCCTTTTTATTTTTGGATCTAGGTTATCTTGAACATTATTATGCATACGTGCGGTTGAAATATGGAAATGTTGGGCATAATCTATTTTATGCAATCGAGAAATATAATCTATAATTTGGGTTTTGTGGCATAATAATTGTTGTTGCAAATATTGGGCATAATTTATTTTATGCAATCGAGGAATATAATCTGTAATTTGGGATTGCGGCGTAACAATTATTGTTGCAAATATTGGGAAAATTGACAAATTGTATATGGGGATTATTCAATGAAGCAAAGTTTCAATTGATAATTTTGGGGCGTAATTCATAATGAATCTTTGGGTATGATTTGGGAATATGAATCTATGGTGAATAGCGCATAATTATGAATTCTGACTTATGATGTTAACATGAAATTGTGTAAATTTAATTGGAATTAGTGAATATGGAATGTGATTGGGAAATTGGAATAATAGGTATAGCCTATTAACGGGATTATGAACATGAACATGCTTGCAAACTTATAGTTGGCCTATGACACCTAGAATAGACATGAATTGTAATTAAGTTGAATTTGGAACACATGACATGAATTTGGGGTTTGGGTGAAAGTTGATTGTTAATGAACGCCTATGACACGAGGTTAGGCGCGTTTGTGGTGTAAGACTGCCCGGAATCGCCCGGCAAATCCAGCAACCACAAGCGGATGTCTAATGTGAGAGGTCAATGGCAAGAACTAGAGGCGTAACGGTTTATGACACAAGGTTAGGCGCGTTGTGGTATAAGTCTGCCCGGAACTGCCCGGCAAATACAGCAGCCATGAACGGACGTAGAGGTAATACATCATTATGGCATAATAAATAAATTAAGAAATACTAACCATAATAAGACATGTGGGTGACATGGGTATGGTTAGAGGGTTAAGTGGGTGATATAAATGACATGTAAAACATGACTAAGGTAGACTTAACCGTAGTAAGACATGTGTAAGACACGGAAACTATAATAAAGAGGGTTAAGTGTGACACGGGTGACATGTGAAACAAAAATTTAGATATGCTTAACCAAATAGGACTCGTAACGGTATCATAAATTTATTGAAGTGGGTAAAGTTTAAGTAACGGTTTAAGTAAATGGAAAGGTTAAGTCAAATCTTAAATTAATGACTAGAAATGGGGAATGATAAATAACCTATTATGAATAAACTTGAATAAGGCAAGAAAGGATAATAGGTGGAAATTATAACTTATGGGACATGATAAGTTATAGGAAATGATAAGGAAGATGAGATAACACTTAGTTAAAAGGAACTAAGTAACAAACCTTAGTTGAAGAGAACTAAGTAACAGAAACTAAGTATCAAACCTTGGTCAAGAGAACCAAGTAATAAACCTTAGTTAAGAAAACTAAGTAACGAGAAAGAGAACTAAGTAGTAAACCTTAGTTAAGAGGACTAAGTTGTAAACCTTAGTTAAGAAAACGAATGATTAAGAGAACTAAGTAGTGTTAAGAGAACTAAGTTGTAAACCTTAGTCAAGAAAGCCAAGTAGAACACTAGGAGGAGCAAACGTCCATCTGATCATGAAGAAGGCTTCAACGAACTCGGTTACGAAGCACGCGACTTCGAGGGGATGTGAGGGTACTCTTGGTATCCCTCTGTGAGGTTGCAGATGATCCTCCTGGGCTCACAGAGGTTAAGGTCTGCGTCAGAAGAACCAAGGGTATGCCTTGGTTGCAATATAAGCAACCTAAAGACTAGGATGGGTTAGCATGAGGCGGCAATATCTTGTTTAGCCCTGTGATAGCACGTCGTCGTCCACCTACCATCTTGAGTCAATCGAGTACGTAAAGCGGAAAGGTGGAGAACTTCAACAGACAATATACTTGATATCTAGTTAAGGGTTAGGTTTGGCCAATAGGTTTGTGGGGCGTAGGGGTCCTGCTAATAGTTCTCATTTTTGATTTTCTTGGGTGCCTTTCATTAGTTGAGGGAGGGGTCAAGTGGGACCATAGCGATACACAGATAAAACAGACCTTCGCATCTGCATCGGCAGATAACTTAAAGCTCCCGACCGAGTTCCGTGTTTCTTGATTAGCCCTACCACGGGACTCGGGCTGTACATATAGAGGACATGCGCAACTAGACACCGATAACGATTCACAACACGTACGTGGGGAAAGTTTAGGAACATTATCGCTCTGGGTAGTGTGTCCTAGACTAGGGGGAATCGTTCGATAGGTAGCATAATCCCTACCTAGGTCGCGTAAACCCTGAATCCGAGAAGCGTTCAGTAGGTAGCATAAACCCCAGTGGTCCTGGGTAGCGTAAACCCTGGTTGAATCAAGGAAGTGCTCGATAGTAAACCTTAGATTAGATCTAGATGAAACACGAAATCTAGCAAGATTGAGAGTGGCAGTCCAAACGATTTCGAGAATGGTGGCACTACACTAAAGTAGTATAGATTTACATGATGAAGCCCGTACGACATACGGCAAGGGACTGTATATATACATGGAAAGGATTTGACGAGTTGGGGGTATCTACATATACGTTGTGTTAGGTTAACCTACTAGTGGGACATGAGTATAGCTTAAAAAGCTAGCATTGTTAACAATCTAATAACTAAGAAAATGTAACTGAATGGAATATGTAGGATTATACAGAAGTTTATTCTAAGTCCACTCACACAGAACTTATGTTCTGACCCCCCCCCCTCATTACATACTTCCAGGTTAGGTTCATGACAGAGATGGTATAGCTTTGGATACTGGTTTAGCAGTATTGTTAATAAGGTAAAGCAATATTTGAATATTATACTTTATTTCCTTCCACTGTGAGATGCTTTACGAGTTCTGACATGTTTCTTTATCTCTATCTTTTTCCGCTGGATACCAAAGCACCCAACTCGGATTTCGATAGATTGGATTTTTGAAAAAAAAATCGGTCTGACGGAATCCGGGTTGTCACATTATGCATTATTTATAAGTGATGATTCATGTATTATATCACCTTCTTTTGCATACCACAAAACTCATTAATCCATCCAATATTAAATACATGCCTTATACTTCTATAGTTCACGCTTCATGTATTAGACAAGTGCTGACCCATAGCGTTGTCCTCGTAAGCATGTTGTTGGGTGGAACATTAGACCGACCCGTCTCCATATATATTAAAATATACCGGTCTGCTGCATTTTGTCTTCACATGGAGCCACTGTATTGTCTTGAAATCGATTCGTATACAATAGTCTGGAGCTGGCAGTCCCATGCCTTATGATTGCTTCCAAACTTAAACACATTGTTGTATGCCATACTTTCCGCATGTATACGGTGTACGTGCCATGTTTCACGTACAAATGAGTCAAGCAATTAATTCATTTCCATGCAAGTTGCATGACCGACCTATGCCTGGCAAATATGCTGACCAAATTAGTGTCGACCAATTGGTGTCGACCCACTTAGTGCCGACCCGGTGTTTTTAATAAGGTTAACATATAATATAACCAAATATAGCTTTACCGTAGTAATAATACTTCCTAATTATTATCCAAAGCTATCATATCTCTTCCATAAACCTAACGTGCGAGTGTGGTATGAGGATGGGGTCAGAACACAAGTTTTGGTGATTGGAACTTACCATTATTTTCAAAACAATCCTTGTTATTTACTTCATAGCCTCAAAATACTCCCGCCTTCCCTAGGTATTAATCCTTTCCTACTCGATGATTAAAAAAACATGGTTTGGCTTTCCCAATTCATTTTCTTTCAAAAATTTAAAGTGTTAAAAATTTATTTTTCCCTAAAACTTTCCTTTGCTAAACCATAAAAAAAATGTCATCCCAAAAAAATGCTAATCATTTTTTTTTCAAATTACAAAAACTGGAGTAGACTAGGACAACTACTTCATTATAAGTTTCATGACCGTTCATGTTTATAATGTCAGTTCAATTACTTACAACTAGGTGCAAACATCTACTCTATTCTTGCAACTTATTTTGTCCTCCCCCTTCCCCTCCAACAAAATTTTATGTCAAAACAATTATCAAAAATCGTTTTCAAAGAATAGAGAACTTCAAAATTTTCTTTTACTGAAAATTTTAGTTTTTAACAAAAATGCAACTTTTTTCGAGTTTTCACAAGAAATCACTATTTCCAAATTATACCCCATTTTATTTCAAAACGCAATATGTATTTTTTCAAATATCTTACTTACATATTTGTTTTTCAAACATCAAAAATACCTCTTTTTGTTTCAAAAATTGTTTCTACATAATTTAACTAGTACATACTTCAGAATTGTAACTTTTACCGCCAAAACTTAAAAAAACCATAAATTACACCCAAAAACTTTTAAAATTTCAAGTTCTTAAAAGTTAACAATGGGGTTAGACTCAAAGTGGGTTTCCAACTTACCTAGACTCTCCAAGATATTCCCACAAAGTAATTCGTCTCAAATATGTATATTCGTAATCCATTTTCCTTTTTACTCTTTTCCGTTTTATAAGGCTCTACTGCTAAACCCACTAATCTGAAATACTAACATTTCAAACACTAACATATGGAATATATCTTTCTTCGTTACGGAGAATATTTTACACTTTTCACCCAAACCAGCCAAGGGTCTCAAATTTCCATAATCGTTCCTTTAGTGCACATAACTGACTTCCCACCTTTATCCATATTTTTCTCTTCTTATCTAGTGGGTTCCCTTCATGGATCTAGGTGTATATATATAATATATTTATATTTTGAAAAATAAAAATACGTTCACTTGTTATCTATACAGTAATCCTAAACCTAAGCTCTGATACCAAATGTAACAATCCAAATTCCGACAGACAAGATTTATTTCAAAAATCCCAATCTATTGAAGCTCGAGTTGGCTCGTCTGGTATCCTGCAGAAAAGAAGAGATACAAAATATATCATAACTCAGAAAATATCTCATAGTGGAATGGATAAAATGTAATATAACCAAATATAGCCTTACCGTAGTAATAATACTACCTAATCAGTATCCAAAGCTATTATATCTCTTCTATAAACCTAACCTGCTGGTGTGTTATGAGGAGGGGGTCAGAACACAAGTTCTAGTGACTGGACTAAATTACACAATCTGAAATAACCCTACATATACCATTCAGTCATGTTACTTATTTATTAGGTTGCTTGGGTTAATAGCACTCAAGCCTTTACACTCACATCGTACCCATCCACCTCCCAATAGATTAATCTAATATAACATATATATAGCTTCCCCTAATATCAAGGTACCTCCCATAGTACCCTCTCGCATGGTCTATGTCATCATGCCACGGAAGCATATGCAACTCTCATACTACGCCAGAGCGATGTACGAATTTCCATGTCCAAACTTCTCGGCCAAGCTCGGTCTTAACACAAAGTAATGCCCTAACGTCTAAGTTACATCACCCGGAGCAGTCATGCATGTATCCATACCCTCACACGTATGTTCTGTCTACTGTAACCCGGGTCCCGTAATAGGGCTGCATCCAATGCACGAAACTCGGTTGGGAGCCTTTCCATACCTTTATAGGCCAACCTTTAAGGGCCTACAATACATATATCCTGTATGGTCTGCTTTTTCACGGTGGCTATGGCCCCATCCTGGCCCCTTCCTCAACTAGTGAAAGATTACATCGAGAGCTAAGTGAGTTCCCCTTACAACCAATCTAGCATCCAATTTCGCGTGTCCCTCAACCATGCCTTGATAGTGAAAGTACAATGGTATCTTGGTTTAGATTTAGCATTCCGTATCACACTTATTGCTGATGACAGGCATCCGACAATTACTATCCTTAATTTAGTCCTGACCAACCTCCCTCCACGAGTGAGGAAAACCGCATAATCACCCCAATATCATACCGCTATAGCCTTCTAACTGCCAAGCTACTGTTGCAGTTAAGGTATACCCCCTGGGTGGTATCGCACAGACCCTATCTCTGCGAGTACATCTAAGCATATACCGCACAGAGGACCATCACGGAGTAACCTACCATGTCCCTCGGAATCCGCGTGCTCCCCCCATCCCACCAAGAAATCAGGTCGTAAGTTGAACCGACTAATCAAGTGGATGTGCTCCTCCCATGTCTATAGACACCCCGATGATCTACCTCGTTGGGTTCTTCATCTTTAGACTTGCGGACTGGTCCAAGCGCATCACGCTAATGTGTTATAGACCCTATGTCTAAACGTTTAATTACATGCTTGCTCTACCTTATATGATTTCCAATTAACTTGGTTATTTCCAATTATACTAACTTCTTATTCAAGTTACCAAGTTCTCACCAAGCCCCTTATATCTCTAAGGAATGGACCCCTCTTGCCTATTAATTTCAGTTATATTACTTAACCCACTTATGTTCATTAATAAGCCCATAACATGTTATTCCTTAGATTGTAATTCAAGGTCCGTAATCCACAATCTCTTTATATTATTACCATGTAGTTCATTGTCCGATTTCATAGTTACAATAACATGTTTTACTTAATATATAATTAAGTATATTTTATCTCAATCCATACGTTTTTTGTTAACATGTCACTTATTATATATGATTGAATATAACTTATTTCATTCCATAAGTTTACTTCATTCTTTCTTATTTAATCATAATTTCATCTTACACTGTCACTACAACTTGTTATTGCTTACTTATTAACTTAATTCTCTTAATTAAGATTTATTAATAAGTTTCCTTTTCATTTATTATAACTTACGTTATAATTTGCACTAGTCCCTAGGACAAGCCTACCTATTATATAACATTTTGGTTAATGTAATTAATTATAATTCCCTGGTCATTCCAATTCTTATACTGTTGTAACATCCACATATTACAATTAATGTCATTTGCTTATTTCCCATTATACTCATATATTTATATATACGTTTAGGCAATGGACCTCTCATATTAAGATGACTACTTGTGGATGTTGGATGCCGGGCAGTTCCAGGCAGACTTCTTGTAGTGGCCCGAAAATCCGTACTAATTTGAGCTAACCAATATCCTACACATTCAACTCAAAGTGCATGAAAATTCAGATCATTAATAGAAATAAATTAGAGGATGAGATAGAAAAGATAGAACTAATAGAATAGAAGAAGAAGAAGAACACAACTGAACAGAATCAGAGTAAACACGAATTTCACAGCGGAACGAAATAAAATGTATTATATACATAACTTTGAATTACATAACTGTAATTTTATATACATACCATATCAGAGTATAACACATTATATATCACAGCGGAAAAATCTCTAAATAACTAATGGTGAAGTCTCCTGCTTCGAGCTCCTCCAATTGTATATGTAAAAGCCTGAAACACTTGACTGCCCGTACAAATTTGGGCACCCAAGAGTTTAGGGAAAACAAACAAAATAAACTCTGGGTCAGTCATGGGACTGGAGTCAGTAAATTCCAACCATACTGTTTAACTTCGAAAATCCTTTTGAAACTAAAAGGAAAATAGTAAGACCAGCCCACAGATAAACATGGATGGTTTTTACCTTACTATAACCCAAACCGTTATGATATCAAAATGCAGTGATATTATGATAATGTCTAATCATATAAATATCCAAGTAGCAGAACGCTTGCATCTCACGCTCCACATATATATAGTATAAAACCATAAACCGCAGGGCGCTTATTGGAGATTGGATTCCAACAGACAAGGTATGGGAGCACCTTCCGATCAGTGTACTCTAGAGGGTATACACTGGGGTTCAACAAGAACGTCTTGCAACCCGGCCACACATGGCCGACCACTCATTTAGCTTGAGTGTATCGAATATACTGCCACCTACGGTTGTTGGCCATCCAACCGTAATCCAAAGATACAGAATCAAAAAAGAAGAACAAATATGAATTTTCTCTAGATCGGTGATAATACACCCCACTTGGGGATGACCCAACTAACCATGCTGCCTAGCCTAACTTTTGTTACTCCCTGGTTGTGAGGCTAGAGGCTACGTCTATCTTCAGAACATCTGATCACCATTCACTTTGAATTCCACATCGTCAAACCCATCAATTCACTAATCGATTTCCAAAAATATCACAGGTATAAAAGCTAAGAGGAACGAATTCCTCCGCCACCAGACGTAATACCTTTAAAAGATCAATCACACGTGATTTGTTAGGTATACTCTGTCAGACACTCGTCTATACAAGTTGTCCTGGAACTGGATAAACAAAAGGCACCTATTCTGGAACAGGACGACCCTTGCACTTCACTCCGTCTTCAATTATCTTCAGCAGCATCTAATTCGCAGCGCTTATGCCTATACGGAGTGGTTTTTGGTTAGTATATCCAACCGGTCTCTCCGTATTGACAATGATGGTCCAAATACTTCGATAGTCGGTAATTTAACTATCGAAGTAAAAACAAACATCCATTCAAATGTACAACCAAACATCACACAAACACTGGCCCTTTTATTTAATACTAACTTTCTAGTTCCCCATATTTTTATAAACTCTTCTTTATTTCCCTTTATAACTAATGAAATATGCTGCTATATCCCCCCTTTATAACTAATGAAATACGCTGCGATATTCCCCTTTATAACTAATGCAATACACTGCTATATTTCCTTTATAACTAATGCAATACGCTGTCATATTTCCTTTATAAGTAAACTCCTTATTCTCAAGTTCATCACTACAAGTCGATTTCCTATTTGATTTTAATTTATGGGTTTCAACATCAAATATTTACCATTTTGTCCAATTCTAAATTATATAATATATAATTCCTAAAAATAATTCATTTTAAATAATATTCGACATCGTCGAATTTAAAACCCAAATCCTAATGGTTGCATTTAGTTCTAAACACATTTCAAATACCGAAATGATGTTATCGTTATCTTTTGAGATGATTCTCCCATTTCCCCTTCCTAAATGTATTCTTATAAATTATTTAATAATAATTATTCACTTAATCTCTAAATATCATTCATGGATCAAATTACTTGTTTTAATGTAATTAAAACAAGATATCGTATTCTAGCTTAATCGAGATTAAACTCTATTATTTTAAAAATAATAAATAATAGATATCCTTTTTAAAACTTGGGTTCTTATCCACTATATTTTATGATATTTCCATATCGGTTATTCTAGGGACAGTGTGATTATACATCCCCAACAAACAACAACCAATGACAGATTATTTATCACATCATATAGTGCAATATATGAAAAACAACGATATAATTATTTCAACCAATTTATCAGCAATTTATCCAAACAACCATCACACATCATTTAACCACTATTTACCAATATTAATTAACGATTATAATATTATAAAAACGATCATAGTTAGTGAATTCACTCACCTTTTCGCGTTAACCGTTAAATAACGATTTTCTTTGGTACACCGGATCAGACGTTATAACGAGCTTTCAATGGTTTCGAACCAGTTCCAATCACTCGGTTGCCTTCCTCCCTTCAGGGCTTCACATCCACGCTCAGTCCATCACAACATTTCATTTTTATTTTATTTGCCTATATTATCATCTCCTTTATCATGCTCTGTACCGCTTCATGCCGCCACCGAAACACAAACACCAGCCTCGGTTCCCGTCCATCACCAACACTCGCGCTCCGACGTCCTCCAAACTTGCTGCCTCACTTCAAGTCTTTCCGGAAAACAGTTTTCACGCCTGCTACATGAGCCTCTTCCTATTTGAAAGGATTGCCACCTGCTACCCCTCTCTAGAATGCATGTTGACCTCCTCCTAGCTAAATGAGCATCGTGAACTCAAAAACATTACAATATTGCTTTGCTTCCATGCAAATGTGATGTCCTTCAAATACTTCTTCACGTTAAAACTCTAAACTCTCTCCTTCAATATAAACATCATGCTCCACGTTTTCCATGTCCGCACATCTTACTGCTTCCACAATAGAGAACGCCTGTACACCTTATGATCAACTCCTCCACCATAAATCTTACATCTGTTACCTCAACCGTCCCCTAAGTCTTCGACCACGTGTTTCCATTCTTTTCCACTCCAGGAGACATTTATTTCATGCGACATGTTCTTCTCGAAATGGATCTTCCCTTACAGCATGTTTCTCCTTCTCCACCGCACGAGATAACCAATCAATCCCACTACAAACCTTGCCATCAAGAGTTTGAGCCTGCTGTCCTCATTTGACTTGCGTCGCCAAGCCTCTAAAATATATCTCCCACTGTCTTACAATTCCTTTTTTTCCTGAAAGCTTCTTTTGTTTTAATTTATATTATTCACCATTGAAAACTTTAGTTCTTTTTGCTGAACCCAAACGAAACGGAGGGACTGCGTTTATATAAACTGTTGATACTTCACAGCCAGGTTCCGTACATTATAGGTTAGGGAATGAAAATAGCTAAGGCCATCACTGATATGAAAACACATAGCTGTGGTGTAGAACTGTTGTATAATGTAGAGTAGGTTCTGTATTACTTTTCCATTAAGTTATAGGAGATGTTCATAGTTAGTTTTTAGGGTAGGTAGGTTCTATAATTTCCTACGTAGAAGGACAGGTTTTCATTGATTGAAAGAGTATGGTCATCACGAATGCACGATGGTCATTAGGATTACTAAGAGGGTAGGGGTATGGTCTGCATGTGATTTCATTAAATGGGGTATGTTTTTAACATAGAATGGGGAACATAGGCTTGCTGTAGTGGTACGTGTGTTTCTTTGGCTAAAAGGGTTGCGTATGAAGACTTTAATTTAGACTTGTCTTTGATTTTGAAGTTTCACAGCATGGTATTTTCAGTTTTAGGGGGTACGTAGGTCATGGTCCGCGCGTTTATACGTATTTTCGAAGTTGGCATTTTTTTTAGTGGTTGGTAGCCTTGCTTGGTCCGCATCTCCATTCATTATACGGACTGGACAGAGGTAACAATACGATCGTGACGAGCGATGCCCCACGATCCCAAAAATATAATAATATCGGTAGGTTAACTCATATTTTGAAACCCCAAAATACTGATATAGGGTGCAAAATACTTCAAATAAAAAGTTGCGTATTTAATTAATTAATAATTACAATAAAATTCTAAAAATTAAATTATCACTATGTCATAAAAGAACCTTGTTCAAATTTGCAACCGTTATCTAGTTATATCAAATAAACTGTTAAGGTCGATAAACGATTCTATAGCGACTATTTGAATATTTGATCTGGACATAACACACAATCTATAACACGAAATCTTGGTTTTTCACTTCCATTAGAAAGATATAGTTCAACAGATTCCAACTTTTCTTGTTTCGAAGAGATCCGATTTAAAATGGGTTCTGTACACTCAGTTGAAGTTCAGAACGTTAAATTACGAACTGCCGCGATATTACTGGCTTAATTATATTTAATATATATTTTTATACGTTCAACTTCGTTAAATTAATATATAAATCCACGAATTCAATATTTAAACTGAGTAAATATTCAAATTCAAACTGATAAATATGCGTGACATTACATTCCTTCCCCCTTAAAATAATTTCGTCCTCGAAATTGCTAAGATGGGGAAAATGCTACAATCTCTATTGTAAACAGGTTAAAAATCTTTTTTGGTTTACTTCATAATTTCAGTTTCAACTGAACTGATTAATTCCAATTAAATATTAATTCCTTCTTATTTCGAATATTTTCAAAATTCTGAAAATTTCCTAACAGCTCAAATTTTTGGAGAATTTTGCCAGCATCTCCTCTGCACGGCTTATTCGGTACTACAACAACTTGCCACTCTGGGCCTTCTCCAATCCAAAAGAAAATCAAACAGCCAAGCGGCTTGCCCAAACCGACTCATAAAAATCCCATACTCGTATATAAACGTGTACCTTCTCTGTTGGGCATTCAATTCTATCTTTGCCATCTGCTATCAAACCCACATATATCCAAACATTTCCAACTGTTGATCCCCAAACAATTTATCCTTAATTCCAATCCTTCGCTTATATTTGAGCCAAAATCCATTTCAACTCCGGCTCCATTTCACTTTTACCATTTTAATCTATTTAACTTCATAAGTAAATTTAAATTTCAGAATTCAAATTCCTGGGTTTATATCAAAATAGTTTGAAATCATATATATTTATATATAATAATGGAAATTCAAAACATTTGAATTTTTGAACACTTGCTCCTCAAAATAATCCAAAACAAAATCTTTGGTAGTAATTTGTCACTTAACAACTCGAAAATGAACACCGATAATGCCGCGGTTCACCATAGGAATTATTTTCCAGGTATCACAGTGAGTTCAATACAATATCACTTTTCAAAATTTATTTCGAAATACTTTTATTTTGAAGTTACTTCAAAATATCTTTCAAAATGCTTGGAAAGCAATTTCAAATCTCCCAGGATTTTAGAATTCCCGTATATTTAATCCAAATTCATTTACAAACATTTTTCATGTTTTAGAATTTTAATTCCAATTCTGGTTTAAATTTCAGAGTTAATTCATCTGATTTTGCATATTATGCTTATATAATATTTTGATTGGTTATTTATATAACCAACTCAATTATAGATCTTATTTGATCATAATAATGATCAATACTATTATGTTCTCAAGATATTTGGTCCTTTTTATATCAAAATATAATTTGGGTAAAATTATTTCATTTACCCTCCTTTTCAAAACATATTGTGTCGAATTACTCTGTTCAAGAGTTTAGAAACACCTATCGACGCAGTTTGCATTACTGTTTCGACCAGAATTCATAAACCACTCGACTGACCAGTCAACACAATATAAATCAGTTTTTATATTGATTTATAAATACGCGCGCATATATATACACTCAACTTAATCCAGAGTATTACTAACTCCATCTTTATTGAGTTACACCACAGAGCCAAGGTAAATACTCAACCTTCAGCTCTGATACCAACTGTAGTGGCCCAAAAATCCGTACCAATTTGAGCTGACCAATATCCTACACATTCAACTCAAAGTGCACGAAAATTCAGATCATTAATAGAAAGAAATTAGAGGATGAGATAGAAAAGATAGAACTAATAGAATAGAAGAAGAAGAAGAAGAACACAACTGAGCAGAATCAGAGTAAACACGAATCTCATAGCGGAACGAAATAAAATGTATTATATACATAATTTTGAATTACATAACTGTAATTTTATATACAAACCATATCAGAGTATAACACATGATATATCACAGCGGCAAAATCTCCAAATAACTAATGGTGAAGTCTCCTGCTTCGAGTTCCTCCAATTGTGTCTATAAAAGCCTGAAACACTTGACTGCCCATACAAATTTGGGCACCCAAGAGTCTAGGGAAAACAAACAAAATAAACTCTGGGTCAGTCATGGGACTGGTGTAAGTATATTCCAACCATACTGTTTAACTTTGAAAATCCTTTTGAAACAAAAAGGAAAATAGTAAGACCAGCCCACACATAAACATGGATGGTTTTTACTTACTATAACCCAAACCATTTTGATATCAAAATGCAGTGATATTATGATAATGTCTAATCATATAAATATCCAAGTAGCAGAACGCTTGCATCTCACGCTCCACATATATATAGTATAAAATAATAAACTGTAGGGCGCTTATTGGAGATTGGATTCCAACAGACAAGGTATGGGAGCACCTTCCGATCAGTGTACTCTAGAGGGTATACACTGGGGTTCAACAAGAACGTCTTGCAACCCGACCACACATGGCCGACCACTCATTTAGCTTGAGTGTATCGAATATATTGCCACCCACGGTTGTTGGCCATCCAACCCTAATCCGAAGATACAGAATCAAAAAAGAAGAACATAGGCTTGGGAGTCAGCGGAATTCGAACTTACGCCACTCACTTGGGAGTCACATGTCTTTACCAACTGAGCTACATAGGCTTTTATTAACAAGAGTGAAAAAATTGGTGGTCATTGTTCTTTTCTTATACCTTCTTTTCATGTTTGTTGTAACATTTCATTTAAAGATATCTTTTCATCTTAAATCTGTTTTCTGCAATCCATAGGTCTAAATTGATCGGAAAATCGCCACGGATGCAATGATGTTAATTCCATGATCAAATTATCAAATCTTTCCAAATTTTATTTTATTATTTAATTATAAATGCGGGGTGTTACATTGAGAATGGTAAGGCCTCATGTCGTCTCTTCCGTGACTCTCACGTCGATCGTGTTCGGTATTGGAGCTATAACGCGGAATGCTTGCACGACCGTCCCTGTGATCATATCTATGATGAATTAGGCCATCTGCAAATCAATAGAAATCGATATTAGAGACAAGAAGTAATGTTACACATGAAAGTGGTGACGTGAAGTGTTAGTGTGTTGTGTATCCTAAGTGATTCCCCCGACAGACCGAAGCCTGAGGCCCGGAGTAAGGCCTGTCTGTGTAGATCCCCGGCTTTTACTGTAATAACTTGCTGTTCAGAGGTAGGCAAGAAAGTAACTGTGCCAATGTCTTTGGAAGTATAAATCTTGTCAAGCAAAGGGAGCTTAGCCAAGTCCTTGGATATGGGATTATCTAGATGGGAGCTGCCGACAGGTGACCTAATTGGAGATGGTGCCTTAGGAGAAGGTTATCTTTCAGTAATAGAGTCATCCATTAGATCAGAATCCCGAGGTTCCACCCTAACTGGCCTATTTAGAAGTTCATCGTCTTGGATTTACATCAGAGAGGGACTCTTTAGAAAGGTGCCTGAATCTTGTACGGGAGTCATCTCTTTATCTCCTGACTGCGGTACTTCTCTGGAACCCGAAAGTTCTTAGGCTTTAGATTTGTCCCCCTTCTCAACTGAAGTTATAACCTCCCTCTCGGCTGCAGGCACACTGCTAGCTTCCGCTGATACAAGGAGAAGCGGGGGAACTTGTGTATGAGCATGACCTTCGTAGCCCATGCTTCGGCTTCCATCCAGGAGATGATGTTGATGTAGAATCTTGTTAACAAGACATTTCCTAACATTCAGAAAATTCGGGTTTCATTCAGTAGACGACTCAAATGATCCAAGTATAGTTGGCCTTCCTCTTTCCTTGGATTCTTAACTGCAGATAAATATGAGAAGTTAGCACACTCAATACAACAATTGAAATGAAAGAATCAGAATTTGGAGCTTACTTGATTGAAGTCATCGTCTAGTACATCCAGTTTGATGTTTGACGAAGGACCACTTAGGCTTAACGTCGCCCAAATTTTTGTACCCTTCATTAAAGATTTTCCTTTTGGGCATCGATTCAAAGTAGAAAAAAGAAGGCATTTCATTCGAGCGATTTTTGAAGTGGCAGTAAAAGTTTACATCTTCAAAAGTGGGTTCCGTTCCCAGAATCTTCATGTATGTATATACACTGTGTATAGATAAGAATACGCAGTAGGTTGGAGTTGCATGAGGGCAATCCGCATTCGTCTTAGAAAATCGATGACGAATGGTGGAAACGGAGGAATAGATCCCACAAAGCACATCTATCGACAAATAGCCATATACCCCTCCAGAGGACTATGGAGTCTATTTGTATCGGTCTTAACTCTACTTCTTCCCAGGAAATCCTACGCTTCAGACATATACACCTAAGTCTGGTTTCATTGTTCGTTAAAGTTACAGAATCACCCGGTGCATTTGGAATGGTTGCACTCTCAACTCGTCGGAACTTGATTGTCTCCTACTCCTCGTTCCTCTTCTTCATCTACTGAAATTTCACCTCCATATGATTTTGCACTCTCATGAATTTCTATCTCAAAATACGAGCCAGTGTTGTCCCACTCCGGATCTGAGTTTGATGATATAGCCTCAAGATTGGGATTACTAGATGATCCTAGAGCAATACTCTTTTCGGATATCATGCTGAGCATCTTCCAGACATGTTAGTTGCACTATCCAAGAGATATAAAGGATTGTCCCCCTGTGTATGTGTGAGAGCTAATATGTGTCAGTGCGAGCAGTGCTAAAATGAGAAGACATAAAGTAAGCAGAAAAAGCAAGCAGTTAATCAGTATGCATTGAACGTTCTTATGTTCGTTAAGTCCTGAAAGTTCAATTCTGAAGGCTCTATCCTAACTGTCCACATATTTGTAAGTCGTAATTAGTCCTTGTCAGGCCATGTGCAAACATATTATACGAATTTGTGTTGTCAAAGTCCTCAAATTAGCCAAGTTCATTATGTGTAGAAGTTGACAAGTCTTGGAGCATACATAGGAGGGATCGGGTTGAAATTTCATGGACAAATGAAGTGGGTCGGGTGCTATAACCGGATTGGGGCAAACAAACTTGACCCGACCCGGCCTCAGTGATGCTGCTACTTCAACTCCAACCATACTTCCCTAACTCCACTCGCTCCCTCAATCAACCAACAATAGATCCCTCTATTTTACCACTTCCTATATTTCTCTTTTCCATCGTAAACTGTGACATTGCTTTCTCCTCTCTGAGATGAAAAGGCAAACCCCACTCCATCACACTCCTCAGCGCCAAGAACAGACAATCGGAACTGCCACTCAGAAGCAACGACGACTTCGCCAGTGGCAGCGATGGGATAGAAAGCCTTAGTACGGACGTGACGGCAAACAACAATGGAGTTCAATGCAAAAATCAAACGAAATCTAATTGAGATTAGTGATTAAAGTATGAGACTATCGATTTTCACAACTCACCAATGGATTTAAGGATTCCGGATACTAGGGTTTTAGCAAAAGTAAAGTGGTTTAGCAATGATAAAAGTGAAGTGGATCAGGCCAAACAATACATTATATACTGGATGGTTGGACCATTCGTATTCCTTCGATTGGACTGCCCAACCCGATTTGAATTTTCCAAATATGCCACCGAAGAAATGAACCTCTAACGGATCAAGCACAATGATGGATCGAAGTGACCCTATCCGAACTAATGTGTAGCCCCTAATCCGTCGATTTAAGCAAGAATCCATGCAAGATAAAAATGGGGAGAGGTTAGAAGAAATTGTTATAGGTCATACGAGCATGTGAAGGAGGATCGACATGATAACATGAGCCAATCGAATAATTAGAGCCTTTTTGATTTAACTCAAGAAAGATCGGGGAAGTACCTGGAGATTAGTTTAAATCCTGATTAAAAGCTTTAATTTGTTGAGCATGACAGAGATGGTCCTGAATCAAACCTCATATTTATACGAAAAGTATAGGGACAAAGAGGCAAATCTTCACTAAGTATCACGACTTTACAGACAGATGCGGCTGTTGGCTATCACCGATTCAGGAATGGACGAATTAACGGTTTCGAAGCATGTGTCATCTCCAATAAAACATACTTTGAGGGGGGGAAATGTTGTCCTACTTTGTGACTAGGCCACACAAAGTCCAAACGATCACTTATGAGTCACGAAGTCGGATTGGATCGATGAAGGAGTCACAAGTCGAGGAGGGAAATCGAGTACCAATGGATGTTGAACAAGGTCGGATCGGATCGGAGGAGCGGTTGTCTGTTACCATCACGTGCACAAGAAGCTCAATTCTAGAATACAAGCACCAGTTCAGACCAATCACCCAATATCCGACCCCCGTAATGTATAAAGCAACATGGCCCCCACCGTAACCAAAGCGGATCGGGTCATATGAATATTGATCTGACCCCATACCTGCCATCTTGAAGCCGTTACACCAAGTCAATTCTAGACCAATTCTCACACCCCTAAAATCGGATCGGTAACTGCCTGACACCCATGAACCGGAGCACCATTTTCACCCTAGCTCCAAGACTTAATGGGAGGAGGCCACATCATATCCGACCCATTAGCTCTCCAGCCCTATAAATACCCACTTTAGTGACATTTTTAGGGATCTTTTAGCACTCTTGAGACTCAAGCTCTACAATTACCAATATCTCTCCTCTTTATCCAAATTATATTCTAGGTTATTGAATATAATTCTGAAAATTATGAGAGATTATTGATTGTATTTGTGAGATTGAGTGATTATCGACATTGTACTTGTAATCAGTTTATCAATCAACGAACTATAAAGTGGACGTAGGTTCGTTAACGCTGAACCACTATAAATCTTGTATGTCGACTGCTTCTTACTTGCTTTTAGATTATTGTTCTTTATTATTCTCCTTTATTATTCTCTACGATTTATATTCAATTGGGTGTTGGAGCCAATTTTTGGTCTAACAGATAGAATTTAAAATAGTGATTTTTTTAGCGAAGCTAAGCCGGTTTTTATAGTGGCCGCAACCACTTTCATTATAACACTTAATGAAAACGACTGGTTGAAGTATCCAATTCACTGTACAAGTAAGCAGAAGTGAAGCAAAATTAACTACAACTATTGGTGATATGCACAAAGTCAAGCAGTAAAGATGTCAGGTATGCCCAACATATTTTCAAACCTATAAGAAGTATTCCCAATACTTTGTATGATACCACTGATCAATTCATTCCATAACTCCACCATAGTTTTACTTTTCCCATTGAATATCATGTCTTTTCTATATTTCCATATAACACCAACAACTTTCTTTAAGACAAGTTGCATAAGTATTCCCCTGTCATCTTTTTTTTTTTTTGAAAAAGAGGTACTATATTTACAAATAAAGAGTACAAGGAAGGTTAGGGGAGCAAAATAAAATACAAATAACTATCCTTAAACAAATACAACATAAAAGGAGAAATACGCTTGCTCCCCTACCTATAACACCCAGTACAAGACAAATTGAAAGCTGCGAATAAAGTTAAAAAGTACAAGCCCACATGACTCCTCGTTCCTATCCATCTTCAACCTTTCTCCACACAAGTCAAGCTATTCTGGAAAAACTACGCAGAAATGCTATGTTGGCTCTCCAGATCTACAATCTCTACTGGCAAGAAGATAAGTCTCCTTTCCTTTTCACTTGATTTCTGTTTATTGTATGTGATTAGAATAGCTTCGATCTCCACATCTATGATTTTGTATAGTAGTTCCTGATTCAAGCTATTATTTTTAAACAACCAATTATTGCGTTCCCTCCATATGTGATTAATGGTTGTAGTAAAGTAAATTCTAGTTATGTTATTTTTTTGCTTAGTGAAAATTCTTCTATTTGATTTGAGATACCCACATGCTTGTTAGATTTAGGAATACCATATTTCTTTTTGATCTCTTTCCATACAAAATCAGAGAATTCACAATGAAAAAATAGATGTTCTTGACTCTCTAGGTGTTTATTACATAGATACATATGTCTGATATATTTTGATTCCACTTACGGATTTTATCAAGTGTCTGCAGTTTATTTATACAGGCCAAATAACTTGTTAATGCATACCTCGAAATAACTGGATACTTCCATAGGAGTTTAGCCCATTTATACTCTTGAGAATAGTTGCTAATAGATTGATAAGCATATTTGATTGTAAATGACCCTATTTCCCATTGATCCAAATCCAGCGATCAGAAATATCGTTTGGACTTATTGTAATCGATTCTATTTCTCTTTTAATATTTTTAGGAATATTTAGCTTGTCCGCTTCCATTTGCCATTTTAAATGATATCTTCAATATGAGAATAGAAGAATCCTCTATACTTCTACCATGCCAACCAGTCAATGAAAGCAAACTTTTACCATTAACCCACGGATCAAACCAAAGACGAGTTTCTTTGCCATTAACTATGCATCTTTTACTATTTGTTTTGAAGAGATCTCTATTTTTCAACACACTTTCTAAGTATATGAATCATTGTTATCAACCATTTGAGTCCAGAAATTTTTATTTTTATTACAACATCTATTGTGCATCCACTTAGCCCATAATGTATCTCTTTTAAGGAAAGACCAAATAAGTTTAAGTGCCATCACAGTTTGCATACCCCTTATATCCTTCAAACCCATGCCTCCATTAGCTTTAGGTCTACACATTTGATCCCAAGAAACCTTATGGAATTTACCTTGCCAGATGAAATTGGCACACATGGATTCAATCTTGTTAATAACATTCATGGGAAGTTGACATGTTTGCACCCAAAATTGAATACAAGGATAAATACAAGATTTAACTAGCTCAGTTCTACCCATAGTAGATAGATATTTATTACTCCAGCCATTTATTTTACTCTTAATGCTATCAAGCAATATATAAGCATCAATAACCTTCATCTTCTTGTTTGTTAAGGGATGTCTAAGATATTTAACAAGTAATTTATCTTCTGTTAACTGTAAAAGCTGAGCAGCTATTGTCTTATGCTTGTTCCCTTTGCTGAAATAAATTTCTGATTTTTGCTTATTAACTGTTAAACCCATCTGAGACATATCTGATATAACCTTATGTATAGCATGCATGCTACTGACATCACTTCAAGAAAAGAGTAGCAAATCATCAGCGTAGATGAGATGAGTTATAATTGGTGAGACCTTTGAAATTGGAGTTAAATTAAACAATTGTAATTCCAGATTAGTAGAAACATACTCCATAGCTAAAGTGAATAAATAAAGGGACATAGGATCTCCCTACCTCAACTCCCTATTACTAGCTATAAAACAAATTGGCTTTCCATTGATTACAACTAGAAAAAGTAGGAGCAGATATGCAAGAGTAAACAAAAGTGATAAATTGAGGAGGAAAATCCATTTGTTTCATGACATAAATAATAAATTCCCCGTTAATCTTATCATATGATTTCTGCAGATCTATTTTAATGCACCTTTTATGTGACGGCCCGCACCAACCGACATTTACTCCAAAAGTGCGTTGTACACATGTCCAGTTAGCACGGAACGGTCATCAAAAGAAAGAAAAGAAGAGAATGAACTAATCAAAGAACCTGTAGAATGTCTCACAGCGCATGGAACAAAATATAATAATAATAATATACTTGACATAAAACAGGTGAGACAGTGCATAAGCTGAAAACTAAACCAACATAGCAGCGGAAATCCAAATACAGCTTATTACAACTTTCCAAATTTACTGTTTCTAAACAAAAGAAAGGTAAAGTAGAAGATGCACGACTAATGCCCAAGCAGTGATCTTCAGCAACACAGGGAGAATACTATATATATCATACGTGGAAGCCTCCTGCTCGTCTCCAGATCAGCTACCCGTGCATACCCAGCTAACATGTCTCTAGTCTGCTCGTGTGAGCACCCAGAGTAATAAGAGGAGACATAAAACTCTGGGTCAGACAAAAAGTCTGGTATGAGCGATAAGCAGCAAAACAAAACAATAACAGGTATAATCCAATAATACCTGAACCTGGACCTGCAACCAAAGAGTTAGCACTACATACTGTACAACACTCTAAGGTGCCATTTCAAATGGTGTAAAGGTAACAGGAGTGGGGGTGTGCATGTCATAGTGATGGCAAACAATCAAGCATAGCAACCATCCTCACATCTCTCACTCAGTGCATAAAGTATACGATATCCACTACTTTGGTCACCTAATACTTTGGCCATGACGGAATCCAATCCCGTGTAACTATCACTACAAACCCACTATCTATCTCTAAGTGGTGAACCAAAGTTATGAATACCGACAACCCCTTTGCACACGTCCCGCAGCAAAGCCCAATCATGAAGTGAACTCATTGGTTCCCATCTGGATCCTGAGCTCTAACTTCCATTGGGACTACCTTTGCATCTCGGGTTATTGGTTTCCTCCTATTCGGGTCGGTCGGTCAAGAACCTTTCATTCTGGTCGGTTTTCATCATCTCTACCCTGGTCGGTCGGTATTGCCCCCTGGTCGGTCGAACACTTCACCATTCCTGGTCGGTCGTACTTCACCATCCCTGGTCGGTCGAGCACTTAACCATTCCTGGTCGGTCGTACTTCACCATCCCTGGTTGGTCAAACACTTCACCATTCCCAGTCGGTCGTACTTCACCATCCCTGGTCGGTCGAACACTTCACCATTCCCGGTCGGTCGTACTTCACCATCCCTGGTCGGTCGGTATTTCATCATCGTATGGGGTCGGTCGAACATCGCATAGTGGTCGGTCTTGCCCATCCTGGTTGATCTCCCTAGTCGGTCGAACACTTCATACAGGGTCGGTTGTGAGCTTGGGTCGGTCGGTCAAAACCTTCCCCTGGTCGGTCTAACTCGACCCAAAGAAAACCTGCACCATTTCAGCAAGCTATTTTCGCCTCTCGACAGCGTTTTCAACCATTCCAACTATTCTAAACAATCATAAAGCATACCATGAAGTCATAGCAACATGTATAAACATCCACAAACAGCAAAACAACATTATGGTATGTTAAAACGGATCAAACATAGCCAAAAACCCCATATTTTCCTTTAATCCCTCTTAATCACGTTTAAGCAAATCTAATGATATGATTAAAAAAACTTAACCAAATCAGCCAAATTTTCTAACAGAGGCCTAAAATAATATTTAGCAATTTATAAATATTTTTCCAGATTTTTAACATGCATAAATTCGCTAATTTCCACTAATCACCCCTTAATCCCCCAATTCCGGGATTTGCAAAATTAGTCGAAATTAACCCAAATTCATATCATAGGCATAAAATGATGTTTTAGAATTTTAGGAATTTTTCTAGATTTTTCTGAGCCATAATTTCGCTAATCTTCACTAATTACCATAATTAGCCGTAATTAGTGAAAAACAATGCAAATCACTCACCTTTGCCACAAAGTAAACTATAGATCTGCAATGATTCTCTGTTTGGGTCAAACTCCAATGCTTATCAGCAGCTCCTGTCTTGATTTGATGCTAATCCGCCTTGATTTGGTGTAGATCTTGCTAATATGTGATTAGGAAAGCCAAAAAGATGTTTTGAAGAGATTTAGAGAGTGGAGGCCATTACTAGGGTTTCAAGAATGAAAGTGGCGGCTCAAAAACTGAAATGAAATGATTTCCCAAACCCTATCAGCCTCCTTATAACCCTAATCCCGAAATGGGTTATGGGCCTAGCTGTTAACTACCCGGTTTAGCCCAATTAAGCTGTTTTTCACTTTCTAAACCTTGTTTCAGCCATATCTCCCAAACAGTAAGTCCGTTTGGCTAATGTGACCACTCTAGGGAAAGAGAAACCATCATTCGAATCCAATGGAAGTGTTTTCAGGTCAAAACTCCTTTCTAATCAAAAGTTATGGACGAAACAAGATCAGTTAGGGGAAAATGGTCATTTAAAAATCGGCATAAATCATGAACATGGGAAATGACCCCAATAGTCGTTCCCCAAAGTTACGTGATCATACGACTTCGTATAAGAAAGAAATAAATATTCTACGATCCTCCTATGCATAGAATGCGGGTTGTTACATTCTCCCCCCTTAAGAAATTTCGCCCCCGAAATTCCCTAACCAAAACACACAAAGGGTCCCGCATGCCTATCGGCCATAAAACAACAATCAACATGCAAAACAAGTCTATCCTAGCATGCGGTTTACTAACAAGGGAAGAAACTATCACTACCAAAACCCTACCAGGCAAAGTGTTCTGGATACTTCTTCCTTATCTCCTCCTCTGTTTCCCAAATACAGTCTTTTTCAATCTCACCCCACTGGACTTTGACTAGTTTCACCGCCTTCCTTCGAAGCTGCTTCGTATCGCTCCCAACAATACACATAGGCTTGCGGTTCTCAACCGCCTCGGGTTCCACCTTGCTATCGTCCAACTGATCTGGTGAAATAGCCACATTAGGGTCTTGCACAAACTTCCTTAACTGGGAAACATGAAATACGTTGTGAACTCCCGCCATCTTGTCAGGTAGCTCTATTTCCTATGCCAAATTCCCAACTTATTGGAGGACTGGGAATGGGCCAACAAATCTTGGTGCTAACTTACCTCTCCAACCAATCTGAATCACATTCTCAATGGAGAGATCTTGACGAAAGTCATTAACGAAGAATTCCAAATCTCTTCGTCTCTTATCGAGATAAGTCTTCTGCCTATCTTGGGTAGCCTTCATTCTCTAATATACAATTCACTCAAATACCATTTTGACCTGACCTAGTCCTTGGTAAACTATCAATATAATCCATTTGAGACTTGTTCTCAACGGTTGTGACAAACCACTAAGCTTCCTTTGCTCAGCTTTAACTAACTGGCAATTCATGCATTTGGACATAAACTTCCCAGCGTCTTTCTTTATCCTATCCCAGTAGTAGATCTGCTCCATGTCTCAATACATCTTGTTACCACTGGGATGTATAGTCAATTTCGAGTGATGATATGCTCTAAGCACTTCACCTCTCAGTCCATCTACGTTGGGTACAACTAGTCCCTTATTCTTTCGAAGCCACCGTTCTCGATCAAATCCTTACTTGATCATTCTCTTTCCATCGATACCCATCTCTACCCTAGAGATGGTTTCCAATAGATTAGGATCATCCTTCTAACTGGAAACAATCCACTCAATCAAAATCGATCTAATCGTCAAGCTTACTAGTGTTTCTAAATCCAATTCACTCTTGGGCCCGAAATCATATCCTGTGATATACTTTAGTTGCTTCCATCCTAGAAACAAAACCCCTAAACTGGCATGTCTCCTACTCAATGCAACTATTACCGCACCCAAATCCCTTACTATAATCACTTTGCCCCATGGAGTCATGGTGACTCCACTGCGCTGATCCATAGCCACTAGTCCTTTGTTGTGTTCACTCTACCCCATGAAGTCATAACAACTCCACTGCACTGGCTCATAGCCTTACTATTCCTTTACTATGTCCACTTTGCCCCTCGAGTCATAACGACTCTACTGCACTGGCTCATAGTCCTACTACAATCACTTTGTTCCCCATCGCTGGAACCCTACAGGTGATAGTCTACTCAAGGGAAGAAAAATAGGAACAACATAGAAACCATAACATCCATCAAACAATTCCTACCCATCACTTGCTAAATTCATAAACACATCGACACCTACATGACTGGTCTAACCAATCCCAATATGTCGATTCCAGTATGTCTGGTCCAACCAACATCAATAACTAATGGAAGCCCAGCCTCTATACATACACCGATGCCTACTTGACTGGTCCAACCAATCCCAGGCCAATGGAAGCCCCGCCTCCCTACGGACTACCGTACGTCCAACATACGTTTATCCTCCAAGGATAACTAGATCACGTCCAACGGATCCAAGGTAACGGGCGTCCCCAGATACCCCTGCTTTTAGTCCGCCTAAAATACTTGAGTCCAACCCAAGTCTATCCATTTTCTTGCTGCCCTCTCGAGTCCAACTCAAGCCGAATCCAATTCCTTGCAGCCTTCTCGAGTCCAACTCGAGTCAATATATAACTCAGACCCAGTCTTGAGTATCCATTAGTGACAAACTCTAGTCCATCGTGAGTCGTCTCCCTATTCGTTGCATCTCCAAGATCAACGAACACCCATTTTCTTTTACGAGTTCAAGTCCAACTTGAATCGCCCTAATCTTCATTGTATCTTCCATGATCAACGAACACATCCTATTCCTTCAAAGTTCTACTATCCAATAGAGAACATCAACATATGGTCCTAAACATTGCATTACTTTGCATCTTTCTCGAGTCCCACTCGAGCAATCTCATAACCCTATCGAGTCTAACTCTGGGCAGTCTATACCATTGAACAGTCTTATCATGTTCCGTCTGCCCATCACTCCTCGAGTAAACCAAGATATCATCCAATGAAAAATCACAACAACTATTTACCCCTCACGCAAACCATCCTAGTCGAAATCGACATTCCCCAAGCACAAGCCCCAAAGGCCTAAACCAATATCAAACAAGCACCCAAGGAACATCTCCTCCGAGTTCGGACAACCCACGTGAGGTGATACTAGCAAAACAATCTAGCACTGGAGCACTCATTTGCCTCCCAGAGACAACTAGAACTTATTACAACGATAACCTTTCAGCTTTCTTAACTCCAGTTACTATCGCCATCACTAGGTAGGTACCTAATACCACCCTATTCCTTTGGAGTAGATCGACTCCCCAAAATAATGCTAAACTCAGTAAAGCCCAAAACAAAACAATCACAACAAACATACATCCATGACTCGATAAGACCACATTAAACAAATCATGCCAAAACTAGTCGAACCACCAATCGGGTTCATCATAACTAGAGGTCTATCGACTATCTCGGGTTTGTCAAACAATACCCGAACAGAAACATCTTAAATAGAAAGCATACCTTTTATAACGACACCCTTTCCCTTCTGCGCCGTACTTGGAGCATTCGACGAAGAAGGAACAGTGTTGATAGCATACGCTTTCACAATCTGCTTCTCCCTAGGAGGTTGTGGGCAATCATCCTTGTGATGTCCCGCCTGGCCGCAGTTAAAGCACTTCCTTTCCCCAGGCTTTTCTCGACAATCTCTGGCGTAATGGCCCTTCTTGCCACAACTAAAGCATTCGCCATCTTTCTTATTTTTCTTACTCTGACCATCCTTGGTCGGGTTCTGCTTCCTCTTGTTCTGAGAATTCTTCTTGCCTTCACCGCCTGCTTGCGGCTTTGGCTCCTCTGCAGATGCCGTAGCAACTTCAGTCTTCGACTTAGGGAAAAGGCTCTCTGACCTTAATGCCTTTCCTACAATAGACTCGAACGTCTCATCAATATTGTTTATAAGTCTTTCCCTCAAGTACCCATCCAAGTCAGTTATGAACTTCTCGTTCTTCTTTTCGACTGTATCGATAAGGGACCATCCATATTTCGATAAAGTATCGAATTCAGCGATATACTCCGAGACTGCTCTACCATTCTGCTTAAGCTCCTAGAACTTCTTGAACAGTTCTGATTTATGAGCAGTTGGAATAAACTTATCACAAAAGCGAGTCTTAAACTGATTCCAAGTAACCTGATCTTCTGGAGTAGCTGTTCTAATGGCATTCCACCAATTCATCGCTCGCCCTTGCAGCTGACGAGACGCTAGCCTTCTTTTAATCGCATCCTCGATACCCAAGTCGTCGAAGATATGATCACAGCTATCCAACCAATCCTAAACATCTGTGGCCGACTCCATTCCGTGGAACAGCTTCCCACCAAGGTTAGTGTAATCCTTGCACAACTTGGCGAAATCGACCCTAGGCGCCTGCACTACTGGACCACCACCATTTCGGGATTGGGAACTGCACCTTGAACATCCCTAAGCATCTCCCTCATGAAGTTAGTGAACATCGTCCTCATGTCAGGAGCATTTCCATTATTGGTCCCTCTACCAGCACGTCTTACGTATCGGCTCATCGTTCAATCTGTAAAGAGAAAACGATTAACGACCCCATAGTGGTGCTAGTGCAGTACGACTTCATTCTTATACTACTAATAGTATATATATATATAGTTTTTGAAAACCAAAGTAATCACAAATACGTGCTCTCATATACGTACTATCTCTCCCTAGTGTCTTTCCCTAGGTTAACTACATAACTTAGAGCTCTGATACCAAGTGTGACGGCCCGCCCCGCACCAACCGACATTTACTCCAAAAGTGCGTTGTACACATGTCCAGTTAGCACGGAACGGTCATCAAAAGAAAGAAAAGAAAAAAATGAACTAATCAAAGAACATGTAGAATGTCTCACAGCGCATGGAACAAAATATAATAATAATAATAATATACTTGACAAAACAGGCGAGACAGTGCATAAGCTGAAAACTAAACCAACATAGCAGCGGAAATCCAAATACAGCTTATTACAACTTTCCAAATTTACTGTCTCTAAACAAAAGAAAGGTAAAGTAGAAGATGCACGACTAATGCCCAAGTAGTGATCTTCAGCAACACAGGGAGAATACTATATATATCATACGTGGAAGCCTCTTGCTCGTCTCCAGATCAGCTACCCGTGCATACCCAGCTAACATGTCTCTAGTCTGCTCGTGTGAGCACCCAGAGTAATAAGAGGAGACATAAAACTCTAGGTCAGACAAAAAGTCTGGTATGAGCGATAAGCAGCAAAACAAAACAATAACAGGTATAATCCAATCATACCTGAACCTGGACCTGCAACCAAAGAGTTAGCACTACATACTGTACAACACTCTAAGGTGCCATTTCAAATGGTGTAAAGGTAACGGGGGTGGGGGTGTGCATGTCATAGTGATGGCAAACAATCAAGCATAGCAACCATCCTCACATCTCTCACTCAGTGCGTAAAGTATACGATATCCACTACTTTGGTCACCTAATACTTTGGGCCGTGACGGAATCCAATCCAATGTAACTATCACTACAAGCCCACTATCCATCTCTAAGTGGTGAACCAAAGTTATGAATACCGACAACCCCTTTGCACACGTCCCGCAGCAAAGCCCAATCATGAAGTGGACTCATTGGTTCCCATCTGCATCCTGAGCTCTAACTTCCATTTGGACTACCTTTGCATCTCGGGTTATTGGTTTCCTCCTATTCGGGTCGGTCGGTCAAGAACCTTTCATTCTGGTCGGTTTTCATCATCTCAACCCTGGTCGGTCGGTATTGCCCCCTGGTCGGTCGAACACTTCACCATTCCTGGTCGGTCGTACTTCACCATCCCTGGTCGGTCGAACACCTCACCATTCCTGGTCGGTCGTACTTCACCATCCCTGGTCGGTCGAACACTTCACCATTCCAGGTCGGTCGTACTTCACCATCCCTGGTCGATCGAACACTTCACCATTCCCGGTCGGTCGTACTTCACCATCCCTGGTCGGCCGGTATTTCATCATCGTATGGGGTCGGTCGAACATCGCATAGTGGTCGGTCTTGCCCATCCTGGTCGATCTCCCTAGTCGGTCGAACACTTCATACAGGGTTGGTCGTGAGCTCGGGTCGGTCGGTCAAAACCTTCCCTTAGTCGGTCTAACTCGACCCAAAGAAAACCTGCACCATTTCAGCAAGCTATTTTCGCCTCTCGACGGCGTTTTCAACCATTCCAACTATTCTAAACAATCATAAAGCATACCATGAAGTCATAGCAACATGTATAAATATCCACAAACAGCAAAACAACATTATGGTATGTTAAAACGGATCAAACATAGCCAAAAACCCCATATTTTCCCTTAATCACGTTTAAGCAAATCTAATGATATGATTAACAAAACTTAACCAAATCAGCCAAATTTTCTTACAGAGGCCTAAAATAATATTTAGTAATTTATAAATATTTTTCCAGATTTTTAACATGCATAAATTCGCTAATTTCCACTAATCACCCCTTAATCCCCCAAATTCCGGGATTTGCAAAATTAGTCGAAATTAACCCAAATTCATATCAGAGGCATAAAATGATGTTTTAGAATTTTAGGAATTTTTCTAGATTTTTCTGAGCCATAATTTCGCTAATCTTCGCTAATTACCATAATTAGCCGTAATTAGTGAAAAACAATGCAAATCACTCACCTTTTCCACAAAGTAAACTATAGATCTGCAATGATTCTCTGTTTGGGTCAAACTCCAATGCTTAGCAGCAGCTCCTATCTTGATTTGATGCTAATCCGCCTTGATTTGGTGTAGATCTTGCTAATATGTAATTAGGAAAGTCAAAAAGATGTTTTGAAGAGATTTAGAGAGTGGATGCCATTACTAGGGTTTCAAGAATGAAAGTGGCGGCTCAAAAACTGAAATGAAATGATTTCCCAAACCCTATCAGCCTCCTTATAACCCTAATCCCGAAATGGGTTATGGGCCTAGCTGTTAACTACCCGGTTTAGCCCAATTAAGCTGTTTTTTACTTTCTAAACCTTGTTTCAGCCATATCTCCCAAACGGTAAGTCCGTTTGGCTAATATAACCACTCTACGGAAAGAGAAACCATCATTCGAATCCAATGGAAGTGGTTTCAGGTCAAAACTCCTTCCTAATCAAAAGTTATGGACGAAACAAGATTGGCTAAGGGCAAAACGATCATTTAAAAATCAGCAAAAATCATGAACATGGGAAATGACCCCAATAGTCGTTCCCCAAAGTTACGTGATCATACGACTTCGTATAAGAAAGAAATAAATATTCTACGATCCTCCGATGCGTAGAGTGCAGGTTGTTACATTTTATCAGCTCCAGATTTGTTAAAATTCCTGACCAGTTCAAATGACAACAAGTTGTTTTCGAACATATATCTGCCTGCAATATAAGCATTATGATTATCTGATATAATATGTGGAAGTATTTTATTCAATCTATTGTTGTAGATTGAACTCAATATTTTATATATTACATTGCATCAGGAAATTGGTTTAAAATTAGATGGTTCAATAGCATTTTGAATTTTGGGAATTAATGTTATAAAAGTACGGTTGATTTCCCTTAGAATTTTGCCACTGCAAAAAGAATCATTCACTGCATGCAATAGATCTTCTCTTAAATCTTTCCAATGTAATTTAAAGAATTTTGCACTGAAACCATCAGGTCCAGGACTACTATCATCCTTCATTTT
Organism: Allium sativum; assembly: GCA_030737875.1. NCBI lineage: Eukaryota > Viridiplantae > Streptophyta > Magnoliopsida > Asparagales > Amaryllidaceae > Allium > Allium sativum. Next base: position 490,077,001 of record CM060916.1, read on the forward strand.
GAAAACAGCTTCATGCAATTCTTCTAAACTAATAGAACTAATCAACATTTTCTTACCAGCCGTAGAGATTCTTCTTTTTGGAATGAAGCTAGGAAAGTCATTACTTAGAGAATCAGCATTGAAAAGAATCTTAAAATATTCTAAAGCTTTACATGCAAGGATGTCATTGTTGAAAATTGGAAATCCATCTTCATTTAAAAGGTAACTCACCTGATTTATCTTCTTCTCTGACATTTTTGAGTAAAAAAAATTTGTTGGCATATCCCCTTCCAATAGCCATTTGAGTTTAGTTTTCTGCTTCAAGTCCACAGCCTGCTTGAAAAGTTCCACTTCCAGTTTCTTTATATTATTTTTATACTTTTCCACCAAATCTGAATTTGTAGGATGGTCCACAAGACTACTGTATATGATACCATTTTCCTCTCTAAAATTCTTAATATATTTATCTAGACTAGGCAAACTCTTATTCCACTTTTTCAAATTTGTTTTTATAGTTTTCAACTTTTAGATTATCTGAAATAAAGGCCTTCCAGTAAATTTACTTTTAAGAATATGAGTAACCATATCATAATATCCTTCTCTGAAGCACCAGCTATTTTTATATTTAAAAGGAGAATTTTTCTAAAAAAGCGCATCCATCTTTTCATAGGACAAGTTAATAGCTATAGGAGTATGATCACAAGTAGAGTGATTTAGACTTCGAACTAATAACCAAGGCAAAATATCTCCGCACTTTTTATTTATAAAGACTCTATCAATCTTTGAATGAATGCTGAAATTTAACCCTCCTCTCTAAGTATAAATATTACCGTAGTTATTCGATTCCATCATATTTTGAAAGGTAGCAAGAATTTTATTAACAACGTAAACAATTACATGAAAGAACTGTACAAATATCCTATACAAGAACCAGTATAGAGAAAAAAACATTAACATATGTATATTAAGCCCTGAAAAAACTCTACACAGATTGCTAACCCTGACTACATCAACCAATTGTATCAACTATACAAGAGAACAGCTTTTAATCAGTTCAAAATTTGATCAATTCAACCATATCACTGAGACCTAAAAGCAACTTCACCAAAATAACAACTTCAAGCAGATTTCAAGTTTTTCAATATCTTCTTATGAATCATAGTAAAAACTTCATTAGCATTCATCGACACATCACTAAATATTCTCCTATTTCTTTCAGCCCAGATTTCAGCAATGAATAGCTTTAGAATCTTCAAGAGCAAAATACCATTATTAGTTTTCCATCTTGTGGCCTTAAAGACATTAAATCATTCAGCCTTACTAACTCTCGAAGGCCTGTAAAAGTTACCAACAACTAACAATCTACTCCAAATCATGAAAACAAATGAATACTTAAAAAATAAATGAGTGTTGTTCTCAGCACCAGCTCTACAAAGAAAACAATAATTATCTGCACATACTCCCAATTTATACAACTTTTCTTTTGTATTAAGTGCGTTAGACATAACCCTCCATAGTAAGAAATTAACTTTAGCTGACGACTTCATGGTCCAAATTCTAGCATGCCATGGGAAAAATGGTTTCTCTCCTTGCAAAATATCAAAAACATACTTAATATAATGTTTCTTACCCATCCATTCAATTTAAAGGCCAAGGGTTATTTCATAACTAGCCTTAATTTTACTCCATAAACTTCTTAACACTGCAGAGCTACAATGTGGCAAAACTAATTCACCATCACGTAAATAATCCTCCACAACGGCAGCTTCAGGAATACCACTACTCCTCCTCAGATTGAAATACACAATATTACTTAAGATAAGTACCCTATCTGCCCAGGGGTATTCCAAAAAGACAACCCTTTGAAACTGTCAGCATTATATTGGATAAAAGGAAGAAAAACACTTCTTAAATTCAAAATTTGCCTCCAGCTCCAACTGCTATTCTGTGGAACATTCATAGTCCAAAACTCTTTATTTCCAATCAAACTCATCTTCACAAACCTAGTCCAAAGACTGCCATCATCAGTGAGTAATTTATTGAAATAAACTGAAATGGCAGCCTTAAGCCATTGCAAAAGGTTGATTATACCAAGTCCTCCATTTCTCTTTTCATCGTAAAGTTTTGAGAAAGCTATTGGAATCACCTTCTTAGCAAATGGAACCCCATGCCACAAAAATTTATTCATAGCACTAATTATCATGTTAATTAGCTTTACTGGTATATGTAATGCCTAGTATAAAAAGTGGTCATCGATACAATAATTGACTGAATAATGGCCAACCTATCAGCCTCAGACAACTTGTAGGATGGCCAAAGTTTCATCCTATCAATGATTTTTTCGTACAAAGGCATACATTTAGCTTTTGAAACCCTTGCACTGAAGAGAGGTAATCGTAAGTATATTGAATCGGATGGCAGCTCATTCAATCCAGATTTTAAAATAAGCTCATTCTTCATATTTACAGGTAGTCCAGCTATTTTAATATGAGATTTGCTCACATTAATTTAAAGACCAATATTCCCATAAATAGTTTGCAATGTTGCCAGAATGCATTGAATGTTCCGTAAGGTAGGCTTGGTGAAAATGATTAAATCATCCACAAATAATAAATGGGTTATAAGTGGATTCTAATAGCAAGGATGCAGATCTAGCCTTTTATGCTTCACATGATCTACAATTAGAGAATTAAGCAGCTCCATTACAATGATAAACAGCCGAAAAGACATGGGGTCCGCTTGCCTTACACCACGCTTTCCTTTAAAATAATGATGAAGTCCACCATGTCTTGAAATAGAGAATATAGGAGTAGAGATACATGTATATATCCAAGCAAGAAATGGATGAGGAAAAATCGTTTTGGATAAAATTGCTAAGATGGAATCCCAAGAAACAGTGTCAAAAGCCTTCTTAATATCAAGCTTTAACATGCATCTTGGAGAAATGTGCTTTCTATCATAACCATGAAGTTCTTGTGTAATCAAAATGTTGTCACTAATAGTCCTACCATAAACAAATGCAGACTAATTCATTGAAATGACTGAAGGCAAAACCACCTGTAACCTGTTAGCCATAACTTTAGAAATAATCTTGTAAACAACACTACAGTAAGATATGTATAACATACCGAATTTTTAACAATAATAAATAAGGATAAATTAAATAATAAATAATTTAATATTCAGAATTAGAGGAAACAGACTGCACCATTGCATCCGTCCCGAAATTCTGGTCAAGATAGACATTTGGTTTGTGTAAAACGGACAATGTATGAAGTTATTAAGATTTGAAATTTGTATGCATATAAGGAAGATATATATATATACATAATTCAAAAATATTCAAAAATCAGCAAAACCAGAAATCTGGCATGCAAATCGATGAAAGGGCAACCGTTTGACGTCGACTGAGACCCGGCTAGGTCGACCCATGGGTCGACTCAGACTCATTAGGTTCGACCCGGGGTCGACCCACCTTGTGATTGTTGAGTATAACAGTGTGATTTTTGTTTGATGATAACAAACATATATATATATATATATTTTAAATGTGTTTGTAAATAGTACTATTCTATATTTTACACACAGAAATAAATATTTATTGAATAGAACACTACTATACAGAATTGAATATCCAAACAGTGTTTTTATTCGAATAAATATTTTATTTTCAACATTTGAAATAGTACGTATACAATACTCCACTATTTACACATTCAAATATTTTTTTTAATATTTTTGTCATGACACATTTAACACATCACAGACATTGTACTATTAAAAGATTCAAACAAAATAAAAATAGATAGATTGAATTGAACAACAAAAATAATATTTTATTTCAATCAAATCTGTTTATTACAAATAGTAGTACAATTTTTACTCACGTCCATAATCAATACAGAAATTCCTCATTACATATTCTTTCAGTTGTACAAACACTGTTTCTTACATATACACACACACACACTAATGCTGTTCTTGTCTTCATCTTCAGCCTTATGTCTTCACAGCTTTTAGTCAGTCCATCTTCATACCTGTCAATACAGAAGAACACACACAGTAGACTGCAACAAAAATAAAATAAAAGCAAAGCAAATAAAAATTTATTTTTAAATTTTATTTGCCTTAGATTTGTGGTGTGTTTCTCATCATGTTTCTAGACTTGGTCTGATATGCAGGGACAGGAAAATTGACTGATGGCTGCATGTAAACACGTGTATAAATATACACATGTGCACTGCCCCGCCAATCAGCGAACGACTGAGGAGTAGTCACAATGGACCGTCTCGACCCAGTGTACAATCAACAATGGGACAATCGAATACAAGTTTGAGAAATAAAGTCAACACAGCAAATCATGGCCAAAAATCAAAAGTCAAGAAATAGGGCAGGAACAATGGCGCAGGGCAGTAAGCACCAAAGCAAAACAGACATGGTTCCAGACAGTTTTAAAGATCATAGCAATTCATATGAATACCCAAAAGAGTCAAGCAAATCAACCATAGTATTTTCTTTAATCAGTTCAAAGTTCAAAGTCGAAGAACAAACAGGAAAATTCTAACATAGAAAATTGTTCTTATCAAATAAGTGGTTCAAGAAGTGGCATGAACAAATGAAATAATTGTTCTTATCAGTAACAAAAAGGATTAAGTGTTGGTCAAAGACAGTTCAAGTAGTATCAACAAAATCAAGGCAGTATGAAACATATCATGGTCATGGCACAAGCACAGTGCACAAAGCAATGGGAAAATTCATGAGAGCAACAAGTGCATGAAGCAAGTTAGTATGGATCTGGTGCCAAAACAGTGTGCATTTCAGTTGCGATGAATATTTTTAAGCAACATGTTCAAATCATAAGTCAAGTGCAATTATACACGAATACAACAAGGTCATGGTACAAGTCCAAACAGTGTTTCAGGTGAATGTAAACATTGGTGGACCCAATCAAATATGGGAGCCAATACTAGAAAGTGGTCGAGACAGTGATAGCACCAAGATCACACAACAATTTCAAGTGTTCACAAGTTACAACTGCAACAATGGTCGAGCTCACATGTATACAGGAAGTGGCAAAAGTGTGAACATGGTGACTTTGCATGGTGCAGCTAAGTTTTTTTTAACAACATGTGAATAACATCTAAGCAGGTGCCAACATCAAACCAATATACAAAGAGGTGAAAAGTAATATACAAGTGGATCTACAAAGTCAAAGGAGTGTCAAGACATGGAACTTGTGAAACATCAAAACAGTATGTTTTGAAGACAGTGCAGTATTAATTCAAATATACATGTTGACGAGCAAGGGCAGTATAGTCAAATAAAACTCAAGCCAAAATTCATGAACAAGGTGAAGAGTGAAACCAATGTGGTCGAGCAGTGCAATATCACAGTCCAGAGAATGGAAAAGAAATAATAACATCTGTTCTCAAGACAAAATCAAGTTATATCTGATCTTATTAAAAGTGTACAAACTGCGATCAAAAGTGGAGTTTAGTATCAAAATGATATACAGAGGCATAAATAAGGTGAATAAAATCATCACAGTGTACAAGTTTATTTTTTAAATAGTGAAGCAGCATATCATGAAGTATTACAAAAGGCAAGCCGAAAAGTCAGTGCAAAAATAGGAAGAATAAGTTGAGTGTGTTTTGGCAAATCAGTTTAACATCTATTCATAAGAAGAAAGTTTAAATCCAGAAATTGTCAAATTCAAAGAATGAGTACAGTACAGGTTCATATCAGTTCTTTTGAAGCAGTATATTCAAGATAATATCAGCCCAAAATGATATTAATCAAAGTTCCAGAAAATTAGCTCAAAAGGAATTCATGGATTTTTTTTCGAGATTATTTTTGAAGTAAGACTTAATCCAAAAGTTTCAGAAGTTAACACAATATTCAAATCGAAGAAATCTCCAGAAGCTGAAGAACAATTCAAAGCCACGAAGAGTTCAAGGTCCAAAATTTATGTATATATCTCGACCAAGTAATACACGAAATCAGAGCAAAATTTTAGGAATTTTATTCCTATAAATACACCAATCATCACAGGCTTATGATTGAATCCAAGTTCAAGCACAATCAAAGAGAAGTTCGATTTAAAAATCATACTAGAGGACAAGTCAGAAACTTGGATCCGAATCGAAGCATCTGAAAGCAACATCGAAATCGAGCATCAGAGAATCGCACTCCATCACTCAAACGCAGATATTTGGGGGAAGATTGTAGAAACCCTAGGAATTTCTCAAGAGCCGCCGCCATTTTTAAGAAAAGAGATCGGGAAAAAATAAAGTGGTGAAGCAAATACAAGGGGCCGACCAAACTTTGTTTTAAAAGGAGGATGACCCATTTATTTTAATTCCTAAGGGTTTTGAATTTGTTTTTTAATATTGTTTTTGTTTTCATCTTTAGATTCAAGTTGTAATCAAATCAGAGTTTACTAGTTTGTCTTCAAAACTAGGGAGACGAATTACAGGGTTTGTAATTCGGGGAAATCTGGTTTTGGGGATAAAAACCAGTGCAGGGTTTTGAGCGTAGGGTTAAGAACAGTTGGGAGCAAGTGTCGCGAGTTTACAGGGGATTGTAAACGTAGAGATTGTTTTAACTCCTAGTAGAAACCTTGGGGAATGCAGCAGTAGGCAGGGTTTTGCCGAAGCTGGGTAAATCTGTGTGTTATTTATTTTCCGCATTTACTCTGATTATTATCTGTGCTGTGATTATTTAATTACTCTGTGTAAATCTGCAATAAACCCTATTCACCCCCCCCCCCCCCCCTCTAGGGTTAATTTTGATCCTACAAGTGGTATCAGAGCAGGTATTTTTTATTTTATTTTAACTCTAGAGTCATGAATCTGTCCAATAGCGCGTTTTCTGAGGGTTAGTCCATAGCTAGGCCACCAATGTTTAATGGAGCTGATTATGCATATTGGAAAGCTAGGATGAAAATTTATTTGAGTTCAGTCGACTATGATGTATGGGATATTATTGAAACGAGTTATAGATCTCCCACTGTTATAGTTAGTGGTGTTGAAATTCCTAAATCAAAAGACAGGTGGGATGCTAATGATAAAAAATTATTTTCAACTAATGCCAAAGCGATGAATGCTTTAATCTGTGCTCTTGATAAAACTGAATTTAATCGAATTTCTCATTGTGAGACTGCGCAGGAAATATGGCATACGTTGGAGGTTACACACGAAGGTACATCTCAAGTGAAGGAATCTCGTCTCGCTCTACTCAGCAACGAATATGAAAATTTCTCTATGCAAAGAGACGAAGATATAAAAGAGATGTATGGACGCTTCTCGTCACTAGTCTACAATGCAAAAGCTCTTGGCAAAACCTATACTGAAGTTGAATTGATCAGAAAAATATTGAGAGTGCTACCAATGAATTTTGAAGCTAAGGTGACAGCGATACAAGAATCAAAAGATCTGAACAAAGTAAGCATGGAAGAGTTGATCGGAAATCTCATCACTTACGAGATGGAGTTAAAAGCAAGAGAAGAACGAAAGGATTCTGAATCAAAGAAAAAGACGATCACTCTAAATAATTCTGTTGAAAGTAATGATGATGATCCCGCTGAAGAGCTAGCCATGTTTTTAAAAAAGTGGGCCAAAGGAAAATACAAACCACGAAAGAAGAATTCAAAAACCGACAAGTCCGAAAGTTCAGATAGTTCAGACGATGAAGTGCTTTGCTACAATTGCAAGAAACCCGGTCATATCAAACCAAATTGCCCACAGCTTAAAAATGAAAAGAGGAAGATGTTCAGAAGGAAAAAGAAGGCTTTTGCTGCTACATGGGATGACGAGGAAGGAGAAGAAGCTTCTGAAAGTGATGAAGAAGAAGCTAATTTGTGTCTTATGGCTCAATCTGATTCAGAAGGTAGTGAAGAGGATTCTAGTGAGGTATCGAATTTTACTTATAAAGATTTAATTTTAATGTGTCACGATCTCACGAAAACTGTTGATTCTCTTGAACTAAATGTTAAGAAATTGAAATCTGATAGGTCGATACTAGTTCAAGAAAATAAAAGTTTAGAAAGAAAACTTGAAAAGGGTAAGAATTCACCGTTTTCAGAATGTGAAAAATGTCAATTTTTGAGTAACGATTTTTTGAAATTAAAAACTGATCTTGAGTTACTTAAAAGTGAAAACATGAATTTGAAAAATGAAAATCATGATTTTGAAAAGGTGATTGAAAAGTTTAGAGAATCTGAAAAACTTGATTTTGGAAAGCGAAAACAATTTGAAATTGAAATTTCCAAGTCCGATGCTAGAATCAAAGCATTTGAAAATGAAAATTTGATTTTAAAACAAACTGATGCTGAAAAGAGGAAAATCGCTATTAATCGTTGTTCAAATTTAATGAAAGAAAATAGCGATCTTAAAATTAAAATTCAACGACTTGAGTCAGCTCTGACAAAATTTTCTAAAGAAGAGAAATCGTTGAATATGTTGTTGAAAAATCAATTTTTTGTTCAGAATAAAAAGGGACTTGGATTTGAATCTGATCAAGTTGAAAAATAAAATTTTAATGATTTTAAAAATCCTTTAATTGGCTTTGAAAACGATCAAATTGAATTTTTGAAATTAAATAATTTCAAAGGGTTTTTAAATCATAAACAAGTTGATAACTCGTTTAAAAACAATTCATTTAAATCTGTTTGGATTCCAAAAATTAACAAAACAAATTTAAGCAAATCTAAACAAATTTGGGTTCCAAAGGGTACGCTAGTGAATAGTAATGGATTGTTATATAAACGGGTTTGGATACCAAAACGTGTAAACGAAGATAAGAGTGGTAAAACAACTTTTATTAGACCACTCGATCATATAAACATTTAGGTACCGTGGGGGGCTGAGGAACAACTGTGCTTAAGTAAGATAAAATTCAAGTTGATTCATATATCGAATTATTTGGAGTTCCTTAGCCATAGATTCAGAGTTGGAGTTTCATTGGATCACGTTGATTATGGTAAGTCAGGTATAATCTCTAAACTCGTACTTTTATTTTAATTCCTTTTGGTTTATTTTCCTTTTAGTTTATTTTTACTTGGCTGATTTTGAAATCATTCATTGTAGATTGTTGAATCTCCTAGATTATGAAAATTTTGATTTTTTTGTGATCCCAAACAATTATCTTAGATTTGATCGCTGAATGTTTCATGTGTTTGTCTAAAAATTCTTTGAAAATTTCACTCATGGTTCTTGCTTTGAAAATGATCATGTGCTGCTCTGATAAGAAAATTGATTTGATCCATTTTAAGTGTGTTGGTGATTAAATGATAAGTTAGAAAATCAGTGACTGGATTTAGTTAAAATTCATAGGCAATTTGAATTAAATATATAAATAGTTTTTTTTTTTAAAAAATAAAAAAAAAATAAATGTCTAGGAGCAATCAGTGTTAGAAATATTAGAAAATTCCATTTTCTACTAATTGATTTTTGAAACTGATTTTCAACGTGCATTGATATTTTAAAAAACTCCTCTTGAAATTGATATTTTCACTTTTAAAATTATTTTTGATTATTTATTCAAAAATTGAAATTATAGATTAATTTGAACCGTTTTGTGACTCATCAAAATTATTAATAGATTTATGAATTTGTGATGGGTTATGACTATGGTATAATTCATAACTAGAGGAGATGTTATTTTAAATCTCATGATGATTGGACAGATTTTATAATATCTTTGAATTAGAGCTTATTTCACGACCATCTTCTATATCTACCATATTTCTGTCATTCATCATGGTTTTATTTAATTTGGGGAGTTCTAATTATTCTTGAAATTTTAAAAATAATAATAATAAAAATAATAAATAAATAATTTATCCTTGGTATTCACTCCCATTTAAAAATCCTCGCGGTTATGCGTGGGTGAATTACCTTAATCTCTATGTGCTTCCATTCTCACTTAAAAGACCTTTGGGCTGTGCATGGATGGAACTCATTAGAGAGGATAAAGTTAAGTTACTACTAACCCCATTTAAAAGACCTTTGGGCTATGCGTGGTTAGAAAGTGCTTAACACATTTTTGAGCATTTTTAAATCTTTAAAATTCATATTCAAATATTCAACTTTTATTGAACTCTCCTCATTATATAAAATCCATCGTAAATCCATTCATTCTGAAAGTGAAATCTGCTTCTGATTTAAAGATTATTATGATTTTTGTTTGGTTAAATGGGTTTTACGATATATATTCTCTCTCTTAATTTGAATTTATATTTATAGTCTATATTCATCACTGTTTCGATTTCTATTATCCTTTTGATGATAACAAAAGGGGGAGAATGGTCAAAGATTTTGATTAATGGGTATATAATTCAAAAATATTTTAAGATTGGAAATTAAATATCTATAGGAAGAATGGTCAATTGGATTTCATCATTCATATTTTCCATATATATAAAGGGAGTTCAGTTGTAGGGGGAGCATACAAATAGGGGGAGTAATATATTTCATGTACAAACACATTTAACACATTCAAAATCTTGTATATGTTTGTCATCATCAAAAGGGGGAGATTGTTGAGTATAACAGTGTGATTTTTGTTTGATGATAACAAACATATATATATATTTTAAATGTGTTTGTAAATAGTACTATTCTATATTTTACACACAGAAATAAATATTTATTGAATAGAACACTACTATACAGAATTGAATATCCAAACAGTGTTTTTATTCGAATAAATATTTTATTTTCAACATTAGAAATAGTACGTATACAATACTCCACTATTTACACATTCAAATATTTTTTTTAATATTTTTGTCATGACACATTTAACACATCACAGACATTGTACTATTAAAAGATTCAAACAAAATAAAAATAGATAGATTGAATTGAACAACAAAAATAATATTTTATTTCAATCAAATCTGTTTATTACAAATAGTAGTACAATTTTTATTCACGTCCATAATCAATACAGAAATTCCTCATTACATATTCTTTCAGTTGTACAAACACTGTTTCTTACATATACATACACACTAATGCTGTTCTTGTCTTCATCTTCAGTATTATGTCTTCACAGCTTTTAGTCAGTCCATCTTCATACCTGTCAATACAGAAGAACACACACAGTAGACTGCAACAAAAATAAAATAAAAGCAAAGCAAATAAAAATTTATTTTTAAATTTTATTTGCCTCAGATTTGTGGTGTGTTTCTCATCATGTTTCTAGACTTGGTCTGATATGTAGGGACAGGAAAATTGACTGATGGCTGCATGTACACACGTGTATAAATATACACGTGTGCACTACCCCGCCAATCAGCGAACGACGGAGGAGTAGTCACAATGGACCGTCTCGACCCAGTGTACAATCAATAATGGAACAATCGAATACAAGTTTAAGAAATAAAGTCAACACAACAAATCATGGCCAAAAATCAAAAGTCAAGAAACAGGGCAGGAACAATGGCGCAGGGCAGTAAGCACCAAAGCAAAACAGACATGGTTCCAGACAGTTTTAAAGATCATAGCAATTCATATGAATACCCAAAAGAGTCAAGCAGATCAACCATAGTATTTTCTTTAATCAGTTCAAAGTTCAAAGTCGAAGAACAAACAGGAAAATTCTAACATAGAAAAATGTTCTTATCAAATAAGTGGTTCAAGAAGTGGCATGAACAAATGAAATAACTGTTCTTATCAGTAACAAAAAGGATTAAGTGTTGGTCAAAGACAGTTCAAGTAGTATCAACAAAATCAAGGCAGTATGAAACATATCATGGTCATGGCACAAGCACAGTGCACAAAGCAATGGGAAAATTCATGAGAGCAACAAGTGCATGAAGCAAGTTAGTATGGATCTGGTGCCAAAACAGTGTGCATTTCAGTTGCGATGAGTATTTTTAAGCAATATGTTCAAATCATAAGTCAAGTGCAATTATACACGAATACAACAAGGTCATGGTACAAGTCCAAACAGTGTTTCAGGTGAATGTAAACATTGGTGGAACCAATCAAATATGGGAGCCAATACTAGAAAGTGGTCGAGACAGTGATAGCACCAAGATCACACAACAATTTCAAGTGTTCACAAGTTACAACTGCAACAATGGTCGAGCTCACATGTATACAGGAAGTGGCAAAAGTGTGAACATGGTGACTTTGCATGGTGCAGCTAAGTTTTTTTTAACAACATGTGAATAACATCTAAGCAGGTGCCAACATCAAACCAATATACAAAGAGGTGAAAAGTAATATACAAGTGGATCTACAAAGTCAAAGGAGTGTCAAGACATGGAACTTGTGAAACATCAAAACAGTATGTTTTGAAGACAGTGCAGTATTAATTCAAATATACATGTTGACGAGCAAGGGCAGTATAGTCAAATAAAACTCAAGCCAAAATTTATGAACAAGGTGAAGAGTGAAACCAATGTGGTCGAGCAGTGCAATATCACAGTCCAGAGAATGGAAAAGAAATAATAGCATCTGTTCTCAAGACAAAATCAAGTTATACCTGATCTTATTAAAAGTGTACAAACTGCGATCAAAAGTGGAGTTTAGTATCAAAATGATATACAGAGGCATAAATAAGGTGAACAAAATCATCACAGTGTACAAGTTTATTTTTTAAATAGTGAAGCAGCATATCATGAAGTATTACAAAAGGCAAGCCGAAAAGTCAGTGCAAAAATAGGAAGAATAAGTTGAGTGTGTTTTGGCAAATCAAGTTTAACATCTGTTCATAAGAAGAAAGTTTAAATCCAGAAATTGTCAAATTCGAAGAATGAGTACAGTACAGGTTCATATCAGTTCTTTTGAAGCAGTTTATTCAAGATAATATCAGCCCAAAATGATATTAATCAAAGTTCCATAAAATTAGCTCAAAAGGAATTCATGGATTCTTTTTCGAGATTATTTTTGAAGTAAGACTTAATCCAAAAGTTTCAGAAGTTAACACAATATTCAAATCGAAGAAATCTCCAGAAGATGAAGAACAATTCAAAGCCACGATGAGTTCAAGGTCCAAAATTTATGTATATATCTCGACCAAGTAATACACGAAATCAGAGCAAAATTTTAGGAATTTTATTCCTATAAATACACCAATCATCACAGGATTATGATTGAATCCAAGTTCAAGCACAATCAAAGAGAAGTTCGATTTAAAAATCATACCAGAGGACAAGTCAGAAACTTGGATCCGAATCGAAGCATCTGAAAGCAACATCGAAATCGAGCATCAGAGAATCGCACTCCATCACTCAAACGCAGATATTTGGGGGAAGATTGCAGAAACCCTAGGAATTTCTCAGGAGCCGCCGCCATTTTTAAGAAAAGAGATCGGGAAAAAATAAAGTGGTGAAGCAAATACAAGGGGCCGACCAAACTTTGTTTTAAAAGGAGGATGACCCATTTATTTTAATTCCTAAGGGTTTTAATTTTTTTTTAATTTTGTTTTTGTTTTCATCTTTAGATTCAAGTTGTAATCAAATCAGAGTTTACTAGTTTGTCTTCAAAACTAGGGAGACGAATTACAGGGTTTGTAATTCGGGGAAATCTGGTTTTGGGGATAAAAACCAGTGCAGGGTTTTGAGCGTAGGGTTAAGAACAGTTGGGAGCGAGTGTCGTGAGTTTACAGGGGATTGTAAGCGTAGAGATTGTTTTAACTCCTAGTAGAAACCTTGGAGAATGCAGCAGTAGGCAGGGTTTTGCCGAAGCTGGGTAAATCTGTGTGTAATTTATTTTCCGTATTTACTCTGATTATTATCTGTGCTGTGATTATTTAATTACTCTGTGGAAATCTGCAATAAACCCTATTCACCCCCCCCCCCCCCCCCTCTAGGGTTAATTTAGATCCTACAGTGACGGCCCGCCCCGCACCAGCCGACATTTACCTCGAAATGTGTTGTGCTAATGCCCGACTAGCACGGGACGGTCGCCAAAGAAAGGAATTTGAACTAACAAGGAACCTGTAGAATGTCTCACAAGGCATGGGATAAAATATAATAATAACATAATTTTGACATAAAACAAGTGAGACAGTGCATAAGCTGGAAACTAAACCATCATAGCAACGGAAAATCCAAAATACAGCTTATGTTCCACATCATCATTATTACAACTTGTCAAACTATCTCTAAAGCAAAATAAGAAAGGTACACTACTAATGCCCAAAGTAGTGACCATCAGCGACACAGGGAGAATACATATATATCATACGTGGGAGCCTCCTGCTCATCTCCGGTATAGCTACTCGTGCATAATCACCTGACCTGTCTCTAGTCTGCCCGTTTAAGAGCACCCAGAGTAATAAGAAGAGACATAAAACTATGGGTCAGACAAAAGTATGGTATGAGCGATAAGCAGCAAAACAGAACAATAAAAGGTATAACTAACCATACCAGAACCTGGACCTGCAACCAAAGAGTTAGCACAACAGGATGTACTATACTCTAAGGTGACACTAACATATGGTATAAAGATACGAGGATGGGGTGTGCATGTCATAGTGATGGTAAACAATCAGGCATAAAAACCATCCTCACATCTCTCACTCAGTGCATAAAGCATACAAATCCACTGCTTTGACCACCCAAATCCTTTACTATGATCACCCTGCCCCATGGAGTTATGATGGCTCTCTGCACTGATCCATAGCCACTGGTCCTTGCTATGTCCATTCTGCCCCCTGAGGTCATGACGACTCCACTGCTGTAACACCCCGAATTTCAATTAATGCTAAAATTCACAAATTGCAGAATAAATAGTCTCAGATATGAGAATTGGGGGAAACGGGCTGCGTCATTGCGTTCGTCTCGGAAAAATACGCGAAATAGAGTCCGAGTTTTCGAGAATCGGAGTCCGTATGGCCCAGTTATGGCCCAATGAAGTTTGCAGAAAATTCAAAGTTCAAAACAGATTTAAAATTCAGGTTCAAATTTCGAAATTGGGACCATTGGGCGCAGGTGGGAAAATTCCCGCCTAGCTACCCAAGTCGACAGCCCTGTCGACTGGGCAGTCGACTTGGCTAGGACCAAGTCGACAGCACTGCCGACTTGGGTGTCGACAGGGGTGCTCGGCCAGTTTGGCCTGGTGCACCATTTTAGGGTTTGGCTGTGTTTTGGGGCTGTTTTCTGGAAGCTTCCGAGATCTGATGGTCCTAATCTAATTTAGGGTTAATCTAATGGCCTAAAACACTTGCCTAATCTATAAATACACCCTAAGCCTACCCTAATTCATACTAAAAATAGATCCAAGGGCCTCATGCCGTCAAATTAAAACTAGAAGGAGCCTCCACCAAAGTTGAGAGGAAGTTAGCATCTCAAATCAACTCTAATCAAGTTCTAATCCACTCTAGCAACTTAATCTTCCTCATTGGAGTGCTAATTAGTTATTTGTGAGTTCCTATGCCTTTAGCAAGCAATTGCTAAACTAATTAGGATAGGATATTATGAGGCTATGGTTGCAAATGTGGATCTATGCAAGTTGTGGTTGTCATATGCTATAGATTCATGATGTTAGTTTGCAAGTTTATGCTATTTGTTAGTTATGCAAGTTTGCCTCTATGTATGACATGTTATGCAAGTTCATATGCAAGTTTATATGCAAGTTCATATGCAAGTTTGTCTCTTTTTATGATATGCATAACATATGCAAGTTTGCCTCTATGTATGACATGTTATGCAAGTTCATTTGCAAGTTTATAAGCAAGTTCATATGCAAGTTTGTCTCTTTTTATGATATGCATAACATATGCAAGTTTGCCTCTATTTATGACATGTTATGCAAGTTCATATGCAAGTTTATATGCAAGTTCATAGGCAAGTTTGTCTCTTTTTATCATATGCATAACATATGCAAGTTTGCCTCTATGTATGACATGTTATGCAAGTTCATATGCAAGTTATGATGCAAGTTCATATGCAAGTTTGTCTCTTTTTATGATATGCATAACATATGCAAGTTTGCCTCTATGTATGACATGTTATGCAAGTTCATATGCAAGTTATGATGCAAGTTCTTATGCAAGTTTGTCTCTTTTTTTATGATATGCATAACATATGCAAGTTTGCCTCTATGTATGACATGTTATGCAAGTTCACATGCAAGTTTATATGCAAGTTCATATGCAAGTTTAAACCCATGTTAATGCTAATGTTATGATAAGTGGAACCCATTATAATTATGATGAATCTTCCCATTTATATGTCATGTTGTGTGAACGAATTACGTGGGGAACGATGGGGTTAATATGCATGTTAAAAAAATTGTGTGAAGTTGGTATGATTAAGCATAACATAAAATGAATGGACATAATTGGGAATTTACCTATTAAGTTAGGTCTACCCATATTATGGAGTTGGGAATTTACCTATTAAGTTAGGTCTACCCATACTATGGAATTGGGAATTTACCTATTGAGTTAGGTCTACCCATATTCTTAAAAATGTGTAATTAATTAGGGATAATTAATACAAACTATGGGGGGATTAATTAGGTGTAATTAATCGACTAAGACACGAGGTTGGACCCTTTTGTAGCGGAAGTCTGCCCGGAACCAACCGGCAAATCCAGCAGCTACAAATGATTGGCCCAATGTGAGAGGTCTTAGGCATAAATTAAATACGTGATAGTTGTAAAGACACGAGATTAGACTCTTTTATGGTGTAAAACTGCCCGGAACCAACCGGCATATCCAGTTGCCATAAAATGTCGGTCTAATGTGAGGGGTCTTTATAAGATCACGGTCTTAATTAATTAAGAAACACTTAACCAAATTAGCATGTAGTGGGTCATGAGGGGTTAAGTGGGTGCCTTGGGTGGCATGAGGAAAACTAGTGGGTTGCCTTGGGTGGCAATAGAAAATACGATTAGTATACTTAACCAAAATTATAACATGTAAGTGAACATGGTTAAAGGGTTAAGTGGGATTCACTAGTGGGGGCCAAGCTTAGGTGGATAGCTTGTGCCAAGTGATGGGGGCCCATCTCAGCCAATATCCCAAACGTATCTTTGTGGGCTCAACCCAAGTCGAGGACGAGACACGCATATTGGGCTTGACTATAAGAGGCCAAAACGGGTTAGCGGTGGCAACGCAAGTCCAACGGGTTTCATATGCGTGTGTGGACCCGGGCTGGTAGGTAAGACGTTGTTGCATCATGTAGGTATAAGCCGTGCATCGTTGACATTATCGGGTTGCCACTTTAGGGGATGATACACCCCACTGTGGGACCAGCACGGGTATCTACGTTAGGGAGCCGATCGAATGGGGGGTAGTGGGTACACCTAGTGGAGATAGGGGCAGACGTCACCTATGTAGTCAGCTAGGGGTACACGAAACTACCATTAAGTTTTACTAAGTACTCTTAGTGGGATCAACCTTTAAGTTAGTAATGACTGGTGTAGTGTAGTAATTATCCTTGGGTGGGTAGATGCGTCTTTATCGTTATCTTAGTTCATTCTAAGTTTGATTGGCTACTTAGTGTAGTCATTTATCCCCAGTCGCACCGTACCAAGTTTATATCATACCCTAATTACTTTAATGATTGTATTGTTAAAGTTATAGGACTCACTCAGACTTATGTCTGACCCCGTTGTTTTTATCTTTTTCCCAACCCTCAGGTTCTCAGAGTGGGCCCAGCACGAGTGGGCTTTGATCAGGCTGCTTTATTACTCTTTTGGAGCTTGGACCATAGATGTAAAGCTCAGCTTACCCTTTCTTTTATGGCTATCAGTTCATGTATTGGGATTATGTACTTTTATTTATCAGGATGGATATTTTGTACTTGACTCTTATTATGGTTTTGTGATGTAACAAAACATGTTTTACTTTCCGCTGCAATGAAATGATGTTTTAAAATTTTCTAGTATTACTTATATCTGTCTTGTTGTAATTTTTCTGTTCTATATTCACTTAAAATACTCCACCAATGTTATGGCATTCCCTTAGTGAGTGACCATAGCGGGTGTGGGGTGTTACACGTGGTATCAGAGCTGAAGGTTACCAGAACAGATAATTTTTTTAGAAAAACTATTTTCTAAAACACTTTGGAAGAAGTATTTTCAAAAACATGTTTTTAAGAGAAAAAGTTTTTGAAAGAAAAGCATAATCCCCAATAGCCATATCTTTATCTTTCGAATTCTCCGTTTTGAATCTTTCCTTTTCCGTTTCAGCATGGCTGAAGATCTTAACATTCTGGGTGTGACGATACCAGTATGGTATAGGAGATTGATGGAGGCTAGGGCCGCCGCTACGGGGTCAACAAATGTTACTCCACCAACCGTTGCACCCAATCTTCCTCCTCCTCCTCCTCCTCGCACGGATACATTTGCTAAGACTTGCAAGGAATTTAAGGCTATGGGAGGGAAATCTTTTCAAGGATCAGAAACTTTCGTGGAAGCTAGGGATTGGCTTAAGGAGACGGAAGAGTTGATAGATATCTTTGAGATGGAAGAAGGAAAGAAAGTTAAGTTAGCTGCTTGGTTAATGAAGGGAGAGGCCTCATTCTGGTGGGAAGTCACTAATGGAGAACGCCTTGTTGACTCTTGGGCAGATTTCAGGCAAAGGTTTGGGGCTAAGTTTCTCTCAAGAGCGGAAGAAAATCTGTACATGGAAAGGTTCTTGACTCTAAAGCAAGGAAACCTATCGGTGAAGGAATATGTCAACAAATTTAATCAATTGGCAAGGTTTGGCATGGACATGGTGAATACTCCGGAGAAGAAAGCTTTGAGGTTCGTTAAAGGCTTGAACGAACCGATGCATGGAGTGGCTATGTCTCACATCCCTATGGGGGCCACTTTTGAGAAGCTAGTAGACATGGCACTTATGCATGAGGAAGAGAAGGGTCCCAATGCTAATAAGGCACCCGAAAAGAAAGGAGATCAGAAGAAACCTCAACAACAGCAAAGCAAGGGAGGGAAAGGCAACGGTGGCAAGGGAAAGAAGAAGTGTTTCAATTGCGTACACCAGGCCACCTAAGCAAAGATTGTCGGAAGAAGAAGAAGACTGGCTGCTTCCACTGTGGCGAAGCAGGGCATCTAGTGAAGGACTGCCCTAAGAAGGGGCAGAGGACGGGATCTACCTCTGGAGGACAGGTGCAAGCTCTTATGGCACCAAGTCAGGCAAGGGGGCAAGTTCAGGCTCTCGCAGTTCCACCGATTAAGGAGAGAGGTAGAATTATTTCCGTTGAAAGTCTAGTCTTTCTGTTTGATCATCCTGTCCGTACTTTATTCGACTCTGGCGCATCGCATTCGTTTATCTCATCATCATTAGTTGAGTCACTGCACTTAGACACCAGTTTAGTAGATGATCCCTTGGTTGTTTCAAACCCAATTGGGGGCTCCACTTATTTGTCCATGATGTGTTTGGGTTTGAAGATTTCCATACTTAGCGTTGAGTTTAGATGTGATGCTTTTGTTTTGGGCTTCACGGGCTATGGGTTGATTTTGGGCATGGACTGGTTATCCAGTAATGGTGCCGTTCTTGATTGTGAAAGGAGAGTTGTTAGGCTTATGACCCGCTTGGGTAACACTCTCGAGATCTCTTGTAATCCCATGGAATCTGTTATGCTAAGTTATCTTGAGTCACTTGACGCGTCGGTCGAAAGTTTGCGATCTGTTAGAGTGGTCCGGGAGTACTCGGACGTGTTTGAGGAGGTGAAGGGCTTACCTCCGAAGTGGGAGATAGACTTCCGAATATATCTGGTAGACAATGCTAAACCAGTATCTTTGCCAGTGCGCCACATGGCTCCTCGTGAGAGGAGGGAACTCCATAAGCAAGTGGGTGAGTTGCTTGAGAAGGGGTTCATAAGACGAAGTATATCGGAGTGGGGTGCTCCAGTAGTTTTTGCCATGAAGGCGGATGGGTCCCTCAGACTTTGTGTAGACTATAGAGAACTCAATAAGCTTACAAAGAAGAATAGACACCCATTGCCGAGGATTGATGATCTCTTTGATCGGTTAGTTGGCGCCTCAGTGTTTTCGCAGTTGGACTTAGCCACGGGGTTTCATCAGTTGAGAGTGGCTGAGGATAGTATAGAGAAGACTACCTTTAGGACTCCGGATGGTTTCTATGAGTGGCTTGTGATGCCATTTGGTTTGACGAACGCCCCTGCATACTTTGTTGATTTGATGAGTAGGGTGTTCAGGGAGTACCTTAATAAGTTCGTGGTGGTCTTTGTAGATGACATCTTGGTCTTTTCCAAGAATGAAGAAGAGCATGCCCTACATCTTAGGGAAGTGTTGGAGACTCTTCGAGTGCATAGCCTTAAGGCTAAATTCTCTAAATGTCACTTTTGGAGGAAGGAAGTGCGATTCTTAGGGCACGTGGTCTCTAAGGAAGGAATAGCTGTTGATCCCGCGAAGGTAGTGTCCATCCAAGATTGGAAGGTTCCTAGAAATGCTACCGAAGTAAGAAGTTTCTTGGGGTTGGCGGGTTACTATAGGAAGTTTATCAAAGACTTCGCAAAGATATCAGCCCCATTAACCCGCTTAACGAAGAAGAATCTTGTTTTCACATGGGACGTAGATTGTGAGGATGCGTTCCGACGGTTAAAGAGAGCTTTAACCACTGCTCCAGTTTTAGTGTTGCCCGAGGGGAGTAAGCCATTTGTTGTCTATACCGATGCTTGTGGGACAGGACTGGGCGCAGTCTTAATGCAAGAGGGAAGGGTAATAGCCTATGGTGGAAGGCAGTTGAGGGCACATGAGAAAAATTACCCTACCCATGATTTAGAGTTGGCCGCTATTGTTTTTGCGCTTAAGATTTGGCGCCATTATCTTCTTGGTGAGAGATTCGAATTGTTCACTGACCACAAATCATTGAAGTACTTGTTTTCTCAGAAGGATTTGAATTTGAGACAGCAAAGGTGGATGGAGTTCTTAGCATCCTATGATTTCGAGATAGCGTATACCCCTGGCAAGGGTAACGTGGTGGCGGACGCCTTGAGCAGAAAAAGGTTGTCCTTGAGTCCATTGTTCGTGGAACAACGAAGCTTGGAATTTATCTCGATGTTTGATTTCAGACCTTCCATTGACTATATACCCGGTTTGCTAGCATCCTTGGAGGTCAGACCTACTCTTTTGGGGCGGATTGGAGAAGCACAGAGGGACGACCCACAGTTGGTTGAGTTGGTAGAGAAGCTCATAAGGGGGGAGTCGTCTAGCCATTTGAGTATGTACACCCTAGACGATAGGGGGTGCTTGCGTAGAGACGGTAGACTTTGTGTACCGCAAGACGAGGGTTTGAGGAAGGCTATTCTTGATGATGCACACCGTTCTAGGATGACCATTCATCCCGGTGGGGACAAGATGTACCAAGACATGAAGCGGGTTTTCTTTTGGGCCGGTATGAAGAAAGATGTGGCCGAGTATGTCGGTCGATGCTTGGTGTGCCAACAGGTGAAAGCGGAGCAAAAGAAACCAGGTGGGTTGCTTCACCCATTGGAAGTTCCGCAATGGAAGTGGGATAGCGTCTCGATGGATTTTATTGACGGGTTACCCAGATCGAGAAAGGGTAATACGGGAATTTGGGTTGTGGTAGACAGACTTACTAAAAGCGCCCATTTCATACCTGTGAAGAGCAAGAGGACTGCTCCATGGCTAGCTTCAGTATATCTTCGAGAGATAGTTCGATTGCATGGGGTACCCTCTAGCATAGTGAGTGATCGAGATCCTATCTTCACTAGCGAGTTCTGGAAAAGTTTGCAAGAAGCAGTGGGGACTCAATTGTGTTAGAGCACCGCATATCATCCT
This sequence comes from Allium sativum, assembly GCA_030737875.1. Lineage (NCBI taxonomy): Eukaryota > Viridiplantae > Streptophyta > Magnoliopsida > Asparagales > Amaryllidaceae > Allium > Allium sativum. The sequence goes on from CM060916.1 coordinate 490,098,714, forward strand.
CAGACGGACGGCTAGACTGAGAGGGTGAATCGTGTTCTAGAAGACCTTTTGAGGCTTTGTATCTTAGATTTTGGAGGTACATGGGAAGAGCATCTTCCATTGGTGGAGTTCGCATATAATAGCAGCTTTCAGTCCAGTATTGGTATGGCTCCTTTCGAAGCTCTTTATGGAAGGCCTTGTCGATCACCTACATGTTGGTGGGAATCTACGGATAAGATCTTGCTTGGGCCTGATATGGTTAGGGAGACTTCTGAGAAGATTGACTTGATTCGAAGAAGGATGAAAGCAGCGCAGGATAGGCAAAAATCTTATGCGGACAAGAGGAGGACGGATCTGGAGTTTGAGGTTGGGGACATGGTCTTTGTCAAAGTATCTCCATTACGGAATGTAGTTCGCTTTGGGTCCGTTGGGAAGTTAGCTCCAAGATTTGTTGGGTCGTTTCCTATTAAGGAAAGGATTGGACGGATGGCATATAGAGTGGAGTTGCCCGACAGACTTAGTGGTGTACATGATGTATTCCATGTGTCACATTTGAGGAAGTGCCTACATGAGACCGCTGAGGTGGTAGAGCCGAGCTTGCTTAGAGAAGTGGAGGTAGAGCGTGATGCAACTATTCGACGAGCTCCTACTCGCATCCTTGGGTCTGAGACTAGGAAGTTGAGGAATCGAGAGGTTCAACTAGTCAAAGTGCAATGGGGTGAAGATGAGAGCAACGCTACTTGGGTGACGGAAGCGAAGATGCGTTCACTATACCCATTCCTTTTTGAGGGTATGTCTTTTAACTTCTCCTTTATCGTTTGTCTAGTACTTATCTATCTATAGTATGTCCTCTCGTTAGTACTTTTGACCTTTAGATAGGGTAAACCTATGGTTGAAACATGTGTTTGAGACATGTTATGATTGATGGATGCATGGGGATGCAAGTGTTTGCTAGTGGTTGCTCGTGGATGCATATACACACACTCTAGACACTAGATCGGCTCAGTCACTTCATATTGCATATTGCATATAATTGTGTGTAGGTAGCTATATTTATGGATGTATAATGATTGTGTTATCATATGGATGATGCATTTTGGTGAATGATTGTGCACTCATGTAGATATTGTATGTGTCGCTAGGGTTCTCTCGCATACATAATGGATGCATGGCACTATCATGGTTTGCATATGTTCATACATTAGATAGGGAACATATACACACACTTTTTGCATATGCTCATACATCATTAGAAATTGTTTTAAGGACAATGGATGCCCGTGTTTGATGGATTGAGTATATGGTTGTTTGGATGGTAGGATATGCATTCTCCTTAGCTTAGAGATTTCGGGGACGAAATCCTCTAAGGAGGGGAGAATGTAACACCCCGAATTTCAGTTAATGCTAAAATTCACAAATTGCAGAATAAATAATCTCAGATGTGAGAATTGGGGGAAACGGGCTACGTCATTGCGTTCGTCTCGGAAAAATACGCGAAATAGAGTCTGAGTTTTCGAGAATCGGAGTCCGTATGGCCCAGTTATGGCCCAATGAAGTTTGCAGAAAATTCAAAGTTCAAAACAGATTTAAAATTCAGGTTCAAATTTCGAAATTGGGGCCATTGGGCGTAGGTGGGAAAATTCCCGCCTAGCTACCCAAGTCGACAGCCCTGTCGACTGGGCAGTCGACTTGGCTAGGACCAAGTCGACAGCACTGTCGACTTGGGTGTCGACAGGGGTGCTCGGCCAGTTTGGCCTGGTGCACCATTTTAGGGTTTGGCTGTGTTTTGGGGCTGTTTTCTGGAAGCTTCCGAGATCTGATGGTCCTAATCTAATTTAGGGTTAATCTAATGGCCTAAAACACTTGCCTAATCTATAAATACACCCTAAGCCTACCCTAATTCATACTAAAAATAGATCCAAGGGCCTCATGCCGTCAAATTAAAACTAGAAGGAGCCTCCACCAAAGTTGAGAGGAAGTTAGCATCTCAAATCAACTCTAATCAAGTTCTAATCCACTCTAGCAACTTAATCTTCCTCATTGGAGTGCTAATTAGTTATTTGTGAGTTCCTATGCCTTTAGCAAGCAATTGCTAAACTAATTAGGATAGGATATTATGAGGCTATGGTTGCAAATGTGGATCTATGCAAGTTGTGGTTGTCATATGCTATAGATTCATGATGTTAGTTTGCAAGTTTATGCTATTTGTTAGTTATGCAAGTTTGCCTCTATGTATGACATGTTATACAAGTTCATATGCAAGTTTGTCTCTTTTTATGATATGCATAACATATGCAAGTTTGCCTCTATGTATGACATGTTATGCAAGTTCATATGCAAGTTCATATGCAAGTTTGTCTCTTTTTATTATATGCATAACATATGCAAGTTTGCCTCTATGTATGACATGTTATGCAAGTTCATATGCAAGTTTATATGCAAGTTCATAGGCAAGTTTGTCTCTTTTTATGATATGCATAACATATGCAAGTTTGCCTCTATGTATGACATGTTATGCAAGTTCATATGCAAGTTATGATGCAAGTTCATATGCAAGTTTGTCTCTTTTTATGATATGCATAACATATGCAAGTTTGCCTCTATGTATGACATGTTATGCAAGTTCATATGCAAGTTATGATGCAAGTTCATATGCAAGTTTGTCTCTTTTTTTATGATATGCATAACATATGCAAGTTTGCCTCTATGTATGACATGTTATGCAAGTTCACATGCAAGTTTATATGCAAGTTCATATGCAAGTTTAAACCCATGTTAATGCTAATGTTATGATAAGTGGAACCCATTATAATTATGATGAATCTTCCCATTTATATGTCATGTTGTGTGAACGAATTACGTGGGGAACGATGGGGTTAATATGCATGTTAACAAAATTATGTGAAGTTGGTATGATTAAGCATAACATAAAATGAATGGACATAATTGGGAATTTACCTATTAAGTTAGGTCTACCCATATTATGGAGTTGGGAATTTACCTATTAAGTTAGGTCTACCCATACTATGGAATTGGGAATTTACCTATTGAGTTAGGTCTACCCATATTCTTAAAAATGTGTAATTAATTAGGGATAATTAATACAAACTATGGGGGGATTAATTAGGTGTAATTAATCGACTAAGACACGAGGTTGGACCCTTTTGTAGCGGAAGTCTGCCCGGAACCAACCGGCAAATCCAGCAGCTACAAATGATTGGCCCAATGTGAGAGGTCTTAGGCATAAATTAAATACGTGATAGTTGTAAAGACACGAGGTTAGACTCTTTTATGGTGTAAAACTGCCCGGAACCAACCGGCATATCCAGTTGCCATAAAATGTCGGTCTAATGCGAGGGGTCTTTATAAGATCACGGTCTTAATTAATTAAGAAACACTTAACCAAATTAGCATGTAGTGGGGGCATGAGGGGTTAAGTGGGTGCCTTGGGTGGCATGAGGAAAACTAGTGGGTTGCCTTGGGTGGCAATAGAAAATACGATTAGTATACTTAACCAAAATTATAACATGTAAGTGAACATGGTTAAAGGGTTAAGTGGGATTCACTAGTGGGGGCCAAGCTTAGGTGGATAGCTTGTGCCAAGTGATGGGGGCCCATCTCAGCCAATATCCCAAACGTATCTTTGTGGGCTCGACCCAAGTCGAGGATGGGACACGCATATTGGGCTTGACTATAAGAGGCCAAAACGGGTTAGCGGTGGCAACGCAAGTCCAACGAGTTTCATATGCGTGTGTGGACCTGGGCTGGTAGGTAAGACGTTGTTGCATCGTGTAGGTATAAGCCGTGCACCGTTGACATTATCGGGTTGCCACTTTAGGGGATGATACACCCCACTGTGGGACCAGCACGGGTATCTACGTTAGGGAGCCGATCGAATGGGGGGTAGTGGGTACACCTAGTGGAGATAGGGGCAGACGGCACCTATGTAGTCAGCTAGGGGTACACGAAACTACCATTAAGTTTTACTAAGTACTCTTAGTGGGATCAATCTTTAAGTTGGTAATGACTGGTGTGGTGCAGTGTAGTAATTATCCTTGGGTGGGTAGATGCGTCTTTATCGTTATCTTAGTTCATTCTAAGTCTGATTGGCTACTTAGTGTAGTCATTTATCCCCAGTCGCACCGTACCAAGTTTATATCATACCCTAATTACTTTAATGATTGTATTGTTAAAGTTATAGGACTCACTCAGACTTATGTCTGACCCCGTTGTTTTTATCTTTTTCCCAACCCTCAGGTTCTCAGAGTGGGCCCAGCACGAGTGGGCTTTGATCAGGCTGCTTTATTACTCTTTTGGAGCTTGGACCATAGATGTAAAGCTCAGCTTACCCTTTCTTTTATGGCTATCAGTTCATGTATTGGGATTATGTACTTTTATTTATCAGGATGGATATTTTGTACTTGACTCTTATTATGGTTTTGTGATGTAACAAAACATGTTTTACTTTCCGCTGCAATGAAATGATGTTTTAAAATTTTCAAGTATTACTTATATCTGTCTTGTTATAATTTTTCTGTTCTATATTCACTTAAAATACTCCACCAATGTTATGGCATTCCCTTAGTGAGTGACCATAGCGGGTGTGGGGTGTTACAACTGCACTGGCTCATAGCCATGCTACTGTCACTCTGCCCCATGGAGTAATAACTACCCTACTACACTGATCTGTAGCCTAACATAAGTCTTGGTAGTGAATCAAAGCTATAGACATCGATAACCCCTTTGCACACGTCCCGCAGCAAAGTCCAACTCATGAAGTTAACTCGTTGGTTCCCAACTGGATCCTGAGCTCTATTTCCTATTTGTACTACCTTTGCATCTCGGGTTTTAGTCGAATTGGACTTGGTCTTCAGAAGAGTCGTCGCGTAGAAGTAGTTTAAGTCTGGTCTGGTTCGGCTATATTGTGCTCAAGCTCCCCGTTCATTTCGGTTTGAATACATCGTCTCCAGGTTCCTCGTTCAGTTCGGGTCCTCTGGTTCGGCTCAGGTTTCCCCATCCGGTTCGGTTCAGATTCTTCATTGTGGTTTGGCTCGGCTCCTTCGTTTCCAACTCCTCGTACATTGATCCGACCCTACTCCCTAGCTTTAGTCTGATCCGATCTCCACGCCCTTGCTTCAGTCCGATCCGATCCGATCTCCACGCCGTTGTTTTCGATCTGAATCCAATTCCAACTCTTATGCAAATAGCCTTCCTTCTTGCCAAGACTCTTGTGCCAAGTTTTGATCCGAATCAAATCCCCTTGCTCAGTTCCCTTATCTGATCCGAGCCCTATATCTAATCCGATCCGAAACCTGCACATTCCCCACAACTTTTCTAGCGACTGTTTTACGGCATACGATGGCGTTTCCGACCATTCTAACTTTTCTAATCAATCACAAAGCATTCCATACAGTCATAGCAACATAGAGAAGCGACCATAAACATCAAAGCAACGATTTTACAAGTTAAAATGGATCAAACCTACCCAAAACCCATTTTTTCCCTTAATCATGTTTAAACATAACTAATAATAGGATTAGCAAAACATATCCAAATTAGCCCAAATTTCTAACAGAGGCTTAATATAATATTTAAGAATTTCTAAACATTTTTCTAGAGTTTAATCATGTATAATTTTGCTAATTAACACTAATCACCCCTAATTAGTGAAAAACAATGCAAATCACTCACCTTAGCCACAAATAATTTATAGATCTGAAAGTATCTCTGATTTGGGTTGATTCTCTATGTGTTCCAGCAGCTCTATCCCAAATTCTATGCTAATTTTCCTTGGTTTGATGTAGATTAGTCTAATACTTGATTAAATGGTGATTAGAAGGTGATTCGGGTGTTGGAGGCCATTGTTAGAGTTGAAGAGAGGTAAATGGCAGCTAGAAAACTAAAATAGAATGAAAATCTAACTCATTTCAGCCGCTCCATAACCCTAATCCCGAAATGGGTTATAGGCACATTTGCTAATTACCCTAATTAGCCCACTTAAGCAGTTTTTCATCTTCTAAACCTTGTTTCGGCCATATCTCCCAAATGGTGAGTCCGTTTGGCTAATGTGACTACTCTACGGAAAGGTAAACCATTATCCGAATCTAAGGGAAGTGGTTTCAGGTCAAAACTTCTTTCCAATCAAAAGCTATGGCCGAAACAAGATCAGCTAGGGGCAAAAAGGTCATTTAAAAATCGGCAAAAATCGTGAACATGGGAAATAACCCCTATAGTCGTTCCCCAAAGTTACATGACTATACAACTTCGTATGAAAGAGAAATAAATATCCTATGATCCTTCGATACGTAGAATGTGGGTCGTTACACTCTCCCCCCTTAAGAAATTTCGTCCTCGAAATTCCTCAACTAAGAAACAACAAATGGGTCCCGCATGCCTACCAGCCATATCTCACAATCAACTATACAAACGAACAAAACAAACTTATCCTAGCATATGGAAAGACTAAATCGAAATGGAAACTGTACTAGGCAAAGAGTTTTGGATGCATCTCCTTAATGCTTTCCTCTATCTCCCAAGTACAGTCACTCTCATCCCCGCCCCACTGAACCTTGATAGATTCACCGCTTTTCTTCGAAGTTTCTTCTTATCGTGCTCGACAATACGAATCAGCTTGCGGTTCCCAACCGCCTCGGGTTTTACTTCAATATCATCCAACTGATCAGGTGAAATAGCCACATCGGGGTCGTGCACGAATTTCCTTAACTGGGAAACGTGAAATACGTTATAAACTCCCGCCATCTTGTTTGGAAACTCTACTTTATATGCCAAATTCCCAACTTGTTCGAGAACTGTGAATAGACCAACAAATCTTGGTGTTAACTTGCGTCTCCTACCAAATCGAATCATGCTCTTTAACGGAGAAATCTTGATAAACACCAAGTCGCCAATGGATAATTTTAAATCTCTTCTCCTCTCATCGGCATAACTCTTCTGCCTATCTTGGGCAGCCTTCATCCGTTGTCGGATAACTTTGATCTTCTCTGAGGTTTCTCTTATCACATCTGGCTCAAGCACAAATTTCTCACTGGTCTAACCAACATGACGGTGAGTTGCACAGTCTTCCGTATAAAGCTTCAAATGGAGCCATACCGATACTGGATTGACAACTATTATAATATGCGAACTCCACTAGATGCAAATGGTCATCCCATGATCCGCCAAAATCTAATATGCAAGCTCTTAAGAGATCTTCTACTACATGATTCACCCTCTCTGTCTGACCGTCGGTTTGAGGATGATATGTGGTACTGAAATGTAGTTCTGATCCTAAAGCCTCTTGTAAGCTCTTCCAAAATCCACTAGTAAATAACGGATCTCGGTCACTCACAATGCCTTTGGGTACTCCATGAAATCTCACTACCCACTTCATATACAGTTCTGCTAACTTAGTTGTTGGTTCTATTCGACTTGACGGGTATAAACCTTGCACTCTTGGTCAATCGGTCCACAATCACCCAAATGCTATCATGGCCCGATCTAGTCCTTGGTAACCCATCAACGAAATCCATTGAGACTTGTTCCCATTTCCATTCTGGGATTTCTAATGGTTGCAATAAACCACTAGGTTTCTTTTGCTCAGCTTTAACTAACTGGCAATGCATGCACTTAGATATAAATTTCCCAATGTCTCTTTTCATCCATTTCCAGTAGTAGGTCTACTTCATGTCTCGATACATTTTATTACCACTGGGATGTATAGTCAGTTTCGAGTGATGACATTCTCTAAGCACTCCATCTCTTAATCCATTGTACAACTAGTCTCCCATTCTTTCTAAGCCACCCATCTCGATCAAGCCCATACTTGTTCATCTCCTTGTCGATACTCATCTCTAACTTGGAGATGATTTCCAATAGGTTAGGATCGTCCCTCTGACTGGAACCAATCCGCTCAATCAAAGTGGGTCTGATCGTCAAACTTGCTAGCATTTCTGGATCCAATTCGCACATTGGTCTGAAATCATACCCAACGGTATACTCTAGTTGCTTCTATTCTAGAAACATAGCCCCTAAACTGGCATGTCTCCTACTCAATGCATCGGCTACCGCATTGCCCTTTCCTGGTGTCTATGTGATATCGAAATCATAGGAAGCCAAGAATTCTAACCATCTTTGTTGTCGGAGATTTAGATCCTTCTGGGAGAAGAGATACTTTAACGATTTATGATCGGTAAACAACTCGAATCTTTCTCCCCAAGAGATAATGTCTCCACATCTCCAACGCGAACACGATCGCTGCCAATTCTAAATCATGTGTAGGATATCTTTTCTCATGTGGTTTCAGTTGCTGACTTGCATAAGCTACAACCCTACCTCCTTGAATTAATACAGCACCTAGTCCGATACCACATGCATCTGTATATACTGTCATCTCTTCATTCCCTTTAGGAATGACTAACACTGGCGCACACGTTAACTTTTCCTTTAGACTATTGAATTCATTTTCACGCCTTTCGTCCCAAACGAAAGCTTGATTCTTCTTGGTCAACTGAGTTAACGGTGCCACTATCTTAGAGAAGACTTGGATAAACTTCCGATAATATCTAGCTAATCCCAAGAAACTTCTTACGTCTGTTGCATTCTTGGGCATAGACCAATCTTGTACCGTAGCCACCTTTGCAGGGTCCATGGTAATGCCATTCTCTGAAACAATATGGCCCAAGAATCTCACTTCCCTCCTCAAAAAGTGACACTTAGAAAACTTTGCTTTCAATTGGTGTTTTCTCAACACCTCCATCACTATCCTCAAATGTTCCTTGTGTTCTTCCTCTGTCCTTGAATAAACCAAGATATCGTCTACAAACACAAGAACAAACTTATTCAATTGATCCCTGAATACCCTATTCATAAGATTCACAAAATATGCTAGTTCATTGGTCAACCCGAATGGCATGACCAAATAATCCACACGGCATCCGGAAGGCCGTTTTAGCTATACTCTCAGCTTCCACCCTAAGCTGATGAAAACCTGTCGCGAGATCCAACTGGGAGAACACTCTTCTGCTACTTAACTGATCAAACAAATCATATATCTGTGGTAGAGGATACTTATTCTTCCTCGTCACTTTATTCAACTCGCGGTAGTCCACACACAATCGAAGGGAACCATCTGCCTTGGTAGCAAACACAACTGGTGCTCCCCACTCAGAAACACTTCTTCTGATAAATTCCTTCTTCAAAAGATCTCTTACTTGCACCCCGAGCTCTTGCTGCTCCCTTGGTGCCATACGACGAAGTGACATCATTATATGTCTGGCATCCTTCACTAAATCAATCTTTCGGTGTTGTGGAGGTCTGGTTACTTCCTCGAAGACGTTCGGATACTGGCCAGCCACGGGCACATCTGACAACTCATCATGCGGGATGTCGAGGGAATTTAGAAAATTAGCCTTTACTCCATCACTAGGTAGACCATCAAACATTACCCTCCACCCATCATTCGCTCTAACTATCACCAAAAATCCCTCACAGTCTACCACCACCCCGTACCTTTGGAGCCAATCGACTCCCAAAATAATGCCAAACCCAGTAAAGCACAAAACAAAGCGATCACAAACAAACATACATCCATGACTTGATAAGACCACATTACGACAAATCATACTAAGGCTAGTCGAACCACCAATCGGGTTCGTCACCGCTAAAGGTCTATCGACTATCTCGGGTTCTAATCCCAACCTATCTACCAGGTCACTAGATACGAAGGAACGGGAAGCCCTAGTGTCAAACAGTACTTGGATAGGAACATCATAAACAGAAAGCATACCTTAAATGACGACATTCTTTCCTTTCTCCATCGCAGTTGGGGAACTCGACGAAGAAGGAACATCATTGATAGCATAAGCTTTCACAATCTGCTTTTATTTAAGGTTGCGGACACTTATCCTTGTGATGCCCCACTTGGCCATAGTTGAAGCACTTCCTGTTCGCAGGCTTTGTCGACATTCTTTAGCATAATGGCCCTTCTTTCCATAGCTAAAGCACTCAACATTTTTCTTACTCTTTTTCTGACCATCCTTAGCTTGGTTTAGCTTCCTCTTATTCTGAGAATTATTCTTACCTCCACCACTTGCCTGTGGCTTTGGTCCCTCTGCAGATGCAACAACAACTTCAGTCTTGGGCTTAGGATAAAGGCTCTCTGACCTCAATGCTTTCCCAACAATTGATTCAAAAGTCTCATCAATATGGTTTATAAGCCTTTCCCCTAAGTACTGATCTAAGCCTGTTATGAATTTCTCATTCTTCTTCTCGGGAGTGTCTATAAGGGATAATCCATACTTCGATAAAGTATCGAACTCAGCAATATACTCCGAGACTTCCCTACCATTTTGTTTAAGTTCCAAGAATTTCCTAAACAACTCTGACTTCTGAGCAGCTGGGATAAACTTATCACTGAATCGGGCCTTAAATGGATCTCAAGTAACTTGATCCTCAAGAGTAGCTGCCTTAATAGCATTTCACCAATTCATAGCTCGTCCTTGAAGCTGACGGGATGCTAGCTTCTTCTTCATAGCATCTTCGATTCCAAAATCTTCAAAGATACGCTCACTATCCAGCCAATCCTGAACCTCTATGACCGATTTTGTTCCATGGAACTGCTTCCCACCAAGACTAGTGTAGTCTTTACAGAGCTTGGAGAAATCGGCCTAGGCACCTGCACCGCTGCACCACCACCATTTGCAGCATTAGGAGCTGCCCTCTGAACATCCCTAAGCAACTCTCTCATGAAGTCAGTAATCATCGTCCTCATATCAGAAGCATTCCCGTTATTAGCTCCTCTACCGGTACCCCTCGTATGTTGGCTCATTGTTCAATCCGTAAGGAGAAAAGGATTAACCATCTCTTCAGTGGTGCCAGTGCAGTGCGACTCCAACCCTAGATATACTAATAGTATATATATAGCTTTTTGAAAACCCAAAATATAACAAATACATGCTCTCATATACATACTATCTCTCCCTGGTGTCTTTCCTTAGGTTAACTACGCAACGTAGAGCTCTGATACCAATTGTGACGGCCCGCCCCGCACCAGCCGACATTTACCTCAAAATGCGCTGTGCCAATGCCCGACTAGCACGGGACGGTCGCCAAAGAAAGGAAAAGGAAAGGAGTTTGAACTAACAAGGAACCTATAAAATATCTCACAGCGTATGGGATAAAATATAATAATAACATAACTTTGACATAAAACAGGTGAGACAGTGCATAAGCTGGAAACAAAACCATCATAGCAGCGGAAAATCCAAAATACAGCTTATGTTCCACATCATCGTTATTACAACTTTTAAAACTGTCTCTAAAGCAAAATAAGAATGGCATACAACTAATGCCCAAAGTAGTGACCATCAACGACACAAGGAGAATACATATATATCATACGTGGGAGCCTCCTACTCGTCTCCGGTACAGATATTCGAGCATAATCACCTGACCTGTCTCTAGTCTGCCTGTTTAAGAGCACCCAGAGTAATAAGAAGAGACATAAAACTCTGGGTCAGACAAAAGTCTTGTATGAGCGATAAGCAGCAAAATAGAACAATAACAGGTATAACTTACCACACCTGAACCTGGACCTGCAACCAAAGAGTTAGCACAACGGGATGTACAATACTCTAAGGTGACACTAACATATGGTGTAAAGATACGGGGAAGGGTGTTCATGTCATAGTGATGGTAAATAATCAAGCATAGCAACCATCCTTACATCTATCACTCAGTGCGTAAAGCATACGATATTCACTGCTTTGACCACCCAAATCCTTTGCTATGATCACTCTGCCCCATGGAGTCATAATGGCTCCACTGCACTGATCCATAGCCACTAGTCCTTGCTATGTCCACTCTGCCCCATGAAGTCATGACGACTCCACTACACTGGCTCATAGCCATGCTACGATCACTTTGCCCCATGAAGTAATAACTACCCCACTACACTGATCCATAGCCAAACATCTGTCTTGTGGCGAATCAAAGCTATAGACGTCGATAACCCTTTTGCACACGTCCCGCAACAAAGTCCAACTCATGAAGTTAACTCGTTGGTTTCCAACTGGATCCTGGGCTCTACTTCCTATTTGGACTACCTTTGCATCTCGGGTTTTGGTCGAATTGGAGTTGGTCTTTAGAAGAGTTGTCGCGTAGAAGTAGTTTAAGACTGGTTCGGTTCGGCTATACTGTGCTCAAGCTCCCTGTTTGGTTCGGTTTGAATACATCGTCTCCAGGTTCCCCGTTCGGTTTGGGTCCTCTGGTTCGGCTCGGGTTTCCCCATCCGGTTCAGTTTGGATTCTTCATCGTGGTTTGGCTCGGCTCCTTCGTTTCTAACTCCTCGTACATTGATCCGACCCCGCTCCCTAGCTTCAGTCCGATCCGATCTCCACGCCCTTGATTCAGTCTGATTCGATCGATCTCCACGCCCTTGCTTTCGATCCGAATCCAGCCCCAACTCTTATGCAAATGGTCTTCCTTCTTGCCAAGCCTCTTGTGCCAAGTTCCGATCCGAATCGAATTCCCTTGCTCAGTTCCCTTATCCGATCCGAGCCCTATATCCGATCCGATCTGAAACCCTGCACATTCCCTGCAACTTTTCCAGCGATTGTTTTACGCCATACAACTGCGTTTTTGACCATTCTAACTTTTCTAATCAATCACAAAGCATTCCATACAGTCATAGCAATATAGAGAAGCGACCATAAACATCAAAGCAACGATTTTACAAGTTAAAATGGGTTAAACCTATCCGAAACCCATTTTTTCCCTTAATCATGTTTAAGCATAACTAATGATAGGATTAGCAAAACATATCCAAATTAGCCCAAATTTCTAACAGAGGCTTAATATAATATTTAAGAATTTCTAAACATTTTTCTAGAGTTTAATCATGTATAATTTTGCTAATTAACACTAATCACCCCTAATTAGTGAAAAACAATGCAAATCACTCACCTTAGCCACAAATAATTTATAGATCTGAAAGTATCTCTAATTTGGGTTGAATCTCTATGTGTTCCAGTAGCTCTATCCCAAATTCTATGCTAATTTGCCTTGTTTTGATGTAGATTAGGCTAATACTTGATTAAACGGTGATTGGAAGGTGATTTGGGTGTTGGAGGCCATTGTTAGGGTTGAAGAGAGCTAAATGGCAGCTAGAAAACTGAAATAAAATGAAAACCAAACTCATTTCAGCCTCCCCGTAACCCTAATCCCGAAATGGGTTATAGGCCCATTTGCTAATTACCCTAATCAGCCCACTTAAGCAGTTTTTCACCTTTTAAACCTTGTTTCAGCCATATCTCCCAAACGGTGAGACCGTTTAGCTAGACCACTCTACGGAAAGGTAAACCATCATCCGGATCTAATGGAAGTGGTTTCAGGTCAAAAATCCTTTCCAATCAAAAGTTATGGCCGAAACAAGATCAGCTAGGGGGAAAACGATCATTTGAAAATCGGTAAAAATAGTGAACATGGAAAATGACCCCAATAGTTATTCCCCAAAGTTACACGACTATACAACTTCATATGAAAAAGAAATAAATATCCTACGATCCTTCAATATGTTGAATGTGGGTCGTTACACACACCTGAAGGGGGCTCTAGGAACTTCTTTTCTGACGTGTACGATTCCGATGGCTTCTGGTCCAATCTGATGGTCTTGGTTGCTCTGCTACTCCTATATAAGGGACCCTAAACCTAGGTTTTACTCACATAAAAAAATGGTGACGGCGAAGCTCTACTGCAATGAAAATTAAGATGGCCTTTCTTCTTCTTCTAAGTCAAATTCTGAGATTCAAGCATAGATTCAACACCAACTTCTTTTCTATCTCCTTAACAATCCAAATCACGGTGAGTTGGTTATTTTTAGGATTAATTAAATAAAAGTAAATTATGAAAGACTGTGATTTGGATGAATCTATGCTATGTCATGATAGATCTATTCTATGCTATTATCATATCTTATGATGTCATATTTGGATCTTAACTTGTGCTATGCTAGATCTATTCCTATAGATTTAATTCTCTTATGATGTCTTATTTGGATCTTAACTTATGATATGCTAGATCTATTCCTATAGATCTAATTCTTTTGTAATGTCACATATGCAGATCTTACCTTCTCCCTAGAGTTGGTGGTTAATTTGGGATTATCAATTTTTGGACAATTAAACCATTGTTTAGATCTAGAACGCCATATTGTGATTAATTGAGATCCGTTATTATCGGACATAAGATTTCTTATTTGGATTTGTTCATCCTAAGTATACTAGATCTAGTTTTATCATTACCCTTTTTACTAGATCTGTCTTTATGTCCACCTATTATGCCTATTACTTGTCTATGCTAGTATATATGCTTATGTCACTTCTAGAATGATCACTATTGTCATTTTTCCCATCACTTTTCCCCTTTTTATTACTCATGACTAGGCTATTTTCTAGACTAGTTGCCATCAAATATATGTGAATGCGATAGTTAGGGAACGGGGGAAAATATCTGAATTAGCATAACTAGGACATAAATTTGGGCATAAGTCCAATATGGGTATAATTGGATATTTAAGAATAAATGGAATATGTGAATAAAAATTTGGTATAAATTGGAGAAATGAATGTGAATAAATTTAAGCATAAATTTATTTATGGACATAATTGAGAAAAAGAGGCATAAAACTTATAATTGACATAGGTATGATTAAAAATGGAATGTTTAATAATTACAATTATAAATTGTAATTGCACTTATGACCCGAGGTTAGGTTGCGTTAGTGGTGGAAATCTGCCCGGACCGAACCGGCATATCCAGCAGCCACCAATGTTGAACCTATGTGAGAGGTCTAAGTGCGCAAATACGAATCGGGCTAAGACACAAGGTTAGGCCCAACCTATAGAAGAAATCCGCCCGGACCCGACCGGCATATCTAGCATCCAAAGTTGTAGGCCTAATGTGGGAGGTCTAGCCCATTATAACCATAAATGGACATGGTGATGAATTGAAGTAAACAAGGAATGATAGTAACCTATTATAATTAATTACTTAATGAAAAGGTTGTATATAACAGGTAGGCTTGTCCTAGGGACATGTGGAAGTTATAACATAAGTTATAATAAAAGGAAAGAAAGCTTATTAGTAAACCTTAGTTAAGAAAACTAAGTTATAAGTGAACAACATCAAGTTGTAGTGATATGTTAAACAGGAAACAGGTGAACTGAGAAGAGTATACTTAATTAAATATTAAGTAAAACATGTTATTGTAATTATGGAATTAGACAATGAATAATACAAAGGGATTGTAAGATTACTTCCGTTAATTACAATCCAAGGGTGGAAGATTGTAAGATTACTTCTGTTAATTACAGTCTAAAGAATAACATGTAATGGGGGCTTATTAATGAACTTAGATGGATTAAGTTACATTTATATGAAATTAATAAGCAAGAGAAACTTTGGCAAGTAAAAGGCAGCCAATGTGAATGGGGATAACTTGTTAGT
This sequence comes from Allium sativum, assembly GCA_030737875.1. Taxonomy (NCBI): domain Eukaryota; kingdom Viridiplantae; phylum Streptophyta; class Magnoliopsida; order Asparagales; family Amaryllidaceae; genus Allium; species Allium sativum. The sequence goes on from CM060916.1 coordinate 490,114,194, forward strand.
TTGTAATACTTAACCTAATTGAATCAATAGGGATTGTGTGAACATAAATATGAATAGGGGTTAAGTAAACATGCATGAATCAGTGGGAGGTTAAGTAAATCTTGGGTAGGTGGGTAATATTAGTATAGATAGGCCCACAAACTTAACTGTTGGATAAACATGCTTGAATCAGTGGGAGGGTTAAGTAAATCTTGGGTGGGTGGGTAACATTAGTATATATAGGCCTACAAACTTAACCTGGTAAGGTTACGTAATTAAAGACACGTAGTGGTATACATAACCGAGGGAAATAATAAAGTTATGTAATTAAAGACACATTTTAGTGTAAGCATAACTTGTAGAAATGATAGGGTTATGTATTAAAGACACCTATAAGTTAGCATAACCGGCAGAACGATTGGGGGTTATGTATGAAAGACACCTATAGGTAAGTATAACCGGTAGAAAGAACGGGGTTATATAATTAAAGACATCCTTTAGGGTAAGCGTAAGCATAACTGGTATAGGGATATGTAATTAAAGACACCTAAGGGTATACATAGTCAATGGAAAACCTAGTGGGGATACAAGACAAGGAGAAGAGCTTGTATTATATTATGTGGGACCCATATCAGTCAGTAACCCGGAGTTGGTATCAAGTAAAGAACTCCGCACTAGGCGGAGAAGGGGCACGCTTATTGATTGATTGTAAGAGATCCAAACGAGGAGGATGGTGTGGGTGGCGCAAACCGACTGGGGGCATGTGCGTGCATGGGCCGGGCAAAGGGGGCTAAGACGACCGTGACACCAGTAGATATGGTTGTGCACATCTTGGGTTGCCACTTTAGGAAGTGATACCTCCTACTATGTGGCCAACACAGGATATCTACGGAGTAGGGAGCCTATCAATTAGGGTAGTAGTTAGGGTATACTTGGACGTATGACCTAAGCCTACCAACTCATAGCGGAAGGGATCATCTCTTTCTGGATATGCTAGTAGCAGTGCAGAATGATCATTAGAAGCATATACACCTTATCTTGTCTACCTTGTCACACCTGCCATTTATGTAGTGATCTCTCTTATCCACTTTATATGCCTATCATGTTACTTTTATTTATTTACTGGCTAAAAGTAACTAAACTCACCAGACTTTATGTTTGACCCTTTTTGTTTCTCCTTCTTTCTTCCATTCCCCCCTCCCCCTAGGTTCTCAAGGGAGGGAATTCTCAGGTCTAGTCAGGATTCTGCTATCATCTTGCTTGGAGCTACTTATAAATACTATTGGTTTCACATCTTTCTCTACTATGGCTTATGATTTGGGGATTATGCTTTCTTTATTATTGTACTCTGATATTTAAAGTACAAGACAAAAGTTTTAATGATGTACCAGGTTTATGTATTTTTAGACATATGGTGTAACCATGCTTTATGATAAATAAAAGTTTTTAATTCCGCTGCTATTTTATATCTGTCTTGTAATGTTTCTGTTCTGATTACCTATAATGCTTCATGAAACTTAATGCATTCCCTTAGTGAGTGACATTAACGGATGTGGGGTGTCACACTTGGTATTACAGCTGAAGGTTACTAGATTGGATAAAAGTTTTTGAAAATTATTTTCAAAAAGTTTTAAAAGAAAGCATTTTCAAAAAGAAAAGTCTGTTTTGAAAAACATATTCCCCAAAGTTGTATGTAATATCTCTCGATTCTCCGCTTGATTCCTTTTTCCTTTTTATTTGGGGAACCAATTCTTCCCAAAAAGGTGTCCCCACTACGGTGTGGTCCCGTAGGCATGTTAAGACTACGACACAGGTTGAAGGGCAATGAAGTGCCTAACCTCCATCTGTAGCTGCAATAGTATCACCTACGGCTTATTTTCTCGAGCTTCGTAGGGATTTCCGTGCGATGGATGCAACTTTCAAGAGAATTGTTAGCTTGTTACATAAATAAAGGTGAAAAGGAAGAAGTTATGGTTGAGGAAACAAAAACAAAAAGGTATGGCCCAAGAAAGGATGGAAACAACAACTGAAGAAGGGAAGAAAGAATGACCAGGTTAATGGTAAGAGGAAGTGCCATAGTTGCGGGCGAGAGGGTCATTTGCCCAGGACTACAGGAAAAGGAAAAAATGCTTGCTTCGTTTGTGAAGAGGTTGGACACTATTCAAGGTAGTGCCCAAGGACGCAAAGGCAAGGTCAAAAAACAGGAACCTCTAGAGGGCAAGCGAATGCTCTCGTGGCTAGTGCACCAGATTGAGGTAGGAAAGTTCCATGGAAAGTTTGATTTCTCTTTCCAGTCACCCCATTTTGAACCCTTTTTGATTCTGACGCTTCACACTCGTTTATATCTAGTTCTATTGTCAAACCTCTACACTTAGATACTATTATGGTAGTGGATCCCTTAGTTGTCCCAAACCCCATTGGTCGTTTGGCTCATTTATATATGATTTGTCGGGGTTTGAGAATATATGTGTTAGGCATCGAGTTTGAGTACAACGCATATCTTATTCCATCGGCTATGGTTTGATTCTAGGATGAGATTGGCTTACTACATATGGTGCCATTCTGGATTGTGAGAGGGGGGTTGTCAGGCTACTGACTTGTCATGGAAGGACCCTCGAGATTTCTTGTGACCCCAAAAGGTCTGCTAGGTTGAGTTTCCTAGAGTCACTTGACGCATCTATCGATGATCTAAAACTTATTCCAGTGGTCTGTAAGTATCCTAATGTCTTTGATGAGGTTTGGGGGCTTACCTTAAGGCATGAGATCGATTTCCGCATATATTTGGTGGACAATGCAAAGCCGGTTGCATTATCCGTGTGCCATATTATTCCAAGATAAAGAAGGGAGATTAGCAAATAAGTATGGGAGCTACTTGAGAAAGGGTTTTCTTTTGGGATGGGATGAAGAAAAAATGTAGCAAAGTTTGTTTCTCAATGTCTGATTTGCCAGTAAGTCAAATCTGGGCGAAGGAAGCCCGTTGGTTTACTTCATCCTTTAGAGGTCCCGTAATGGAAATGGGAAAGAATCTCCATGGATTTCATAGATGGTTTTCCTAGATCAACGAAGGGCAACACCAGCATTTGGGTGGCAGTAGATAGACTTGCTAAGAGCTTCCATTTCATTCCCGTTAAGAGCAAGAGGATGGCAGCATGGTTGGCAATAGTTTACGAGATAGTCCTTTTTCATGGAGTACCTTCCAGTATCGTAAGTGATCATGATCCCATTTTCACCAGTAAATTTTGGAGGAGCTTGCAAGAAGCATTAGGTACACAATTATGTTTTGAGCACAGCTTATCATCCTCAGATCGATGGACAGACAGAGAGGATGAACAGAATTCCTGAGAATCTTTTAAGGTTGTGTATCCTAGACTTCGAAGGGACTTGGGAAGAACACCTTCCTTTAGTAGAGTTTGCCAACAACAACAGTCATCAAGCAGGCATTGTCATGGAACCCTTCGAAGCATTATATGGACGACCCTGTAGATCACCAATTGGTTAGTGGCGATCTATAGAATGACTTTTATATAGATCGGAGGTTAAGAAGATACAAAAACGAGAAGTCAAGTTGCTAAAGGTTCAATGGGCAGATAGCCCAGAGGATGCGACTTGGGAGACCGAAGACAAGATTCGTGCTTCGTACCCTTTCCTTTTCGAGGGTATGTTCTTAACTCCTTCCTAAGTTTTTTCAGTGCTTGTCTCTATTAATTGAGTATATCTTATCCATAGTATCTTTCGACCTTTAGATAGGAATCCTATGGATGTAAACATGTGTTTGAAACATGTTATGTTTGATGGATGCAAGTGGATGCAAGTGTTTGCTAGTGGTTGCATGTGGATGCATATACACACACATTAGGCACTAAGATCGGCTCAATCACTTTCATACTGCATATGGATGTGTGCATTTTATTTTCTTTTATGGACGGAAATGGATGTATTCGCATATGAATGTTGCATTTGGACGAATGAGTGTGCACACATATAAAGAGCTAACATGTTATAATAGGATTATTTGCATACATGATGGATTCATGGCACTAACATACATTGCATTAAGGAGGTTAACTGAATCAGTAGACTGCCTGATCTTTTGCATTATTGTTGGGATATATACACACACGGTTGCATATATTCATATAAGCATTAGAAAACTTTAAGGACAATGGATGCCAGTGGTTGTTGGATGAGTAGATGGATGATGGATGGTAGGATATGCTTTCTTTTCAACTTATAGATTTCGGGGACGAAATCCTTTGAGTAGGGGAAAATGTAACAACCCGAATTTTTAATAGCACTAAAAGAGGATAAATTAAATAATAATTAATTTAATATTTAGAATTAGAGGAAACGGACCACACCATTGCGTCCGTCTTGAAATTCTGGTCAAGGTAGACATTTGGTTTGCTTAAAACGGACAATGTATGAAGAAGTTATTAAGATTTGAAGTTTATATGCATATGAGGAAGATATATATAATTCAAAAATATTCAAAAATCAGCAAAACCAGAAATCCGGCGCGCAGATCGACAAAAGGCCGACCGTTTGAGGTTGACCCGAGACCTGGCTGGGTCGACCCATGGGTTGACTCAGGCTCATGGGGGTCGACCCCGACACCCCTGAAGGGGGGTCAAGCTAGGGGTCGACCCACCTGAAGAGGGGTCGACCCACCCGCGGCTCTGGAAACTTCTTTTCTGACCTCTACGATCCCGATGGCTTCTGGTCCAACCTGATGGTCTTGGTTTCTTCGCTACTCCTATATAAGGGACCCTAAACCTAGGTTTTATTCACATAAAAAAATGGCGATGGCGAAGCTCTGCTGTAATGAAAATTAAGATGGCTTTTCTTCTTCTTCTTCTTCTAAGTCAAATTCTGAGATTCAAGCATACATTCAACACCAACTTCTTTTCTATCTCCTTAACAATCTAAATCACGGTGAGTTGGTTATTTTAGGATTAAATAAATAAAAGTAAATTATAAAAGACTGTGATTTGGACAAATCTATTCTATTATCATATCTACGCTATGTCATGATAGATCTATTCTATGCTATTATCATATCTTATGATGTCATATTTGGATCTTAACTTGTGCTATGCTAGATCTATTCCTATAGATTTAATTCTCTTATGATGTCATATTTGGATCTTAACTTGTGCTATGGTAGATCTATTCCTATAGATCTAATTCTTTTGTGATGTCACATATGCAGATTTTACCTTCTCCCCAGAGTTGGTGGTTAATTTAGGATTATCAATTTTTGGACAATTAACCATTGTTTAGATCTAGAACACTATATTGTGATTAATTGAGATCCGTTATTATCGGACATAAGAATTCTTATTTGGATCTGTTCATCCTAAGTATACTGGATCTAGTTTTATCGTTACCCTTTTTGCTAGATCTGTCTTTATGTCCACCTATTGTGCCTATTACTTGTCTATGCCAGTCTATATGCTTATGTCACTTTTAGAATGATTACTATTGTCATTTTTCCCATCACTTTTCCCCTTTTTATTACTCATGACTAGGCTATTTTCTAGCCTAGATGCCACCAAATATATGTGAATGCGGTAGTTAGGGAACATGGGAAAATATTAGAATTAGCATAACAGGGACATAAATTTGGCATAAGTCCATTATGGGTATAATTGGATATTTAAGCATAAATGGAAGTGAATATAAATTTGGTATAAGTTGGAGAAATGAATGTGAATAAATTTAGGCATAAATTTATTTAAGGACATAATTGGGAAAAAGAGGCATAAAACCTATAATTGACATAGGTATGATTAAAAATGGAATGTTTAATTTTTACAATTATAAATTGTAATTGCACTTATGACACGAGGTTAGGTTGCATTAGTGGTGGAAGTTTTCCCAGACCCGACTGTAATATCCAGCAGCCACTAATGTTGAACTTAATGTGAGAGGTCTAACTGCGCAAATACGAATCGGGCTAAGACATGAGGTTAGGCCCAACCTGTGGAAGAAGTCTGCACGGACCCGACCGGCATATCCAGTATCCACAAGTTGTAGGCCTAATGTGGGAGGTCTAGCCCATTGTAACAATAAACGGACATGGTGATGAATTGGAGTAAACAAGGAATTATAGTAACCTGTTATGATTAATTACTTAATGAAAATGTTGTATATAATGGGTTGGCTTGTCCTAGGGACAAGTGGAAGTTATAACATAAGTTATAATAAAAGGAAAGAAAGCTTATTAGCAAACCTTAGTAAAGAAGACTAAGTTATAAGTGAACAACGTCAAGTTGTAGTGATATGCTAAATAGGAAACAGGTGAACTGAGAAGAGTATACTTAATAAAATATTAAGTAAAACATGTTATTGTAATTATGGAATCGGACAATGAATAATACAAAGGGATTTTAAGATCAATTCCGTTAATTACAATCCAGGGGTGGAAGATTATAAGATTACTTCTGTTAATTACAATCTAAAGAACAATATGTAATGGGGGCTTATTAATGAACTTAAATTGATTAAGTTATATTTATATGAAATTAATAATCAAGAGAAACTTTGGCAAGTAAAAGGCAGCCAATGTGAACAGGGATAACATGTTAGTCTGTAATACCTAACCTAATTGAATCCATAGGGATTGTGTGAACATAAACATGAATAGGGGTTAAGTAAACATGCTTGAATTAGTGGGAGGGTTAAGTAAATCTTAGGTAGGTGGGTAATATTAGTATATATAGGCCCACAAACTTAACCGTTAGATAAGCATGCTTTAATCAGTGGGAAGGTTAAGTAAATCTTGGGTTGGTGGGTAACATTAGTATATATAGGCCCACAAAATTAACCTAGTAAGGTTATGTAATTAAAGACACCTAGTGGTATATGTAACCGAGGGAAATAATAAAGTTATGTAATTAAAGACACCTTTTAGGGTAAGCATAACTTGTAGAAATGATAGGGTTATGTATTAAAGACACTTATAGGTAAGCATAACCGACAAAAAGATTGGGGGTTATGTATTAAAGACACCTATAGGTAAGCATAACCAGTAGAAAGATCTGGGTTATATAATTAAAGACACCCTTTAGGGTAAGCATAACTGGTATAGGGCTATGTAATTAAAGACACCTAAGGGTATACATAGTCAGTGGAAAACCTAGTGGGGATACAAGACAAGGGGGAGAGCTTGTATTATATTGTGTGGGACTCATTTCAGTCAGTAACCTGGAGTTGGTATCAAGTAAAGAACTCCGTACTAGGCAAAGAAGGGGCACACTTACTGATTGATTGTAAGAGATCCAAACAAGGCAGATGGTGTGGGCGGTGCAAACCGACCAGGGACATGTGCGTGCACGGGCCGGGTAGAGCGGTCTAAGACGACCGTGACACTAATAGATATGGTTGTGCACATCTTGGGTTGCCACTTTAGGAAGTGATACCTTCTACTGTGGAGCCAGCACAGGATATCTATGGAGTAGGGAGTCGATCGATTAGGATAGTGGTTAGGGTATACGTGGACGTATGACCTAAGCCTACCAACTCATAGAGGAAGGGATCATCTATTTCTGGGTATACTAGTAGCAGTGCAGAGTAATCATTAGAAGCATACACACCTTATCTTGTCTACCTTGTCACACCTGCCATTTATGTAGTGATCTTTCTTATCCACTTTATATGCCTATCATGTTACTTTTATTTATTCACTGGCTAAAAGTAACTATACTTGCCAGAATTTATGTCTGGCCCTTTTTATTTCTCCTTCTTTCTTCCGTCCCTCCCAGGTTCTCAAGGGAGGGAATTCTCAGGTTTAGTCGGGATTCTGCTATCGTCTTGCTTGGAGCTACTTAGAAATACTGCTGGTTTCACATCTTTCTCTACTACGGCTTATGATTTGGGGATTATGCTTTCTTTATTATTGTACTCTGATATTTAAAGTAAAAGACAGAAGTTTTAATGATGTATCGAGTTTATGTATTTTCAGACATATGGTGTAACCATGCTTTATAATAAATAAAAGTTTTTAATTCCGCTGCTATTTTATATCTGTCTTGTAATGTTTCTGTTCTGTTTATCTATAACGCTTCACGAAACTTAATGCATTCCCTTAGTGAGTGAAACACCCCACCCTCCATTAAGGTCACTTACAAAGGGAATGCCTTAACTTTGGTGAAGGTTTGTAAGTAAAAGTCACTGATAAAACACAAGACAGATATAAACACATGTATATAAGCAGCGGAAAACAACAGACTTTTTATTTCATAAATACGTGTTCATACAAAACATTTCCATAACTATCACATAATACCTTCCAAAACATTACATCATCATTTCTATCTTGGTTATTGAATAAAGAAGCATAAAAACATAATTAAAACTGCATAAATCCCTATAGAATGTGTCCAAAAGCCATAGCCAAGGATAGTGAGTCCAAACCGTACATCTACTATCTTGAAGCTTGCAAAGCGTCTGACTAAGCTGGGTTGTTTCCTCCCTGTGGACCTGGGGAGGGGGGAACGGAAGAAAATAAGACGAAGGAAAATAGGGTCAGACATAAAGCATGGTAAGTCTAGTGACTCTTCAGTATTTGAATAAGAAAAAGGGCATGATAGGTATAAACTGGAAATAGGAAGTATCATAAACTAAGATAAAGCAGTTTGAATCGAATATACTATCGCACCCCACACTATATCTCTACACCTACTTGTACTGTCTTAACTGGCACCCCATGATCAGGGCGAAGTGATCCCCTTTTTCTAAAGATCGGCTCCTACTCGCATAATCATTTGTGTCTTACGGCCCCCAAAGAGTGTTGATACCTATGGTCCCAACATGGGGTGTATCAAGTCCCATGGTGGCGGCCCGACACAATCCTTAGAATGCATAGGTTATACTACTGGTGCCCCCAGTGCCCTGTTTGTCTGCTCCGAAGTGTGTGCACGCTCGCACTCCATTAGAACCCACACGGTTGCACCCACCGTCGTTGCTTTTGACCGCTTACAATCAGCCCAGTAATCGTGCCCCACCCTGCCTAGTTTCAGGGTACCATGATACCTAATTGGGTTATTGCTGAAATGGGTCCCCATTACTAGGGTTTTCTAGTCAAACATGTTAAGTGGTTAAGTGTCTGTATTTACCTAACCCCACCCATGAGTTTAATTAACATGTTGAATTGGTTAAGTGTTTTAGTTAACTTAACCCTACCATCCTGACTTGTCTGTCCTTAGCATTTTAAAGCACCGACCACTCACATTAGATAGGTATTGTTACGGTTACTGGATGTGCTGGTCGGTTCCAGGCAGATTTACACCGTAACTCAGTCTAACCGCGGGTCCTTATTGGGCTCAATGCTTAACCACCCACATTGGATAGGTATTGTTGCGACTACTTGACAGCCGGGCGGGTCCGGGCAGGTTTACATCACAACTCAATCCAACCTCGTGTTAAGCATACTCGTATTTTCTAAATTTACATATTTGTCTTTATTACTTATTATATGTAAATTTGTCAACAATTAAATGTTGTGGCCCACTTTCCAAGTTTAACATTTTTGGTATAAGGATTTATACCATTTAAACGCCACCAATTTTGGCATGTGACAAACATGCCAATTTCATATATTTTTACCAATTTATGTCAAGTTACCAATTTTCCCAACGTTACCCCGTATAAATATTAGGCTAACAATCTTAGCCTAATTTTCGTTCGCATGGTTTTTTAACATATAATATTAGGCTAAAAACTTAGCCTAATTTAGCGCACACAAAATTGGCATAAGGGAATTCATAAACATAAACATGACATAGGTGTAAACTTGGCATTCTTGGCATAGTCAATATGAACATCATAGGTGTGAACTTGCAAAATAGTCAATATGAATATCACAGGTATGAACTTGCAACATAGGCTAAATCAATTTACATACATGTGAACTTGCATTGAAATAGGGGTCTAACCAAATAGGTGTCACATGAATTAACATATGATTTAGACAACATAAGCCTAAACATGTTTAGATCTAGGCATAACATCGAACATCACTAGCATAAGAATATGACATGTTCATAAAGTATATATATAATTTCATCGCATGAGTGAACTAGATCCAATCATATGTCCAACTACACATGAAACATACATTAAAGTGGATCTTGGCATGGATCCAATTATTGACTTTGCAATTTTTGTATAAACATATTAGCATGTATATGAACTTAGGCATAGAGGTTTTAGCATATATATACATGAAATCTTAATCACATACAACCTATATAATCACATAAACATATAGGTGTCGATTACAACATGAACTATACAACTTTCATGTGATTCTAAATGTACCATAGGATCAATATCAATTCAACTATACCACAAATATCACAATACCACAATCATTTCAATACATAGGTATGAATTAACATCGTTGTTACACAATAACACAATTCCACTTCCATTTTACATTGAATCAAATCCTAACTTTTATTCACATTGGAAAAATCACTATACTTACAACAAACGACGGTCTTGTTTTTCTGATTTCTGAGTTATGAATTTGAATTGCTTTCCGTTGGGTAGACAACGTTGATTTGATTCTTGTTTTAACTTAAATTTGGCTCGTCTCTAAGCTTTTCTACAAGTGGAGGCTCCTCTCAATTTTCTCCCGACAGCATGGCGGCTCTAGTTCTATAATATTTGTGTAAATTTAGGTTGAGTGTTGAGCTATATTTATAGAATTTCAGATTGATTTGAGCCGTCAGATGATCACAGATGAATCTAGGCCATTCACTTCAAGAGGAGCCGACCAGAATGCGACAATCAGCCCTAGTGACACAGCCAAGCTCAGAAATTCGACCAGAAACCGACCAGGCCAGCCAGGGCCAAACCCAGGTCAACTGGGCAGGTCAACCCTATGGTCGACCTGGTCACCCAAGTCGACCCCCAGGTCGACCCTATGGTCGACTTAGTGCCTGGGCGGGAATTTTCCCGCCCAGCCCAGTTTGGGTCTATTTTTCGAATTTTGAACTTCATTTGAACTATTTGAATTTTAATTGAATTCTGAAACTTCCGGAGGTCATAACTCTTTCATACGGAGTCCGATTCCCGCAAACTCGGACTCTATCTCAAGCAGAATTCCGAGACGAACGCAATGGCATAACCCGTTTCCCTTAATTCTTTCATTAAGAATTAACTATACTTTAATTTTTTAATTTACAGTTAGCAAAAAATTTGGGGTGTTACATTCTCCCCCCCCCCCCCCCTTAAAGGATTTCGTCCCCGAAATCTTCAAGTCTAGGAGAACGTAAGTCCTAATATCCAATCGTCCATCTACTCAACTATCAAACACAGGCGTCCATTGTCCTTAAAAGACTTCTAATGCTTCATGATCATATGCATAGTGTGTGTATATGTCCTTATCTAATGCACAAATTAGGCAGTCTACTGATTCAGTTGACCTCCTTAATGCGAATCATGTAAGTGCCATGAATCCATTATGTATGCAAATTTTTCCCTACTCCTAATTCTACATGAGTGTGCAACCATTCATACAAGTGCGACATCCATATGACGACATATCAAGTTTTAACCACACAAAAATATGAATACATATATGCATATGCAGTATGAAGTGACTGAGCTGATCTAAAACCTAGGTTGTGTGTGTATATGCATCCACGAGCAACCACTAGCAACCACTTGCAGCCATCAATCATAACATGTTTCAAATACATGTTTACATCCAAAAGGGTTTCTACCTAAGGATAAAGGATAATATCAAGGAGATATACCTAAAAAGATAGATACAAGCACAACTTAAGGAAAAAGAGAGATCAAAGGTGTACCCTCAAAAAGAAAAGGGTAGGCCGTGCGTATTTTGTCCTCAGTTTCCCAATTTGTGTCTTCCTCGGCATCGCTTCACTGAACTTTAACGAGCTTGACTTCGTGGTTGCGTAGATTTTTCACTTCAGTTCCTACGATTCGAGTTGGAACTCTCCTCGCAGTTGCTTTGCGTTCCACTTCGGCTTCTTCTAGAATGCTTGGCTCCACCACTTCCGCAGATTCATGTAGACATTTTCGAAGATGAGAAACGTGAAAGACGTTGTGAATTCCAGCCAATTTTTCAGGCAGCTATACTCTATAATCCATTTTCCCAATCTTCTTGATGATAGGGAATGGTCCTACAAATCTTGGTGCTAGCTTTCCTGCGGATCCAAAGCGCATGACGTTCGTTAAAGGGGATACCTTAAGGAAAACCCTGTCCCCAACCTCAAACTCAAGGTCTGTTCTTCTTTTGTCTGCATAGGATTTCTGTCTATCTTGGGTAGTCTTCATTCTCCTTCGTACCAGGTCTACTTTTTCTAAAGTTTCTCTAATCATGTCTGGCCCAAGTATAATCTTGTTAGTAGACTCCTACCAAAAAGTTGGTGATCTACAAGGTCTTCCATATAGAGCTTCGAAGGGCGCCCTGCCGATAGTGGCTTGGTAACTGTTGTTGTAGGCGAATTCCACTAAAGGAAGATGATCCTCCCAAGTCCCTCCGAAGTCAAGAACACATAGTCTTAAAAGATCTTCCAATACTCTATTCACCCTTTCTGTCTGACCATCAGTTTGGGGGTGATAGGCCGTGCTCAAGCATAACTGTGTGCCTACAGCTTCCTACAGACTCCGCCAAAATTCGCTCGTAAAGATGAGATCTCTGTGACTCACTATGATGGAGGGTATTCCATGGAGTCGAACTATTTCCTTGAGATAAAGAGAAGCTAGAGACGAGGCAGTCCTTCTACTCTTGATAGGTATAAAGTGGGCACTTTTAGTAAGCCTGTCCACTATTACCCAAATGCTAGTATTGCCTCTTCTTGACCTAGGCAACCCGTCAATGAAGTCCATTGATATGCCATCCCACTTCCAATGTGGGACTTCTAGAGGATGAAGCAGTTCTCCAGGCTTCTTTTGTTCCGCCTTGACCTGTTGGCATGTCACGCACTTAGAAACGAAATCTGCCACGTCCTTCTTCATGCCGCTCCAATAGAAAACTCTCTTTACGTCCTTGTACATCTTGTCTCCACCTAGACGTATTTTCATCTTGGAATGATGTGCTTCCTCGAGAACCATCTTTACTAAATCCTTTGCTTGTGGGACGCATAGTCTTCCATCTCGCCTTAGCCAACCCTTACCATTGATGGAGTACCTATTGAGGTGACTGGAAGTTTCACCCCTAATTAGTTAATCCATCACATCCACAAGCTGAGGGTCTTCGCGTTGTGCGGCCCCTATTGAGTCTAAAAGAGTGGGCCGTACTTCTAGGGATGCCAATAAACCAGGTATAAAATCAGAGGAGGGCCTAAAGTCAAAACTGGCTATATACTCCAAGCTTTGCCTTTCCACAAAGAGAGGGCTTAGGTCAGCTTCTTTCTGCTCAACGCGTCTGCTACTACGTTGCCTTTGCCAGGAGTATAGGAAATTTCAAAATCATACAAGGCAAGGATCTCCATCCACCTTTGCTACCTCAAGTTAAGATCTTTCTACGAGAAAAGATACTTCAACGATTTATGGTCAGTATATAATTCGAACTTCTCACCTAGGAGATAATGGCGTCAAGACTTAAGCAAAAATACGATGGCGGCCAACTCAAGGTCGTGGGTTGGGTAGTTCTTTTCATGAACTCTCAGTTATCTTCCACCATAAGCTACTACCTCCCTTCTTGCATCAGAACAGCGCCTAGTCCCGTACTACAAGCATCCGTGTATACTGTGAACATCTTGCTTCCATCTGGCAAAGTCAGAACTGGGGCTGTTGTGAGAGCCCTTTTTAAGCGTTGGAAACCAATGTCACAATCCAAATCCCAAGCGAACGCCAGATTCTTCTTCGTTAGCCTTGTGAGTGGAGCTGAGATTTTCGCAAAATCCCTAATGAACTTTCGGTAAAAACCGGCTAGCCCAAGAAAGCTTCAGAATTCGGTTGCATTTCTTGGTGTCTTCCAATCTTACACTGCCACTACTTTCACAGGGTCCACAGCTAACCCTTCTTTGGACATTATATGTCCAAGAAATCTTACTTCTTCTCTCCAAAAGTGGCACTTGGAGAATTTGGCTTTTAGCTGATGAACTCGAAGAGTTTCCATGATCCCCTTTAGATGCTGAGCATGTTCTTCCTCATTCTTTGAGAAGATCAAAATATCAACTACGAAGACCACCACGAAATTATTGAGGAATTCTCTGAACACCTTGCTCATCAGGTCTACAAAATAAGCGGGTGTGTTTGTCAAGCCGAAAGGCATGACAAGCCACTCATAGAAACCATCTGGGGTTCTGAACACCGTTTTATCAATACTATCTTCAGCTACCCTTAGCTGATGGAACCCAATAGCCAGATCAAGTTGGGAGAAGACCGACGCACCTACAAGCTGATCAAAAAAATCATCTATTCTGGGAAGCGGGTGTCTATTCTTTTTAGTCAGCTTGTTTAGCTCCCTATAGTCCACACAAAGACGTAGTGAACCATCTACTTTGGTGGCGAACACCACTGGAGAACCCCATTCCGAGATACTCCGCCTTATAAACCCCTTCTAGAGAAGCTCCTTAACTTGCTTACTGAGATCCTTTCTCTCCTTTGGAGTCATGTGTCTAACAGGCAGAGCTACGGGCTTTGCATTATCAACAAGAAATATGCGGAAGTCTATTTCCCGCTTCGGAGGTAAGCCTTTCACCTCTTCAAAGACATCCGGATATTCCCGGACCACTCTAACCGACTGCAAATTATCAACAGAAGCATCAAGCGAGCCGACTGCAAATTATCAACAGAAGCATCAAGCGACTCTAGATAACTAAGCATACCAGCATTTAAGGGATTAGAAGAAATTTCTAGAGTGTTACCAAGCCAATTCAAGAGTCTAACCACTCTTTTCTCACAATCAAGAATGGCACCATTACTGGATAACCAGTCCATGCCTAAGATCAGTCCATATCCTGAGAAGCCCAAAACAAGGCGTTACATCTAAATTCAACACTTAGAATAGAGATTTTCAAATCCAAGCAAACCATCGACAAATAAGCCGAGCCCCCAATTGGATTTGAAACAACCAAGGGATCTTTTACCATACTAGTGTTTAGGTGCAGAGATTCTACTAAGGCAGATGAAGTAAAGGAGTGTGATGCACCAGAATCAAAGAGAGTGCGAACTGGATGATCATAAAGATAAACTAAGCTTTCTACAGAAATATTTCTATCTCGTTCCTGCGGAGGTGCCACCAGCGCGTGAACCTGTCCCCCTGAGGTGGATCCAGTCCTCTGTCCCTTCCCCCGCTTCTTTGGGCAGTCCTTAGCCAAGTGTCCAGTCTCTCCACAATGGAAACAACCACCATTCATCTTTGCCTTCTTCTTCCTGCAGTCTTTTGCTATATGTTCCACAATTCCACAAAAATTGCACCTTCTCTTTTCACGGGTTTTGTTGTTTTCCCGCCTTTCTTGAAGTCTGTCTTCTTAGCCTGTAAACCCTCTTTCTTTTCTTAAGGCACTTCCACCTTTGCCTTTTTCTTGCCTTTATCTTCCTCGTGTAGCAGCGGCATGTCCACCAAGCTTTCATAGGTCGCTCCCATGGGTATATGAGTCATTGCAAGGCTGTGTAGAGGCTCATTCAGACCTTTGACGAAGTGAAGGGCCTTCTTGTGTTGGGTGTTTACTAAATCCAGCCCAAATCTGACCAGCTGATTAAACTGATTGACATACTCCTTGATCGTCATACTTCCTTGTTTAAGAGTTAGGAACTTCTCCATTTGCAGGCTTCTTTCAGCTTGGGAGAGGAATTTCGTCTCAAACCTCATCCTGAAATCTTCCCAAGTTTCAACTGGCCTCTCAACATGGGTAACTTCCCACCAATAGGAAGCTTCATCTTTAAGCAACCATACTGCTAGCTGTATCTTTTGCCTGTCGTCAACTTCGAAGATGACGAACAAATCTTCGGTCTCCTTCAGCTAGTTCCTTGCTGCCACAAATGATTCAGTTCCATAAAAGTCCTTTCCACCCATAGTCTTGAAGTCTCTACACGTCTTAGCGAAAGTATTTCCACGATGAGGAGGAGGAGGAGGAACCGCTGCCACTGTGGGAGGAGGAATGTCGACTGGGCCCGCACCATTGGCCCTAGCCTCTAGGTACCTTCGGAACCAGCCAGGGATCGGTACTCCTTCTGGAAGGTTAAGATCTCCAGACATGCTGGAACAAAAGGGAAAGTATTCAAGACAAAGGATAGAGAGATAGCGCCTATGTATTTTGGGAAATTATGCCTTTTAAAAACAACGCTTTTTCTTGAAAACAATGCTTCTTTAAACTTCTTTTTGAAAATAATTTCAAAAACTTTTATCTAGTCTGGTAAATCTGTGCTCTGATACCAAGTGAAACACCACACCCTCCATTAAGGTCACTCACAAAGGGAATGTCTTAACTTTGGTGGAGGTTTGTAAGTAAAAGTCACAGATAAAACACAAGACAGATATAAACACATGTATATAAGCAGCGGAAAACAACAGACTTTTTATTTCATAAATATGTGTTCATACAAAACATTTCCATAACTATCACATAATAACTTCCAAAACATTACATCATCATTTCTGTCTTGGTTATTGAATAAAGAAGCATAAAAACATAATTAAAACTGCATAAATCCCTATAGAATGTGTCCAACAGCCATAGCCAAGGAGAGAGAGTCCAAACCGTACATCTACTATCTTGAAGCTTGCAAAGAGTCTGACTAAGCTGGGTTGTTTCCTCCCTGTGGACCTAGGGGGGGAACGGAAGAAAAGAAGACGAAAGAAAATAGGGTCAGACATAAAACCTGGTAAGTCTAGTGACTCTTCAATATGTGAATAAGAATAAGGGCATAATAGGTATAAACTGGAAATAGGAAGTATCATAAACTAAGATAAAGCAGTTTGAATCGAATATACTATCGCACCCCACACTATATCTCTGAACCTACTTGTATTGTCTTAACTGGCACCCCATGATCAGGGCGAAGTGAACCCATTTTTCAAAAGATCAGCTCCTTCTCGCACAATCATCTGTGTCTTACGACCCCCAAAGAGTGTAGATACTTATGGTGGTCCCACCATGGGGTGTATCAAGTCCCATGGTGGCGGCCCGACAAAATCCTTAAAATGCATAGGTTATACTACTGGTGCCCCCAGTGCCCTGTTTGTCTGCTCCGAAGTGTGTGCACGCCCGCACTCTATTAGAACCCACACTGTTGCACCCAGCGCCGTCGCTTTTGACTGCTTACAATCAGCCCAGTAATCAAGCCCCACCCCGCCTAGTTTCAGGGTACCATGATACCAAATTGGGTTATTACTGAAATGGGTCCCCGTTACTAGGGTTTTCTAGTCAAACATGTTAAGTGGTTAAGTGTCTGTATTTACCTAACCCTACCCATCAGTTTAATTAACATGTTGAATTGGTTAAGTGTTTTGTTAACTTAACCCTACCATCCTGACTTGTCTGTCCTTAGCATTTTAAAGCACTGACCACTCACATTAGACAGGTATTGTTACAGTTACTGGATGTGCCGTTCGGTTCCGGGTAGATTTACACCGTAACTCAGTCTAACCTCGGGTCCTTATTGGGCTCAATGCTTAACCACCCACATTGGATAGGTGTTGTTGTGACTACTGGACAGCTGGGCGGGTCCGGGCTGGTTTACATCACAACTCAATTCAACCTCGTGTTAAGCATACTCGTATTTTCTAAATTTACATATTTGTCTTTATTACTTATTATATGTAAATTTGTTAACAATTAAATGTTGTGGCCCACTTTCCAAGTTTAACATTTTTGGTATAAGGATTTATACCATTTAAACGCCACCAATTTTGGCATGTGACAAACATGCCAATTTCATATTTTTTACCAATTTATGTCAAGTTACCAATTTTCCCAACGTTAACCCGTCTAAATATTAGGCTAACAATCTTAGCCTAATTTTCGTTCGCATGGTTTTTTAACATATAATATTAGGCTAAAAACTTAGCCTAATTTAGCGCACACAAAATTGGCTTAAGGGAATTCGTAAACATAAACATGACATAGGTGTAAACTTGGCATTCTTGGCATAGTCAAAATGAACATCATAGGTGTGAACTTGCAAAATAGTCAATATGAATATCATAGGTGTGAACTTGCAACATAGGCTAAATCAATTTACATACATGTGAACTTGCATTGAAATAGGGGTCTAACCAAATAGGTGTCACATGAATTAACATATGATTTAGACAACATAAGCCTAAACATGTTTAGATCTAGGCATAACATCAAACATCACTAGCATAAGAATATGACATGTTCATAAAGTATATATATAATTTCATCGCATGAGTGAACTAGATCCAATCATATGTCCAACTACACATGAAGATTAAAGTGGATCTTGGCATGGATCTAATTATTGACTTTGCAACTTTTGTGTAAACATATTAGCATGTATATGAACTTAGGCATAGAGGTTCTAGCATATATATACATGAAATATTAATCACATACAACCTATATAATCACATAAACATATAGGTGTCGATTACAACATGAACTATACAACTTTCATGTGATTCTAAATGTACCATAGGATCAATATCAATTCAACTATACCACAAACATCACAATACCACAATCATTTCAATACATAGGTATGAATTAACATCATTGTTACACAATAACACAATTCCATTTCCATTTTACATCGAACCAAATCCTAACTTTTATTCACATCAGAAAAATCACTATACTTACAACAAACGACGGTCTTGTTTTTCTGATTTCCGAGTTATGAATTTGAATTGCTTTCCTTTGGGTAGACAACGTTGATTTGATTCTTGTTTTAACTTAAATTTGGCTCGTCTCTAAGCTTTTCTACAAGTGGAGGCTCCTCTCAATTTTCTCCCAACAGCATGGCGGCTCTAGTTCTATATTATTTGTGTGAATTTAGGTTGAGTGTTGAGTTATATTTATAGAATTTCAGATTGATTTGAGCCGTCAGATGATCACAGATGAATCTAGACCATTCACTTCGAGAGGAGCCAACCAGAATGCGAAAAATCAGCCCTAGTGACACAGCCAAGCTCAGAAATTCGACCAGAAACCGACCAGGCCAGTCAGGGCCAAACCCAGGTCGACCGAGCAGGTCGACCCTATGGTCGACCTGGTGCCTAGGCGGGAATTTTCCCGCCTAGCCCAGTTTGGGTCTGATTTTTGAATTTTGAACTTCATTTGAACTGTTTGAATTTTAAACTGAATTCTGAAACTTCTGGAGGTCATAACTCTTTCATACGGAGTCCGATTCCCGCAAACTCGGACTCTATCTCAAGCAGAATTCTGAGACGGATGCAATGGCGTAACCCGTTTCCCTTAATTCTTTCATTAGGAATTAATTATACTTTAATTTGTTAATTTACAGTTAACAAAAAATTTGGGGTGTTACAATGAGTGACATTAACGGACGTGGGGTGTCACAATATGGGTCTGAATTCAGTAACAGATGAAGCATTCTCAATTTTTGGGATTAATGCAATTGTTGTAGCTGTCAAGGAAGAAGGCAATATATTCATCAGGAAAAAATATTGAACTGCTTCCACAATATATTCACCAATGACTGGCCCACATTTTTTTTGCAAAAAGTGTGCATTGTAACCATTTGGACCACCACAACTGTTAGGATCTAATTTGAACACTGTAGTTTTAATTTCTTCCTTAGTAACCACTTTAATCAACTCCATTGATTGTTGAGAATTGATTGTAGGGAGTACTAGATGAAAGAGAGGCTGGATATTTGATAATTGCAATGAATGTGGAGCTAATATTGATGAGAAATACTTAACAAAAGCTTTATCTATTCCAACTTGTGATTTAATGATATTACCCTCAACATCTTTAACCATGAAGATATCCTCTCTAGCTCCCCTCGCTCTTAAAGAATTATGAAAAAACTTTGTATTCCTGTCACCTTCCAGTTCTTTCCTGAATAATGAGCTTTGCATAGATGCTTTCACTTCCATGTCAAGAGTAGATTTTAGGAGGTTTTGCAAATCTGCCTCCCTTTGCTGAAGTTGGTAGTCAAAAGGATTCAAATTCAATTCCCTATGAACCTTAAATAGTTCTTCTCTAACCAAGGTGGACTGCTTAGATACATTTCCAAAATGAAAAGAAGACCAAACTCTAGGATGAAATTTGAGCAACTTCAATTTGAGTAATAATTTGTCCATAGGATTTGAACCAGTACAATAGGACCATACCTGCAAGAGAATATTAGAAAAATCCTTGTGTAAAAACCAAAATTTAAAAAATTTTAAAAGAGGACTTCCTTTTACTAATGGCTTCATTAATTCCCCAATTTAAAGGAATAGGACAGTGATCTGAAATGGAAGGAGGCAAAGTATGATAAAGAGATTTAGGCCAAAGATTAAGAAAAGAAGAATTGACAAAAACGTGGTCAAGCTTGCAAAGAGTAGGAGAGCCAAAGTGACTTTTTTTAGACCAGGATTAATCAAATCCAAAACTTTTAAGAGGGATGAGATTAGATTTAATAATGGTTTGATTGAGAGGAGCAATATCATTGATAGTGAGTGCACAGCCACCCAATTTCTGCAATGATGAGAACATACAATTAAAGTCACCACCTATTATTCAAGGATCAGACTTAGAATGAATATGAGCAAGAGAGTTAAGAAAATATAACCTCAAAGAAACTGCATTCTGAGCATAAACTGAGGTTAAAAAGAAAAAAAAATTACTTGGAAGATGTAAAAACTAATAGTGGATAAACTGATCAGAAGAGGATAATTTAATCAAACTGAAAAAGAAAGGATTCCACATGGTTAACAAACGACCAAACCTTACCTCGGTAAGGTTATGATCATAATGCCAATCGGCAAAAATAAATGAAACAACTTTAGTAGTAGAATGAATATCAAGGTTGGTCTCAGAAAGACAGAGTAGCTGAATATTACTATCCTTAATATGATTTCTGATTTCACTTTTCTTAGAGGAATGATTCATTCCTATCACATTCCAAAATGATATATTTTGCATCATCATTTGAGGTTTAAAGGACTGGTTAAAGGATTAGGATGCTTCCTAGTATGTCTCTTTGATGAACATTTCTGACTCCCCAATGGCATAACATCATCAAGATTAAACTCAATTCCTTCATCAAGGTCATCCAATTTAGCTGAAGCTTGTTTACTCTTTTTTTCCTACCTCTTTTGGATTTAGCTGCAGTTTTTGATAAGGCATCGGAACCCTTATCAACAGAATTAGTGGTAGGAGAATCTTTATCATCAGCACTGCTAGAATCATCAAGATTACTAGGAGGATCATGAACAACATTAGGAGGGGAGGAAGAATGATCTTAGAGGGTGGAGCTAAATGAGCATATGGAGATGAAGAGGGGCTTGGTGGGATGTTAAGCTTATAACTGAAAGAAGAATTACTACGAATCTGAAAGCTAAAAGATAAATCACAGAAGATAGACTGATTAACAGAAGATGTGAACGATGAAGATGATGTAGATGGAACATCAGTTTGATCACCAAGGATAGAGAAAGGATTGGTTATATGAAATTCCTTATCAACTGCTTCTTTGAGTACAACTTCAAAATTTTGCTTGCCTTTTGCAATTTGTTTGCCTTTATCAATAATTTCCTTTGACAAGTTATTATCATTTGTAACATCATCTTTATTCTTGAC
This sequence comes from Allium sativum, assembly GCA_030737875.1. Classification (NCBI taxonomy): domain Eukaryota; kingdom Viridiplantae; phylum Streptophyta; class Magnoliopsida; order Asparagales; family Amaryllidaceae; genus Allium; species Allium sativum. The sequence goes on from CM060916.1 coordinate 490,135,877, forward strand.
CACACTATTACCATATTCATCCACTATCACAGTATTTTGATTGTCCCTCCCTAAAACAGATCCATTAACATCCATTTGAACATCATTGTTATTTTCCTCTTCTAAACCAGAAGATTCATTTCCCACAATTTGAATAACCTTATTCATAGCCTCATTTACATCCTTAGTCACATCTGTACCATAAGTACTTTTCTTCCTCCTCCAATATTGCTTCTTCTTATTAACTACCTTCTTCTAGTTAAATTGATTATTCTCATCTGCAAAATTATTACTATTCTGCTGCACCTTTGCATTAGTGTAAGCTTCCTTTTTCTCAAATACCTCTTCAGGTCGAACCTCCTATTTGTCATCAACCTTGTTTAACATTTCACACCTTGAAGTATTATGCCAAAAAACTTTACAGTGTGTGCAAATGCTTGGTCCCAATCATAGGATATTATTACTGGTGGACATTTGTCTCCCAATCCTCCCATTGGAATACATTGTGGAAGTTCTGAATCTTGAGATATTTCAACCAAAACTTTTACATACCTTGACCTCTGCATTCTTTCAGTACAGGAGTCAAAACAGATCAATTTTCCCATATAGCATGCTAACTAATTTATCCCAATCAGAGTCTAAAGAAGCAGTGGAATGCGATGCAAATGAATCAAGATTGGAACCTTCTTAATTTGAGATTGAGCATTACCAATACTTGGATCCCGTCTAGTAATAATGAACATTATACCTATAATGAAAATAGGATCTGCTTTCAACAATTTCTCCTTGTCCAAATCATTAGAGAATCTGAAATAGAAATTTATACCATCCGATTTTATATTCACTTTACCTAGAAGCTTCCAGTAATTTCGCAAAAACTTTACAATAGACAAGTAAGAAAGAGATTCATCAAGGAAGAAACCAACCAGATAGCTCTGCCAATATTTCAAACCCTCTAGCTTGACAATATCCGGAGGTAATTTAGGTAAGCCATCTTTAACAATCTCAAAGTCTATAGGTTTGTAACCACCTGCCTTTCGAGGTAAAGAATTAAAGAGAGAAAGATAATCAATTTTGGCCTTAGGAATTGAGGGAACATTAGGCAAATTGGATGAAGGAGGAGTGGAATTAACAGAAGGCTTAGAATTAACAACGGGATTTACATTAGGATTAATTGGAATGGAAGTGGATTTACAATTACAACAGATATAGTACCAAATTGAGGATCAGATGAGATGTTTGATGAAATACCAGAAAGAGAACCTTCAAGAATTGACGAATTATTCAGAATACCAATTGGATTAGGTTTATCAGAAACTGCAAAAGAATTGATAGAATTAACATCTTTATCAACATTACAAACCATACTAGTTTGACCAAGAATAACAAGATTAGCCAAACCTAAAAAACCGGAAGATTGGTTTAATGATGGTGAACTCAAAGATCTAGCTATAGTAACATCAGCACCCATCAATGACTGAATCATCACTGAATCAACATTACCAATCAAGGCTTCAACTGATAACAAAGATGAAGCAGGGCCAACGGAAGAAGATAACAAAGGAGGAGGTTTCGGATCAGGATCAGGATGGTGAAGACGATTGGGAAGAGGAGGGAAAACAGATGAATCAAGCATAGAAGAGGACGTTTCAAGAAGAGAAGATGTGGAAGATGCCGCCATTAGAAAGGATGATATTAGTTCAAATAATCGTTTTTCCTCATTAGGTTCCATAATATTCAAATAAAGATACAGTTCAAAAATTCTTCATTAGGTACTACTTGATGATTACCATCTCTAATTCTATCCATAGTACACAGGATGTCATTAAAATTTCCGGCATGATCCATGCTTCATCAATTCTTGAATTTATTTGCTTAAGATGCTCCCATAACTCCCTCCTTTGGCTTAACGGATTAAGACCATGTACCGTTGAAATGACAATTCTTAGACCGCCATTGTTCAAAAATCTGTATGATATACATTGCTGATCTAAAAGTAAAATTAAATGTCTCTAATACTTTGTATCATACCCAATGAAAATTCTGCCTTTTTAGTATCATCGTTGTTATTAATAAATTCCCAGCCTTTAAACTTAAGAGAAAAGTTTGCCAAAGAGCAATCAGATAATTTATGCTCCATCATTGCCATCAAGTCAATATTTCTATCTTTGATTAAACATACCAAATCTCTCTGCCTCGTTAATGAGTTCAGACCTCGCACCTTCCAAAACAGTAAAGACATGATATTATTTATTCTTTGAAATACCCCTAGTTAACACACCACTAGGGAGGTTACTTTCCTTTTTTCCTTCTTTTTCTTGGATCTTGTTTTAAACGGTGAAGTTAATTTGTTCCATTCTGGATTATCTTCAACCAAATTTTCTCCATTTAGAGCACTACTGCTTCCATCATGATTCTTAATCTTTATATTACTTCTTTTTAACCTTCTTCTCAAACACTGTGAACTAGAATCTGAAATTTCCACATTCATTTCTTTTAAATCTTCGTTATTGTCCTCCATTGGTGGTGTAGAGATTAAATCTTCTTCTTTATTACAGTTTTGTGGCCTCTAATTGAGAATCAGAATTTCCTTCTTTGAGTTCTTCATTTTCCACCTCTTTTCTAGCTACCACTGCTTCAATGTCCATACTACTTAATATTTCAAATTTATTCACCATTTCTTTCTCTTTATTGTACTAGGTTTAGCCTTTACCTTGCTATGTTGAACTTTGCACATGTCAACTTCCCCCTTTACTGAATTGCACTGCACATCACCTTGCATCTCACAATTGTTATCGCTTCTCGAAATTTGTTCCCTTTGCATTTTATTTTCAATTTCATTGCTTCCATTAATTTGCTGTGACACATTAACCTCGACCTCCATGTCAGCATTTTTTTGATTTAAAGATTCTTTTTGGATCCATATTTTTTTCACCATGCAAGAATTTGAACTATGCCCAAATCTTTTACAATTTAAACATTTAACTGGATGCCATTCATAATACACACTTTATTTGCAAATATTTTCATCGTAACATTGTATGTATACTTCACTTGGAAATGCAAAGTTAATATCTACCTCAATAAGCACTCTTGCATATGAAATTTGTATCACATCTTATGTTAGTTGATCTAACTTGGCAGGGTTTCCCAGCAGTGAGGTTATGCGACTAATTGCTTCAGTGGACCAAAATTCTAGTTCCAAATTTGGAAACTGAACTCAAATGGGGATGGTATGCAAATGCTCTTTCATTAACTTCATACCAGGATACCAGCTCTTCATGAATATCAGCTTCTTATTGTAGTGATATGGACCACCTGTTAGGACAGCTTCACAATCTTCAGAGTTTTCTAATTTTATTACAAAGAAACTATTTTCTCTGCTGAATAGTTGGTAGCTTCCTTTAATTTTCCATGTGCGATCTTTGTATTCTTTAAGAAATCTGTAATAAGGCTTATTACTATAGATGTAGAATGCTATTGAGTTTTTCCACTTTTCTCTTCCTGCATGTATTAATTCCTCACTAATTTCTGCTAAAGGAACATCATTCCTCATTAATGGCTTGTAATAACTGAGATGAGAAAAATTATTTTGAAATTTGTTCTCTTTAATGACATCTACCCACGATCTAGAGAAATTTCGGGTCATAGATTCTCCATTAGCTTGAATTTAACTTATCAGAACTAGTAGTTCGTTTTGTAGGTTTGTGCAATGATTTTGCCAATTTTTCTTCTCTGCATGTTGGTTATTCTTACTGGTAAGATTGATTTATGGATCTGTAAGTGCATTCGGTGGATGGGAAAGGACCATCTCCTCAGGATGTCCTGGAGGAAATGAAAATTTTGGATACAAAATGTTTGAGGACACCATGACCATGGTAAGATTTATTTTATCTTATTTTTGGATAAAATGTTCCCTCGTCATCTTTCCATCTTGTTGCTTTATAGAAGTAGCACCACTCAATATTGCTCAATCTCATCATGTCCGTTCTTCCCATCCCAAACATAAGCTTTTGCCACGGTTCAAAACTAAACTTAAAACAGTAAATTCTCATATAATAAGAAGTATATGAGGGAGTCATAGTATTGGGAGTAGGATAAATGGTTAACGACTATTCCAATAAATTAATTTTAAAAATTATAATTTATTAAATCAAATTTTTGTAAAGCACCCTCACTGTGCAATTAAATGAATAATTAAGGATTTTTTTTAAAACGTACATTAATGTGAAATTTGATTAGAGTATATGTGTGTGGCAATAAGTGTGTTAAAACATATTTTTGGCAATAACAACATGAATTGAGAATATAGAAATGGATGTGTTAAAAGGCTAAATTGCTACTTAATTTAATGTTGAATTATTAAAGTCTTGTTTTAAAATAAAAACAAACATTTGTCATTTTAAAGGGCATTAAAGACTGACATTCAGAATACAAATAAAAAATAAGTGTTAGTATAACAAAGTTAATTTTACTCTTAATTTAAGAATTTATGAGCTATTAATTAATAAATGTTTTAATTTTAAAATGGGACATTTATTTGGAATGTTTTGTAAGAAACAAAGGAGTCATTAAGCTTTATTGTTGAAAGGTACACAAACGTTGAGTAATTGATCTTGGATATCAATTAAGATTATATTTTCTAAAATAGAATGAACATTGGTTTTATTAGACATCAAAAAGTTTTATTGACCATTTTGAAAAGTTTTAATTACTAACATTCAAATAGTTAATAAAGAAAAGTTTATAAAAAAGAAAAGTATTTCTACTCTTATATTAACCATTTAGTTAACATTTGAAAATAGACATCTAAGTCCTTATTGTAACATTTTGGAATAAATTCTTAATAAACGATGTTTTATTAAAACAAGATATGTATTGGCATTTAGGTTAGTAAGCATTAAATCTTCGCAAACATTTAACACTTCAGGTTTTAATAAGGTATTAAACACCTATTTTGAATTTTTTTCAAGTTTGAGAAATAATAAGGATGTAACAATGTTACGAAAAATACATTTTTGTGTAACTACTAAAATTTCACCTTACAAAAAGAAATAACACTAGAGTAAATAGGGGTAGCTAATTAGGTAAGTTAGAATTAGGTTCTAGGACTAAGTAAGGACAAGTTGCACAACCTAATCTGGAAATTTTAGTGTCAGTCCCAGAAGTTTTGAAAAGATGGTAAAGTATAAGTATTTCCAGAATCAAGGATTATAAACTAGGTTGCCCAAGATAGTCCAGGAATTAGAACGTTTATAACCGTATGTAATGATCAACAATATATCTATATACAAATACTGTAGCATTACTTACAATTTTCGAAATTATGATGCATGGATATTAATTGCAAATTTAGTGCACAATAAATTTGTAATTAATGAGACTAAAAGACCGTTAGTTTTAAGGGATTAATTTAAAAGAGTTATTTATTTGGAAAGAAATGGATATATTTTCAACTTGAAGGAGCTTTAAGGAATTAAATAAGTATTCATGGAAAGTCTGGTTTTAATGAGGAATGGACCATATTATGAGAAAGATGAAAATGGAAATTTTAAGGGTGTAACACCCCACATTTCTTAACATTACCCATATAAGGATTCCATTAAGACTTATGAAGCTTTTTAGGTTTAAAATAACATCATAGAGACTAAAATTCACAAAACAGCATAATAAAAACATAGCGGAACTTAAAAAATTCATTTAAAGCATAATAAAAGGTGTCAATACATCATAGACCATAAAAACCACAGTTCTCTCGTAAAAACTACATAATCAGAGTATCATAATAAAAATCCTCCTCGGTGCCAAATAAAAAAATAAGTAGAACGTAGAACAATACATGTAAAGATAGAGAACAGGACAGATAAGAATCTCTAATGGGATGAGTTGGGCCAATGCTCTCTCAAGCACTAACTCCTCCATACTGAGAACCCATGGGGAAGGAAGAGAAAAAGGAAACTAGTCAGACATAAAGCTTGGTGAGTTCAGTAATTACTAGCATGAGTAATAAAATAGGAAATATAGTCAAGATAATAAATTGAGGCTCGACACAGTAAATAAGAACAAGAGTATACTTCCATGAATATAGTCGATTGTCAAATCATTCGATTTCTAAACCATTTTATATAACTCATAAATTAGGATATAATCTAATTTTACACAATGATCAGCTCCTAAACCACAATTATGATAACATATGCCGACTATGGCCTTGGGTTTATCAGACCCGACCCATCAGCTCTAAGGACATAGCGAAAATCACCGGTGTCACAATGTCTTATCTTTCCTAATTGGCGTGATGCACGCTCACCGCCCCACCAAAAAGCGCCCGTACCCACCTCTTTTGGACCTCTTACTACCCAGTACGGTATAAATGTGCCTCCACCTCCTCGTGTGACCTCGGTGTAGTGTGATAAAAAGTAATATTGACTGATACATATCCCCAACCAAAAATGAAATTCAACATAAGTCACCCCTAGACTTAGTCCCCAATTCAATTAACTAGCACCAAGGCCCCACATAGAATTATTGTTGACCGCCTAGCTACCCTAGACTCCCATAGTGTTGTCAACAAACGCCTAAGTCACTAAAAATTAATTATTTTAATTGGCCTCTTATTTTCCCTAACCGACCTACCCCTACTGCTGGAATGGACCAATACTACGAGCCCTTGTTTTCCCAAAGCAATCATCGTTGCCGGAACAGACTCCTACTACACATTTTCTTAATAGGTCACTTATTTTCCCTAATCATCTTATGCTACCGGAATGGAACAATACTACTCATGCTTATTAATTTGTTTATTTTAAACTTAACGGCAATCTTAAGTTTAATAATATGCCTACCTTTTTCATGTAATTTTTTTGTCATACTATAGGTCGCATATAAACTTTAATTTGCAAGTTGTCTATAAACGTCACTTTTGTTTAATTTCATTTGCACCCCCAACCCCTGCCATTTAGCGTCTATCCAAATATCATTTATTCAATTTATTGAAGTTATAAATTCAATTTTCTTTTAGTGCACAATTTCAAAATGCCCAATTTGTCTTTTTTTATACATATTTCTTATTTTTCCCAATTGCGCTGTCATTGTCAATTTCATATTTTAACCCAAACTGCGCATAAACAAGGAATGAATTGTTTAGGCTCATGAAGGCCTAAAATCAATGTTAAAATAAAAAGGACAATGGGCTAGGATCTCGTTGGTCTATGCTCAGATGAATAAGAACAAATATGAAATAAAATAGGGTTGAAATTGAGTTGTTATAAAATTATATACTAAGAAAAAGAGGTATAGATGAACTAAATACGGTAAAGAATAGATTACCGAAACAGGCAAAAGAGAGGATAGAAGCGGTAACCAAATCATATAGATTATTGACAGGAAAGAAAATAGTAATAAGGAATCTATAACCTATTATATTGTTAAGAAGAACCCCAATTTGTACTTAATCTTGCAATTACTAAAATTACTCATAATTTTAAGCAAATCCAATTAAGCCCTGGTAGGAAATCTCTAATTATGAATATCCTCCAAAATATATGCAAACCCAAGCCTCAATGTTCCATTAAAATTATTTGACAAGAAGGTTGTTTTAGGTGGAGGCAGAGAATGGAGTAGGGAGAAATAGGTTAGGTTTGGAGTATATTTATAATAAATCTAAGGGATTTAGGTTCATTAGATTTTAGGTTAAAAACTTAGGCCATCAAATTAAATATTTCTCCAGAAGAACGCACCTGAAGACCAGCTGAATCGATCAAAGACATGCACATCAGGTTGCGCACATCGCCCAGATGGGTCGAGGGTCGACAACCTACTTGGGGTCTGGGTCGACCCTTGGTTGACACAGCTAGAGGCTGGGTCGGCCCAGCTACTCATGATAAACAGATGAATTTATTCTTATTTAATTCAACATTTTATTCCAATTTCAAATTCGAATTTCAAACTTCTTTTATATCTTCCTCGTTTTAAGTCCGATTTCAACAAACCAAATGTCTATCTTAGCCAGAATTTCGTAACGGATCCAATGGCACAACCCCCATTGCTCATTTTCCAATATTTTTCTAATTAATATTTATTTTATTAATATTTTATTTAAATTGCTTTATTAAAATTTTGGGTTGTTGCATTCTCCCTTAGAGAGTTTCGTCCCCGATATCTCCAAGGTTGGAAAAATGTTATAAATATGATCACAACATCATCTACATCCATCTACTTATCCACCAGTCATATAGGATTTCTAATACTTTTCACGAACATATGCAATAATATAGTGTATATTTCCCTAACTAATGTAAGAAATTAGGCGGTCCACTGATTCAATCGACCTCCTTTTATGCAATTTATGTCAGTACCATGTGTCCAAAATGTATGCAAGGGAGTCCGAATGGTACATAAAATTTTATATGTGTGCTACAACCATCATCAACAAAATGCAACATTCATACAATAATCACCAAATTTTCATCCATAAATTACAAGTGAATTAAAAGTCATACACATCCATATGCAATTATGTTAGTGTCCTAGTTGTTGGTCACTAGTTAATGCCTATAGTGTGTACATGCATTCATTGCATCCACTTGCATCCACGTGAATCCATCAAACATAACATGTCCTAATAACATGTTTAAACCAAGTTCTGCACTCCATGAGCTTTTCGAAGACTCACTAATTCAAATGATAGGAAATGGATAAGGTTCAGATTCAAAACTAAGAAAGGATTGAGAACGTACTATCAAAAAGGAATGAAAAAGATGCACAAATCCTCTCCTCTGAATCCCATGTTGCTTCGTTGCTATCCTCTCCTTACTAAACCTTGACGTGTCTAATCTCCATATTCCTTAACTTTTTTGTCTCAAAATCCAAAATTCGCGTAGGTACTCATCTGACGGAAGCCTCCTTCTAGACCTCAACCTCCTCTAGAGTACTCGGCTCCACTACGGCTATCAAATCTTGCCTATCCTCTCTACTATCGGAAATGGTCCAACAAATCTCGGTGCTAATTTCCCAACTGAACCAAACTGCATTGCTTCTTAAAGGAGATACTTTAATGAAAATCATGTCCCCCACACTGAATTCAAGATCTGACCTTCTTTTGTCTGCATAAGATTTATGTCAGTCTTGAGCTGCCTTCATCCTTTTCCGAATTAAGTCGATCTTATCTGAGGTCTCTCTGATCATCTTTAGTCTGAGAATAAGTCTATTTGTAATCTCCCACCAACAAGATGGTGATCTACAGGGCCGTCCATACAAAGCTTTGGAAGGTGTCATGCTAATACTCGTTTGGTAGTTGTTGTTATAAGCAAACTCAACCAAGGGAAGTTTCTCCTCCCGACTTCCTCTGAATTCCAAAACACACAGCCATAATAAATCCTCAAGAATCTGATTAACCCTCTAGGTCGGTCCATCTGTCTGAGGGTGGTATGCAGTACTAAGTCTTAGTTATGTCCCTAACGCCTTCTACAGGCTTCTTCAAACTCACCGGTAAATATGGGGTCCCTGTCACTAACTATGTATGCGAGAACTACGTAAAGCCAGACAATTTCCTTCAAATATATCGAACCTAACCATCATGCGGTCCTCTTATTCCTAACTGGGATGAAATGAGTGCTCTTGGTTTACCTATCCATAATCACCTAAATGCTGGTAATTGCCTTTCCTCGACCTAGGAAAACCGTCTACGAAATCGATCGAGATGCTCTCCCACTTCCACTATGGCACATCTAAGGGCTGAAATAATCCACTGGATATGTTCAGCCTTAACTCTTAGACATGATATGCATCTTGCTACAAAATTTGCCACGTCTCTCTTCATCCCTTTCCAATAGAAGACCTTCTTTATATCCCTATACATCTTATCTCCTCCCGGATGGATGGTCATCCGAGAGTGATGTGCCTCCGATAATACCGCACTCATCACGTCTCCCGTGCGGGGTACACATAACCTGCCATTATAGTGTGGCCATCCTCTCTCATCAACTAAGTATCTAGAAAGGTTCTTAGATGTCTCTCCCCTACCTAGTCATTCCAAAATATCGGCTAGCTGTTGATCATCACGCTGACTGGATCCAATCTGTTATAATAGAGTAGGTTGCACCTCAAGCGATGCTAATAATCCTGGTGTATAATCCATAGATGATCTGAAATCAAAAGAAGAGATAAACTCTAATCTCTTCCACTCTATGAATGTGGGATCAAAATCACCCTATACCTACTTAGAACATCCACCATTGCATTCCCCTTTTCTAGGGAATAAAAAAAATATCAAAATCATAGGATGGTAGATACTCCATCCAACATTTCTGCCTCAAGTTAAGATCCTATTGCGAAAATAGGTACTTGGGAGACATATAATCAGTATACAACTCAAACCTCTTGCCCAACAAGCAATTCCTCGAAGACTTAAGGGAAAAAAAATAGCTGCTAGCTCTAAATCATGGATTGGGTTATTCTTCTCATGTACCCAAAAATGTCCTCTCCCATAACAAACAACCCTACCCTCCAGCATTAGGACTACGCCCAATCCTATACCATAAGAATCTGTGTACACTGTAAACTTCTTAGATCCATCTTGAAGAGTCAACATTGGAGTAGTCGTAAGAGCCTTCTTCAATCTCATAAAGGATTCCTCGCAATTCATGTCCCATGAGAATACCAAATTCTTCTTAGTAAGCCTGGTAAGCGAAGCTAAAATCCGTGCAAAGTCCTTAATAAATTTCCGATAAAACCCCGACAAACCTAGAAAGCTCCTCACCTCAGTCACATTCTTTGGGACCTTCCCGTCATACAAAGCCACTACTTTAGTGGGATCCACTGCTACACCATCTCCCGAAACTACATTCCCCAAGAATCTCACTTCCTTATGCCAAAAATGGCATTTTGAGACCTTTGCCTTCAACTGATTGGCACAAAGAGTATGGAAAACCTCTACCAAATGCCACACATGCTCATCCTTATATCTTGAGAATATCAAGATGTCATCCACAAAGATAACCACAAATTTATTTGGGAACTCCCTAAACACTTGGTTCATCAAATCAACAAAATATGCATGTGCATTGGTTAACCCAAAGGGCATAACCAACCACTCGAAAAATCCATCTGGAGTCCTAAAAGCGACCTTATCTGCACTATCATCTGCAACTCGAAGCTGATGAAACCCAGTCGCCAAATCTAACTGAGAGAAAACGGATGCACCTACGAGCTGATTGTCTACCCGAGGGAGTGGGCGTCAATTCTTCTTCGAGAGCTTGTTTAATTCTCTATAATCCACGCATAGACAGAGAGAGCCATCTGCCTTAGTAGAAAATACGACTGGTGCTCTCCACTCAGATACATAGTCTAATAAATCCTTTTTCTAATAGCTCACTCGCCAGCTTACATAGTTCTTTTCTTTGCCTTAGAGCCATATGACGCACAAGCAATGCAACAGGTTTAACGTTTTCTATCCAATAAATATGGAAGTCAATCTCTGTCTATAAGGTAGTCCTCTCGCCTCCCCAAATGCGTTTGGGAAACCTCTCACCACGGGAACCTAATAAAGATCATCGACGAAGTATCTAGGGACTAAAAATCTCAACATGACTGACCCTCGCGGGCCATAAGATATCTCGAGGGCCTTACCATGACAAGTCATCAATCTCACCATCCTCCTATCGTAGTCAAGAATGGAACCATACACGGCCATTCAATCCATCTCTAGAATAATATTGTACCCCCAAAAACCCCAGTACATAGGCGTCACAATCAAACTTAATGCCTAATATAGAAAGTCTCAAACCCTTACACATCATAGATAAATGAGCCGAACCTTCTATAGGGGTTGAAACTACTACTAGATCAGAAACAAGAGATACTCTAAGGTGCAGACAATCGACTAATGACTAGAAATGAATGAATATGAAATGCCAGAGTCAAATAAGGTCCTATCTTGAAAGTCATAAAGAGAGATAAAACTTTCGACTGTGACCTTCATGCCCCTATCTTGACCAACACTGGCCTGAGCCGCCTCTAATGCATGCATCTGCACTCCAGATTAGCTAGCTCCTTGCTCGAGCTTCTGAGGACAATGCCTACTATAATGACCATGTTGTCCACAATTAAAGCAGCTTCTTTTCTTTGTAGTCTTCTTGCAGTCCCTCATAATATGGCCTATCATGCCACATCTATGGAATTTTGTATTTGAACTTTCTCTGGCTTCTTGTCCTTCTTCTTATTTACTTTCTTGGGCCACTATTTCTTTTTCGCAACATTATCCTTAACCACCTAAACTTTACTTTCCACAAAATCAACTTTCCCTTCCTCGTGCATAAGCACCATCTCAATAAGATTCTCAAACATATCACACATCAAAATGTGAGTCAGCAAGTCACTGTAGAGGTTGATCAAAGCCTTAGTAAACCATACAGCTTTCTTATGAGCTGTATTCACCAAATCCATTCCAAAACTAGCAAGCTCATTGAACTGATTAACATATTCCTTTATCAAACGATCACCATGTCATAGTACTAGAAACTTCTCCAATGCATGCCCTCTTAGATAGAAACTTCCTTCCAAACCTCTCTATAACGTCAATCCAAGTCTCAAAACCATGCTCTAACTCACCATCTCCCACCAAACTAAAGCTTCACCCGTCAATTACCACACAGCCAACCGAACTCTCCTCTTTTCATCAAGCTCTAAAAGTCCAAAAATGCGCTTGGTGTTCTTGAGCCAAATGCAGGCCTCAACAAAAGTCACTGAACCAAGAAAAGTCTTGCCACCAAGAGTAGTGAAATCCTTTCAAAGCTTAGAAAATCAGCAGCTAGTGGTGGGTTAGGAGAAGCCACCACGGCTAAAGCGAGAGCTTGGGAATCCTCTTGCCCTCCGGTTGGCGTCGTAGCTTCCACGTACCTATGAAGCCAAGTTAGAATGGGGATACCCTCAGGAAAATTGGGAGCCCTGGACATGCTGCGAACGAAAAAAGGAGGATTCGGGAACGGAATCAAGGGAACATAGCAATTGACATGAGGGGATGTTTTTCAAAATCAACTTTTTATTGTGATTTTTTTTTCTCTAAAAGACTTTTTCTTTTAAAACAAAAACTTTTTACTGACCTTGTAACCTTAGATTCTGATACCAAATGTAACACCCCATATTTCTTAACGTTACCTGTATAAGGAATCCATTAAGAATTATGAAGCATTTTAGGTATAAGATGACATCATAGAAAATAAATTCACAAGACGACATAATAAAAACACAGCTGAACTTAAAAATATCATTTAAAGTAGAATAAAAAGTGTCAATACATCATAAACCATCAAAACCACAGTTGTCTTATAAAAACTACATAATCACAGTATCATGTTAAAAATCCTCCTCAGTGGCAAATACAGAAATAAGAAGAACGTGGAATAATACATATAAAGATAAATAACAAGACAAATAAGAATATCCAGTGGGATGGGATAGGCCACAGCTCTCTCAAGCACTAGTTCCTCCAACCTGAGAACCTAGGGGGAAAGGAAGGAAGAAGAGAAAAAGGAAACTAGTCAGACATAAAGCCTGGCGAGTTTAGTAATTACTAGCATGATAGATAAAAGAGGAAATCTAGACAGGACAATAAATTGAAGCTCAATTGAAAATAAGAACAAGAGTATAGTTCCAAAAATATAGCTGATTGTCAAATCATTCGATTTTTGCAACATTTGCTACAACTCATAAACTAGGATAACCTAATTCTACCCAACGATCGACTCCTAAACCACAATTGTGATATCCTATGCCGACTATGGCCTCAGGTTTATCAGACCCGACCCATCAGATCTAAGGACATTGCGAAAATCGCTAGCATCACATCGTCTTATCTTCTTTGATCAGCGCGATGAACACTCACCACCCTACCGGAACGCACCCATACCCACCTTGTTTGGACCTCTTACTCAGTACAATATGAGTGTGCCTCCGTCTTCTTATGAGACCTCGATGCAGTGATAAAAGGGAATACTGACTAATACAGATCCCCAACCAAAAATGCAATTCGACAAAAGTCACCCCTAGACTTAGTCCTCAATTTATTTTACTAACGACAGGGCCCCTCATAGAATTATTATTGATCACCTAGCTACCCTAGACCCCCATAGTGTTGTCAACAAACTCCTAGGTCATTAAAAATTAATTATTTTAATTAGCCTTTTATTTTCCTTAATCAGCCTACCTCTAGTGCCGAAACGGACCAATGCTACGAGCCCCATTATTTTCCCTAATCAGCCATCGCTGCATGAACAGACTCCTACTACAAATTTTCTAAATAGGTCGGAATAAACTTCTTTCTTTCATGTATTCCTTGTTTTAAGTTTGATTTCAGCAAACCAAATGTCTATCTTAGCCAGAATTTCATAGCAGACCCAGTGGCGCAACCCCCATTGACTATTTCTCACCATTTTTTTATTAATATTTATTTTATTAATCTTTTATTTAAATTGCTTTATTAAAATTTTAGGTTGTTACAAAGGGAATAAATTGGCATCTTAAGGAATTGAAATAAAAATATTAAGTAACGAATCCTTGTTTATGTCTGTATTGATTGGGATTTAAAACCCTTATTATATTTTATATTAACCGAGTAAGTGAAAATTTTGTGGGGACCCCTAACTAAGTGATTTACAATATATGGAATTTGTAAGTTAAATATAGAATTAGAGTTGCAGCCTATAAGGAGGAAGCATATTGGTTTCGAAATGTTATAATATTGAGTATAGAAGAAGTTTAGCTTTTAAGAATGTCATCCCCGAAAATAAGAACTTAAAGCATGAGATTAAGTAATAGGCATAAATACAGGATATGTATTATTTTATTTTATATGAATATAACCATGTTTTGGTTTCCATAAGGATTTTTGTTTAAATTTTATAAAATAACCCTTTTTCATTTTTTTTCCTAGAATGGAATAATTTGAAATTATAAGTAATATACAGAAAATGTAAAGGATGTGATGTGTAATTTTTGCATGTTTGCACGTAGATTATATTATCCATTCAAAATAAGACAACATTCATTCCTTGTAATTTTAAATATGTCAATATTGTTGTTTGAGAAAATTTATGGAAATTATAGCAAAAGCCTTTTGGAATTTAAATTCCAGCAAATTGAGCATAAGAAAATATTCTAGTTATTAGTATATACTAGAACGTAGATTAGTTAAAATTAGAAATTTGATTTCCAAAATTTAGTGATTTTTGGGTCACCCCTTATTTAAAGACTGAAGAGCAAACCAAAACAGTTAAAACTTTGGGGATAAGAGGAAAAACTGAATTTTGGATCTCTTAGACGATAGGAATAATATTTTTCTTTATAGGAGTAGCGTAATTATCTTTTTGGTAATTAGTAGGCTCTCTTGAAGTATTTCAAGAGGCCATCTAAAAATACCAAAGTGTTGATGGGATAACCATCAATAAATTTTACTTGAACCAAATTTGTGATTAAATTTTTAAGGAAAAAGTCTAATTTGATTAGGCAGCTTGTGAAGGTTAGGAAGTTAGTATTATATTTTGGAATTTCCCAATATTAGGGAAATAAATAATATTTTGTTGATAGGAGGCCATTTCTTTTATATTTGATAAGATGCCTTCACATTATGGCTAAGTTTGGTAAGACCTAATCAAGAAATGGGGACAAAGATGGAACTTTGGGGGTCTCGTGCTACCATAGATATTGTGGAGCATGGGATTTTAAGACCTTGCCATGTTTAGTTAGATGGTTCGACTACATAAGGAAGAAAATTCAACGTAAGGCATGAAAACTTTAAACTTTATAGCCTTTCACTACAAAAGAATTCTGAATTCCCTACGCCATTTTGGCATAGGGACGACGTAGGGAATCGAATTTACCTACGTCATCCCTACGCCTAGAAGGAACTCGGAAAACAGCTCGTCGCAAATATTTCCCTACGTCTTCATGCTTACGCCATCCCTAAGGCAAGTTACGTACGCCATACCTATGCCAAGTTCCCTACACCGTCCTTACGCCAAATTCCCTACGTCGTCCCTACGCCAAGTTCCATATGTCATCCCTACACCAAATTCCTACGTCGTCCCTACGCTAAGTTCCCTACGCCATCCTTACGCCATATTCCTATGCATTCCCTATGCCAAGTTTCATATGCATCCTTACCCATTCCCTACGTATCCGTACACCGAAATTCAATATGGTTATTTTGTATTTATCTTTGTCTACTACAAATCATAATAAAATCGAAAATATGCAAAATCTAGCAATGTATGTCAATAAAAACATTGATGTAAAATGAATATCCTGATCAAATTACCATAAACTTGCTACAAATGTATTTAAAACAAATCATGTCCAACAAACAATAAAATAAAGTTGCTACATAACTCAAACATGATCGTTTCATCTAATTCAAACATCGTGTAATGTACCTTACACAAATAGAACATCAAACCCACTACCAAAATAAGAGGAACTCATAAATTACGTTATATCTGCGATTCTTGATCCCGCCTCATCCCTTGTATAAACTCTTCCACATAACTCACATGTTCCTGCATGAAACCCAAATCCCCTTATAGTTTGTTAATCGTGCATTTCTTGATTTTTACCCCTTAGCTCTTTCACTTCCTTCATAAGCTTCTCTCTATCATCTGAATTTCCAAACCTAACGGTGTATGTATTGTCTTTGTATATCTACACATAATTTTTTTAATCCAATTAGTACAGTGAATAAATTTCATAATACAATTAAGTAAAATGGTCAGTTTCGTTGAGCCTTTAGGCGCAGTTTAATAATCCAACTAGTACAATGAAACGGCTCAGTTTCGTTGAGTCTTAAGGCTCAGCGCTCAGTTTCGCTTGAAACTGAGTTGGAAGGGCTCAGTTTTGGCTGAGCCTTAAGGCTCGGCGAAACTGAGCATAAGACTTTGCTTCATGGGTTGTTACATTTTCTCTTATGGGTTTTACTGTGAATTGTGACTTTGCTTCATGGGAAAGTTGTCTGTGCAAGCTCATCCCACTATGCGCAAATTTACGATAGAAATCTTTTGGACTCCGATTGAGATGAATATACAGACTTTTCTTTGTATTCTCTTCCTCATTAATCGTAACAATTTTATGTCTTCTTCCTCCCTCTGTAAACTTCTTTTTTGAGAAATGTATATCTTTTTATTCCGCAAATTAATCCTAGGTAAATATTAATTTATTGTTTAATTTATAATCTCTAAATTTAATTTCAATTTAAATTTGAGAATTTGGGAATTCATGTTAAAACCTAGATCTAAATTACCCAAACCAGCATCTCTTTGTTGATGCACTTTGACATCCATAATTGAAACCTTCGCCACCACTGCCAGGCGCCGCAATCTACCTATTAAACCTCCAATCATATTTACCCTTTGGCCTCCACCCAAAGATCATCTTCTTTGCAAGTATGAACAACATAGAAATTCTAATCCTCTTTCACCTTCCCTTGCAAATTCCAACCATCAACGCCACCTAGGACCTCCACTGTAACGACCCGTATTTTTGGAAGCCAAATATTTAATTTAATTTATTTATTTTAAATGTTTTATAGGAATATTAATGAATTTTTAATATTTAATTCGCTGATTAAAAACGAAGATAGAAAGTTAAGTTATATATAATATAAACCGAGCTCGAAATGGCGATGCAGTTCATAATATGGAGTTTTGAATTTCAATCGAATATACAGGATCCGATATAAGTAGGATTTCTGTCAAACAAGAAACGTTAGAACCGTATTGATGATAATTTTCATATGGAAGAGAAAAATCCAGATTTTGTGTTATAGGTAGTTAGTTATGGCCAAATCAAAATTTGAAATAGTCGCTATGGAAATCGTTATTTAAAATATAAGCCTTTAAAATAGCCATTTTTCAAACAGTCTCTGTTTTCAGCGAAATTAGTTTCATTTGAACCGTATCATCAAATTATTGTCAGAAAATCAGATTGCGTGGCAAATCAATGTCATATGTGACACGACAACCGTAAACGCCCGTTCAATTTCTACAGCGCATAATTAAATTAAAATAAATTAATAGAGAGATATTTGAGTGTGGCTTCAGCAGACGAGCGAATTAGGCCACGAAATCAGTTCTGTTGAGTTCGTATCGACGTTTAGGGTCAGGATAGGTATATGGTTTGTTATTTTTGAAGACCGGGTAATTTGGTGCCCAAAATGGCATTGCGATGCGTATAAAAATAGCCTACCGAGAAAACAGTCTCAGAATGCGACGAAACTAGTGTCGTTTGGTTCCTGTTAATTAATTATTATAGGATTTTAAGTTTTCAAGTTGATTGGATCTATTTAGTGATCGTGGAAAATTTAAACGCGTGTTTTTTACTTGTTTTATAAAGGAATTTTTTTCAAAATGATGGTGGAATTCGACGAAACCTGTCCTATTGGGTCCAGAATATTTTTCTATGCTAAGATTAGCTTTTTTATCTGTAAACAGAAGTCGATTTGGGTTAGTTTCACATGTTACTTCGCCGTGAAGTTTCATTGATAATAAAATAATATTTATTCTATCCTATATATATATTCCCTCAAAACTTAATTCTCGGTCAAATGAAATTCTGCGGTCAACATTCCAGTTTCTGCGCCTCCACTCTTTACAATCTACGAACGAAAAAAAACTTCGGTTTTCTTCTTCTATGATCTCTTAATCCGTTAATCCATTCAAAGAAACTCCAACTAAAATCTCAAGATCTAAGCAATGTCTCGAGCTTGTCCGGTGATGATCGAGTTTAGACAAATCGATTTGGCCAGAAATGTGTTCGAAAGCACTGTCTTTGGTCGGGTTTTCATGAGCGATTTAGGTCACCGAGTTCATTGTGTTTCTGAGCGATGCCAGGGCCGAGATCCGTCTTCGAAGGGTGCATTCCGATCAGCTCCAGGTGAACTCTGGAAGGACATGGAGAGGCGAATGAAGGGTGTAGAGCAAGCAAGTTAATGAAGCAGATAGTTGGGGTTCCAGGAAGAAAGAACAGAACGTAATTACATATTTCTTTGGTGATTAAATTACACTAGTTTATGATGATCTAAAATAATTGATTAAGTGGGTTATGATTGGCTTTTAGCAGATGGAACTGAGAGCAACACAACCGAGAGGGAAGAAGAGTTAAAATTGGACCGACATTTATATAACGTAATCGGTTAATTTGGTAATTAATTAGTTAGATTAATAAAGTTAATTGTTTAATCTATTAAATAATAGTAAAGCAGAAGCTTTTCAAGCCCTCTCCTCAATTTTCTCAATTTTCTCAATTCTCCTTAATTTTCTCAATTCTCTCTATTCTCCTTAAAACTCTCTAGATACTTTTATTAAATCAACATATCATACAATATTCTAAATACGTCGTTTATGAAATTCAAACGCCTGCAATATCTTCTCTCGCCTCCCTTCTAATGCCCTTTTTCTCATTATTCTCTTCCGATCCTTAATATTCGTTTCTCCTTCAAAATGTACATTAAATCGCATCGCTATATACCCGTTCTTGCAATCTGCTTCGCCGAAACCTTGAACCCGAAAGTCTAGCTTCCCATCCTACAACCCTAACCCTAATTTCAATTCCCTCATTGAATCGTTCTCGCCTGACTTACTGGCGTTACCCACAGTCGACCTTCACCTTCAAATCGTGCTGCTACTTCGGCCAGGTATATCCGTTCCTGCTATCTGCTCGCCGAACCCTTAAATCTGAAACTCTAGCTTCCCATCTTACAACCCTAACCCTAATTTCAATCCCCTTACATCAACATCCACGATATGTCTCCATGGCTAAAGTTAATTTACAGGTTTAGCCACCATCGTAGAAGATTTTAGCTAACTCAAACTTTGTCGATTAGCAGTTGTCTTCGGATTAATTCAGATCCTGGAATTCGCTCACACCTATCGCCACAACAGTCTTCTCTAGATTAGTATCCGGTAATATCCTATTTATTATCTATCGAGGTTTATTTCCTAATGTTTATTAGGTTCGGTTGCAAATTACTTGTGTGCGTCAGCATGTAATCACTATTTTGCATAGACTTTTCTCGCTTCGTTATTCTTTACTTTTAATTTTTGGTTGGCACATTTGGTTTTCAACCATCCTCTAAAGTTGATCTTCTTCGATTCATTTGGATGTTTGATGGGCTATTTGTTTATTAACTTTGTGCAACAAATATAGTTACTTGCATTTGTCATGCACCTCATTTTAATGTTGAAGTTTTCCCACTACTGAATGCTTTGCATAAAAATTGTAAGAACATTTAAAGCATAAAAACTGTCGAAGAATTTAAAGGCAGTTTCTGTAACATATAATACATGCGTAAACAATATATTTGCTGAGATTTTTCTACCTGTATACCCTTTATTCTTTGTTGGTAGATGTTCGTCGCATTAAAAGTGGAATGCTTATGGTTTCTCAAAAATACAAATCTTTGATACTTACTATAGTTTGATTATAAACTGTTTGATACATTTTTTTGGATTTTTCTCTAAGGCTCTTCAACTTTCCATTGACATGACACTAATTGTCATTGTATCATAGCTTATAAGACGATGACGACTCCTTTGTTTGTAGCAATAAAATATTTACCACTTTACCAACTTAGCCTACATAATTCACTACTGTTGTTTGTCTTTAGGATGATTTGATAAGCTAAGTAATTTGTTACTATATAACCTTCATTTTCTCGACTATGATGGCCATACGTCTTCTATACATTGTTTCTAGCCAAAACATTGTTTCTAGCCAAATCTTAACAGTATATGGTTTGGCTTCAACATCAACGAAAATATGTGCCCTAATTCTGAAAACCGGACGCGGTCATATACTTGTGCGTGGTGATTTTTGGGAAAATCTGCATGGTTCTAAAGTTTGTTTTGAGGTTTTGGTCAATTGAACTATTTATCTGATCTAACCCATAGAAGTGAAATCATCACATTATATTATCAAAACCATATCATTGAAATAGAATTTTTTTTTCCCCTTGAATTTCAATTGCATGTATATAACAATCATTTATGTGTTGGTCGTTATCTATTTCATTAATAAACATTCCAATTTGATTACAATGTTGTTATTTTACGTTTGCATATTTTACACTTTACAAGTTGAGTTACTCCTTTATTGCAATTCTTTTCAGGCTACCATCGAGGCAAAATTTTGCACTCCTGATTGAGCGAAAGAGTGCACCGTAAGCAACATCTCTATTGAGAAAAGGTATATACATATTATTTACTTAATTGTTGATTCTTATAAATTACTTTTATAAAAGAGCCTAATTCTCAAAAAAAATTACTAAAAAAATTATGAACATATTGCTTAGTATGCACGAAAATCACATTTGAATCTGAGCAAGAACTATGCAAAATATGCTTTTCCGGCTTATCTTGCAATTCTTTGCTTCGTTATGTTTGCAGAGCAATAACTTGGTCTTTGCTAGCATTTGACACAAAGGATTTAAATTACCTTAAAATTTTCTATTTTAATCTACGACTTTTTACATCTAAGCATTATAGAACTAATAATTTTTGTACTTGAAGTCTTTTACTTATTATTAATATAATAAAAGTTTCAATCCAAACGAATGACATTATATATGTTGATAATTTCTATTACTCATAGTAACTTTATTTCCAAACTTCTACCTTTACTTGAAATTCACTACCATATTGCGGTGAATCTATGGTTGAATATCATGCTCTCTCTCTCTATTTTTTTTTTAATCCGGCTATAATCTACATTCGAATACAATGTAGTATGTAACCACATGCATCGTCTATTGTTGGTGCATTAAATTGCATGAAACTAAATATTAGTCTGAATTTCTTTTTGACTATTATTGTGCTCTATGATAAAAGAATACAGAATGACAAATACAATACATTTGAAGCTAAAATATAAAGATTAATTTTTTTGTTCCATTGGTTTCTATTTATTTATTTATTTTGTTGGGTAAAACAATTCATTAATGTATGTTGTAGAAGCTCATATCCAGTATTCTAGCAACAAATAAAGGTAGGTGTTTTACCACTAAAATGGTTTGTCATTAACAATATCATTAATTCGTTTCATTCAAAACATTTGTTTTTCCGCAAATTGCCATCAGTTCATGGATTTCCGCTTTATTATTATTTTTGCATTAATTCATTTCGATGTTATCAAGTTCCGAATTTGGAGTAGAGATCAACATTGCATGCTCATAATTTTATATATTATTTATGAACTAGAATTTTGCAAAGACTGCTTGCCTCAATAATACACCTACATTTATTAAAAAAAAAAACCACTTCATATTCAAACATAAAATTTTAATTTAATAACTTCTCATTTAATTTTTTTTAAGAATCATTTAGTTTAATAAATTTTATTTTCCCATTTAAGTCTCTTATCCTTTATAAAAAATTTCACCAAAATCCAAGTTCGATTATAACAGTATTATAATTTGTGTTTATTATAGATAAGCATCATCTTTCTTTGACTTTATTTATAGCTCCATATTTTCAAAAAACCTAAGATAATATTGATGTGAACACATAAAGTTAAAACTAATAAGTACATTATCAAATGGAGAATAATGAAGCAGTCTTAATAAATAATGAGAATCAATCTATATATTTGTTCAGTTTGAGGGATAAGTTTATTGTCAGTTCCATTTTGTTTCTGAAAGTTTGCATTATATACTGCACTATGTAGTTATAGTACCTTGAATTACGTCAACGTTGGTCTATATTAAATTATTGATCCTGCATTTTTTTTGTTTAATGTATAAGCATATAGTGCGCTGCATTGCTAATGCATGTATATAAGAATCGACTTTCTTCAACTTATGCTAATGCATGTATATAGGGTGGATCAGATGGAAGCTGCAATGGAAAGTGCTATCTGTTACCATTCCTAAGAGAAAAGCAAAGCAACCAATCATTCTGTATTTGGTGTTTGTTTATTTTCATGTAATAGGATGATATATGCATAATGTCTACATGTTTTTCTATATCATGTCCGTATTTTAATTCTAAACCTTGCCATGTGCTCTAATTTGTATTATTATTATTATTATTATTATTATTATTATTTAATAGAAGTGCGTTATGAGATCTTCAAAAAAATAGGTGACAATCAATCAGGACAAATCTTACTTCAGTTTAGACTAAGCACATAAAAATGTGCATATGGTTTTCATAAAAATGTGCATAGAAGGTTCGGTTTTTGCATGCCTGATAACATAGATTTCATTATTTCATTAATTTGCGAAAGTGCTTTTCTATATGATATTGAAACTGGCATTCATAGTCATTTATATTTACAGTAATTATAATAATTCTTGATGTCTTTGAAGGTGCATTTTCATTTATGTCATTCTCTAATTTGTTCCATAGTAATTAAACAAAAATACTCAGTCACGGAGTTCTGATCTTGCAATTTAATAGATTTCTATGTGCATTTTATAGATGATTAAGTATTTTTTTCTTCAAAAATTGTACAATCAACAATAAATTGGTGTCTTTTTTTACAGGATGAATGATTATTGCTTGAAGTTATATAAAATGCCTGGTAAGAAATGAACTGGCGCACCATCATAGTAACATTTACGATTGAAAAAACAATGATAAAATGGTGAATACAATAAATACAAAGTAATAAATCAATTTAAGCAGTAACATAGTGACATTTATGGAAGAAAAAACAAAAGAGAAAATGAAGATTATAATAAATTCAAAAAATATTTTAGTTATGCAATAATTAAAGGATGAGGTAAATATTTATATATGTTATAATTCAAGTTAGCAGATTAGTTGCCACCGAGCCGTACATCTGTTCTTGATGCCTGGATTTAGATATCGGCTTATCACTTGTGTTATTTTATATTTCAATCCATATGACTACTCATGAATCTTAAATTTTAATTAGTTAAATATTCTTAGATAGCATTTAAACAATCCATATGTCTAAACTACTCATGAATCTAAAATTTTAGTTATTTAAATAATCTTAGATAGTATTTAATTAGTCCATTTTTTTTTGGCAAGGCTGACCGGTTTTTAAAGTGATCCGTAACACTTTTTAGTTATACAAAATAAAAAAATACAATTAGTCCATTTTTTTAATAGCTCTTAAAAATATATGTTAATTTTACAATGTATATCCATATTAAAAAAAGGTGGTTTTCCAAGCAACTATAAAGATGTATAAATCACATAACATGGACTATTTATATGACAATAATGATATGGTTAATTTGTAAATTAGTTATGACTCATTTATATAAAGAATTTACCATATATTATATCATAAAATTCTTCTTAAACATCAATAACTTCACAACAAATTTATACATTTTTTGCAAATTTCTTTTTTATTTCTTCATGCTATGTTATACATTCGTAATTTTATATTTAACTTATTTAAACAAATTCTATTTGATAATATTGTTAATTTATCAAATAAATTACTGACATACGTCATTTTTAACATGTATATCTATATTAACAAGAACGACTAAAAAATAATTCAAAGCCATAGAGCATAAATTACACACAAAGAATAAAAATAATTTAATTAATAGTTTATATATTTCACATCAAAATTTATCATATATTGCACAATAAAGTTCTTATTTTAACATTAAAATTATAAATGTTATTTTCAATAATATTCGTGTGCAACGCACGGGTTACACACTAGTATGAATAAACGATGCAGGTGGGGGAACGCCAAGATGAATGGATGAAAGGAGTTGTCAACGGATACAAGTGGATTTGGGAGCATTGTGTAAACAAAGAGGATGGGGACGATGTACAGTGGGAACAAAGGACTTAAGAAACGGACTAATTATGGTTTAACCTAACATAATCTACTTTATTTATTAAGTAATTAAAGAAGTATTAAGTTAGGATTATAATTAATCAAATCATATTATAAACTATTAAATGATGTGTGGTTTTTATCCGCGATAGGTTTGAATAAGAAAAGCAAAGTATTGGAGGCAACCAAAAGAATAGTGGATATGAAAAGGATTAATTACCCTTATTTCTCTTAATTAAGTAATTAACACTAATTCTATAAATTAAGGGATTATTTTATAATCAGACGAATATATATATACATATATATATATATATATATATATATATATAACCGTAAGTATGATGTGGGATTTGAAACAGTGAGCTAGCAGGCGTGAATACTGGAATAAATGGGACAGAAGACCAGAAGCATATCGGGTCTGGTTATACTCTAATTAAAAAGTAATTTAAAATTTAATAAACTTGATTAAGGAAATAACATTTAAATAAAGTGCTAACGCTTGCAATTATATAACTCTTTCTTATATTGCTAGAATTGGATCAGACAAGCTACGTTGGAATCATGGGAACAAATTCTTCATTCTGGAGTTATTTTGGTCAGAACTGGAGATAGCCGGAATTTCTAATTAAGTTAAAGCGCCTGTTTGATTTAACTAGAACTGAACCGATTTAGCGACAATGGAAAACAAGGTGAGTTAAACTCACTCAGTTCTTCCCATTTATATTTTATAAATTGGGTTTTTATTTTGTGTGCTCTGCTTGCTGATGGTTGATTGTTTGCTAATTATGTATCTATTTGTTGATTTAACCAATGAAATTAAACTGTTGTTTAATTTCAGTGAAAAACCAAATCATTATTTTAACGATTGGTTCCAATAAAGGTAACTCACCCTGGTTGGTCACGTTTATAAAATAAACATGTTTAAATTGTTGAATTGTTTGAATTGCGTGTGGTTGATGTTAAATGGCGGTTATTTATTGCTATCAGTTAAATGAAACGGAATGATCCGATTTGTGATAACAAATTTGTATATAGGGAAGAACAGGTTGGAGGGATCCAATGGGATTCCTCTAATATATTATTTAATTTCATATTATCATACGAACTGTTGTGTTTGGGTGATTGATTTGAGTATTGATCATTGGTTGGAAATTCAACCTGTGTTTGGTTTTAACCGATGAGCAGTATTGGTTGAGTAATCGGCAGGAAAAGGCCTAAAAGTAAATTGTTTTATTTATATCGATTTACCGTCAGGTAAATTGATAGAACGGAAGTTATAAAATTAATTTTATAACTGAAGATAGATTTTGAAATATAAAACTTTATTAAAAAGAAATAAATATTTATGTTTATAATTAATTATAAATTGATTTTACGAAGTAAATTCCGAGATTTATCAGAATTATAAATATGGGAATAGAAATTAACCTTAACGGTTAAAATTTGGAAAATTGATTATTGAAACTTAATTAAATGGAATTATTTAAATTAATTATATTATTAATTAATGTAAAGTGAGAATGGATTGGAATGGTTTAACGAAATAATCGTGCCTTGAGTTGACTAGTCAACCATTGTAGTTGGAATTGATTTTAAATTAGTTTGATTTGAATTAATCTAATAGAATAGTTTAGTGGATATTGTTCTAATAAGATATTTGAAAAGTAAATTAATATTTATTTAGTAAATGAAGGAATTAACTATGAAAGTAGTTAACTATCGAAGTAAATTATTATTTTAATTGATAAAAATTTAGGGAAATACTTTTAAATTGAAATTCATTTAAAAAGTACTCAAAATGGGAAATGAAATCCAATGGAAAGGTGAAAGGAGTTTATGAACAGGTTTTGTTTAAAACCTGAGTTTTTATAACAAATTTATAAAGAGTATTTTAAGTGAATATTATAGCTTAAAATAAATGTTACTTAATTATTTGAATTAAGCAAAAGGAAATTTAGAAAAAAGGTTTTTATAATAAACCAGGGTTATACAAATGAGATTTAAAGTGTGAAAGCGTAAATTTTTAATTGACGTTACTTAATAATGGGATTAAGTAAGAAAGGAATTAAAATAAGATTTCCAAAGCAGGAATGGGAAATGGATTTGGAAAGAGATTGGAAAAAGTTAAATTGGGTAAAGAAGTGGATCATAGGATTTGATAAACAAATCCGAATTATGAAATGAAATTGTTCAAAAGGGTAGAGGTTAAAAGTGGGGTTTAATACAGAATTACTTAGTTATTAAATTAAGGAAAAATGTTATATTCGAGAAAGAGATTTTCAAGGCGTAAAAAGGTTTTATGAAACTATACTTTGAATAAAATAGTGAAATGGAATTTGTAATGATATTGGAATGTAGTATCGGGTTTAAATTACAACTCGTATCCATCTTGAGATATGATCGTTGTTGATCAAGGTCTGAGAGGTAATTAAAATACCCCAACTTGAACGACTTCAGGATTATCTGAAGATGATATTAGTTGTAATGGTGAAAGAAGTTAGTAGTAATTTATTATTTCATTAGATAAATAGTAACGCAACACTTTGGTGAAAATTTGGCAATTATGTATATAATGAGATTCCAAAGTAAAAAGGGAAATAAAAGGAGATTGGATTGCGTGAACTATAATGATATTTTCGAGCTAGAAATGAAATGTAAAAGTTGAGTTTATTCAATAAGAATAAGCGTTATATTGTCAAGTAATGAATAAATGATATTCCGTAATGTTGTTTTACGAGTAATTAACTGAATTGATTTCCTAAAATTTGACAACAATGTGGATGATGTTTTGAAAGAGAAATAGAAATCTGGGTATGTATAGAACTTTCTTAAATAGTAAAATGAATTGGTTTAAAGAGAAATCTTATGTTAAATAAGAAGCGAAAGTTATATTCGTAATATCAAAATATTTAAGAGTTTTAAATTTATATTTTTGTTTTAATTAAAAGGCCAAGTGGTACTGAATATTGAACCAGTGAACTCATTGGATTGTCATGATTGAAACACTGTTTATTTTGATAGTTAAATCACTGACTATCAAATATGTCCAATACGATTGTTGGTACGAAAAGACCGGGATCGAATTTATATTCGAAAACCATTCTGACCAACAAATACGTGAAGATATTAGAAAAAGATCGAGATGGAGCATTGAAGATCGTAGATCTTCATAAACGGAAGAACCACTAAGATTCTCTGCCTTGCAAGCAAAGATAAGCTGTGATTCTGTCGTCGTTGGAATCTACGGATTGCAAGGACTACTCGCTACTGATCTATAGGGTGATTCCTAGGATGCAGTAGGAAGGTGCCTTCGGTTCATCCTGTTCCTGGATGACTTGTATGGACGGATGTCTGACAGTGTATTTCCGAAAGGATCACGTACGTTGATTTCTTCAAACGTGCCATAGTTGGTTAGCTCCCAACTAGAGTATTTTTGTGGACGTCAATTAGTGATATCTGACTGATCTGACGATGTGGCATTCAAAGTGAATAGTGGTCAGATGTCCCAGAAGATAATTCTGACCTCAAGCCTTACAACCGGGAAATGACAAAAATCGGGCAGGCAACACGGCTATGTGGGTCGCTCCCATTAGGGTGTATAATCAACTATCTAGAGAAATTCCATTTGCTTCTTTAATCTATTTCGATGCTGTCTCTTTTCGGGAAACGATGGTTTGAGCCCAACCGTTGGTGATATACATTCGATACACTCAAGCGAAATGAGTGGTCGGTCATGTGTGGGTCGGGTTGCAAGACGTTCTTGTTGAACCTAGTGTATTCGCCTCTAGAGATACACTATCGGCAGGTGGTCCCATACCTTGTCATAGTCGGAATCAAATCTCCAATAAGCGCCCGCGGTTTTTGATTGTATACTATATATGTGGAGCGTGAGATGCAAGCGTTCCGCTTAATTGATATCTACTTGTATTTAGACACTATTATAATATCAGAAAAGATATTGATTTCGAAAATGTTTTGGGTTATCGTAAGGTAAAAAACCGTCCGTACTTATGTGTGGATTTGGTCTTACGATTATCCTTTCCTTTCGAAAAGATTTTGAACTTAAAAATTAAGTTGGATGATTCCCTTAGTACTATGCGAGTTTTGCTCACTCTGGTTCACCAGACTGACCCGGTGTTTTGTAAATACTCAGGTTAGACCGGGGTGTACAGGTCCAAGTTATCGGATGCTGCGGAGTCTAGAGACGAGCTGAAATGTTCAGACGTATGATATCTAGTATTAATTCCACTGTGTGACTGTATATGAGGACAGATTATTATCACTGTCCAGATGTGAGATGCACTCTGATGATTGTAAGTATTTTAAAAGCTCTTAGTAAAGTTTTATTTCTGTATTATATTTTGTTCCGCTGCGATGTGAGACTCTGTGTCGTGTTGTTTCTTCTTCTTCTATTCTAATATTTCTTTCTTTCTTATCTCACCCTCTAATTTCTTTCTAATAATTATCCAGTGTTTTCGGTGTTTGGAGAATCGGCAAGGGATACGGAATTGTATTTATGTCGATTTTCGAGGCCGAAATTCCCTGGTCGTTACATCCACCACCATCCTGACTATGACTGGTTGATCTCATTCCATCTCCAGAAAGTAGGACCCACCTGAAAATCCCTGGCCATGACTACTTTCCCTCTTAAAACCAAATACTTTGATTTTCTGTTTAATTCTGGATTTTACTCCGTGTTGCAGAGGGTATAACGTCCCCATAGAAACTCTAATCCATTTTTCTATTTTTAGAGGGGTGGAATCAAGTTGGCTACATCTTACACTTTAATAATATTTTCAGATTTTGTATTTTGTTTGTGCCGAAATCGTGAATTTTTCAAACAGATTTTCTAATCCAGATTTCTGAGCGGAAAATTTATCTATTATTGTTTCAGTCATATCTCCCTCAAATTTTATCAAAATCCAATTTTTTTTTTAATTATAGAAAAAAATTTGCAACGACTTTTATGTTTATGGCCTTTTCAAATTCAAAGATTTACTCGTCCGAAAATTAAATTCCAAGTGAACAAAATTTTGTTCTATTTTGTAATTTTTGTTAAAACCTAATTCCATCTTCTCTAGCTGAAAGGTGAGTCCATATCACATGTGAATGGTTAAATTTTGTAATTTACCATGTTTCTCCATTTTCCAAGTCTATCCATTTCCACGAAAGGCGAGTCCATCTCACACTAGACTAACATTTTATGAAAGTATGATTCAACACATGTGAATGGTTAAATTGAAATGTTAGGCTTGTTTTAGATGACATGATTATTATATTAAATTTAAATTTGCATTCATGACATGAAATTGTGTTATTTTGTGATATATCTTTATTTATGACATGTATGATATGTTTCGATTATTATTATCGTAAATGACATGATACAAAGTTGCTATGTGATGTATTAGTGTTGTTGTGTTTTAATTTATGTTCTCACACTACTAGTTCCCCGTAGATTTAGGGAAACCGTTATGAGGTGAAATGATATATACCTGAATCATTGTACCTTTTGGTATTGAATGGGGATCCAAATTAAAATGATACATACTCTGAAATTTAGCTAAACAGGTTTAAATGATACATACCTGAATCACTTGACCACAGGATGGAAATTTATATACGGACACCATCGGTCAATAAAAACCATTTTCTAAAATATAAGCATGTACTTATTTTGAAATATAACTTAAATATTTTTTTAAATAAATGTTTAAAATATTTAACTTGAATTTATGGATTTAAGAGAAAGATGATTTTATAAAATTATTGTTTGAAAATAATTTGTAAATTTAATTAAGATTTAATATTCAAAGTTAAATTTTATTTTAAACTAAAATTTATAAAGTAAATTAATTTAATTTAATAGAACTTAATTTAATATAATAATTTATTTTAAATGTCTAACATTAATATAAAATACTTATTTAGTTCTAAAAGATTTATTGTAAAAATTTAATTTAATGTAATGTAAATATTTAATTTAATAACTTAATTAGTAATTTTAATTTTAAAACTTAATTATTCAAATTAAGTAAATGAGAAGATTTTATTTGTTAAATTAACAAACTCTGAAGTTGAAGAAATTTGGTTTAAGAGATTAACTTGAGAATTAAACTTTGAAAGGTAGTTGGAGTAATATAATTAAATGAAATGAATTTTTTTAATATAATCTTTATTCTAAATTGAAGTAAAAAAAATTGTGATTGTATTTGTAAATTAATAATTTAGAAATTGTTCCAGTTAATTTAAGTTGATTCGAATGGAAATTTAAAATCTGAATTTATGATAAGTCAAATTTTGAAATATGGATATTTGGTATGGATTGGATTATTATAATTAAAACTGATTTAGATTATTATTTATATCAAACTATTTTACTTAAACTAATTTTTCTTTGCTATTTGTTTTCATAACTTGTTCACTACTATTTAATTTAAATTATTTTATCTATTGTATTTTTATTATTATTTTAATAACACTATTATATATATTGTTAACTATTAAAATTTTATAACTTTTTCATTAAAAATCATTTTATATTAATTTTAATACATATATTTTAACTATTTTAAATTAAATAATTTCTTTATATATATATATTTACAATTTTAAGCTAAAGTTTGTTTCAAATCCAAGCTAATTAGTCCGAATTGATTTAAGATAATGATTTCAATTAATAATGACATTTGTGGAATAAAATATGAAATCAAAATTTTGAACTTGATAATGAATTGTTTGATAATATGAAATTTGAAATTTGAAACAAAATCCAATACTTAATAGTTTCAAATAAATGATTTTGAAGAAATCGATACTTGAAGTAAGATTGATTTATGACACCGAAACATGATTTTTAAATGTAAATTAACACTGTGAAAAATATAAACGTTTGGTTATTAAAGAGATCAGAGTCGGATACTATCATACTCTCTGTCAATACTGGGAACTACTTTAACAACTGTGCATGTGGCGGAGAATCCAGAATGAAGTAGAATGTATTTAGTAAACACGACTGGAATGAGGTGAGAGAACGATGATGGATAGCCTTGACTTAAGGGTCATAACTGAAATGACTAAAACAGTAGCTATGCGGAGGCCCAGTGGGTTAGCTACCCGATTAGACACAATTCTTCGTTTACTACCTTCGTCTATCAGTTTGATTTGATTTGATGCGCGTCCATGATTTTCGGAGTGTTGTTCGAGGTGGGCGGTAATTGTGATTATGCGTTGCCACTAGCCCAGCTCCGTGAAATGGTAAAATCCTACCTTGGGTATTGCCTCGTGTACCTTGTCAAATTATCCTGGTCGACTGCACTATATTTTGATTTGATGTTGTCGTATCACGGCGCATCCCTATCCATCGACCGTTTAATTGGCGTTTTATATGCAAACCGTACGATAATATTTATAACAGTATAAGGGTAAAAATGTAATCCCTCTTACGCTATTTTCTATGGTATATTCACCGTAGACACTATTATAATAGCGTATTGTATTATATAATATCTACTTTAACGGTCTTTAAAGGATGAGAATTCTAAACATCATTTAAGTCACTCGTGCATTTCATTTGAATAGTTCACTTGAGTTGATTTAATTTAATAAGAATGTTAGTCCTGACTCGAGTGTTTTTTTACTTTATGTTAGGGTCAGAGCAAGTATTATAGTATTGAGATTTCACCTTTCAAAGCTGGAGACTTATTGAAGACCTCATCTTTATCTACATGTTTCAGTTGTTTCCATGACAGTCTGTTATATTAGAAACTCATTGTATTTAGACTTCTACTGTATTAGATCATGTAACTCTAATATTATGTATAAATTTTGATATTTTTATTTAGTAGTTTCACAAACTACTATTGTAGATGTTCTGCTTTTCTATGTCTATTATCTGTTTGTGATTCTGTGGTGATTTTATATTTAACTCCATAGCAATAATGATCTATTGTTTCGAATGATTTGAGTTGATCTTATTATCAAATTAAATGGTCCAAAATAACATGTCATTACAAATATTCTAATATATTATTAAATTCAGTTAAGCTAAACAAAAGTTAGTGTTTGTTGACATATATTTGTACATGTTTTTATTGAAAATTAAAAATGTACTAATAGTAATTAAACTGAATGTTAACTTTTCGTTCAATCATTATTTATAATGTTTAACACGAATTTTATATGCGATTTTAGAGTCATTTTCTATATCTCACTATTTCCACGCTTTATTCGCTATGCTTTTGCACTTCCATCGTATTGAATTTGCTAAGCGCTTTAACTGCACAGTTATGGTGCATGCTTCACACTGAATTATTTTCTATAAATTGTATATGTTTAGCACATTAAAGAAACTAATTCATACAAATATTTAGTCATTTTTTATGTTGAAATCATACGTTTAGTTTCAAATTGCAACATCTAATTCTTAGTTAGTTTGAATTTTATTTATATTGTTAATTGATAAAAAAATAATCATCAAATGACATTTATTTGTTTAAATAGTGTTTATTTGTTAGATCCAATTTTTAGGCATGAAATGATATTTTGTATTTGTAAAGAAATTTAAGTGCTATATCTTATTTTTAAGCATGAAGAGATATTTTGAAATTGTAAAGAAGCTCAATTATTAAATATTATTTTAAGATATATTAAAATATATTAATATATGTACAGAGGCATTTTTGGTAGTTCACACCGATACATAAAATATGATACCAAAGATACTACAACTATTAATAAAGTTAATAAATAAACAACGAATTTGTAAATGACGTTTATTGTTTAACTGGTGTTTAATTGCTAGGTCCAATTTTTAAGCATGAAGAGATATTTTGAAATTCTAAGAAGCTTAATTATTAAATCCTATTTTTAAGACATATTAAAATTTGTTAATATCTGTATAAGGGCATTTTCGGTAGTTCATATTGATACCAAAAAATATGATGAAGAAGGTATTATAATAACTACTAATAAAGATTAAAATATATGCTTACGTGTATTTTGTGTGCAATTCATAAAATTAGTTTGACACCAGCTGAAATATATACTACTTAATGTGTTTTATTTTACCAATTATGCAAAGGGTTTACAAAAATACCTGTTGACGTATTAGTAGGCTAATTTAGATTACAATCTTTGAAATTATAAAGTTTTATGTCTAACTGCTTTAATTTTAATTTTATGGTGTGCTTGAACAATCGTAGATACTATAAATGCTTGAAATAGCCGACTTTTGGCCATTTATTCCAAAAAATTAATTTTGTGCTTCATGTCATATTTTAGTTATTATTTGATACTTTCAACTTTTGAACTTGTTCTGCTACTTTCTTGAATTGTTTTCGTGTGTGTATTATAAAATAATCGAGAACATTTATTTCCCTAAACGTCACTGCAACAATTTAACTTTTACTTATTTTGGATCCCTACCAAAATACATTTTTAAAAATATTTAAATTACAGGTTTATCAAAAAGATGGTTAGTTATAGGAAACGGAGAATGGATTAGTAACAAAGATAGAAACAAATTAAGCCAATTTAATGGCATCAAGCTGCCACTGTTGTATGCGTGAAGCATGTAACATAAAACGATGAGAAACTGATATGGTTAGTTTCTTCAATTAGGATATTTGTTCCTGAAATTTTTGAAGGGGTTTTTCGTTAAATTGGTTTTGAATGGGATGAATTTAAAAAAAAAAAAAAAAAAAAAAAAAAAAAATCCGGTTTATCAAACGTTAACCAAATGCAAAATCATATAACAAAACCCTGATTCTCGTTTTAGCTTCTTCTTTAATGGCCTCGTCCTCCATGGCCGAACAACAGCAGCATGAATACAACGATCATTCTCGAGCTCACCCGCATCATCAACACGAAGCCTCCCAGATTCCCTCTCAGGTACCTCATCCGGCTTATCATCATTATCTCCTGCGTTACTATTGGGTTCGCGGTATATTTATAAAGTTTTTTATTATCACCGATCGTAATTCTTATTGATCAAACTGGTGATTATAATGACTCAACACATAGGACGATGTTTATTTTTATGTCAATGAGAATGGTTTTAAATCTCGCATGTCGGCCGCATTTCATCTCGGGGATTTTATAGACTTAGATCTCATATCGGGGAAATCTCGGATGGTATGAGTCTAGCACAGGAGTTTGTCTCGAATTTCCATCTCAGGTCTGAAAGTTTATATCGAAATAATCTAGGGTACATGATATGTTAAATGATATTTTTACAAAATGATTTTTGTGAATGCTATTAAAAACATAGTAACTTAAACCTGAATTGCAAAATAACTTTATTATTCTTTATTTTGCGAAAGATCATTCATACTCTAAATCGTAATATGCTTAAAACATAAATATTGCTAGACATAAAACATTAATTCAGCATGAATAGACCATAAAATATAGTGGCGGAACCAGGAATTCAACAATGGAGGGGTCAAAACTTTGAGGGGGGGAGGGGGAATATATATAGCAGAGTTTGATGAAAATGGTCCACTTTTCTTTAAATTTTTCTCATTTTTCTTTAATTTTTTCTTCTGAAAAACTGTTTTTTTGTTGTTGGGGGGACATGGCCCCCATTGGTTCCAATGTAGTTCCGCCATTGATAAAATACATAATTTCATAGGTAACATGTATGTAAAAAAGACAAATATGAAAATCATAAGCATTGTAGAACATATATGAACATACAATATGGTCATTTAACATGCAAAATGTAAAATAACAAAAGATTATCATGGCTATATTTGAGTTTTTTTAATTATTGTTCTAGTTCAGGCACAGATTTAAATTTTAACCAAAAAAACTAAGATCTCAGACGATATTGCAGTATTTCATCTCGGTCGATATATCGTTCGAAATTGCAATATCTCGAGCGATATATTCGAAAGGAGATTTAGAGTGATATTTGCTATCTTGTTTCAGAAGGAGCCCAAAAGGAGATCTCAGATGATATGTGCGAGATTTGAAACAATATCAATGAGAAACGTCACCGTGGCAGGTTATCTTTTAGATTATTTTTTATGGGCATTGTTATCTCAGGAAAATAGTGTAAGGACAAAATTACAGGCTTTTTCAGCCATAAGGGCAGCCTACTGAAATTTTATTTTAAAGGACAAAACATCAGATTTTAGGTATCAGTTTTATAGTGTGCATGGTATCAGAATTTGACTACCAGTTTTTAAGTATCAGTCTTACAATGTGTATGATATCAGAATTTAACTATCAGTTTTTAAGTATAAGTTTTACGGTGTGTATGATATCAGTTTTACAGTGTATTGTCCTTGGGATTACATTTTTGATGGATTGTCCAAGAAAGTTATGAAAATTTTCCTTTACAATAAAATCCCTTTGTTATTCGCACTTCAGTTTTGGTTAAGGGGCTACGTATTTTAAGGGGACTCTTGGCAAAATAAAATATGTTAAGGGGTAACTCAAACTGAAAAGGTAAAATACCATTATACCCTTAAAGCAAAACCCTATTACGTCGTCAAACTCGCGCTCGTTTACAAGCCTATAGCATACAAAAAGACACGAGCTTCAATCTCACCATCATCGTATTTCATTTGCACTTCACAACACTCCAGCTTTTAAGGTAGCTTACTTTGATTTCACGATGGTCTTATTCAAGCAAACGAAGAGGAAGGCAATGGAGAGCATTGCCAAAGAGCAAAGCGTTGCTAAGAGGCGCTTGTTTAGCCATTTGTTTCTGTATTTGTGTGTTCGTGCATCACAGATTAGGGTTAGAGTAGAGGTTGTAGTTTAATGTGGAAGAAGAAGAAATCGATGGATGAGATCTGTAGCATGACATGAAAAAACGGTGGAAATTGACCGTATTAAATGTTTAAAACGGTAGATTCTTACTGTTTTAAATTTATTCTGTAAATGGGTTGTCCATTGGTTAATTCGATAAGGAGATGACATTTTTTTATGAAAACAGCTTGGACTGAGATAATAAACAATAAGACATTTAGACTTGGTTAATTTGACTGGGTTAATTCGACAAGAGGACTGGACTGAAAGCAGTGGTTTTGTAGTATGACATTTTTTTATTTATTCCATTGTTGGTTTTTATTTTACAGAAGATAATAAACAAAAGTTTACTACAGTAAGTACGTCTAAGGTATTTATCTAGGTAAAGTTATTTTGGTCCAACAAGTATTATGTTTTAAGGGGGGTTAGCTTCAAATGTCCTCTCCTTAACAATTAAAAAAAACAACAACAAAAAAGGTAGTCCCTTAACCAAAACTGGAGTACGAATAACAATGACCTTTTTTATTCTGACGGTGGAAATGTATAGTTACTGCTTGATTAATCAGAGCACTTTTTAAAGGGATTTTTGCCCTCAATAACAAAAGGAACAAAATAACGTTTCGTAAGAACAAAGGGGCAAAATTTTATCCTTAAGAACAAAATGTAGTGTAAAGGAAGGAATTCAGGGGCCCACTATAATTCCTCCTTTACACTAAAACTTGTTATTTTGGACAAAATTTTGCCTTCTTGTCCTTCTGGGATAAATTTTGGTTCATTTTATCCTTCAGGGTATTTTCTTGCTTTTTAAATAAGATGGGTGGGTATGCGTATATAATTTATTTTTATATTATTTCTGGGCTTAGCTGGTTTGCAGAAGCCGGATAAATAGAAAATCCTTCTCAATTGGCATGAATGAACATGGATCGGTGTAAAATGTGATAAATATCAAGTGACTTACACTACTATTGGAGTTGTTACTAGGATGCAAAAATTCATCAGATTTTTTGAAGCAATTATTTTGTTTGTTTTTACCTTGAAAATTTTGAAATTGAATTGATTGACCATGTATGATGAAGTACGAATTCCCAAGAAAGAACATGCACCATTATAATTGTTGAATTACATATATTCTATGCTATAAGGGGTGCCCTCGAGCAGTGTCGTCCCAAAGATTTTGATGCCCTAGCACAACATGCGTACGTGGGGAAGAAACTTTTGTAAAAAATAGGATGCCCCAACCCAACTTGTGTATGTGGATAGATTTTTTTTGTAAAAAAAACAAACGCCTACCAGTGAGTTTCGAACCCGACACAACAACTGGAAAACATCAATTCTTACCACCTGATCAAATACACAACTATCGTTTCATGCAATTCTGGTTTGTATATTCTAACATATTTAACTAAACTACTATAATATATTGCCCCCGACCCATTGGGCCAGTGGGTTGCCCCAACCCATGAGATTGGTGGACTGCCCTCTGGGCCGGCTCTGCCCCCGAGCACCATGTAGGCATTGTTTTGCCATTTTAACGCCCTGCCTTTTTATTATAGTGCTTGATTACATTTTTGTCTGAAGTGTCATCTGAGCGTTGAGTTTTTATTGGAACGCGAGAGAATATGCGTTCTCACAATAATTTTATTTCTTTATCGATTAAATTAAATGCACTTACAATGAAATTATCTACTTGCTTTTATTTACTATACATATCTGTATTTGCAAAATTTCAATGCTTGAACCATTTTACTAATTTATTTTTTAAATATACAAACAATCAACTAAAATATAATTACAATTTCCTTCATATTTGAGAATAAAAGTTACTTTTTAATTTCACTTCTTTTAATTTTAGCATACTAATTTTTTAGTTTTTTACCTTCATTGTGTGAGCCTCTTAAAAGTTAGTTTATAATGATTACTGGACAAAACACAAAATAACTAATTATACATTAAAATTATATTATTCACTAAAATTGTACAATCAATCAATAAATTAGATTATTTGATATACAAATATTCAATTATTGTTCGAGACAAACATAAGTAAGATTAATTTGTTGCTTCAATAATTATAGAAGTACTTGATTCATTTTAAAATTTATTGATGAAAACTCACATGGGTAAATATACATACATACGCACGTAGATATATGTATATGTGTGTGTATATATATAGTTTATGTTGAACTAATTAGCACTAGTCATTTAATCAACATCAATATAAATAACTCTTACGTTATTTTTGGCCATCATTTAATGTGAATATTGTTTGTGTGAAATGTATGTGACAAACGCCTATTTCGTCAAAGCTCTGCTTGAATTCCGCCTGGACTCTAAAGCCAGTCTTAGCGGCCAACGCTCTGCTCCACCTCGAACAACACAGCATATATTAGGTTTCCAATGATGTTCATTGATGGTTGATGTTTTTGTATGGGTTCTAGAACTTACAAATATGTAATATTGGTATATTGAAATGTTAAGACAGCTTTTCTGTATTTTCCATCTTTTTGCAATTGCGCTTAGTATCACATGCATAAATATGGAGAATTCATGCTATATTCTGACTTCATCATACATAATCAAAGCTGGCTGCAATTTTTCCCCATTTATAATTGTTATGAAACACAGTTAATAATCAAATTGAAATGCGTATACCCATAGGCTAGATCTCGTGAATATTCATTAATCCTACAACTGTATATTCTGGAGGCAGTTGTCTCTTTCTCACTCAAATCAATGCAATTAGTGCAATTTCATGCTTAATCATATACTGAGACGCGGATATAAATTTCAACCTGTAACTGTCTTAATTCGGAAAATAACTGATGTTCAATATATCATGTATGGTCCTCATCTAAAATTAAAGGATGTATAAATAAAAACCCAACAAGAGCAATTGGTTACAGCTACATGCTCTAACCACACTATTTTCTGAATTAGAGTGTCTCTCGTGTGTGTGTGTGTGTGTGTGTGTAACAGTCTCCTAAGCATGTATATAACGCTCCTAAGCATGTATAACACTCTCCTAAGCACACTACAGAAATTTGCAGTATAAAACCAACTTCTTTTATTATCAAACCAAAACATACTTTTTATGATTTGCAAATGAATATTAACATATTTGCAAACGAACATAAGCATTAAAATGCAACGCGCATTAAATGAAAGACATGATCAAGTGAGAGGAAAAAAAAAAAAATTCACATACGGTAATATTAATTGCATATCAGGAAGGTATAAAGTGATTTTCTTCTTCTTTTTTATAGCTTTACATAAGTCAGTAAAATTTGTTTACGAAACAGACATATCTAAGGAAAAAATAAAGACCTTTGGGAAGTTTACGAGTCTTCACATTTATGGGTAAACA
This sequence comes from Allium sativum, assembly GCA_030737875.1. Taxonomy (NCBI): domain Eukaryota; kingdom Viridiplantae; phylum Streptophyta; class Magnoliopsida; order Asparagales; family Amaryllidaceae; genus Allium; species Allium sativum. Next base: position 490,175,799 of record CM060916.1, read on the forward strand.
AAATTTTAGCAGGTCTACAAATAAATTTTCAAATCTAAATCTCAAACTGAAATGGTACACTAATAATAAAAACCTAGGTCATCTACTGGAAAGGAAAAACACAGTAAAAACATAAATACCAATAAAAATGTAGATCATCTGTTTTGAAGAGAGTTCAATACCACTTTGTTTTACTTGATTTTGTTTGATTTTTAAATTAAATAAGCAATTAAATTGAGGTTAGATGGAACCAGTGTTAAGGGTGACTAAAAAAGTAACGCAAAGAAGTACGGGAGAGAAATGGTTTCTTGTGTGAAATAATATAAAATGATATAATAATAATGTGCATTTGAGAAACGATGGGAAGACATGTGGAAAGCTCAGAGTAAGTTGTAGCAATTAAGTAGAAAGCAAGAGTGAGTATTCAGTTATACTAATAATAATATAATAATAATAATACAGTATAGATGTTTTTGGAATGAACATGTTGGAGCTTGTTTTCTGATTGAGATGCATAATATGTGACATTGTAATTATACCATTGGATTGGCGTGAAAATTTTGATGGTGGTTGGTATTAGATGTCATTGTCTTCAACAACGTATCACATATGTTTTTTTCCTTTTTCCCAGGAGACCACAGGGTAATCTTTCCTATTAGTTCCGATCAGTCTATATAAACACTACTTTTATCTTCACTTTTCCATGTGGTAGACCATGGGTTATAGGAGCTTGTCACTACTTTGTCTTCAAAATGTATGCTTTCTTTCATCTTCTCTTTTCCAAGAGCTGGTCATGACGTTGTCTTACTTTTGGATGTTTCTTTGCTAGTGTTTCCCGTGAATTGATTTGAAGAAGAAAAACACTATTCGGACACTTTCTCGAGTTTCTGTGTTCCTATTGGAAATGCGAAGGATCGTGTAATATGGATTGTATATGATGTGTTTATGTATACTAATATAAATGTATACATTTACGGATATTAGTACAGGAGTTTTGTGGCTGAAATTAATTTCGTCGTGAACAAAAATTAGTGGAGAGTAAATAGTGGTTTATATATAAGGTAACTATGGTCAGTTAGGATTGTAAATGTATCAGATTGTATACATTTATCTCAAGTATTATGTAAAATTTGTGATAACATCTTACTTTTACGAATGTTGATTCACATAATAGCATAGTAATGGTACCAGCAATTTGATTTTGTGTGTAAATGAATTCAAGAGAAACGATACATGTTTCAGCGTTCTCTTAGAAAATGGAGACGAATATCAATATGTTTAGTTCGATGATGATTAATTGAATTTTTAGATAAACTGGTAACACTAGATAATATGTAGGACTGTCATTGTCAATGGTTGGTTTCGAATGTGGATAGTTCCATATTCATGTCCGCATCCGAAATCGTTTTTTGGGTACTGAATATCTACATCCGTGGATACATGCGGATATCAGATAAGTATCCTACCCGCTAACGATCAATAAACTAAGAAACACAAACGAATTTTTTTCATTTGATATAAATATTTTTGAATTCCATTAAATGTTAAAGTATTAAAGATAAACAAATATGATGATAATAAATAGTTTTGAGCAATTAATATGTATTTACTTTGTACATGTGAACTTCAAAACTTAATAAAACAATAAAAAAATATCTTTCAGCATACTAAAATTTTAAGCTATGATTCATAAACGAACGGAAAATTTCCAGATGTAGATGTGGTCGTTTCCACTTCCGCATCTATTTTCTCGGATATCGAATATTATATGTTTTTTGATACAGATGGAGACGGATTTCAGGTTTTTTGGGTATTCATTGACAGCCCTAGTAATATGAGATTTATTAGTTATGTTTTTAGAATTCTTAAGTATTGTCGCGTATATATTACTTGTGCATAACCTAGGGCTTTTGATATATACGTAGCTTCACATGTTGAAAGAGAAATACAATTTTACTTTTTACTAAGGCATCAAATTAGAGATTGACCAATGAAGTGACACCTGACAGTTGAACTCCTTTTATCTGTTTTACAACCATCGAAATCTGCATCACTTTATAATACTAGATAAAAATATCTACCTTTCAGATAGATTACAATGCAATTTTTGGTGTTGGTTAAGTGTCACAAAATTCTTTTAACTGCTCAATGATGTGATTTCTTTGGTTGTGCTTGAAACTATACATATAAACAGAAACTTATCATGATATCCAGCTTACTAGCCGTTAAGTATAATAGAAAATCTATCTTACTCTAGTATAATTTTTGATTAAAATCTTTTCCATCTTCATCTTTGTCTGGTGTAAGCTATTACTCATTAGAGTTGGTTTACTAGAAGTATTATCCACTCCAAAATGTTTTAATAATACTTTACAATTTTTTTCCTTGATATACGAAATTTTCATTATCCATTTGTTTTATTTGTAGACGAAAGAAAAAGTTTATTTCTTTTTTCATATGTGACCTCTCGAATTTGTTTTTCATGATATTCAAAAATCCATTATATAATTTTTCATTAGTAAATCCAAAAATAATATTGTCTAGATAGATTTGAACAATTAGTATATATCATCATGTTCTCTTTTTATAAATTGTGTTGTATCTATTTTTTCAATTTGAAAAACCGAATTGATCAAGTGTGTTTTTAGCCTTTCATACCAAGCTCGTGATGCTTATTGTAATCCGTACAAAGTCTTTTTAAGTTTGAAGACATGATCCAGACATTTTTCAGGAGCAAACAATGATGGTTGTTCAACATATGCGTTCTCTTTTATAAAATAATTTAAGAATGCGCTTTTGACATATATTTGGAATAGTTGAAAATTGTGATGACATGCGAAAGCTAGTAGTGTTCTTATAGTTTCAAGATACGCTATAGGGATGAATGTCTTTTTGTAGTCAATTTCTCTTGATTATATTACCGAGCAACTAATCTTGCTTTATTACGAGTTATATTTCTATCTTCATCTAATTTATTTTTTAAATATCCATTTAGTTCCTATGATGGATTGCTTATTCGGTCTTGACAGGAGTTCTCAAACATTATTTTATTTAAATTTGTTTAGTTCTTCTTACATTGCTAAAATCCAAAAATCATCCTTATCTTTAGAAGCCTTTTTATAATTGTTTTGGTTCGAAATTAGATATGAAGGCAGCTTCACTCATTTGATTTGATTGTTTTTTTGTCGTGTATTTATATCACCAATAACATTATCATTATCAGTTGAATGATTTTTCAAAATTCTAGATGGTGATTTTAGTACATTATTATCATTATCATTCTCTATAATGATTCTGGTATTATTGCTATTGTTATTAGTATTTTGAGGTGGAAAGATATGATTATCGGATATATCCACATCACCAATATTATTTTTATCGATTCTGAAATCTTCATCAAAAGAAGCATGAACACTTTCTTCAATCATGTTTGTTCTTTTATTGAAAATTCTATATGCTTCACTATGATTTGGATAGCCAACAAAGATCCCTTCATCAACTTTTAGATCGATTTTTCTAAGATTATCTTTAATACAACAACAAAGCCATTAAGATTATCTTTAATATTTAAAATAAAACATTTAGAACCAAAGATACGAAAATAAGGTACTTATGGTTTTTTCACCAAAAAACATTTCATAGCATGTATTTTCAGTTATGGGTCTTAATGTTACATGGTTTAACCCATAATATGCGGTAACAACAACTTTGGTTAATAATTATTTGGTAGACCGTTGTTAATTAATAATGTTTGTGCACATTCTTGTAGTATATGATTTTTCCTTTCTACAAGACCATTTTAATGTGATGTTTGAAAAATTGAAAAGTATGACTAATTCCCTTTTTATTATAAAATTTTCATAATTATCATTTTCAAATTCACCACAATGATCACTTCTTAAATTTTTAAACTTTAAATTCATTAATTAAATTCTTAGTTCTTTAAGGGTGTTAATAGGTACCCAAAAATTTAGATATTCATTCGTATTCGAAAATACGAAATATATCTGTTATCCGAGATGCGGATACAAATATCCGTTATTCGAAAATCCATTCAGATACAGATATGGTTATAGTGGTATCCGTATTCAAAAAATATTCGTCTGATTTCTGATGTGTGTGTATATTATATATATAATGTTTGATTTACATCTAAGCTTAAACTAATATATAAATTTCCTTAAAATAGCTAAACTAATCTCAACTATTGGATTATAAAAGAATGTTGGATTTGATATTATGCAACATTTTAAATCATGTACTCATTTTATTTTGTAGTATGGTTATAATTAAGACATAATTGTGTATATGCTTATGTGATTTATATTTTGTTCTATTTTAGTCTTAAGGTAGTGTTTGTAATATTTTAGGCACATTATCTCTTAAAATATTTATTGTATGAAATTTATTTGATCGATGTCTTGTTTGTAATTTTTAGTTAATTTTATTCATCTTTTCAAAAAATATTTAATGAACCAAATTTGCATGTGAGTGATGTATTTTTAAACTTTTATTGTTTTATTTTCGGATACTTTCGGTTTTTTCCACATATTTTGTTCGGATATTTTCAGATAACCGCATCCAGTGTACATTTTTAAGTTTTAGATACAGATATTTTCAGATATCCGTATTCGCTAAGGCGGATACGGATATTTTTAGATATCTGAAAATATTTCTGGATACAGATACAAATATTCTTAAACGGGTATCCGCGAATTTTGGATATGGATACAAATTTTCATTTTCGGATACAGATTTGGATACAACACCATCCGTATCCGACTGCATCCGTTTCAACCGAGTTCTTTAGCACAAATTTTAAACATTTCAAATGTGTCACTTTTATGTTTTAAAAAATTATATCCATTTATATCTTGAAAATTCATCACAGTCACAAAGATATATTTGTTATGATTTATCAATCGGACTTGAGTTGGACTGAATAAATTTAGAAAGAATAGCTCAAGTAATTGTTTTGAAGAAATTTCCCTTTTAGATTTAAATGAGTTTTTCTTTAATTTTTCAAGTTGACATACATCACCTAAAATTTTAACTTTATAGTTGATTTTGCATAAATCTCACTAAATTTAGCTAGTTTATTAATATATTTAAAGCTTAGTTGACAAAACCGTTTGTGCTATAACCATGGATCATTATGATTTGCTGCTAAGCATAAATCATTATTGTGTTTAACATTCATATTTAATACATACATACACACACATACATACATACATACATACATATATATACATACATACATATATATATATATATATATATATATATATATGTATATATAGGTTTCTTAATCCTTCAAATATCAGATTTTTATTTTGATGAAAAATATTACATATATCCTTTTCAAAATCAATTCTAAATCCTTTATCACATAGTTGACTTATACTTAATTTGACTATGTTTTTAAATTTTGAGCTAGGAAAACATTAGTAATTAAAAGATAAGTAGATACACCGAAGTCGATGACATCTCTAATGCCGATAACGAAGCTTTTTGAATAATCCTCGAATGTCATAGTGCCGCCGTCAATATATGTTATATTTGAAAACATATGTGCATTTTCCATCCTATGCTTGGAGCATCCGCTATCGAGTATTCATTTCTCTTTCTTTTTTGTTTTGATTTTGGGTGCCTGCTAGGTAAATAATAATAATAATAATAATTGATACCCAATTTCTTCGTTAAGGTCCTATGTGTCAGTAGAAGAAGGTACACGAGAGGATTTTGAAGTCTTTAAAAATATAATCATCATTATAAATGATATTTTTTAAATAATCATCTATGTATTTTTACCTAATAAATTTATTATATGATTTAGGAATCCACTTTTTGATCATGTCCGTATTAGAAAGTTTAGTCTTGATTTTAGATTTTGGTTTTTGGATATAGTATGTAAATGTATTATAATTCCTATGCTTTTGTTTGTTTTTAAATCCTACACCATTTCGATTTTCGAGAGGTTCAAATTTTTTGATCAAATAGTCTAAGTTTTGCTTTCCTTTGTTAAATTTTAAAACATCATTGTTATTTTGTTTAGCTTGATCTTAAGGTCAAAAATTTCAACATTAGCCGGTTCTAAAGTAATTTTTACTTTAAGTGTTTCCGTTTTGAACTTATCATACTCTAGTTTGCTATTTTCTAAATCATGTAGCAAAATAGCATTTTCAAATGATATTTCCTCACATTCTTTTCGTGTCATTTCTAATTCATCTTCTAAAATAGTTTTCTCATCTTTAAACATTTCAATTTTTAGTTTCGGTCTATCCAAATTTCCAGCGTATTCTTTATTCAGTTTCTTTGACTCTCTATGTTTATTATCTAATTACATGCTAATTTCTAAGATTTGATCATAAGTAAGTTTGGAACGTACTTCGTAAGTGTTAAGACATGAATTATATGTTTGCTTTCTCTGAATCACTTTCACTATCACTTTCGGATGATGTTGAATTCATCCCAAGTTAATTGAAATGCTCTTTTATTTTGTGAACGTTTCAAATTTCTTTTTCTTTTTGGGTCATCGAGTTGTGGACGTTTCTTCATATGGCTGAAACTTCATCCATAGCATTTGATCAATGTTTGATTTAAATTTAGTTTGCCATCATTTTGAGATTTGGTCGTGTTGTTGAATTGTTCAAATTTGCTGTAGTTCTTAGCGATAAACAAGATTTTTTTTTTCTTCATCCAAATCGGAGTCGTCATTAGCTTGAAAAAATTATTTTTCTTCTCATGATTTTGCTTATCTCTGGTTTGTAAGTTAGCTTCATACGACATCAAGTTTCTTACTTATTTTTCGATTTTGAGTTGAGAAAGATCGTTAGCTTCTTCAATTGCTTAAATTTTTCTTTTTTAGTCATTAGTCAAAGAATTTAAATTCGTGAGACTAGATCAAATTCAGTGATTATTACTCTGAATGCCATGGGATTGTGTTGTATAATTTGAAATCTAGCATATATAGCTGAGATAGTCTCATTTACTTTTTTTTTAAAGACGAAAAATTGATTTTTTAATATGAAAATCTTTGTTTAACCTTAGCTGTGCCTTAATGTGTGACTTAAAGTGTGTGTCAAATGTCATATGCGGTTTTACATGACTAAGCAGAGTATAGATTAAGAGCAATAAGTAAGAACGATCACATCAGTGTTATAATATTGGTTCAGACCTCCCGTCCTACATCCAGTCCCGAAGCTCTCCTAAGGTATTTCATTAACCAAAAACCACTCGCTTCGTCCGGAGGAATAGGCTTGTACAAAAGTATGTTTTCCACAAGCTTGTGCTTTATACAACACGGATATTGATTGTTGGTACAATTCTTCATATAATCCCACTCGAGTGTAAAATGTCTGAGTATATGAATTTGTAGGAAGTCTATTATTACACATTGATATACATGTCAAAGCATCAAAAGGTACCTTTTTTTTCCTCCTGAAGATATTTTAGATAACTAGTAACCTACAGTTACCAATGTAATGGTTATCTGTTTGCGTTCTTGATAAAAAATAGGGTGAACTTTAGGGAATAAAAACACCTATTTAATCAGGAATGTTACTTGTATAAATGTTTTTTGCTTTCAAATCCATTAGATTTTCAATATTCTTTTAGGTCTAAGTTTTTTAATATTAACTAGAAGTTGTTTTGGGGCTTTTCCAAATAAAATTTTGCAATGTATACAACTGTAAATAAAACTAGCTACTTAATGCAATTGAAATGTATAAAAGCTAAACATGTTATTAAATACTCATAGGCAACTGAAAACGTCGATATCTATGAATGATCGTGATCTTGAGGGATAAAATTGGGAAAACCGAAAGTGCACCTCAAAAGGTATATTAGTTCGAAGTTGGCAATTCTGATAAATTCACTGGTTGGAAGTGAAACTGTATTGTCATTGTGGCAGTAAACAAAATATGTTATCGCTGTAAGGCAACCAGAGCTGGCCTGACAAGCTAGGTTGCCCTAGCCAATATCAAAAAGAAAAACATTCAATGAACTCTGGTTGCTTCATTCCAAGCGAACAGCCGCTACCACTAAGACACTTTACCAATTGATCGTAGACCACACCAATATATTTACATCCAAAATTTAATAAAATATTGCCCCTCATCTCTCCGTTGCCCTAGGCAGCTGCCTTGCCGACTCCCTCTAGGGCCAGGCCTGAAGGCATCTCAAATAACCAACTAAGACTCTGATTAAGCAATGATTTAGAAGCCAATACAGGATGTGTTATCGCTGATGATTGCATAATATATCACAAACAAAACAAAGTGAATTTCTCGGGATTTGAGCCAGTATTATGGCTTCTTAGTCCCGGGGCAGGTCTTGAGGCAGGGACCAAAGCACAACCATCCCGATCTCCAACGTTATACATGCTCCAGCTTTATTAGCACAATGGTTTTTTAACTTCTGTTGCGTTGGGCATTGGTAACGGTATATAAATTTGAATATATCTTGCTTAATTACCGATCTCGCATTTTCTGTTAATTTTTTGTTATTACATACTATTTTAAACTATTAAGTTTGAATTTTAAAATGCCCATAATTGTATTTTAACCTTTAAATTAGCACAGTCCTGCTTTAGCCTACACTTAGAATACCGTGCATGAGGTTGAAGTCTCTTTATACCTATACCATTGTGACAATAAGTAATTTGTTGATTGCATCTGTTTTAGCCTTATGATGCTTTTTCCCCCTTTCAGGGTCATAGTGGATGCAGTGCAGGAGGCGGAGGTGGAAGAGGGCACGATGGTGGAATAAATCCTAATACATCCACAACACTTATTTCCTTGCCTCCAACACCACTACCTCCGCTCCAACTATTATGTGAAATTTGTTTGGTGGAATGCAACAGTTTGCAAATGCTTGCACAGCACAAGAATGGGAAGAAACATAGGAAAGCTATTCAAAGATGCGAAGATATAAAATATATTCAAAGATATGAAGAAATACAGAAGCAAGGAAAAGTAACAGCGAATTACCAATCAAATTTCGTGCCTGGTAATATACACACCATTGGACATCAGCAAGCGAATGCCATGCCTGATACAAAGCAAACCATCGAATGTCAACAGGCAAATGTCATGCCCAGTAATGCAAGCGGTTATCAACAAGAAAATGCCATGCCTGCTAGTGCTATGCATTTGAATTCTGTAATAAATAATGCTCCTTCAGTGGCCGAACAGGAGAAAGCTTTGCCAACATCTAAAAGTACTACTAAAGCTGGGGCACCTTCTTCTCAACTCGAACCACCTAAAGCTTCTGAAATAGTCTGCAACAATGTTCAAGTGGATGCAAATAAATCTCACGGTGAAGAAAGTAAGATGTCTCTATTCTTAATGTCAAACATAACTACTGTCAATCAAATAACTATTTTCACTATTAATTTAACATTTTAAATTCAGCTCATATCGTGTGAAATTTGCATGCAGTGTAAGCCTTGAGCAGATATTTTGCTGTTTTCAGGGAAATTTTAGTTTAGGACTTGAAGCCATGTTCTTACTGTTATTTGAACAATAGAAATAAATGGCCTCATCTCATCTATTAGTAACTACTAGTCATTTTTGTTGGAGAGATTGAAACACTGAACTTTACGTCTTCAGCCTACGCTTGCATGTTAATATGAAGTAACGTAACTATTTGGAACATGACAGTTGAATAGAAAGGCAGAACAGCAACAACAGAGGGAACAGCAGAACTGCCCATCTGTGGAATAATAACTAACTAGTCCAAAATATCGTTTTCATTAGAAAGCTTGAAACACATGCACAACTTGAATCTAAAAGTATGTTGCATATTAGTTGAAGTTATCTAACTGTTTTTACCTTCCTAGTTGAACAAGAAGGCAAAATAGAAACTACTGAGAGAACAACAGAACTTCCCGACATTGGTAATTATAACCTATTCGCCCAACATTGTTTTTGTTGGAAAGCTTAAAGCATTTGCAATTTATTAACTTCAACCCAATTCGTATGTTGCATATTAAATGAAGTAATTGACCTATTTTGAATTTGACAGTTGAACAATATGGCAAAGTAGCAACCACTGACAGGGCTGTAGAATCTTCCATGATTAGTAATGATAGCAAACTTGATGCTAGACAAGGAGGCATGAAGAGAGTAATATCAAATGGCAGTTGGGGTGGAAAGAGGCTGAGGAAATATAACCCAGAGCCTCATAGAATTTGCACCGTCTGCAATGTGGTATGTGAATCTGTAGCATCGTTTGATGCTCATATTGCAGGCAAAAAACATTTATCTAAACTTAGGATATTTCAACAACATGGTGCTGTTTTCGGGCCTATTGCCGTGTATATTCCTCCCAACCAACCAATTCTCTTCCCAACTAATCGTCCTGACCCTATATATTACGGACTTAGTGCCTATCAAATGGTTGGTCAAGTTATGAATAGTTTTGATGGCGCACAGTTTTGTAACCTCCAGAGTGAAGATGCTCCTAAGGTGGTTGCACAAAACGAGATAACTGAACTGGAAGGAAATGTTGATAATGTGGCAAACTGTGATGCTCAAGAGTCAGATTCGAAAGAGATAGATGATAAGCCCGTGGATGATGATGATGATGATGATGATGATGGTAAGACGAATGATCCTGCTTCAATGTCCAAGTCAAAAGATGCTGTTAACTTAGAAACCGGTGATGCTGCAGAACTTCCTGTTTTGGATTCTGAATTGAAAGAGAAAAGTATGTCAGAAATGAGTGATAGTCTAAAGGTTTCTGAAGATTCTGCCTTGGATTCTGCTTCTGAAGAGAGAAACAACAATGAAGCTGGTGGTATTTGCAAAGTTGAATAAATTACAGTAGGTTCTGGATTAGAAGATAACTCATTTTTGGAAATGGGCGATGCTGCTGAGGAATTAGATTACGTAAATTATAAAGTAGAAAATTTGCAGGTGACAAACTTCATGCTTTTAACATTTAGGATGATATTGACTTGCTCTGAAAGTAGGATTCAAAATGTTTTGTTTTGTTCCCTTGAATGATTATGTTCAAGGAAATGGCTAGTTTTTTTTTTGTTCCTTATTACGTTATGGTGAATTTGTGTGATCCTCCATTAGATTTCACCGTTTCCATTTTGACATGTTTTACGTTTTAAAATCCTTCACTTCGGAGAGCAGAGTAGCAGAGGAAGGAAATTGGGCTGGTCAGCCTTAATCGATCCTTCTTTACGGTTAGGTTTGTGTAGCGACATTTTTTTGTTCGTGAGGTTTTGATGTATGTAGTTAAAGTGAGCCTTTGCCATAAAATTGGGGTTTTAAGCTGGGGTCTGTCTATTCGCACCCCAATATTTGCTCTTCCCATCCCAGTAATTTTATAAAAAAAATCTCACTCCATTTTTTACTCTTCTCACCCCATTTATACCCAAATTACCCCTTCCTTTTTTCATCAATACATCGTATGCTCTCTATCTTCAGTTTCCAAATCCCTAAATTTCAAGAAAAAAAAAACGCAAGCAAAAAAAAAAAAAAAAAAAAAAAAAAACGATTTAAATTTTGGAAATTATACATGCACATAAACATAAACATAGAGTATATATAAATCATCTTAGTTTCATACAAAACAATCTTATTTATTCCTGAACCTAAGATGAGTTTGATGTACTAAAAACAATTTAAATTTTGGTAATTTGGATGAAATTTTGGGTATATATTGCAAATGATTATACTGTAAATAAGTATATTACCAAAATAAGTTTGATTATACTGCATATGTTGTAAATAAGTATATAAGTTTCTAAAATATTATTAAAGGGCATAATTGGTATTTGAAATTTTAAATTATTAATCGGGGTGTGAAGAGCAATTACTGGGTGGAAATAGATGGACCCTTTAAGCTGTTGTCCATCGATTTTACCGTTTTTAGTTAAATGAACGTTTTTTCATGTTTGCAACACAGTAAATTTGTCTTCTTTTCTTGGGAGGATAAAACTATATGAGAGAACATGGTGATATTATCGTATAATATTGGTAAAATACCGGACATGTCTAGTGCATGTTACAAAATCTGAACCATTAGATTATTTTGTCTTTATGTGGAGTGAAAATCAGAAGGGCAAATCTTATTGTTGATCAGCTTTTTGGTAAAACCCATTACAACCCGAGAACGAAGATCGTTACCAGATATCAGCTCAGTTCTATGCATCCAGGGTCGACTTTCATCGTGGGTCGACCGATCATAATTCGATCTGAATCGACACTGCAATAAGAAAAGGCTCTCTCCTTCAAAGTTGGCATTTTTCCGAAGTCAAAACCAAACTGATCGATCGAAGTCATCAGTCGATCGATCGGGTTGTTCCTGAAAAATCGAGTCAAGCTTAAAATATTGGATCAAGAACAATAAATTAAAACTATTTACTACGAGACGAAGAACTACTTCCAAGGCTACAGTATTGGTCAACTTTAACCAAACACAACTTTTTATATGTCAAGTTTCAAGCTCCACGCACGCCACGATTTCCGAGAAGAACTGTTCATCGACAGTAGATCGGGTCCCACCGCCTACAACTACTTTACTGGACCAAATTGCACGTGTCCAAGCTCGAAAAAGATAGGTGTCACGCTGCATACAAACTTAGCTCACCTTCTCGCCTATAAATACAACCCTTCCACAAATAGAAAGACATCTTGAATCACATAAAACAATCTTGAATCCGCTATTCGGCATCCTAAAAATAGCATGTCATATATTCTAAGTACAACACAAGGATTTTGTTTAAAGATCTCTTCTTTCTTTACTTTCTTCCACTGAAAAGCAACTGTAACCTGTAATCGACAGTATAAACAAAGATTATAAAGTGGACATAGGCTTGGTTTAAGCCGAACCACTATAAAATATTGTGTTTTCTATGTCAATTTACCTTTTTTTCGCATTTTGTGAATATTATCGTGTGTGGTTAACACATGTTGAAGATTGATTGTCATTAGACCAACTATTGACGTCAACACTTTGACGCGCCAGGAAGGGGGACACGGGTATACCCTACGACCTTTGGCAACTCTTAAAGAAGCAACGGTTAAATGGAAGAAGAACCCAGCATCTTCTTGTTGTATATAATGGTGTTGTATACACAATTATATGATTTTTGTTTGATGATGACAACCAAATATATATATAATTATAAATGTGTTTGTACTGTACTATTTCATATATATCATCACAATCAGGAATATTATATTTATATTTAAATAAAATACGACTGTACAAACATTCAAATATTCACACAGTATTTTATTTAAGTATAATATTTTATTCCAATCATTCAAACAGTACAACTATGTACATCATTGAAATATAAAATGTTTCATTTTCATATCAGCTCCTCACTACACTCATTTATACAGACTCATTTACATGTACAAATTGACACGCAGTTATCTTCAGTCTTCTGTCTTCAATCTTCACAGTCTCCTAGTCGGTCATGTCAAGTCAGTCTAGTCATCATCACCTGTCACATGAAACAGAAACACACAGTACACTGCAACAAGAATAAAACTGAATACATGTGAATATAAATTTTATTTTTAAAATTTTATTTGCCTTAGTTTTCTGGTGTGTTTCTCATTATTTTTCATGACTTGATCTGATTCATCTGTGTCTAGGCAGAAAGTTTGTATATGTACAGGGACAGGAAATTTTCTGATGGCTGCAAATACACACGTGTATAAATACACGTGTGCACTACCTCGTCAATCAGTGTATACAACTGTGGAGCAGTCACATGGACCAAGCTCGACACAGCGCAAATGTAAAGTACAAAGCAGAGTGGTCGAGGCAACAAAGTGACAAAAGTAGTGTACACAAATTCAAGTCAGCTTGGTAAAGCCAACAAAGAACTAGATGGAGCATAAGCATGTCAACAAGTCAAGACAAAACCAAAAGTGGAGTGGTTCAAAGTGGTCGAGCTAGCAAAAACAACATAAGTGAAGCAAGCAGCTAAATGGCCGGGCCACACAAACATGGTGCAAATGATTCATGTTAGAAATGACTACTCAGCCCAAGTTTCAAAATGAACATATCAAGCAAACAATGGTGAACATGATGACTCATCAAAATAAGTTCAGCAAATTCATGTGATAGTGGTCGAACACAAATGGTAATACAAGTACACAGCATGCCATGGTTACAACATGATCAAGCAAGTGGATGGACACAGCACTAGATATGAAGCATGAAGACATTCAACAAACCAGAAGTTCAATGCACAAATTCAGTTCAACATGGTGAACAAATACTAAATGCAAGCGGCTCATATTCAATGTCATGGTTCATAGTATATGTGTAGCAAGTTTATACATGATAAGTCCACTTCAGACTAGACCAACAAATTTGTGCAGCAGATTTTTTTTTTTTGGATATAGCAAGCTCAACCAAGAGGGTAATAGGTCATACACAAGAAGTCAGTCAAGCATGGTGTAGACAGCTACAACACAAGTGCATGCAGATTAAAGGTGGATGTGCACAAAGCAGTATGGTGAATCAAGTGTGTGTGCATCTACAAGTTCTAGTTCAAGTGATTAAGCAACTCAAAAATGAATACATGGCAGGCTAAATGACATGGTGCTCTTCTTTCAGAAAAATCAACTCTGAAATCAATCTTGTATGTAAACATGGAAATGTGCTTGTGGCAAACAAATTGGAGTCAAAACTGGGAATATTTCATCATGACAGGTCATCAACTTGTTCTAGAAAATCAAAATATATTTGATAAGATTTCCAGGTAGATTTTTTTTTTGGACAAGAATAGCTATTAAAATCTTTCCATGAAACTCAAATAATTCATAATGTATGCATGGACAAACATGGAATGGTTCAGTCAAAACTAAATGGTTCAGCATATGCTTATGTGTGCTAGCATAAAGCAGCGGGATGTACAATATATGGTGAAGCTTTTAAAGTGCATGTGCAAAGAAGGGACATAACGTTTTTGGCAAGTTATCACAAATTTGTTTCCAGAATTTTGATCACTGTTTTGTGATAAAACAAAATTAAAAGATTTTTTTAGGCAAATCTTTTCTTTCCAGATTTGCACAAATCTTTCTCAGAAAAAAAAATCCAGTCACACAAATGATTCCATCAGTGCAAGTCAAGGAATTTCATATTTGGCAAGCTATTTCAACAATTCCCAGTTTTTAATTTGTTTTAAAATGGGAAAGCATTTTTTTCTTTTGGCAACAGTTTAAAGGTAGATTAAATTTCTGACAAAGTCGAAATCAGCAGGGGTGACAAATTCAGCAAGCATTTGTGGGAAAGAACAATTCAAAATTGTTTTCAGAAAATAACTCAAGGGGCAACAAAGGAAACAAGTAATTGAGCAATCATGCAAGAATTCACAGCATCAATGCTAGCAAGTATTTCATAAATTGGAAAATCAAATCAGCAATTTTTTCTTCAATAAATGCAGACCAAATCAAAAAGGGAAATTGGGCAAAATCAGCATCGAAGTCATATAATGAAATCAGAGTTCTATTATAGGATTTCTTTATCCTATATTACACCAATTCATCATTGGCAAAGGAATCGAAAATCCAACACAATCATCTCAAAAATTCAAGGAGCATAAATCAATTCAGAAATCACTTACATTTTTTCGATCACAAGTATTCCAAGCCAAATCAAATTGAAGAAAGGGAGCAACAGAGCATTCGAGCTTCAGAGATTTATCCATACATCAAGGATTGAATTCGATTTGGGATATAGGAGAGAAACCCTAGGTTTCGATTTCAAGCCGCCACCATTTTTAATCTCCAGAGCAAAAGAGAATAGATCGGGCAAATGAAATAAGGACGGGCCGGCACGATCTTGGCTAAGCCAAGCTTAATCAAAAAGGGGAATTTAAATTCCTTTATTTTAACTAGGGTTTCATTTCAAGTTTTATTGTGTATTGTCTTTTAATTTGAGTTGTAAAACCGTCGAACCAGTTTTCTAGAGTTTGTAAAATCTAGGGGATCCAGTCAAGGTGTTGATTGGCAGTTGACAGAGTCTGTAAAATCTGGGTTATTGGTTACGGGGTCGTAATCAAGGGAAATCTGATCGAGGGGATATCGGTCAGTCTAGGTTTTTGAGCGTAGGGTTAGAATAGGAGTAGGGATTGCGAGTGTACAAGGTCTTGTATGCGGGATCTGTTTTAACACCTAGTAGAAGCCTTAGGAATGCAGCAGTAGGTAAGATTTGCCGAAGCTGGGTATCTCTGTGTGTTATTTACTTTCCGCATTTATTTACTCTGTAATTATCTGTGCTGCGATTAATTTTTAATTATCTGATAAATTGTAATAAACCCTATTCACCCCCCCTCTAGGGTTAATCTAGATCCAATAATTGGTATCAGAGCTTGGTTTTTGATTAACTCTAGAGTTATGTTTAACCCTTGTTGTCTGTCTTCTGAGAGTCAGTCCAGTGATATTCCAATTATTTTCAATGGAACATGTTTTTCAATTTGGAAATCAAAGTTAGAACTATATTTAAAATCTGTTAATTTTGATTATTGGAATATTATTGAAAATTTGGGAAATATGTCAAATAAGAGGAATAAGGTTTTAAATGCTCGTGTTATGCATATTTTGTATTCTTATCTTGATAATAATCAGCTTGACCTTATCTCTCATTGTTTGACTGCGCAGGATATTTGGAAAATTCTCAACGCGCAGTATGGAAATTCTGACAACTGCTCAAAATCCTCAGCAGCCGACTCAGATTCAGATCTGTGCTTAACTGGAGCTATTCACGGCGATTCGGACAATGGAGATTCATCATATGAAGAATTGGTTTCTCGTTGTATTGATTTATCAAAAACTGTAAATCGTCTCCAAAGTAAAAATAAAATTCTAAAATCTGAAAACTCTGACTTGCGATGCAGAAATAATGTTTTGAAATTAAAATCTGAAAACTTCGATTGTAAAGATTGTATGAATTTGAAAATTGAATTGGCTCATCTTAATGAAAATTTTATAAATCTTGAAAACGAAATTTTGTTTTTGAAAGGTCATGAAGATGAATTAATTCGTAAAAATAATTCTTTACAGAAGGAGTTGGATAAGGTAAATTTCAAACATGAATCTTTTGAAAAAGAAAGTTTGATGAAAACCGAAGCGATTTTTAGAGAGCTTGAAACTGAAATTGAAAAATGCGAAAAGCGTGAATTTGAAAAACAAAAATGGTTTGATCTTGAGATTTCTGACTTCCAAGCTAAAATCAAATCTCTTGAAAACGATAATCTGTTTTTGAAACAACATGACGTTGAAAGAAAGATCGCTAATAATCGTTGTTCAGATTTAATCAAAGAAAATAGTGATCTTAAATCCAAAGTTCAACAACTTGAAACGACTTTGAATAAATTTTCAAATGGAGAAAAATCGTTGAATATGTTGTTACAAAAACAAAATTCTTTTGGAAATAAACGTAGTATTGGCTTTGTGAAAAACAATGTTTTCAAAAAACGAAATTCGAGTGATTCTAAGAATCCTTCAATCAGCTTTGAAGTGAATCGATTTGAAATTTTGAACTCTAAAAATTACAAAGGATTTTTGAATCATAACCGACGTAGAAATTCGTTTGATAATAAACCTTTTAAACAATCTTGGATCCCAAATAAAAATAAAATGACTTCGACTAAATTCAAATAGATTTGGGTTCCGAAGGGTACAAAGGTAGATTCGAATGGTTTGTTATATAAACAGGTTTGGGTACCAAAATAAACAAATACAACTGTGAGTGGTTTTACTGTTTTTGTTAGACCACTCAATCCTCTAAACAGTCAGGTACCAGAGGAGGCTAAGGAACTGCATTGCTAAAGAGAAACTGAATTCTGACTGCCTCACATCATCGGGTCATCCACGGTTCCTTAGCCAAATCCGTTGAGTTAGAGATTCTGATTTACACTGGATTCTGATATGATATGTAAACTCACCTCTGTAAATATTTTCTGCTTTGATTTTTTTTTCTTTTGTTTATTTCTTCTTCTTCTCCCTTCTATCTCTTTCTTCAGTCTATTCTGATTTGATTTATCACTGCCTTATTTTTTTGTGCTTCTTGAATTGCAGTATTCATGATATTCTGGAAATTTGTTTTGCGTGTATAGAACTCTGATACTATTAATCATTTCCAGATACTAAATTTTTTATCTACAATTGTTTTGAAGCTCATTTTCTGTTTTCTGAATTCCTAACGGTGTTGACGTATTCTTGTTATATCCTTAACACTGTTAATTTGAATTCTAAATTGTTTTTGAAGATCTGAAAATTATATGGAAATTCACACACCTTTGCTGTTCTAAGTTTATTCTAATTCATTTTAGAAAAGCTCAAAATATTATACTCATTACAGCACACTGTTATTTATCAGTTGTGACAATTCCAGTAATTTTCAGATTGGCTTGAATATTTTTTTTGAAATGTCTTGTCTCAGTGATACATCTTAAAATTCATTTTTATTCATGATTAGTACAGTTGAAATTAGTTTGTTTGAAATCATCTGAAATTCCTGATATTTTGAATCTCACACACCTCCTAAATTTGAAGTTATCAACCTTGTGTGACTGATTCATTATATCCCAGAACTTGACATTGATTCAAGTGATTTCAAATAAATTACTTTAATTTTCTAGTTCATGAATACCTCTCAAATTTGATGTAAATGATCTGAATTTAATCTCACACTTGTCAAAGATACTTGTGAAAATTTCTTTTTTAAACTTGGTCTTAAAATTCTCTGTTATTCCATGATTATTTGGTTTGAATATCTGTTTGTTTAAAATCATTTGAAATTATTGATTTACTGAATCTCACACATATCTCGAATAATTTTTTTTACAATCTAGTGTGATCTATTCATTGAATCCTGATATCTTCATCTTCCATCAAATGATTTAAAATAAATGGTATTTTTAATCTCGGGTCATGAATCATTATCTTGACAAGTCTGATTTGAAACTGTTTCTGTCGTGCTGCTCTGATACTGTTTTTCAAATAACTGTCTTTTTAATCTGTCTACTGCTTGTTAAATTTGTTATTTTGTCTGCATGGGCCTTGTGACTGATCTTCTTGTTTTGATCGTGATATCCTTGTTTGTCTCCAGTGTCATTTTAAAATCCTCAATTATGGAGATAACAATTGGTATCAGAAGTGCTGATTTATTTTTGTATATATTTTTTAATCCCTCTAGTCCTGTATAGCTCTTCATTTTTCCTCTTGTAATTGATTTTTAATTTTAAAATTATTTATTGATTATTCATTCAGAAATTGAAATCAATATCCAAATTGAACTGTATTTATAATTCATCAAAATTATTATCAGATTTTGAAATTGTGATGAATTGTGACTGCAGTATATTTCACAACAAGTGGAGATTTTATTTGGGTTTTCATGATGGTTGAATATTTATTATAATATCTTTGAACTGGCAATTACTTCACGACCATCTCCTTTATCTATCACCCGTCTGCCATCCATCATGTCCTTTATATTAATGTGGAGAGTTTATTTTTTTTTTTAAAATCCTTTTGAATAAATAGTAAAATTATTTATGATAGAAATTGGACTATGTTATTATTCAGAATTAGTGATAATTGAAAATTTTCAATAATCCTGATATAGTCGAGCATATTTCATAATATAATTAATTTAGAAATTTATTTCACAGTCCATTTTTGTACCTACCACGGTTCTATCATTCATATTAGTTGTATCTACCGAGGAGTTTTTCTATTCAAAGCTGAAAATAATAAAAATATAATTAATATATAAGAGTGTCTCTAACCTCATTTAAAAATCCAAGCTCTGGTTATGAGACGTCTTATAATTTAAGCTACGACTAATCCCATTTAAAAATCCAAGCTCTGGTTATGCGTGGTCAGTGTGCTCTTGAATAAAAAATAAATAAAAAGGAAATAAAGTGCTAAAAATAGAAATAAATTTGAAATTCTCCTCTCAGTATAAATACGAGCCTATCAATCCATCTTTTGTTCCGTGAAATATGTTGAAATTTTATGACGTATTATGATTTGTTGATTGATAGATATTGGGATTTGAGATTATTCGATTTTGTCACTTAAATTGAATTATTAATTATAGTCCAAATCCATCATTTTTTTGTGCCTTATCTTTATAAAAATTTCTTTGGAAAATAATTAAGATTCATTTTTTTTTAAAAACTCTCTCCATTTTATATAAAATTCATCGTAAATCTGTCATTCTCTACAATGTGAAATATGCCACTTGTTCTCAGAATATTATGATTTTTGTTTGACTGATTGAGATTTATGATGATCGTTCTTCCTCTTATGCTGAATTATATTTTTAGTCAATTTTCATGTATATTTTAAATTCTGAATCCTTTTGATGATAACAAAAGGGGGAGAATGGGTTGATATTTTGATTTATGAGTGAATATTTTATAAATATTTTTAAATTTTGAAAATTCATCCCTTTTTCATTTTTCACTCATGCACAGTTATAGGGGGAGTTTCTGTTGTAGGGGGAGCTTTCAAATAGGGGGAGTTCAGTGCTTCAGTGTCAAACACATTTATTGAATTCAAAATCTTAATATTTGTTTGTCATCATCAAAAGGGGGAGATTGTTGTATATAACGGTGTTGTATACACAATTATATGATTTTTGTTTGATGATGACAACCAAATATATATATAATTATAAATGTGTTTGTACTGTACTATTTCATATATATCATCACAATCAGGAATATTATATTTATATTTAAATAAAATACGACTGTACAGACATTCAAATATTCACACAGTATTTTATTTAAGTATAATATTTTATTCCAATCATTCAAACAGTACAACTATGTACATCACGGAGATATAATACGTTTCATTTTCATATCAGCTCCTCACTACACTCATTTATACAGACTTATTTACATATACAAATTGACACGCTGTTATCCTCAGTCTTCTGTCTTCAATCTTCACAGTCTCCTAGTCAGTCCTGTCAAGTCAGTCCAGTCATCATCACCTGTCACATGAAACAGAAACACACAGTACACTGCAACAAGAATAAAACTGAATACATGTGAATATAAATTTTATTTTTAAAATTTTATTTGCCTCAGATTTCTGGTGTGTTTCTCATCATTTTTCATGACTTGATCTGATTCATCTGTGTCTATGCAAACAGTTTATATATGTACAGGGACAGGAAATTTTCTGATGGCTGCAAATACACACGTGTATAAATATACACGTGTGCACTACCTCGCCAATCAGTGTATACAACTGTGGAGCAGTCACATGGACCAAGCTCGACACAGCGTAAATGTAAAGTACAAAGCAGAATGGTCGAGGCAACAAAGTGACAAAAGTAGTGTATACAAATTCAAGTCAGCTTGGTAAAGCCAACAAAGAACTAGATGGAGCATAAGCATGTCAACAAGTCAAGACAAAACCAAAAGTGGAGTGGTTCAAAGTGGTCGAGCTAGCAACAACAACATAAGTGAAGCAAGCAGCTAAATGGCCGAGCCACACAAACATGGTGCAAATGATTCATGTCAGAAATGACTACTCAGCCTAAGTTTCAAAATGAACATATCAAGTAAACAATGGTGAACATAATGACTTACCAAAATAAGTTCAGCAAATTCATGTGATAGTGGTCGAACACAAATGGTAATACAAGTACACAGCATGCCATGGTTACAACATGATCAAGCAAGTGGATGGACACAGCACTAGACATGAAGCATGAAGACATTCAACAAACCAGAAGTTCAATGCACAAATTCAGTTCAGCATGGTGAACAAATACTAAACGCAAGCGGCTCATATTCAATGTCATGGTTCATAGTGTATGTGTAGCAAGTTTATACAGGATAAGTTCACTTCAGACTAGACTAACAAATTTGTGCAGCAGATTTTTTTTAGATATAGCAAGCTCAACCAAGAGGGTAACAGGTCATACACAAGAAGTCAGTCAAGCATGGTGTAGACAGCTATAACACAAGTGCATGCAGATTAAAGGTGGATGTGCACAAAGCAGTATGGTTAATCAAGTGTGTGTGCATCTACAAGTTCTAGTTCAAGTTATTAAGCAATTCAAAAATGAATACATGGCAGGCTAAATGACACGGTGCTCTTCTTTCATAAAAATCAACTCTGAAATCAATCTTGTATGTAAACATGGAAATGTGCTTGTGGCAAACAAATTGGAGTCAAAACTGGGAATATTCCATCATGACAGATCATCAACTTGTTCTAGAAAATCAAAATATATTTGACAAGATTTCCAGGCAGATTTTTTTTTTTGGACAAGAATAGCTATTAAAATCTTTCCATGAAACTCAAATAATTCATAATGTATGCATGGACAAACATGGAATGGTTCAGTCAAAACTAAATGGTTCAGCACATGCTTATGTGTGCTAGCATAAAGCAGCGGGATGTACAATATATGGTGAAGCTTTTAAAGTGTATGTGCAAAGAAGGGACAGAACGTTTTTGGCAAGTTATCACAAATTTGTTTCCAGAATTTTGATCATTGTTTTGTGATAAAACAAAATTAAAAGAATTTTTTTAGGCAAATCTTTTCTTTCCAGATTTGCACAAATCTTTCTCAGAAAAAAAATTCAGTCACACAAATGATTCCATCAGTGCAAGTCAAGGAATTTCATATTTGGCAAGCTATTTCAACAATTCCCAGTTTTTAATTTGTTTTAAAATGGGAAAGCATTTTTTTCTTTTGGCAACAGTTTAAAGGTGGATTAAATTCCTGACAAAGTCGAAATCAGCAGGGGTGACAAATTCAGCAAGCATTTGTGGGAAAGAACAATTCAAAATTGTTTTCAGAAAATAACTCAAGGGGCAACAAATGCAACAAGTTGAGCAATCATGCAAGAATTCACAGCATCAATGCGAGCAAGTATTTCATAAATTGGAAAATCAAATCAGCAATTTTTTCTTCAATAAATGCAGACCAAATCAAAAAGGGAAATTGGGCAAAATTAACATCGAAGTCATTTAACGAAATCAGAGCGCTATTATAGGATTTCTTTATCCTATATTACACCAATTCATCATTGGCAAATAAATCAAAAATCCAACACAATCAGCTCAAAAACTCAAGGAGCATAAATCAATTCAGAAATCACTCACATTTTTTCAATCGCAAGTATTCCAAGCCAAATCAAATTGAAGAAAGGGAGCAACGGAGCATTCAAGCTTCAGAGATTTATCCATACACTAAGGATTGAATTCGATTTGGGATATAGGAGAGAAACCCTAGGTTTCGATTTCAAGCCACCGCCATTTTTAATCTCCAGAGCAAAAGAGAATAGATCGGGCAAATGAAATAAGGACGGGTCGGCCTACATGATCTTGGCTAAGCCAAGCTTAATCAAAAGGGGGATTTAAATTCCTTTATTTTAACTAGGGTTTCATTTCAAGTTTTATTGTGTACTGTCTTTTAATTTGAGTTGTGGAACCGTCAAACCAGTTTTCTAGAGTCTGTAAAATCTAGGGGATCCAGTCAGGGTGTTGACTGGCAGTTGACAGAGTCTGTAAAATCTGGGTTATTGGTTACGAGGTCGTAATCAAGGGAAATCTGATCGAGGGGATATCATTCAGTCTAGGTTTTTGAGCGTAGGGTTAGAATAGGAGCAGGGATTGCGAGTGTACAAGGTCTTGTATGCGGGATCTGTTTTAACACCTAGTAGAAACCTTAGGAATGCAGCAGTAGGCAAGATTTGCCGAAGCTGGGTATCTCTGTGTGTTATTTACTTTCCGCATTTATTTACTCTGTAATTATCTGTGCTGCGATTAATTTTTAACTATCTGATAAATTGTAATAAACCCTATTCACCCCCCTCTAGGGTTAATCTAGATCCAACACTTCTCATGCTCAATCTCGATATACGGGGGAGAAGATGCAGTAGCAGCGGGGGCAAGCCAGGGGGCTTCCTCCCATGAAGAACCATCCCAATACCTAAATAGGGATGAGATGGATAAAGTTTTGGCCGAGCTCAGAGCTCCGGTAGCGCATCAGGATGGAATTCTCGCAAAGCAGCAGAAAACGATGAAGTATTTCCTCGCTCGAATAGAAAGAGGACCGAGCAAGAAAGCATCACTTCCTGCACGAAACGAAGCTGAGGAAATAGTTAATCTACGAGCTGATGAAATCGAAGCCCCAAATCGGTCTACAGTTCCTCCTGGCTCAACCTCGCTTCCCGATCGGCCAGATCTAATGTCGTCACTTCCGGCCATGACCTAGTTCTAGATCAGCCGACCATTTTGCTTTCGGTCCAGGGTTCGACTCAACTCCTTGGACAAATAGTTCTTGAACCAGTGCAACCTATGGGTCAAGCAGAACATGGATCGATGCAACCTCAAGTCCGACCCAACATCTTACCGCAAACCTGTCTTTTGTTGCCTCCCCCAAAGACTTCCCAACTTGTAGATCCAAGAAGGGCTGGGGGCAACAACCCTCTGTGCCAATGAGATCACTCTACCATACCGGTCCTAATGTGATGGAGGGAAACACTACGATAAATCACTTCGATGTCGCCTCGGCCGAGGGCAATACCGAGCCCTGAACAGGAAATGTTATCCTGAACCGGTCCCTTCCAACCGGAGCGGCCATGGTTTAGTCCAACACTCAGTTTAACCAGGCGACTCCAGTTACTCCCGAATCAAGGCCTGGGGCCGGGGATCACCTTCACTCAACTCTCGTGGGCCGAACCTACCCGACCTCAAGACCTCGGTGCATGCTTCCACCCAGTCCTAGTACTGGGATTCCTACAGATGTCCCTAATGCAGGATTGGATTCATGGCAACAACTCCTAAGGGATGGAAGTCAGATTGCAAGCATCATCAAACGCTTCTTCGGAGGAACCTCTTCTCAATAGGATGTGGATAACATCCATCGCAGTCCATTCACAAGGGAAATCAGAAACTCCTGAAATCCACCGGACTTCAAGCTTCCGGTCCTAGAGCCCTACAACGGCAAGACCGACCCGACCATACATCTCATGCGATACATGCGTCACATGGAAGTGCTATCAGCATCAACCAAAGTCATGGCCAAGTGCTTCCATCTCTTTCTCACCGGCATAGCTGGCACGTGGTTTCGCAGCTAACAACTGAATCGATCAACAGTTGAAATATGTTGGTCACTCGCTTCATCGAGCAGTTCAGAGTTCACATCTCTCGACCGAAGAACGTCATATTCCTCACATCAAGGAGCGGTCCGGCGAGACCCTACACTCGTTCTTAGAAAGATTCAATGCGGTCGTAGCATCAGTCGATCAACCTGAGCCATCGATGGTGCTTATGGCTGCCATAGCCGGTGTTCAGAGCCGAACTGATTTCAAGATCTCTCTAACTAGAGATCCTCCTAGGGATATTGAAGAATTCTATGCGGAAACAGATAGATTCCTCTGGCAAGAAGATGCTAGCATCGAGATGGAAAATCTCGAAGTACTTGCTACCAACGATGGAGGTCCATCCAATACCACTGGCTAGAATAAGGGAAAGGGAAAAGCCTTAGAAAAGAATGATCGAAACGTGCGATTCCGGAGGGAAAAAAAGTATGATCAATACACCAAGCTCAACTCCTCCCTACTGGACATCTACCTTGATGTGTGAGGATCTCTACCTTTTCCAAAGCCTCCCGGGAGGGAGCCGACCCAAAGAGAACGTGAATCAAGAAAGCACAGGATGTATCATAATATGGCAGGTCATAGCACCAATGAATGCAGACAACTACGCGATCTCATCGAGGACCGGGTCAGACGTGGAGAGCTACCCAAGTATGTTAAAAAGTCTGAATCAGCCGCACCGCCGCAACTATCCTCCCAGGCTCCTCAGGTTGGTCCCCGAGCTTCTCGAAATGGAAAAGAACCTAAGCCTAGCAATCGCAGCATCATCATCAACTGATCAGGCTTAGATCACTGTGGATACACTTCATTTCTTAGGATATAAGAAATGCCATCTCCCTCCTTGCATTATCTTCTTCCAATGGTGCCTTATTCACGCACGCATTAATACAAAAAACAGGCTCCGTCGCATGAACATCACTATCAATCCGATCTGCTCCCTTTGCTCCTTGTAGAACGAATATATCAATCATATTTTCATCGACTGCGACTTCTCATACGCTGTCTGGGCAGCGACTTGTTCCTTCCGCTTGGCTTTGTTCCATCTTTCTCTTCCTTCTTTGATCTTTGGTAATACAATCCCCCTGAACACAACTTGGATCCCTTCGTAGCCATCTTTAGTTGGTGTATCTAGAAGGAACACGATGCACATGTATTTAACCAACCAAAGAAACATTTTAATGGAGTCAGTGGTTATATTATATATTTATTTGATCTCTGGACAAGTTCAACTCGACCTGCTCGCTTCTGTCATGCCCTCCCTGCTCCTTCATCGCCTAGCACTCAGGGAAGTAGCTCCGCCCATCCGCGGTAATGAATCTCCATGGCTTCAAGCTCTCTATCCTCCGCTGTTATTAGTTAATGCTTATGTATTTGTTTGTTATGTGTATTTTGGGTCTGTATATATTGGCTAGTACGGATATTTTGACCGTCTTTATGAGCTGACTTAGCCCTGAACTTTATGCCACTGGTTGGGCCTGTCAACCAGAATATTTACATATATTATTATGCCAATTGGCAGTGTAGCTACACGCTGCACTACCATCTTACTTTTAAAAAAAATTAATGTGGTTGTGTTGAAGTACACACGTACGGGATTAGGATTTAATCCCTAGGCGTGCTCTAGATTCAACTATCAACTTATTAGGATTTGTTTTAATTTCTGTAATGGCTCCTTAGCAGCAATAAACTTCCTTTCCCAAACATGGATTATGTTCGATCGATTCAAGCATCATGCCGGGATTCGGCAAGTGCCTCAAAGCCGAGTATGGTTAATGCTCGCCAACCTGATTAAGCCGAGTATGGTTAATGCTCGCCCATATAACAAAACTGAGTATGGTTTATGCTCGTCACCAGGGTATAGTTTATACCCCTTCCTCTAAACCGAGCATGGTTTATGCTCATCCTTCAGGTATGGTTGATACATTTTTTTCTAAAAATCTACCTGTCAGGATATGACAAACTTAACTCCTTCTCAATAAGAGTATGACTTATACTTAACCTCGTTAATTCAAACTCCTGAGCATGGCTGATGCTCGATCCCAAACTCGTGTATGGTTTATACTCGACCTATGAGTATGGTTCATACTATCTAAATGTTAAGGGTATAGTTCATGCCTAATTTCACAAAACCGAGTATGGTTCATGCTTGTCCTCCGGGTTTGGTTCATACCCTACCTCACTAAAGATGAGTATGGTTAATGCTCGCCCACACAACTAAACCGAGCATGGTTTATGCTCGTCCTCCATGAACTCTGGGTATGGATGATCCCCCGTTTCAAACATTCAAGCATGGTTTATTCCCCTCTTTGAATTTTTGGGCATGGCTTATACCTGACAGTTCGAACGACATCGCCAAGATCTGGCATGTCTCCTTAAAACCCTTTACAGAAACTAATTTACTCGGCGAGGTTCCAGTTTTTCTGCATTTCTATGAAGTCGACTTGGTATGGACGATTAGTTTTTTAGCACTCTTGAAGAACTCACCTTAATATGATCAGTGGTGATTGTCGGTGTTCTGACCTTAATACGATCCCCAATGGTTGTTGGTTTTCTGGCCTTAATACAATTACCAGTGATTGTTGGTTTTCTGGCCTTTCTCATAATATGGTTTGGCGTAACCATGTCTTCCTGGATCACAATACAAAGGGCTTTTACTCAATATTATCTAGAAGATCCAAAACACATCTTCCTTTACCAAAAATGATATGTTCTGGAGGGCAAAGTGGTAACCAAATTTTTGGCAAATGCCGTCACAACCCGAGAACGAAGCTCCTTCCAGACATCGGTCCAGTTCTATGCATCCAGGGTCAACTTTCATCATAGGTCGACCGATCATAGTTCGATCTGAATCAGCTCTACAATAATAAATGGTTCTCTCTTTCAAAGTTGGCATTTTTTGGAGTCAAAACCCAACCGATCGATCGAAGTCATCAATCGACTGAATGTTCAAAGATAAAATTGGGAGATCCATGGAAGTTTATGTGGACGACACGCTCATGAAAACACAACCATCGAACGACCACATCAACGAACCTCACGGAGATGTTTAGTGTTCTTCGCAAATATGGCATGAAACTCAATCCATTGAGATGCTCTTTCGACGTAGCATGTCAACTCACGAGGAATTGAAGCTAATCCAAAAAAATCGTAGCTATCCAGGGAATCAGAGTTCCATAGAACATCAGAGATGTTCAAAGATTAAACGGAAAAGTGGTCGCTCTAAGTCAATTCATCTCGAAGCTTGTGCTCAAAGAATATCATGTCTAGAATCCAGTTTACAACATCAGCAAGAGACTGACAAGAGTTGAAAGAAATTATCCAAAGCTCGAAAAGGTTGCATACTGCATGTTAATCTCTTCCTAGAAGCTTCACCCGTATTTCTAGTCGCGTGCCAACATGGTCAACATTGGCTAGCCTGAGGCGTTTGGAAGACTCTTGAAATGGAATATTGAGCTGTGTCAATTTAACCTGACCTACATTCCTCAAAGATCTATCCTAGGACAACCCTAACAGACTTCATAGTCGAGTTCACTACTCCTGATGGTCCGTTGGAAGACAATGAGCCTCCTAACATCCAATGGAAGGTGTATGTGGATGGTTCATCAAATAATCAGTGTTCTGGCACCGGAGTTATACTTATTACTCTGGAGGAACACTCAATTTGATATGCTCTAAAGTTCAACTTACCTACCACTATCAACATTGCAGAATATGAGGCCTTGATTGCAGGACTCGGAATCTTCAAAGAACTCAACATTAAGGCCATCCAAATCTTTTCAGATTCATAACTCATCATGTGCCAACTATGTGGGGGAATATCAAGCCAAAGGGGCCCGACTTGCTCCTTAGCTTTCTCATGTTCGTAAACTACTCAATGGTTTTGAGCAGTGCATCATCAGTCACATCCCTCGAGAACAAAATGGAAAAGCCAACTGTATGGCCAAGATACCAAGTTCTGGGGACGCCAAACTTTAGGGAATCATCCCAGCCGAAATGCTCAGTTCCCTGAGTATAGATCGGATGGAGACTGTTGTGATACTAGCAACAGAACCCGAGCCGGAGTCGTGGATGACCCCAATCAAAAATTATTTGCAACATAGAATCCTCTCTAACAACTGGAATGAAAACGATCGCTCCTTCGCTAAGCTTCGCGCTACATCATTCAGGACAAAGTGTTATACTGAAGAGGATTCTCTGTTCCACTACCCCGTTGTATAGCCCACAGCGATGCCAAACATGTACTGCTAGACGTGCACGAAGGAGAGTGGTGACCACACTGGAGGGCAAACTCTCACAATAAATATTCTTCTCTATGGATATTTATGGCCAACTCTTGAACATGATGCAACTGAATATACCCATAAATGTGACAAATGCTAGAAATCCTCCAAAATTCCTAGAGCACCGCCTGCAAAGCTTACACAAATGGTCAGTCCATGGCCGTTAACAATGTGGGGAATTGACATCATTAGAACTCTTTCGATGAAAAAAGGCATTGCTCAATATGCTATAGTTGCTATTGATTACTTCACCAATGGGTCGAAGCCAAGCCTCCTACGACAATCAATACCAATAAAGTACCAAACTCGTCGTCAATATATCATCTGTCATTTTGGAGTTCTTATGACTATTATTTCTGATAAGGGACCCAATTCGAGAGTACCGAGTTCAAAAACTTCTGTTAATGCCATCACATTGAGAAACGGTTCTCGGTAGTAGCTTATCCTCCAATCAACGGACAAGTCAAGCGGTCAAAAAGTCATCAAATTCACTATCAAGAAGCATTTGGAAAAGGCTATAGACAAGTGGGTAGATGAATTCCCTTTAGCCCTTCGGGTATATCGAACTACCCAGAAGTCAACAACCGACCATACTCCATTCGCTTTCTCGTATGGATCTGAATCTGTATTTCCCATCTAGCTTGAGCTACCGTATCACCAAGTCACTTACTATGATCCAAGAACCAATAGAGATCTTCTCTTGGAATCTCTTGACTCACTCAAAGAGAAAATAGATGATTCCAAATTGCGAGCAGCTGCACAAGGCCAACAGGTCGCCTGATACTTCATCAACAAAGTTTTCCCATAGCACTTTGACATCGCGACCTCATCCTTAAGCAAATCTTTCCCACATCGACTGGTCATGGTCCTCTCTAGTAAGGCCCGTACGTCATTCAACGAAGGCTTGGAGATGATATTTTCAAGCTAACGATTGTTGATAGCGCCGAACTGCTAAGAGCATGGAACATCGAGCATTTTTGCTGCTACTTCACATAGCTTATTGTGCAGACTCATTGCTTTCCACAAATGTTCTGGTTTCAGTTTGGAGCATTGTAAATAGACTACTATCACCAATAGAATCAGTAATGGCTTACATATCTCCTTGTTCATGGTATATTTTCTTTCTGCGTAGCATATTAAAGCTATAATGACAAACGACTTGCATACACGAATGCACAACACTGGATTGACACCTCAGAGCTTTGAAACGACTCACCACATTGGATCTTTACTAAGACTCAAACCTTGTGGAGTGGTCCTCCCTCCATAAGTCAACTCGAATATCGGACCAGACGAGGCTGAATATAAATAACTCGTGATGCTTGTTAACTTAAATGTCCAATTCCACCACTTAGTCTCCGAACTTGGGGGAAACCCACTTGCCAAGCAAGTGTGGTTCGACCACTGACTCGGCTAACTTCAATCCTCAGAGTTTGGATTTGAGTATAAACTAGCGAAAAAACAATGCCCTCTACTCCAACCCAAACAAAACAATGAGAGAGTATAAAGGGCGAACCAACATGTCCACTCATAACACCTCACGACTCGAGATCAACGACCGTAAGGAGGTCCAGGGAATGGGGTTACCAATCCCAGACGTCATACGGCTCAAGACTAACAACCGAAAGGAAGTCTCAAGAGTGGAGTTTACATATTTAAATTCCGTACGAATCAGGACTAACGACCAAAAGAAAGTCTCAAGAATGGATTCAAATCATTCGAACTTCACATGACTTGAGCTTTTCAAGAGTGAAGTCTCGAACAACAAGAATTTATGTACAACAACAAGTCCATTATATAAGTACAACAACTAGAAAGCATAAAAGAAACTTGAACACTTTTGATATGTGATATAAGAAAAGCTAGCTTTCATTCACATATATAAACACACACACACATACACACACACACACATATATATATCTTTTTCTTTTTTTAACGACATGATGTTCATAAAACCACATCGTGACTCCAAAACGAGGGTCGTACTTGCGTATCCTATCAGCCTACAAAACAAAAATGTTCTATAACAATCACTTAGGCATGCCACCTTCCTCTTCTTCTCAGACTCAGACTTGAGTGGGTCAACCTTATCTTTCTTACTTTTCCTCTTCTCCTCACTCCCTCCTGATCCCTTTTGCCTCTTTGGTGGAGTAGGTTTGGGACAGGGCCTCAACTCAAAGCCCCTACCGAAGGACGGTGGGAGAACCCACACTTCCTCATCAAAGATCTCCACCACTTAAAGAATGACCACATTTAGTAGAGGAGTAGTAGCTTCGACGATGGCATCAGAGGTCTCCACCTTTTTTGCTTCCTTTCTCGCTTTTCTCCGAGCCTCCTTCTTAGACTTCTTGGCTTCCTTCTCAGCCTTCTTCAGGGTTTCCTGATCAGCTTTCCGCTTTGCCTCCTCCTCGGTCTTGAGCTTCCGGAACTCCTCCTCTGATCTCTTGCGAGCTGCCTCTTCCTCGACCTTCTTGTGGGACTCTTCCTAAACTTTAGGTTAAGCCTTTGCTTTGGCTTTCGACCTGGCCTCCTCTTGAGCTTTGAGTAGATCCTCCTCGTCTGCTATTTTTTGTCTCGACCTCTTTAGACTTCATCCGCATTTGGACCCATCGTTGTTTAGCTGGATCATGCATCAACGACATGCCTGTTCTGTATGTCTGACCACATTGGGATCCGCCTCATCCTTCCCTTTCTCCTCCTCAAGAATGTTGGAGAGTCCTGCCATCATCTGGCTCTGATCAATCTTGCTCCAGCCCAAACCAGCATAGATATCAACAGGCTTGAATTCTTTGTCCATTTGTCTCTTATATGCCTCGACATCGATTGTGGACCCAGCAACCATAGTTTTCTTGAAGTCGATCAGGTTTCCCATCTTAAGAATACCTGCATGTCGAAGGGGAATACATGTTAGTCTATGTAACGACCCGGGAGATTTGCGACCCTGGTAATCGACATAAACTCAATGTCGACTATCCAAGCGTCGGAAATACCGAATAGTTAATAGAAAGAAGTTAGAGGGTGAGAATAGATAAGATAGAAAATTAGAATAGATGAAGAAGAAGACAACTACAACATCAGAGTAAACATGGATCTCACAGCGGAATGAATAAAATATATTATATAACATAACTTTGGAATAAAACAGTATCGGTATACAATACTATTATCAGAGTACAACATTTACAACACGACAGAAATAATAATAGCTATATAATCCTGAAGCCTCCTACTCTAGCTATCCAAGTATCTGTAAAATCCCGACTACTTGACTGCCCATATAAAATTGGGCACCCAACAGTTTAGGGAAAACAAAACAAAATAAACTCTGGGTCAGTCATATGAATGATGTGAGTAAACTCCAACCATTTGTTTAACTTTTAAAATCTCTTTAAAGAAAGGAAAATCGTAAGACCGGTCCACACATAAACACAGATGGTTTTTACCTTACGATAACCCAAAACATTCTTTTAAAAATCCATGCTCTTCTGATATTTTAATAATGTCTAGATCAAATAAATAGCAATCTAGTGGAGAGCTTTCATCTCACGTTCCACATATATAATATATAATCAAAAACCATGGGCATTTATTAAGTAATGGATTTCCAACTATAACAAGGTATGGAACCACCTTCTGATCAGTGTACTCTAGAAGCGATACGCTGGAGTTCAACAAGAACATCTTGTAACTCGGCCACACATAACCGGCCATTCATTTCGCCTGAATGTTCCAAATATATTGTCACCTTACGGTTGGTATACCAACATAACCGTTCCCGGGAGATACAGAATTGAAAGAAGTAACAAATATGAATATTTTCTAGATGATGACAATATACCCTTCTTGGGTGCGACCCACTTAGCCATGCAGCCTACCCGATTTATGTCATTTCCCAGTTGATGAGGCTTGAGGTCATAACGTATCTTTTAACAGATTACTCCTTCATTTATTTTGAATGCCATGTCGTCATATCCATCAAATCACAAATTGATTTCCCCAAAAATACCATGGGTATAATCTAAGAGAAATGAATTCCTCTACCACCAACGTAAATACGTTTGAAACGATCAACTTACGAGATCTACCAGATATACTCTGTCAGACATCCGTCCATTCAAGTTGTCCTAGGACTAGACAACCGAAAGCACTATTATGTGAATCCATCTTAAGCAATTTCTACCTAGGATTTGAACAGCCCTTGCATAATACCGTCTTTAATTATCTTCATCATATTTGATTTGCAACGCTAATGCCATACAGAGTGGTTTTCAGATAATATATCTGATCCCGGTCTCTCCGCATTGACAACGGAAATGGTCAAAATCTTTGATAATCGGTGATTTAACTATCAAAGGAAAACATGTGTACGAACAATGGTTGTATTTCCAAATGGAAATATTACCGATCAATCATCATTTCATTTCCCAATTTCCCATTTATCATTTCAATATATTAATAAATTCCTTATTTTCTAAAATTAGAAAATATACGTTATTAACTTTGGAAAACGTTTCCATTTCTGATTCATGCATCAATATCTTCCCACCTCTATCTGTCTCTAACTGTAAACTACTAAGAGAACAACTTCCCAAGTATAAATCCCGAAGGCCGAAGCCAACATCAGATCGATACCCAGAAAGCCATTCAACTCAACTAATTTCCAGTCAGTTTCTAATTTCAGTGATTCCATTTAAATTCCTAATCCAAACCCCAAAATCCTTTGTAATATTTTATTTACAAAATATTTACTTTAATCTAATTTTTCACATAGAATGTGAGTAATATTTCTTTATATAATCAAAACAGTTTGATTTCCTATTTAAGAACAATATCTAAAACCCAAATTCTATTTATATTTTTATTTGCAGAATTATTCATACAAATCTTATTTCATTTCCGACATTTATAATCTCATTGCAAATTTCCTTTATAACTACTATGTTCACATTCCATTTTAATTATCGGTGTTAAAAACCAATTTTACTTATCTATATAAATTCAAATTTATATATTCAAATTATCAAATGATATATATTTCCTTAATTTATAAACATCGTTTATAAATTATTCTTCTCAATTTATCTGTTAAAATATATTTCTATTAAATATTTACTTTAAGCAATCTTGTGATAATTCTTTTATTTCTTGTCAATTTCCTTTATAATCCTATTTATTTTCCAGATATTTCCTTTTATAATTCCATTTATTTTCCAAATATTCCCTTTTATAATTCTATTTATTTTCTAAGTAAATATTCATTTTATAATTCTATTTATTTTCTAAATAAATATTCCTTTTATAATTCTATTTATTTTCCATATAAATATTCCTTTTATAATTCTATTTATTTCCTTTTATATTTCATTTACAATATCATATTTATTACCTATAAATATTTCATTTTCAAAATACACTTTGAAAATTCACTTTTTATATTCCAGTATTTCTTATGATATTTAAAATACCAATTAAACAGACCAGTGTCATCAAAATCAATCACAAGTTTTATATCACATCATATATCACAATATATGAAAATAAACAATATTATAAATATTGAGGAATCCAGTTGGGTCCCTCCAACCTGTTTCCCTGCATCCACATATGTTAAACAATATAAATAACATCGATTTCATTTCAATATGAAATATTCTGATAAACAGAATCAATATTCGATTAACGATATATATATATATCGTTATCCATAATTTCAACCAATAAATTAGCAATTCAACCAAACAATCAACACATAACAATCAATCATCATTTATCAATACTAGATTATATTTATAAAAATATAAACTGTACAGAGTTAGTGAGATTTACTCACATTGGACGGTCATCGTTAAATAACGATAACTATCGGTTGATTCGGACAGACAATTTATTTCGCTGTAAATTGTAACGAGCTCCAATTCACTCCCAGTCAGTTCCATTGTGTAGCCGCCGCCCATACAATCCTAATGGATCTTGTTTCATCAGATTCTGTTCATGTGTGCGCAAGATATGATTTTTATAAGTTTACATTGATTTTAAACATCATTAAATAGTTAATTAATTACCATGATAACCTCAATTATCCTTATGTAATTGGGCCGCAGTTTCTTCTTCTCCCAGTATCCCATATACGAACCCGAACCTTCACTTTGGCCATTACCGAATCTTTACCTCAGCTTACCACCATTTCACAAAATTGATATCACCCTTTTTGAATTAATTATAAACTAATACCTTACTAACTTCTCTAATCATGTTCTTAAAAGACTATGCCTTCCTCTTCTTTTCTAAAATACAGCGAATTCCTGGAACGATACCATAGCCAATGCCGCGTACTTATACCTCACGTCCTCCTTCATTCTTCCACCGTCTTCAAAACTGCCACCACCGTTGATCTCCTCATCATCTCCTCTCTCTTCCCATGTTAATTGATCCAAACTCTAACCTGATTCCATAACTCGACTTCACGCACCCAAAACTGCTCCATACAGAAATTGATCAACAAAAAAGAACATGGATTCCCTCAAAACAATGCAATGAGTTGCTATTCGATCCCCTGAGCACCAATCCAACCTTCAAATTGCGATTTGAAGTTTGAAATTCTTGAAAATGTGAACCCTAGGTCTCCTTTGCTATTTCCTGTTTTAGTTGGACTACTGGAAAAAACCCACCGAGTCGGTTAAAACTAATACGGGCTCGAAGCTCTCACTCCAAAGATTTCAAATATATCTCTCTCGTGATTTATAGGAATTTCTTTGATTTGTTATGATTTTCTAAACTCTCGTTTGCTAAAAGAAAATGAAGAAAACTAGCGGCAGAATATTTTGACCGTAGGAATGAGAAAATTAGGTTTTACAAAATTAGTATGGTATTTATAGAAAATTTTAAATAATTTTGTATTCATTATTGTATTAAATTTTAATCAATCGTTATGAGTGTTTACCGTTTAAAAATCTGTATCGTCACATACGATACCCAAAAATCACGAAAATGGGAATGCAGGTACAGTTCGACGTTACGGACCCAATAAAACTTGTTTCGTCGAATTTCGAGTTCGTTTGCTCACACAACGTATTTTCAAAGTCAAATTATTGACTGTATTTCACATTTAAATTCCGCACGGCCACATACTGACTCCAAAAATCACGAAAATTGAAATATAACAATAATCTGATATTCCGGATCCAACAAAATTAGTTTCGTCGAAAACGGAGATCGTTGGCAAAAATGGCTATTTTTAAAGCTCTAATAAACCATTTAAATATTAATATATTTAAAAATAATTAAATTTAATATTAATAAATTAATATTATCATATATATTCACACAGAATACCATACAGCTCCAAAATATTTCTATCTGAATTTATAACTCGACATTTCAAATTCATATTAAATCAGTATTCAATTTATATTGAAAATCCATTTATAATATAAATAAATCGTTATAAATTATGAAGGAATTCCATAGCGACTTTTAGAAAATTTGATTTGGACATAACTCAAAATCTACACAATGAAATCTTGAGTTTTCTCTTCCATTAGAAAAATATACTTCACCAGCTCCGAACGTTTCTTGTTTCACAGAAATCTGATTTAAAACGGATTTTGTATATTCTTTTAAAGTTCGAATCGCCAAATTACGAACTGCCGTGCCATTTCGAGCTCGATTATAATTATAATATAATTTATACTTCGACTAACGTTTATATAATATATTCGTTAAGATAATTCGACTCCATACTGAATTATATATTATAAATGGTCTAATTCACGCAATATTGTGGATTCCACTATTTCCGACTATTTCGGAAATTAAATATATTATTCTATTATTTATATTAATTAAATATTCAATATTATTTAATTAAAACACCATTTTATATTACCAAACCATTATTAAATAATTAAATAAATTATTTATTATCCGTAAAAATACGGGACGTTACATTCTTCCCCCTTAAAATAATTTCATCCTCGAAATTGCTGAGGTAGAAAACAAACCCTATTAATTGAGTTAAAAATTATTTGTTTACTTCTCAGCTTTAGTTTCGACTGAACCAATTAATTTTAATTAAAATATTAATTCATTCTGAATAACCAAAATTTTCAAAACTCTGAAAATTTTGTAACACCTTAAATTTTCAGAAAATTTCGGTAGTACCTCCTTTGTACGGCTCAATCAGTACAACTACAACTCACCTCTCTAGGCCTCTCCAACCCAAAAGAAAATCAAATAGCCAAGCGGCTTGCCACATCGGCTCATAAAAATCTCATACCCATATGAAATATAAACTTGTACCGTTTTGTCGGGCATTCAACTCTATTACTTTCATTTGCCACCAACTCAGCATATACTAATGTCATCCCAATCAATCTCTAATCAATTCATTATCAAACCAAATCATTCGCTCATATCTAAGTCAAATTCCATTCGAACTCCAATCTCAAATTCCAAACTCTTAACTTATCGACTCTATTCCATTCCAAATCATTCTCTGATCAAATCCAGTTTTATTTAACTTATTTCAAGTTAATTTCTAATTTATTTATTTACTTTTACCATCTCAATCTATTTAACTTCATAAGTTGAATTTAAATTCAAGAATTTAAATTCCGGGGTTTTACTTCAAATCAATTTGAAATCATAATAACAATTCAAAACATTTGAATTTCTGAACTACTTGTTTCCTCCAAACAATTCAAAAAAAATCTATTCTGTATTAACCCGTCACCTAGAACTCGAAAATGAACACGGATGATGTGGCCAGCATCATCAGAGTTATTTCCCAGCGATCGAAGTGAGTTCAATACTATATCACCTTTCAAAACCATTATTAAACACTTCCATTTTGAAATCTATTTCAAAATACCATTCACAATGCTTGTAAAACAAAAATCTCCCATGATTTTAAAATTCATGTATATTTAATCCAAATCCATTCACGAACACCTTTCCAAATTTCCAGGGTTTTAATTTTAATTCTAATTTAAATTCAGATTTAATTCATTTTGTAACACTTATATGAATTTTGATTGGTTATTTACATAACCGTTTCAATTATAATCTTACTCGATTATAATAACAACCAACACATCCAATATACTATAATAATTCTAATATCAACCATTCTTTTGTATCAAAACATACATTGGATAAAATTATTTCATTTACCCTCTTTCAAAACATATTGTGTCGGTTCATCGTATTCGAGTGTTTAGAAACTCCTACTAACATAGTGGATCAAACTGATCGACCAGAACTTATAAACAACTCAACCAATAAATCTCCACAATATAAACCAATTTTTATAAAATATACAAATACGTTCTCTCGTATATATACACTCAATTCAATCTAGGGCATTACTAACCCCATCTCTACTGAGTCACGCCATAGAGCCAAGGTAATTACTTAACCTTCAACTCTGATACCATTGTAATGACCCGGGAGATTTGCGACCTTGGTAATTGACATAAACTCAATGTCAACTATCCAAGCATCAGAAATACCGGATAGTTAATAGAAAGAAGTTAGAGGGTGAGAATAGATAAGATAGAAAAATAGAATAGAAGAAGAAGACAACTATAACATCAGAGTAAACACGAATCTCACAGTGGAACGAATAAAATATATTATATAACATAACTTTGGAATAAATCTGTATCGGTATACAATACTATTATCAGAGTACAACACTTACAACCGAGCGGAAATAACAATAGCTATATAATCCTGAAGCCTCCCGCTCCAGCTATCTAAGTATCTGTAAATTCCCGACTACTTAACTGCCCATAAAAAAATGGGCACCCAAGAGTTTAGGGAAAGCAAAACAAAATAAACTCTAGGTCAATCATGTGACTGGTGTGAGTAAACTCCAACCATTTGTTTAACTTTTAAAATCTCTTTAAAAGAAAGGAAAATCATAAGACCAATCCACATATAAACACGATGGTTTTTACCTTACGATAACCCAAAACATTCTTTTAAAAATCCATACTCTTCTAATATTATAATAATGTCAAGATCAAATAAATAGCAATCTAGTGGAACTCTTTCATTTACATTCCACATATATTATATATAACCAAAAACCGCGGGCTCTTATTGAGTAATGGATTTCCAACTATGACAATGTATGAAACCACCTTCCGATCAGCGTACTCTAGAAGCGATACACTGGAGTTCAACAAGAACATCTTGTAACTCGGCCACACATAACCGACCATTCATTTTGCTTGAATGTTCCGAATATATTGTCACCTTATGGTTGGTATACCAACATAACCTTTCCCGGGAGATACAGAATTGAAAGAAGAAACAAATATGAATATTCTCTAGATGGTGATAATATACCCTACTTGGGTGCGACCCACTTAGCCATACTGCCTGCCCGATTTCTGTCATTTCCCAGTTGATGAGGCTTGAGGTCATAACGTATCTTTTAACAGATCACTCCTTCATTTACTTTGAATGCCACATCGTCATACCCGTCAAATCACAAATTGATTTCCCCAAAAATAACACGGGTATAAGTAAGAGAAACGAATTCCTCTGCCACTAACGTAAATACGTTTGAAACGATCAACTTACGTGATCTACCAGATATACTCTGTCAGACATTCGTCCATTCAGGTTGTCGTGGGACTGGACAACACAAAGGCACTATTCTGTAAATCCATATTAGGCAATTTCTACCTAGGATTTACTTAACAGCCCTTGCATAACTCCATCTTAAATTATCTTCATCATATTTGATTCGCAACGCTAATGCCATACGGAGTGGTTTTCAGATAATATATCTGATCCCGGTCTCTCCGTATCGACAACGGAAATGGTCAAAATCTTTGATAGTCGGTGATTTAACTATCAAAGGAAAACAAGTGTACAAACAACGGTCGTATTTCCAAATGGAAATCTTACTGATCAATCATCATTTCATTTCCCATTTATCGTTTCCATATATTCATAAATTCCTTATTTTCTAAAATTAGAAAATATACGTTATTAACTTTGGAAAACATTTCCATTTCTGATTCACGTATCAATATCTTCCCACCTCCATCAGTCTCTAACTATAAATTAGTAAGAGAACAACTTCCCAAGTATAAACCCCGAAGCCCGAAACCAACATCAGGTCAATACCCAGAAAGCCATTCAACTCAACTAATTTCCAGTCAGTTTCTAATTTCATTGATTCCATTTAAATTCCTAATTCAAACCCCAAATTCCTTTATAATATTTTATTTACAAAATATTTACTTTAATATAATTTTTCACATAGAATGTGAATTATATTTCTTTATACAATCAAAATAGTTTGATTTCGTACTTATAAACAATATCTTAAACCCAAATTCTATTTATATTTTTATTTGCAGAATTAATCATACAAATCTTATTTCATTTCCAACATTTTTAATCTCATTGCAAATTTCCTCTATAAATACTATGTTCACATTCCATTTCAATTATCGGTGTTAAAACCGATTTTACTTCTCTATATGAATTCAAATTTATATATTTAAATTATCAAATGATAAATATTTCCTTAATTTATAAACATCGTTTATAAATTATTCTTCTCAATTTATCTGTTAAAACATATTTTGATTAAATATTTACTTCAAACAATCTTCTCATAATTCTTTTATTTCTTGTCAATTTCCTTTTATAATCCTATTTATCTTCCAAATATTTCCTTTTATAATTCCATTTAATTTTCAAATATTTCCTTTTATAATTCTATTTATTTTCTAAATAAATATTCCTTTTATATTTCTATTTATTTTCTAAATAAATATTCCTTTTATGATTCTATTTATTTTCCATATAAATATACCTCTTATAATTCTATTTATTTCCTTTTATATTTCATTTACAATATCATATTTTTTCCTATAAATATTTCATTTTCAAAACACACTTCGAAAATTCACTTTTTACATTCCAATATTTCTTATGGGATTTAAAATACCAATTAAACAGACCAGTGTCATCATAATCAATCACAGGTTTTATATCACATCATATATCACAATATATGAAAATAAACAGTATTATAAATATTGAGGAATCCAGTTGGATCTCTCCAACCTGTTTCCCTGCATCCACAGATGTTAAACGATATAAATAACATCGATTTCATTTCAATATGAAATATTCTGATAAACAGAATCAATATTCGATTAACGATTTATATATATATATCATTATCCATAATTTCAACCAAATAATCAACAATTCAACCGAACAATCAACACATAACAATCAATCATCATTTATGAATACAAGATTATATTTATAAAAATATAAACTGTACAGAGTTAGTGAGATTTACTCATATTGGACGGTCATTGTTAAATAACGATAACTGTCGGTTGATTCAGACAAATAATTTATTTCGCTATAAATTGTAACGAGCTCCAATTCACTCCCAATCTGCTCCATTGTGTAGCCGCCGCCCATACAATCCCAACGGATCTTGTTTCATCAGATTCTGTTCATGTATGCACAAGATATGATTTTTACAAGTTTACATCGATTTTAAACATCATTAAATAGTTAATTAATTACCATAGTTAATTGATTACCATGATAACCTCAATTATCCTTATGTAATTAGGCCGCAGTTTCTTCTTCTCCCAGTATCCCATATACGAACCCGAACCTTCACTTTGGCAATTACCGAATCTTTACCTCAACTTACCACTATTTCACAAAACCGATATCACCCTTTTTGAATTAATTATGAATTAATACCTTACTAACTTCTCTAATCATGTTCTTAAAAGACTAAGCCTTCCTCTTCTTTTCTAAAATACAACGATTTCCTGGAATGATACCATAGCTAATGCAGCATAGTTATACCTCACGTCCTCCTTCATTCTTCCACCGTCTTCAAAACTGCCACCACCATTGATCTCCTCTTCATCTCCTCTCTCGTCCCTTATTAATTGATCCAAACTCGAACCTGATTCCAGAACGCGACTTCACGCACCCAAAACCGCAATATATAGAAATTGATTGGCACAAAAGAACACGGATTCCCTCAAACAAATGCAATGAGTTGCTATTCGATCCCCTGAGCACCAATCCAACCTTCAAATTGCGATTTGAAGTTTGAATCTCTCAAAAACGTGAACCCTAGGTCGCCCTTGCTATTTCCTGTTGTAGTTCGACTACTGGAAAAACCCACCGAGTCGGTTAAAACTAATATGAGCTCGAAGCTCTCTCTCCAACGATTTCAAATATATCTCTCTCTCGCGATTTATAGGAATTTCTTTGATTTGTTATGATTTTCTAAACTCTCGTTTGCTAAAGGAAAATGAAGAAAACTAGTGGCGGAATATTTTGACCGTAGGAATGAGAAAATTAGGTTTAACAAAATTGGTATGGTATTTATAGAAAATTTTAAATAATTTTTGATTCATTATTATATTAAATTTTATTCAGTCGTTATGAGTGTTTATCGTTTAAAAATATGTATAGTCACATACGATATCCAAAAATCACGAAAATGGGCATGCAGCTACAGTTCGACATTAAGGACCCAACGAAATTTGTTTCATCGAATTTTGAGTCCGTTTGCTCACACAACGTATTTTTAAAGTCAAATTATTGACTGTATTTCACATTTAAATTCCGCACGGCCACATACTGACTCCAAAAATCACGAAAATTGAAATATAATAATAATAATCTGATATTCCAGATCCAACAAAATTAGTTTCGTCGAAAACATAGGTCGTTTGCAAAAATGGCTATTTTTAAAGCTCTAAATAAACACATCTAAATATTAATATATTTAAAAATAATTAAATTTAATATTAATAAATTAATATTATCGTATGTATTCACACAGAATACCATACAGCTCCAAAATATTTCTATCTGAATTTATAACTCAACATTTCAAATTCGGATTAAATCAGTATTCAATTTATATTAAAAATCCATTTATGATATAAATAAAACATTATAAATTATAAAGGAATTCCATAGAGACTTTTCAAAATTTTGATTTGGACATAACTCAAAATCTGCACAACGAAATCTCGAATTTTCTCTTCCATTAGAAAAATATACTTCACCAGCTCTGAACATTTCTTAATTCACAGAAATCCGATTTAAAACAGATTTTGCATATTCGTTTAAAGTTCGAATCGCTAAATTACGAACTGCCATGCCATTTCGAGCTCGATTATAATTATAATATAATTAATACGTTCACCTGACATTTATATAATATATTCGTTAATATAATTCAACTCTATACTGAATTATATATTATAAATGGTCCAATTCACACAATATTGTGAATTCCACTATTTTTGACTATTTCGAAAATTAAATATATTATTCTGTTATTTATATTAATTAAATATTCAATATTATTTAATTAAATCAACATTTTATATTACCAAACCATTGTTAAATAATTAAGTAAACTATTTCTTGTCCGTAAAAATACGGGACATTATACTCTACTTTTACTCCTTCCTGTCATCCTCTCAATTATTGGAGAGAAGGGTGTATAACTCCAAGAATTTGTAACGACCTGTATTTTTGGCAATCAAATAATTAATTAATTAATTTATTTTAAATATTTTATTTGGAATATTATTTGATTTTAATATTTAATTCATTATTGAATTGAAGTTTTAACGTTATATATTTAAATAAATATAAAATGAGCTCGAAATGGCGTGGTAGTTCGTAATATGGAGTTTTGAACTTCAATTGAATATACAGGATCCGATATTAGTCGGATTTCTGCAAAACAAGAAATGTTGGAACCATATTAATGATAATTTTCATATGAAAGAGAAAAATCCAGATTTCATGTTATAGATTGTTAATAATGGCCAAATCAAATTTTGAAATAGTCGCTATGAAAATCGTTATTAAATTATAGGCCTTTAAAGTAATCATTTTGCAAACGGTCTCCGTTTTCGATGAAATTAGTTTCAGTGGAACCGTAACGTTAAATTATTGCACGATATTAAATTGCGTGACAAACCGATGTCGTATGTGACCACCGCAGTCGAAAACGCCTATTCCTTTTCTATAGCGTGTAATTATATTAATTAAATTCAATAGAGAGATATTTGGGTATAACTTGAGCAGACGATCGAATTAAACCATGAAACTAGTTTCGT
Source organism: Allium sativum (assembly GCA_030737875.1). Lineage (NCBI taxonomy): Eukaryota > Viridiplantae > Streptophyta > Magnoliopsida > Asparagales > Amaryllidaceae > Allium > Allium sativum. The sequence goes on from CM060916.1 coordinate 490,220,351, forward strand.
TGAGTTCAAATCATCAATTATAGCCAGGATAGGTATACAGTTTGTTATTTTTGAAGATTGGTAATTTGGTGTCCAAAATGGCATTGCGGTGCCTATGAAAATAGCGTACCGGGAAACAGTCTTGTAATACAATGAAACTGGTGCCGTTGGATTCATATTAATTAATTATTGTAGAAATTTCAATTTTCATGTCAATCGGACTTACCGGTTGATCGTGGCAATGATAAACGCTTTAATCAATCCTATTATTTTGGTCAATTCAGACAGGGGTAACTTTAAACGAATAAACGACTGGCCAATTGAACTCCGATTTGAACGAAACAAGTTTCATTGGATCCATAAGGAAGAGGTCTAGTAGAATGTCAAGGCTTCAAATTTATTGGATTTTTCCTGTAATTTTAGGGAATTTAAATGCTTGATTTTTCATCGATAATCATAAAGGACTTTTCGCAAACGACCTCGGAATTCGACGGAACCTGTCCCATTGGGTCCAAAATATTTTTTATGCCAGGAATATTTTTTTTGTCAAGAACGGAGGTCGTATGTAGCAGTTTTTAAGAGTTACTTCACGGTGAAGTATCGTTTAATAATATAATATTTAAATCTAACTCTATAAATATCACAACTTAAGTCAATACCCTAATTTTCATCTGCACATGGTCAATTTTCCTCAGCGCCTCCACTAAACAAATAACGGCCAAAATTACCCCAAACTCTGCATCAATTTTCATGAAATCCGTTCACCAAGTCAAGAAGGGTTCAATTGGAATTTTGTTCGGGGTCATGAGATCTACTGTATGGACGGTGGTGATTGGGTCTGGTTGATCGAGGAGGCCAGAAAGGTGCTGGGAAGTGGCGGCTTTCGTGGCGGATTTTCTTGGGCGTGGCAGCGTCGAGCTCGAAGAGCATCAGGGTGAAGCTCGAGGGGACGCAGGCGTTTGGATTGGTGGAGTTTGATGATTCGCCAGCGGTCTGGAGGAGGAGTTGTGGAGAGGGATTGTGGTCGAGCTGAGTGCGGCTTTGAAGGTGGATGCCAGAGAAGCACGGAAGGAAGGAAGCAATGAATTGGTCCAGTTTCCATTAACGTATATGTAATTAATATTTTAATTAAGAAATTAATGAGATTATGTGTTAAGTTAAATCATAAATGACTCATGAAATAAAAATCGTGCACAGGCTACTAGGATTATAGTGAGGAATGAACAAAGAAGACATCAGCCTTGTTTTCTTTTGGTAAATCCTGGCAACAAAATAATCAGTCATGGAATTGGACAGAAAGGGAAAAAATGTGCAGTAGAAGGCAAAGAAGAAGTGGACAAAGGAATCCGCCTGGGATGTTTTAAAGTGTACAAATCGAGAAATAATTAAAGGGCCTAGTTAGTTTTCGAAGTAGTGTGAGACGGAAATCGGTACTTGGGGCAAAACGTTAAGATAAAGGAAGCCTGGAGATTCGGCCTGATGGATGCATAATGAAGTAATATTATTAAACAATAACAATATTAGTTTGTTAATTATTAGTTAAATTATATATTAACTAAATTGAAAATTTTACAGGCCTGAAATGTAAGAAGTCTGGGAATAAAATAGGGATCGGTTTGGGTATTTACAAATTGGATCGACCCGTATAGTTAATATATGTAATTACTTTAACCTAGATTAATTAAAAAGTAATTAATTTAATCTAAATGTTAACGTTTAAATAATTATCACTTGATCATATCTTATCAGAATTAAACGAAACAAGAGATACTGGAACCAGAGGGACAAGCACTGCAGAGTGGAACTGATTTGGGCAGAGTTCGAGTCAACCGGGAATTTTGTTAAATTAAACATCTGTTTAATTTAACTAAAATGAACTGTTTTAACAGCAAATCAAATCAAGGTGAGTTAAACTCACTCAGTTCTCCCCATTTATATTATATATATAAATTGGGGTTTTATTTTTTGTGCTCTGATTGTTGATGGTTGACTGTTTGCTAGTTAAATGGAATTATTTATATTAATTATATTGATAATTAATTTAAAGGAAAAATGAATTGGAATTGGTTAACAAGATACCGTGTTTTGAGTTGACTAAATAGACTGTTTTTAATTGGGATGGATTTCTGAATTAGGATGTTTGGAATAAACTAGTTTGACGAATATTGTTCTAATTCTAATAAGATTTTAAAAAGGAATTTACTGTTTATTTTTGTTAAAAAAGAAATTAATTACTGAAGCAGTTATTGATCGAAGTAAATTATTATTTTAACTAATAAAATTTAGAAAACTACTTGTAATGGAAATTCATTTAAAAAGTAATCAAAGTTGAAATAAGATCTAGTTGATTGGTTGAACGAGTTTATGAATAGGTTTATTTTAAAATCTGAGTTTTATAACAAATTTATAGAAGAGATTTTAAGCGTATACGATAGCTTAAAATAAATGTTACTTGAATAATTAGAATTAATTGAAGGCAAATTAAGATAAAAGGGGTTTATAGTAACTAGGGTTATACGAATGAGGTTTAAGATGTTAAATCGTGAAATTTACAATTAACATTACTTAATGATGGGATTGAACAAAAGTAGGGAATTGAAATGAGGAGTTTAAACGGGAAGTGGTTGAACAGATTTGAAAGGGATTGGTAAAAGTGAATTTGGCAAAGGAAGTGAGTTATGGGATTTTGAAACAAAATCCAAATTAAAATGAACTTGTTTTAGAGAGGTAGAGGTTAAAAGCTAATATTTATAAGAAATCACTTAATTAGTGAATTAAGGAAAATGGTCATATCCGAAAAAGAGGTTTTCAAAATGTAGAAGGTTTTTTTGAGACCGTATTTTGAATAAAACAGAAATGGAATTTGTATTGGTATTAGAATGAAGTATTGGTTTTTGGATTACAACTTGTATCTATTTTAAGATATTAACGTTGTTGATCAAGGTCTGAGAGGTAATTAAAATACCCCAACTTGAACGACATCGGAATTATCTGAGGAGGATATGAGTTAGAAATGGTAAAAGGAGTTAGTAATAATTTATTTTTTCATTACAGAAATAATAATGCAGCATGTAATGAAGATTTGGGAAAATATATAATGAGGATTCCAAAGTGGAAGTGGGAAATAAAAAGGGGTTGCGTTAAGTATAACGATATTGTCGAGATTTAAAAAGGAAATGTAAAAGATGAGTTTATTCTATAAGATTAAGCATGGATTATTGTTTTCAAGTAATGAATAAGGGAAATTTCGTAACATTATTTTTATGAATAAATAAGTTGAATTGGTTTCCCTAATATTAGGTAATAATGCGGCTAATGTTTTTTGAAAGTGAAAATAGGAAACTGGATATATAAAAGTGAATTTGTTTAAAGAAAAATCATATGTTAAATAAGTGGCATAAAAACTATATTCATAATATCGGAATATTTAAGAATTTTAAATTTACATTTGTTTTAATTAAAAGGCCAATTGATGCTGAATACTGAACCAGAGAACCCATTGGATTTCCATGATTGAATCACTGTTTATTTTGATAGTTAAATCACCGACTGTCAAATCTGTCCCATACGATTGTTGGTACGGAAAGACCGGGATCAAATTTATATTCGAAAACGATTCCGACCAACAAGTATGTAAAGATATCAGAAGATGATCAAGATGGAGCATTGAAGACCGTGGATCTCCATTAAACAGAAGAACCACTAATAATCTTTGGTTAGCTCCCAGAGATAAGTTGTGGTTCTGTCGTGGTTGGAATCTACGGATTGCAAGGATTACTCGCTACTAGTCTATAGGGTGATTCCTTGGATGTGGTAGGGGAGTATCTTCGGTTTATCCTGTTCCTGGATCACTTGTATAGACAGATGTCTGATAGAGTATTTCCAAAGAAACCGTGTACGTTGGTTTCTTCAAACGTGCCATAGTTGGGTAGCTCCCAACTAGAGTATTTTTGTGGACGTCAATTAGTGATATCTGGCGTATCTGACAATGTGGCATTCAAAGTGAATGATGGCTAGATGTTGTAAAAGAAATTCAAACCTCAAGCCTCATCAACCGGGAAATGGAAAAAATCGGGCAGGCAACATGGATATGTGGGTCGCTCCCATTAGGGTGTATAATCACCGATCTAGAGAAATTCCATTTGTTTCTTTAATCTATTTTGATGCTGTCCCTTTTCGAGAAACGGTGATTTGAGCCCAACCGTTGTTGATATACATTCAATACACTCAAGCGAAATGATGGTCGGTCATGTGTGGGTCGGGTTGCAAGACGTTCTTGTTGAACCCAGTATATTCCCCTCTAGAGATACACTATCGACAGGTGGTTCCATACCTTGTCATAGTCAGAATCAAATCTCCAATAAGCGCCCGTGGTTTTGATTGTATACTATATATATGGAGCGTGAGATGCAAGCGTTCTGCTAGATTGATATCTACTTGTAATTAGACACTATTGTAATATCACAAAAGGTATTGATTTCTAAAATGTTTTGGGTTATCGTAAGGTAAAAACCGTCCGTATTTATGTGTGGGTTTGGTATTACGATTATCCTTTTCCTTCGAAAAGATTTTTGAACTTTCAAATCAAGTTGGATGATCCCCTTTAAATCTTAGTGTGTTTTTCTCACTTTGGTTCACTAGACTGACCCGGTGTTTTGTAAATGCTCGGGTTAGACCGGGTGTGTACAGGTCCAGGTTATCGGATGCTGCAAAGTCCAGAGACGAGTTCGAGGTATTCAGAAGTATGATATTATATAGCTACTATTCTGCCGTGTGTTGTATATGAGGACAAGTTATTATAATTGTCCAGATGTGTGATGTACTCCGATATTGTAAGTACTTTTAAAAGCTCTCAATAAAGATTTATTTCTGTATTATATTTTGTTCTGCTGCGATGTTAGACTCTGTGTTGTGTTGTTTCTTCTTCTTCGTCTATTCTAATATTTCTTTCTTTCTTATCTCACCCTCTAATTTCTTTCTATAAACGTTCCAGTGTTTTCGGTGTTTGGAAGGTCGGCATGAGTTACGGTGATTGTATTTATGTCGATTTTCGGGGCCGAAAATCCTTGGGTCGTTACAGTGGTATCAAAGCGAGGTTTAGTAATAACCTTGGCTCTGTGGTATAACTCGATATTGATTGGGTTAGTAATGCCCTAGATCGAGATTGAGTGTATACATATGAGAGCGTAATTGTAAATTTTATATGCAATTATTTCGTATTGTGTTGGTTGATCGGTTCAAGAGTTGAGAAGTATTGAACTGGCAATGGATACAATGCTGTTTTGAAAAAAAAGGTAAGTGAAATAATTTTACCCAAATTATATTTTTGTATAGAAATGAAATAATCTTATCAAATTATTGAGATATTTGTGTGTTTGACTGATTTGAATGGAATTCAAATTGGACTGAAAATTTGAATTGGAATTTAACCTGGTTAAGCGAAAATTTAATTAATAATGATATTGAAATTGAAATAAATTGGAATTTGAATAAATAAAAACTCAAGTAGAAATCAATCAGATATTAATCGATTGATGTTCGAGCGTGAGAAATCGAAGTGAAATATTAATATTGAAGGTAAATTCAATTGATTTGGTTGATTTAGTTGTGTATTGGTTGTTGATTGTGAATTGGTTGTTATTGGACGATAGTTTGTTTGAATGGAATAATCTGCAATTTAATGGAGCTATGTGAATTATAAACCAAAGAATAATTTTTGGTATAATTAAACTGGAATGGAACAGCATATGAATTGGAAATTTATGATTTAACCCTGTATTTGATTGATGCTATCTGTTTGATTTTGAAAATATGTATAGTTATACTTGTTAATAAAGGAAGTGTTATTTAAGAAATTCATGTAATTGTCACTGACATATTGAGTTGAGTACAGATGCCAAATGGCTAGCCAGATTAAAATTGGTTGAGTAAATCGCATATACATTGAGCAACTATGCTCAACAGTGCTTGTAAAAGGTACGCCTACGCGAAAATATTAAATTTTGGGTTTTGATTTTTGTTTTCCGAACGTGTAGGTCGATGTATATATATTATTTGTTCCTGCGATATCGCAGACATCACTCCGTACACGGGAGTTCTGCCAAATTTTTCCAGAAATTTAAGGTGTTAAAAAATCTTCGATATTTTTGAAAATATTTATTTATGATATTGAACTGGTTTTTGATATAAAATAAATTGGATTTGGAAATTAATGGGATTCGTAGCATTTTTCTTACCTTAGCAATTTCGAGGACGAAATTATTTTAAGGGGGGAAGAATGTAACTACCCGTATTTTTGGCAGTCAAATAATTTATTTATTTATTTGTTTTAAATATTTTATTTGGAATATTATTTGATTTTAATATTTAATTCATTATTGAATCGAAGTTTTAACATTATATATTTAAATAAATATTAAATGAGCTCGAAATGGCGCGACAAATCGTAATATGGAGTTTTGAACTTCAACTGAATATACAGGATCCGATATTAGTCTGATTTCTACGAAACAAGAAATGTTGGAACCGTATTGATGATAATTTTCATATGAAAGAGAAAAATCCATATTTTGTGTTATAGATTGTTAATTATGGCCAAATCAAATTTTGAAATAGTCGCTATGAAAATCGTTATTAAATTATAGGCCTTTAAAATAACCATTTTGCAAATGGTCTCCGTTTTCAATGAAATTAGTTTCATTGGAACCGTAATGTTAAATTATTGCACGATATTAAATTGCATGACAAACCGATGTCGTATGTGACCATCGCAGTCGAAAACGCCTATCCATTTTCTATAGCGTGTAATTATATTAATTAAACTTAATAGAGAGATATTTGGGTATAACTTGAGTAGACGATCGAAATAAGCCACGAAACTAGTTCCGTTGCGTTCGTATCGTCGATTATAGTCAGGATAGGTATATAGTTTGTTATTTTTGAAGACCGGGTAATTTGGTGTCAAAAATGGCATTACGGTGCGTAGAAAATAGCGTACCGGGAAACAGTCTCGGAATGCGACGAAACTGGTGCCGTTGGATTCATATTAATTATTTATTGTAGAAATTTCAATTTTTGTGTCAATTAGACTTATCGGTTGATCGTGGCAACGATAAATGCCTTAATCAATTCTATTATTTTGGTTAATTCTGACAGGGGTAACTTTAAACGAATAAACGACTGGCCAAATGAACTCCGATTTGAACGAAAAAAGTTTCATTGGATCCGTAAGGAAGAGGTCTAGTAGAATGTCAAGGCTTCAAATTTATTGGATTTTTTCTATAATTTTAGGGATTTTAAATGCTCGATTTTCATCGATAATTATAAAGGACTTTTCGCAAACGACCTCGGAATTCGACGGAACCTGTCCCATTGGGTCCAGAATATTTTTTATGCTAGGAATATTTTTTGTCAAGAACGGAGGTCGTATGTAGCAGTTTTTTAGAGTTACTTCACGGTGAAGTATCGTTTAATAATTTAATATTTAAATCTAACTCTATAAATATCACAACTTAAGTCAATACCCTAATTTACATCTGCGCATGGTCAATTTTCCTCAGCGCCTCCACTAACCAAATAACGGCCAAAATTACCCCAAATTCCGCATCGATTTTCTTGAAATCCGTTCACCAAGTCAAGTAGGGTTCAACTGGAATTTTGTTCGGGGTCATGAGATCTACTGTATGGACGGTGGTGACTGGGTCTGGTTGATCGAGGAGGCCGGAAAGGTGCTGAGAAGTGGCGGCTTTCGAGGCGGATTTTCTTGGGCGTGGCAGCGTCAAGCTCGAAGAGGATCAGGGTGAAGCTCGAGTGGACGTAGGCGTTTGGATTGGTGGAGTTTGACGGTTCGCCAGTGGTCTAGAGGAGGAGTCGTGGAGAGGGATTGTAGTCGAGCTGAGTGCGACTTTGAAGGAGGATGCCAGAGAAGCACGTAAGGAAGGAAGCAACGAATTGGTCCAGTTTCTATTAACGTAAATTTAATTAATGTTTTAATTAAGCAATTAATGAGATTATGTGTTATGTTATATCATAAATGACTCATGAAATAAAAATCGTGCGCAGGCTACTGGGATTATAGTGAGGAACAAACAAAGAAGACATCAGCCTTGTTTTCTTTTGGTAAATCCTGGCAACGAAATAATCAGTCACGGAGTTGAACAGAAAGGGACAAAATGTGCAGTAGAAGACTAAGCAGTAGTGGACAAAGGAATCCGCCTGGGATGTTTTAAAGAGTACAAATCGAGAAATAATTAAAGGCCTAGTTAGTTTTCAAAGCGGTGTGAGACAGAAATTGGTGCTTGGAGCAGAACGTTACGATAAAGGAAGCCTGGAGAGTCAGCCTGATGGATGGGTAATGAAGTAATAATTATTAAACAATAACAATATTAGTTTGTTAATTATTAGTTAAATTATATATTAACTAAATTGAAAATTTTACAGGCCTAAAACGCAAGAAGTCTGGGAATAAAATAGGGATCGGCTTGGGTATTTACAAATTGGATCGACCTATATAGTTAATATATGTAATTACTTTAACCTACATTAATTAAAAAGTAATTAATTTAATCTAAATGTTAACATTTAAATAATTATCACTTGATCATATCTTATCAGAATTAAACGAAACAAGAGACATTGGAACCGTAGGGACAAGCACTATAGACTGGAACTGATTTAGGTAGAGTTCGAGTCAACTGGGAATTTAGTTAAATTAAACAACTGTTTAATTTAACTAAAATGAACTGTTTTAACAACAAATCAAATCAAGGTGAGTTAAACTCACTCAGTTCTCCCCATTTATATTTTATATATAACTGGGTTTTTATTTTGTGTGCTCTAATTGTTAATGGTTGACCGTTTGCTAGTTATATATTTATTTGTTAATTTAACCAATGAAATTAAACCGTTGTTTAATTTCAGTAAAATACCAAATCGTTATTTTAACGATTGGATCCAATAGAGGTAATTTACCTTGTTGGTCACGTTTATTTATAAACATGTTTAACTGTTTGAATTGTCTGAATTGTTTTTTTGATTGGTTGATATTATATAGTCGTTATTTGCTGTTATAGAAATTAACAGTTAAATTGAATTGTTTGACCTGATTAGTGATAAACATTGGAATTCAGGGAAGAACATGTGACGGCCCGCCCCGCACCAGCCGACATTTCCTCCAAAAGTGCGCTGTACACATGCCCAACTAGCACAGAACGGTCGCCAAAGAAAGGAAAGAGGAGAATGAACTAATCGAAAACCTGTAGAATGTCTCACAGCGCATGGAACAAAATATTATAATAATATACTTGACACAAAACAGACGAGACAGTGCATAAGCTGATAACTAAAACCAACATCTACATCATCATCTGATTAGCGGAAATCCAAATACAACTTATTACAACTTTCCAAATTATTGTCTCTAAACAAAAGAAAGAAAGGTACACCACTAATGCCCAAAGTAGTGGCCGCACCAACACAGGGAGAATATCTATATATATGTATCATACGTGGAAGCCTCCTACTCGTCTCCGGTACAACTACTCGTGCATACCACCTAACCTGTCTCTAGCCTGCTCATGAGAGCACCCAGAATAATAAGAAGAGACATAAAACTCTGGGTCAGACAAAAAGTCTGGTATGAGCGATAAGCAGCAAAACAGAACAATAACAGGTATACTAAACCATTCCTAAACCTGGACTTGCAACCAAAGAGTTAGCACTACATACCATACAATACTCTAAGGTGCCACTAACATATGGAGTAAAGAATACGGGGGTGGGGGTGTGCATGTCATAATGATGGCAGACAAATCAAACATAGCAACCATCCTCACATCTCTCACTCAGTGCGTAAAGCATACGATGTCCACCACTGTCAATCACTAGACCCATCGAAGTAGTGACAGAGTTCAACTTGTACAACTACTGCTACTACCAAGCTTACCCCATGGAGTCATGACCAAATCTTTACAAATGACCCCACTTCATTGGTCTATAGCTCTTTAGTCGTATCTAGGCCACTATGGCCCTGAATCCGTTCATGTACCCCCTACATATAGTGATACAAAGTTACAGACATCGACAACCCCTTTGCACACATCCCGCAGCAAAGCCCAACTCATGAGGTCAACTCGTTGGTTCCCAACTGGATCCTAAGTACAAACTTCCCATTTGGACTACCTTTGCATCTTGGGTTTTGGTCGTCACCTTCTTCTCCGGATCGGTCTTCATTTCTTTACTTCACTTTGCCTTAGGTCGTGGTCATCAGCTCCTCGGTACGGATCGAAATACCCCATACGGGTCGAGTCGTGCTCCTCCAGCTTGTGACTCACCGTCAGGTCCTACTCGTGATGCAACGCCATCGGTTCGGAGTCCACTAAGCGGCTTGGATCGCACCCCCTAGAGTGGTTCAGGTCGGGGTAGCTCATGCTCGCGTGGGCGGATCGGGTCGGCGAACTCCCAGCGGATCGGGTCGGAGATAGGTTCCTGGATCACCAGCTTGTCGAGGCACTTCGGTTCGGGTCGTGCAACCATGCCAGGTCGGGTCGTGCTCCCTCCATCGGGTCGGGTCGAGCTTCCCCCATCCGATCCGGTCCTGCACAGTTTCCTGTACTTTGTCCAGCAAGCCGTTTACGCCATTTGATGGCATTTTCGATCAATCTAACACTTCTAGACAATCACAAAGCATACTATACAATCATAAAAACATGTACAATCAATCATAAACACCAAAACAATAACCATAGCATGTAAAATGAATCAAACATAGCCAAAACCCCATATTTTTCCTTAACCATGTTTAGGAAAAACTAATCATAGAATTAACAAAACTTAACCAAATTTTCTAACAGAGGCCTAAAACATTATTTCCGAATTTATAAATACTTTTCCATAATTTATTAATGTATAAATTCGCTAATCGACACTAATTACCCCTAATTAACCGTAATTAGTGAGAAACTTTGCAAATCACTCACCTTGGCCACAAATAAAATACCAAATCCGAAATGATTCTCTGTTTGGCGCTGTTCCCACTGCAACGCTGCAGCTCTAACCTTGCTTTGGTGCTATTCCTCCTTAATTTGATGTTGATTAGGCTAATCTTCAATTAGAAAGTGGTTTGGGGATGTTTTGAAGAGATTTAGAGAGTAGAGGCCGTGGATAGGTTAAGTGGAATGAATAGCGATGGCTGAAAAAAATGAGAAAAAGGTATTCTCCAAACCCTAACAGCCCTTTTAAACTCCTAATCCCGAAATTCCCCTTTGGGCCTAGCTGTTAATCACCCGGTTAAGCCCATCTAAGCTGTTTTTCGCCATCTGAAGCTTGTTTCAGCCATATCTCCCAAACGGTGAGTCCGTTTGGCTAATGTGACCACTCTATGGAATTGTAAACCATCATCCGGAGCCAATGGAAGTGGTTTTAGGTCAAAATTCCTTTCTAGTCAAAAGTTATGGTCAAAACAAGATCAACTAGGGGCAAAACGATCATTTAAAAATCGGTAAAAATCATGAACATGGGAAATGACCCCAATAGTCGTCTCCCAAAGTTACATGACCATACGACTTCGAATGTGAAAGAAATAAATATTCTACGATCCTTTGATGCGTAGAATGCGAGTCGTTACACTCTCCCCCCTTAAGAAATTTCATCCCCGAAATTCCTTAACCCAAAACATACAAATGATCCCGCATGCCTACCAGCCACAAACAACAATCAATCATGCAAAAAAAAAAAAAACCTATCATAGCATGCGGAAAGACTAAATTGAAACTGTAATCTTACCCGGCAAAGAGTACTGGATTCGTCTTCCTAATGCTCTCCTCTGCCTCCCAAGTACAGTCATTCTCATTCTCGCCCCACTGAACTTTGACTAATTTCACCGCCTTCCTTCGAAGCTGATTCGTATCGTTCCCAACAATACGCATAGGCCTGCGGTTCCCAATCGCCTCGGGTTCAACCTCGATATCATCCAACTGATCAGGTGAAATAGTCATATCGGGGTCGTGCACAAATTTCCTTAACTGGAAAACATGAAATACATTATGAACTCCTGCCATCTTGTCTGGTAATTCAACTTTATATGCCAAATTCCCAATTTGCTCAGGAACTGGGAATGGACCAACAAATCTTGGTGCTAACTTGCCTCTCCTGCCAAATCGTATCACGCTCTTCAACGGGGAAATCTTGACAAACACCAAGTTGCCAATGGAGAACTTTAATTCTCTTCTCCTCTTATCAGCATAACTTTTCTGCCTATCTTGGGCAGCCTTCATTCGCTGTTGAATGATCTTGATCTTGTCTGAAGTTTCTCTTATCACATCTGGTCCAAGTACAAACTTCTCACCAGTTTCTAACCAACATGACGGTGAGTTGCATGGTCTTCCGTACAAAGCTTCAAATGGAGCCATACCAATACTGGATTGATAACTATTGTTATATGCAAACTCTACTAGATGCAAATGGTCATCCCATGATCCACCAAAGTCTAATATGCAAGCTCTCAAGAGAACTTCTAATACTCGGTTCACCCTCTCTGTCTGTCCGTCGGTTTGAGGGTGATACGTGGTACTGAGATGTAATTCCGGTCCTAATGCCTCTTGTAAGCTTTTCCAAAATCCACTAGTGAACAACGTATCTCGGTCACTCACGATGCTTTTGGGTATTCCATGAAATCTCACTACCCACTTTACATATAGTTCAGCTAACTTAGTTGCTGTCCTGTTTGACGGGTATAAACCTTGCACTCTTAGTCAATCGGTCCACAATCACCCAAATGCTATCATGGCCCGATCTAGTCCTTGGTAACCAATCAATGAAATCAATTGAGACTTGTTCCCATTTCCATTCTGGAACTTCTAATGGTTGTAACAAACCACTAGGCTTCTTTTGCTCAGCTTTAACTAGCTGGCAATTCATGCATTTGGATATAAACTTCCCAATGTCTCTTTTCATCCCTTCCTAGTAGTAGGTCTGCTTCATGTCTCGATACATTTTGTTACCACCAGGGTGTATAGTCAGTTTTGAGTGATGGCATTCTCTAAGCACTTCATCTCTCAATCCATTGACATTGGGCACAACAAGTCTTCCATTCTTTCTAAGCCATCCATCTCGATCAAGCCCATACTTATTCATCTCTTCGTCGATTCCCATCTCTAACTTTGAGATGATTTCTGATAAATTAGGATCGTTCTTCTGACTGGAACCAATCCGCTCAATCAAAGTGGGTCTGATCGTCAAATTTGCTAACATTTTTGGATCCAATTCACACTTTGGTCTGAAATCATACCCAGCGATGTGCTCCAGTTGCTTCCATTCTAGGAACATATCCCCTAAACTGGCATGTCTTCTGCTCAATGCATCAGCCACCACATTAACCTTTCTCGGTGTATATGTGATGTCGAAATCATAGGAAGCTAAGAATTCTAACCATCTTTGTTGTCAAAGATTTAGATCCTTTTGAGAGAAAAGATACTTTAATGATTTATGATCAGTAAACAGCTCAAACCTTTCTCCCAAAAGATAATGTCTCCACATCTTCAACGCGAACACGATCGCTGCCAATTCCAAATCATAGGTAGGGTATCTTCTCTCGTGCGGTTTCAATTGCCGACTTGCATAAGCTACAACCCTACCTCCTTGCATCGATACAGCACCTAGTCCGGTACCACATGCATCCGTATATATTGTCATCTCTTCATTCCCTTTAGGAATGACTAACACTAGTGCGCATGTCAACTTTTCCTTTAGACTCTTGAATGCATTCTCTCACTTTTCGTCCTAGACGAAAGCTTGATTCTTCTTGGTCAACTGAGTCAACGGTGCTGCTATCTTGGAGAAGTCTTGGATAAACTGACGATAATATCCAGCTAACCCCAAGAAACTTCTTACGTCTGTTGCATTCTTGGGCGTAAACCAATCTTGTACCGTAGCCACCTTCGCAGGATCCACGACAATACCATTCTCTGAAACAACATGACCCAAGAATCTCACTTCCCTCCTCCAGAAGTGACACTTAGAAAACTTTGCTTTCAATTGGTGTTTTCTCAACACCTCCATCACTATTCTTAAATGTTCCTTGTGTTCCTCCTCTGTCCTCGAGTAAACCAAAATATCATCCACGAACAAACTTATTCAACTGATCTCTGAATACCCTATTCATAAGATCCACAAAATATGTTGGGGCATTAGTCAGCCCAAATGGCATGACCAACCACTCATAAAATCCAGATGGCGTCCGAAATGCCGTTTTAGTTATACTCTCAGCTTCCACTCTAAGCTGATGAAAACTTGTTGCGAGATCCAACTGAGAGAATACTCTCGCGCCACTTAATTGATCAAACAAATCATCTATCCGCGGTAGAGGATACTGATTCTTCCTCGTCACTTTATTCAACTCGCGGTAGTCTACACACAAACGAAGGGAACCATCCGCCTTGGTAGCAAACACAACTGGTGCTCCCCATTCAGAAACACTCCTTATGATAAATCCCTTCTTCAAAAGATCGCTGACTTGCACCCCGAGCTCTTGCTGCTCCCTTGGTACCATACGATGAAGTGGCATCACTATAGGTCTGACATCTTTCACTAAATCAATACGGAACTCAATCTCTCGGTATGGTGGAAGCCCGGTCACTTCCTCGAAGACGTCCGGATACTGGCCAACCACGGGCAAACCTGACAACTCACCTTGCGGGATGTCGAGGGAATTTAGAAAACTAGCCATTACCTCATCACTAGGTAGACCACCAAACACTACCCTCCGCCCATCGTCCGCTCTAGCTGTCACCAAAAAGCCCTCACAGTCTACCACCACCCCTTATCTTTAGAGCCAATCGACTCCCCAAATAATACCAAACCCAGTAAAGCCCAAAACAAAGCAATCACAAATAAACATACATCCATGACTCGATAAGACCACATTACGACAAATCATGCTAAGGTTAGTCGAACCACCAATCGGGTTCGTCACTACTAAAGGTCTATCGACAATCTCGGGCTCCAATCCCAACCTATCTACCAAGTCACTAGATATGAAGGAACTGGAAGCTCCGGTATCAAACAAAACTCTAACAGGAACATCATAAACAGAAAGCATACCTTGAATAACGACATTCTTCCCTTCTCTGCCGCAGTTGGGGCATTCGACGAAGAAGGAATAGCATTAAGGGCATATGCTTTCACCATCTGCTTTTCTTTAGGGGGTTACATACACTTGTCCTTGTGATGTCCCACTTGGCCACAGTTGAAGCATTTCCTATCCGCCGGCTTAGCCCGACAATTACTATCATAATGGCCCTTCTTACCACAACTGAAGCACTCAACATCCTTCTTATATTTGTTCTTCTGGCCATCCTTATTATGATTCTGCTTTCTCTTGTTCTGAGAACAATTCTTGCCTCCACCGCTTGCTTGCGGCTTTGGCTCCTCTGCAGATGCAACCTCAGTCTTCGACTTAGGGTAAAGACTCTCTAACCTCAATGCTTTCCCCACAATCGATTTAAACGTCTCATCGATGTGGTTAATAAGCTTTTCCCCCAAGTATTGATCCAACCCTGTTATAAACTTCTTGTTCTTCTTCTCAGCAGTATCTACTAGGAATAACCCATATTTCGACAAAGTGTCGAATTCGGAAATATACCCCGAGATAGCTTTGCCATTTTGCTTAAGCTCCAAGAATTTCTTAAACAACACTGACTTCTGAGCAGCGGGAATGAACTTATCGCTAAAGCGAGCCTTAAACTGATCCCAAGTAATCCGATCCTCCGGAGTAGCTGCCTTTATAGTATTCCACCAATTCATTGCCCGTCCTTGTAGCTGACGGGATGCTATCCTTCTCTTCATCGCATCCTCGATACCTAAGTCTTCGAAGATACGCTCGCAGCTATCCAGCCAATCCTGAACATCCGTAGCCGACTCCGTCCTGTGGAACGGCTTCCCACCAAGACTAGTATAATCCTTATTCAGCTTGGCGAAATCGGCCCTAGGCGCCTGCACTATTGGACCACCACCATTACCATAATTGGGAGCTTCCCTTTGTACATCCCTAAGAATATCCCTCATGAGGTCAGTAAACATCGTCCTCATATCAATAGCATTCCCATTATTGGCTCCTCTACCGGTACCCCTTGCGTATCGGCTCATCGTTTAATCTGTACAGAGAAAACGATTAACCATCTCTATAGTGGTGCCAGTGCAGTGCGACTTCATCCTTAGCAATACTAATAATATATATAGCTTTTGAAAACCAAATAATCAAAAATACGCGCTCTCATATACATATACTATCTCTCCCTGATAACTTCCCTAGGTTAACAACGCAACCGTGCTCTGATACCAAGTGTGACGGCCCGCCCCGCACCAGCCGACATTTCCTTCGAAAGTGCGCTGTACACATGCCCAACTAGCACAGAACGATCGCCAAAGAAAGGAAAGAAGAGAATGAACTAATCGAAAACCTGTAGAATGTCTCACAACGCATGGAACAAAATATTATAATAATATACTTGACACAAAACAGGCGAGACAGTGCATAAGCTGATAACTAAAACCAACATCTACATCATCATCAGATTAGCGGAAATCCAAATACAACTTATTACAACTTTCCAAATTACTATCTCTAAACAAAAGAAAGAAAGGTACACCACTAATGCCCAAAGTTGTGGCCGCACCAACACAGGGAGAATATTTATATATATGTATCATACGTGGAAGCCTCCTGCTCGTCTCTGGTACAACTACTCGTGCATACCACCTAACCTGTCTCTAGCCTGCTCATGAGAGCACCCAGAATAATAAGAAGAGACATAAAACTCTGGGTCAGACAAAAAGTCTGGTATGAGCGATAAGCAGCAAAACAGAACAATAACAGGTATACTAAACCATTCCTAAACCTGGACCTGCAACCAAAGAGTTAGCACTACATACCATACAATACTCTAAGGTGCCACTAACATATGGAGTAAAGAATACGGGGGTGGGGGTGTGCATGTCATAATGATGGCAGGCAAATCAAACATAGCAACCATCCTCACATCTCTCACTCAGTGCGTAAACCATACGATGTCCACCACTGTCAATCACTAGACCCATCGAAGTAGTGACGGAGTTCGACTTGTACAACTACTGCTACTACCAAGCTTACCCCATGGAGTCATGACCAAATCTTTACAAATGACCCCACTTCATTGGTCTATAGCTCTTTAGTCGTATATAGGCCACTATGGCCCTGAATCCGTTCATGTACCCCCTACATATAGTGATACAAAGTTACATACATCGACAACCCCTTTGCACACGTCCCACAGCAAAGCCCAACTCATGAGGTCAACTCGTTGGTTCCCAACTGGATCCTAAGTACAAACTTCCCATTTGGACTACCTTTGCATCTTGGGTTTTGGTCGTCACCTTCTTCTCCGGATCGGTCTTCATTTCTTCACTTCACTTTGCCGTAGGCCGTGGTCATCAGCTCCTCGGTACGGATCGGAATACCCCATACGGGTCGAGTCGTGCTCCTCCAGCTTGTGACTCACCGTCAGGTCCTACTCGTGATGCAACGCCATCGGTTCGGAGTCCACTAAGCGGCTTGTATCGCGCCCCCTAGAGTGGTTCGGGTCAGGGTAGCTCATGCTCGCGTGGGCGGATCGGGTCGGAGAACTCCCAGCGGATCGGGTCGGCGAACTCCCAGCATATCAGGTCGGTGAACTCCCAGCGGATCGGGTCAGAGATAGGTTCCTGGATCACCAGCTTGTCGAGGCGGATCGCGCCCCCTAGAGTGGTTCGGGTCGGGGTAGCTCATGCTCGCGTGGGTGGATTGGGTCGGAGAACTCCCAGCGGATTGGGTCGGTGAACTCCCAGCGGATCGGGTCGGTGAACTCCCAGCGGATCGGGTCGGAAATAGGTTCCTGGATCACCAGCTTGTCGAGGCGCTTTGGTTCGGGTCGTGCAACCATGCCAGGTCGGGTCGTGCTCCCTCCATCGGGTCTGGTCAAGCTTCCCCCATCTGATCCAGTCCTGCACAGTTTCCTGTACTTTGTCCAGCAAGCTGTTTACGCCATTCGATGGCATTTTCGACCAATCTAACACTTCTAGACAATCACAAAGCATACTATACAGTCATAGCAACATGTACAATCAATCATAAACACCAAAACAACAACCATAACATGTAAAATGGATCAAACATAGCCAAAACCCCATATTTTCCCTTAAGCATGTTTAGGCAAAACTAATCATAGAATTAACAACTTAACCAAATTTTCTAACAGAGGCCTAAAAAATTATTTTCGAATTTATAAATATTTTTCCATAATTTATTAATGTATAAATTCGCTAATCGACACTAATTACCCCTAATTAACCGTAATTAGTGAGAATGTTTGCAAATAAACTCACCTTGGCCACAAATAAAATAGCAAATCTGAAATGATTCTCTGTTTGTCGCTATTCCCAATGCAAAACAGCAGCTCTAACCTTGCTTTGGTGCTATTCCTCCTTAATTTGATGTTGATTAAGCTAGTCTTCAATTAGAAAGTGGTTTGGGGATGTTTTGAAGAGATTTAGAGAGTGGAGGCCATGGCTAGGTTAAGAGGAATGAATAGTGACGGCTGAAAAATGAGAAAAAGGTATTCTCCAAACCCTAACAGCCCTTTTAAACTCCTAAGCCCGAAATTTCCCTTTGGGCCTAGCTGTTAATCACCCGGTTAAGCCCATCTAAGCTGTTTTTCGCCATCTGAAACTTGTTTCAGCCATATCTCCCAAACGGTGAGCCCGTTTGGCTAATGTGACCACTCTACGGAATTGTAAACCATCATCCGGAGCCAATGGAAGTGGTTTCAGGTCAAAATTCCTTTCTAGTCAGAAGTAATGGTCAAAACAAGATCAGTTAGGGGCAAAATGGTCATTTAAAAATCGGTAAAAATCATGAACATGGGAAATGACCCCAATAGTCGTCTCCCAAAGTTACATGACCATACAACTTCGTATGTGAAAGAAATAAATATTCTACGATCCTTCGATGCGTAGAATGCAGGTTGTAAGAACCCGTAACTTCCCCGTGAAGGAAAGCGTGGATACTTTGAGAACAATACACAAATGGAACGCAAACGGAAGAACATTTCATTGCTATTACAACAATTCCATCAGATACAAGAATATACAGAGTGTAAATGAATAAATTACATTCGATAAATATCAGAGATTACAATAAATTACATAGCAACGGAAAATAATACAAAAGCACAACTAGAAGTGATACACGGATACAGAGCTTTCCGAGCATCGTTCCAGCTGTATATCAGGACCCTGTGAATATATATCTGCAAAACCAAAACTACTAGCTGCCCGTGCAGAAAATAGGGGCACCCAGAGTTTAGGTTAAAACAATAAACTCCAGGTCAGTCATGTGACTGGTGTGAGAACTAAAACAGTTATAATTCTTTATTTTAAAGTTCGGTAAATCAAGGGACCACGCCGTATAACACGGAACGGGTTTCCTCCCAAGAATACCAGTGCATAAAACAAACAGCGCAATGCTAAATAAAGAAAAATGAAGCTGTTATAAGACCCAGGTCCCATCACACAATGCAACGCAAGCCGGAGGATAGGGTTTTTACCTTATAACAGCCAAAGCATGCTTGATACGTTTAAAACACATTATTTGATACTATTATAGGTGTATAGTGTCAAAACAATTTCAATCATAAATATCAATCATAGGCGGCATTAATGACCCATACCACTATGTCGCCATACTAGGTTCTACAAATAAAACCGCACTATCACGTATTGGAAATTGGATTTCCGTCATGAGTCGAGGCAAGGGGCAAGCTCCTCTCCGCGTTCGAGACACTCTAGCAATGCCTCAGGACCCCACTCTGATCCTTTGGAACCTCCAAGGCCGGTCCTCTCTTACTTTTGAGGATTAGTTATTCCTGAACACACGTTTCCCGGTCCTTACAGACCTATATCCGAGGCGCCTCGTATCCAACAACCACACAGGTGAAAAGTATATAAATGTCAGGGCTGGTAGGTCACTGACACCACCCTAGCTAGAAAGAAACGTCGTGCACTCCTTGGGTCCGTATCCCGTTTTTGACTCATACCGAGGTGTGAGGCTCGCGAATTCACGTTATACACAAAGCTATGCCACACAGGCCGTGCTTTGATCATCAACCACAAGACTTTGCTTTTCAACAGAAGCCTTGATCAATTGCCACTTACGCGTGCCACATTGGCAATTCACTCCATGCGACTGATGTCCATCGATATACAACCTCTGAGCTCGTACGTCTCAGAGAAGGGCGTTAAGCAAAAGAATAAATTCTCTGCCGCCAAACAGATGTATATTTAATAGAGATCAATCAACACAGAATAAAATCCAATGTCAGACACACAATCCATTTACAAGTTCGCTCTGGGTCTGAACGAAACCGGAGGCACTTTCCTCGCATATCCATCCATCTCCAAGTACGTCTGGACAATCACCAACTGTTTCCCTCATCTTGGGTGTACAGCCCAATCAAGATCATCAGTAATCACCCAAACGATGTGAAGACTTCCGGTCTTCAACCACCGTCTTCATCTTCGACATCTCGTCGAATCGGTTATTCAGAATGGGTATGAACCCGGCCTTCCTGAATAACCCACGTATATGATAAACAAATGTTACACAAACACAACGAACGCCTCATTCCAATTCAGAATATTCTTTTATTCACAAAATCACATTCTTAGGGAAATGTTCCCATTAATTTTATCCAAGATAAATTCTTCTAAATTTATTCTTTAATCCTCCTTTGGATATCATTTCAAACCATTTTACGGTTTTCCAAACTAGTCGGGATTAGCGAACCACACCGAAGTAATTATTTATTTTATTTCCCAATCCCAACCTATATATCCCATGGAGCAAAACTGGCAATACTCCATATCTAACACCACGGTGTTATCGGTAAAATTAATTACCATTTCCCGTTCAAATCTAATTAAAGATTTAACTATCGCTTTGGAGCAAAACTGGTGGTACTCCACTCTCGATCACCTTTCAGATTTGATAATTTAAATTATCAATTCACATTTTTAATCTAATTAAAGATTCATTAAAACTCCACTTAGTTTTAATCTTTTCAAAAATCAACATCTTGCCTTTAACTGGGTTAAAGAACCAATGTCATCTAAAACACGATTCACGATAAACCCAAATCACATTTGATATTAAATACAAGGCTCTGAATAGAAAATATACCGGCTTATATTCAATATCAAATTCTGAAACCAACGAATATCGTATTGGAAATAACGATATAAAATATATCTTTCAAATTCCCATAATAATATCTGTATAGTCACGAAATCCAACATCGAAATATTCCGAAGATAATTTCGATTCAACTCCAGTCCAATTCACATATTGGGAATATTGATTATTTTTAATAATTTTATCAAGGTCCGTACAGTCGATTTCCATCAACGGCCATCGAACTGCACTTACAACGACCTTTTTCGAATTTGATTTGGACATAATTCCAAATCCAACCGTTAGATTTCAAATTTCTAATATTCATTGGAAAGCTCTTTTCGATACGAACCCAACGGTTCCGGTTTTAGGAGAATCCGACGGTCGGATCTCCCGCAATGTCAATTCGAAGTCAATGGTCGAAATTCACGAACTGCCGCGGCGCGGCGCGTTCTATTCAAGCCATTATATATATATATATATATATATATATATATTTCGTCGATTTCCTTTTAAAACGTATTTTATAAATCATTTTAAATTCGTTTTCAAAACCATTTCAACACTATATTCAATTTCTAATCAAAATTGAATATTTCCTATCATTACTATATAAATGATAATATTTTCAAAACGTTATATTTTGAAATCACTTCTTTTCTATATTCATTTTAAAAACGAATATAATCGATATAAATATCGTTCACGTCAAAATAGCGCAACTCTAATCAACACGGCTTCATATATTTCAATAAATTCGTTATTCTATTCAACAAATGAATATTTATTCCATTCAACACATGAATCTATATTTCTTCCAACACCTGACTAATCTCAACACATGAGTACTGTCAACACCTCACTATTTTTGTTATGTAAAATATTTTATAAAACTATGGTATCTATCGTTTGATTTTTAATTAGACTTCTACTGGGAAGTAGTTCTAATTTTAAATATGATAAAGATGTAAATTTCATTGTATAAAATATTTCACTCAACACATGAACATCGTCAACACATGACTATTTTTATATTCAACACATGAATTTTCTTTTATAATATTCATTATTTTCCCGATTGGAATGAGGCCCACTCAATCACCATATAACGTTGATTATATGGATTCCATACAACACATGTATATAATAGCATTGATAAACAATCAACCATCAACCAAAGTGCACTACACTGTATAAGCATCAAATATAAATATCTAACGCTTATAACAGTCTGTCAATCAATCGATCAACGTATTTAATCAATCAGGATGAGTGAACTTCAAATTCATCCCAACACCCGTGTGGGGTTTCAAACAATCAAACACAGATTTTATTTGTGCAGTTGGGCGATGTGTAAAATTTATCGACCCAATCAATGTCAGTCAAATCAGTGTACATAAACAAACCGTCCGGTTTGTAAATGAATATTTTATTTATTCACTTTCACGTTAAAAATTATATTTTTAACGATAAAATATTCTATTTCAACACATGAATTTCTATTCATTTCATTTACACAATAAAAATGATATTTTTATTTTTCTAACATATTTTAGAAAATTTCGGCGGCATAACGGCACGATACTAGAAACGGGACGAGGCCTAGCCTTATCCCCGGTCTAGTGAAGGCCCACGCCATTCACACATCAATCAAATTCATTCAATTCACCAAACAATTCAATTCAAACCAATTAGACTAACCAACTACACAACCAAACAATTTAACAAACAAGTCATCCATGGTCTGTGGATGACGGGTGTCGGGTGCTACTAAGCACCGTCTGCATCCTAGTATATACATATATAACTAGAAAAAGAAGTTTAGAGTGAGAAGTTCTCACCGATAGCTAAACCAAACACCACAACTCTTCTTATGTAGAAATCTTCGTCGTTCTCGCCTTTTGTCACTTTCACCGCCCGTAGTCATTTTTTTCTAACGCCTTTTCTGAAATGCTGAATTGTTGTTCGAGCTCCAGACTTCGTATACAAACTCAAATCTTCAATCCATCTTTTTTTCTAGCACAAGCACGCCATTCTGAACAACTTTCGTCTAAGGAACTTTTTGCCGAAAATGTGTCATTTCGCCGGAATTCGCGAAAGTACACGAATTTTGTCGCTTCCGGACAGCAGACTTTAAACGCGTTTTCCGGGCAGCTCCGAACTCCAAAACATGACTTCCATATAGCCAAATCGAAGAGAATTTCGTGCTCTACGACTTTGGTCTTGAGGGACTTTGGCAAAAAACGCACCGTTTGGGAGTTATTCGCGAAATACTGTCAGGGACTTTTATGCAAAAACGGGATTTTTGGTGAAAAGGGGGATATTGGCCATGTGGGGCCCACGGCCGGAATTGAGGGGGCTGGAGGGGGGCGTGGGGCCTGAGGTGGCGTGGGGAGGCGGCTAGGGGGCGGCGGTGGTGGGGCCCGCGGTGGCCGATTTGGGTGTAGGGTTTTGATTTTGGAGAGGGAAAGAGGAGGAGAGAGAGAGGAGGAGGAGGGGAAGGGGAGGTGGTGGTGGTGGAGGCCGACGGCCAGCGGAGGGAAGGGGGAGGGGTGCGGCAGCGAAGGGGAAGGAGGAGGAGGCCATTAAAGAGGAAAAATGCAAAAAGAGGAAGAGGAAGAAAGTGAAGAAGAAAAGGAAGTAAAAGTGTTTATATGCTAGTTTCTCGCGTATCGCCCGAACGCTAGTGATCTCCGATGGCCGCGGATTTCGGACACGAGATAGTAGACGTGAAGACGAATCCAACGAAACAAGTTTCGTCGAATTCCGAGTTCGTTTGACCATTCAACAAAAATCACAAAAATGCTCAGATAAGCTCTAAAAATGCGATTTTGGCGCACCTTTTCTTCTCGCACGCTCACATGCTAACTCAAAAAATCAAGCCCTCTTGGATTTAACCATTTTTAGATGATACGAATCTAGAAAAAAAAGTAGAATTGAATTCCGAGTTCGTATCAGTAATGTTCCTTTGTAAAATGACTGCTCGTTTTGTCTTGAACTGTTTTAGCTCGCACGGCCACATACTGACTCCGTTCGACGCGCCATTTGGAACTCAACAATGATTTGTCATTGTGAATCCATAAAAATTTATCTCGTCGAATTCTGAGCTCGTATGCAAAATTTCACTTTTTAAGGGCTATGTATTGTTAACCGAACAACACCAGCCCATAGCCACTATTCCGGATATCGGAATATATCAAAGCTTATACTTTTCGGAGTTCTAAACGGCATTTTGAACTCAATGGAAGTGGTTTCGACTCCAAATTCATCCGTATGCAAAATTTGACTTTTTGGGCCATGTATAATTTACATAGCGACTATTCTGAATTTTCAACTGGGCATAACTTTTGATTCCCGCTATGAAATTTCGATTTTTCGGATTCGTTGGAAAGATATTCACGAATAGATTCTAATATTTTTGGTTTCACTAAAATCCTGATTGTTTTGCACCCGGTACATCCCATTGAAGTTTGAAATCGAATTATCGAACTACCGCGCCATTTTCAATTCTTTTTATAACTATATATAAATATTTATATTCTATCGACGGCGTATATAATATATACGTTCTAATTATATTCAAAATAAATTTCTCGTCGATATTATTTAAAATAATTCATTTTAAATAATCAAAATTCGCTAAAATCGCCAAAATAAAAATTTTAAACTGGCTCAGATTTTCCGGGTTATTACACAGGTCGTTACAGAACAGGTTGGAGGGATCCAACGGATTTCCTCAAATATATTATTTATTTTCATATTACCATATATGAACCGTCATGATTGGATGATTGATTGGATTTGTGATCATTGACTGAAAAGTCAAGCTGTGTTTCGTTTTAACCAATGGGCAATATTGGTTAAGTTATCGGCAGTAAATGGCCTAAGAATAAATTGATTTGTTTATATTGATTTACCATCAGGTGGATCGATAAAAGTGAAGTTATAAAATTTATTTTATAACTGAAGTTATAAAATTTATTTTATAACTGGAGATAGATTTTTAATTATATCATTTTAAATAAAAGTTTGTTTAAAGGAAATAAATATTTATTCATTTTATTAAAGTTTATAACAAATTATTAATTGATTTTATAAAGTCAATTCTGATGTTAATCAGATTTATAAACTATTGAATAGGAAATTAACCTAATAGTTAAATTTGGATAATTATTTTTGTTAAGAAATAGTTAAATGGAATTATTTAAATTAATTATAATGATAATTAATTTAAAGGGAAAATGAATTGGAATCGGTTAACAAGATAACCGTGTTTTGAGTTGACTAAATAGACTGTTTTTAATTGGAATGGATTTTGAATTAGCGTGTTTGGAATAAAATAGTTTAACGAATATTATTCTAATTCTAATAAGATTTTAAAAAGGAATTTACAGTTTATTTTTGTTAAAAAAGGAATTAATTACTGAAGTAGTTATTGATCGAAGTAAATTATTATTTTAACTAATAAAATTTAGAAAATTACTTGTAATGGAAATTCATTTAAAACGTAATCAAAGTTGAAATAAGATCTAGTTAATTGGTGGAAGGAGTTTATGAACAGGTTTATTTTAAAATCTGAGTTTTATAACAAAGTTATAGAAGAAATTTTAAGCGTATGTAATAGCTTAAAATAAATGTTACTTGAATAATTGGAATTAATTGAAAGCAAATTAATATAAAAGGGGTTTATAGTAACCATGGTTATATGAGTGAGGTTTAAGATGTTAAATCGTGAAATTTACAATTAACTTTACTTAATGATGGGATTAAATAAAAGTAGGGAATTGAAATGAGGAGTTTAAACGGGTAGTGGTTGAATAGATTTGAAAGGGATTGGTAAAAGTGAATTTGGCAAAGGAAGCGAGTCATGGGATTTTGAAACAAAATCCAAATTAAAATGAACTTGTTTTAGAGAGGTAGAGGTTAAAAGCTGATATTTATAAGAAATCACTTAATTAGTGAATTAAGGAAAATGGTTATACTGAAAAAGAGATTTTCAAAAAGTAGAAGGTTTTTATGAAACCGTATTTTGAACAAAATAGAAATGGAATTTGTAATGGTATTAGAATCAAGTAATGGTTTTTGGATTACAACTTGTATCTTAAGTAAGATATTAACGTTGTGATCAAGATCTGAGAAGTAATTAAAATACTCCAACTTGAACGGCATCAAAATTATCTGAGGAGGATATGAGTTGGTAATGGTAAAAGGAGTTAGTAATAATTTATTTTTTCATTACAGAAATAATAATGCAGCATGTAATGAAGATTTGGTAAAATATATAATGAGGATTCCAAAGTGGAAAGGGGAAATAAAAAGGGGTTGCATGAATTATAACGATATTCTCGAGATTTAAAAAGGAAATGTAAAAGATGAGTTTATTCTATAAGAATAAGCATGGATTATTGTTTTCAAGTAGTGAATAAACGATATTTCGTAACGTTATTTTTACGAATAAATAAGTTGAATTAATTTCCCCAATATTAGATAATAATGTGTCTAATGTTTTTTGAAAGTTAAAATAGGAAACTGGATATATAAAAGTGAATTTGTTTAAAGAAAAATCTTATGTTAAATAAGTTGCGAAAAAACTATATTCATAATATCAGAATATTTAAGAATTTTAAATTTACATTTGTTTTAATTAGGAGGCAAATTGATGCTGAATATCGAACCAGAGAATCGATTGGATTTCCATTGTTGAATCACTGTTTATTTTGATAGTTAAATCACTGACTATCAAATCTGTCCCATACGATTGTTGGTACAGAAAGACCGGGATCGAATTTATATTCGAAAACCATTCCGATCAACAAGTACGTGAAGATATCAGAAGATGATCGAGATGGAGCACTGAAGACCGTGGATCTCCATTAAACGGAAGAACCGCTAATAATCTTTGGTTAGCCCCAGAGATAAGTTATGGTTCTATCGTGGTTGGAATCTACGAATTGCAAGGACTACTCGCTACTAGTCTACTTGGATGTAGTAGGAGAGTACCTTCGGTTCATCCTGTTCCTGGATGACTTGTTTGGACGGATGTCTGATAGAGTATTTCCAAAGGGATCGCGTATGTTGATTTCTTCAAACGTGCCATAGTTGGGTAGCTCCCAACAAGAGTATTTTTGTGGACGTCAATTTGCGATATCTGGCGGATCTGACGATGTGGCATTCAAAGTGAATGGTGGCCAGATGTTTTAAAAGAAATTCAAACCTCAAGCCTCATCAACCGAGAAATGACAAAAATCGGGCAGGCAGCATGGCTATTTGGGTCGCTCCCATTAGGGTGTATAATCACCGATCTAGAGAAATTCCATTCGTTTCTTTAATCTATTTCAATGCTGTCCCTTTTCGGGGAACGGTGGTTTGAGCCCAACCGTTGCCGATATACGTTCGATACACTCAAGCGAAATGAGTGGTCGGTCATGTGTGGGCCGGGTTGCAGGACATTCTTGTTGAACCCAGTGTATTCCCCACTAGAGATACACTATCGACAAGTGGTTCCATACCTTGTCATAGTCGGAATCAAATCTCTAACAAGTGCCCGCGGTTTTGATTGTATATTATATATGTGGAGCGTGAGATGCAAGAGTTCCACTAGATTGATATCTACTTGTAATTAGACACTATTATAATATCAGAAAAGATATTGATTTCTAAAATGTTTTGGGTTATCGTAAGGTAAAAACCATCCGCATTTATGTGTGGGTTTGGTCTTTCGATTATCCTTTTCTTTCGATAAGATTTTTGAACTTTTAAATCAAGTTGGACGATCCCCTTTAAAACTTAGCGCGTTTTTCTCACTCTGGTTCACCAGACTGACCCAGTGTTTTGTAAATGCTCGGGTTAGACCGGTGTGTACAGATCCAGGTTATCGGATGCTGCAAAGTCCAGAGACGAGTTGGAGGTGTTCAGACGTATGATATTATATAGCTACTATTCCGCTATGTGTTGTATATGAGGACAGGTTATTATAACTGCCCAGATGTGTGATGTACTCTGATATTGTAAGTACTTTTAAAAGCTCTCAATATAGATTTATTTCTGTATTATATTTTGTTCCACTGCGATGTGAGACTCTATGTTGTGTTGTTTCTTCTTCTTCTATTCTAATATTTCTTTCTTTCTTATCTTACCCTCTAGTTTCTTTCTATAAACGTTCTAGTGTTTTCGGTGTTTGGAAGGTCAGCGTGAGTTACGGTAATTGTATTTATGTCGGTTTTCAGGGCCGAAAATCCTTGGGTTGTTACAGAATTTGCTGTGTATCTCCCATCGGCGCTGTAACTTCAGCTATCGGCGAAGGAAACCCCCTGATACCTAGTCCTGGACGCTCAAGAACATACTTTGATTCTTCAGAAGTTGGTATGGATGGGACACGAGTGGAAGCAGGAGGAATGACTAGCTGTTGTTGGGAAGCCCCTTCCTCGATTTTGCAAGGAACTACAATGCTTTTGGTAATGATGGCCTTCCCCTTTTGGTAGTAAGTCTTTCTGCCACCTCTGCTTTGGCATCTTCCTAGAGTTTCACCTTTCCCTCCACCAATGCTCGGCATTATTCTTTAGTTAAATACTCGGTGCTCTTCTTTAGTTAAATACTGAACCATCAACGCCTCTTCATACACCATCACTTCTCCCACCTCCTTGGTTGCAGCCTCTTCCTCCAATAGCTTTTCTCTAGCTATAGCTAGCATCTGGGCATAATCATCGACCCACGAGATTCCGTGGTAACGGAGAGTCTTGACATAAAGTCCCATGGCTTGCTCCATCACTCTCTCCCTGTGCCTGGCCCAACACTTCCCTATTGGATGCCTCTACCTTCTCTCTACCTTTAATGGCTAGCTCGATATCATCCTTCATTCTCCCTCATCAAGCAATGGGTTTCTCCATTCTCCTTCCATAGCCTCTCATTTTCTTCCAACAACGCTTTGTTTCCTTTTCATAGCTGCTCAACCTCTTCATTGCCTTCAACAACAGGAGGTTCTCCTCAGAAAGCGCTTTATTGTCCTTTTCCACTAAGGACTCAAGCTGAGAGAGAAGCCGTGACGTC
This sequence comes from Allium sativum, assembly GCA_030737875.1. Taxonomy (NCBI): domain Eukaryota; kingdom Viridiplantae; phylum Streptophyta; class Magnoliopsida; order Asparagales; family Amaryllidaceae; genus Allium; species Allium sativum. The sequence goes on from CM060916.1 coordinate 490,249,611, forward strand.
CTTATGTCAGTTTTTATCTGTGCCATTTTTGCATAGACTTCCTCTATCCTCTTGTTTGTAGCTTCGAGCTCCTCCTTTAGCACACCTATTTAGGAACCAAAGAGTTAGCACATAAATAAGCTACTCGTACACATGGAAGTAGACACTAATCAAAATTTTTAACTCACCAATTTCGATCTCTCGGGATTGGATTCTATCCAAGTCTTCCTAAGCCTCAATTTTTATCTCCTGAATCTCTCAACTTGGTGCTCTTGACATTTCAAAAACTAACTTACACGGTCACAAGCTCGAAATATACTACTCCTATTATGTTTTATTATGAACTCTGGTCATATCATGCAAAATCATGTGCAAACATGTGAGTGCATATGTGACTCTATGCCGACAATGCCTCGTGTCCACTCCATTGTAAGCAAGAATCGGTGGCTAATGTCTAATTTCTTGAATCAACAGGAATTAAACGCTCATTCGAGCAATCAAACAGGTTCCAGTCCGAGCAACAAAGTTCAGGCCAACTAAAACCCTTAACAATGTTGGAACTGCTTACTTATAACAAGAAGCTTCGACAAAGAGTCACACTACTCAGAAATGACAAATTCGTTGGAATTCACTACTCAACTGAAAGGTCATGACCAATTGCTCGACATGATTTGGAGATATTTCTACTTTCCAGAAAGACTTATCTCAACTTAAAGCATGTCATGTTAACATAAGACATGCTTTTGGGGGGGGGGAGTTTTACCCGGCCTTTTGGCTCGGCTACCAGAAGTAATCCACGCCCACATAACTCGGCCCATCGCATGGTTAAATGACTCAGAAATGTAGTTCAAACACCCAGAAATTAACCCATATGGAATTGTAAAAGTATGGTCGTCTCAGATCGTCAGAACTGCTCTCAAATGGCTAAGTGTTTGGGAATTGGTACAAACCATCCTTTGGGATCGTTACGTATCCCCAAGCTCCAGACAACTCAAAAATTTTGTCCATGTGCTCAGGGATCAGTGTAAGCAATTTTGTATCCTAGGATCACCCCTCCAAATTTCTTATCCCCACATCATTCGCCTGGGAACCGTGTAAAACCTCAGAGCCTTTAGGATCGGTATAAAATGCAGAGAAATTCAGAACCTCACCAATGTTTCAGGATTGGTGCAAAGTTCGAAGCACGCTGGATTAGTATAAACAATTTTGCATATTTGGATACGAAGTTAGCTTGTAGATGGATCCAAGGCTTCCAGGGGGAATAGAAAACAGCTAAGTCCTTGGGGACTAGTAATGATTTTTTAAGGTGAATTTTGTTAGCACGTGCTCACTTGCCTTTCCACTCACCTGCTCCGACCTACTCCCTCACCTATAAATACTCCATTCTAAAACGAGTTCAGGGCTGTCTTTGGCTCTCTTGACTCCTTAGGAAGAGGATATTGCACTTTGGACTCTCAAGCTCACTCCAACACTTCAAGAAGAAGTTCTCCTCCATCCTTGGACCCTTGAACTTTTGGACTGCCTTGGCATTTCAGGATAAAGAGGAGAAACTCCTTCTATGACCTTTTTAAACTTGTTTTCCATTATTGCCATTTTAGTTACTTGGAACTATTGTTCCCACCATTGTAAAATTGACAAAGAAGTGAATAAAAGAGGAAAAACCTTCAAAGTGGACTTAGGTTCTCATGAATCAAACCATTATAAACTTTGTTTTAATTTACTTAATTGCACTTCTAAGCTTAAAATCCTTACCGGACGTTTAGTTTCATTATCTTGGAACTCTTTGGGTGTTGTGCCAACTTTTGGACATCAACACAATTGCTTAAATCCAAACTTCAAATTCTTTGATTATAAACAATATTTTCCTTTTTTTTTTTGAAGACAAAAATGTGTGATCTTCTAAGGAGAAGAGAGCACACATATATAATAATAAACAGAAAAGGATACAAAATCCAACAACAGATCCAAAAGGAACCAAAAGCAATACAACCACAACTACATAAAGGTAAAAGAAAGTAGATAGATGAGCTCCAAATAAACCACCGCCCATCATACTTCAATATCGAATTCCGGCAAAGCCACCACCCGATATTGAAGTATATCTACTCCTTTACAATAACTAGCTCCTCCAAGCTAAAAACAACAAGAAGGTAACAGAAACACCCCAAAAACAACCCGACTCAGAACATAAAAATAGAACCAAAACAGCAAAACAACTGCCAATCCTAACAGTTATCCACTAATCTTCTCAGCTATAACAACAACCTAGAATCTGAATGAAACTAGGCAAACTATTAGTAATTTGCACATATACATATAAGTATATATATATATGTATCAAGCATATATATATATAGGTATATATCCATACATATATGTGCAAGAGAAATAAATAGAAATTAACAACAAAGACGAGATCTATTACAACTAAAAAATCTATTGATTCTAACAAATAAACTCAGATTAATTCTAACCTTAATAAAAAAACTCTCAAAACGTGAATCACCATTAAACTTATAGTGCGAGTTAGACATCCAATCCAGACAGAAATTAACAATTCTAACAATTAAATTATCGGTAGAAACAGAAATAGAATGAAACAATCTCTGGTTTCTCTCCAACCAAATGAACCAACTAATGATAGGAACTAAAGAATCCAACACATATTTCTGTCTAGAATTAAAAGCAAATCTACAACAATCCCAATAATCAGCACAGCTACTAAAAGAATTAAAACAATCAAAAACAAAAATCCTTTAAACCATTTTAAAGAAAAAAAGGAAAAATTGCAAGATAAAAATAAATGATCAACGTCTTCATCCAAAATACTACAAAAACAACACTTAACATCAAAAATAATATTCTTCTTCTTCAAAAGCTCCACCGTATTAAGCTTCTTATGAATAATCAACCACATAAGAAACTTTGCTTTAGTAGGAGAATTAGATTTCCAAAGAAACTTAAAAGGCCGCAAAGAAACACCAGAAAAATTAATAAAATTATACATTGAATTAACGGAGTAAACTAAACTCTTATCCAAACCCCAACTAATAGAATCTCCATTCTCATCCAAGTGACACAAAGCTAACTTAGCTTTGAGTAAGGCCAAATGCCTTAACATTCCCCCTTCTAAAATATTATCAAAGTAAAACTCCCACAGAGGATCTAAATCCCCTCTATAAACATCTTTAATCAAAGCATTCTTAAATCTACTATTATTAAAAAGCTCACTAAATTCAATCTTGAGCGGTACACAAGAAATCCAAGCACCATGCCAAAAGAAAGTAAGGTTTCCTGAATGAACAGTCACCTTACAACCTAAATTAAAAAAAACAAAACAATTCAAAATAGACTTCCAGAAATAAGATAATCTATTAACCCAACTAACACTAGAACCCACAATAAACTCATCTCTAGAATAATAAAATTTAGAAACAATAATCTTCCAAGTAGACGACACGTTCGGGCTCCTAAATCTCCATAACCATTTGGTTAACAAGGAAGAATTCAAATTAAATAAATTAATGATCCTTAGGCCCCCATCTTTCTTGGGCTTACAACACACCTTCCAGTTGACTAAACATTTATAGCTTCTACAAATAGGGGCACCACTCCAAAAATAATTACGCCTGATTCTATCAATTTTCTCAATAACCCACTAAGGAAATTGATGAAAGGCCATCCGGTAAGTAGGAATAGAAGATAATACTGAATTAACAAGTACTAATCTACCTGCTCTAGACAGTAATCTGTTATTCCAACTTGATAATCTATTATTGATCTTATCAATAATAACTAACCAATCATCCTTCTTAAGCTTCGAAGGCCTAATCTTAAAACCCAAGTAATCGAAAGGAAATTTCATGACAGTGCAATTCAAGGTATTAGCAACCAAAGACTCAATGCCATCAAAATCATTAAGGACCATAATAGCGCTCTTATCAAAATTGATTCTGAGGCCAGATAACATCTCAAAAAAGTAAAGAATAAACTTAAGAGCAATAATATGCTTAGGCAAGTGGGAAGAAAATAATAATGTATCATCTGCAAATTGGAGAATAGATAATTCATTATTAAATTCCTCATTTCTGACACTGCCTAAGACACCTAATCTCCCAGCTCTCTTAATAATTTTAGAGAAAACATCGGCCGCTAAATTAAACAGAAATGGCGATAAGGGGTCACCTTGTCTAAGACCTCTCTTAGATTGAACCATCTTACCCACAACCCCATTAATAACAATGTTGGAACAACCAGATCTAAGCAAGAGCATGATCCAGTTAATCCATTTGACACTAAAACTTCTAGCAAGACATAATTTGCAAATAAAATCCCAATCTATAGAATCAAACGCCTTCTCAAAATCAAGCTTCAAAATGGCACAAGAAAAAACATTATTTTTACAACAGACATTAATATACTCATGCACTATTGCTACTCCATCCACAATGTTCCTGCCTTTAATAAAGGCTGTTTGAGAACAATCAATAAGATCATTCATCTTAAAACTAAGCCTATTCACTAGTACTTTAGAAATAATCTTGATAGAAACATTGAATAAGGAAATAGGCCTAAAATCCTTAAGAGAATTGGCACCCTCTCTCTTATGAATAAGAATAACATTAGCAAAATTAAAGCTACCTAATCGCAAAGCGCCACTATAAAATCATTAAATAAATTAATAAAATCAAATTTCAAAACCTCCCAAAACTGCTTATAAAAAAGAACAGAAAAACCATCAGGCCCAGGAGCTTTGTCCCTAGGCATATCACAGATAGCCTTCCCAATCTCCTGCTCGGAGAAAGGCTTATCTAAATCAACTAGCTCAACTTTAGTATCAGAAGGATAAATGTCCTGCCAACTAACATTAATCCTTCTTTTAATCCTAGAACCAAAAATTTGCTTATAATACCTAGTGAAAGCTTCATTTAAATCCCTCTGAGTAGTCAATTCCACATCATTAACAAAAATAGAATGAATCTGTAATAACCCGGGATTTTGTTGACTTTGGTTATCGCCACAAACTCAATGATGACTAACCAAACATCGAAAAATACCGATCATTAATGAAAGAAATTAGAGGATGAGGAAAGATAAGATAGAAACTTAGAATAGAAGAAGAAGAAGAACACAACATCAGAGTGACACGAACCTCACAGCGGAGCGAATAACATATAATATATATAACATAACTTGAAATATACATCCGTAATTGAATATACACATTATCAAAGTACAACACTTACAACACAGCAGAAATAAACTATAGCTATATGATCCTGAAGCCTCCTGCTCCAGCTCTTCCAGTATATCTGTAAATCCCGACTTTTCTCTTCCACTAGAAAGATATACTCCAGCAGCTCCACACGTTTCTTGTTTCACAGAAATCCGGCTTAAAACGAATCTTGTACATTCAGTTGAAGTTCGAATCGCCAATTTACGAATTACAGCGCCATATCGAGCTCGATTTTAATTATAATATAATTATACGTTCAAACTGTCGTTCAAATAATATATTCGTTATTCTAATTCAATTCCAAGCTGAATTAAATATCACAGATGATCCAGTTCACACCATATCGCCATTTCAGCCAATTCTGATTATTCAGAATTATATATATTATTAAATTTATTATTTTAAATTAAATATTCACCATTATTTAATTAATGACGATTTAATCCCCTAAATCACTATTTATATAATTAAATAAATTAATTATAACACCTCTGCCAATGCGGGTCAATACAATCTTCCCCACTTAAAATAATTTCGTCCTCGAAATTGCTAAAAGGTAGAGGACGACCCTATCGACTGGTTAGAACATATTTGTTCACTTTTTAACTTCAGTTTCAACTGAATCAATTTAATTTCAATTAAATTATTAATTTATTCTTATCAACGAAAATTTCCAAAAAAATCCTGAAAATTTTCTAACTCCTTAACTCTTCGAAATTTTTTGCCAGCACCTCCTTTGTACTGGTTAATAGCTGAAACTCCAACTTGCCTCTCTGGGCCATCTCCATCCCAAAAGAAAATCAAACAGCCAAGCGGCTTGCCAATTCAGCTCATAAATCTCATGCTTATATCGAATATAAACTCGTACCTTTTTGTTGGGCATATCAACTCTATCACTTCCATATGCTACTAACTCAGCATATACCAATGTTATCCCAATCAAATTCCAATCTTCTTTTATCCACAACACCACCATTCGCTTATATCCGAGCCAAATATCATTTCAATTCGAGTTTCTTCTCGATTCCCAACTCTTAACTAGATTATCACATTACACTTCAAATTTGAATCTCACAATCCAATTTGTCTTGATATCATTCTAATTCAATCTCAGTTACCACTTTACTGGCTTTATTTTAATTCAAATTTTCTTTCACAAATTTCTGTTAAATTTGTTTTTAATTCAAACAGTCTTTCCTTGGGAGTTTTCAAACAGTTTACTCTTTTCAAAAATCAAATTTTCCTTTTGAACATGTCACTGAGCCCTTAGCTAATATTCCATTAGTTAAATCACTTCTCTATTTCTTTATCAATATTTGTTAACCAAATATTTTCAATAACCATATTGGCCTTTTATGTTATTTGGAAAACATTTCCGAATATCGCCTTCCTTTATTTTCTAAACTTTAGAAAATATATTCTATTTATAATTGGAAAATATTCCAATTACTTATCTCTTTTGCGATCTCGTTTATTTCTATACTTAGGAAATATTCTTTATTATATTTCCAAGCTTACACTTATTTGGGTTAAAACGGATGTTGTGTAAAACATTGTTACGACAACCCAAATACTATATTCAAATAACTCTTATTCAACATTGATTTTCGAGCCTGAAATCTTACTATTTATTTGTTAATAATGAAATCAATCAAGTTGGGGTATAACTACCTCTCAGACCTTGACTGAATAACATTTATAACGTCAAAACAGATATGACTACTTACTCGAATAATCAATACCATACAACTACTTATTCACTTTTAAACACGTATACGCTTTCCCTTTCTATTCTTACTAGATTTTATTCTTAGTCTTCCTTTTTGATTTTACTATTCTATTTCTAAGTTCGTTTCCTTATCGACTTCTATATATATATATCGATACGTTGATTTCTAACTATCAAATCATCTTAAAAATATTCTAACTCCTTAAAAATTCTCGGAAAAATTCGCTATAACCTCCTTTGTAGTAGGAGCATCGGGATATTTCAAATAGCCTCCCATGGCCCTCACCAATCCAAAAGAAAAAGAAATAGCCAAGCGGCTAGCCGATATGGCTCATAAAATCTCATATATGAATTAAATACATACCTTCTCGTCGAGCATTCTATTTATATACCTTCATACCTTATCCATAACTATCTCATGTATATTATACCTGCCCAATCTATTTTAACTATACCTGATCGTTTTAACTCAATTCGTTAATTAATTTGTTAATTAACTCTTTAGTCTATTTCACTTTTATATTTGAACATGACATGTTCAGATATATTTTAACTTGCTTATTAACTAATTTGAATCCAAATATCAAATTTAAGTTCTATATTCGATTTCGAATATCCATTTACAAATCCAATTCACCTTTCAAAGTTCAACTTCAAATTCAAAACTCGACTATCTGATCCCTCTTCGATTTAGTTAATTCTATTCAATTTCTATTCAAATTCTATATTATAACTCCCATTTGAATTTCTATATTCAAATTCCATATATTCAAATCCTATAGTTTAAATTCCATTTGAATTCTATATTCAAATTCTATATATTCAAATCCTATATTTGAATTCCTTTATATTTTCTATATTCAAATTCTATGTTTGAACTTCCTTTATTCAAATTCCTTTTCAAACTTTCTTTATTCATTCTTTAAATAAGTCTCGAGTTCAATTCCCTTTGGAATCGATATTTCTACCTTTGGAAAATAGATTTCCCTTTCAATTTCACCATTGTATTTTTATTTCTGAATTATCCAATGATAATTCTTTTCACTTCATTTATAAACTTCGTTTATAAAAGAACTATTTATAAACTTCGTTTATAAAGGAACTTCTCGTTTTATTTCTTTTAAAACAAGTTAATGTTTCAAATCTATTTAAAAATTCAAATTCTATATTTTAAATCCCATTTTGAAATTCAACACAACTTGTCTTTCCCAAAACAAATTCAAAACAGTATTTCTGGTAGTAATTCGTCACTTACAACTCGAAAATGAATACTGATGATGCAGCTGTCATTATCAGAATCTATTTTCCAGCGATCGAAGTGAGTTCAATACTATAAAACCATTTCTAACATTTCCACTTTGAAATTCATTTCAAAATATAATTCACACTGCTTGTAAAACAATTTAAAATCTCCCAGGATCTTAAATTTTCCTTATTTTTAATCCAAATCCATTTACAAACACTTATCCAATTCTCCAGAGTTTTAATTTAATTTCTGGGTTAAAATTTCAGATTCAACTCATCTGATTTCACGTATTTCACTTATATGAATTCTGATTGGTTATTTACATAACCATTTAATTTTATAATCTTACTCGATTATAATAACAACCAATATATCCACTATATTATAATTATTCCAATATAAATCCTTTATATCAAAATATAATTTCGGTAATTTTTTTCATTTACCCTCTTTCAAAACGTACCACGACGGTTCATCGTATTCGAGTGTTTACAAAATCCCTACTGATACAGTGGATCAAACTGATCGACCAGAACTCATAAACGACTCAACCAATAAATCTCCACAATATAAAACAAATTTTTATATCAATAATGAGACGACCCCGAACCCCGTACTGACGGTGGCATGGGTAATCTTTGGAATATAACACATAAACAGACAATAGCAGAACAAAAATAAATAAATACACCAGATAATGCACAATAGAATACACTGGATAAACGTAATCATCAGAGTTACACAGTATACATGATCATACTTAGTACAAATACAGTTCAGCTATACATAAATGTCTACAGCGGAAAACAAACATAATGTACAATAGGAGCTGAACAACATAAAAAGAGATAAATAATAGAATCCATCTTCAGCTCCATCTATCCAGAGAAAACCAGCTAAAACCTGAATACAAGGCTGCCCGTGTAGAAAAAGGGGCGCCCGAGTTCGAAAGTGAAACAAACTACGAGTCAGTCATGGGACTGGTATGAGAAATCTATTCAACGCATTTAAAATATGGCTAATCACAGGACCACGCCACTTTCGTGGAATGGGTTGACTCCATTGGATTGCCAGTGCTTTAAAACAAATAATTCTTTTAAACATCGCAATGCTTTTTATAAAAATGAAGCCATTATAAGACTCAGTTCCCATCGCACAATGCAACGCAAACCGAAGGATAGAGTTTTACCTTATAATGGCCAAAATATGCTTGATACGAATAAAACAAAAGCATTTGATATTATTACTAGTGTTTACATGTTTCAAAAACAATTTCGAATCATAACTATCAATCACAGACGGCATGGGTACCATGTATCATATCGCCATATATATATACAATCAAAACCGCACAGACACGTATTTGAAAATTGGATTTCCGTCATGAACCAAGGAAAGAGATAGTCCTTACGGACTTCGAGACAATCTAGCCCATGTCTCAGGGTCAGAGCGCATCGACCCTTGGATCGTCAGGGCTGGTCCACCGATGTGGATTAAAATTCCTGAACATTGCGTTTCCCCGCACTATGGGGCGTAAATGAGCCAACGAATGACCCCATCGGTCCCGGATCGACTAATATATCCGAGGCGCCTCGCTATCCATCATCCACATAAGTAAAATGTCAGGCCGTGTAAAAACACTGAGACAACTCCTAGCTAGAAAGAAACGCATGCCCTCCCTGAGGTCCTTCTCCTGTTTCTGGTTCATACCGGGGTGTGAGGCTCGCGAATTCACGTTATACACAAAGCTACGCCACATAGGCGGTGCTTTGATCATCAATCACAAGACTTTGCTTTTCAACAGAAGCCCTGATCACTGCATCTTAGCATGTCACACAGGCAATTCACACCATGCAACTGATGGCTATCAATCACATAGGATAAATTCCAATGTCAGACACATAATCCATTTACAAGTCCGTTCTGGGTCGGAACGAAACCGGAGGCACTATATACCTCGCAAACCAATCGATCTCCATGTACGTCTGGACGATCACCACTCATTATCCATATTTCGGGATGCCTCCCAATCAGGACATCAATTACCATCCAATCGAGGTGTAGATTTCCGGTCTTCAACCACCGTCTTCATCTTCGATTTCTTATCGTCGATTCAGTTATTCAGAATGGGATAAACCCGTTCTTTCTGAGAAACTCGCATATATAATAAACACGTGCTACACAAACACTACATACGCATCATTTCAATTCATTAGTCACTAACCGTAAATCAGTAAGAGAACGATTTCCCAAATATTAACCCCGAAGGCCGAAACCAACATCAGATCAACACCCAGGAAACCATTCGACTTAGCCAACCTTCAGTTAGTTTCTAAATTTCACATCCATATCGTTTATAATATTTTATAACGATTTATCGCTATTTTTATTTATTTTAAAATAGCCAATTTATTCAAAACGACGCTTCGGGCCTTAACGCGGCAGTGGCGCTGTTTTTCTTCAGATTTGATTTACACATATCTGAAAATCTAACCGTTGGATCTTCACAAAATTTACATCATTAGAAAGATCTTTTCAAAACGAATCCAATGGTTCCAGTTTCGGGAAAATCCGACGGTCGGATCTCCCGGTATAATCATTTGAAGTTTCGATTTCAAAATACGAACTGCAGCATCGTTATTCGATTTAATATAATTATATATATATAATCGATTCTGGTGCTGTTTTTCTTCAGATTTGAATTAAACATTCCAGACAATCCAACCGTTGGATTTTTACAAAGTTGGTGGCGTTGGAAAGATATTTCCAAAGCGAACCCAACGGTTGCGGTTTCGGGAAAATCCGATGGTCGGATCTCCCGCACTAATCGTTTGAAATCACGGTTTCAAAATATGAACTGCAGCTTCGTTATTCGATATATTTCAATTCTATTTATATATATATATATATCGATTCTTTGATTTCAAAGCTATATTCTTTTCATACATTTGATAAAAATGATGTTTTTATCCAACATACATTCACTTCGACACTTCACTATTTTTAACAATTCATGTATATAGTAAAAATTTGATTTTTATTGTAAAACGATTTATTTCAAAACACGACTATTTTATATAGTTAATATAGGTGATAAAATAGGATTTTTATTATAAAACAATTTATTTCAAAACATGATTATTTTATATAGTTCATACTGATGATAAAAATAGGATTTTTATTATAAAACAATTTATTTCAAAATAAGATTATTTTATATAGTTCATATTGATGATAAAAATAGGATTTTTATTATAAAACAATTTCTTTCAAAATATGAATACCATTCAACACATGAATTTCAATTCAACGAATGAATTTCGATTCAACACATGAAGGTTTTCTATAGTTTATATATATATATATATATATATATATATATATATATATATAAAGTGATTTTTATATTTAAAACACGAATACCATTCAACACATGAATTTCAATTCAACGAATGAATTTCAATTCAACACATGAAGGTTTTCTATAGTTTATACATATAGATAAGAAGGTGATTTTTATATTTAAAACACGAATACCATTCAACACATGAATTTCAATTCAACGAATGAATGTAATTTCAACAAATGAAAATAATTCTAACACATGAATATTATTCAAAATTTCGGCAGCATAACGGCAGGGTAGTTAAAACTGGGACCGTCCCTAGTACGGCTCCTCGCTCTACCTTAAAGCCTCGCAGCTTTTGACAATGGGGAATCATGCATCTAGTTCGCACGCAGGCGGCATGTATATTTTTTTTCATTTCCACAAACTAATCCTATGTGGTTTCAACCAAATATTTCTCAACCACAAATGGGTATTTTTCAACCATAATCAATCAATTTCAACCACAAACAATTCTAATCAACCATTCGTAATCAACCAATTTTCACACCAATCACAACCAATAAATATCGTCCATGGTTTGTGAACGAGGGGCGTGTGTATATATATATAAGCATTTCACTTCTATTCAATACATATATAATTTTTAGAACGCATATATAACTTATACATCAAACGTACAACTTATACAACGCTTATACATGAGGTGTACAACGCTTATATAACCCATACATCGACTATATAATTTATACATCGTCGTTTTCCATATCATTTATAATTTAGAAATCTCACATTGGGTTCCACTCCACCAAAAATAGCAGAAGGCTCAGAAAAATATGTGGTCTCTTCTAGAATGTAGAAGGCGTCCACACAAGTCCACTGTCTCTTGTTTCACTGAATTTTGTCAAAAACGAAAAAGATATGATTTTTACAGTGAAATCAAAAACCATAGCGCTTTAAAGTGCTATAATATAATTTATTTTAAAATAGCCGTATACCTCTCACGTTTGTTCAAAACTAGGTCGAGGATTTCCGCGAAATCCGTGCAGCTATATGATGATCAGCCTTCACCACCATGAAAGGCTAGGAGCAGCACGCCTGGGGTGCTGACGGTGCCGAACTTGGAGGCCTGGGGGAGGAGAAATCGAACGGGGAAACTTTGGAGAGCTCAAACTCGAGCAATACACAACGATTTGAGGGGGGGGGGGGGGGGGGGGTTTATTTTGATTTGAAGAGGGAGAGGAGGACTTCAAAAACACTAACTGGAGGTGGGGCTAATTCTTCTTGGATCGATCGGAAAATAAGGCGGAAGGGAGGAGCGTTTTCCGCTTTCGATCTGGAGCTTTTGGGCATGACGATGGGGAGAGAGAAAATGGGGTGGACCAATGGGATTTTTTATTTTATTTTATAATTTTTAAATCTCCAAAATACCCCTTGTCACATACGAACACCAATTCAAACCCAACGACTGTCGTCCCTAGCGTTTTACCCCCATTCCGAACACAATGGGATATGTTTCGTAGGCCCATTCGACTGTTTGAGTCAGTTTTCCTTCAAATTAAAATATAAAACATTCAATATTCGATTTGAACGTACATTTCAATTTGCCAGGGCCACAAATTGATTCGAAAAATTCCCGAAAAATAAATCTAGCTATGTTTTGATGATACGGTCCCAACAAAACTAGTTTCGTTGAATTCTGAGACCGTTTGAAAAATGGCCCATTTCTGGTCGATCCAATTTAACTATAATTGACCAAAACACATTTTCCTTTGCCACGTTCACATACTAGCTTCAAAAATTATGAAATTTGAAACCTAGAAATAACTTCACATCCCGGATCTAACAAAAGTGGTTTCGTCGAATTCCGAGGTCATTTGCAAAACGACCATTTTCACGGGCTATATAATTTCCATAGCGACCTTTCTGAAAATTCATTTGGCCATAACTTTTGCTTTCCGCTATGAAACTTCGATTTTTCAGATTTGTTAGAAAGGTATTTACTAATAGATTTAAATATTTTGGTTTCACTCAAATCCATTTTGTTTTGCACCCGGTACAGCTTGTCAAAGTTTGAATTCAAATTTTGAAACTGCTGCGCCATTTCAGGCCTTGTTTATAATTAGAATTAATTATATTCGTTTTCAAATGTCGATTCAAACTTACTTTTCATCGTTATCATTTAAAATATTTATTTTAAATATTTAAAATCCACAAAAATAGCCAATTTAAATTTTTTAAATTTGTTCAGATTTTCCGGGTCGTTACAAATAACACATACGTTCACTCGTATATATACACTCCAACTCAATCTAGGGTATTACTAACCCCATCTCTACTGAGTTACGCCACAAAGCCAAGGTAATTCACTTAACTTAAGCTCTGATACCAACTACAATGACCTGGGATTTTGTCGACTTTGGTTATCGCCATAAACTCAATGATGACTAACCAAACATCGAAAAATACCGATCATTAATGAAAGAAATTAGAGGATGAGGAAAGATAAGATAGAAACTTAAAATAGACGAAGAAGAACACAACATCAGAGTAACACGAACCTCACAGCGGAGCGAATAACATATAATATATATAACATAACTTGAAATATACATCTGTACTTGAATATACACATTATCAAAGTACAACACTTACAACACAGCGGAAATAAACTATAGCTATATGATCCTGAAGCCTCCTGCTCCAGCTCTTCCAGTATATCTGTAAATCCCGACTTTTCTCTTCCACTAGAAAGATATACTCCACCAGCTCCACACGTTTCTTGTTTCACAGAAATCCGGCTTAAAACGAATCATGTACATTCAGTTGAAGTTCGAATCGCCAATTTACGAACTGTAGTGCCATTTCGAGCTCGATTTTAATTATAATATAATTATACGTTCAAACTGTCGTTCAAATAATATATTCGTTATTCTAATTCAATTCCAAGCTGAATTAAATATCACAAATGATCCAGTTCACACCATATCGCCATTTCAGCCAATTCTGATTATTCAGAATTATATATATTATTAAATTTATTATTTTAAATTAAATATTCACCATTATTTAATTAACGACGATTTAATTCCCTAAATCACTATTTATATAATTAAATAAATTAATTATAACACCTCTGCCATTGCGGGTCATTACGATCTTCCCCACTTAAAATAATTTCATCGTCGAAATTGCTAAAAGGTAGAGGACGACCCTATCGACTGGTTAGAACATATTTGTTCACTTTTTAACTTCAGTTTCAACTGAACCAATTTAATTTCAATTAAATTATTAATTTATTCTTATCAACGAAAATTTCCAAAATAATCCTTAAAATTTTCTAACGCCTGAACTCTTCGAAAATTTTTGCCAGCACCTCCTTTGTACTGGTTAATAGCTCAAACTCCAACTTGCCTCTCTGGGCCATCTCCATCCCAAAAGAAAATCAAACAGCCAAGCGGCTTGCCAATTCGGCTCATAAATCTCATGCTTATATCGAATATAAACTCGTACCTTTTTGTTGGGCATATCAACTCTATCACTTCCATAAGCTATTAACTCAGCATATACCAATGTTATCCCAATCAAATTCCAATCTGCTTTTATCCACAACACCACCATTCGCTTATATCCGAGCCAAATATCATTTCAACTCGAGTTTCTTCTCGATTCCCAACTCTTAAATTGATTATCACATTACACTTCAAATTCGAATCTCACAATCCAATTTGTCTTGATATCATTCTAATTCAATCTCAGTTACCACTTTACTGGCTTTATTTTAATTCAAATTTTCTTTCACAAATTTCTGTTAAATTTGTTTTTAATTCAAACAGTCTTTCCTTGGGAGTTTTCTAACAGTTTACTCTTTTCAAAAATCAAATTTTCCTTTTGAACATGTCACTGAGCCCTTAACTAATATTCCATTAGTTAAATCACTTCTCTATTTCTTTATCAATATTTGTTAACCAAATATTTTCAATAACCATATTGGCCTTTTATGTTATTTGGAAAACATTTCCGAATATCGCCTTCCTTTATTGTCTAAACTTTAGAAAATATATGCTATTTATAATTGGAAAGTATTCCAATTACTTATCTCTTTTCCGATCTCGTTTATTTCTATACTTAAGAAATATTCTTTATTATATTTCCAAGCTTACACTTATTTGGGTTAAAATGGATGTTGGGTAAAACATTGTTACGACAACCCAAATACTATATTCAACTAACTCTTATTCAACATTGATTTTCGAGCCTGAAATCTTACTATTTATTTGTTAATAATGAAATCAATCAAGTTGGGGTATAACTACCTCTCAGACCTCGACTGAATAACATTTATAACGTCAAAACAGATATGATTACTTACTGGAATAATCAATACCATACAACTACTTATTCACTTTCAAACACGTATACGCTTCCCCTTTCTATTCTTACTAGATTTTATTCTTAGTCTTCCTTTTTGATTTTACTGTTCTATTTCTAAGTTCGTTTCCTTATCGACTTCTATATATATATATATCGATACGTTGATTTCTAACTATCAAATCATCTTAAAAATATTCTAACTCCTTAAAAATTCCCGGAAAAATTCGCCATAACCTCCTTTGTACTAGGAGCATCGGGATATTTCGAATAGCCTCCCATGGCCCGCACCAGTCCAAAAGAAAAGGAAAAAGCCAAGCGGCTAGCCGATATGGCGCATAAAATCTCATATATGAATTAAATACATACCTTTTCGTCGAGCATTCTATTTATATACCTTCATACCTTATCCATACCTATCTCATGTATATTATACATGCCCAATCTATTTTAACTATACTTGATCGTTTAACTCAATTCGTTAATTAACTCTTTAGTCTATTTCACTTTTATATTTGAACATGACATGTTCAGATATATTTTAACTTGCTTATTAACTAATTTGAATCCAAATTTCAAATTTAAGTTCTATATTCGATTTCGAATATCCATTTACAAATCCAATTCACCTTTCAAAGTTCAACTTCATATTCAAAACTCGACTAACTAATTCCTCTTCGATTTAGTTAATTCTATTCAATTTCTATTCAAATTCTATATTATAACTCCCATTTAAATTTCTATATTCAAATTCCATATATTCAAATCCTATAGTTTAAATTCCTTTTGAATTATATATTAAAATTCTATATATTCAAATCCTATATTTGAATTCCTTTATATTTTCTATATTCAAATTCTAGGTTTGAACTTCCTATATTCAAATTCCATTACAGGATGAGGAAAGATAAGATAGAAACTTAGAATAGAAGAAGAAGAAGAACACAACATTAGAGTAACATGAACCTCACAGCGGAGTGAATAACATATAATATATATAACATAACTTGAAATATACATCTGTTCTTGAATATACACATTATCAAAGTACAACACTTACAACACAACGGAAATAAACTATAGCTATATGATCTTGAAGCCTCCTGCTCCAGCTCTTCCAGTATATCTGTAAATCCCGACTTTTCTCTTCCACTAGAAAGATATACTCCACCAGCTCCACACGTTTCTTGTTTCACAGAAATCCAGCTTAAAACGAATCCTGTACATTTAGTTGAAGTTCGAATCGCCAATTTACGAACTGCAGTGCCATTTCGAGCTCGATTTTAATTATAATATAATTATACGTTCAAACTGTCGTTCAAATAATATATCCGCTATTCTAATTCAATTCCAAGCTGAATTAAATATCACAGATGATCTAGTTCACACCATATCGCCATTTCAGCCAATTCTGATTATTCAGAATTATATATATTATTAAATTTATTATTTTAAATTAAATATTCACCATTATTTAATTAACAACGATTTGATTCCCTAAATCACTATTTATATAATTAAATAAATTAATTATAACACCTCTGCCAATGCGGGTCATTACAGAATCAAATTCTCACGCCTTCTCTTATTAGCCACACTATGAAAGAACTTCGTGTTATTGTCCCCTCCTTAATCCATTGAACTTGGGACCTTTGCTTCACATGATCTCTTCTTTATCAAAAATTCGCTTGAGATCATTACTAAGGTTGCAAAGTCTATCCCTCTCATAAAGATTAAGACCCCTAGACTCACTAACCTTGTCTAAATCTAACATCTCGCACAAAATCTTATCTTTCCTAATTCTAACACTACCAAAAATATACTTATTCCACCTCTTAAGAAAAAATCTTAACTTACCAAGCTTCGCAATAAAGATCTTAGCAGAATTACCCTTACACAAATTATTAAAATAAAATAAAGAATTCCACTTAACAGAAACAAGATTAATAAAACTAGCATCCAAAAGCCACATCTTTTCAAATTTGAAAGAGTTACTAATCAAAACATTCGAATCGCACGAAAGGATGATAGGACAATGATCAGAGTAAAGAAAAGGTAAACCCTTAACTCTACAGCAAGAAAATCTATCATCCACCTTAGTACTAATAAAAAATCTATCTAATAAAGTGAAAGAAGGACTATCTCTAGCATTAGATCAAGTGAACGATCTATTATTGAGAGGAATCTCAATCAAATTATTATCTAAAATGAAATCATTGAATTCCTCCATGTCAGAGAAATCTCCCTCGTAAGGAGATATCTCCCCCAGAAATCTAGTGATATTGAAGTCTCCCCCCACAATCCATTGATTGGGTACAAGATTTTTAAAATCAGAACATTCTATCCATAAAAGTATCCTCTCAATCTTTGTATGAGGACCATACACATTGGAAATTCCTAACAAATAATTGTCAATTAAAGAGGCTAAAATGATATGCAACGAATAAGACATAGGAGTCTCCTGATCAAGTTTAAATTGATTATCTTTCCAACCAATCATAAGTCCACCAGCACTCCCAATGGCCGGAAGACAAGTCCAGTTACGAAAGTGAGACCCCCCTAACTGCATATAAAAACTAGGATCATGATTCTCGATCTTAGTTTCCTGCAGTAATGCAATATCTATATGAAAATCTCTAAAAAAAGCCCTAACCTTATTACATTTTTAGGGTCATTGAGACCTATAATATTCCAGCTAACAATCTTCAACATCTAAAAGAACTAACCCTCTCTAATTCCCTACTCCTAATAAAATCTGCATCCAGCTCAATATCAGAAAAAATGAAAGCCGTGTCACTAGCAAGCTGAAATAACTGACCGGTAGAAAGACAACCCAAAGCAAAAGGAGTATAGTCACTACCATAAACAGGAAGCATACCTGAGCCCGATCCTGAGTTGCTGCAACTAGCACTCAAGCTCGGGAACCTACCATGGTGAGAGGAGGAACTGGCTCTAATCCTCGCACTACGACGAAGCATCCCAATATTGGGAATATTTCTCCTACGCCTTCCCCTCCTAGACACAGAAGAAGTCATATCACTGATCGAGGGAAATTCACCACTACCAACTTGCGAACCCCTAGTCGCATCACAATGCTGACCGAAGGTCTCCATCGTCAGTCCAGATAACTCACAGGACACTTGGAATACACAATAACTTGGCCTCAAGAATAGAGAATAGGATCTCACTTCTTCCACCCCCAAGACCAAAGAACAATCAGGCTGCATAGTCAAAAACTTTCCATCACCCGTGAATTACACAAGTGACTATCGAACAAAGTGTTCCTCACAAAAACAATGTCAAGCACACTATCAAAGAAATCAAGTCCCTCCATCATACTACCTTCATCATAAACCAGTCCAGCGCAACATGATGAAGGAAACCAGACACCACCTCTCCACTGCGTACAAATAGGCATTTGAACAAACCAAAATGAGGACATATAACAGATTTGTCCCACGCCACCGAACTCATACAGACCACAAAATCAGATCTTGTTCCCAATTCCAACGCAGAATGACACTCCCTAGTCTTTAGAATAGAACCCTGCTGAGATGGAGAAGGATGACCAATATTTTTGCCTGACTTGAAACACTTCACATGAGAATTCTTCCTTATAGCCACCTTCTTATCATCTGATACCCAACAATAACCGTCCACCTCCACATCCTCATCAACCTCCTCGAGAACCCCAAAATTATTACTCAGCTCAATGTCCTCGGCCACCATCCATTTAGCTCCACGCTCTACGCAAGAGGATTGATAATCAAAAATAGGAGGAGACTCAAAGCTACAGATATAAGAACAATGCTGCATGTCTATCCAATCAATCCCAGTCATCACCTCCCTACCCCTACCATTGATCACCCCCCATTATCCATATCTATTTCAGGCCTTAAAACTTCAGAGGAATTCATACACAGCTGAACAATAGGATCATACAACAAAGGATCGGCCTGAAAAGAATCCCAAAAGTTACAAGTAAAACTCAACAGGTCTTCTTCCAGAAACACCATTCCATCAGTATTACCAAAAGCCAAATCCACCCTGGTGTTGCCCTCCATCACGATCTACATATTGATTCCCTTATCATTCGAACAAACCCCTGTATTCATCTCAATGACAACCTCAAAGAATGATGGAGACTGAAAATTAGCGACACAACGTTCAACATTCACTGCAGTATTAATCATGTCAAAATGAGATAAGATCTCATCCAAAATCAACAAGGCCTTATCCTTATTGAATGAAATCGAAGGAGAGTAAAAGATCTTCAATTTCAAGAGATTGAGGCAAAACGAAAAGGCATGTTTCTTTCTATCCATTGCAGGAGGCAACGGAGGATAAACATCCAATCTTGAATCAAAAAGATTTCTCTTTTGCCACAATAATCCATCAACCAGACCCTCCATGTTCCAACCCAACATAAGCATTAGATAAGCACCATCTGTCTTCTGATTAAAATACTCAGATTTGTATAATATCAAAAGCGACATCAGTTTCTGTAAAAAGATCGAACAATTAAAGCGCATGACCTCAAGAATCGATTTGCCTCTAAGCAACACAGAACAATTGGACTTCCGATGACCAAAACCTCTATAGTTAAAGCATCGAACCAGATTCCTACAATCTTTCGCTAAAAATCACCACATCTAAAACAACGACAATCTCTGGCAATTCTTCCTTTAAATGAACACCTGGGAAAGGGAGAAATCCGATTGGGAGCAATGACAGATTTGGGAATAAAATTCTTAGTCACGTCAACATAAGAACGATGATAAGTCCCTCTTGAATCAACCCAGAGAGAAGAAGTAAACATAGAAAGAGGAACAAAATTGCCCAATCCATAACGCAAGGAGGAAGAATAATTCGAAGAGAAAGGGGCTGCTTCCATTAACACTGTATTCCAAAAATAATAAAAGCTAGGGACAATTCGATATTTAATTTCAATGTATATACCATATTAAATTACTTTAGAAGATTATAGGAAGGGTGTACTATCAGTGACGTATTCGTATTATCAAGAACACAAAAAATAAAATTTGTCTTTGTTGAAGTCTTATTTTGCTTCTCAGGCACCTTGAAGTCCCCTTCAACTGCTGAGGCATGAAATCTTGCTCAACTGCTTAGATATTGTATAGCTATTCCTCCGGTTAAGTGATGGTTTGCTGTTTTAGTCGAAATTCCTAAAGGAGTTTGGGATTGCACGTAGGACGAAGCTCCAAACTAGTATAAAAATCCTTGTGCGAGCATTTATTATTTCGTTTACCTTACTACTATTATCTACTATCTATTATCATACATACAGTTCAAGATTAGTATATTTCCATATTACACAATCCATAGTCTCTTCTTTCAAACACATTTTTTGGCAGACCTTATCTAGCTCAAAGAAGTTGGGGGGAGAGATGGAGATGTACGTTATTGGATTAAGGCATGCCTCAAAGGTAGAAAGCCGCCTAGTAGTTGAGGAAGGAGCTTCTATGAAAAGGGGGTTTTGATTGATAGTGGAACCTAAGTAAACATTTGCTTTCGTTAAACTTCTAAACAAATGGAATTTTCCATAAGACATATCGGCTTATCAGTTGAAAATGTAGGGATTTACGGTAGAAACCAAACAACCTATTGGAATGATCGACTTAACTACCAATTAGGAGAAGAAGAAGAAAGAAGGGTGTGCTAATTCATACATTTGTTATAGTCGATGAAATGTCATCTTACAACGCTTTTTTGGGATGACCTGTTTTGAAGGATTTCAAAATTTCATTGACTCCATGGTGTATGATCATAAAATTCCCAAAATAAAATGGAGCTGGTGTTATGAAGGAAGATCAAAGAATGGCTCGCGAATGCTATATCACTAATTTGATGGAAGCAAAGAGAAAGGAAAAGAGTAAGAATGTGGAGGGACCCTCTACATTTGGGGACCCATCTTATAGCAACTACAGAAAAGCCTGCCTTAGGGAATATAGTCGTGCTGACAAAGCCATGGATCGTGGAAAGTAAAGCGCATAGGACAATTGAGCAGCATAAGCTGAAATTATGGCGTTTGTCCCTGCATGCAAAAGACCTGTAATGGCCCAGAAATATTTGTCGTTCTAAATAATGAATATTTAATTCATTTAAATATTTAAATAATAGTTTTAATAATAAAAATTATCATTTTTTAATTCATAATTAATAATATTTTTTTTAAATTTTGTTTATGTGAGTAAATAGTTCGACGGGAAACTGGAAATGTGACCAAAATGCAAATTTTGGATTTTTCAGCTTTTTGTCAAATAGCAAGTTAGTTAAGGTTGTAATACATTGATATTGTTTTAAAATTTTTTTTTCAAAAGGTTAAAACACTTTTATACCATAACATTTAAAATTGTAATGTAAGCATATAAATAAAAGTTTATAAAAATTAAAATAAATAAAGGAACGTAATTTGACATGTAAAGGTGCATAATATATTAATACATGGATTTTCACTTTTGCAACACATGCATTTAATGGCTTGTACAAATTAGTTTGTGAATTTATGTATGAGTTGTAATGTAATGGTTTAGGGGCATTTTTGAATTTTTACATCTCATTTGCACTTTATAGAAATACCTTAGCACGTTACGTTTTCAATCTTACCTCCTTCCATCTTCCTCTCAGCATCATTTCCTTTCTTTTCTTTTTCCATTTTAATGTTTCAAGTAAAAATCTCATCTTTTCATTCAAAAGTATCAACTTTTCCAGTTGAAAGGAATCTTGGATCTTGCATCCAAATTAATTAGGGAAACGTGAGAATATTAATTTGTTTACACTTTAAATCATAAGTGTTGAAAAATATTGAACTTTGGTTGAATTTAAAGTTGAAATTTATTTTATAGTTAGTATTATATTTGATTAAATGAATGATACAAGTGTATGCATACTAAAATGAAATAAAAAGACATGGTGTATTAGCAAGTTTACCTACAGACCATTTACTTCTAGAAAATTTATGGATAAATTGACATTCTAAACTTTTCAAACAATATTTGTGAAATAATAATGTTGGATGTTTCTGTAATATGCTTGTTTAGGATGATACAAGGTTCTTAAGTAATTTGAATATTAATTTTGCTAAATTTTGCCTTAAAATAATGTTTTGTGTAGTTACATGTTGTTTTCTTTGGTTCCTTTCTTTTTTACAAGTTTAAATATTTACATGCTTGATTTCAAAAATCATTTCCTCCAAAATTGTTGAGAGATAAATAAAGTAACCAACCAGAATGTTGTTTAATCTAGAGTTCAATATTTAAAAAAAAGCCGGGTGTTTTGAAGCCTAAGGTGGTCATGGTAGGTAAAATAAAGCAAGCATGAACCACTTTATATTGTCGTAAAACTTTATTTTTTAAACTTCAGAAATCGATATTTCTCAATTTGTATAGAATTAGAAAAAACTATAAATTTGTGAAACGCTAAGCTCCGAGTCTAGTTATTTCCAAAATTAGTTTCATCATTTTTCGTCATGTGGTTTAGGACCAGTTTTAATTTTAATGCGGCTGGTTTTGTTTATCGCAAAATTTCAAAAATTTAATTCACTTGATTTACGATGAATTAGACGACATCTTGTGCACCATTGAGTTCATAAAGAAGTCTAGTGTTTTCCATGCGAATTCGACAAGATTCTATAATGGTGATAGGCCAAGGTTGAAGGCTAGGGTTTAGGTTATCTTTCGATTTAGGCGTTAGATTGGATATGTGTTTAGGATGGACAGATGCATCTGGTCTTAAGTTCTAGTGGAGTTCAGAATCGGAAATTGTTGCTACATGAAACGCTAGAGGTTGAGGGGAAGGATGCATCAGGTAGAGGTGGTAAAGATGAGTATACTGCTGGTCTTGGGTTAGAGAATGGTGATGCATGTTCCACATGCACGTGCACTTCTACGCATTCTAATGGCAACATGTTTTAGAAGAATAAGGAAGGAGGAAGAAGAAAGTGTGTTGACGTGGATCGGGTTTGAAAGTATTGGGCTAGGCCCGTCTATTATAGTCTCGTTGATTTATATATCTAAACAAATGTTAATTAGAAAATTGAATATCTCTTTCTTTTAAGTCGGATTTGTATGAAAATTTATGCATTGGAATCACGTTAATAGTAGAACACTATAGTATAGTTTATTGTTTATATTGATGAAGTGAAAATTTATGATATTCTAACACAGTTGAATTTAATAACGTTATTTTAAATAGTAACATCATTAAATTATTACACTTTATCAATGACATCTATTTTGCTACATAACCCACCAGATTAGTCAAATTAAATTTAATAGATTATTTTAAACACAGATACAGTAGAATAAATACCTTTATGATAACTTTTAAAATTGACATTGATAGAAGATAAATGTTACTAAAACAAAATCGCCATTTTGCTATTCATTATTTGGACATGTATTCTCACGTTAGTTACTAACACGAGAAATAACCTATAGTGATAGGTAATAGATTAGCTATTGATTGCTAATTACTGAATTTTTTTACATATGTTTTTTATGTAAATATCAACATTATAACTTGAAATAGTCAAATTGAATTGAATGGCATCTTTTTTAAGTACCACTGAGATTGCTAAGTCTCTTTGCAGAATTGATAAAGTTTTAATTAATTCAATACATTATTTAATAACAATTTCGATAATTGTTAAATTTAATTATGATATTCAATTATTAATTTTATTAACACTGTTATAGTAAATTTAAGTTAATAAGGATATAAGATTAATTCGAATTTAAATTGTGAATTTATCGTTATTTAATTAATAATTATTGAGGATTATTATTATCTTAATTAAAAATGGTTAAGGAGATAGTGTGATTGAAGTTTAAGACCTTTCCTTTGCCAACAATGTCCTCTCTGCCAAATCTCGAGCCAAACAATCTCCCTACCATACCTCTTAACCTTTCCTCGAGCCCACCCCCTTCAGTCAACTCCATCAATCCATCACTCCCTCCGCTTGACCTTCCACCATAACCTATCCCACCAGCTCCGGGGCCTCCACCACATGCCTCTATCTCACCCCTAAATCCCTCTCTCCCCTCTTCCCTAGGTACACGCAAATGGACATCCCTCTTTGACAACAAGTCGAAGAACGCAGGAGTCTTTATTCCACCAAAAATCACGCTGAAATATGCGGGTAAAGTTTTGCAACCCACTGAAGAAATTTATGAAGAAGGTGGGGATGTATGGAAGGAGTATCTCGTAGGTTTTTTCCTTGACGCTCCACTGTCTTTCACTGCTGTTATGAAGCGTTTACAAGAGATATGGAAGCCAGTTGGAGGTATCAAAGTGAAAGTAACAAGTAATATTTTCTTCTTCCTACTTTCGGATGTCGAAGATAGGAAGAGAATTTTAAAATCCGACCCAGTGATAATTAGAAGCAAGCTATTTGTAATTAGGCCTTGCGACTGTAACATTGGTAGTAGTTAACAATTATACCTCTCTACGCTTGGTCGAAGATAGGTATATGTTGGCTAGCCTCATCCATAGATAAAGTTTTGTGCATGGATGCAGCTACTGAGTCTCTTGACAAACTCATGTTTGTGAAATGTTTTGTAGAAATTACACCAGAGAGCCTTTTACCGACTGAATTCCTTGTTGCTTTTCCTGATGGTTCTAAGCAAACGGCCATAGTTGAATACATTTGGAAACCCCACACCTATGTCCGGTGTAAATGCTTTGGGCACACTACAAGGAGGTGTATTCGCAATGGAGATGAATAGAAAACAAATTGTAAAGAGAAGGATTTGGAAGGTAATGGAAATGTGAGTAAAACTGGGATTGGTGTACATGTGGGTACAAAGAAAGAAGTTGTGCATATCATAGGAAATACTTTTACCTCTAAAATGTAGAAACCTTCCTGGACTAAAGTTGTAAGTAAAAAGAAGGGCAGTGCAAAAGCTAGTACTTCAAAGGACAAAGCTACTATTAATTTTGATGTTGGCAATAGCTTTGATGCTTTAGCAGATGGCTTAGATTTAGGTGATCCAAACAACATTGATTTAGAGTATAAAGAGGGTGAAATTCGTCAGATTGATGAATTTCTTACTAGCATGTTTAATGGAGCAGCTATCGCCAATAAAATGAATCAAACAAAGGAGAAACAAGGAGATAGTGTGACTGACAAAGTTGTGAAACAAACAAAAGTGCACGTGCAGGGTGATGATTCTCAGTCGTCAGCACTTAAGAGCAAACCTACCCCACCAATAATTAAGCCCGGTATCCTGAACAGGTCGCCATCTAGATCGAGCAGAGAACCCGCTAAGCCAACAACCCCCATCATGGAAGAAGATTCTGATAATACCGATACAGGTGTAAGTATTAAAAACAACAATGACAAGAAGAAACAACATGGACAAGGAAAATTCATATGCCCACATAGCCACACCTCTGGGCTATAAAGCTCCACCACCCAGGACTGACAGTTCTTGCCTGTCAACACACTGTCCTAGCTCTAGAATTCATCTAGGTTATACAACAGAAGCAAGAAGAGTGTTACGGGCATGGGAAGCATATTCGACAACGACTGAGTCCAACAGTGATGGCTTCTAATCCTTACCAGCAGCATGTATGTCTACATGTTTTTCTAAAATTGTACTAACATATATGATCCTATGCAAAAATTATGTATTTCATCCTGTAGCTTGTTTGCTAGGCTTCTCTTCCCTGCGTGGAAGGTGCTAGCATTAGTCGTTAAGTAAGCGACTTAACCCCTGTACTTTTCTAATTTAATTATATAGTGTTACAAGTCACTATAATAACTGGTCGGTCTTCCCAAAAAAATGATTAAGCTATTTATTTTTTAATTAATAACGGTTTTAAGTTTTTTAGTTGGTAATTAAGGATGTTTAATGCTAATTAACTATTTTAAATAACGTATTTTAAAATGTATTAACTTCTTAATGAAAAAGTTAATTAATTTTTCAGTTAAGGAAGTTGAAGTTAAATTATTATTTAAAATAAGGTATTTTAAAATTAATTAATGACAAGGATTATATATATTGATTACTTTTAAATTATGACTTAAAGTTGATTAAATGATTAATATTGTGGTTTAAGTTTAATTAATCATTTTATTAATTGTATTTAGGATAATTAATGCTATTTAATGTTAATTATTAAAATAACTAATGATGTTTAAATTAATATAATTAATTTAAGAATAATTTTTGAGTTATAATATTGAATTATAAAAAGAAATTTAAAGATAATTAGGTTGATTTCAATAACTGTTCCCTTAATAAAAAGACTAAGTACAAATGCTTTATAATTGGAAAAGAAAATTAAAATTAAAAGAATGGTTTATAAATCCTTAGATAATGATTGTGTTTGAAATTATGAGATTATATATTGTATATTTAAGTTGGGAAAACAAACTTCTATCTATTTCGAAAGGTAAGTGTGTTGCCAGTCAAGGTTTGAGAGGTAAATAAAATACCCTAACTTGAACGATTTCACTATTATTTAAGGGATGGTACTAGTTCAAAATCAAAAGTAGATGTTGGAAATTAAAGTACTATTTCCATAATGACTTTTGTGAACTTGAAAATGTCACGTGTAGAAGTATTAAATGAAATGGGTCGGGTTTCTAAAACATATTAGAAGGGATATCAAAATAAGAAAGGTTCTTAAGTATTTTATTAAAATATACTTATACCGAAGGGTTAAGTATATGAATTTTTTTAAGAGAAATAATTAAGGAAATTTAACTGATAAAAGATAAATTAGATTAGGCTTAGTAGTTTCCTTAGAAATTAAATCCATATTTGATTATTTTTATCTTGTAGATAAATAATCGGTTATCAAATATGGGCTAGTTTTACTCCGGAATACTCACGACAAATTTTAAGAAGACCCATCCACTTAAAAGGTAGGGATGAACCCCCTTATTACTTTTACTGAGTATTTCTAGAGACTTTTCGATTTTTGTTTTGAAGCATAAGGAATTGGAGCTAGTTATCTGAAAACCATTCGATCCGGCTGAGCGTACAAAACCGAAGATATCTCAAGATATGGAAATCGAAGACAAAACCTTAAAGTACAAGGGTAACTAGCTATCGATCCTATGAATGTAGTGGAAGTATTTCCTTCAGTTTTTTTTATACCTGGATGACTTGTATGAATGAATTTTATCGGCACATTGTCATCAGACGGTGATGAACATTCAAAGTGGAAAATTCCTAAGAAAGGTAAAATGTACCCTCAAACCCTCATCAACCGAAATGATAAAAACAGAGGATATGCAATAAAGCTAAGTGGGTCACACCCAAGTAGGATATAATTGTCATTTCTCTAGATGCATGCATTTATCCTATGGTATTGTGTGGCGCCACTGGGAAAGGGTGCTATGCAACCGAGGTGATGACATATTTAGTACCATCAAGTTAATTAAGTAATGGACTAGTCCTGTGTTGGTAGGGGATCTAGGCGAGGTCCTCGGTATTGCTTTCTAGACGCATACTATGGTAGGTGGTACCCTTATACCCAGTCATTTCCTGGAATCTAAATTCCAATACGTGCCTTTATGGTTTTAGTTGTTAGCGTATAATGTTGAAATTTAATTATTGTAACAATTTCGGCTATGATTAAAATTTTATTTGTGGATTATATACATTATTATAATATTACTGAATTTAATTTAAAGTGTTTTGGTAATTATAAGGTAAAAACCTGTGCATGTTGGTGTGCGACGTGGTCTTATGAAGTAACCTTGATTTCCAAAGGTTTTATAAATTAATCAATTAAAATTCCTGTGATTTGAGTTTCCCAATATGGTTTACTAGTCTGACCTGAGTGTTATTTTATTATAATGCTCGGGTTAGACCGAGCATGTTTGCTAGGTTTGATTTAGAAGTTTTGGGGCTCAAGAGCTTGTTGGAGGACCAAGAAGTACTTTTGCATTTTCTTGTCTTTCAACGTATTTTTCATTATTTGTATTTATCTGTTATGGTAATGACATGTTGTCATGATATCTATTGTTGTTATAATAAATACTCTGATGTGTATGCATATAATAAATACAGTTTCTTTTGTAAAGCCATGTTGTATATTATACATTTTCCACTATGATTGTGAGATTCTGCTCTTTTTTCTTTCACCCCTAATGCTATGACTTTCTGGTACCTAGACGCTCGGCATGTGAATATCATAGATGTATTAGTTTCAACTTTGAGGGTCGAAAGGTAGGGTTGTTACAAAACCTATGTTACGACCCAAACTTCCCCGGTAAGGAAAGCCCGGATTGAGTTGAGAACAAACCACATCGGAACACAAACAGAAGAACATTTCATTGCTTATTACAACAATTCTATCAGAATACAAGAATATACAAAGTATGAATGAATAAAATACATTCAATAAATATCAAAGATTTACAATACATTGCATAGCAGCGGAAAATAATACAAAACACAACTGAAAGTAATACACGGATACAGAGCTTTCTGAATATAGCTTCAGCTGTAAATCAGGGTCCTGGGAATATAAATCTGCAAAACCAAAACTACTAGTTGCCCATGCAGAAAATAGGGCCACCCAGCGTCTAGGTTAAAATAATAAACTCCAGGTCAGTCATGTGACTGGTGTGAGAACTAAAACAATTATTAATCTTGATTTTAAAGTTAGGTAAATCAAGGGACCACGCCGTATAATACAGAATGGGTTTCCTCCCAAGAATACCAGTGCATAAAACAATAGCGCAATGCTAAATAAAGAACAATGAAGTGTAACAACCCGAAAATCTGGGCCAGTTTAAAATTTTTATTTTGGCAATTTTAGCGAATTTTGAATATTTAAAATAGATTATTTTAAATAATATCGACGAGAAATTTATTTTGAATATAATTCGAACGTATATATTATATACGTCGTCGTTAGAATATAAATAATTATATATAATTATAAATAGGAATTGAAAATGGCGCGGTAGTTCGATAATTCGATTTCATACTTCAATTGAATGTACCGGGTGCAAAACAATCCGGATTTTAGTGAAACCAAAAACATTAGGATCTAATTGTGAATATCTTTCCAACGAATCCGAATAATCGAAATTTCATAGCGGGGATCAAAAGATATGTCCAGTTGAAAATTCTGAATAGTCGCTATGGAATTCAGGCCCTTAAAAATGGACATTTTGCAAATGACCTCGGATTTCGACGAAACCACTTTTGTTGGGTCCGTGATGTCAAGTTATTGCTAGATTCCATATTTCATAATTTTTTGAATCAATATGTGAGCGTGGCAAAGGAAAACGCGTTTGACCGGTTTTAGTTGATTTTAATCGACTGGAAAATGACCATTTTTCAAACGGTCTCAGAATTTGACGAAACTAGTTTTGTTAGGACCGTATCGTCAATAGGAAGCTAGAAAATATTTTTCTGGAATTTTTCTAGTTAGTATGTGACCCCGGTAAAATTGAAATGTACGTTTAAAATTCAATATAGTGATTTATATGTAAATTAAACGGAAACTGATCGAAACGATCGAATCAGCTTACGATACATATCCCATTGTGTTCGGAATGGGGGTAATTAGCTATGGACGACAGGCGGTGGGCGGGATTTCGAGTTCGAAAATAAAAGCTGCTTTTTGGAATTAAATAAAATAAATAAATTAAAATTAAAATAAATCCCTCCCTCCCCATATCTCCTCAGGCCCCCCCAATCTGTTTCATTTCAGAAAATCGAATAGAAAGAGGAAAAATTTCAATCGCCCCCCCTGTCAGAGCGCGCATCCATCCACCGCCTAAGCCCCCCGTCGATCTTCCACCTGCTACGCCAGTCCTCCAATGGATGCTCCGCCCCCTTCCCTCCTCGACTCCCTTCCGGTTGCTCGCGAGAGAAACCCGCACCGTCGCCCCTCGTTCAGGGCCGCCACCGAAGTCTTCCATCACCCCCTCCGTCGATCCGCAACCTCCCTACCCTCCGGCCTCCACTCCCCTTTCTTCCTACTCCACTGACGAACACCAGACGAGACCGCCAATTCCCGCCACACCCCCTTCGCCTCCTGAGCCCATCAGCACCCTCCCCCACTCCGAAAACAACTGTAAGTTTTTAATTATATTTTATTCAGTTATTTATTTTAATTTATTCAGTGTAATTAATTTAAATTTAAAAATAAAGGTCAGTTTTTATACATAGTGGCATGAGAAAATTTAGACCTTTATTGTATGAGTATAGAAATGAAAGTACGTTTTTTTATGTGTTAACATCTGAAATTTTATATTGTAGGAAAGTAAAAATATGATTTTTATATATTGAACATCGAAGTAAAAATATGATTTTTATATATTGAACATCGAAGTAAAAATTCGACTTTTATATATTGAATAGCGTAGTGAAAATTCAATTTTTATATATATAGTGGCTACGGGCAACAAAAGTGATAAGAGACGAGAACAGTGAAGATTTCCTGCATTGGAAGTGCCGTGGAAGTTGGATAGCTATCGGTGAGAACTTCTCACTCAAAATCTCCTTTTCTAGTTACAAATATATACTAGGATGCAGACGGTGTTTAGTAGCACCCGACACCCGTCATCCACAGACCATGGATGGCTTGTTTGTTTAATTGTTTGGTTGTGTAGTTGGTTAGATTATTTGGTTTGAATTGAATTGTTTGGTGAAATGAAGTTGATTTGATTGATGTGTGAATGGCGTGGGCCTTCACTAGACCGGGGATAAGGCTAGGCCTTGTCCCGTTTCTAGTATCGTGCCGTTATGCCGCCGAAATTTTCTAAAATAAGTTAGAAAAATAAAGAAAACATTTTATTTAATCAATGAACTGAATAGAATATTTTCATAGGTTGAATAAAATGTTTTATCGTTAAAAATATAAATTTTAACATGAAAGTGAATAAATAAATATTTATAAACAAATCGGCCGATTTGTTTATATACACTGATTTGACTGATATTGATTGGGTCGATAAATTTTACACATCGCCCAACTGCACAACTAAAATCTGTGGTTGATTGTTTGAAACCCCACACGGGTGTTGGGATGAAATTTGAAGTTCACTCATCCTGATTGATTAAATATGTCGATCGATTGATTGACAGACTGTTATAAGTGTTAGATATCTATATTTGATGCTTATACAGTGTAGTGCACTTTGGTTGATGGTTGATTATTTTTCAATGCTATTATATACGTGAGATGTATGAAAATCCATATAATTAACATTATATGGTGATTGATTGGGCCTCCTTCCAATTAGAAAATAAAGAATAATATAAAATAAAGGTTCATGTGTTGACAGTACTCATCCGTTGAGATTAGTCATGTGTTGAACGAAATATTTTAATAATAAAATTTACATCTTTATCAATATTAAATAAAGGTTCATGTGTTGACAGTACTCATCCGTTGAGATTAGTCATGTGTTGAACGAAACATTTTGATAATAGAAATATTTGAAACGAAACATTTTGAAATTGAAATATTTGAAATAGAATATTTGAAAATAGAAATATATGAAGCCGTGTTGATTAGATTGACGCCATTTTGTCGTGAACGATATTTATATCGATTTTATTCATTTTAAAATGAATATTGAAAAGTGATTTCGAAATCGAATATTTAGAATTGAATTTGAATTGAGTAGAAAACGAATTTGAATTGAGTAGAAAACGAATTCGAATTGAATTGAATAGAAAACGAATTTAAATTGAATATAAATGAATTCGAATTTAAATTGAATATAAACGAATTTGAATTGAATATAAATGAATTCGAATTGAAATGGAATAGAAATGAATTCGAATTGAAATTGAATTGAATTGAAAATGAACTGAAATTGAATTAGAAATCAATTTGAATTGAAATCAATTTGAATTGAAATCAATTTGAAATGAATTTAAAACGAATTTAAATTGGAATATTCAATTTTGATTTGAAATTGAATATGAAGTTGGAACCGTTTTGAAAATGAATTTAAAACGATTTATAAAGCACGTTTTGAATTGAAATCGACGAAGTATATATTATATATATTATATATATATAATATAATGGCCTGAATAGAACGCGCCGCGCCGCGGCAGTTCGCGAATTTCGACCATTGACTTCGAACGGATATTACGGGAGATCCGACCGTCGGATTCTCCTAAAACTGGAACCGTTGGGTTCGTATCGAAAAGAGCTTTCTAACGAATATTAGAAATTAGAAATCTAACGGTTGGATTTGGAACTATGGCCAAATCAAATTTGAAAAAGGTCGCTGTAAGTGCAGTTCGATGGCCGTTGATGGAAATCGACTGTACGGGCCTTGATAAAATTATTAAAAATAGTAATAATTTGTGTAAAATCATAAGAAATGATTTAGAAAGAATCGGGATGAAAAGCTCCATATTTGAAAAGATAAAAATAGATTTTTATCGAAATAAGCTAGTTTTGAACTAGAACTA
Source organism: Allium sativum (assembly GCA_030737875.1). Classification (NCBI taxonomy): domain Eukaryota; kingdom Viridiplantae; phylum Streptophyta; class Magnoliopsida; order Asparagales; family Amaryllidaceae; genus Allium; species Allium sativum. The sequence goes on from CM060916.1 coordinate 490,282,947, forward strand.
TAATTCTATTTATTTTTAAATAAATAAATTGAATTTGAAAAGGGTTTTAAAGATAACCAGAATTTCCAATGATTGCATTGGAGTGGATTTGAATCGAAATTGTCTTCGGAATATTTCGATGTTGGAATTCGTGATTATACAGATGTTGTTATGGAAATTTGAAAGATATATATTTATATCGTTATTTCCAATACGACATTTGTTAATCGTAGAATTTGATATTGAATATAAGCCGATATATTTTCTATTCAGAGCCTTGTATTGAATATCAAATGTGATTTGGGTTTGTCGTGAATGGTGTCTTCACTAACACTGTTCTTGAACCCAGTTGAGAAAAGATTAAATCTTTTTATTTAGATTTAATGAAGTGTACCAATTAAATAATATTTAATTGGAATTGAATTGATATTGATTTTTGGGTTTATCGTGGACAGTGTTTTAAATAACACTCGTTCTTTAACCTGATAATTAATGGAATGTTATTTTGGGTTTATCGTGAACTGTGTTATAAATGACACTGATTCTTTAACCCAGTTAAAGATTAAAACTAAGTGGAGTTTTAATGAATCTTTAATTAGATTGAAATAATCGAGAATGGAGTATCACCAGTTTTACTCCAAGCGATAGTTAAATCTTTAATTAGATTTGAACGTGAAATGGTAATTGAATTTACCGATAACACCGTAGTGTTAGATATGAAGTATTACCAGTTTTACTTCATGGGATGAATAGGTTAGGATTGGGAAATTAAAACAAATAATTACTTCGGTAAAGTTCGTTAATCCCGACCAGTTTGAATTGATATTCAAAAGTAGATTAAAGAATAAATTAAAGAATTTATCTTTGATAAAATTAATGGGAACCTCTCCCTATGAATGTGAAATTTAGAAACTAACTGTCGGTTAGCCAAGCAGAATGGTTTTCTGGATATTGATCTGCTGTTGGTTTCGGCCTTCGGGGTTAATATTAGGGAAATTATTCTCTTGATTAATTTACGGTTAGTGACTGATGAATTGGAATGAGGCGTATGTTGTATTTGTGTAACACTTATTTAAAATATACGCGAGTTATTCGGAAAGACCGGGTTTATCCCATTCTGAATAACTGATACGACGATAAGTCGAAGATGAAGACGGTGGTCGAAGACCGGAAGTCTTCACGTCGTTTGGGTGATTACTGATGATCTTGATTGGGCTGTACACCCAAGAAGATGGAAACAGTTGGTGATCGTCCAGACGTACTTGGAGATCGATGGATATGCGGGGTACTAGGTGCCTCCGGTTTCGTTCAGACCCAGAACGAACTTGTAAATGGACTGTGTGTCTGACATTGGATTTCAGTCTGTGTGATTGATTTCTATTAAATATATATTTGTTTGGCGGCGGAGAATTTATTCTTTTGCTTAACGCCCTTCTCTGAGACGTACGAGCTCAGGGGTTATGTACTGATGGATATCAAACGCATGGAGTGAATTGCCTGTGTGGCACGCCTAAGTGGCAATTGATCAAGGCTTCTGTTGAAAAGCAAAGTCTTGTGGTGATGATCAAAGCACAGCCTGTGTGGCACAGCTTTGTGTAACGTGACTTCGCGGATTTCACACCCGGTATGAACCAAAAACGGGAGACGGACCTCAGGGAGGGCATGCGTTTCCTTCTAGCTAAAAAGTGGCGTTAGTGGTTTTACACGCCCTGACGAGTTTAACTTAGTTGGTTGTTGCTGTTGCGAGGCGCCTCGGATATATCAGTCGTTCTCGAAGCGATGGAGTCATTTGTTGGCTCATTGACACCCCAAAGGGTGGGGAAACGCAGTGTTCAGGCATTTTAATCCACATCGGTGGATCGGCCCTGACGATCCAAGGGTCACCCGAGCTCTGATCCTGAGACACGGGCTAGAGCGTCTCGAATCGGTTGAGGACTATCTTTTTCCTCGGTTCATAGGCGGAAATCCAATTTCCAAATACGTGACATTTGCGGTTTTATTTGTAGAGCCTAGTATGGCGACATAGTGGGATGGGGCACTTATGCCGTCTATGATTGATACTTATGATTTAAAGTTGTTTTATACACTATGCACTTATAATAGTATCAAATGATTTGTTTTAAAACGTATCAAGCATTCTTGGCTATTATAAGGTAAAAACCCTATCCTTCGGCTTGCGTTGCATTGTGTGATGGGAACTGGGTCTTATAATAGCTTCATTTTTCTTTATTTAGCATTGCGCTGTTTGTTTTATGCACTGGTATTCTTGGGAGGAAACCCGTTCCGTGTTATACGGCGTGGTCCCTTGATTTACCTAACTTTAAAAATAAAGATTAATAACTGCTTTAGTTCTCAAACCAGTCCCATGACTGACCTAGAGTTTATTGTTTTAACCTAAACTCTGGGTGCCCTTATTTTGACACGGGTAGCTAGTAGTTTTGGTTTTGCAGATTTATATTCACAGGATCCTGGTTTACAGCTGGAACGATATCCGGAAAGCTTTGTATCCGTATATCTCCTTCTAGTTGTGTATTGTATTATTTTCCGCTGCTATGTAATCTATTGTAATCTCTGATATTTCTGTGTAATATTTATTTGCTTATACTCTGTATATTCTTGTAATCTGATGCATTGTTGTAATATACAATGAAATGTCCTTTCATCTGCGTTCTGTTGTGGCTTGTTCTCGAAACAATTCGTTCTTTCTCTTCTCTTCGGAGACCGGGGAAGTTCGGGTCGTTTCATCGTGGTATCAGAGCTTTGGTTTACAAAGTTTAGAGAACAAGACACATTAGAACCATACGAAAGAATTCATCAGATATTGGATTAGTAATATCCAATGAGAGTGACTCGTTAGAGATGGGATCAGTAGTATCCTAGAACGAGTGTGAAGAGTATTTTTTTTAAAGTGAAAACAAATTTTGTTATGAAAATTTAAATCAATTATTCGTATTTGATTATTTATTTATATTGATTTTGGACAATTCAGTATATAAAGAATTTGCATATACGCCTTGCAAACGTATATTCAAAGTTTTAATATATTCGATAGATATAGCATCACATTCTAGTCGCCCGAAGATGATATTGATGATAGCGATCGCATCATCAACATTTATGTTCGAGTTTCGAAGGTGTGATTTCTATATATTTCCATTAGACTGGTGTGAGAACCAAAACTAATATAGCTAGAATACATTGTTGTGATTTGACATCAAAACATGATTTTCTTTATATATATCAAAATTATGAATTTGAAACGTTAATCCACTAATTGATTGATGTTTGTGTTGTTTGTTTATTTGTTTGATAATTTTGAACCATTATGCCTAATTGAATCACATATTGAATTATATTGGAAATTGGTCGCATTTGCTTGCATATACTTGTACTTACATTGAACAGGTCTGTAACACCCCGTGTATTCTATAACTGTGGAATTAACAAATTAAAGTATAATTAATTTGAAATCAAAGAACTAAGGGAAACGGGATACGCCATTGCGTTCGTCTCGGAAAAATACGCAAAATAGAGTCCGAGTTTTAGAAAAACGGAGTCCGTATGAAGAAGATATAGCCTCCAGAAGTTTCTGAATCAAGTCTAAAATTAAAAATCGGGCCCAATTGGCCGGGGCGGGAAAAGTCCCGCCTAGGACACCCAGGTCGACTGGGCTGTCGACCTGGTCTAGCCAGGTCGACAGGGCTGTCGACAGGGCTGTCGACCTGGTCCAGACCCAGGTCGAACCCAGTCCACCCTGGCTGGCCTAGTCTATATTGGTCGATTTCCAGAAGCATGCTTTGTCATTAGGGCTAGGTGGCAGGCTCTAATTGGTCTCTCTTTCGAATGAATGGCTACGATCAATCCAAGCAACATCGATGGTCCTAATCAGTTCATAAACTCTATAAAAATGACCCTAGACTCTACCTAGGTTTCTTACACAATTCTCTAGCCTCCATTGCTCTCTTCTTCTAATAAAAAAATAAAAATGGCGTCGCTGCTCTGCTGGAATTAAAACTAGAAGATAATCAACATCAGCCTAAGCAACTCAATTCAAACTAGAGATTAAAGTTTCTGCAAAGATTCTACAACAAGTTAAAGTTCTTTCTTTAATCCAAACAAGGCAAGTACAGTTATTTTCCGCTATAAACGTTAATTATAATTTTGATATGTTTTTAATTCTGAATCTGAGATTGTATATATATTCTCTTCTGTCAGATTTGTTTTTCTGTGACTGTTCTGTATCCCTTTTCTTCTTTTCTGTTTTTATAGCCAGGCTACCACGAGCCTGTGCCTAATCTCATAAGAGATGAACGTATGAACGCAAATTTTGGGACAAATAATGAATGATGCGAAATTTGACAAGACTAAATTGAATGTATGACTTTAGGTCTGAGGCATAAAATATATTGGACATATGCATAAATTTGATTATGAACATATAATTTATGCATGTTGTATGCATAGTTATGTTGTAATTTAGAACTGTAATTAATGAGCATATGTTGTAAACTAGATTTGGATCTATGCATATTCTATGATAGAAGAAAAGAGGAACCATTGTAAGATTACATATGATTTGAGATTTTGGACAAAATGCATATAAAAGTCAAGATATGATTTTTAGAAGATATGATTTAAAGATTTATATTGTTGGGTATAGTTTGCATAATGATTCATGACTCAAAAAGAAGAAGATATGGAAACCTAGGTATAAAGATTTACATTAATTAGGATATCTATTATTGTGATTACACCTAAATAGGGATTTTTGGATATATGGCATGCATTGAAATTAATGGTTATATTTGGTATAATTTATATGTGAATCTGCTGTAAAATGCTAGTTTAACAAAAATTGGAACATAGGTTATATGGCAAATTATGTCCATATTCTGCGCTTATGCAAACATGGAGTATATGTTGTGAATCATGACAATTATGTAAGCATATGAATTTAGGCCAATTTATGATTGGGCAAGGCATGTAAATAGAACTTTTAGAAATATTAAATTTGCTAAATCTGCTAATTTGTCAAGTTGCCTAAACTACTAGTTTTGTTATATTGCCTAGACTGCTAATTAGATTGAAATGCCTAATCTGTTAAATTTGTCGGTTGAAATGCCTAACCTGTTATATGCCAAAATCTGCTAAGTTGCTAAATCTGTTAAATCCGTTAAGTCATATAAAATCTGTTATCTGCTATGTTGATATAATCATCCTGTTATTGATATAATCTGAATTGGCATATATATTGGGCGTGCGCATAAACGGTAAATTATTAATTAATTGGCCGCAAAGATAAACATGGCTAACTCGAGGTTAGAATGAGTTTGCGGCGTAAATCTGCCCGGAACCGCCCGGCACATCCAGTGGCCGCAAACAATAGGTTCTAATGTGAGAAGTTAGTCATAACATGCGTAAGACACGAGGTTAGGTCTGGCTTGTGGCAGAAGTCTGCCCGGAACCGCCCGGCATATCCAGCGGTCACAAGCTACCGACCTAATGTGAGAGGTCTGTGCATTAATAATTAATTAATGCAAATCTAAGATAAGAATGACGTCTAAAACGTATTGGGGAGAAATAGGGTTAAACCAAAGGGATTAATAGATGTAGTAAAACCCGTCCATGAATCTGTAGGCCCAATACAAAGTTAGACAAATCTGAAAAATCTGTACATCTGATCCGTTAGTCTGAAAACTTGTTAACTTAATTTGTGAATTAGTAAATCTGAATTCTGTATGTCTGAACTTGTAAACAAGTTAATCTGAAATCTGTTAGTCTGGGGACACAAGGTTAGGAGGGGAATTACTTGTGTCATCTGTTGTTTGGGACCCATATTAGTCAGTAACCCTTTCTGGTATCAAAACTTTGACCCAACAGTAAGTAGGGTCCGGGCACGCTTACTGAACTAATTATAAGAGGTTCATTCTGATAATGGCGAGGGGTGTTGATGGTGCGTTCCAACCGGGTCATGTGCGTGCATGGATCCCGGTCTGCCTCTGAGGATGTAAGACGCCGTGACATCTGTAAATAGGTCTGTGCCAATTGGTTGTCACTTTAGGGAGTGATACACCCTACTGTGGGGCCGACACAGGATATTTATGTATTAGGGAGCCGATCGCTTGGGGTAGGGTTTTAGGGTACGCTTAGTTCTGTCTGTTTCTGTTGGTACCGTCTGTTTCTGTTGGGTGGTAACACCTGTCTGTTTCTGTGTGGTACCGTCTGTTCGGGTGGTAAAGGCCCATTACTAGTGTACACCTAATTCCACATTCTGTTTCCATAGGGATAAATATGTTTCTTCTTCTGTCTGTTTCTGATCGGGTAGTAAAGGCCCATTATTAGCATTCTGTTTCTGTTAAAGTATTCTGTACCCGTTCCTGCTTCAATTTAGACATTAGGGTGACACCTAATTTTGCTATACTAGTATTAGTGCAGAGAAGTGTAAAACAATAGTTTATATCATTCGGTTTTTCTGTTATATCTGCTACACCTGTTATAGTTATCTCACATCCAGTTTTATGTTCATATCATATTATTATTATCTGTTCATATGCTGAAAGTCACTGGACTTGCCAGACTTTTTGTCTGACCCTTGTTGTTTCGCCTCCTTTCTTCCGTTTCCCCCCCAGGTTATCCAAGGAGGGAAATACTTTAGCTTGATCCGGATTTCTCTTTGCTTGAAGTGCTTAAAGTATGGCTTGGCTCTGTATAGCTTCCGTTCCATGGGGATTATGATTTTAAACTATGCATTTTGAAGGCTTTTGTACAAGACTGATATTTTGTACTTGAATTCTGAAATTGAAAGGATGTAACCATATTAATTTTCTGTTTCCGCTGTAATAAAGTTAAAATTTTTCAAGTACTGTTTTATCTGTCTTGTAAGTTTCTGTTCTGTTTACTAAAATGCTCCACCAAAGTTAAGGCATTCCCTTTGTGAGTGACCTTAACGGAGGTGGGGTGTTACAAGGTCATAGCAAGGAGGCTAGAGCCAGAGAATAAAATTTGTTTGCCCGACAAATAGGTACATGTTTACTACATAATTTCCTGTTTTGTTTGGGTGATGATGATTTTATTAGCCTATTGGCTAGCCGCTTGGCTTTTTCTTTTTCTTTTTGAGATCAGAAGGCCTATATGGCAATTTCGGGATTTTCCCGTGGCTCCCGGTGTAGGGGAGGTTATGGCGAAATTTTTCGAAAATTTAGGGTGTTAGCCAAATTTTTGAAATTTTGAAAATTCTCAGGAACTGAAAAGTTGGAGAATGAAAGCCAGATCGAACGTAGAGTTGATTAATCAAACCACTTTCGACTTTGTCCCTTTTCGGGGACGAAAAGTTTTAAGTGGGGGAGATTGTAACAACCCGAAAATCTGGGCCAGTTTAAATTTCTTATTTTGGCAATTTTAGCGAATTTTGAATATTTAAAATAGATTATTTTAAATAATATCGACGAGAAATTTATTTTGAATATAATTCGAACGTATATATTATATACGTCGTCGTTAGAATATAAATAATTATATATAATTATAAATAGGAATTGAAAATGGCGTGGTAGTTCGATAATTCGATTTCAAACTTCAATTGAATGTACCGGGTGCAAAACAATCCGGATTTTAGTGAAACCAAAAACATTAGGATCTAATTGTGAATATCTTTCCAACGAATCCGAATAATCGAAATTTCATAGCGGGGATCAAAAGATATGTCCAGTTGAAAATTCTGAATAGTCGCTATGGAATTCAGGCCCTTTAAAATGGACATTTTGCAAATGACCTCGGATTTCGACGAAACCACTTTTGTTGGGTCCGTGATGTAAAGTTATAGCTAGATTCCAAATTTCATAATTTTTCGAATCAATACGTGAGCGTGGCAAAGGAAAACGCGTTTGACCGGTTTCAGTTGATTTTAATCGACTGGAAAATGACCATTTTTCAAACGGTCTCAGAATTTGACGAAACTAGTTTTGTTAGGACCGTATCGTCAATAGGAAGCTAGAAAATATTTTTCTGGAATTTTTCTAGTTAGTATGTGACCCCGGTAAAATTGAAATGTGCGTTTAAAATTCAATATAGTGATTTAAATGTAAATTAAACGGAAACTGATCGAAATGATCGAATCAGCTTACGATACATATCCCATTGTGTTCGGAATGGGGGTAATTAGCTATGGACGATAGGCAGTGGGCGGGATTTCGAGTTCGAAAATAAAAGCTGCTTTTTGGAATTAAATAAAATAAATAAATTAAAATTAAAATAAATCCCTCCCTCCCCTTATCTCCTCAGCCCCCCCCAATCTGTTTCATTTCAGAAAATCAAATAGAAAGGGGAAAAATTTCAATCGCCCCCCCTGTCAGAGCGCGCATCCATCCACCGCCTAAGCCCCCCGTCGATCTTCCACCTGCTACGCCAGTCCTCCAATGGATGCTCCGCCCCCTTCCCTCCTCGACTCCCTTCCGGTTGCTCGCGAGAGAAACCCGCACCGTCGCCCCTCGTTCAGGGCCGCCACCGAAGTCTTCCATCACCCCCTCCGTCGATCCGCAACCTCCCTACCCTCCGGCCTCCACTCCCCTTTCTTCCTACTCCACTGACGAACACCAGACGAGACCGCCAATTCCCGCCACAACCCCTTCGCCTCCTGAGCCCGTCAGCACCCTCCCCCACTCCGAAAACAACTGTAAGTTTTTAATTATATTTTATTCAGTTATTTATTTTAATTTATTCAGTGTAATTAATTTAAATTTAAAAATAAAGGTCAGTTTTTATACATAGTGGCATGAGAAAATTTAGACCTTTATTGTATGAGTATAGAAATGAAAGTACGTTTTTTTTATGTGTTAACATCTGAAATTTTATATTGTAGGAAAGTAAAAATATAATTTTTATATATTGAACATCGAAGTAAAAATATGATTTTTATATATTGAACATCAGAGTAAAAATTCGATTTTTATATGTTGAATAGCGTAGTGAAAATTCAATTTTTATATATATATATATATATAGTGGCTACGGGCAACAAAAGTGATAAGAGACGAGAACAGTGAAGATTTCCTGCATTGGAACTGCCGTGGAAGTTGGATAGCTATCGGTGAGAACTTCTTACTCAAAATCTCTTTTTCTAGTTATAAATATATACTAGGATGCAGACGGTGTTTAGTAGCACCCGACACCCGTCATCCACAGACCATGGATGGCTTGTTTGTTTAATTGTTTGGTTGTGTAGTTGGTTAGATTATTTGGTTTGAATTGAATTGTTTGGTGAAATGAAGTTGATTTGATTGATGTGTGAATGGCGTGGGCCTTCACTAGACCGGGGATAAGGCTAGGCCTTGTCCCGTTTCTAGTATCGTGCCGTTATGCCGCCGAAATTTTCTAAAATAAGTTAGAAAAATAAAGAAAACATTTTATTTAATAAATGAACTAAATAGAATATTTTCATAGGTTGAATAAAATGTTTTATCGTTAAAAATATAATTTTTAACGTGAAAGTGAATAAATAAATATTTATAAACAAATCGGCCGATTTGTTTATATACACTGATTTGACTGATATTGATTGGGTCGATAAATTTTACACATCGCCCAACTGCACAACTAAAATCTGTGGTTGATTGTTTGAAACCCCACACGGGTGTTGGGATGAAATTTGAAGTTCACTCATCCTGATTGATTAAATATGTCGATCGATTGATTGACAGACTGTTATAAGCGTTAGATATCTATATTTGATGCTTATACAGTGTAGTGCACTTTGGTTGATGGTTGATTATTTTCAATGCTATTATATACGTGAGATGTATGAAAATCCATATAATTAACATTATATGGTGATTGATTGGGCCTCCTTCCAATTTAGAAAATAAAGAATAATATAAAATAAAGGTTCATGTGTTGACAGTACTCATATTTTAATAATAAAATTTACATCTTTATCAATATTAAATAAAGGTTCATGTGTTGACAGTACTCATCCGTTGAGATTAGTCATATGTTGAACGAAACATTTTGATAATAGAAATATTTGAAACGAAACATTTTGAAATAGAAATATTTGAAATAGAATATTTGAAAATAGAAATATATGAAGCCGTGTTGATTAGATTGACGCCATTTTGTCGTGAACGATATTTATATCGATTTTATTCATTTTAAAATGAATATTGAAAAGTGATTTCGAAATTGAATATTTAGAATTGAATTTGAATTGAGTAGAAAACGAATTTGAATTGAGTAGAAAACGAATTCGAATTGAATTGAATAGAAAACGAATTTAAATTGAATATAAATGAATTCGAATTTAAATTGAATATAAACGAATTTGAATTGAATATAAATGAATTCGAATTGAAATGGAATAGAACTGAATTCGAATTGAAATTGAATTGAATTGAAAATGAACTGAAATTGAATTAGAAATCAATTTGAATTGAAATCAATTTGAAATGAATTTAAAACGAATTTAAATTGGAATATTCAATTTTGATTTGAAATTGAATATGAAGTTGGAACCGTTTTGAAAATGAATTTAAAACGATTTATAAAGCACGTTTTGAATTGAAATTGACGAAGTATATATTATATATATTATATATATAATATAATGGCCTGAATAGAACGCGCCGCGCCGCAGCAGTTCGCGAATTTCGACCATTGACTTCGAACGGATATTACGGGAGATCCGACCGTCGGATTTTCCTAAAACTAGAACCGTTGGGTTCGTATCGAAAAGAGCTTTCTAACGAATATTAGAAATTAAAAATCTAACGGTTGGATTTGGAACTATGGCCAAATCAAATTTGAAAATGGTCGCTGTAAGTGCAGTTCGATGGCCGTTGATGGAAATCGACTGTACGGGCCTTGATAAAATTATTAAAAATAGTAATAATTTGTGTAAAATCATAAGAAATGATTTAGAAAGAATCGGGATGAAAAACTCCATATTTGAAAAGATAAAAATAGATTTTTATCGAAATAAGCTAGTTTTGAACTAGAACTATAATTCTATTTATTTTTAAATAAATAAATTGAACTTGAAAAGGGTTTTAAAGATAACCAGAATTTCCAATGATTGCATTGGAGTGGATTTGAATCGAAATTGTCTTCGGAATATTTCGATGTTGGAATTCGTGATTATACAGATGTTGTTATGGAAATTTGAAAGATATATATTTATATCGTTATTTCCAATACGACATTTGTTAATCGTAGAATTTGATATTGAATATAAGCCGATATATTTTCTATTCAGAGCCTTGTATTGAATATCAAATGTGATTTGGGTTTGTCGTGAATGGTGTCTTCACTAACACTGTTCTTGAACCCAGTTGAGAAAAGATTAAATCTTTTTATTTAGATTTAATGAAGTGTACCAATTAAATAATATTTAATTGGAACTGAATTGATATTGATTTTTGGGTTTATCGTGGACAGTGTTTTAAATAACACTCATTCTTTAACCTGATAATTAATGGAATGTTATTTTGGGTTTATCGTGAACTGTGTTTTAAATGACACTGATTCTTTAACCCAGTTAAAGATTAAAACTAAGTGGAGTTTTAATGAATCTTTAATTAGATTGAAATAATCGAGAATGGAGTATCACCAGTTTTACTCCAAGCGATAGTTAAATCTTTAATTAGATTTGAACGTGAAATGGTAATTGAATTTACCGATAACACCGTAGTGTTAGATATGAAGTATTACCAGTTTTACTTCATGGGATGAATAGGTTGGGATTGGGAAATTAAAACAAATAATTACTTCGGTAAAGTTCGTTAATCCCGACCAGTTTGAATTGATATTCAAAAGTAGATTAAAGAATAAATTAAAGAATTTATCTTTGATAAAATTAATGGGAACCTCTCCCTATGAATGTGAAATTTAGAAACTAACTGTCGGTTAGCCAAGCAGAATGGTTTTCTGGATATTGATCTGATGTTGGTTTCGGCCTTCGGGGTTAATATTAGGGAAATTATTCTCTTGATTAATTTACGGTTAGTGACTGATGAATTGGAATGAGGCGTATGTTGTATTTGTGTAACACTTATTTAAAATATACGCGAGTTATTCAGAAAGACCGGGTTTATCCCATTCTGAATAACTGATACGACGATAAGTTGAAGATGAAGACGGTGGTCGAAGACCGGAAGTCTTCACGTCGTTTGGGTGATTACTGATGATCTTGATTGGGCTGTACACCCAAGAAGATGGAAACAGTTGGTGATCGTCCAGACGTACTTGGAGATCGATGGATATGCGGGGTACTAGGTGCCTCCGGTTTCGTTCAGACCCAGAACGAACTTGTAAATGGACTGTGTGTCTGACATTGGATTTCAGTCTGTGTGATTGATTTTTATTAAATATATATTTGTTTGGCGGCGGAGAATTTATTCTTTTGCTTAACGCCCTTCTCTGAGACGTACGAGCTCAGGGGTTATGTACTGATGGATATCAAACGCATGGAGTGAATTGCCTGTGTGGCATGCCTAAGTGGCAATTGATCAAGGCTTCTGTTGAAAAGCAAAGTCTTGTGGTGATGATCAAAGCATAGCCTATGTGGCACAGCTTTGTGTAACGTGACTTCGCGGATTTCACACCCGGTATGAACCAAAAACGGGAGACGGACCTCAGGGAGGGCATGCGTTTCCTTCTAGCTAAAAAGTGGCGTCAGTGGTTTTACACGCCCTGACGAGTTTGACTTATGTGGTTGTTGCTGTTGCGAGGCGCCTCGGATATATCGGTCGTTCTCGAACCGATGGAGTCATTTGTTGGCTCATTGACACCCCAAAGGGTGGGGAAACGCAGTGTTCAGGCATTTTAATCCACATCGGTGGACCGGCCCTGACGATCCAAGGGTCACTCGAGCTCTGATCCTGAGACATGGGCTAGAGCGTCTCGAATCGGTTGAGGACTATCTTTTGCCTCGGTTCATAGACGGAAATCCAATTTCCAAATACGTGACATTTGCGGTTTTATTTGTAGAGCCTAGTATGGCGACATAGTGGGATGGGGCGCTTATGCCGTCTATGATTGATACTTATGATTTGAAGTTGTTTTATACACTATGCACTTATAATAGTATCAAATGATTTGTTTTAAAACGTATCAAGCATTCTTGGCTATTATAAGGTAAAAACCCTATCCTCCGGCTTGCGTTGCATTGTGTGATGGGAACTGGGTCTTATAATAGCTTCATTTTTCTTTATTTAGCATTGCGCTGTTTGTTTTATGCACTGGTATTCTTGGGAGAAAACCCGTTCCGTGTTTTACGGCGTGGTCCCTTGATTTACCTAACTTTAAAAATAAAATTAATAACTGCTTTAGTTCTCACACCAATCCCATGACTGACCTGGAGTTTATTGTTTTAACCTAAACTCTGGGTGCCCTTATTTTGACACGGGCAGCTAGTAGTTTTGGTTTTGCAGATTTATATTCACAGGATCCTGGTTTACAGATGGAACGATATCCGAAAAGCTTTGTATCCGTATATCTCCTTCTAGTTGTGTATTGTATTATTTTCCGCTGCTATGTAATCTATTGTAATCTCTGATATTTCTGTGTAATATTTATTTGTTTATACTCTGTATATTCTTGTAATCTGATGCATTGTTGTAATATACAATTAAATGTCCTTTCGTCTGCGTTCTGTTGTGGCTTGTTCTCGAAACAATTCGTTCTTTCTCTTCTTTTCGGAGACCGGGGAAGTTCGGGTCGTTTCATGAAGCTATTATAAGACCCAGGTCCCATCACACAATGCAACACAAGCCGGAGGATAGGGTTTTATCTTGTAATAGCCAAAGAATGCTTGATACGCTAAATTTCATCTTTTATTATTACTATAAGTGCATAGTGTCAAAACAATTTCAATCATAAGTATCAATCATAGACGACATAAGTGCCCCATACCACTATGTCGCCATACTATACTCTACAATTAAAACCGCAAAGTCACGTATTGGAAGTTGGGTTTCCATCTGTCAACCGAGGCAAGGGATCGTCCTCACCGAATTCGAGACAATCTAGCCCATGTCTCAGGCAAGTACTCAGTCAATCCTTGGATCGTCAGGCCCGGTCCATCGATGTGGAATAAAATGCCTGAACACTACGTTTCCTCACCCTTTGGGGGTGTAAATGAGCTAAATGACTCCATCGGCTCCACATAGTCACCGATATATCTGAGGCGCCTCGCAATCCAAAAACCACACAAGTGAAAATAATATAAATGTCAGGGCTAGTAGGTCACTGACACCACCCTAGCTAAAAGGAAACGCATGCCCTCCCTGAGGTCCTCTCCCGTTTCTGGTTCACAACCGGGGTGTGAGGCTCGCAAACTAACGCTACACAAAGCTATGCCACACAGACGATGCTTTGATCATCAACTACAAGACTTTGCTTTTCAACAAAAGCCTTGATCATTTGCATTTTAGCATGCCACACAGGCAAACCACTCCATGCAACCGATATCCATCAATCATACAGAATGATATCCAATGTCAGACACACAGTCCATTTACAAGTCCGTTCTGGGTCTGAACGAAACCGGAGGCACCTTGTACCTCGCATATCCATCGATCTCCAAGTACGTCTGGACGATCACCAACTGATTCCCTCCTCTTGGGTGTACAGCCCAATCAAGACCATCAGTAATTATCCAAACAATGTGAAGACCTCTGGTCTTCGACCACCGTCTTCATCCTCGACACATCGTTGAATCAGTTATTCAGAATGGGATAAACCCGGTCTTTTTGAATAACTCGCGTATATAATAAACAAGTGTTACACAAACACAACATACGCCTCATTCCAATTCAGAATATTCTTTTATTCAAATATTCTTATACTTTGGGAAAGGTTCCCATTAATTTTATCAAAGATAAATTCCTCAAATTTATTCTTTAATCTTCTTTTGAATATCAATTCAAACCAAATTATGGTTTATCCAAACTAGTCGGGATTAGCGAACCTTACCGAAGTAATCACTTGTTAAATTTCCCAACCCCAACCTATTCATCCCATGAAGTAAAACTGGTCATACTTCATATCTAACACCACGGTGTTATCGGTAAATTCAATTACCATTTCACATTCAAATCTAATTAAAGATTTAACTATCGCCTGGAGAAAAACTGATGATACTCCATTCTCGATCATTTCAATCTAATTAAAGATTCATTTAAAACTCCACTTGGTTTTAATCTTCCCAAAAATCACTATCAATGATTATTTAACTTGGGAAATCATATCCTGTCTTTAACTGGGTTAAAGAACCAATGTCATTTAAAACACGGTTCATGATAAACACAATATCACATTCCATTTACAATGGAATCTTCATGGAAAACAAATCGATATATATATAATCGATATAAACTTCCATATCCGACTAATAATATAAATGGAATAACGACAAAGCCTTTTAAATTCCAGATATATTAGTTGTCTTCCTTCATAGAAATTCACTTCGATTATTACCAAATCGAATTCCAATCCACTCTAATTTATTTTATTAAATTGGAAAACTTTACTTTGGAAAATCTCCTTTAAATCTTAACAATAGATTTATAAATTCCAAATCACATTTGACTGTAAATCGGGTTAAAGAACGAATGTCATTAAAACATAGTTTACGATAAATCCAATTCACATTCCATTAATTATCAGGTTAAAGAACAAGTGTTATTTAAAACACCGTTCATGATAAACAAAAAAATTAATTCAAATTCAACACATGAATATATATTTTATTCAACACATGAATTTTCTTTTATTCAACACATGAATATATATTTTATTCAGCACATGAATTTTCTTTTATTCAACACGTGAATATATATTTTATTTTCCCAATTGGAATGAGGCCCAATCAATTACCATATAATGTTAATTATATGGATTCCCTACAACACATGTATATAATAGCAACGATAAATAATCAACCATCATCTAGAGTGCACCACACAACTGCATAAGCATTAAATATAAATAATTAACGCTTACACAGTCTGTCAACCAATCGATCGACATACAGCTAATTAATTGGGATTAGTGTACGCCAAATATCATCCCAACACCCGTGTGGGGTTTCAAATCAACAAACACAGATTTTTATTTGTGCAGTTGGGCGATGTGTAAAATTTATCGTCCCAGTCAATATCGATCAAATGGGTGTACATAAACAAACCGTCCGATTTGTTTATAATTATTTATTTTATATACACGTTAAAAATTATATTTTTAATTATAAAATATTTTATACCATTCCACATCACACAATCAACTTTCACAACACATCAATTAAACAAACAAGTGATCCATGGTCTGTGGACGACGGGTGTCGGGTGCTACTAAGCACTGTCTACATCCTAGTATATATTTCAAACTAGAAATTAAAATAAAAGCGAGGAGTTATCACCGAGGGTTCCACTCCTCCATTCCTTATTTCTGAACGGTTCGGATATGCCCTAAAATTCCAATGCGACCTTTTCCCGTTGTTGATATATAAAAATCACATTTTTATCGCTTCATTCAAATAAACAAAAATCACATTTTTATTTTTACTTCATATTTTTTTTCCGACTTTCTATATAAAAATTATATTTTTATATTTCTACTTCTTCTATAAAGATCGAATTTTTATTTCGCTTCATATATCAAAATCCCGCCTTTCTATATATAAAAATATCTCCTTTCTATATATAAAAATATCATCTTTTCATCGCTACTTCCCATGTATAAAAATCGAATTTTTATCGCTACTATATATATATAAATCGAATTTTCATTTCGTCGCTATAAAAATCACATTTTTATTTCAACATATATATAATAAAAATCAGATTTTTATTTCGCTACATATATAAAAATTATATTTTTATATTCTCTATTATATAAAAATTATATTTTTATTCCGCTACTCACATAAAAATCGAATTTTTATTTTGTTATAACATATATAAAAATACGATTTTTATAATCTCTACTATATAAAAATTCATATTTTTATAATCTCTACTATATAAAAATTATATTTTTATTCTTTCTATGATATAAAAATCATATTTTTGTTCTTTCTATGATATAAAAATCATATTTTTGTTAACAAAATAAAATTCTGAGACCGTTTGAAAAATGACTATTTTTTGGTCGATCGAAATTGACCTAAACTATCAAAACACATTTTACTTCACCATGCTCACATATTGATTCAGAAAATTACGAATTTTGGAATCTAGCAATAACTTGACATCCCGGATCCAACAAAAGTGGTTTCGTCGAAAACAGATGTCATTTGCAAAACTTCCATTTGTAAAGGCCAAAATTCCAAAGCGACTATTCCGAATTTTCAACTGGGCATAACTTTTTATTCCCGCTATGAAATTTTAATTTTTCGTATTTGTTGGAAAGATATTTTCAAATAGACTCTAATGTTTTTGGTTTCGCTAAAATCCGGTTTCTTTTGAATCCTGTATGTTCACTTGAAATTTGAAATCGAATTTTCAAACTACCGCGCCATTTTCAATTCCTTTTGAAATTATAAATAATTATTTATATTCTAATGACGATTCAAATAAATATCTCCGTTCTAATTCTATTCAAAATAAATTTCTTGTCGTTATTATTTAAAATAATTCATTTTAAATATTCAAAATTCAATAAAATTGCCAAAATGAAAATTTTAAATTGGCTTAGATTTCCGGGTTATTACAACATATCACGAGCATTATACACTTGATTGTAGCTTAACACAAAAATGCTGAGGAAATTGGTTGCCTTCTTCCGAGCTGTAACTACCGCGCCTTTGTTCACACAATTATTTTCCTCAGTTTAGATCCCATAAAGGACGAAAACGATGCGGATTAAGGACCTTAAGGCTATATAAACACCAGATTTGGTGGGGGAGAGGAGAATAGTGTTTTCCAAAATTTGCGAACCTTTTAGAAATCTTTTACAATATAGTTACGTTTATACATAAAATGATCACATAATCAAATAAATAAATAAATATGCAATAAAACTAAACGCAGTAAGCAAATGAATACACCGGGTGTTTTATACCGGTTCTGAGTTATCCCATATCAAGTTCCGCATTGTGTATGATTTTCAATCAATATCGACAAATACACTCCCTTATTTCAAGGCAATAAGGACATACTCCCCAAAACTCAAACTTCTAGGCTGGCCAATCTGTTTTGCGGGCCATAGATCCGTACACAACTTGATATCTAGGAAAACAAATCACTTCCAATTTTTTATTGGGAACAATCAAACCCAACTAGATTCTGGGCTACCCAGTCACACCTATATTGGTTTTTGAGTTGTTTGTATAATGAATGCTGACCTAGCTTGAATCTTTAGATCTTGATCATAATTGCTCATATGGCTCAGACTTGCGCATCTTGGTAGAAATTAAGAGAGTTTGACGGAGAATCAAACAGAAGAAGAAATGACTTGGTTCGGTATGAAAATCAACCCAATACGGTTAAAGAAATTATAATTTTCAAGTGAAGAGAAGAGAGTGAATAAATATGATGTTAGGAATTTATTATCATAAGAAGGGTATTTATAGAAGTGAAAAGATACAAATGGTAAATAAGAGTTATTGTGGACAGATGCTTCCTTTCAAAATTGAATTTTGAATTTTGCTATTATATGTCAACATGCATGGAAACCCACATATCGACATATGCTAGGAAAAAAATTAAAACAAGTTTATTTTAAAATTGTTTTATAAATATAATAAACTTATGTATTATAATTGAAACTTTTTGAAACTATTTTATCATAGTAAATGTATATCTTAATCATAATGAAACTTAAGAACACTTTTAAAATTATTATAAAAGAATTTAAGTAAAAACATAATATTTATATATTAAAGCAATATATAACCAAGTATATTAAACTTAAAACATAAGTATTAAAACTATAATAGTATTAAATTATAATTATTAAGTTTGAAATAAAAATCTAAAGTATAATTTAAAATCAAAGAATAATACTGAAATCAAAGTACAAGTGTAATCAAAATATTAAAACCATCACAAAACTAAGGTTGTTTAATTCTAGATGTCGACTTGCGTTTTTGCCTGAAATGTCGATTTTTTCCTTCTATCTCCAATCTCAAATAGAACTCTCTTCTTCTCGCTTGATATCTTCCTCCTTCGATGCCTAAGAAAAAGAAACATCCATCTCTCGCATGCTCTGATGGAGACAACTCGATAATCTGCACTGGTCATGTGTTTAATTCTACATCTACTATCGCCAGAGGTGGGGTGTCAACTCCCTTGTCATCTATTAGATCTGACTCTATGCCATCTTCCAGTAGTGATGCCACTATTATCTCAGATATGTTGATTTTTCCATAGTGTTTATTAGAGACCGTTAACCCTATGATTAGCTTGTTGGCTGACATCACTGCGTTGCCAGCTAATGCACAATCTTCTAATCCATCAATGGCCTTGAAGCCAACAGTTCTCACTTCGGGTATTAATAGTTTATCCCCTTTGTTTTCTTCCCTTTTTGAGAAATGTTGGACTAGAACCAGTGTAGATTTGGGAAAGTTTGATACTAATATGGATTTGATGAAGCATTGTGAACCAAGTCTTAGGGTTAATTCTTTGATTGAAAATGTTAAAGCATGTAAAATCGGTGTCACTGGCGATGGTTGTGCGGAAGCTGGCAATGCTAATATGGATACATCAGTTGTAGTTGAAGTTCCTTTAAATCCATTTCCCCTACTTATGCCTCCCTTTTTAATAACAAACCACTTAATGCTGGTATATATGAGCCTGTTGAGTTTAAGGTGGTTGGCTTGTATGGTATCACTGTCCCACAACCTAATGTCTTTAATGCTGATGCATAAATTTGGAAAGACTACTTGGTTGGTTTTTCTTGGATTCAAACCCCCTCACTCTACAGTTAAAGATAAATGTGGAAAAGCTTGGCAAATTAACGTAAGTCTCCAAGTTCACATGGATATATCAATGTACTTTTTCAAGTTATCAAGGCAGGAGGAGCGTCTTCATATCCTTAGTTCAGATCTGATTTTCATTTCAAGAAGGCCTTTCATTGTAACGACTCGGGGACCATCAGTTGATACCGCTAGGGACTAGGTTCTTTCAATTCATGTATGGGCCTATTTATCTCATATCCTCTCCGTTTTGCAATCATGAAGTGGTTTAGATTAGTTAGCAAATAATATTGGTAAATCAAAATGTTTTTATAACACCATGGTTTCAAGGGAAAGGCTCATGTATGCTAAGTCCCTAATTGAAACTTCCCTGGCCTCTCCTCTTCCGAATAAAATTAAAGTTAGGATATTTGAAGGTTATGTAGCGAAAGTTGTTGTTTTTTATTGTTAGAGGTCGGGTATCTGCACGTCTTATCAGTCCTTTGGTCATATCTTGGCGACTTGTCCTGTTAGTTCTAGCGGCCCTCGTGTGACCTCACCGCCTCTTTCCGCTCGAACTCTAATTCCTAGGCTAAATTCTAGGTGGTTTCCAAAAGTTAGCCCCCCTAAGGTTGATCCCCCTCCTCCTCCTATGTCTAAGGAGGTAGAGCTTGTTTTGGATTTAGTTACTATTGAGGAACTGATCAATGATGACATTAGGTGGTGTAAAGTAGACAGAGTATAGGTTCATGGGCCATACAATATGAGATAATGTCACCTTCTATAAGTTCATCACTGATGATATTTTTGACCTTAGGAAACTTATATACGGGATCGTTGATGATGGTATTGAGCTTATTACGGAAGGATAGATTGGTGAGATAAATAAATCTAAGTTCTATGAAGCTTCTTGGGATAGAAATTTCATTTTTCGTGCTCCTAACCATTGCTATGTGCCGAAGCTTGCTTTGGCTTTCTCCAGATACACCAGTGTTGTTGGGCCTTCCTAGTAGTTCCTCTTTTTCCAAAGGAGGCCAAATATTGTTAGCTGTAGAAGCAGAAGCACTCATCTTCTCTCCTATTGTTATTAGTTCAATGTTCTGTCCCTTCAAACCAGATGGTTATTTCTGTGCCTATGCAGAACAACGTTTTCTTCTCCTCTTTTGTAATAAAGAGTGGCATAGTAAGAACTAGCTTGATATGCCAATTTTTTTTATAAAAACCAAAAAAAAATTCTTTCCAAACAAAAGAATATAGAAGTGTGCTTTTTCCTACCAATGGCAACTGCGTAACCAGCTGCCTCTTTCTTTACTATTTCTTTCGCTCAACCTTCTTTCTCTTCTAATCCCTTTGGTCGACGAATCTTTCTTTCCCCCATCCTTTCTCTTACATCCACTTATCCTTACCTAATTTTCGCTATTGTGGTCTGGTTTGAACCTCCTGCCCTTTTTTAGATCTCACCTCTCCAGATTTTGATCTGTATCATCCTCGACCTCAATCCCTATTCCGCCTTTACATTTTCCACGCCTCATCTTTCTTCACCCAAATATCCTTTGCCTATCCCTTGTCGTACCTCATTTGACCTTCTTCAGCTCATCTGAGTTCCTTAAGTCGATTCAGTTGCCCATCTTCTAGTGGAATTTGCGACATATCGCAACTTCTCCAACTAGTCAAATTCTCTTCTTTGCTTGAATACTCATAAGCTTAACATCTCCCAATTTCTCACCAAAAGGCAAGCCGTCACTCTCGCTTTTGAGTGTGGTTATTAGTTGTAGATCGAACGTATTTTGACTTGCTGGTATGTGATAGTTGTTCATCTGTTTTAGTGAGTTTTCTCTGTAATGTTTGGTTTTGCGCTGGCTTTGATTGTTGTTGGTTTGTTGTGTTAGTTGTTGTCTATGATTAGGTGATTGTTATCGTGCTGTGAGAGCATCGTCTTAAGTGGTTGTGTGTTTGTTTGTGCTATGGTTTTGCTTTGGTTTTAGTGTTCTGCTTGCAAGGTTATGTTGTGCCATGTGGTTTTGTTTGCTAGAGCTGCTGTTGGTTATTCTTTATGTAATAACCCGGAAATGCGAGCCAGTTTAAAAATTTTATTTTGGAAATTTTAATGAAGTTTGAACATTTAAAATAGATTATTTTAAATAATATCGACGAAAATTTATTTTGAATATAATTCGAACGTATATAGTTATATACGTCGTCGTTGGAATATAAATATTTATTTTAAATTATAAATAGAATTGAAAATGGCGCGGTAGTTCGATAATTCGATTTCAAACTTCAATTGAATGTACCGGGTGCAAAACAATCCGGATTTTAGTGAAACCAAAAATAATAGGATCTAATTGATAATATCTTTCCAACGAATCCGACAAATTGAAATTTAATAGCGGGAATCAAAAGATATGTCCAGTTGAAAATTCTGAATAGTCGCTATGGAATTCAGGCCCTTAAAAATAAACATTTTGCAAACGACCTCGGATTTCGACGAAACCACTTTTGTTGGGTCCGCGATGTCAAGTTATTGCTAGATTCCAAATTTCATAATTTTTTGAATCAATATGTGAGCGTGGCAAAGGAAAACGCGTTTGACCAGTTTCAGTTGATTTTAATCGACTGGAAAAAGGCCATTTTTCCAACGGTCTCGGAATTCGACGAAACTAGTTTTGTTAGGACCGTATCGTCAATACGAAGCTAGAAAATATTTTTCTGCAATTTATAGAGTTCGTATGTGACCCCGATAAATTGAAATGCGCGTTCAAATTCAATATATAGAGTTATATGTTGATTTTGACGAAAACTGATCTAAACAGTCGAATCAGCCTACGATACATATCCCATTGTGTTTGGAATGGGGGTGAAACGCTACGGACGACAGGCGGTGGGCCTCGTTTAGAGGTCGTATGTAAAAGTCAACTTTTTAAAATAAAATTAAAACAAAAATCCCTCCCTCCCTTTATCTCCTCGCAGGCCCACCCCTTTTCAAAATCGTAACAGAAGAAAAAAAAAAGAAAAAAAAACAAAAAGGGCGGAGCCCTTAATCGCACGCCGCGCCGCCTGCCACCAGTCGCCCCCCCTCCTCCGTCGACCACCCCCCAGCCCCGTCCCCTTCTTCTCCTTCTCCTACCTCGCGACACCGCAGCCCCCCTGCCACCAAAAACCGACGCGCAACCCCACAGCTCCCCTCGATTTGAAGACCGACGCAAGACAGCAGGCCCCCCTGGATCCAAAACCGACGATGAACCCCCCCTGCGCAGTCGAACACTGTAAGCTTCTCCAATTTATTTATTTGCATTTATTTAGATTAAATAGGTTTTGAAATCAGTTTTAAAAATGTTATTTATTTAGTTGATTAGGAAAAAATCTAATTTTTATTTATTCAATGTCATGGTATTTATTTGTATATAGTTACGATGTTAAAGTGATGATTCTAGTAAAGTAAAAGTCGGCTTTTTATATGAATAACATAATAAAAATATGATTTTTATTATATGTGAAGTTTAAAAATAAACTTTTTATAATATAAAAAGGTTAAAAATATCATCTTTATATTTGAAAAGGCGAAATTTTTATATGGCATCGATATAAAAATAGAATTTTTATCTATATAGTAGCGATGTAAAAATAGAATTTTTATCTATATAGTAGCGATGTAAAAATTCGATTTTTATATATTGAATAGCGAAGTAAAAATTCGATTTTTATATATTGAATAGCGAAGTAAAAATTCGATTTTTATATATTGAATAGCGAAGTAAAAATTCGATTTTTATATATTGAATAGCGAAGTAAAAATTCGATTTTTCTATATTGAATAGCACGGTAAAAATCCGATTTTTATATATTGAATAGCGAAGTAAAAATCCGATTTTTGTATATGTAGTGACTACGGGCAGTGAAATTGGCAAAAAGGCGAGCACGACGAAGATTTCTACATAAGAAGAGTCGTGGCGTTTGGTTTAGCTAGTTGGTGAGAACTTCTCACTCTAAATTTCTTTTTCTATTTATATATATATACTAGGATGCAGACGGTGTTTAGTAGCACCCAACACCCGTCATCCACAAACCATGGATGGCTTGTTTGTTTGATTGATGTGTTGTGAAATTTGTTTGGGAAATTGATGTGAAATAGATAAGGAAATAAAATATTTATATAGTTAAAGATATTTTATCGTTAAAAATATAATTTTTAACGTGAAAGTGAATAAATAAATATTTATAAACAAATCGGCCGATTTGTTTATATACACTGATTTGACTGATATTGATTGGGTCGATAAATTTTACACATCGCCCAACTGCACAAATAAAATCTGTGTTTGTTGATTTGAAACCCCACACAGGTATTGGGATAAAATACGGCATACACTAATCCCAATAATTAGTTGTATGTTGATCGATGGATCGACAGGCTGTTATAAGCATTAGATATCTATATTTGATGTTTATACAGTGTAGTGCACTTTGGATGATGGTTGATTATTTATCGTTGTTATTATATACATGTGTTGTATGGAATCCATATAGTTAACTGTATATGGTAATTGATTGGGCCTCATTCCAATTTAGAAAATAAAGAATATTATAATATAAAGGTTCATGTGTTGACTGTACTCATCCGTTGAGATTAGTCATGTGTTGAACGAAAGATTTTAACAATAAAATTTATATCTTTATCACTATAAAGTAAAGGTTCATGTGTTGACTGTACTCATCCGTTGAGATTAGTCTTGTGTTGAACGAAATATTTAAACAATAAAATTTACATCTTTATCATATATAAAATTAGAAACTAACTGGAAAATAGATAAGATGAGTGGTCTCCTGGATATTGATCTGATGTTGGTTTCGGCCTTCGGGGTTAATATTCAGGGAATCGTTCTCTTACTAATTTACGGTTGGAGTCTGATTTTAAATCAAACGATAGATACCATAATTTTTATAAAATATATTAAATAATAAAAATAGTCACACGTGGACAGTACTCATTCGTTGAGATTAGTCGTGTGTTGACAAAGATATAGAGTCGTGTATTGAAAGAAATATAGATCCATTTGTTGAATATAAAGCCGTGTTGATTAGAGATGCGCTATTTTGACACGAACGATATTCATATCGATTATATTCGAATTGAATTTGATTTGATTAGAAAACGAATTGAATTTGATTTGAATAGAAAACGAATTGAATTTTATTTGAATAGAAAACGAATTTGATTTGAATTGGATAGAAAACGAATTTGAATTGAATTGAAAAGAAAATGAATTCTAATCGATTTAAGATCGATTTGAATTGAAATCAAATAGAAATGAAAGTAAAAAGGATTTATAATAGAAAATTTAATTTTGATTTGAATTTGAAATAAAGGGTGAAATTGTTTTTGAAACGAATTCAAAACTATTTATAAAATTCGTTTTAAATAGAAATCGACGAAATATATATTACATATATTATATATATAATATAATGGCCTGAATAGAACGCGCCGCGCCGCGGCAGTTCGCGAATTCGACCATTGACTTCGAACGGACATTACGGGAGATCCGACCGTTGGATTCTCCGAAAACCGGAACCGTTGGGTTCGTATCGAAAAGAGCTTTCTAACGAATATTGGAAATTTGAAATCTAATGGTTGGATTTGGAGATACGTCCAAATCAAATTTGGAAAAGGTCGCTGTAAGTGCAGTTCGAGTTCCGTTGATGGAAATCGACTGTACGGGCCTTGATAAAATTATTAAAAATAGAAATATTTTGTGTAGAATCATAAGAAATTATTTGGGAAAAATTAGGATGAAAAACTCCATATTTGAAAAGATAAAAATAGATTTTTATGGAAATGAACTAGTTTTGAACTAAAATTAAAACCCATTTATTTTTAAATAAATAAATTGGATTTGAAATGGGTTTTAAATAGAATTGATTTGTGGGTTTATCGTGAACGGTGTTTTAAATAACACTAGTTCTTTAACCCGATAATAAATAGAATGTGATTTGGGTTTATCGTGAACTGTGTTTTAAATGACATTAGTTCTTTAACCCAGTAAAAGGAGTTTTAATGAATCTGCAATTAGATTGAAATGGGGAATTGATAATTTAAATTATCAAATTTAGAAATTGAGCGAGAATGGAGTATCACCAGTTTTGCTCCAAAGCGATAGTTAAATCTTTAATTAGATTTGAACGTGAAATGGTAATTAATTTTACCTATAACACCGTAGTATTAGATATGGAGTATTACCAGTTTTGCTTCATGGGATGAATAGGTTGGGATTGGGAAATAAAATAAATAATTACTTTGGTGTGGTTCGTTAATCCCGACTAGTTTGGAAAACCATAATTTGGTTTGAAATGACATCCAAAGGAAGATTAAAGGATAAATTTTAAAGAATTTATTTTGGATAAAATTAATGGGAACCTTTCCCTAAGAATATGAAATTTAGAAACTAGCTGTAGGTTAGCTAAGAAGAATGGTTTCCTGGGTATTGATCTGATCTTGGTTTCGGCCTTCGGGGTTAATATTCGGGAAATTGTTCTCTTGTTGATTTACGGTTAGTAGCTACTGAATTGGAATGAGGCGTATGTTGTGTTTGTGTAACATTTGTTTTTAATATACGCGGGTTGTTCGGAAAGGCCGGGTTTATACCCATTCTGAATAACCGATTCGACGATAAGTCGAAGATGAAGGCAGTGGTTGAAGACCGGAAGTCTTCACATCGTTTGGGTGATTACTGATGATCTTGATTGGGCTGTACACCCAAGATGAGGGAATCAGTTGGTGGTCGTCCAGACGTACTTGGAGATCGATGGATATGCGAGGAAAGTGCCTCCGGTTTCATTCAGACCCAGAACGAACTTGTAAATGGATTGTGTGTCTGACATTGGATTTTATTCTGTGTTGATTGATTTCTGTTAAATATATATCTGTTTGGCGGCAGAGAATTTATTCTCTTGCTTAACGCCCTTCTCTGAGACGTAAGAGCTTAGAGGTTATATATCAATAGATATCAATCGCATGGCATGAATTGCCTGGATGGCATGTTGAGTTGCATGGATCAAGGCTTCTGTTGAATAGCAAAATCTTGTGGTTGATGATCAAAGCACGGCCTACGTGGCAGCTTTGTGTATAGCGTGGATTCGCGAGCCTCACCCCTCGGTATGAGTTAAAAATGGGATATGGACCGTTAGGAGAACACGACGTTTCTTTCTAGCTTTGGTGGTGTCAGTGACTTACCAGCCCTGGCATTTATATACTTTTCACCTTTGTGGTTGTTGGATGCGAGGCACCTCGATTATAGGTCTGTAAGGACCGGGAAACGTGTGTTCAGGAATAACTAATCCTCAAACGTAAGAGAGGACGGGCTCAACCGATCCAAGTGGCTGCCCACAGTGTGTAGCCCTGAGCATTTGCTAGAGTGTCTCGAAAGTGGAGAGGAGCTTGCCCCTTGCCTCGACTCATGACGGAAATCCAATTTCCAATACGAGATATTTCGGTTTTATTTGTAGAGCCTAGTATGGCGACATGATAGATGGTACCCATGCCGCCTAGGATTGATATTTATGATTGAAAATGTTTTGACACTATACACCTATAATAGTATCAAATGATTTGTTTGAAACGTACCAAGCATGTTTGGCTATTATAAGGGAAAACCCTATCCTCCGGCTTGCGTTGCATTATGTGATGGGACCTGGGTCTTATAATAGCTTCATTTTTCGAAAAAGCATTGCGCTGTTTATTCTATGCACTGGTATTCTTGGGAGGAAACCCGTTCCGTGTTATACGGCGTGGTCCCTTGAATTACTCTCTTTTTAAAGTAAAGCTTTAAATAACTGTTTTAGTTCTCACACCAGTCACATGACTGACCTGGAGTTTATTGTTTTAACCTAAACTCTGGGTGCCCCTATTTTCGACACGGGCAGCTAGTAGTTTTGGTTTTGCAGATTTATATTCACAGGATCCTGATTTACAGCTGGAACGATGCTCGGAAAGCTCTGTATCCGTGTATTACTTTCAATTGTGTTTTGTATTATTTTCCGCTGCTATGTAATTTATTTTAAATCTCTGATATTTATCGAATGTAATTTATTCATTTATACTCTGTATATTCTTGTATCTGATGGAATTGTTGTAATAGCAATGAAATGTTCTTCCGTCTACGTTCTGATTTGTCCTGTTCTCAAAACGATCAGGGGTTTCGAACGATCTAGAACGGTTTAACGACTGATTCGGATCGAGCGAAATCCCCGACCGTCACATTTGGTATCAGAGCTTTGGTTTACAGAGCTCGAGAACAAGACACATTAGAACCATACGAAAGAATTCATCAGATATTGGATTAGTAATATCCAATTAGAATGACTCGTTAGAGATAGGATCAGTAGTATCCTAGAACGAGTGTGAAGAGTATATTTTTCAAATGAAAACAATTTTGTTTTGAAAATTTAAATCGTTTTAAACGTATTTGAATATTTATTTATATTGAATTTGGACCATCCAATATATAAAGATTTCGCGTATACGCGTCATGAACGTATATTCGAAGTTTTAATATACTGGATAGATATAGAATCACATTCTAGACACCCGGAGATGGTTCTGATGATTGATCGATCGTCATCAGAACTTATGTTCGTGTTTCGAAGGTTTGATTTCTATATGTTTCCATTAGACTGGTGTGAGAACCAAAACTTATATAGCTAGAATACATTGTTGTGATTTGGCATCAAAAACATGATTTTCTGTATATATATCAAAATTATGAATTTGAAACGTTAATTCACTAATTGATTGATGTTTGTGTTGTTTGTTTATTTGTTTGATAATTTTGAACCGTTATGCCTAATTGTACCAAATATTGAATTGTATTGAAATTGGTCGCATTTTCTTGCATATACATGTACTTACATTGAACAGGTCATAGCAAGGAGGCTAGAGCAGAGAATAAAATTTATTTGCCCGACAAATAGGTACATGTTTACTATATAATTTACTGTTTTATTTGGGTGATGATGATTTTATGAGCCGATTGCCTTTTTCTTTTTCTTTTTGAGATCAGAAGGCCTATATGGCAATTTCGGGATTTTCCCGTGGCTCCCGGTGCAGGGGAGGTTATGGCGAAATTTTTCGAAAATTTAGGGTGTTAGCCAAATTTTTGAAGAAATTGAAAATTCTCAGAAACTGAAAAGTTGGAGAATGGAAGCCAGATCGAACGTAGAGTTGATTAATCAAACCACTTTCGACTTTGTTCCTTTTCGGGGACGAAAAGTTTTAAGTGGGGGAGATTGTAATAACCCGGAAATGCGAGCCAGTTTAAAATTTTTATTTTGGCAATTTTAATTAAGTTTGAACATTTAAAATAGATTATTTTAAATAATATCGACGAAAATTTATTTTGAATATAATTCGAACGTATATAGTTATATACGTCGTCGTTGGAATATAAATATTTATTTTAAATTATAAATAGAATTGAAAATGGCGCGGTAGTTCGATAATTCGATTTCAAACTTCAATCGAATGTACCGGGTGCAAAACAATCCGGATTTTAGTGAAACAAAAAATAATAGGATCTAATTGATAATATCTTTCCAACGAATCCGACAAATTGAAATTTCATAGCGGGAATCAAAAGATATGTCCAGTTGAAAATTCTGAATAGTCGCTATGGAATTCAGGCCCTTAAAATTAGACATTTTGCAAACGACCTCGGATTTCGACGAAACCACTTTTGTTGGGTCCGCGATGTCAAGTTATTGCTAGATTCCAAATTTCATAATTTTTCGAATCAATATGTGAGCGTGGCAAAGGAAAATGCGTTTGACCAGTTTCAGTTGATTTTAATCGACTGGAAAATGGCCATTTTTCCAACGGTCTCAGAATTCGACGAAACTAGTTTATTAGGACTGTATCGTCAATACGAAGCTAGAAAATATTTTTCTGCAATTTATAGAGTTCGTATGTGACCCCGGTAAATTGAAATGCACGTTCAAATTCAATATATAGAGTTATATGTTGATTTTGACGAAAACTGATCTAAACAGTCGAATCAGCCTACGATACATATCCCATTGTATTTGGAATGGGGGTGAAACGCTATGAACGACAGGCGGTGGGCCTCGTTTAGAGGTCGTATGTAAAAGTCAACATTTTAAAATTAAATTAAATAAAAAAAACCTCCCTCCCTTTATCTCCTCGCAGCCCACCTTTTCAAAATCGTAACAGAAGAAAAAAAAAAGAAAAAAAAAACTAAAAGGGCGGAGCCCTAAATCGCACGCCGCGCCGCCTGCCACCAATCGCCCCCCTCCTCCGTCGACCACCCCCCAGCCCCGTCCCCTTCTTCTCCTTCTCCTCCCTCGCGACACCGCAGCCCCCCGCCACCAAAAACCGACGCGCAACCCCACAGCCCCCCTCGATTTGAAGACCGACGCAAGACAGCAGGCCCCCCTGGATCCAAAACCGACGATGAACCCCCCCTGCGCAATCGAACACTGTAAGCTTCTCCAATTTATTTATTTGCATTTATTTAGATTAAATAGGTTTTGAAATCAGTTTTAAAAATGTTATTTATTTAGTTGATTAGGAAAAAATCTAATTTTTATTTATTCAATGTCATGGTATTTATTTGTATATAGTTACGATGTTAAAGTGATGATTATAGCAAAGTAAAAGTCGGCTTTTTATATGAATAACATAATAAAAATATGATTTTTATTATATGTGAAGTTTAAAAATAAACTTTTTATAATATAAAATGGTTAAAAATATCATCTTTATATTTGAAAAGGCGAAATTTTTATATGGCATCGATATAAAAATAGAATTTTTATCTATATAGTAGCGATGTAAAAATAGAATTTTTATCTATATAGTAGCGATGTAAAAATTCGATTTTTATATATTGAATAGCGAAGTAAAAATTCGATTTTTATATATTGAATAGCGAAGTAAAAATTCGATTTTTATATATTGAATAGCGAAGTAAAAATTAGATTTTTCTATATTGAATAGCACGGTAAAAATCCGATTTTTATATATTGAATAGCGAAGTAAAAATCCGATTTTTGTATATGTAGTGACTACGGGCAGTGAAATTGGTAAAAAGGCGAGCACGACGAAGATTTCTACATAAGAAGAGTCGTGGCGTTTGGTTTAGCTAGTTGGTGAGAACTTCTCACTCTAAATTTCTTTTTCTAGTTATATATATATACTAGGATGCATACGGTGTTTAGTAGCACCCGACACCCGTCATCCACAGACCATGGATGGCTTGTTTGTTTGATTGATGTGTTGTGAAATTTGTTTGGGAAATTGATGTGAAATAGATAAGGAAATAAAATATTTATATAGTTAAAGATATTTTATCGTTAAAAATACAATTTTTAACGTGAAAGTGAATAAATAAATATTTATAAACAAATCGGCCGATTTGTTTATATACACTGATTTGACTGATATTGATTGGGTCGATAAATTTTACACATCGCCCAACTGTACAAATAAAATATATGTTTGTTGATTTGAAACCCCACACGGGTATTGGGATAAAAGACGGCATACACTAATCCCAATAATTAGTTGTATGTCGATCGATGGATCGACAGGCTGTTATAAGCGTTAGATATCTATATTTGATGCTTATACAGTGTAGTGCACTTTGGATGATGGTTGATTATTTATCGTTGCTATTATATACATGTGTTGTATGGAATCCATATAGTTAACTGTATATGGTAATTGATTGGGCCTCATTCCAATTTAGAAAATAAAGAATATTATAATATAAAGGTTCATGTGTTGACTGTACTCATCCGTTGAGATTAGTCATGTGTTGAACGAAAGATTTTAACAATAAAATTTATATCTTTATCACTATAAAGTAAAGGTTCATGTGTTGACTGTACTCATCCGTTGAGATTAGTCTTGTGTTGAACGAAATATTTAAACAATAAAATTTACATCTTTATCATATATAAAATTAGAAATTAACTGGAAAATAGATAAGATGAGTGGTCTCCTGGATATTGATCTGATGTTGGTTTCGGCCTTCGGGGTTAATATTCAGGGAATCGTTCTCTTACTAATTTACGGTTGGAGTCTGATTTTAAATCAAACGATAGATACCATAATTTTTATAAAATATATTAAATAACAAAAATAGTCACACGTGGACAGTACTCATTCGTTGAGATTAGTCGTGTGTTGACAAAGATATAGAGTCGTGTATTGAAAGAAATATAGATCCATTTGTTGAATATAAAGCTGTGTTGATTAGGGATGCGCTATTTTGACGCGAACGATATTCATATCGATTATATTCGAATTGAATTTGATTTGAATAGAAAACGAATTGAATTTGATTTGATTAGAAAACGAATTGAATTTGATTTGAATAGAAAACGAATTGAATTTGATTTGAATAGAAAACGAATTTGATTTGAATTGGATAGAAAACGAATTTGAATTGAATTGAAAAGAAAATGAATTCGAATCGAATTAAAATCGATTTGAATTGAAATCAAATAGAAATGAAAGTAAAAAGGATTTATAATAGAAAATTTAATTTTGATTTGAATTTGAAATAAAAGGTGAAATTTTTTTTGAAACGAATTCAAAATTATTTATAAAATTCGTTTTAAATAGAAATCGACGAAATATATATTACATATATTATATATATACATAATATAATGGCCTGAATAGAACGCGCCGCGCCGCGGCAGTTCGCGAATTTCGACCATTGACTTCGAACGGACATTACGGGAGATCCGACCGTCGGATTCTCCTAAAACCGGAACCGTTGGGTTCGTATCGAAAAGAGCTTTCTAACGAATATTGGAAATTTGAAATCTAACGATTGGATTTGGAGATACATCCAAATCAAATTTGGAAAAGGTCGCTGTAAGTGCAGTTCGAGTTCCGTTGATGGAAATCGACTGTACGGGCCTTGATAAAATTATTAAAAATAAAAATATTTTGTGTAGAATCATAAGAAATGATTCGGGAAAAATTAGGATGAAAAATTCCATGTTTGAAAAGATAAAAATAGATTTTTATCGAAATGAACTAGTTTTGAACTAAAATTAAAACCCATTTATTTTTAAATAAATAAATTGGATTTGAAATGGGTTTTAAATAGAATTGATTTGTGGGTTTATCGTGAACGGTGTTTTAAATAACACTAGTTCTTTAACCCGATAATAAATAGAATGTGATTTGGGTTTATCGTGAACTGTGTTTTAAATGACATTAGTTCTTTAACCCAGTAAAAGGAGTTTTAATGAATCTGCAATTAGATTGAAATGGGGAATTGATAATTTAAATTATCAAATTTAGAAATTGAGCGAGAATGGAGTATCACCAGTTTTGCTCCAAAGCGATAGTTAAATCTTTAATTAGATTTGAACGTGAAATGGTAATTAATTTTACCGATAACACCATAGTATTAGATATGGAGTATTACCAGTTTTGCTTCATGGGATGAATAGGTTGGGATTGGGAAATAAAATAAATAATTACTTTGGTGTGGTTCGTTAATCCCGACTAGTTTGGAAAACCATAATTTGGTTTGAAATGACATCCAAAGGAAGATTAAAGGATAAATTTTAAAGAATTTATCTTGGATAAATTTAATGGGAACCTTTCCCTAAGAATATGAAATTTAGAAACTAGCTGTAGGTTAGCTAAGAAGAATGGTTTCCTGGGTATTGATCTGATCTTGGTTTCGGCCTTCGGGGTTAATATTCGGGAAATTGTTCTCTTGTTGATTTACGGTTAGTAGCTACTGAATTGGAATGAGGCGTATGTTGTGTTTGTGTAACATTTGTTTTTAATATACGCGGGTTGTTCGGAAAGGCCGGGTTTATACCCATTCTGAATAACCGATTCGACGATAAGTCGAAGATGAAGACGTTGGTTGAAGACCGGAAGTCTTCACATCGTTTGGGTGATTACTGATGATCTTGATTGAGCTGTACACCCAAGATGAGGGAATCAGTTGGTGGTCGTCCAGACGTACTTGGAGATCGATGGATATGCGAGGAAAGTGCCTCCGGTTTCGTTCAGACCCAGAACGAACTTGTAAATGGATTGTGTGTCTGACATTGGATTATATTCTGTGTTGATTGATTTCTGTAAAATATATATCTGTTTGGCGGCGGAGAATTTATTCTCTTGCTTAACGCCCTTCTCTGAGACGTACGAGCTTAGAGGTTATATATCGATAGATATCAATCGCATGGCATGAATTGCCTATGTGGAACGCTGAGTTGCATGGATCAAGGCTTCTGTTGAAAAGCAAAGTCTTGTGGTTGATGATCAAAGCACGGCCTACGTGGCAGCTTTGTGTATAGCGTGGATTCGCGAGCCTCACACCTCGGTATGAGTTAAAAACGGGATACAGACCGTTGGGAGAACACGACGTTTCTTTCTAGCTTTGGTGGTGTCAGTGACTTACCAGCCCTGGCATTTATATACTTTTCACCTTTGTGGTTGTTGGATGCGAGGCGCCTCGATTATAGGTCTGTAAGGACCGGGAAACGTGTGTTCAGGAATAACTAATCCTCAAACGTAAGAGAGGACCGGCCCAACCGATCCAAGTGGCTGCCCAGAGTGTGTAGTCCTGAGCATTTGCTAGAGTGTCTCGAAAGCGGAGAGGAGCTTGCCCCTTGCCTCGACTCATGACGGAAATCCAATTTCCAATACGAGATATTTCGGTTTTATTTGTAGAGCCAAGTATGGCGACATGATAGATGGTACCCATGCCGCCTAGAATTGATATTTATGATTGAAAATGTTTTGACACTATACACCTATAATAGTATCAAATGATTTGTTTTAAACGTACCAAGCATGTTTGGCTATTATAAGGGAAAACCCTATCCTCCGGCTTGCGTTGCATTGTGTGATGGGACCTGGGTCTTATAATAGCTTCATTTTTCGAATAAGCATTGCGCTGTTTATTCTATGCACTGGTATTCTTGGGAGGAAACCCATTCCATGTTATACGGCGTGGTCCCTTGAATTACTCTCTTTTTAAAGTAAAGCTTTAAATAACTGTTTTAGTTCTCACACCAGTCACATGACTGACCTAGAGTTTATTGTTTTAATCTAAACTCTGGGTGCCCCTATTTTCGACACGGGCAGCTAGTAGTTTTGGTTTTGCAGATTTATATTCACAGGATCCTGATTTACAGCTGGAACGATGCTCGGAAAGCTCTGTATCCGTGTATTACTTTCAGTTGTGTTTTGTATTATTTTCCGCTGCTATGTAATTTATTTTAAATCTCTGGTATTTATCGAATGTAAATTATTCATTTATACTCTGTATATTCTTGTATCTGATGGAATTGTTGTAATAGCAATGAAATGTTCTTCCGTCTGCGTTCTGATTTGTCCTGTTCTCAAAACGATCAGGGGTTTCGAACGGTCTAGATCGGTTTAACGACTGATTCGGATCGAGCGAAATTCCCGGCCGTCACACTTTATATTTAGCTTAATATAGTTTTCTAGGAGAAAGGAAATTTACCACCTTGTTATGGATTCCTACGTGAATTTCTTGCAGAATATGTGAATCTTATATACGGATGTTTTTGCAGCGAGAGTGGTGAGTAGTACGTGTAATGTGTTGTGAGTCAATGCTGTAACAATTTGCGAGCATTTCTAGCTTGCTTTGTTCTAATTCAATGTCACACCCTTCTTGTTTTTAGTCTAGGTATTATTGTCAGAATTAATAGTGGCTAGTGCTATGTAATACGTATGTAGTGGATAGGCAATCTTCCTATCTCTTGTATTTTCATGTACTTATTACACGTTGTAATGAAAAGTGGATGGTCTTCATTATCAATTTACTGCATAATATCCTACAATATATCCTATATTATAAAATGTATATAGATATCTATATAATAATTAATATATATGTAAATATAAAATATTCATTACCTTTTAAACTTAAAGGGGTGTTACAATCCCCCCTCCCGAGATCCCAACGTCCTCCTTGGCTCATCATATCTCACCACCCAAGCGACCACCCAGGCGTTGTGGTCGCCGTGTGAGCCATAGTTTCGACTGGGTATTGGCTCTGATATCATGGTAACAGCCCGCATCTCTATTCGGCAGATATTGCCCCTGACTTGGTCTTGTTACAGGAGTGGGCTTTTGTTCCTTAAAGGGTCTCGACACTACTAGGAGGTTGGACTCTACTACATAAGTTCTCACTTCATATCCTAATTCTGAATGTTGGACCTCTAATTCCCCTTCAAACTTAAGGGGTGTTACATAACTTGGATGTGCCCACTTGAAGTCATAATGATATGTGTGGGGTCTCATTGAAGATAGTGAGCAATGCATTAAATATTAACTTCCACTTCCATTCAAGTAAAAGAGGCGAAGTCAAAGCCTAAAACGATCAGATGCTCTATAAGATCAGGTTGATGGATTAATGGAAAATAGATTGTGGATTTGTGTGGTTTACTCATATCTCAACAATGCCTGTCCCAAAGACAACTTTCCGCTACCTAGAATCGACCAACTCACTGATGAAATAGCAGGACACAAGCTGCCATCATCCATGGATGCCTACTCGGGTTACAGTAAAATCATGGTGCACGACCCGACCAAGATAACACTAGCTTCATTACGGACTTGGAGTTATATTGATGTCGGATTATGCCATTTGAGCTTAAGAACGCTAGGGTAAATTACCAACGACAAGTAAATATGATATTCAAACATCAAATTTGCTAAAACATAAAGGTCTATATGGACGACAAGCTAGTAAAGCCTTGTGTGGCCACGAATCACATGTAAAATCTAACTCAGATGTTCGAGGTGTTGTGGAAATGCAGACTGAAACCAAATAATTTGAATTCCCTTTTGGTATCTCATACGAAAAGTTCTCAGGAGGTATCACAGTGCTAAGGAACATTGTGGCTCCAAGAAATAAGAGAGAACTAAAATGACCCGCTTCCGCGACCCTCAAAAATCAACAATAGTGCATCAACGATGCTCACGTTTCGCAAAACCGAGTGTCGGACAAGCGAATTGTTTGTGGTAAGAAAGAAAGTGTGAGAAAGTAGAAACATCATAATCTTGCACAGTGAAAAAATGTACATTTATTTATCATTTAAAATCATTATAGCAGAAATTTTAATCTTACTTATCACTATAGAATTTGCAAGCTCTTAGGGAAATGGATTCCATACAATGGCAAAGTAAGGAACTACCTTCCGAATAGTACAACGCTAGAGGGATGAACCGATGACCACTCTCATTATCCCAACTGGCAAGCCCAAACAACTACACAGACCTTTTTCCTTGGTGGTGCACTTCCCGAATACGTTATCAACCCGGTCGTAACGGACCTATCACCCTCAGGTACCCGCATACACCAATTACTCAACATATAATGAGTAATTTAGAAGTGTGATAACATCTTTTAATAGGAGCTACCAAAACTCTGTGTGCTCTGTTTTTGCAAATACCGGTTGCTGAGGCTTAAAGGACTACGATTATCTTTCCTTTAAGCAATTCCTTCACTTAAAATGTCATGTTGCCAAATCCAACAATAGCCACTGATTTCTGCTAATGTACAGCCACTGAGATCGTACATCCCAAAAAAGGATGTTAAACTAAGAGAATTTTCCTTCTCCACTACCAACATATGTTTATTCGTGAAGATAAGTAAATACTTGTTAGAAGTACCACGTCAGGCATTCATCCATACAAGTCGTCCATGGTTTGGACAAACGGATCGGAGATCAAAATGAAGAACCACTGTCATTTGTAATACGGGATAAATCTCTCAAGGGTCGTTACAACAACCTTTATTCAATTCCCATAATCCTTTAGTCCCCAATCTTCATTACTTCAGAACGTTTAACTTATACGAAGATTTTCCAAATCTTATCCTTGTCTCCCCGAATCAGTTAGTACTTAAATATTGTTTAAGTAGTTTTTAGGGTTCTTCATTTCTTAATTCATTACTTCATAAACACCTTTTAAGGATGTACAATTTTCAGATATTCTTTGGGTGCATTCAAGGAATTATTAAATCTCATTCATTAAGTCATTTGGATGGTAAGTCCGTTTTAGTTTAATACATCCGAAAAAATCATACTTGTGTTACTCGATATCAATTTCCATGTTCAAATTCGACTATCCGTTGATTAACGGTGTAAACACCTTTTAAATTCTTACGAATAGTAAGGATTCCCTCCTATGATTTTTATACTAAATACAAAAAGATCATATCTAAGAGATACGATTTATTTATCTTGAGAAATAAAATCTTCTTTACTTAACTTGTTTCCCACATTTCAACCTTATCCAATCCTCGCCTAGGAAAGAGCCAGGTGAGTTAGGGCACCATTTGCTCCTAAACATCTCCTTGGCTAAACACCCACATTTGGATCTCAGAAATAGAAAAATCAGGCTTACTCGTTGGCTTATTAGAGCTAAGATTATATCATTTCTTATTTGATTTAATTTAATTATTAATACCTCCAATTGATTTATAGATCTTCAGAACAATCTCTAAATTGCTTCATTAATCATTTGAAAACATTCATTAAATATTTCTTAAGTTTAAACTTCAATTTCAATTGTAATTAAAAAGCGTTGCAAAATGTGCAATTTTAAGCTTAATTCATTAAAAAAAACTTTTGAGATTCATGTAATCAACCTAAATCACTTTTAAAACATTTTAAATGATTTATAATATTTATTTCGTATTTTAAAAAGATTAAAAATATCAACATTAATAATCGTGTTTATTGGATTTTGAACTGCAAAACCCAGATTTTTTTTAAACCTTGTTTTGATCATATTTCATGTAACGACCCGGATTTTCGCTATTAATTTTAAAACATTTAAATTAATTTTTAATGTTGTATTGGTAATATAAAAGATATTCATAAGGAAATTATTAATTAAAAACGAAGATGAACGCATTAAATTTATAATATAATTTAAAACGAATTCAAAATGGCGTGGTAGTTTGAAAATTCGATTTCAAATTTCAAATGAATGTACAGGATTCAAAATAAATCGAATTTTAGCGAAACAAGAAATATTTGAATCTGTTTGAAAATATCTTTCCAACCAATGTTAAAAATCCAAATTTCATAGCGTGAATAAAAAGCTATGTCCAAATCAAATTTAGAAATAGTCGCTGTAGAATCGTCTATGGACCATAACAGTTTAGTTAAAATAACTAGAGATTGGTTACGAATCTGGACATGGTTATTTTGAGGCGTAGTTATAATTTAATTTTTAGAATTTTTCTATAATTTTTAATTAATTAAATACGCAACTTTTTATTTGGAATATTTTGCACCCTATATCAATATTTTGGGGTTTCATGATATAAGTTAAACTACCTATATTATTATATTTTTGGGATCGTGGTACCTCACTGGACGTGATCTCATTCTTACTTCTGTCTGTAGCGGCTCGAACATAAATGAAATCTTTTTAATCAGAAGCCAAATCTCAACAAAACACGTGGTATGGTTTACTATAAAATGGTTATCGAATAGATGGATATAAGTGAAACATATATTATCTTTATTTTAGATTTCAATCCTTGGTTCATGGTTCATCAATAGTTGTTACACAAAAGTTTTTAAAACTAACAAAAATAAAATAAAGGGGAAACCACCTTACACTGTACATTTCAACAATGACTTCTCCACGTTTTCAAAACCTTGAATGTCAAGTCTTAATTTAAAATAGGAGAGAAAAAGAAACATAACTGCCACGCTTAGAACAGTGTTTGACCAATCTACTTCAACTCCGTGCTCTTCACGCCAACTAGTCTCCATGCATCCCAAGCTATTTTAAACACCGAGCTCTCCAAGCACTTCAGAACAACGTGGCCTCTACGCCTTAGAATCATGCATCCCAATCCTCTTCATATTTAAATACTGACAGATCTCGTTCTCTTTTTTGTCCTCATCACAAACCCAAACGCGAGAAAACCCTGACCATCTGACAGTTCCACGCCAACCAGACTACCTTCCGTCACATGCCTCGGCCGCTCCAAATCAACAACACCACACAACACCTGTAGCAGTCTCTACCCTCCGGTGTACGCACCCTAGCCAACTCCGACGACCACCGAACATGTCCTACACTATATTGCCGCCACGCTTGCTTTGACAGTGCCAAACCATTAGCAGATGTGTTGAACATGGGGTAGAGGGGCTCAGCGAATGGAGGGGGTTATCCGAAGTCCAACGTTAGTGTGAGTTCTTGAAAGAGTGGTCTGTGGGGTAGGAGCTTGAGCGATGAGGTGTTGGTGCGAGTTGAGATAGAAGGGGGTCGCTGTGGAGAGGAGAGGAAGAGGAAGAGAGTGGTGTTGTTAGTTGGAGAATTCGTGATGTATGGGAGGAGCCAAGTGGGGAAAGACGTGAGCGTGAGGAGGTGAGCCTCTCACCGATATCAAAGTTTTGAGGTGCGACATGGTCAACCTGGTAATTAGTGGTTATGTGTCTAATTAGTTATTATGATAGTATTTTAAAATTGACTATAAGGCATCAAACAGGAAAAGGATCGACATTGTTTTCATTGGAAGGAAAAGGTTAGGTAGGGAGAGAAGAGTAGGATCCTAGTTTTAGTTTGCAGGTGAGTTTGAATTTTTCTAGGCTGGAAGTATCAGTACAGATCATTGGGTAACGAAGCAAGTTCAGTTGTAAGGTAGAATTGTTTGTATATGTAAAGAGGTGAAGTCTGGGTTTGCTTGAAGGGAAATGAACGGTGGCTACTGTAGATGTTGAGAGAAGGGCTGTTGGCTATGATAGTAGTTTGAGGTAGAGTATTTTGATCAAGGACTGTGGTCTGTAGTAAGGTGATTTGGAGGGTGCGACGGAAAGACATGGAATGGGGTAGCAGCGTTTTTGTTTGTCTTTATTGAAAAAAAAAGTAGGCATATTGGGTCTTTCTTTTTACTGGTAGGCTATACGAGCATGGGGAGGAAGGACGGGGTCCTGGAAACTAATACTGAGTAGAAGAGTATTTGTAGTAGTATTGGTGCATTCGAATTGATGTGTGAATTTGTGTTGAAGTATGATTTATTTTTAGTGAGAATTGGATGCGTATGGTCATTATTGAGGATGATGCCAAATTTGCAACAGTGGATAATGCAAAGAGGGAACATGCCTTTAGTGGTTATAGAAGATTTTACGTGGGACGTGATTCCTAATCATGACTTACAAGATTAACCCTGCTTTGTGACAAAGGAACCAACGTGAAGAGAAGCATTCATGGTTTAACCATTGAGTAAGCAGTTTCCTTTTGGGCTAAGTTAAATCAATAATAATATAATAATAATTAATGATAAATAGATTGTATGATATTCGTTAAAACAAGTAAAATGGATAACTTATTCGTTCTTTAATAGAGTCAGATAAAACATGTCATGTTGGGATCATAACAAAGAGAACTAAGTTATGGAACCGAGGTGGTCGAGAATAGAGCTCCATGAATTTCATGATAAAATCAAACACTGTTTGATTGTAAATGAAATGAAAGCAGAACCGTCAACTGCAGAAATAAGGTGAGTAAACTAACAAACTCTGATTTGTTTATATTTTTATATAAACAAGTTTTAAATCTATATTGTGTGATGGTTGTTTGCATGAATGGTTGATAAAGTTGGTTGAAATGGTTGACTGATTAATAGTTGATTAAATAGTGATTTCAGTTACCATGATATTTCGTATTGAAATAAACTTGATACTATTGATGTTGATTAACATCTGTGGATGCAGGGAAATAGGTTGAAGGGACCCAACTAGGTTCCTCAATATTTATATTATTGTTTTTCCTTGATTGTGATGTGTGGTGTGATATATATAGTCAGTGATTGAATTTGTTCTGTTTGAGCTACCCTGGACCTAGAATTTTTGTATTTAAATAGCATAAAATATTTTCAAATATGGGAAAAGGAGTTTGGGATTTAAAAAGAAAAATTTATTTTCAAATGTAGAAATTTAGTTTCAAATAAATTTGAAAGTAGAAAACTTTTTAAATGAATAAACATGAAATTGTTTATAAATGAGTTTGTAACTTAAGTGAACTATTTATCATTTGATAAACTGAAAATATAATTTCAAATTGAATTTACATAAGGGTGGAAATGGGTTTTAAACCAATATTTGAAATGAAATTCGAACTTGGTAATTATAAGGGAAATTATATAGGGGATTATAAATGGTTGGAATAAAATGAGATTCGATATGAATAATTCTGAATAAAGGTTATAAATAGAATTGGGATTTAAGATATGTTTACAAGCATGAAATCCAATTGTATATAAAAGAATTATATTCACGATTTAAGTAAATAATGGTTTAAAGGAAATATTTTGCGAATGAAATATCTATAAAGGAATTTAGATTGGAAGTATGAAATCCAGATTTGAAATTAAATGAAAAGGAAATGGGTAATCGTTTTAAAAGGGGAAACGATGAGTTTAGTTTATAAAATAAAATGTGATACATTTCGTGGAATGGACGGGTTTATAAAGGAATTTGGTAGTGATTTGGAAACGATGAATTCAAATGTGAATTTGGAATTTGAATCTACCTCAAATGGTAAAGTTCAGTATATAAATTGAATATAGATTATTCGAAAGAGAGTTATTTATTGAAATTGGATTATCTTGAATTTAGGGAAGTAGTTAGTTTACTTTCCTTTTGAATCAAATGTAATAATTCTTTATTTATTTACTTACTGATTTAAATAAATAAATACAAGTTGCGTTTTGACCAACCAAATATTTTAATAGCAGTTTTAAACGCTGCCGTTATAATATATGTTTTGGTAAATCTAAATAGGAATTTTAAGCGCTGTCGTTATAATAACTGTTTTAACAGCGATCTTAACGCTATTGTTATAATAAGTGTTCTATAATTCTAAACAGCGATTGTAACACTGTTGTTAAAAGAAATGTTTTATAAATCAAACATTTGGAAACAACTTTTGTAACGCTGTTGTTAAAATGAAATGAAATGGTCAATGAGGAATTAAGAAAGGGAATTCGGAAATATTCTCCAATATTAATAATGTGTATTTTCTGAATATAGAAAATAAGAATTCGTGAATATTTAGAAGTGTTTTCTAACTAGAATAAGAGATATTTCTCAAGTAAAGGAATTATAATATATTGAAAAGGTTTTTCAAAGAATCAAGAGGGGAAATCGAGTTTCAAAAGAATACGAAAGATGGGAAATGGGAATTGTAAATGATAATATAATAAGGAAATGATTTAAAGGGCCCAATGTTGATTGATGATTGATCGACCGAATTCCTACCTGGAAATAAGATCGTTGGTTGCACACTTATTTTTCTTTGATAGTTAAATCACCCACTATCGAAGTTTTTGACCATTTTCCGTTGTTAATACGGAGAGACCGGGATCAGATTCATTATCTGGAAACCACTCTGTATAGGCGTTAGCGTTGCAACCAAATATGATGAAAAAATTGAAGACGGGGTTATGTAAACGTGAATGGATGAATGTCTGACAGAGTATATCTAACGGATCACGTAAGTTGATCTCTTCAAACGTACTTACATTTGGTGGCGGAGGAATTCGTTTCTCTTAGCTTTATACCTGTGGTATTTTTGGGAAAATCAATTTGTGATTTGGTGGGT
Organism: Allium sativum; assembly: GCA_030737875.1. Lineage (NCBI taxonomy): Eukaryota > Viridiplantae > Streptophyta > Magnoliopsida > Asparagales > Amaryllidaceae > Allium > Allium sativum. The sequence continues at coordinate 490,326,467 of CM060916.1, forward strand.
ATGACGATGTGGCATTCAAAATGAATGGTGGCCAGATGTTCTGGAAGATAATTCAAACCTCAAGCATCACAACCCGGAATTTGACAAAAATTGGGCAGGCAGCATGGCTATGTGGGTCGCACCCATTAGGATGTATAATCACCTATCTAGAGAAATTCCATTTACTTCTTTAGTCTATCGATGTTGTCCCGTTCGGGAAACGGTTGCTGATCCCAACTGTAGGTGATATACATTCGATACACTCAAGCGTAATGAGTGGCCGGTCATATGTGGGTCAGGTTGCAGGACGTTCTTGTTGAACCCAGTGTATTCGCCTCTAGAGATACACTATTGGAAGGTGGTCCCATACCATGTCATGTTGGAAATCCAGTCTCCAATAAGCGCCTTGCAGTTTTTGATTTAATATTATATATGGAGCATGAGATGCAAGCGTTCCGCTAGATTTCTATTTATTTGTTGTAGACATTATTATAATATCACTGGATTTGATATCAAAAATACTTTTGGTTATCGTAAGGTAAAAACCTTCCGTGTTTATGTGTGGATCGGCCTTGCGATTATCATTTCTTTCGAAAGGATTTTGAAAGTTAAACCAATGGTTGGAGTTTACATACACCAGTCCCATGACTGTCCCAGAGTTTATTTTGTTTTGTTTCCCTAAACTCTTGGGTGCCCAAATTTGTACGGGCAATCAAGTAGTCGGGATTTTCCAGATTCACTTGGAAGAGCTCGAAGCAGGAGGCTTCACCTTTTAGCTATAGATTATCATATTTTCCACTGTTTACTATGTTGTAACTGGAAACAGGTGTTTATAACTGTTCCAGAGATAGCTGTGGTGCTCCGATGATGGGATGTATATAAAGTTACTGAATTTTATTTCGAAGTTTATGATATCTAATATATTTTATCCGTTCCGCTTTGAGTTTGTGATCTTCGTTTTCTTCTATTCTAATATTTCTTTCTTTCTATTTCTCATCCTCTAACTTCTTTCTATAATGATTCGTATTTCTATGCAATTTGGGTTGGACGTATGGTGTTATTAGTCGACTCAAACGGTACGGATTTGCGGGTCATTTCATTTGGTATCAGAGCTGAAGGTTAAGTAATTACCTTGGCTCTGTGGTGTGACTCAATAGAGATGGGATTAGAAATACCCTAGGTTGAGTTTAAGTATATATATACGAGTGAGCATATTTGTAGATTTGATATAAACATTGTTTTATATTGTGTTAACTGGTTTGTTGAGTGTTTTATGAATTTTGGTCGATACAGGATGTACAACTGTATTAATAGGTGTTTCTAAACTCTCGAATAAAACAATTCGACATAGTACTGTTTTAAAGATGGGTAAATGATATAATTTTGCCCAAAGGATATTTTTGATATAAAAGTGATAATTTCTGAAATATTATACTATATAGATTTGTTGATTGTTATTACAATCAAATGGAATTATAAAACATTGAAATGGTTATATAACCAAGATAAACTAGAATTGAATTCAAACCAGAATTTGAATTTAAATCCCGGGTGTTTAGAAAATATTTTCTCGAATATTATGAATATAACATTGTTTTGAAGGAATTTTTGAATAAGGATGATTTTGAATGGATTTTGAAAGTGATTAAGCACTGAAATCACTTCAGGGGGCGAGAAAATAATTTTGATAATGGGTCGCAACATTATCGGTATTTATTTTCAAGTTTTTGAGTGGTGGATTGCTACCATGAAATTTAGTTGATGGGAAATTGGTTTCAAAAAGAACAAGTCATTTCTATAAAATCCAAGTGTTTTGAATTTGCCAAAGGTTTTAAATGTATGGTATAGTTATATGATTTCAAACTAATTTGAAATAAAAACCGGGAATTTAAATTCTAAAATAGAATTTAACTTGTATAAGTCGAATAAATTGGTGGAAGTAAATCAAATGGATTGAAATTTAACATAAGTTAAATGGAAATTGAAACTCAAATTGAATAAGTGGATTGTTTCCCGAAGTAAAGATCAAATTGAATTGGTAGAGTGAAAGTGAACTAATCAGAATTTGATTAGAAGAGTTAAAAAGTTGGGAGTTGAATTGATTTGAAACCAACTGGAAATGGATATATGTATGCTGAGCAGATATTGAATGGAAGCAAATGCAAGAGATAGAATTATGCCCGACAAAAAGGTACATGTTTACAATATTACATGGGTTTGATGATTTTATGACCCTATGGGGCAAGCCGCTTGGCTTTTTGATTTTCTTTTGGATTAGAGAAGGCCTAGAAAGGCAAGTTGTGGTAGTACCGATTGAGCCGTGCAGAGGAGATGCCGCCAAAATTTTTCAGAATTTAAAGTGTTAGAAAATTTTCAGAATTTTTGAAAATTTTCGTTGGTAAGAATAAAATAATGTTTTATTTGAAACAAATTGGTCCAGTTGAACTGAAGTTAAGAATTGAATAAAAAGGAATTTTGGACCTAGTTAATAGAGTATGTAGCATCTTTTCCTACCTTAGCAATTTCGAGGACGAAATTATTTTAAGGGGGAAGGAATGTAACGACCTGGATTTTCGCTATTAATTTTAAAACATTTAAATTAATTTTTAATGTTGTATTGGTAATATAAAAGATATTCATAAGGAAATTATTAATTAAAAACGAAGATGAACGCATTAAATTTATAATATAATTTAAGACGAATTCAAAATGGTGCGGTAGTTTGAAAATTCGATTTCAAATTTCAAATGAATATACAGGATTCAAAATAAATCAGATTTTAGCGAAACAAGAAATAGTTGAATCTGTTTGAAAATATATTTCCAACGAATGTGAAAAATCTGAATTTCATAGCGGGAATAAAAAGTTATGTCCAAATCAAATTTAGAAATAGTCGCTGTAGAATCGTCTATGGACCATAACAGTTTAGTTAAAATAACTAGAGATTGGTTACGAATTTGGACATGGTTCTTTTGAGGCGTAGTTATAATTTATTTTTTAGAATTTTTCAGTAATTTTTAATTAATTAAATACGCAACTTTTTATTTGGAATATTTTGCAACCTATATCAATATTTTGGGGTTTCAAAATATAAGTTAAACTACCGATATTATTATATTTTTGGGATGACATGATCGCATTCTTACTTTTGTCTGTAGCGGCTCGAACATAAACGAAATCTTTTTAATCAGAAGCCAAATCTCGACAAAACACGTGGTATGGTTTACTATAAAATGGTTATCGAATAGAAGGATATAAGTGAAACTTATATTATCTTTATTTTAGATTTCAATCCTCGGTTCATGGTTTATCAATAGTTGTTACACAAAAGTTTTTAAAACTAACAAAAATAATAAAAGGGGAAACCACCTTACACTGTACATTTCAACAATGACTTCTCCACGTTTTCAGAACCTTGAATGTCAAGTCTTTATTTAAAATAGGAGAGAAAAAGAAACGTGACTGCCACTCTTAGAATAGTGTTTAACCAATCTACTTCAACTCCGTGCTCTTCACGCCAATTAGTCTCCGTGCATCCCAAGCTGTTTTAAACACCGTGCTCTCCAAGCACTTCAGAACAACGTGGCCTCTACGCCTTAGAATCGTGCATCCCAATCCTCTTCATATTTAAATACTGACAGATCTCGTTCTCTTTCTGGTCCTTATCACAAACCCAAACGCGAGAAAACCCCGACCATCTGACAGTTCAACGCCCACCAGACCACCTTCCGGCTCATGCCTCGGCCGCTCCAAATCAACAACACCACGCAGCACCTGTAGCAGTCTCTGCACTCCAGTGTACGCACCCAAGCTGTAACACCCCGCCTCCGCTAGGGTCACTCACAAAGGAATGCACTAGCTTTAGAGGGGCATTATTGGTAAACATGCACAGAAACATCACAAGACAGAACACATAAAATAGCGGAAGTAAAATCAATCTTTCATAACATGAATACATAAGGTCTAAAGCCTTTTACATCAGAGTACATCAAAACCTGTCTTGCAATAGTAAAGAAGCATAAAGACTTTTTTTCATAAATTATTCCCCAAGTAAAAACAGTAAAGTAGCCATAGCCAGGAAAAGTCCAAGCCATCCATGATGAACTTCAAGCAGAAGAAGTCCGAACTAAACAGCAGTGTTTCCTCCCTGTAACCTGGGGGGGAAACGGAAGAAAAGAGGCGAAACAAAACGGGTCAGTCAAAAAGACTGAGTAAGCCCTATCTACTATTAGTATAAAAACTAGTAAAGTTAACTGTCATGAGAAACTGAGATGAACATAAGCATGATACAAGATAGGTCAATTAAATCAAAATAACAGGATGAACTACTGAACTCAGATAAACTAGGGTGTCATGATAAACTACGATGTCAAGATAAAACAAGGTATCACATTGTCAGGTTTCTATCAAGTATAATATCCCAAGATATCTATCACGTATAACGTCCCATGGCATCTATCCTGTATATCCGCTCTGCACCTCTCGTACTAGTATCCCAACCTGCGTCATGTGTTAACCATGAATGTCCCTTGCCCAACGTCATGTAATGGTCCATGTCAACCTAATATATAGCATATGTAGGTTTTCCCAACTCGTATGTTTCCTTCCATGTATAAGTTCAGTCCTTTGCCGTAGGCCGTACGGGCTTTCCCATGTAAACGTTTTATCCTTGAAGTTGTTTTGGACTGCAACCCTTGATCTAGTTGTGTTTCCTTACCATGAACAATCGCGCGTTCCCTTAGGATTTATGCCACCTAGGACCATTAGGGATTATGCTACCTAATGAACGTTTCTGTGTCTCGGTTTGGGTTTTGGCCACCTAGGACCACTAGGGATTATGCCACCCGTCAACCGCGCCCTTTATCCCACGTATGTATCGTGAACCGTTTTCCATGTCTAGACGCACATGTTCCTCAATGTGCCATCCGAGTTCCGTGCCAGGGCAAATCAAGAAATACGGAACTCGGTCGGGAGCTTTAAGTCGTCTGCTGATGCAGATATCAAGGTCTGTTTTTGTACCCGTGGCTATGGTCCCACGTAACCCCTCCCTCAACTACTGAAAGGCAATCCAAGAAAAATCATGTATGAGAACTACACTACGGCCCATCGATGCCCACTTCCAGATAGCCAACATCACCCATAACTCGATAGCAAGTATATGGTCTGTTGGGAGTTCCCTGCCTTTCCGTACGTACACGATTGACTAAAGATGGTAGGTAGTCGGCGATGCGCTATCCAGGGAAAAAACAAGAATCGTCGACTCCACGCTAATCCATCCCAGTCTTTAGGTTGCTCGCATAGCAACCAAGGCATACTCTTGGTCCTTCTAACGCAGACCTTAACCTCTCATGGGCCTAGTATAATTACCTGGCAGCCCACAGAGGGATCCCAAGAATATCCTCACGTCCCCCGAAGCTTCCACTTTGGCACCCAGTGCGCTGGAGCTTTTATCCAAGTCAGATAACTTGCTCCTCCTCGTATACTAAGCGATGACCTACCGTATCAGGTTACTCATCGCTTTGTGAATTAGTCCTATGTCCTTAGCTAAGAATTATTACTTAGTTACCCTTAACTAAGGTTTACCACTTAGCTTCCTTTCCCGTTATCCTTGATTAACCACGATTTTCTACCTAGTTCCTCTAACTAGGGTTTGTCTTATTGGGTTAAGTGTTATCATTCAAGTCCATGCCTTAACCCGCCCACGAATCACGTCAAGATTGGCTAAGTATTTAAGTTTAAAACTTAGTCCTACAAGTTGGTTAAGTGTACCCAGAGGCTCATGACTTAACCCTATCAAGTCAAACTGGTTAAGTATTTATTTGTCTTAACCCTATCAGATTATCATGTTAGATTGATTAAGCATAGATTACCTTAATCCCATCAGATTATCGAGTCGGATTGGTTAAGTATGGGTTAGCTTAACCCCATCCACTAATCGTATTACAATGGTTAAGCCTACTTTTAAAAGGTCTTGTGACTTAACCCTATCAGGTCCACCTATTAGATTGGTTAAGTATATGTTACTTAACCTCATCAAATCATCACGTATAATTGGTTAAGTATAAGTTACTTAACCCCATTAAATTATCATGTTAAATTGGTTAAGTATTGGTTACTTAACCCCATTGAATTACCAAGTTTAGATTGGTTAAGTGTTTAACTTAACCCCATCGAATTCCCGTGTTTAGATTAGTTAAGTATAGGTTACTTAACCCCATCTAATTACCGTGTTTAGATTAGTTAAGTCTTAATTACTTAACTCCATCTAATTACCGTGTTTAGATTAGTTAAGTCTTAATTACTTAACCCCATCTAATTACCAAGTCGGATTAGTTAAGTGTAAATTACTTAACCCCATCCCCTAATCATCTTGCATGGTTAAGTGTCATTAAGAAATCAAACCCGATCCCACTTAACCTTATCAAGTTATCATGTTGGATTTATTAAGTATTGGTTAACTTAATCCCCGTCCACTAGTCGTATAAAAATGGTTAAGTGTCATTAGGCAGATCAAATCACTTAACCTACCCAACCTTGTCATGTTTTGTTAAGTATCATTAGCCTAATCAATTTACTTAACCCCTTTATCCATGTCATATTTGGTTAAGAGTCATTAATCAAATTAACTTAACCCTATCATGTGACATTAATTACTTAATGCACCCCAACCTCTCACATTAGACTTTGTTGTGGTTACTAGTTAAGCCGGTCGGTTCCGGGTAGCTTTACACCACAACTTGGTCTAACCTCGGGTTCAAGCACAACATGACCAACTTCTCACATTGGGTCCTATTGTTTGCAACTAGTAGTTAGGCCGGTCGGTTCCGGGTAGTTTTACGTTGCAAACTCAACCCAACCTCGAGTTAGCCACACTTATATTATCTAAGTGTCATGTCCATCATGTTTCCAAAACATGTTACAAGTTTTTCAAGCATTTGGGTAGACCTAACTTAATAGGTAAATTCCCAAAGGGTAGACCTAACTTAATAGGTAAATTCCCAAGCTTATGTTTTTATGCATACTTACATGTCAACTTCCATGTTATATTTCAAGTCATGTTTTCAAGTTGTATTTTCATGTCATTAGAAATTACCCATAACATAACCCAACGCTTTTAAACTCGCATATACGTTCGCAACAACGTAATGAATTAAAAGAAGAGACTTGGAAAAGGAATGACAAAAATGGGTATTAAGCCACAAGTTAATCATGGTGGCAAATGAGGCACAAATGTGTTCATTAGCTTGCATGTTACATTCTTAAGCCTCAAAAACATGCATAAACCCAAACTTGGCACATAAGCGAATCATGGTGACAAAAGACATGGAATGATGGCTAGAAACTCGCATATATCCTCATATAAGGATTATGACTTCACATGCAAGTTGACATAATGATTATGAAGGTTCTCATGTTGCATAATGCAACATTTCAACATAAAGGTTGTAGCTTTTAGCTCATAAGATCAAGATAATGACTTCATAAACTTGCATGACATGATAGCATAAATCATACTCAATGATCAAACCCAAATTTGCAACATGAACATTTAACTTCATGGTTAATATCTAAGAGTAGGGAAGGGCTTACATTGCTATTAAGGCCTAAATCGATTACACTAAAGCTTGTAATGAAGCCTATGCATGCCATCACCCAAAAACCCAAAGATGGATGCTCCAAATCAACAAAAACACCATCTTTATGAACAAAGATCAAAGCTTTTGCCTTGGAATCAACTTGAGAAGCTCTCATACTAACATAGGGACTCTCTAACACTCTCAAGATCATGAAACCTTTCATAGAAATGAAGTGGAGGCTAGGATAGTTGAGTGGAGGCCATGAGATTAGAAATTTGGCCATAGTTTAGTTACATGAGTGAATAATGAAGGTTTAGGGGGGTTAGGGGCTTATTTATAGAAGATTAGGCTAGTTAGGACCCTTAGATTAACCCTAGGACCAACCTGAACCGTCAGATTTCAAACCAGGCCCAAAAACCTAGCCAAGATAGAAAATAGGTGCACCAGGCTAGAATCAGCCGATAGGGCAAGTCGACAGCCCTGTCGACTTGCCTGTCGACATGCCTGTCGACTTGCAAGTCGACAGCCCTGTCGACAGCCAAGTCGACTTGTCTGGGCGGGAATTTTCCCGCCTGGCCCCATCTCTGCATGTTTCGAAATTCAAATTTCCCGAAAACTTCTTTGGGCCTTAACCGGGTCATACGGACTCCGATTTACAAAATTTCGGACTCTATTTCGCGTATTTTTCCAAGACGAACGCAATGGCATAGCCCGTTTTACTTGATTCAGAATTTAAAATTAAATTCTGCCTTGATTCTCGTTTTAACATGTTATCGAAATACGAGTTGTTACACAAGCCAACTCCGACGACCACCGAACATGTCCTACCCTATATTGCCGCCATGCTTGCTTTGACAGTGCCAGACCATTAGCAGATGTGCTGAACATGGGGTAGAGGGGCTCAGCGAATAGAGGGGGTGATCCGACGTCCAACGTCGGTGTGAGTTCTTAAAAGAGTGGTCTATGGGTTAGGAGCTTGAGCGATGAGGTGTTGGTGCGAGTTGAGACAGAAAGGGGTCGCTGTGGAGAGGAGAGGAAGAGGAAGAGGAAGAGAGTGGTGTTGTCAGTTGGAGAATTCGTGATGTATGGGAGGAGCCAAGTGGGGAAAGACGTGAGCATGAGGAGGTGAGCCTCTCACCAATATCAAAGTTTTGAGGTGCGACATGTCAACCTGGTAATTAATGGTTATGTGTCTAATTAGTTATTATGATAGTATTTTAAAACTGACTATAAGGCATCAAACAGGAAAAGGATCGACATTGTTTTCATTGGAAGGAAAAGGTTAGGTAGGGAGAGAAGAGTAGGATCCTAGTTTTAGTTTGCAGGTGAGTTTGAATTTTTCTAGACTGGAAGGATCGGTACAGATCATTGGGGAACGGAGCAAGTACAGTTGTAAGGTAGAATTGTTTGTATATGTGAAGTGGTGAAGTCTGGGTTTGCTTGAAGGCAAATCAACGGTGGCTGCTATAAATGTTGAGAAAAGGGCTGTTGGCTATGATAGTAGTTTGAGGTAGAGTATTTTGATCAAGGACTGTGGTCTATAGTAAGGTGATTTGGAGGGTGCGAAGGAAAGACATGGAATGGGGTAGCAGCATTTTTGTTTGTCTTTATTGAAATAAAAAGTAGGCATATTGGGTGTTTCTTTTTACTGGTAGGCTATACGAGCATGGGGAGGAAGGACGGGGTCCTGGAAATTGATGCCGAGTAGAAGAGTATTTGTAGCAGTATTAGTGCATTTGAATTGATGTCTGAATTTGCGTTGAAGTATGATTCATTTTTTGGTGAGAATTGGATGCGTAGGGTCATTATTGAGGATGATGCCAAATTTGCAACAGTGGATAATGCAAAGTGGGAACATGCCTTTAGTGGTTATAGAAGATTTTACGTGGGACGTGATTCCTAATCATGACTTACAAGATTAACCCTGTTTTGTGGCAAAGGAACCAACGTGAAGAGAAGCATTCATGGTTTAACCGTTGAGTAAGCAGTTTCTTTTTGGGCTAAGTTAAGTCAATAATAATATAATAATAATAATTAGTGATAAATAGATTGTATGATATTCGTTAAAACAAGTAAAATGTATAACTTATTCGTTCTTTAACAGAGTCTGATAAAACAGGTCATGTTGGGATCATAACAAAGAGAACTAAGTTATGGAACTGAGGTGGTCGAGAACAGAGCTCCATGAATTTCATGATAAAATCAAACACTGTTTGATTGTAAATGAAATGAAAGCAGAACCGTCAACTGCGGAAATAAGGTGAGTAAACTCACTAACTCTGATTTGTTTATATTTTTATATAAACAAGTTTTAAATCTATATTGTGTGATGGTTGTTTGCATGAATGGTTGATAAAGTTGGTTGAAATGGTTGACTGATTAATCGTTGATAAAATAGTGATTTCAGTTACCATTATATTTCATATTGAAATAAACTTGATATTATTGATGTTGATTAACATCTGTGGATGCAGGGAAACAAGTTGGAGGGACCCAACTGGGTTCCTCAATATTTATATTACTATTTTTCCATGATTGTGATGTGTGGTATGATATATATATATATAGTCAGTGATTGACTTTGTTCTGTTTGAGCTACCCTAGCCCTAAAATTTTTGTATTCAAATAGCATAAAATATTTTCGAATATGGGAAAAGGAGTTTGGGATTCAAAAAGAAAAATTTATTTTCAAAAGTAGAAATTTAGTTTCAAATAAATTTAAAAGTAGAAAACTGTTTAAATGAATAAACATCAAATTGTTTAGAAATGAGTTTGTAACTTAAGTGAACTATTTATCATTTGATAAACTGAAATTATAATTTCAAATTGAATTTACATAAGGGTGGAAATGGGTTTTAAACCAATATTTGAATTGAAATCCGAACTTGGTAATTATAAGGGAAATTATATAGGGGATTATAAATGGTTGGAATAAAATGAGATTCGATATGAATAATTCTGAATAAAGGTTATAAATAGAATTGGGATTTAAGATATGTTTACAAGCATGAAATCCAATTGTAAATAAAAGAATTATATTCACGATTTAAGTAAATAATGGTTTAAAGGAAATATTTTGCGAATGAAATATCTATAAAGGAATTTAGATTGGAAGTATGAAATTCAGATTTGAAATTAAATGAAAAGGAAATGGGTAATTGTTTTAAAAGGGGAAACGATGAGTTTAGTTTATAAAATAAACTGTGATACGTTTCGTGGACTGGAGGGGGTTATAAGGGAATTTGGTAGTGATTTGGGTATGATGAATTCAAATGTGAATTTGGAATTTGAATCTACCTCAAATGGTAAAGTTCAGTATATAAATTAAATATAGATTATTCTAAAGAGAGTTATTTATTGAAACTGGATTATCTTGAATTTAGGGAAGTAGTTAGTTTACTTTCCTTTTGAATCAAATGTAATAATTCTTTATTTATTTACTTATTGATTTAAATAAATAAATACTAGTTGCGTTTTGATAGACAAAATATTTTAATAGCAATTTTAAACGCTGCCGTTATAATATATGTTTTGGTAAATCTAAATAGGTATTTGAAACGCTGCCGTTGTAATAATTGTTTTAACAGCGATCTTAACACTATTATTATAATAAGTGTTCTATAATTCTAAACTGCGATTGTAACGCTATTGTTAAAAGAAATGTTTTATAAATCAAATATTTGGAAACAACGCTTGTAACGCTGTTGTTAAAATGAAATGAATTGGTCAATGAGGAATTAAGAAAGGGAATTCGGAAATATTCTCCAATATTAATAATGTGTATTTTCTGAATATAGAAAATAAGAATTCGTGAATATTTAGAAGTGTTTTCTAACTAGAATAAGAGATATTTCTCGAGTAAAGGAATTATAATATATTGAAAAGGTTTTTCAAAGAATCAAGAGGGGAAATCGAGTTTCAAAAGAATACAAAAGATGGGAAATGGGAATTGTAAATGATAATATAATATGGAATTGATTTAAAGGGCCCAATGTTGATTGATGATTGATCGACCGAATTCCTACATAGAAATAAGATCGTTGGTTGCACACTTATTTTTCTTTGATAGTTAAATCACCGACTATCGAAGTTTTTGACCATTTTTCCGTCGTCAATACGGAGAGATCGGGATCAGATTCATTATCTGGAAACCACTCTATATGGGAGTTAGCTTTGCGACCAAATATGATTAAAAAATTGAAGACGGAGTTATGTAAGGGCTATCCTGTTTATGGGATAGTGCCTTCGGTTTGTCCAGTCCCAGGACAACGTGAATGGACGAAAGTCTCACAGAGTATATCTAACGGATCACGTAAGTTGATCTCTTCAAACATACTTACGTTTGGTGGCAGAGGAATTCGTTTCTCTTAGCTTTATACCCGTGGTATTTTTGGGAAAATCAATTTGTGATTTGGTGGGTATAACGATGTGGCATTCAAACTGAATGGTGGCCAGATGTTCTGGAAGATAATTCAAACCTCAAGCCTCACAACCTGGAATTTGACAAAAATCGGGCAAGCAGCATGGCTATGTGGGTCGCACCCATTAGGATGTATAATCACCTATCTAGAGAAATTCCATTTACTTCTTTAGTCTATCGATGTTGTCCCGTTCAGGAAACGGTCGTTGATCCCAACCATTGGTGATATACATTCGATACACTCAAGCGAAATGAGTGGTTGGTCATGTGTGGGTCGGGTTGCAAGACGTTCTTGTTGAACCCAGTATATTCGCCTCTAGAGATACACTATCGGAAGGTGGTCCCATACCTTGTCATGTTGGAAATCCAGTCTCCAATAAGCGCCCTACGGTTTTTGATTTAATATTATATATGGAGCGTGAGATGCAAGTGTTCCGCTAGATTTCTATTTATTTGATGTAGACATTATTATAATATCACTGGATTTGATATCAAAAATATTTTTGGTTATCGTAAGGTAAAAACCATCCGTGTTTATGTGTGGATCAGTCTTACGATTATCATTTCTTTCGAAAGGATTTTGAAATTTAAACCGATGGTTGGAGTTTACTCACACCAGTCCCATGACTGACCCAAAGTTTATTTTGTTTTGTTTCCCTAAATTCTTGGGTGCCCAAATTTGTACGGGCAGTCAAGTAGTCGGGATTTTCCAGATTCACTTGGAAGAGCTCGAAGCAGGAGGCTTCAACTTTTAGCAATAGATTATCATATTTTCTGCTGTGTACTATGTTGTAACTGGAAACAGGTGTTTATAACTGTTCCAGAGATAACTGTGGTGCTCTGATGATGGTATGTATATAAAGTTACTGAATTTTATTTCGAAGTTTATGGTATCTAATATATTTTATTCGTTCCACTGTGAGTTTGTGATCTTCATTTTCTTCTATTCTAATATTTCTTTCTTTCTATTTCTCATCCTCTAACTTCTTTCTAATAATGATTAGTATTTCTGTGCAATTTGAGTTGGACGTGTGGTGTTATTAGTCGACTCAAAGGGTACGGATTTGCGGGTCGTTTCATTTCAAAATCTATCCTACAAAATCTTTATTTTTCCAATTGGTTAGAAAGAAATGGTTATAAGTATTCGAAAAAATCTTTCTTTTAAAGAATTTGGATTCATATTTTTCAAGATACAAAAGATTGACTTTTTAAATAACGAAATCGCGAGTTACCGATTCACGACACACTAAATTTGCTTGAAAATTCATATTCTTTTCAAACTTCATTTATACACTTGAAAGTGTTTATATTTCATTTATATGGCATTTAAAATAATTTTTTAGAGGTTTAACAATCCGTTTTTCACCATTTAATTTAATGATAGGCAAGTGATTTCCTTCATGTTTATCGATGTGTATTTTACGTAACTTGTTAAACACCCATAAAATCAAACATATAAGCATCCAAACTTGTCAAAAATTCATCATAGCATTCATAAGAATCACTTAACATTCATATGACAAAGGTTTAAGCATTCACATAAAAACGTTAACTTATGTGTAGTTAGAATTGTGTAAGGTTGAGTTTCTCACGTTCACTGGTTTTATATATTCCTAAAATTGGCTATAGATCCGCTATGATCGCATCGACCGAAGATTCTCAGTAAAGCTCCTCCTCTCCTTAATATGCTCGGTCTCCCTTTCCTCCACTTCTCACGGTCTAGGGTGATTTGAGTGTAGTTTTGGTCTGTGGATGTCCATCGAGTGGTGGTAACTTTTGGAAGGATATTAGAAGTGGTTTGGCGGTAGTTTCGACACTTTTAATATTGGTTTAAGTGGTCAGTAATTTTATTTTTTTCCTTATTATTGTATTAGGATGTAGAAACCATTAGAAAGGTTTAGGAAGAGAAAGAAGAGAAGAAATATTGTGAAGAAATGAAGAGAAACGGGTAGGTATTTATACGAGAATTTCGAAATAAAATATTTTGGTGGTAAAATACCAATATACCCTTACCCTACCCCTACCGCTCTACGCGACCGCAATCCCCCTTGTGATGTGAACAGACAATGGTGAAGTGATGTGCATTTAAGTGAAAGAATGGGTTTTAAGAGTAATTATGATAGGGAGTGGTATTATTAAATTAAGGCAAACTCTTTTTGTCTTTCTATACTTACGTTTTCTATTCGCTTCATAGCTTACTTAATCACCTCATTATCATATTATGGTTGTGTTATCATAAAAATATATGTGTGAATATATATTTTACAATTTAGTACAACTTTCGATCGTCAAACCATTGAGAATCCGCAATACGTCTTTCGGTCACATTTTCTGTTTTTACTTGAAATATTTATCTGGGTAAACAGAATTCCAAAATGACTTCCGTATTATTTTTAAATAATCAAGACATGATTGTTTAGTCATTAAAATCATGTTAAATTGAAATTTAGGATTTTTCCGATAAGGCGATACCGATTTTTCCTATATTTTCAAGTCAACTGTATTTCTTTATATAACTTGTTTCTAATTGATTTTTTATGACTAGATAACATGCCTAAAATGATTTCTTATCATTTATATCCTTATTTTAAGGATTATAATAATTATTAAATTATTAAATTTCCCATTTATACCCATACATCAGTGATATTCTTATTGATACTATCATTAATTCATTAAAATTTCAAAGATAAAAACTATAACATCTTAATTCATATTCTTACTTCATTATGAAAATAAGTGTATGTATATAGTACCGTTAATGATTCTTATGGATTGAAATCAATCTTATTGACAAAAAGATTTCGGTCGTATTGGGATTATTTCCCTAGGGGAATATTTTCCATACTAATTTTCTAATAATAAGTTTATTATTACTACTTTTCACCTTAAAATTCATCATTAATTGGGATTAATCCATATTTGGATATTTAAAATAATTTAAATATCCTAATTAAGGTCACCAAATTCCGAGTTGTTTCATCCTCCCCTCTTAAAAGGATTTTGCCCTTGAAATCAGACCAAAACAAAACCATGTTAGTTTTTTTCTCTCCTACAAAACTTCAATTTTCTTACTCTCATAAGATATATATATATCCTTCATACGTAATATCTAATTTTTTCTTAAACTCAAATTCATAACCTATTTTTACAAACTAATATTGATCCTCCAA
Source organism: Allium sativum (assembly GCA_030737875.1). Taxonomy (NCBI): domain Eukaryota; kingdom Viridiplantae; phylum Streptophyta; class Magnoliopsida; order Asparagales; family Amaryllidaceae; genus Allium; species Allium sativum. The sequence continues at coordinate 490,341,616 of CM060916.1, forward strand.
TCTTTTAGTGCGGACTCCAATCAGGCTCTTTGATGAGAAAACTTTGCTTTCCTTGCATGCTTCTCAAACATGATATAAAACATAAGTGTTCGATCATAAACCTTAATCAATATTCACCATTAAACATCAGTGGCAAATTCTCTTTCTGATTGAGGTAAAGATCTCAAGTTCCATATTCAATCCAAATCAACATGAATAAAATAATCTACGTACACTTACGTGTTCAACTTGTATAATACTCCATTACATCCTACGAGTATATTGAAAAATCAACTTCATTTTTCCTACCAAATATGTTCAACAAATTTTCTTGTTAACTTGTTATCTTCTTAAATCAAGTGCTATGCAAATTTATCTTCACGAACGTTTCAATAATAAGTTCTAAACCAATTCCTAGGTTTTCAACTATCCAAAAACGTCGAAAATCTTGGTTCATTTAATCGTTGAAATTTCTACCAAGTTACTTATCCTCCCATTTACCTATGTAGAGACGAACCTTATGCTTATTAAAACTTACCATCTATTTTGAAAGTAAGATACCAAATGAAACGAAGTTCATCTGAATGAAAAGGTTCCTAGGTTTAGTACAAAACAAAACTTAGATGAAACCATGCGAAATCTTTTTGATAACAAATGAAATTTACTGAGTGAATTTTGCTAAAAACCCTATGATATACTTCTAGGCTTTAATGCTAGGAGGGTTAAAACAATGTCGTGGTACACGTCATTTCTTACAAAACCCAAAATTATTGGTGTTTTGTATTACATGATGGAAACTTCAAATCTTTGTTTAGAATTTCAAATCATTTAGAACTTAGTTCATAAGTCAAATCCACGTTATTTATGAGTTGTCATTTAAACTACTATATTTCATAAATTTTCATTTCTAACATCATTTGTAAGTTCTTAAGTTGTAAGTTCAAACACTTGAAAATTAATTACAAATTTTCTTTATTAATAAAGCTTGATTTTATTACTTTAATAACTTCGATTTTGAAAATTTACTTAAGTTTTAACATTTAGAAATCAGTTTTGAAACTTAATCAATAAAAATATTCATTTATAATTTTAAAAAACTTAATCTACCAAATGAAACATTAAGAGGAACCTACCGAAAGTTCCTATGCCTTCAACCACTAGGTAGTTGTTGCGGACCTAATTAATACGAGTGAGAAGTTATGGCTTACCTAGTTTATTCTTCCAAAAGTAAATTTTTGAAGCATATCTAAACTTTGGTGGAAGTCATCTCTCGATGTCTTTTTTAGGTCAGGATTTGTGAAAAGTGTATAATCATAAAAGATTCTTCTATTCACACATGCTTCTTACTACATCGTTTTCCCTAAATCCTTATTGATACATCAATACATAATTCCAATTACAATATATATATATATATATAATAACGTCCTCTAATACATGGGTTGGAAGGAAAATCAAAGTTCTATTCGCTAGAGTTTGAGGAGTTCCCTCCATACCAAAAGTCAATTCATGGGATGCATCAAGATCCACGTCATTTTCTCCATTTCATTGTCGGTTTTCATTTCCATCCTCTTTAACTGTAGGTGGGTATGTCGCATTAAGTAGTCGTGCTTCAATGGCTATCATATTGCCCTCTTCTTCTATTTCTTCTAGTCCCAGGACTGGTTCTTCTTCTACCTCTTCAGCGTCATCAACCTCCATGTAATCCTTCCATTCAATGTCATAGCTATCTATCGACCATATGACGTTTCTTGCATGGCTACTTTGTATGTTTTCCTCAGGGCGTCGTTCATCCATTGGTCATAATAAGCAGAGTTTTCATTATTAAGATCAACTATAGATTCTTCCTCCTCTTATTCTTCTTCTTCTTCCTAGGTTCTTCTATGGGTTCCTATTCCTCTACTTCCATAGATAATGACTCTTTGATCTTGATGATCGGTGTCAGTTCCTCGTCCTTGGATATGATGATGAGCTCAAGTTCCTCATGAGGAGCGACCCATAAGGTTAGCGGTATGTTTTTCCAATTAAAGTGGGTGAATGGAAAGCTAGGGTGCATACTACTATCACTAGATATCTTGATTGGTTTGTTCCCCTTTGGCTTAGAGGACTCTCTATTGTAGATCTTCTTTCTATCGGGATTCAATAAGACAAATATCAATAATAAGATCTAGTTCTTATTCTAATAGCACAAAAGGATGAAATTCATGGTATCTTTTGTTATTATTATTATTTTCAAAATAATTCCCTAAGTTCGGAGGGAAACCTTAGGCCAAAATTTATTTTTAAAGAATGATTATTTATTTGTAAAGATGCATACTCGAATTATTCTCAACTTATTTGACGATATTTCTAATCATATCCTTAATGAGTTACTCATCTTAGGGTATTGCTAACCACACCTTTGCTGAGTTAATTACTAAAGAAGGCTTAGGTGTTCGCTCAACTTAAGCGCCAATACCATATGAAATCCGTTTAATATGATCTCCAGATGATAATCATATCTTGGTATTCGATAAACTAAGGCTCATATACCAAATGAAATAACCCACTTCCTCAACCCTCGAAAATCAACACTAATACATCCATGGTATTTACTTTCTACAAAACCAAGTGCAGGAGAAGCGAATTATTTATGGTAAGAAAGAAAGGGGTGAAAAGTAGAAACATAAAATCTTGCACAGTGGAAAAAATATATTTATTTATCATCTAGAATCATTACAGTAGAAAATTTAATCTTACTTATCAGAGTTAAACTAAATTATCTTGGACAGTTGTGGAACCTATCCTTATAATTGTCCCAAAAAACTAAGAAATAGTAGGAACAGAAGACTATCCCAGATTCTTCAGCTCCAAGATCCATCCATCATGTAACGTCTCGAATTTTTAGCAACATAACAATTGATTTATTTAATTATTTAAATAACTAATATATTAATTAAACGACAGTTAAACGTATTAATTATAATATAAATTATAATCGAGCTCGTAATGTTGCGATAGTTTGTAATATTTTGTTTTGAACTTCAACTGAGTATACACGATTCGTTGCCTGTTGAGCTTTATTTTTATAACAGAAGTGAAAAATTGAGATTTCGATTTATAGATTGTTAGTTATGTCCAAATCAAAATTTAAAATAGCCTCTATGCAATCAGTTATAAGCCATAACGATATATTTAATTATAATTAGATAATGGTTTCGAATTTGGACAAGATATTTGAGACGCATATTTAGTTTAATTTTTAGAATTCTACTGTAATTTTTATTTTAATAAAATAAACAACTTTTTTATTTAACGTATTTTGCACCCTAAATCAGCTATTTTGGGGTTTCACAAAATAAAATATTTTGTCTATACGACTATATTTTTGGGATCGGGGCACATTGGTCATCACACTAATATTTTTAATTTTGTCCATAGCGACTCGTATATCGTATTTTTGTATATTACTTCGTATGGAAGTTTCAGGTATATATAGTATAATAAAATCTTTGAGATATCCTAAAAGTTCTCATCTAAATAAAACCCTGTTGTAGTTTTCAAATTGCACATGACTAAAATAAAAAGGACACCCTAAAACTTTAAACCATGCAGAGCCTAAGAATTTGCAAGGCTGTACATGCTTTCATTGCCAAATATTTGTACTGACCCAATTTCTTCACTGCAGACCTACTTAATAGTGCCTGAAACCTATATTTTTCCTGTAACTTAATCCCGAAGTAAATCGCGCACTGCCATGAATTTTCTAATCACAGCCGACAGCTTCAGCTACCCTAACCGTAACCACATGGCTACTAGAAGGGACGTCGTGCTTATCTTTAATTTCCTTCCTCTATTTATAATAACACAAGACCACGTTCTCAGTTGCTCTTCCTCATGGCTAAAGTTTTTATGGCCTTAGATATATATATATATATATATATATATATATATGTATATTTATCAAACTAAATACTTAATAAAATCGTGGACTATTCGATCCATTGAGTTCTTGGAGGCTTTGCCATACGCGCGGTAGCATCAAATTTCCACTGTTGAGTTCGAAACACTTCCAGTCACTGCTGTGCTTATGTAAGAGCCGAGGGCTAAGCACGATTTTAGTTTGGCAAGGTGTCTTGGGTGGAGGTGCAGCAGAGTTCGGGGAGGTACAGTCTGAAAGGGGGGAGTAGGGTGATGCCTGCAAGTTGAGAACAGAGGTGGTAAGGAGAGAGGTTGTACTAAGGAGTGCAAGAAGTAGATGGCGTGTGGAATAGTATGTATGGATGGATTTTTTGCAAAAGAGTTTGATAAAAGTGGTGTGGAGTTGGTATGTAAAATAGACATTGAAGTAACCTGGAACTCGCGTTAAAAGTTGAAGAAGAGTAGAGTGTGGAAATCTGATTTGTGTAATGGTGATAAAGAGGTGCGGGAATTGAAGATAACGATCTGTAGTATTCGGTTGAAGGTTCATGAAGTTATGGGTTCGAAATGTTTTGTTGGGGGGATGTTTCGTGGGAAGGAAATATATAATTTTGGAAGAAGAATCACGTACAGTAGCAAGTGGGGAATATTTTAACGTAAATGGATGGAATGGTTTACAATCGCAAACATCTGTATGGAGGGTATTTGATCAAGCGGGGGCGTTGGTTGTACGGTGATGGGCCATGACATACGGTTAAAGCCCAAGGGAATAAAGTAAAACATAGAATAAAAGGGAGTCACATACATGACCGTATTCATGTACGTTTGAAGAATGCAACAGATTTGTAGATACTTTTTTTTATGGCAATGGAGACGCTGTGGAATCTTGGTCGGTGTAGGGTAAGTGCAAGCGGACTGAATTATTTTTGGGTGAGGTTAAAATTGGTAAGGCCCAGTTATACTATAAAATTTAGTGTTATTTAATTTAAATTATGTATATAAACTTATAAACGTTATTTCTTACACATACGATATCAGAATTGCGAATGGTCTGATTCGCTGGAACCAGACGAAGGCAGGGTATTGTATGAGGCTGGTTCAAAACCATTTGAGCTCGTTAGGCATTTTGGTAAAATAAAATGCTCGATTGAACCAACCGATATTAATCGTTTTTCAATAGTTAATGACCAAGGTGAGTAAACTCACTAACTCTGTTCAGTTTTATATATAATTTTAAACAATATTTAATATTGATAAAAATGATTGAATGTTGTATGTGATGGTTGTTTGAATGATTTGATGATTAATTGGTTATAATTTTAGATACAGTCATATATATAAATTGTTATTTAAATATTGATCCTATTTATTTTAATAGTTCATATCAATATGAAGTTAGTGTTGTATGTTGATTAACATCTGCGGATGCAGGGAAACAGGTCGGAGGAATCCAACTGGATTCCTCAACAATTTTATAGTTGATTTTCATATATTACATTATATGATGTGATGGATAATCTATGGATGATTATTGTGTGATTGGGATGTTTGGATAACATTAACCCTAAATTAAATTGGTATTTAAATACCGTAAATATATTGGAAAATGATTGGGTTTTGAAAGGTGGAAAAAGTCTATCTTTAAATAGAAATTGAGTTTCGAAAGGACTATAAAGGAATAACTGTTTTAATAATAAAAGCAAGTAGTTGATTTAGAAACAACGTTATAAATGAGGTGAGATAATTATTTTTAAGTAATTTGGAAATATAAATTAAGGAATGTATTTAAAAAGGTAAATGGGAGAATCATTTGAACGGAAAACGATTAAATTATTTCAAATTTCAAAATGTAAAGAGAATTAAAAAAAATACATAAGTATTTGTAATTAGCATTCGACGATGTCGAAATTTTTTTTTTTACAAATTATATATTATATAAATTGGATTTAACAAAATAATTAATATTTGGGTTGAGACTAGTAATTTATAAATAAATGGGCAATCGAAACTAAGTTATAAACTTGATATTTATTGAATAAGATGTTAATTTATAAATGGAATATATGAAATGAAATATGAATGTAAATGGGATTTTAACATGTAGTTAGTATTGATTATTTAAATCAAGATTTATGTGATAGAACGAGTCCAGATTTATGTAAAGAAATGATATTCATGTTGAAATTGGATAATGATTTAAAAACAAACATTTAACTGATTAAATTGGCTATAAGAGGAGATTGGTAAATGTTAGAAGTAATGAATTCAAAAGTGAATTTAGAAATTGAATTGACCTGAAATGGTGAGTTTATTCCGAAGTTCGGAACATAAATCGAATATAGGTTGTTCGGAAAGGAGTTATAAGTTGAAATTCGATTATAACGAATTTAGGAAAGTAATATTTACTTTCCGATTTTTATCAAGATTTATTTAATTATCTTATTAATAAATTATTTATTTAAATGAATAAATAACATTTTTATTTTGAAGTTAAATATTTAAGAAATAGAGATTACAACGTTATCGTTATAATCAAGGATTTTCAGTAAAAGAAGTGGATTCATAAATTTAATACGAAAGTCATGTAAGCGGTTACTGTTAATAATAAACTAAGAAATAGAGCTAAGGAATTAGAAACTGACTGGAGATTAGTCAAGTTGAACGGTTTTCTAAGTATCGACCTGATGTTGGTTCCGTCCTTTGGGGTTGATACTTGGGGGATTGTTTACTTACTAGTTTACGGTTAAAGACTAAAAGGATAGTGATATGTGAATATAAGAAATGGAAATGTTTTCCAATAATAACGTATATTTTCTAAATATAGAAAATAAGAGTTGTGAAAATATGAAATAAATCCCCGATGTTAAAAAGAGATATTTTCTAAATATAGAAGATAAATAATTTAAATTAGATGGAAACATTTTCCAAGGATCGTCTGAGTCAAAATGGGTTTTGGGACATATTTGGGAAAGTATGGGAAACGACAAATTGGGGAAATGGGTAATTTAATAATAAATCAAATTAAAAGGGCTCAGTGTTGATAAATGATTGGTCGGTAATATTTCCATTTGGAAATAAGATTATTGTATGTATGAATGTTTTCCTTTGATAGTTAAATAACCGGCTATCAAAGTTTTTGACCATTTTCGTTGTCAATACGGAGAGACCAGGATCAGATTTTTATCTGAAAACCACTTTGTATGGGCATTAGCGTTGCGAATCGAAAATGTTGAAGATAATTGAAGATGGAGTTATGCAAGGGTTGTGCTGGCATTCCTAGGTAGAAATTTCCTAAGATGGATTTACAGAATAGTGCCTTCGGTTTGTCCTGTCCCATTACAACTTGTATGGATGAATGTCTGATAGAGTATATCTAATAGATCGCGTAAGTTGATCTCTTCAAACATACTTACGTTTGGTGGCGGAGGAATTCGTTTCTCTTAGATTTATACCCATGGTATTTCTATGGAAATCAATTTGTGATTTGTTGGGTATGACGATGCGGCATTCAAAGTGAATAAAGGTGTGATCTGTCAAAAGATACGTTACGACCTCAAGCCTCATCAACCGGAAATGACAAAAATCGGGCAGGCAACATGGCTATGTAGGTCGCACCCATTAGGGTATATTGTCACCATCTAGAGAATATTCATATTTGTTACTTCTTTTCGCTTCTGTATCTCTTGGGAATGGTTATGTTGCTAGCAATCGTAGGTGACAATATATTCGATACACTCAAGAGAAATGAGTGATCGGTCATGTGTGGGCCAGGTTGCAAGACGTTCTTGTTAAACCCAGTGTATTCCTCTCTAGAGATATACTATCGGCAGGTGGTTCCATACCTTGTCATAGTTGAAATCCAAATCTCCAATAAGCGCCCGCGGTTTTGATTCTATATTATATATGTGGAGCGTGAGATGCAAGTGTTCTACTAGATTGATATTTACTTTATTAGACACTATTATAATATCAGAATATTATTGATTTCAAAAATGTTTTGGGTTATCGTAAGGTAAAAACCATCCGTGCTTATGTGTGGATCGGTCTTACGATTTTCTTTTCCTTTGGAAAGGATTTTGAATAGTTAAACCGAATGATTAGAGTATACTCATGCTAGTCCCATGACTGACCTATAGTTTATTTTGTTTTGTTTACCCTAAACTCTTGGGTGTCCAAATTTGTACGGGCAGTCAAGTAGTTAGGATTTTACAGATACTTGGAGCAGCAGGCTTTAACGCTAGTTATATGTAGGATTTATTTCCGCTGTGATATACATGTGATGTACTCTGATGATATATGTAAGTACAAGTACAGTTTATATTTTAAAGTTATGTTTTATATTATATTTTATTCGTTCCGCTGTGAGATTCGTGCTTACTCTGATTATGTTCTGTTGTGATCTTCTTCTATTCTAATTTTCTTTCTATTTCTCACCCTCTAACTTCTTTCTATTAATGATCTGGTATTCTCGATGCTTAAATATTCGACAAGGTGTTTTGTTTCGATTTTCAAGATTGAAAATCCCGTGGTCGTTACATAGCAGGTCCATGCAAAACCTTCTTCTAGGTTGTCCAAAGAAAATATTGACACTTAAGGTTTAAGAGGAAGAAAGGAAAACTCCGAGTCAGTTATGGGACTAGTATGAGAAACTTAAATTCGCCATTTCGAAACAAAGAGTATCCCATAAGACCACGACCACACATAAACATGGCACAGATTTTTACCTTATGGTAACCAAATCATCATACGCCAAAATTGTCTGATATTATTTTTAATGACTGCGGGATGAATCCCATTGAAATAAATAATAGAAATAGAAAATTTGTTACCATTATTAAATTTCGCACCCTTAAAACGACTCTATAATAGAATTCGCAAGCTCTCAGGGAAATGGACTCCATAGAATGGCAAGGTAAGACACTACGTTCTGAATAGTACACCTCTAGAGGGATGTACTGATGACCACTCTCATCCGCTCAACTGGAAAGACCGGAATAATTTGCACTGACAGAATACTTCATCACCTTAATCGTAATCGGTCTATCACCCATATGTACCTGCATATACCACATATTTGATATATAACGAGTAACATAGAAAGTTGATAACGTCTTCTCATGGGAGCTACTCAAACTGTGCATGCCCTATTTCTTCCAACAGTAGTTGTTGAGGCTTAAAGGTCTACGATTACCTTTCCTTCAAGCACTTCGTTCACTTCAAATGCCACGTTGCTAAATCCAATACACTCCACTAATTTCCACTAATATACATCCTCTGAGCTCGTAGATATCAGAGAATGGTGTTAAGCTAAGAGAAGTTCCCTTCTCCGCCACCAACAGACGTATATTCATGAAGGTCAATAAACACGTATTAAAAGTACCATGTCAAACATTCATCCTACAAGTCGTCCTGGGTTTGGATGAACCGATTGGAAATCTAATTATAGAATCATCACCATTTGTAATATAGGATAAATCCACTGAGGGTCATGAAAGAGTCCCTTTATTCAATCTCCATAATACTTTAGTCTTTAATATTCATTTATTCGAAATGTTTAACTGATCCGAATTTGTCTTTTGATAGGAGTTAACTAAATTTGATCTCGATCTCCTTAGATCAATAAGCGCAAATATACGATTTAAGTAGTTTTTGGTTTTGGGTATTCTCCGTTTCATAGTTCATTACTTCAAAAACATCTTTTATGGATGTATACCTTTCAAATGTTCTTCAGGTTGATTCAAAAAATTATTAAACCTCATTCATTAAGCCATTTAGATGGTAAGTCCGTTTTAGTTTAGTAGATCCGAATAAATCATACTTATCTTACTCGATATTAACTTCCGTGTTCAAACCCGGCTATCTGCTAAATAACGTTGTAAACACCTTTTAAATTATTACGAATATTAAGGATTCATTGCTCGAAATTTGATACTAAATACAATTAGATCATCTCCAACAGATTAAGAAAGAAAATCTTTTATATTTAACTCGTTTCCGACATATCAACCTTATCTAGTCCTAGCCCAAGAAAGAGCCAGGTGATCCAGAGCGCTGGTTGCTCTCGAACATCTCCTTTGATTAAACACCCACATAGGATCTTTAAAAAAACCAGGTTTACCCATTGGCTTATTAAAGCCAAGATTAAATCATTACTTATTTGATTTAGTTCAATCATTAATACCTTAAATTGATTTACAGATCTTCAAAACAATCTCCAAGTTACTTCCTTAATCATTTGAAAACATTCATTAGAGTTTTGGAAAATAATAATTAAGCTTAAACTTAAATTGTTATTGATAAGCATTGCAAGAATAATCAGCTAAAATTAGTTTTTAAAAAAATATTTATAATATTTATGTCATATTTTTAAAAGTTAAGCATCTTAACTTTTAACAATTAATAGGATTTTGAACTGCAAAACCGCGATGTTTTCCAAATATTGTTTTGGTTATATTTCAAAATCTACCCAAAAGAATCTTGATTTTTTATTCTTTAGCAAGCTATGCTAATAAGCATTTGTAAAAATCTTGCTTTAATGATTTTATATTCATAATTTCCAAGATAAAAAAGATTGACTTTTTAAATAGTGAAATCACGAGTTACCGATTCACAACACCAAAAATTGCTTGAAAATTCATATTCTTTTCAAAATTCATTTATACACTTGGAAGTGTTTGTATTTCATTTCTAAAACATATAAAATTATTTTTGAGAGGTTTGACATTTTTCACCATTTGATTTAATGAAAGGAAAGTGATTTCCTTTATGTTTGTCAATGTGTATTTAACATGACTGTTAAACATCCATACAATCAAACATATAAGAATTCAAATTTGTTAAACATACATCATATAATTGATAAGCATCATTTAACATTCATATGACAATAGTTTAGCATTCACATAACAACATTAAGTTGTGTTAGTTAGGGTTGTTTGAGGTTGAGTTTCTTTATTGGTTATATAAGTTCCTAAAATTGGCTATAGCTCTACTACAATCACACCAAATCTTCTTGAAATATCTCTTTCTCTTTGATATGCTCGGCCTCCCTCTCCACCTCTACTTGCTCACGGCCTAAGGTGATTTGAGTGGAGTTATAGTCTTCGGATCTGCATCGATTAGTGGTGACTTTTAGAAGGGGATTAAAGGTGGTTTGGCGATAGTTTTGACACCTTTTGTTATTGGCTTGAGTGGTGAGTAATTTTCTTTTTATGTTCTTATTAATGTCTTAGGATGTAGAGACCATTAGAGAGTTTTAGGAATAAAAAAAGAGAATAAATGGTGTAGAGAAATGAAGAGAAACGGGTAGGTATTTATAGGAAAATTTTAGAGCAAAATTTTTTGGTGGCAATTTACCAAAATACCCTTACCCTACATCTACCCCCTACATGACCACAACCGCTCTTCTGATGTGACTAGACAATGGTGGGCGATGTGCATTTAAATGAAAGGATGGTGTGTTAAGAGTAATTATGATGGGGAGTGGTATTATTATATTAAAGTAAACTCTTTTTGTCTTTTTATACTTACCTTTTCTAATCCCTTCTTAACTTAAACAATCATCTCATTAACATGTTATGGCTACGTTATCATAAATATATATGTGTGAACATATTTTTTACACTTTCTTACAACTTTCATTCGTCAAACCGTTGAGAATTCGGAACTCATTTATCGGTCACATTTTCTGTTTTCACTTTAAATATTTATCTGGTTAAATAAAATTCAAAAATGGCTTCCTTATTATTTTTACATAATTAGTACGTGACTATTTAGTCACTAAAACCCTATTAAATAATATTTATCCATTATTTGTGAAATTTAGAATTTTTCTAATAAGGCGATGCCGGTTTTTCCTATATTTTCAAGTCAAGTTATTTCTTTATATAACTTGTTCCTAATAGATTTGTTATGACTATATAATATGTCTAAAATAATATATTATCATTTATGTCAATTTGAATTATTATATAATAATCGAATTATAAAATTTTCTATTTAAATCCATATATCAATAATATCCTTATTGACGATGTCATCAATTCATTAAATTTACAAAGATAAAAGCTATAACATCTTGTTTCATATTCTTACTTCATTATGGAAAATTAGTGTATGTATCCAAAACCGTTCGTGATTCTTATGGATAGAAATCAATTTTATTGATAAAACATTTTTGGTCTTTTTGCAATTATTTTCCCAAGGAATATTTTCCAAATTAATTTTCTAATAATAGTTTATTATTATTGCTTTTCACCTTATACTTCATCATTAGTTGGGATTATCCATATTTGGATATTTAAAATTAAATATCCTTAACTAAGGTCACTAAATTCTGGGTTGTTTCTCAAAAGCTTAAATGAAATGATCAATGTAGTAAGCTGATTCATCTTAAAAGCCACAGATAGATGCAAACCATTTTTTGATGCATTAAAGAAAGGGGAAAGAATTTGGAATGGACCACCGCATGCTAGACACCTTTTGAAGAACTTCCTAGACCCATGGAAGCTCCTCCAATGCTTTCCAAACCTATGGATGGTAAAGATTTAATTATTTTATTTGGAAGTATCTCCCCATGCGTTGAGTGCTGCACTTGTATGTCACAAAACCAGATTTCAAAGGCCAACATACTACATCATGAAACGATTACAGACGTGGAAAGGGACTAACAAAATTGGAATCTCATTTATTGTTTATTAGTAGCATCCAGGAAACTATGACCATATTTCCAAACTCATCCAATAAGAGTACTCAGCAGTCAATTGTTGAAGCAATTCATGTTCTGGCCTGAAATGTCAAGACACCTACTAAAAGGAAAAAATGAATTGAGCCAATATGAAGATTTTTACATCCCTCAAAGAGTAATCAATTTTCAAGCATTGAAGCATTTCATTGTTGAATTTACAATCAGTGAAGACAAGGAGAAAGATATGATGGATGTAGTTGGCAATGGAAGTTATTTGTCGATGGTATAATGAAAGGATACTGCTTAGGAGTAGGAGTTGTGCTCGAGACTCTCAAAGGGCGATCTGTTTGTTACACATTGGGATTGGAGTTCCATGCTACCAATAACAAAGTCAAATTTGAAGCATTAATCGCATGACCTAAAAATAAAAAATAAATTAAGAATCCGTACTTTGTAAATCTTTAGCGATTCACAACTTGAGATTTGCCAAGTCCGGAGAAAACTCCAAGCAAAAGGAGGGAATTTGTTCCCTGTATCCGCCAAGAACTTGGGAGTTGCTGAGTGATCTCGAATAATACATTATTGATCACATTCCTTGAGGAGAGGATATGAAGGCCGACTCTCTCGCTAAGTACTCCAACTTCGAAGAAGCATAGCTCCTCAGACTATCAGAAAACGACCTAACAAACCCAAGCACTAATAACATGAATGTTGAATGAACCAAGAAAACTACAGAGGAACCTGAGTCGTAGATTTTGAATTAGGGAAAGCTCACTCCACGGAACCCTACCTAAAGACCTAACAACATGGAAAACGCTGCTTCGAAAAGCACCAGGATATTGTTGTTAGACACAATTGGCCAATCAAGCCTAACATCCCAAAAATGTAAATCATATAACAATATCTACATAGTATCAAGTTATAGTCACAGAACAGTTGAAAAAGTAACATAAGTAGTAAAAAAGATGACATTTTTATTGTGGTTCAACAAACAGTAACATAAGTAATAATAGAGGTTGAAATTTGATAATGGTAGAATACCTGCATAGTAAAGAATAAAGAAGACAATCCAAGCTAGTGTGGAGAGATCCCCATTTTCTATAGCCTAGGCCTATTAATAGCTGAGTAGACAAGTCAGATCAGTCTAGAAATGCATAGAGAAGCCCTTTAAGATAATATGATCCAGCCGAAGAGGTGAGGCTCAGATCACATGATCTATGAGGGATCAGCATCGACACCTATGGAGGATCGGTACCAAACCTTTAAGGGTTACACCTTTCGAGATGCGACCCCCAAGATAGGTCCTCTAATGATACATCTTGTTTCTTATGCACTTAGATTTAATGTTTGACCTCCTAAAGCTAACTTATTGATGAATTTCGATCAAATTCCTCAATCTCAAAATCCTTCATCTTGGATTTGTACTGTCCCCATTTTCCAGTTCTGTTCATGTGCTACAGATTAGTACCAATTCGGTACTTGGACAAATTCTGATTCAGCTAATTCCAAGGTGAAATCCAAGCGAATCTAGTTGTTCGTAGCTTCATATAATTGTTCGTACTCGGTTCTCGAGCTATCTAAGCATCCAGATCCAAAGTATAATAGACTTATAAAAAGGCAGATTAACATTTCCCCTCCAAACATATCTTGCAAGATGTATTTTTGAATAATCTAGAAATCTAAGATCCAAAGTCCATAAGTCAAGAGAAATCCATACAAAATCCAATCTAGAGAACCATGATCACATCATATTGTTAATGGAAGTTAGTAAGTTAATTACTTGACAGTTTAGTAATTAAAGCGAATAAACTATTGATTATGAAGTTATACCGTAATAAATGATTGGTTAATTTGGTTGATAATGTGATTATTACGGATGAATAGTAACATCAATTAATTTTGATGTGACATTGATTGACAACTTGATGTGATGTGTGTTGACAATAATTTGACAAGATTGGATTTACTAATAATAGCAAAAATTTTATTAATGGTGGTTAATACTTTAGTAAAAGTGATTTGAAAGAGTAATTAAGTGTTAATGACCTTAACACTTATGTTAATGATGCCACTGTGTGATAATTGGATGTTAATGACAATTAATAATTGTTAATGGATGTTAATGATGTGCTAAATCCATATAAGTTCGATTATATGGTGATGATTAAGTCTTATTCCAAATAGGAATTTAATTGAATGTTTTGTTAATAAAATATTAAGTGAAAAAGTTTGAATTCTAAATCCGAAATAATTTGGAAAAATAGTTAAAATAATTATGAATAGTTTTCGTTAAGATAGAAATTTATTTGAAGAAGTTTTCAAACAATTAAGGCATGTTTTAAATTTGAATTTACAAGTTAATAGTAACTTTGAAAAGTGAATTTCGGTTTGGATATCTAGAAAATGTTTTAACTCGATTTTATTATCCAAATAATCTTACTTATTTTTATGATGGATTTCAGGTAAGTTTGGATTCCAAAGGTGAAGTTTGAAAAATAATATTATTTTAACAATTTAAATAATATTTAAATAAAGGAATATTTGAATTTAAAGTTACATATTGGAAATATAGTTTCCACAAGGTATATAATATGTTTTATATAATTAAATAAATTATTTTGAAAGTAGTTCAATATGATTTTAAATATAAATCAGAGTTCGGTCTGAATAGGGCTAGTCGCGTAGCGACAATACCTGAAATTCGACCGTTGACTTCAAATTGGCGTACTGGGAGATCATACCATCGGATTTTCCTGAAACGAAAAACATTTGGTTCGAAATGAAAATAGTTTTCAAATGCAAAAGAAATTTTTATAATCCAACGGTCAGATTTTTGAAATAAGTCCAAATCAAATTTGAATAAAAACAACGCTAGTACAGTTCGTGACCCGAAATTGGATTCTATTAAAATAAGCTATTTTTAAATTATTAAAAAAAAGAAGAAATTATGATAAATCATAGTAAGTGATGTTAAAGTGAATTTGGACAAGAAAAATGAAATTTTAAACTATAATTTGATTTTTGTGTTTTCCAGCCTAAGTTACCAAATACGGTAAATTGGACATTTTGGAAATTCAAATTAAATGAACTAAAATTTTCAAATCTTAATTTACTGGATTTGATTGGAATAAATTGTTGAGTATTTGATGTTCCTTAGGTAAGACTCATATTATTTGAGGAATTTGGAAGATACTTATTTAATTATTCCAATTATGGTATTCTTCGATTTCGGGAATTAGTATTGAAAATAAGTTGATGTGATTTCTTTTTAAATCTTATATTTGATATCAATTGGATTTTGGGGTTTGTAGGGAGTGACGTCTTAAATAACGTTATTATTTAACCCAACTGTGACTAAGATATGATTTGGAATGAAAAGTAATGACAAATCTTTTAATTATGATTAAATGAAGTTTTCCAAAGTTAAGTTTAAGAATAAATCGTTGTCAAGATTTAATGAATCTTTGTTACAAATGAAAGGGAATGAGTTTTATAAATTCCTAATTTAGAATTAATGAATAAAGGATTTTATGAGGTTAATTACGGTTTTAGTTGACCAACCAAAACGGAAAAGTGACTTAGTGAATATTATATTTCCACATGATTTTAAAATAACGACTGTTATTTTGAAAGACCGGAATTCAGAATTTGGGCTCGTCAAAACCATTCCAAATAATAGTACGACATTATGGAATAAATCGATGAGTTTGAAGACGGTGTTGAAGACTGGAACCCTTCAAATTGAAATTACTACTCGCTCAATGTCTTGTGGGTAACTCCTTACTTGATATGGACACATTGGTATTTTAGCAGTTGTCCAGACATATTTGGAGGATTTGCGAATTTGCAAGGACCTCTCTCCTTTATTGGACGAGGAATAAGGTGCCTTTGGTTTCATTCAGATCCAAAACGGACTTGTATGGACGTGTGTCTGACATTGTATTTTATAATATATGATGGATTTTTGCTAAACATATTTTTGTTAGTGGCAGAGAATTTATTCTCTTAGCTTAACGCCCGTTTTGAGACTTATGAGCTTAAAGGTGATATGGTTAGCGATTATCAGTCATGTATTGTGGAATGACTATGTGGCTTACTGAGTGATGTGCTAGTGATGATCAAAGCATAGCTTCGTGCAGCGTAGCTTTGTGTAATGAGACTTCGACATGCCTCACACCCTGGTAAATGACGGAAATAGGAAAGATGCAGAAAGGTTTTGAGTTATCGTATCTTTCTAGATATAAAGGTGTATAATGAAATCTAGCCCATGTATTACCTTAATGGAGACTTCTACTTTTTATGTGGTTGTTGATGTTGTGCAGCCCCTGATTTATAGGTTGGTAACGACCGAGAGATGATATTCTCTGGTGTAACCAGGAAGGGATATCCCGGCCTTATGTTTGTAGAGAACTAATGTGATTCTCGTGGCATCCCTCTAGACGTGTCCGAATTAGGTAAGGAAATTCCTTAGCCACGTCATTTGTTGGAAATCCATTCCCACTATGAGTTTATATAGCTTTCGTTATAAACCTATATTGTGATATAGTGGTATGGGACATTCATGACGTCCAGGATTGATACATTTATTTGTGAAAGAGTTTTCCACACTATGCACTAATAATAATAAAAGAGAAATTTTCGTATCAAGCATGTTTGGCTATTATAAGGAGAAACCTTTCCCATGTCTGCGCTTGCATTGTCTGTGCCCCGAGAAACCCTTATAGTAGCCTCATTTTCAAAAAGAAATGCGAGTTTTATGACTGGTATTCATAAGGGGAAACCCATTCCGTGCTATACGGCATGGTCTTATGATTTACCTAAACTTTAAAACAAAAATGAAAAACTATTTCAATTTCTCATACTAGTCCCATGACTGACCTGAAGTTTATCATTTTTCCCTTAAAATTTAGGTGCCCATAATTTTCCATATGGACAGCCTAGTAGTATTGCTTTGCAGATATTTTATAAAGTAGGTGCTAGATTTTAGCTGGAGCTATTTTATTGGAGCATTCGTATTTTTCCATTGAGCATACATGTTTCTCTATTGTGTATATTTTTGATGTGTACGTATTTTCCATTGTTCCCTGATATATTCTTGTAATCTGATGTAATATTGTAATGATATTAATGAAAAAGTCTTTTGGTTCAGTTCTTCTACGTTGTAACCCCAGGCGATACGTCCTGTTGATCGGTTTAAGTCGGTTTAATTATCGGTTTGAATTGGGGAAAAAGGTGGGCCATCGCAGACACTGTGGAATCCCATGGATCAGTGACTATGCACGGAATCTCTCTTTGACTTGTCAAAGGATATTAGAGGATGAGGCTGCTACCTAGGAGGTGGAGACAATGGATGAGGCAATGCCAATGACCAATACTTGATAGTGGAGGAGCGTTGGGTGTTAGCAGAAGGGAGACAAATGCATAAGGAAGACGCTGAGACGGATTAGGCGAAAAGACGTGCTGCTGAAAGAGGAAAGCAATTGTAACCAAGAGCATCATATTTGCACATGAGGCTGCTTCTCAATAGCAACAAGTCATTCATGCTTCTTCCGTTGGTGGCCCTTCAGCACCAGCCCCAGTTATTACAAAGTATGATCCAAATCATCCAGGGCGGGGTACCATAGATTTCCTTTCACCAATTATCAAAGGGTCAGTGTCAATAGGAGCCACATAACAAATGCATGAGACATATCCACTTACTAGTTGGTATCCAAAAATATGATAGCATGAAGTGGAAGTAAACTAACTTGCTTTTTCCCCAACATGCAGGTGCCTTTAAAGTGGGGATGACAGCCGGGATTGAAACGATGATGGCTGCCGGGTTTGATCTGATGTATATGCCTATAAGAGTTAAATAGAGGAAGAGTTTGGTCGACTCAATGACCTCGATCTAAAGAAAGGGGAGATCGGGATGGAAGATTTTGGTAAACTTTTTCCGAGGGAGAAGGGAAAGTTGGACCTGCAGGTGACTGGGCAGGAAGACGCAGGTGATCCGCCTATGCATGAACTTTTCGAACAATAAAAAGCCCAACTACTAATGAAGCTCGAGGAGGGGCAAGCAAAGAGGAAGGCTAACATGGTGGCAACGCTGAAAGCTTAGGAGGAGGCGAGGGTGAAAGGCGAGGAAGAGGGCCGGGCGAAGGTTCAGGAAGAGGCTTGAAAGAAAGCGGAGGGCGAGACATCCCGAACGAGAGACTAGGAGGAACTAAGGAGGTTGAAGTCTCAGGAGGTGGCGAAGCTAAAGGCCAAGCTGAAGGCCAAGACGAAATACGATAAGGAGGCAAGGAAATTTAAGAAAGAGGTCGAGAAGATTAAACTTTGAGGGCCATCATTGAAGCTACCCCTCCTTCATTGAAGAAAATCCGCCTCGAATCTGAAACATAGATATTATGGAAGAAATGCATGGTTCCTTCCAACATCCTTAACTAGTGGATACGAATTAAGGCCTCACCCCTTTCCAACTCCACCGAAGGAGCCGAAAGGATCCGGAGGGAATAGGGAGATGAAGGAAAAAAGGAAGAAGAAGGACATGTTTCCCGAAACCGAATTTGAGAAAAATTAGAAGAAGGACTGCACAACCAAGTGATTATCGCAAATAAGTTTTAGGTTTTGTAGGACGGTAGGATATGCGATCTACGACCCTCGCTTTTGAAGGCATGATGTGGTTTTGATGTACATCGTGTCATTAGTACAAAGATCTTTTTTGGCTTGTGAATGAAATTTTGTTTACTTTACTTATGTTACATATGGTTCTAAGTGTTTATGTATTATTTACATTTTCTAGCACTATACTTATGTAAATTAACCTGTCATTACACTAAGGTTTGAGATTTTCGGAGTCTCGAGACTTCGAGAATTCAAAGTTGAGTTGGGAAAACATGAAAATCTCTAACAGGTACGCGGGGACACGAATTTTTAACTTTGTATCCCGAGGACTTGGCCAAATTTTCTTGTTTTTATGGGAGTTTGAAGCTATGTTGTTTTCTATGATCCTGAGTTCGAGTTAGCAAGCTTGGATCATCACGCTATGTCGTGCAATTGGTTTGGGATGAAGTTGAATGTTGCATAGTCGGTTGCGTGACGCTCGTAAAGCGAACTCGTTTAAACTGATCACTAGGATATGCACATAAGATTGTGGATATACAGTTGAGTCGTCAATGCCAGGAGCTGATTCTTAACCCAATCATGGCGTAGTCGCGATTCGATCCACGTATTTAGTCTGTGGTCGGTGATGACAATGGTTTTAGTTATGAACCAATGATTGTCACCACGTTCCAAAATATTTTTTCGTAGGGAGTCCTGGACTTGAGGGAAGTCAAAAGTGACTTTCGTGGTGCCGAGATTTTGATTTTGGACCGTCATCTCTGTGTGGTGGGTTCACTCCGAAAAGGTGGCTTAGTGGATCGCAGAGAAGATGATAATGCTGAGGATGCAGGAACTAGTAAAGGTTAGTTCCTCTGTACCTTCTTTTTGTTGCTTCCCGGTTGTGCTTCCTGACGTTCCCCTTTGTCTAGGAGGTGAGCGAAGCTCAGGTGGAGGTGAAGGGCCATGAAGACAGCGAAGAGGAGGTATTCGTTGGCGAAGAAGGTTTGCTTTTTCTTTCCATTTCGTCTTTGGTCAGGGAGACAAGGTTGGGAGTGATTCATAAACCGATAGTGATGACCTCGATGATCACTATGTAACGATGTAGGCGGTCACCGGAACTGGCGGAGGACTGGAGCCTTCGGGGCCACTTCCGGATGTGCCTCTGGCAATGACCCCAACTGACTAAGGAGCTACCAAAGCTAAGGTAGAGGCGGAAGGCCATGATGACAGTGAAGAGGAGGTGCCTATTGGAGAAGAGGGTTTGATTTTTATTCTCGTTTCATCTCTAGTAAGGTAGATAAGGTTCTGATTGATTCACAAACATATATCTTCGATGATGACCTCATATAACATTACGTCAATGGAGTCGGTTGCGAGAACAGGTACTTCCGGTCCCTCTTTCGGATGTGCCTCTAGTTGTGCTTCCCAACGTTCCCCTAGCTAACTAAGGAGCAACCGAAGCTCATAAGGAGGCGGAAGGCCATGACGACAGCGAAGATGAGGTATTCGTCGGAGAAGAGGGTTTGTTTTTTATTCCTGTTTCATCTTTAGTGAGGGAGACAAGGTTTGCAATGATTCGCAAGCCAGTTTCTTTGCAACGACCTCGGTAACCACTAACGTCAATGTAAATTGTCGTTCCAAGTGCTTGAGTACTTTCACACTTTTCTGAAGTTGTAATCAGGTAATGTGACTCAGCTTTGCACTTAAATTCGGGTTGGTCGAAGTTACACTATTAAGAAACTAAAGTCATGCGAAGTTCAAGTGAAATGGCACCAATAGACTAACTCTTGAGTACGCCTTATCGTAAGTAGGCCGTGCTAAGTCTATTGGATTTAATGTACTTGTTCCTGGTCTCAGACGTAAGTGTGGTTGAGTTTGTTTGATTGCATTTACGGTAGCGGTACTCCGGTGATCCATGGATGAATCTAGAAGGTAGAGGCTAAAGTTTATGCACCTCGTACATGGATTACAACTAAGTCAATTTTGTCATAAATCAAGAAACGTTCCAAAACTAAAACATACAATCAAACTACTTTTGTAAATAAATACAACTAAGTCCATATGAGGTGTAACTCAAGCAAGACGAGATAAAGGCCATGCTTTCGTGTATCAGAGCCACTTATTTGCAACATAATATTGCTAAGTCAAAAGATGAGTCCCTAGGGATATAGTCGCTAGCCAATTTCCTGGTTGGTCGAAATTCTCGATGAGCGTTGGGTACCTCAGAAGCCTCTCTTGAAGGACCCTGTCAGTATTGCTTAAATTGTAACGACCCGTATTCTACGTATCAGAGGATCATAGAATATTTATTTTATTTCCATACGAAGTCATGTGGTCATGTAACTTTGGGAAATAACTATTGGGGTCATTTCCCACCTTCACGATTTTTGCCGAATTTTAAATAACCATTTTGCCCTTGGAGAATATTGTTTCGCCTATAACTTTTGATTGGTAAGTTTTTTTGACCTGAAACCACTCCCATTGGATTCGGATGATGGTTCCCCATTCCGTAAAGTGGTCACATTAATCACATGGAATTACCATTTGGGAGATATGGCTGAAATCAGATTTGAAGATGGAAAAACAGCCTAATTGGGCTTAATAGGGTGATCAGCAGCTAGGCCCATAACCCATTTCGGGATAGGGGTTAAGGGAGGGCTGAAAGGAGCTAGAGAATCATCTCCTTTCAATTTTCTACCTGCCACAAACATTTCTCTAACCCTAGTAATGGCCTTCATCTTCCAAATCTCTCTCTAATCGCTTTCTAATCACATATTAAGCAAATCTACATCAAATCAAGGCGGATTAGCATCAAATTCGAGGTAGAGTTGTTGCACTACATAGGAATCTGAGCAAAATCAGTAAAAGTTTCATAATTATCATTTATTTGTGGCTAAGGTGGGTGATTAGCATATTTATTCACTAATAATGGCTAATTAGGGGTGATGATAATTAACGAAATATGACTCAAAAAAATATGTAAAAATTCTAAAATCTTATTTTGTGTCGCTGGTATAAATTTGGATTAAGTTTGCTAGTCCTATTGTTTGATATGGTTAAACATGGTTAAGGAGAAAATCATGGATTTTGTATATGTTTGATCTAAAATAACCAATATGCTTTATGTTTGATCTTTTTCATTTAACCTATATGTTGTTACTGTTGTTTGGGATGCTTTATGGTTGCATAGGAAAGTTAGAGTGGTTGAAAACGTCGTCGCGTGGCGAAATTAGCTTGTTGGAATCAGTTACAGGGTGTGGCTCGTGACATTTGGAGGGGGGGGGAGGCACGACCCGACTCGATCTATGCACCCATGAACCTACCCCGCTCGTGCTCCACGCACCCCGAACCGAATCGATCTTGCCACCTCGACCCGCGTGTAAGTATAAGCCACGAACCAATGAGACGCCACAAGCACCGAACCGACCCGGTGGAAGGACCGGACCCATGAACCGACCCAAAGCATGTATCACGAATCGATCCAAGCCAATGTGGCACCACGCCTCGATGCGGCACCACGATCAGTGGAGGAGTACGAACCGAAGTAGCATGAACCGACCTGGATGGAGAAGCCTTACCCGACCCTGTAGGGTAACCATGACCTGACCCCAATAATGACTCTAGACCGAACCGCCTGTTTCGCAAACTCACGAATCGAATGGGGACTGAACCAAACCGGAGAAGAACAAAACTCGAGATTCAAAGGATGTCAAAATGAGAATTTCCGGCTCAGGATCCAAATGGGGATTGACATGTTAACTTCTAGAGTTGGGCTTTGCTGCGGGACCTGTGCAAAGGGGCTATCGACGGCCATCGCGTGCTAGTCGGGCATTGGCACAGCACATTTCAAGGGAAATGTCTGATTGTGCGAGGCGGGCCGTCACATAAACTTTCCCTAACAAATGAGTTTTTCGATCTCGTCTTTTAGGTGGTGGCATTCGTTCATGACCATAGACGCTGTGGAACCAGCAGTATTTTCCTGATTCTTTTTCTCTATCTGACAATTTAACGAGGATTTGGGATCTTGTACGGCAAAACATTGCAAGTTTCGAGGTAAATGTTCTCAAGGGAATCGCTGAGAGGAGTGTAGTTGCTAAAAGATGAACTAGGATGAAACACCCCACCTCCGTTAGGGTCACTCTCAAAGGGAATGCCCTAATTTTGGTGGAGGTTTATAAGTATAAGTCACAGATACACAAGACAGATATAAATACACATATTTTTGAACAGCGGAAAACAACAACATTTATTTCATCAAAATACGTGTTACACAAACCATGCCATTATTGTCTTACAATACTTCCAAAAACATTACATTTTCATAACTTTCTTGATTTCATAACTTAAAGAAGCATAAAAACATAAGTAAACTGCATAAGTCCCCATAAGTGCTATCCAAAGCCATAGTCCAAAACGAAAGAGATCCAAGCAATACATTCTTTCTCTTCAAGTTGGATGTGAAAACTGGTCAAGCTGCTGTATTCCCTCCCTGTGGACCTGGGGCGGGGGGGGGGGGGGACGAAAGAAAAGAAGACGAAAGAAAAGTAGAGTCAGACATAAAGCCTGAGTAAGTCTAGGACTATTCAGTCTATGAATAAAGAAATGAGCATGATAAGTACAAACTGGAAATGGGAAAGCACTATAAGCTAAGTTTAGTTGTCTAGAGTCGAATGTACTATCGTACCCCATATTAATCTCTTCACCCCTATAAACTAGTTCCCAACAGGCACCCCATAATCAGGGTGAAGTGATCCATTTCTAATGATCGGCTCCTACTCGCATAGTTACATGTGTCTTACGGCCCCCGATGTTGTAGTTACCTATGCTGGTCCCACCATGGGGTGTATCAAGTCCCATGGTGGCGGGCCGACACAGTTCTAGAATGCACGGGTATACTACAGGTGCCCAGTGCCTAATTTTTCTGCGCCGGAGTGTGTGCACGCCCGCACCCCGTTAGAACCTACACTGCTGCACCACCGCCGTCGATTTGACCTCTTACAGTCAGCCCAGTAATCGTGCCCCACCCTGCCTAGTTCAGGGTATCCTGTTACACCTTGTAGGGTTACTGCTGAAAAGGGTCCCCCGCTACTAGGTTTTCTATTTCTAGCCAACATGCTAAGTTGGTTAAGTGTTTTGTAAACCTAACCCCCAATCAGTCTGTATAGTTTATCATGTTCAATTTGATTAAGTATTAATTCAATTTACTTAATCCTATCAATCCTGACTCAGCCTTAATTGTCTTATTAAAGCCTCGACCTCTCACATTAGACAGGTATTGTTGTGACTGCCTGTTGCCGGTTGGTTCCGGGCAGTCTTACGTCACAACTCAGTCTAACCTCGGGTCTTTATTGGGCTCAATGTTTAACCACCTACATTGGATAGGTATTGTTGTGACTACTGGACAGCCAGGCGGTTCCGGGCAGGTTTACGTCACAACTCAATCCAACCTCGGGTTAAACACATCGTATTTTCTAAGTTTACATATTTTGTCTCTTTTCTTTTTTATATGTAAATATCTGCAGCCCATTATTCAAATTCATCTTTATTGGATAAAATTAATTTATACCCCTTAAATGTTCTCAAGGTCATTGGCATGCGTTAGACATGCCAACACATATGTTTTATATTTTTTTTACCCAACGTCATTACCCCCGTTTTATACGTTCGCTATAATATAACATATGTTGGGTTTAACATTTAAGCCCAACTTAGCCACATGAAAAAGGGGAGGCTTAGAACATGGTGTTTATATATTCTAAGTAACATCAAAATGGGTGTGTGAACGCATGAACTTGCAACATAACGATCTAATTAACATAAATTAGGCACTTGTGAACTTGCATTGTAATAGCATATAATCTTGACATGAAACATACCTAAACATGAATCATGGTTTTAATCTAGTAATGTAAATTTGCATTTAAATTGTGAACCTAACTTAAATTATGTGTCACATATATTATCACATGATTTTGATAACAACATAGGCCTAAAACATATTTTCAATTAGGCATAACACCAAACGTAATCTAGTCATGTTTATAGAGTCAACGCAAGTTCACAAAGATGCTTACTTTTGTCACTAATACAAAAGTATGTCTTTTTCCACTAGGATCATAATTCTTATTTCAACATAAATTCATATAAATCATAATACCCAAATGGATCCAACTACACTAAACATGATCATAAAATATACATAGAAGGGTCTAAAATCATGTTGGCATAATAGTGAATCACATACTTGCATGAATCTCAACTTTGTTGTAATAAACTACCTCAAACATATAGTCGTTTACTTTCAACATGAATCATATACTTGCAAATATCCAATAGGTCTAATATCATTATGCCACAACATCCCAAATTTATTCATAATTAGAATCATAGCAACATACAATTATGAGTTATCATCACCATAAATTAAGTACAATTCCATTTCTCATTTCACACAAATCAAAACTCAATTATTCATTCATATCGGAATAGCACTCTACTTACAACGTATGACGAATCTTCAATTCAGGATTCTGAATTCTGAATTCTGAATTTGGAGATGCTATCCTTTGTTGTAGGCGTTGTTTTGATTTAGTTGTCGTTGCTTTAAGCCCTTAAATCGACTCCTAATCGTCTCTCAATTTTGATGGCTGCTCCTAGTCTTTCTTCAGCAGCATGACGGTCTCATTCTCATTTTTATTTGTGTGAATTAGGTGGAGTCTTAGGTCCTTTTTATAGAGTTTGTGAATTGATTAGAACCGTCGATGGAGCTCAGATTAATATTAGCCATTCGTTTGAAAGAGAGACCAATCAGGAGCTGACACCTAGCCCTAGTGACAAGACAAGGCTCAGAAATTCGGCCAAGCACAGACCAGGCCAGCCAGGAGGGGCAGGGTTTGACCTGGCTCAGGGGCCAGGTCGACTACCCAGCCGACCCCCAGGTCGACTACCCAGTCGACCTGGGTGCCTTGGGCGGGAAAATTCCCGCCCAGCCCAATTTAGGTCCGATTTTTTTGAAATTTGAACTCATTCTGAACTGTTTCTGTCTATTTGAATTTTAAACTGAATTCTGAAACTTCCGGAGGTCATATCTCCCTCATACGGAGTACGTTTTATGCTAACTCGGACTCTATCTCAAGCAGAATTCCGAGACGAACGCAATGGCATATCCCGTTTCCCTTAATTCTTTGATTTGAAATTAATTATACATTAATTTGTGAATTTCACTGTTATAGAATACACGGGGTGTTACATTCTCCCCCACTTAAAAGGATTTCGTCCCCGAAATCTTCAAGTTTAGGAAGAATGTATATCCTAACATCCAAACGTCCATCTACTCATCCATCAAACATGAGCATCCATTGTCCTTAAAAGACTTCTAATGCTTCATGATCATATGCACGGTGTGTGTACATGTACTTATCTAATGCAAGATCAGTCGGCCTACTGATTCAGTTGACCTCCTTAATGCAAATTATGTAAGTGTCATGAATCCATTATGTATGCAAATTTTCCTATTCATGATTCTACATGAGTGCACAATCATTCATATATAAATGCAACATCCATATGACAACACGTTAAACTTCAACCATATAAGAATGCAAACACATATATGCATATGCAATATGAAGTGACTGAGCCGATCTAAAACCTGGATTGTGTGTGTATATGCAACCACAAGCAACCACTAGCAATCACTTGCAACCACTTGCAACCATCATCCATAACATGTTTCAATTACATGTTTTCATCCAAAGTGTTTCTACCTAAAAGATAAGGTCGAGGAGATATACCTAAAAAGATAGATAAAAGCGCAACTTAAGGAAAAAGAAAGGTCAAAGATGTACCCTAAAAAAGAAAAGGGTAGGCTGCGCGTATTCTAGCTTCAGTTTCCCAAGTTGCGTCTTCCTCGGCGTCGCTCCACTGAACTTTGACGAGCTTGACTTCGCGGTTGCGTAGCTTTTTCACTTCCGTTCCTAATATGCGGGTTGGAACTTTCCTCACGGTTGCTTCGCGTTCCACTTCAGCTTCTTCTAGGATGTTTGGCTCTACCACTTCAGCAGATTCATGTAGACATTTCCGGAGGTGCGAAACATGAAAGACGTTGTGAACTCCAGCTAGTTTTTCAGGTAGCTCTAATCTATAGGCCATTTCCCCAATTTTCTCGATAATAGGAAACGGCCCTACGAACCTTGGTGCTAGCTTTCCAGTGGATCCAAAACAAATAACATTGCTTAGAGGAGATACCTTAAGAAAAACTCTGTCCCCGACCTCAAATTCAAGGTCGGTCCTCCTCTTGTCGGCGTAGGATTTCTGTCTGTCTTGGGCTATCTTCATCCTTCTTCGTATCAAGTCTACTTTCTCTGAAGTCTCTCGGATCATATCTGGTCCAAGTATGAGCTTATTAGTAGACTCCCACCAACAAGTGGGTGATCGGCACGGTCTTCCATATAAAGCTTCGAAGGGCGCCATTCCGATGGTGGCTTGGTAGCTGTTGTTGTAGACAAATTCCACCAAAGGAAGATGGTCTTCCCACGTCCCTCCGAAGTCAAGGACGCATTGTCTTAAAAGGTCCTCCAAAACTCTGTTCACTCTTTCTGTCTGGTCGTCGGTTTGGGGGTGATAGGCTATACTCAAGCATAACTGTGTGCCTACCGCTTCTTGCAGACTCCGCCAAAACTCACTTGTGAAGATAGGGTCTCGGTCACTAACAATGCTAGAGGGTTTTCCATGGAGTCGAACAATTTCCTTGAGATAAAGAGATGCTAGGGATGAGGCAGTTCTTTTACTCTTGATAGGTAAAAAGTGGGCGCTTTTAGTAAGCCTATCCACTATTACCCAAATGCTAGTGTTGCCTCTTCTAACCTAGGCAGCCCATCAATGAAGTCCATTGAGATGCTATCCCACTTCCACTGCGGGACCTCTAGAGGATGGAGTAGACCGCCAGGTTTCTTCGGTTCCGCCTTAACCTGTTGGCAAATCATACACTTAGAAACGAAATCTGCCACGTCCTTCTTCATGCCGCTCCAAAAGAAAGTTCTCTTTATATCCTTGTACATTTTATTTCCGACTGGATGTATCGTCATCTTGGAGTGATGTGCTTCCTCGAGAACCGTCTTTACTAAATCCCTTGTTTGTGGGACGCATAGTCTTTCGTCTCGCCTTAGCCAACCCTTATCGTCGATGGAGTATCTGTTGAGGTGACTTGAAGTCTCACCCCTAATTAGCCTATCAATCGTCTCCACAAGCTGAGGGTCTTCGCGTTGTGCTGTCCCTATTGAGTCTATTAAAGTCGGGCGTACTTCGAGAGATGCTAGCAAGCCCGGTACAAAATCGGAGGAGGGCCTAAAGTTAAAACTGGCTATATAATCCAAGCTTTGTCTTTCTATAAAGAGCGGGCTTAGGGTCAGTTTCTTTCGGCTCAACGCGTCTGCCACTACGTTGCCTTTGCCCGGAGTGTAGGAGATCTCGAAATCGTACGAGGCAAGAAACTCCATTCATATCTGTTGCCTCAAGTTAAGGTCCTTCTGCGAGAAGAGATACTTCAAAGATTTATGGTCAGTATACAGTTCGAATTTCTCACCTAGGAGATAGTGGCGCCAAGACTTAAGCGCAAAGACGATGGCGACCAACTCGAGATCATGGGTTGGGTAGTTCTTTTCATGAACTATCAATTGCCTTCCACCATAAGCTACTACCCTCCCTTCTTGCATCAAGACAGCGCCTAGCCCTGTCCTACATGCATCTGTATAAACTGTGAACATCTTGCTTCCATTTGGTAACGTCAGAACTGGGGCTGTTGTAAGAGCCCTTTTTAGGCGTTGGAAAGCGAACTCGCAATCCAAGTCCCAATTGAACACTAGATTCTTCTTTGTCAGCCTTGTGAGTGGAGCTGAGATTTTCGCAAAGTCCCTTATGAATTTTCGATAGAAGCCTGCTAGACCGAGAAAGCTTCGGACTTCTGTTGCATTCCTTGGTGTCTTCCAATCCTGTACCGCTACTACCTTAGCAGGGTCCACAGCTAACCCTTCTTTGGATACTATGTGCCCAAGGAACCTCACTTCCTCTCTCCAAAAGTGGCATTTGGAGAATTTGGATTTTAGCTGATGGACTCGCAGAGTTTCCATGATTGCCCTTAAGTGATGAGCATGTTCTTCTTCACTCTTTGAGAAGATCAAGATATCGTCTACGAAGACCACTACGAACTTGTTGAGAAATTCTCTGAACACCCTACTCATAAGGTCCACGAAGTAAGCGGGTGTGTTTGTCAAGCCGAAAGGCATGACAAGCCATTCAAAGAAGCCGTCTGGGGTTCTGAATGCTGTCTTATCGATGCTATCTTCAGCCACCCTTAGCTGATGAAATCCGGTCGCCAAATCAAGTTGGGAGAAAACAGACGCTCCTACAAGCTGATCAAACAGATCATCAACTCTGGGGAGAGGGTGCCTATTCTTTTTCATTAGCTTGTTGAGCTCCCTATAGTCAACACATAGACAGAGTGAACCATCCGCCTTTATGGCGAACACCACTGGAGCGCCCCATTCTGAAATACTCCTTCTAATGAACCCCTTCTCTAGAAGCTCTTTAACTTGTTTACTGAGCTTCTTCCTTTCTCGTGGAGCCATGTGTCTAACGGGCAACGCAACGGGCTTTGCATTATCTACAAGATATATGCGGAAGTCTATCTCCCGCTTCGGAGGCAAGCCCTTCACCTCTTCGAAGACATCCGGATATTCACGGACCACTCTAACTGATTGCAAACTCTCAACAGAAGCATCTAGCGATTCAAGATAACTAAGCATAACCACATATGAGGGATTACAAGTAATTTCCAGAGTGTTACCGAGTTGGGTCAGAAGCCTAACCACCCTTTTCTCACAATCAAGGATGGCACCATTACTGGATAGCCAATCCATGCCCAAAATCAAACCATATCCCGAGAATCCCAAAACAAAGGCACTACATCTAAATTCTACGCTTAGAATAGAAATTTTCAATCCCACACAGATCATAGACAAATGAGCTGGGCCCCCAATTGGATTTGAAACAATTAAGGGGTCCTCTACCATACTAGTTTCTAGGTGCAGAGATTCTACTAAAGCAGTTGAAATAAAGGAGTGTGATGCGCCAGAATCAAATAAAGTGCGAACTGGGTGATCATAAAGATAAACTACACTTTCTACAGAAGTATTTATACCTCGCTGTGCAGAGGTGGCGCTTCTAGCACATGAACTTGTGCCCCTGAGGTGGATCCAGCCCTCTGCCCCTGCCCTCCCTTCTTTGGGCAATCCTTAGCCATGTGGCCTGTCTCACCGCAAGAAAAGCACCCACCATTCAACTTGGCCTTCTTTTTCCGGCAATCTTTCACTAAATGCCCCACTTTAAAACAGAAATTACACTTCCTCTTCTCTTTGTTGTCTTTCCCGCCCTTCTTAAAGTCTGTCTTCTTAGGCTGTAAACCCTCTTTCTTCCCTTGAGAGCTTTCTGCCTTTGTCTCCTTCTTGCCCTTATCCTCTTCGTTCAGCAATGCCATCTGTACCAATCTTTCATACGTAGCTCCCATGGGTATATGGGTCATGGCCAAACTGTGTAACGCTCATTCAATCCTTTGACAAAGCGGAGAGCCTTCTTGTGCGGAGTGTTGACTAGGTCCAGTCCGAACCTAGCCAGCTGATCGAACTGATTAACAAACTCTTTGATTGTCATATTCCCTTGCTTAAGAAACAAGAATTTTTCCAATTGAAGACTCCTTTCAGCTTCTGAGAGAAATTTAGCCTTAAACCTTGCCCTAAAGTCCTCCCATGTTTCCACTGGTCTTTCTGCATTGGTGACTTCCCACCAGTAGGAAGCCTCGCCTTTAAGTAGATTACTGCCAGTTGTACCTTCTGCCTATCTTCTACCTCAAAGATGACGAATAAGTCCTCGGTTTC
Source organism: Allium sativum (assembly GCA_030737875.1). NCBI lineage: Eukaryota > Viridiplantae > Streptophyta > Magnoliopsida > Asparagales > Amaryllidaceae > Allium > Allium sativum. The sequence continues at coordinate 490,372,696 of CM060916.1, forward strand.
CTTCAGCCAATTCCTGGCTGCCACGAAGGACTCGGTTCCATGAAAGTCCTTTCCTCCTATAGCTTTAAAATCTTTACATATCTTAGCAAAAGTATTACCACACGGAGGAGGTGGAGGAAGAGGTGTTGCTGCAGTTGGATGATTTCCTGCAGCTGGGGGAGGAGGAACAGTGGGACCTGGCTGATTGGCCCTTGCTTCTAAGAATCGTCTGAACCAACCAGGTATTGGTACACCCTCTGGCAAGTTAAGTTCTTCGGACATGCTGAAACAAAAAGGATAGATTCAAAACGAAGGATAAAAGATAGTACCTATGGCTTTGGGGGACTATGCCTTTTTAAAATAAAATAACATTTTATCTTTAAAAATGCTTCTTTAAATTTTCTTTTGAAAATAAATTTTCGAAACTTTTTATCTTATCTGGTAAACCATGCTCTGATACCAAGTGAAACACCCCACCTCCGTTAGGGTCACTCTCAAAGGGAATGCCCTAATTTTGGTGGAGGTTTATAAGTATAAGTCACAGATACACAAGACATATATAAATACACATATTTTTGAACAGCGGAAAACAACAGCAACTTTTATTTCATCAAAATACGTGTTACACAAACTGTAGTGACCCATATTTTAGCAAGATAATAATTTATTAATTTAATTATATAAATAGTGATTTAGAGAATTAAATTGCCGTTAATTAAATAATAGTGAATATTTAATTAAAATAATAAATTAAATAATATATTCAATCCAGAAATAATCAAAAATATTGGACATCACAATATTCTGTGAACGGGGTCATCCTTAAGATGTAATTCAGCTTAGAGTTGAATTATATTGAAGAATATATTCAATCGACGACAGTTTGAACGTATAATTATATTATAATTAAAATCGAGCTTGAAATGGCGCTGCAGTTCGTAAATTGGCGATTCGAACTTCAACTGAATGTACAGGATTCGTTTTAAGTCGGATTTATGTGAAACAAGAAACGTGTGGAGCTGGTGGAGTATATCTTTCTAGTGGAAGAGAAAAATGGGGATTTCGTCGTATAGATTTTGATGTACGTCCAAATCAAATTTCAGAAAAGTCGCTGTAGAATTCCTTTATAATTCGTAATGCTTTATATACGTTATAAAAGGATTTTTCAATGTAAATTGAATATCGAATCAATCTGGACTCGGAATAGCGAGTATATAATTACCCTGGAGCTGTATGGTATTCCTCTGTGAATATAGACGATAATAATTAATTTTAAATAATTAATTTAATTATATTTATATATTTAAATAGGCTATTTAGAGCTTTAAAAATAGCCACTTTTGCAAACGAAGTCGGAATTCGACGAAACCAGTTTTGTTGGATCCGCAATATCAAATAGTTGCTAGATGTCAAGTTTCATGATTTTTAGAGTCACTGTGTGGCCGTAAGGATTTTCAGAGTGAAGAACAGTCAGTATTTTGACAGTTAAAAATACGCTGTGTGAGCATACAGAGTCGGAATTCGACGAAACCAGTTTCGTTGGGACCGTAATGTCGAACTTTAGCAGTAGGTCCAGTTTCGTGATTTTTGGGTATTGTATGTGACCATGAGAATTTTTTAAAGACAGATATAAACAGCGTTGGACTAAAATTGAATATAAAATTCAATATGAAAATAATATAAAACTTCCTATATAATACCCTTAAAAACCTAAAAACCTAATTCCCATTCACTTTCTGGTCAAACATTTCATTTTTCCACCGTTGTCTCCTTACAGCGAAATGGAAAAAAATGGCAACAAAAGAAAATCAAAAGCAATTCAAATAAAAACTTATAAATCCTATGACATATGTATTCGAGATCCACGGATGATTATCTTCGATTTGGGGTATGCATTGTGAAGTTCGACTGCAAATATGGGTCGCTCTTTTTAGAGCAGCGCCGGTTAGGGTTGTCGATTTGCGGTTCTCGGAGAATCAGTTCTTGGTTTTGAGGTTATTTTTGGCTTCAGGAGGTCAAACCGCGTTCGGGTACAAAGATCTGGTGTGTTCGGTGGTTTTGAAGGCAGGACTTGCTGTACATTGTCAGGCAGAGGCTCCGTGACCCACTGATGTTGAGGGGATCGAACTGTGATGTAATGGTACGGGGATTAGGAGATTGAGACGGGAAGAGAAACGGTGGATCTTGTGCGACTTCTGGTGAATCGAAGAAGGGGAAATTTGGAGGGGAGTATCGGCCATGATACAGTTGATGTGGAGTTCGGTTTCAAGGATACGGGAAGGACTTTGAGAAGAGGGATTAGCGGGGATGGGTTATAAGGAGGGAGTGGGCCGAATGTGAGAGGTAAAGGCCCAATGGTATTAAAAAAATTATGTTAGTTAATTTAATTAAATATGCGAACTTTGAAATTTGATAACTTCATCATACGATATCAGAACACAGCGAAACAAGTTGCGTTGGGACCGTATGGACGGGGGCTTCACAATGAAGCTGACTGGAAGTGGATTGCGGCTCGTATGAATTTATGGCGAAATAAATTGTTTGATTCAAATCAAATAAACAGTTTATCGTTCTTTAATGATGAACTGCCAAAGTGAGTAAAACTCACCAACTCTGAACAGTTTATAATTTCATGTTGTATTTTTAGAACTGTTAGATATTGTCAGTTTGATGTGTGTTGACTGTTTGATTGAACTGCTAGACAGTTAGTGGAAATTTTATATATATGTGTATACATATATGTATAACAGTTAGATATTTATATGTCGATTCTGTTGATTAGAATAATTCACATCGAAGTGAAATCGATGTTAATATTATTGTTTAACATCTGGATGCGGGAGAACAGGTTGGAGAAATCCGACCGGATTCCTCAATAGTTATTTTATTGTTTTTCATATATTGTGTTATATGATGTGATATAATATGTTGTCGATTATATGTGTTGGGACGATAGTGATCATCGTGATTTGATATGTAGAATATCATAACATACCGGAATGTTGATAAGGAGATTTTCAAAGTGATATTGAAAATAGAATATTTATAAATTGGAATATTTATAAATAAGAGATATTTATAAATTTAAATTTAAATATTTATAAATAAGGAATATTTATAAATTGGAATATTTATAAATATGAGATATTTTAAAAAGGAAAATAAATTCAAAACATTTCTTTTTGAAATGGGAAAGGCCTGTGTGGCGGGTTTGGGGATTTTCCCGATGCTCCCGATACAAAGGAGGTTATGACGAATTTTCCCGGAAATTTAAGGAGTTAGAATATTTCAAGAATAAATTGAAAAGGAAATATTTGTAAACCATTTACAAATAGAATTGAAAAGGAAACGTTAAAAAAGGGAAATCATTTTTAAAGTGTAGAACCATTATTTAAAAGTAAATCTTTTCAAATGAATAAAACGTTGTTAAAAAGGAAATCTTTATAAAGTGAACAAAGTAAATCGAATATAGACATTCGAAAGGAGTTAATCGAATATGGTATTCGAAGTTAGTTAATCGAATATGGTATTCGAAGTTAGTTAATCGAATATGGTATTCGAAAGTTAGTTAATCGAATATGTTATTCGAAAGGGGTTATTCAAGTCGAGTTAGTCAAATAAAGTTAACCAGTTAGAGATAATCAGTTAGAGTTAACCAGTAGGAGTTTATTAGTTAGAGTTAATCGATTAGAGTTAAAACGAACTAGAGTTAATCAAATATAGTTATTTGAGACAGAGTTAGTCAAACATAGTATTCAGGGTAAGTTGCCATCTTGTACGACTGCTAGCGTAATTCGCAGGGCTATAAATAGCCTACGGCGGTCGGATGTTTCCTGAGGGAGTCAGGCGTAACCATTGTGATCACTGCGATCTAGAGTCAAGCGAATGGAGTTTAATTGAATATTAGTTATTCGATAGGAGTTGATCGAGTTGAGAAATAAGTTAAGTTAAATAAGTTGAGTTGATCGGGTAGTTCGATCAAGTTAGTCGAGCCTAGTTAATCGAATCGAATTGGTCGAACCAAGTAAGTCGAGTTAAGTTAGTCAAGTTAGTCGAGCCTAGTTAATCGAATCGAATTGGTCGAACCAAGTAAGTCGAGTTAAGTTAGTCAAGTTAGTCGAGCCTAGTTAATCGAATCGAATTGGTCGAACCATGTAAGTCGAGTTAAGTTAGTCAAGTTAGTCGAGCCTAGTTAATCGAATCGAATTGGTCGAACCAAGTAAGTCGAGTTAAGTTAGTCAAGTTAGTCGAGCCTAGTTAAAATAATCAAATTGGTCGAACCAAGTAAGTCGAGTTAAGTTAGTCAAGTTAGTCGAGCCTAGTTAATCGAATCGAATTGGTCGAACCAAGTAAGTCGAGTTAGTCGAGTCAAATCGAGTTAGTCGAGTTAAGTTCGTCGAGTTAAATAAATCGATGTTAGTTTCATCGAAAGGAGTAATCGATGTTAGTTTCATCGAAAGGAGTTATTAGTTTCATCGAAAGGAGTTATCGATGTTAGTTTCATCGAAAGGAGTTATCGATGTTAGTTTCATCGAAGGGAGTTATCGATTATAGTTTAGTCGAAGTGAGATTTTTAAATATGAGATATTTGAAAAGGAAGAGTTATCGAATATTAGTTATTCGAAGAGAGATTATCGAATATTGTTTATTCAAGAAAGAGTTAGTCGAATATAGGTTATTCGAAGTAGAGTTAATCAAATAGTGATTTCTCGAAGAGAGTAAATCGGCGAATTCGATTATATCGAATTCGGGAAAGTGCTTATACTTTCCAGTGTTTAAATAGAGATTTATTTATTTATAAATAAATAATTGTTAGGTTAATTATTCACTAATAAGAATAGAAGTTATAATTAAAGTTAGATAATTCAAAAGTAGGGATTATAACGTTATCGTTGTAACCAATGTTTTAAATATAGAAGTGGATCAGTAAAATTGGATGCGAGAAAGGCGTAAAGAAGTTGTTAAAGATTAAAAGATAAACTTTGACCATTTCGAAGTTATAACGTTGTTCAGTTAAGGTCTGAGAGGTAATTATACCCCAACTTGAGTGACTTCCTTCTTAACTAAGAAATGGTAAGGTTTGATCGTAAAGGAGTTTTGGAAATGTTTTCCAAACGAGAATCAGAAATGTTTTCTGATAAAAGAAAATAAGAATTTAGAATATAGGGAAACAGGAGATAAGTAAATAAATGAACTAAAAGAGATTAATGTTAAATGATGTTTGTTCGATATAATTTCCATCTGGGAATAATATCGTTGTTTGCACCCTTGTTTTTCTTTGATGGTTAAATCACAGACTATCGAAGTTTTGACCATTTTAACGTTGTTAATATGGAGAGACCGGTTGGATTATTATCCAAAGAACCACTCTGTATTGGCATAAGCGTCGCGAATCATATATTCCAAAGATAATTGAAGACGAAGTAAAATGCAAGGGCTATCCTGTTTACAGAATAGTGCCTTCGGTTTGTCCAGTCCCAGGACAACTTGTATGGACGAAGGTCTGACAGAGTATATCCAATGGATCGCGTAAGTTGATCTGTTCAAACGTATTCACGTTTGGTGGCGGAGGAATTCGTTTCTCTTAGCTGTATACCCGTGTTATTTTTGGATAAGTCAATTTGTGATTTGGCGGGTATGGCGATGTGACATTTTAAGTGAATGAAGATGGATGTCTGACAGAGTATTTCCAGAAAGGTCACGTACATTGATTTCTCCAACCGTACCAAGAGTGGAAGCGGAGAAGGAAACTTCTTTTAGCTGACACGTAATGTATTGTTGTAAACGTCAATTAGTGATTTTGATGGATTTGAAAATGTAGCGTTCGAAGTGAATCTGATGTGATGATAAAGCGTAGCTTCTAGCCTCATCAACCGGTAAATGACAGAAATCGGGCAGGCAGCATGGCTAAGTCGGTCGCACCGAAGTAGGGTGTATAATCACCTATCTAGTGAATATTCATTTGTTTCTTAAATCTATCAATGCTGTCCCATATATATACGGGAACGGTTGCTGATCCCAACCGTTGGTGATGTACATTCGATACACTCAAGCGAAATGAGTGGTCGGTCATGTGTGGCTGAGTTACAAGATGTTCTTGTTGAACTCCAGTGTATTGTTCCTAGAGTACACTGATCGGAAGGTGGTTCCATACCTTGTCATAGTTGGAATTCCATTATCCAATACGTGCTTGCGATTTTGATTGTATACTATATATGTAGAACGTGAGATGAAAGCGTTTCTGCTAGTTGATATCTATTTGTACATAGACATTATTATAATATCAAAAGGTTTTTGATATAAAGATATTTTGGATTCTTATAAGGGAAAAACCCGTTCCGTTCTGCGGCGTGGTCTTATGAGATATCGTTTACTTGTTCATATACCTGTTTAAAACTGTTTTACTCACACCAGTCCCATGACTGACCCGGAGTTTACTTTGTTGTTTTCCCTAAACTCTTGGGTGCCTAAATTTGTACGGGCAGTCAAGTAGTCGGGATTTACAGATATACTGGAAGAGCTTGGAGCAGGAGGCTTCAGGATCATATAGCTATAGTTATTTCCGCTGTGTTGTAAGTGCTATACTCTGATAAGTGCTATTGTATACATATACTGATGTTATTTCAAAGATATGTTATGTTATATTTTATTCGTTCCGCTGTGAGATTCGTTTTTACTCTGATGATGATGTTCTTCTTCTTCTTCTATTCTATAAGTTCTATCTTATCTATTCTCACCTTCTAATTTCTTTCATTAATTACCGGGATTTTTCGAGGTTTTGGTTATCGACGTCGAGCTTACGTCGATAACCAAAGACGCCGAAAATCCGGGTTACTACAGTTGGTATCAGAGCATTGGTTTAGTTATTACCTTGGCTCTGTGGCGTGATTCGGTAGAGATAGGGTTAGTAACACCCTGGATTGAGTTTGAGTGTATATATACGAGTGCATATTTGTATTTGATATAAAAACGGTTTTATATTGTGGAGATTCATTGGCTGAGTTGTTTGTGAATTCTGGTCGATCGGTTTGATCCACTGTATCAGTAGGAGTAAATAAACACTTGAATACGATGGACCGACACAGTATGGATATGTGATATATTATCATATATAGGCTGTGATTATAATCAAGTAAGATTATAAAGTGAAATAGTTATATATGACCAATCAGAATTCACATAAGTAAAGTATATGAAATAAGATGAATTAAATATGAATTCAAATCAGATTTGGAATTAAAATAAGGAAATTTTAAGTTCCTGGGAGATTTTGAAAGGTTTTCAAAATGGAAGTATTTAGTAATGGTTTTGAGAAATGATATAGTATTGAAATCACTTGGGTCGCTGGAAAATAATTCCGAGGATGACTGCGCAGTATCATCGGTGTGATTTTCGAGTTTCTAAGTGGTGGATTACTACCAGAGATTTTAATTTGAATTGTTTTGAGAAAAAAAAAGTTGTTCAAAAATTCAAAGGTTATGAATTGGTATTATGAGTTCAAATTGATTTGAAATAAACCTAGGAATTTGAAATTTGAAATTTGAAATTTAAATTTAACGTGTGAAGTTAAATGAAATTGGATTTGATTAGAGGATAATCTGAAAGTGAATTCGACTTGGATATATGCGAATGGTTGTGTTGGAGATGAAATTGATTGGAGTTCGATTGAAAAGGCATTTGTATATGCTGAGTTGATAGCATATGGAAGTGATAGAGTTGACATGCCCGACAAAAAGGTACCAGTTTATATTATATATGGATATGAGATTTATGAGCCGAATTGGCAAGCCGCTTGGCGTTTTGATTTTCTTTTGGGTTAAAGAAGGCCCGGAGAGGCGAGTTGGAGTTTGAGATATCGACCAGTACAAAGGAGGTGCTGGCGAATTTTTTTTTGAAAAGTTAAGGCGCTAGAAAATTTTCAAAATTTTTGAAAATTTAGTTAGTCAGAATAAATTAATATTTTAGTCGATATTAATTGGTTCAGTTGAAACCGGAGATAAGGGGTAAACAGATAAATTTTTACCCAGTAGATAGGGTCGTCCCCTAGCTTAGCAATTTCGAGGACGAAATTTTATTAAGGGGGGAAGATTGTAGTGACCCGTATTTTAGCAAGATAATAATTTATTAATTTAATTATATAAATAGTGATTTAGAGAATTAAATTGCCGTTAATTAAATAATAGTGAATATATAATTAAAATAATAAATTAAATAATATATTCAATCCAGAAATAATCAAAAATATTGGACATCACAATATTCTGTGAACGGGGTCATCCCTAAGATGTAATTCAGCTTAGAGTTGAATTATATTGACGAATATATTCAATCGACGACAGTTTGAACGTATAATTATATTATAATTAAAATCGAGCTTGAAATGGCGCTGCAGTTCGTAAATTGGCGAATCGAACTTCAACTGAATGTACAGGATTCGTTTTAAGCCGGATTTCTGTGAAACAAGAAACGTGTGGAGCTGGTGGAGTATATCTTTCTAGTGGAAGAGAAAAATGGGGATTTCGTCGTATAGATTTTGATGTACGTCCAAATCAAATTTCAGAAAAGTCGCTGTGGAATTCCTTTATAATTCGTAACGCTTTATATACGTTGTAAAAGGATTTTTCAATGTAAATTGAATATCGAATCAATCTGGACTCGGAATAGCGAGTATATAATTACCCTGGAGCTGTATGGTATTCCTCAGTGAATATAGACGATAATAATTAATTTTAAATAATTAATTTAATTATATTTAAATATATTTATATATTTAAATAGGCTATTTAGAGCTTTAAAAATAGCCACTTTTGCAAACGAAGTCGGAATTCGACGAAACCAGTTTTGTTGGATCTGCAATATCAAATAGTTGCTAGATGTCAAGTTTCATGATTTTTAGAGTCACTGTGTGGCCGTACGGATTTTTAGAGTGAAGAACAGTCAGTATTTTGATAGTTAAAAATACGCTGTGTGAGCATACGGAGTCGGAATTCGACGAAACCAGTTTCGTTGGGACCGTAATGTCGAACTTTACCAGTAGGTCCAGTTTCGTGATTTTTGGGTATTGTATGTGACCATGAGAATTTTTTAAAGACAGATATAAACAGCGTTGGACTAAAATTGAATATAAAATTCAATATGAAAATAATATAAAACTTCCTATATAATACCCTTAAAAACCTAAAAAACTAATTCCCATTCACTTTCTGGTCAAACATTTCATTTTTCCGCCGTTGTCTCCTTACAGCGAAATGGAAAAAAATGGCAACAAAAGAAAATCAAAAGCAATTCAAATAAAAACTTATAAATCCTATGACATATGTATTCGAGATCCACGGATGATTATCTTCGATTTGGGGTATGCATTGTGAAGTTCGACTGCAAATATGGGTCGGTCTTTTTAGAGCAGCGCCGGCTAGGGTTGTCAATTTGCGGTTCTCGGAGCATCAGTTCTTGGTTTTGAGGTTATTTTTGGCTTTAGGAGGTCAAACCGCGTTCGGGTACAAAGATCTCGGGTGTTCGGTGGTTTTGAAGGCGGGACTTGCTGTACATTGTCAGGCAGAGGCTCCGTGACCCACTGATGTTGAGGGGATCGAACTGTGATGTAATGGTACGGGGATTAGGAGATTGAGACGGGAAGAGAAACGATGGATCTTGTGCGACTTCTGGTGAATCGAAGAAGGGGAAATTTGGAGGGGAGTATCGGCCATGATACAGTTGATGTGGAGTTCGGTTTCAAGGATACGGGAAGGACTTTGAGAAGAGGGATTAGCGGGTATGGGTTATAAGGAGGGAGTGGGCCGAATGTGAGAGGTAAAGGCCCAATGGTATTAAAAAAATTATGTTAGTTAATTAAATTAAATATGCGAACTTTGAAATTTGATAACTTCATCATACGATATCTGAACACAGCGAAACAAGTTGCGTTGGGACCGTATGGACGGGGGCTTCACAATGAAGCTGACTGGAAGTGGATTGCGGCTCGTATGAATTTATGGCGAAATAAATTGTTTGATTCAAATCAAATAAACAGTTTATCGTTCTTTAATGATGAACTGCCAAAGTGAGTAAAACTCACCAACTCTGAACAGTTTATAATTTCATGTTGTATTTTTAGAACTGTTAGATATTGTCTGTTTGATGTGTGTTGACTGTTTGATTGAACTGCTAGACAGTTAGTGGAAATTTTATATATATGTGTATACATATATGTATAACAGTTAGATATTTATATGTTGATTCTGTTGATCAGAATAATTCACATCGAAGTGAAATCGATGTTAATATTATTGTTTAACATCTGGATGCAGGAGAACAGGTTGGAGGAATCCGACCGGATTCCTCAATAGTTATTTTATTGTTTTTCATATATTATGTTATATGATGTGATATAATCTGTTGTCGATTATATGTATTGGGACGATAGTGATCATCGTGATTTGATATGTAGAATATCATAACATACCGGAATGTTGATAAGGAGATTTTCAAAGTGATATTGAAAACAGAATATTTATAAATTGGAATATTTATAAATAAGAGATATTTATAAATTTAAATTTAAATATTTATAAATAAGGAATATTTATAAATTGGGATATTTATAAATAGGAGATATTTTAAAAAGGAAAATAAATTCAAAACATTTCTTTTTGGAATGGGAAAGGCCTGTGTGGTGGGTTTGGGGATTTTCCCGATGCTCCCGATACAAAGGAGGTTATGACGAATTTTCCCGGAAATTTAAGGAGTTAGAATATTTCAAGAATAAATTGAAAAGGAAATATTTGTAAACCATTTACAAATAGAATTGAAAAGGAAACGTTAAAAAAGGGAAATCATTTTTAAAGTGTAGAACCGTTATTTAAAAGTAAATCTTTTCAAATGAATAAAACGTTGTTAAAAAGGAAATCTTTATAAAGTGAATAAAGTAAATCGAATATAGACATTCGAAAGGAGTTAATCGAATATGGTATTCGAAGTTAGTTAATCGAATATGGTATTCGAAGTTAGTTAATCGAATATGGTATTCGAAAGTTAGTTAATCGAATATGTTATTCGAAAGGGGTTAGTCAAGTCGAGTTAGTCAAATAAAGTTAACCAGTTAGAGTTAATCAGTTAGTAACCAGTAGGAGTTAATTAGTTAGAGTTAATCGATTAGAGTTAAAACGAACTAGAGTTAATCAAATATAGTTATTTAAGACAGAGTTAGTCAAACATAGTATTCAGGGTAAGTTGCCATCTTGTACGACTGCTAGCGTAATTCGCAGGGCTGTAAATAGCCTACGGCGGTCGGATGTTTCCTAAGGGAGTCAGGCGTAACCATTGTGATTACTGCGATCTAGAGTCAAGCGAATGGAGTTTAATCGAATATTAGTTATTCGATAGGAGTTGATCGAGTTGAGAAATAAGTTAAGTTAAATAAGTTGAGTTGATCGGGTGGTTCGATCAAGTTAGTCGAGCCTAGTTAATCGAATCGAATTGGTCGAACCAAGTAAGTCGAGTTAAGTTAGTCAAGTTAGTCGAGCCTAGTTAATCGAATCGAATTGGTCGAACCAAGTAAGTCGAGTTAAGTTAGTCAAGTTAGTCGAGCCTAGTTAATCGAATCGAATAGGTCGAACCAAGTAAGTCGAGTTAAGTTAGTCAAGTTAGTCGAGCCTAGTTAATCGAATCGAATTGGTCGAACCAAGTAAGTCGAGTTAAGTTAGTCAATTTAGTCGAGCCTAGTTAATCGAATCGAATTGGTCGAACCAAGTAAGTCGAGTTAAGTTAGTCAAGTTAGTCGAGCCTAGTTAAAATAATCAAATTGGTCGAACCAAGTAAGTCGAGTTAAGTTAGTCAAGTTAGTCGAGCCTAGTTAATCGAATCGAATTGGTCGAACCAAGTAAGTCGAGTTAGTCGAGTCAAATCGAGTTAGTCGAGTTAAGTTCGTCGAGTTAAATAAATCGATGTTAGTTTCATCGAAAGGAGTAATCGATGTTAGTTTCATCGAAAGGAGTTATCGATGTTAGTTTCATCGAAAAGAGTTATCGATGTTAGTTTCATCGAAAGGAGTTATCGATGTTAGTTTCATCGAAGGGAGTTATCGATTATAGTTTAATCGAAGTGAGATTTTTAAATATGAGATATTTGAAAAGGAAGAGTTATCGAATATTAGTTATTCGAAGAGAGATTATCGAATATTGTTTATTCAAGAAAGAGTTAGTCGAATATAGGTTATTCGAAGTAGAGTTAATCAAATAGTGATTTCTCGAAGAGAGTAAATCGGCGAATTCGATTATATCGAATTCGGGAAAGTGCTTATACTTTCCAGTGTTTAAATAGAGATTTATTTATTTATAAATAAATAATTGTTAGGTTAATTATTCACTAATAAGAATAGAAGTTATAATTAAAGTTAGATAATTCAAAAGTAGGGATTATAACGTTATCGTTGTAACCAATGTTTTAAATATAGAAGTGGATCAGTAAAATTGGATCCGAGAAAGGCGTAAAGAAGTTGTTAAAGATTAAAAGATAAACTTTGACCATTTCGAAGTTATAACGTTGTTCAGTTAAGGTCTGAGAGGTAATTATACCCCAACTTGAGTGACTTCCTTCTTAACTAAGAAATGGTAAGGTTTGATCGTAAAGGAGTTTTGGAAATGTTTTCCAAACGAGAATCAGAAATGTTTTCTGATAAAAGAAAATAAGAATTTAGAATATAGGGAAACAGGAGATAAGTAAATAAATGAACTAAAAGAGATTAATGTTAAATGATGTTTGTTCGATATAATTTCCATCTGGGAATAATATCGTTGTTTGCACACTTGTTTTTCTTTGATGGTTAAATCACAGACTATCGAAGTTTTGACCATTTTAACGTTGTTAATATGGAGAGACCGGTTGGATTATTATCCAAAGAACCACTCTGTATTGGCATAAGCGTCGCGAATCATATATTCCAAAGATAATTGAAGACGAAGTAAAATGCAAGGGCTATCCTGTTTACAGAATAGTGCCTTCGGTTTGTCCAGTCCCAGGACAACTTGTATGGACGAAGGTCTGACAGAGTATATCCAATGGATCGCGTAAGTTGATCTGTTCAAACGTATTCACGTTTGGTGGCGGAGGAATTCGTTTCTCTTAGCTGTATACCCGTGTTATTTTTGGATAAGTCAATTTGTGATTTGGCGGGTATGGCGATGTGACATTTTAAGTGAATGAAGATGGATGTCTGACAGAGTATTTCCAGAAAGGTCACGTACATTGATTTCTCCAACCGTACCAAGAGTGGAAGCGGAGAAGGAAACTTCTTTTAGCTGACACGTAATGTATTGTTGTAAACGTCAATTAGTGATTTTGATGGATTTGAAAATGTAGCGTTCGAAGTGAATCTGATGTGATGATAAAGCGTAGCTTCTAGCCTCATCAACCGGTAAATGACAGAAATCGGGCAGGCAGCATGGCTAAGTCGGTCGCACCGAAGTAGGGTGTATAATCACCTATCTAGTGAATATTCATTTGTTTCTTAAATCTATCAATGCTGTCCCATATATATACGGGAACGGTTGCTGATCCCAACCGTTGGTGATGTACATTCGATACACTCAAGCGAAATGAGTGGTCGGTCATGTGTGGCTGAGTTACAAGATGTTCTTGTTGAACTCCAGTGTATTGTTCCTAGAGTACACTGATCGGAAGGTGGTTCCATACCTTGTCATAGTTGGAATTCCATTATCCAATACGTGCTTGCGATTTTGATTGTATACTATATATGTAGAACGTGAGATGAAAGCGTTTCTGCTAGTTGATATCTATTTGTACATAGACATTATTATAATATCAAAAGGTTTTTGATATAAAGATATTTTGGATTCTTATAAGGGAAAAACCCGTTCCGTTCTGCGGCGTGGTCTTATGAGATATCGTTTACTTGTTCATATACCTGTTTAAAACTGTTTTACTCACACCAGTCCCATGACTGACCCGGAGTTTACTTTGTTGTTTTCCCTAAACTCTTGGGTGCCTAAATTTGTACGGGCAGTCAAGTAGTCGGGATTTACAGATATACTGGAAGAGCTTGGAGCAGGAGGCTTCAGGATCATATAGCTATAGTTATTTCCGCTGTGTTGTAAGTGCTATACTCTGATAAGTGCTATTGTATACATATACTGATGTTATTTCAAAGATATGTTATGTTATATTTTATTCGTTCCGCTGTGAGATTCGTTTTTACTCTGATGATGATGTTCTTCTTCTTCTTCTATTCTATAAGTTCTATCTTATCTATTCTCACCTTCTAATTTCTTTCATTAATTACCGGGATTTTTCGAGGTTTTGGTTATCGACGTCGAGCTTACGTCGATAACCAAAGTCGCCGAAAATCCGGGTTACTACAGTTGGTATCAGAGCATTGGTTTAGTTATTACCTTGGCTCTATGGCGTGATTCGGTAGAGATAGGGTTAGTAACACCCTAGATTGAGTTTGAGTGTATATATACGAGTGCATATTTGTATTTGATATAAAAACGGTTTTATATTGTGGAGATTCATTGGCTGAGTTGTTTGTGAATTCTGGTCGATCGGTTTGATCCACTGTATCAGTAGGAGTAAATAAACACTTGAATACGATGGACCGACACAGTATGGATATGTGATATATTATCATATATAGGCTGTGATTATAATCAAGTAAGATTACAAAGTGAAATAGTTATATATGACCAATCAGAATTCACATAAGTAAAGTATATGAAATAAGATGAATTAAATATGAATTCAAATCAGATTTGGAATTAAAATAAGGAAATTTTAAGTTCCTGGGAGATTTTGAAAGGTTTTCAAAATGGAAGTATTTAGTAATGGTTTTGAGAAATGATATAGTATTGAAATCACTTGGGTCGCTGGAAAATAATTCCGAGGATGACTGCGCAGTATCATCGGTGTGATTTTCGAGTTTCTAAGTGGTGGATTACTACCAGAGATTTTAATTTGAATTGTTTTGAGAAAAAAAAAGTTGTTCAAAAATTCAAAGGTTATGAATTGGTATTATGAGTTCAAATTGATTTGAAATAAACCTAGGAATTTGAAATTTGAAATTTGAAATTTAAATTTAACGTGTGAAGTTAAATGAAATTGGATTTGATTAGAGGATAATCTGAAAGTGAATTCGACTTGGATATATGCGAATGGTTGTGTTGGAGATGAAATTGATTGGAGTTCGATTGAAAAGGCATTTGTATATGCTGAGTTGATAGCATATGGAAGTGATAGAGTTGACATGCCCGACAAAAAGGTACCAGTTTATATTATATATGGATATGAGATTTATGAGCCGAATTGGCAAGCCGCTTGGCGTTTTGATTTTCTTTTGGGTTAAAGAAGGCCCGGAGAGGCGAGTTGGAGTTTGAGATATCGACCAGTACAAAGGAGGTGCTGGCGAATTTTTTTTTGAAAAGTTAAGGCGCTAGAAAATTTTCAAAATTTTTGAAAATTTGGTTAGTCAGAATAAATTAATATTTTAGTCGATATTAATTGGTTCAGTTGAAACCGGAGATAAGGGGTAAACAGATAAATTTTTACCCAGTAGATAGGGTCGTCCCCTAGCTTAGCAATTTCGAGGACGAAATTTTATTAAGGGGGGAAGATTGTAGTGACCCGTATTTTAGCAAGATAATAATTTATTAATTTAATTATATAAATAGTGATTTAGAGAATTAAATTGCCGTTAATTAAATAATAGTGAATATATAATTAAAATAATAAATTAAATAATATATTCAATCCAGAAATAATCAAAAATATTGGACATCACAATATTCTGTGAACGGGGTCATCCCTAAGATGTAATTCAGCTTAGAGTTGAATTATATTGACGAATATATTCAATCGACGACAGTTTGAACGTATAATTATATTATAATTAAAATCGAGCTTGAAATGGCGCTGCAGTTCGTAAATTGGCGAATCGAACTTCAACTGAATGTACAGGATTCGTTTTAAGCCGGATTTCTGTGAAACAAGAAACGTGTGGAGCTGGTGGAGTATATCTTTCTAGTGGAAGAGAAAAATGGGGATTTCGTCGTATAGATTTTGATGTACGTCCAAATCAAATTTCAGAAAAGTCGCTGTGGAATTCCTTTATAATTCGTAACGCTTTATATACGTTATAAAAGGATTTTTCAATGTAAATTGAATATCGAATCAATCTGGACTCGGAATAGCGAGTATATAATTACCCTGGAGCTGTATGGTATTCCTCAGTGAATATAGACGATAATAATTAATTTTAAATAATTAATTTAATTATATTTAAATATATTTATATATTTAAATAGGCTATTTAGAGCTTTAAAAATAGCCACTTTTGCAAACGAAGTCGGAATTCGACGAAACCAGTTTTGTTGGATCCGCAATATCAAATAGTTGCTAGATGTCAAGTTTCATGATTTTTAGAGTCACTGTGTGGCCGTACGGATTTTTAGAGTGAAGAACAGTCAGTATTTTGATAGTTAAAAATACGCTGTGTGAGCATACGGAGTCGGAATTCGACGAAACCAGTTTCGTTGGGACCGTAATGTCGAACTTTACCAGTAGGTCCAGTTTCGTGATTTTTGGGTATTGTATGTGACCATGAGAATTTTTTAAAGACAGATATAAACAGCGTTGGACTAAAATTGAATATAAAATTCAATATGAAAATAATATAAAACTTCCTATATAATACCCTTAAAAACCTAAAAACCTAATTCCCATTCACTTTCTGGTCAAACATTTCATTTTTCCGCCGTTGTCTCCTTACAGCGAAATGGAAAAAAATGGCAACAAAAGAAAATCAAAAGCAATTCAAATAAAAACTTATAAATCCTATGACATATGTATTCGAGATCCACGGATGATTATCTTCGATTTGGGGTATGCATTGTGAAGTTCGACTGCAAATATGGGTCGCTCTTTTTAGAGCAGCGCCGGCTAGGGTTGTCGATTTGCGGTTCTCGGAGCATCAGTTCTTGGTTTTGAGGTTATTTTTGGCTTCAGGAGGTCAAACCGCGTTCGGGTACAAAGATCTGGGGTGTTCGGTGGTTTTGAAGGCGGGACTTGCTGTACATTGTCAGGCAGAGGCTCCGTGACCCACTGATGTTGAGGGGATCGAACTGTGATGTAATGGTACGGGGATTAGGAGATTGAGAAGGGAAGAGAAACGGTGGATCTTGTGCGACTTCTGGTGAATCGAAGAAGGGGAAATTTGGAGGGGAGTATCGGCCATGATACAGTTGATGTGGAGTTCGGTTTCAAGGATACGGGAAGGACTTTGAGAAGAGGGATTAGCGGGTATGGGTTATAAGGAGGGAGTGGGCCGAATGTGAGAGGTAAAGGCCCAATGGTATTAAAAAAATTATGTTAGTTAATTAAATTAAATATGCGAACTTTGAAATTTGATAACTTCATCATACGATATCTGAACACAGCGAAACAAGTTGCGTTGGGACCGTATGGACGGGGGCTTCACAATGAAGCTGACTGGAAGTGGATTGCGGCTCGTATGAATTTATGGCGAAATAAATTGTTTGATTCAAATCAAATATACAGTTTATCGTTCTTTAATGATGAACTGCCAAAGTGAGTAAAACTCACCAACTCTGAACAGTTTATAATTTCATGTTGTATTTTTAGAACTGTTAGATATTGTCTGTTTGATGTGTGTTGACTGTTTGATTGAACTGCTAGACAGTTAGTGGAAATTTTATATATATGTGTATACATATATGTATAACAGTTAGATATTTATATGTTGATTCTGTTGATCAGAATAATTCACATCGAAGTGAAATCGATGTTAATATTATTGTTTAACATCTGGATGCAGGAGAACAGGTTGGAGGAATCCGACCGGATTCCTCAATAGTTATTTTATTGTTTTTCATATATTGTGTTATATGATGTGATATAATCTGTTGTCGATTATATGTATTGGGACGATAGTGATCATCGTGATTTGATATGTAGAATATCATAACATACCGGAATGTTGATAAGGAGATTTTCAAAGTGATATTGAAAACAGAATATTTATAAATTGGAATATTTATAAATAAGAGATATTTATAAATTTAAATTTAAATTTAAATATTTATAAATAAGGAATATTTATAAATTGGGATATTTATAAATAGGAGATATTTTAAAAAGGAAAATAAATTCAAAACATTTCTTTTTGGAATGGGAAAGGCCTGTGTGGTGGGTTTGTGGATTTTCCCGATGCTCCCGATACAAAGGAGGTTATGACGAATTTTCCCGGAAATTTAAGGAGTTAGAATATTTCAAGAATAAATTGAAAAGGAAATATTTGTAAACCATTTACAAATAGAATTGAAAAGGAAACGTTAAAAAAGGGAAATCATTTTTAAAGTGTAGAACCGTTATTTAAAAGTAAATCTTTTCAAATGAATAAAACGTTGTTAAAAAGGAAATCTTTATAAAGTGAATAAAGTAAATCGAATATAGACATTCGAAAGGAGTTAATCGAATATGGTATTCGAAGTTAGTTAATCGAATATGGTATTCGAAGTTAGTTAATCGAATATGGTATTCGAAAGTTAGTTAATCGAATATGTTATTCGAAAGGGGTTAGTCAAGTCGAGTTAGTCAAATAAAGTTAACCAGTTAGAGTTAATCAGTTAGAGTTAACCAGTAGGAGTTAATTAGTTAGAGTTAATCGATTAGAGTTAAAACGAACTAGAGTTAATCAAATATAGTTATTTAAGACAGAGTTAGTCAAACATAGTATTCAGGGTAAGTTGCCATCTTGTACGACTGCTAGCGTAATTCGCAGGGCTGTCAATAGCCTACGGCGGTCGGATGTTTCCTAAGGGAGTCAGGCGTAACCATTGTGATTACTGCGATCTAGAGTCAAGCGAATGGAGTTTAATCGAATATTAGTTATTCGATAGGAGTTGATCGAGTTGAGAAATAAGTTAAGTTAAATAAGTTGAGTTGATCGGGTGGTTCGATCAAGTTAGTCGAGCCTAGTTAATCGAATCGAATTGGTCGAACCAAGTAAGTCGAGTTAAGTTAGTCAAGTTAGTCGAGCCTAGTTAATCGAATCGAATTGGTCGAACCAAGTAAGTCGAGTTAAGTTAGTCAAGTTAGTCGAGCCTAGTTAATCGAATCGAATAGGTCGAACCAAGTAAGTCGAGTTAAGTTAGTCAAGTTAGTCGAGCCTAGTTAATCGAATCGAATTGGTCGAACCAAGTAAGTCGAGTTAAGTTAGTCAATTTAGTCGAGCCTAGTTAATCGAATCGAATTGGTCGAACCAAGTAAGTCGAGTTAAGTTAGTCAAGTTAGTCGAGCCTAGTTAAAATAATCAAATTGGTCGAACCAAGTAAGTCGAGTTAAGTTAGTCAAGTTAGTCGAGCCTAGTTAATCGAATCGAATTGGTCGAACCAAGTAAGTCGAGTTAGTCGAGTCAAATCGAGTTAGTCGAGTTAAGTTCGTCGAGTTAAATAAATCGATGTTAGTTTCATCGAAAGGAGTAATCGATGTTAGTTTCATCGAAAGGAGTTATCGATGTTAGTTTCATCGAAAAGAGTTATCGATGTTAGTTTCATCGAAAGGAGTTATCGATGTTAGTTTCATCGAAGGGAGTTATCGATTATAGTTTAATCGAAGTGAGATTTTTAAATATGAGATATTTGAAAAGGAAGAGTTATCGAATATTAGTTATTCGAAGAGAGATTATCGAATATTGTTTATTCAAGAAAGAGTTAGTCGAATATAGGTTATTCGAAGTAGAGTTAATCAAATAGTGATTTCTCGAAGAGAGTAAATCGGCGAATTCGATTATATCGAATTCGGGAAAGTGCTTATACTTTCCAGTGTTTAAATAGAGATTTATTTATTTATAAATAAATAATTGTTAGGTTAATTATTCACTAATAAGAATAGAAGTTATAATTAAAGTTAGATAATTCAAAAGTAGGGATTATAACGTTATCGTTGTAACCAATGTTTTAAATATAGAAGTGGATCAGTAAAATTGGATCCGAGAAAGGCGTAAAGAAGTTGTTAAAGATTAAAAGATAAACTTTGACCATTTCGAAGTTATAACGTTGTTCAGTTAAGGTCTGAGAGGTATTTATACCCCAACTTGAGTGACTTCCTTCTTAACTAAGAAATGGTAAGGTTTGATCGTAAAGGAGTTTTGGAAATGTTTTCCAAACGAGAATCAGAAATGTTTTCTGATAAAAGAAAATAAGAATTTAGAATATAGGGAAACAGGAGATAAGTAAATAAATGAACTAAAAGAGATTAATGTTAAATGATGTTTGTTCGATATAATTTCCATCTGGGAATAATATCGTTGTTTGCACACTTGTTTTTCTTTGATGGTTAAATCACAGACTATCGAAGTTTTGACCATTTTAACGTTGTTAATATGGAGAGACCGGTTGGATTATTATCCAAAGAACCACTCTGTATTGGCATAAGCGTCGCGAATCATATATTCCAAAGATAATTGAAGACGAAGTAAAATGCAAGGGCTATCCTGTTTACAGAATAGTGCCTTCGGTTTGTCCAGTCCCAGGACAACTTGTATGGACGAAGGTCTGACAGAGTATATCCAATGGATCGCGTAAGTTGATCTATTCAAACGTATTCACGTTTGGTGGCGGAGGAATTCGTTTCTCTTAGCTGTATACCCGTGTTATTTTTGGATAAGTCAATTTGTGATTTGGCGGGTATGGAGATGTGACATTTTAAGTGAATGAAGATGGATGTCTGACAGAGTATTTCCAGAAAGGTCACGTACATTGATTTCTCCAACCGTACCAAGAGTGGAAGCGGAGAAGGAAACTTCTTTTAGCTGACACGTAATGTATTGTTGTAAACGTCAATTAGTGATTTCGATGGATTTGAAAATGTAGCATTCGAAGTGAATCTGATGTGATGATAAAGCGTAGCTTCTAGCCTCATCAACCGGTAAATGACAGAAATCGGGCAGGCAGCATGGCTAAGTCGGTCGCACCGAAGTAGGGTGTATAATCACCTATCTAGTGAATATTCATTTGTTTCTTAAATCTATCAATGCTGTCCCATATATATACGGGAACGGTTGCTGATCCCAACCGTTGGTGATGTACATACGATACACTCAAGCGAAATGAGTGGTCGGTCATGTGTGGCTGAGTTACAAGATGTTCTTGTTGAACTCCAGTGTATTGTTCCTAGAGTACACTGATCGGAAGGTGGTTCCATACCTTGTCATAGTTGGAAATCCATTATCCAATACGTGCTTGCGATTTTGATTGTATACTATATATGTAGAACGTGAGATGAAAGCGTTTCTGCTAGTTGATATCTATTTGTACATAGACATTATTATAATATCAAAAGGTTTTTGATATAAAGATATTTTGGATTCTTATAAGGGAAAAACCCGTTCCGTTCTGCGGCGTGGTCTTATGAGATATCGTTTACTTGTTCATATACCTGTTTAAAACTGTTTTACTCACACCAGTCCCATGACTGACCCGGAGTTTACTTTGTTGTTTTCCCTAAACTCTTGGGTGCCTAAATTTGTACGGGCAGTCAAGTAGTCGGGATTTACAGATATACTGGAAGAGCTTGGAGCAGGAGGCTTCAGGATCATATAGCTATAGTTATTTCCGCTGTGTTGTAAGTGCTATACTCTGATAAGTGCTATTGTATACATATACTGATGTTATTTCAAAGATATGTTATGTTATATTTTATTCGTTCCGCTGTGAGATTCGTGTTTACTCTGATGATGATGTTCTTCTTCTTCTTCTATTCTATAAGTTCTATCTTATCTATTCTCACCTTCTAATTTCTTTCATTAATTACCGGGATTTTTCGAGGTTTTGGTTATCGACGTCGAGCTTACGTCGATAACCAAAGTCGCCGAAAATCCGGGTTACTACACAAACCATGCCATAATTGTCTTACAATACTTCCAAAAACATTACATTTTCATAACTGTCTTGATTTCATAACTTAAAGAAGCATAAAAACATAAGTAAACTGCATAAGTCCCCATAAGTGCTATCCAAAGCCGTATTCCAAAACGAAAGAGATCCAAGCAATACATTCTTTCTCTTCAAGTTGGATGTGAAAACTGGTCAAGCTGTTGTATTCCCTCCCTGTGGACCTGGGGGGGGCAACGAAAGAAAAGTATAGTCAGACATAAAGCCTAAGTAAGTCTAGGACTATTCAGTCTATGAATAAAGAAATGAGCATGATAAGTACAAACTGGAAATGGGAAAGCACTATAAGCTAAGTTTAGTTGTCTAGAGTCGAATGTACTATCGTACCCCATATTAATCTCTGCACCCCTATAAACTAGTTCCCAACAGGCACCCCATAATTAGGGTGAAGTGATCCATTTCTAATGATCGGCTCCTACTCGCATAGTTACATGTGTCTTACGGCCCCCGATGTTGTAGTTACCTATGTTGGTCCCACCATGGGGTGTATCAAGTCCCATGGTGGCGGGCCGACACAGTTCTAGAATGCACGGGTATACTACTGGTGCCCAGTGCCTAATTTTTCTGTGCCGGAGTGTGTGCACGCCCGCACCCCATTAGAACCTACACTGCTGCACCACCGCCGTCGATTTGACCTCTTACAGTCAGCCCAGTAATCGTGCCCCACCCTGCCTAGTTCAGGGTATCCTGATACACCTTGTAGGGTTACTGCTGAAAAGGGTCCCCCGCTACTAGGTTTTCTATTTCTAGCCAACATGCTAAGTTGGTTAAGTGTTTTGTAAACCTAACCCCCAATCAGTCTGTATAGTTTATCATGTTCAATTTGATTAAGTATTAATTCAATTTACTTAATCCTATCAATCCTGACTCAGCCTTAATTGTCTTATTAAAGCCTCGACCTCTCACATTAGACAGGTATTGTTGTGACTGCCTGTTGCCGGTTGGTTCCCGGCAGTCTTACGTCACAACTCAGTCTAACCTCGGGTCTTTATTGGGCTCAATATTTAACCACCTACATTGGATAGGTATTGTTGTGACTACTGGACAGTCGGGCGGTTCCGGGCAGGTTTACGTCACAACTCAATCCAACCTCGGGTTAAACACATCGTATTTTCTAAGTTTACATATTTTGTCTCTTTTCTTTTTTATATGTAAATATTTGCAGCCCATTATTCAAATTCATCTTTATTGGGTAAAATTAATTTATACCCCTTAAACGTTCTCAAGGTCATTGGCATGCGTCAGACATACCAACACATATGTTTTTTTTACCCAACGTCATTACCCCCGTTTTATACGTTAGCTATAATATAACATATGTTGGTTTTAACATTTAAGCCCAACTTAGCCACATGAAAAAGGGGAGGCTTAGAACATGGTGTTTATATATTCTAAGTAACATCAAAAGGGGTGTGTGAACGCATGAACTTGCAACATAGCGATCTAATTAACATAAATTAGGCACTTGTGAACTTGCATTGTAATAGCATATATTCTTGACATGAAACATACCTAAACATGAATCATGGTTTTAATCTAGTCATGTAAATTTGCATTTAAATTGTGAACCTAACTTAAATTACGTGTCACATATATTATCACATGATTTTGATAACAACATAGGCCTAAAACATATTTTCAATTAGGCATAACACCAAACGTAATCTAGTCATGTTTATAGAGTCAACACAAGTTCACAAAGATGCTTACTTTTGTCACTAATACAAAAGTATGTCTTTTTCCACTAGAATCATAATTCCTATTTCAACATAAATTCATATAAATCATAATACCCAAATGGATCCAACTACACTAAACATGATCATAAAATATACATAGAAGGGTCTAAAATCATGTTGGCATAATAGTGAATCACATACTTGCATGAATCTCAACTTTGTTGTAATAAACTACCTCAAACATATAGTCGTTAACTTTCAACATGAATCATATACTTGCAAATATCCAATAGGTCTAATATCATTATGCCACAACATCCCAAATTTATTCATAATTAGAATCATAGCAACATACAATTATGAGTTATCATCATCACAAATTAAGTACAATTCCATTTCTCATTTCACACAAATCAAAACTCAATTATTCATTCATATCGGAATAGCACTCTACTTACAACTTATGACGAATCTTCAATTCAGGATTCTGAATTCTGAATTTGGAGATGCTATCCTTTGTTGTAGGCATTGTTTTGATTTAGTTGTCGTTGCTTTAAGCCCTTAAATCGACTCCTAATCGTCTCTCAATTTTGACGGCTGCTCCTAGTCTTTCTTCAGCAGCATGACGGTCTCATTCTCATTTTTATTTGTGTGAATTAGGTGGAGTCTTAGGTCCTTTTTATAGAGTTTGTGAATTGATTAGAACCGTCGATGGAGCTCAGATTAATATTAGCCGTTCGTTTGAAAGAGAGACCAATCAGGAGCTGACACCTAGCCCTAGTGACAAGACAAGGCTCAGAAATTCGGCCAAGCACAGACCAGGCCGGCCAGGAGGTGCTGGGTTCGACCTGGCTCAGGGGCCAGGTCGACTACCCAGTCGACCGCCAGGTCGACTATGTAGTCGACCTGGGTGCCCCAGGTCGACTACCCAGTCGACCTGGGTGCCTTGGGTGGGAAAATTCCCGCCCAACCCAATTTGGGTCCGATTTTTTTGAAATTTGAACTCATTCTGAACTGTTTCTGTTTGTTTGAATTTTAAACTGAGTTCTAAAACTTTTGGAGGTCATATCTCCCTCATACGGAGTCCGTTTTACGCAAACTCGGACTCTATCTCAAGCAGAATTCCGAGACGAACGCAATGGCTTATCCCGTTTCCCTTAATTCTTTGATTTGAAATTAATTATACTTTAATTTTTGAATTTCACTGTTATAGAATACACGGGGTGTTACATAGGATGTTCCCTTTTCCTGTTGCGACTACCTTTATTGTTTCAGCCTTTAGTTGGTCTTTTTGGAGCATTAGGATAGGAGTCATTAGAGCTCTTGACTTCATTTCGAAGTAGGTTGTCATAATGAGGAGCCTGATTCCTATGCGCATCTTCCTAGCATAGGAAATATGAGGCTTTCTCGTAAAATATGTCCAAACTCTCTGATTGTTTCCGGTCAATCAATTCTCCAAAATTAAAGCCAGGATGATCGCCCTTGGCAAGTTAGGCTAGCACGGTATGACGTTCAAGGTTTTCTATCTCTTCCATCGCTTTGTTAAATCTTTCAAGATATATTTTCAGAGTTACATCGGTGCACTGGTAGATGTGCATACTGAATTGTTTGATCAAATCTTTGGTGAGCTGATCAAAGGTTGAGATGGTTCTTGGCAGGAGTTGAGTGAACCATAAAAGAGGCATGCCTTCTAGAAAGACTAGGAAGCACTTGCATTTAATGTTGTCTGTGGAATCCATGCATGATTCATAATGGTTTATGAAGTCCTGAGGGTCTGTTTTCCCCGAGTAAGACCCTATCTGTGGTTTATTGAAGTGTTTGGGCCATTCGATATTGAGCACATCTTTAGTGAAGGGGTTACATAACGCGCTATTCCACTCACCGGTGACATGACCCCAGGACTCTTTCATGATACTGTTAACAAGGTTGGTGAGAGCAGGAGTTTGGAACTCTACTGGATTCCACGATTGTGATCCAACTCAGGAGTGTGCCACCTTGGACGTCTTCTCGGATGAATGTCGTCTTCATCTAAAGAATCTTTAACCTTGATTCTTTGATCTTGCAGAGGTCGGTAAGTGAGAACTTGGGTCTGGCCTACTGTTTGAGGCGTGGGCGTCAAGCTTTGGATTGTGGCGGGTCGGCTCTGCCTAACAAGGTATCGAGGTCCAGTCCCTTTGTCGAGATTTGGCTCAAACTGGCAATGGTGGTGATTATATGTTCTCTCACAGATGGCGGTTTTGGTACTATAATAGTTGGTTTATTGATTTTGGCTACGGCTATGCAGAGAGAAATGGGGACCGAGCTCGAAGAGACGTAATTCAGAGGGGGTTAATTGCTTCTGCTGGCTTGAAGGCGTAAGATGTCTCATTGAGAATAATCTTGAAATTGTTGCGTCAACTCGAGGTTGCGTTTGATTTTCTTGCCGAGGCTCTTTTGTTTTTCTCTCAACTTTTTCACTCCTTTAATAAACTGTGTTCGGGTAACCGAAGCCTTAGGATTAAAGGAAGTAGCAATTCCCAAGTTGTTGGGAACTTCGATGAATTGAGGCTGAGGAGGGTTTTCCGAATAAGGGTCAACAATAGAAGGTCAGCCATGATAGTCTTTCCTTCGGTCACCATTTCGGTAAGTTTGGTCGGTAAGTCTAAGGAGACCTAAATAGCGCTTCCAAATTTTGGTACACGAACGATAGGAAAGGAAGAAGCTTTAGCTCTCAATGAAATCACCATAATGTTGATGAGGAAAAGTCGATGCAACACCCAAAGATTTCCTAGATAATGAAACTACGTGTCCAGAATGGAAAATATGCGAGAAAGTAAATAACATAGTGTTTACAGTGGTTCGGTTCGTGGGAACCTATGTCCACTTTGAAGGCTTTTCTCTTGATTAAGTTCTCTTGTCGAGTTTACAATGGTGGGAGCAATGATTCTATACAACTACATCAGCCATGGTGGAAACAAGGTCCTAATATGTCCAAAATGTGATGGAGCTCTTCTTCCCGAAATGCCTATGTAGTTTAAATGGTCCAAGTGTTCAAAAAGTATCTTATTTCTTATTCCTGGAGTGATGGAGTATGCTTGAGAGATCCTAGGAAGCTAATCTTCTTCTTAAAGTGTTAAAAGAGCATGTAGTCAATCCCTTCCACGCTGCAGCATGGAAGGTTATTTATATGAGAGCTAGAGGAAGTGATGTAGGTAGGAGAAGGTAGAATGTGGGGCTACAGCCATAGTTCATCCCTAGGATCCGTACCTACCCAAGTACTTAGCTTTTTCTTTAAAGCTCTTTTACTTCATTGAACTTTGTTGCTTTGCGAACTTTGTACCCTGGTGGCTCTGACGGCTTTACATCCGTCTCATCATTTCGTATCCGGGACGTATGCATGATTTGGGGAGTTGTTGGAATGGAAATGTGAGATACGAAAAGGAGAAGATTCCTGGGATACGAAATGGGAGGCCTATCTTAGGATACAAAATAGGTGGCCAGTCTTGGGATATGAAATGCGGGTGAGAAGCGGCATATGAGAAGTTAGGTAATCCTATATGGACCCCGGGAGTTGTATGTTGGGTAGAAATCTGGTGAAGAGGCCCGACCCCGGAGCACGAAGGAAAATTTTAATAGCTTGGTCGAGCTAGGACGACTATTCTTATATGACTCCATCTGAGCTTTGTTCCCGGGTATCTTGGCGACACTTTTGGGCTAATAAACCCTGAGATGGGCTGAGTCGTGTGGGTTGGACTGCTTTTGGTACCCGGGCCAAAAGATTGGTTAACAATGAAAATTTTCATCTATCACTTCTAAAGAAGTACATGCATGATCCAAAAACTACTGTGGTTTTAAAAGATTTAGTATTTGATCTCGATATGAATAATATTAGGCAATGTATTTATATAATCGATAGGAATACAATACAGCTAAGGAAATAAATTGTCATATTAGTGAAAGTTTAGTAGAGTACTGATGGACAAGAATATACTTTGGAGACAAAAGATAAGATTAGAGTGACAAATGCTGATCTATTTGGATTGCATATAGCATATTATTGTACAGACTTAGAGATAATCGTTATAACGATTATATGGACTTTTAACTAAATGTTATGCATGTATTACAATTTTGATGTGCATGTTGTCGTTTTCCTTATCGCAGTTCAAGGATGAAATTCTTTAAGAAAGAATCTTGTAACGCCTTATATTTTATCTTGCATGGTATTTAAATATTTAAGTGTTGATTAACTAAATGGGAAATTAGAAGTATTCAATTACTATATAAATTAATTTAATTTGGCCTTAGTAAATATAACTAAATGAATGTGTTAAAGAAATTGGATTTATTAAGCAAAATAACAACACTGTAGAAAAAAAGGAACCAATAATTGCAAAGCTCTCCTTTCATCCTTACTCACTTTATTTCATACTCAACCTAAATTATTACTAAACGAGGCTAGCAATTGTTAGCCTAAGGAGTAAAGGAAGCTAGAGCTAAAGAAGAAAGGAAACAACGCAAGTTCCATCATTCTAACAAGAAATAAGGTAAATAATATGCATCCATCTCTTATTTTGATACATGTCAATTCGGTTTTTGTTGGATCGAAATATTAGTTGTAAATAATCATGCATTTGGATTACATACTAAAAATATTGATTTATGGATGTTATTAAGGAATTTTGGAAATTTTCCTAAACACTTTTAATACGAAAAACAAAGATTTCAATCTCCAAACAATCTGAAAAAAATTGGCATAGCCGACCGGTTTTTAAAGTGACATGTAACACTTTTTATTATAACAAAGTACATTATTACAGGAGATAGACAGAACGACTTCCTACTACTATCAGATTTTAAGGTGGACCATCCACCCTCGGATGGTTTTTAAAGTGGACCGACCACTATGAACTAACCCAGCTTACAGTACATAATCTAGACCAAATACCTAGACTGTTATAAAATGACAATCCACGCAGGGAGCAAATCAAAATGACATACACTGTGATGGTCTAGAAATTTTGACAAGTTAAATGATAGATTTTATATATGGAAACGTTATTATGTTTGTGATTTGTTAATACTATTTGTCATTCGATCGGATTTGTCAACGATAACATGAATTAGTAACACTATAATTAAGCGTTGCTCTTAGTTTCCATAACGTTTTAAGGTAAATGCAACTAAAAAAACCCTACCTTCTCCTTATTACAAGTGTTAAGACACTTCTAATTTTGCATGCAACATTCCATGCATGATTTATACATGTCCTAAGAGGTGTCATTACCATATTCTTCCATTCCATGTATAAATATACCTCTTTTCCCCCCTTAAACACGATTCGACTCTTCTCTTCCATTTCTCCTCCTACTTTATCTTAAATCCATGGCTTCCCAAGCCTTTCTTACGTATTCCTCTCCTTGTTCTCCTCCCTCTTTCTCCCTAAATTCGGCCAAAGTTGCCTCCTCCTCCTTCTCCAAAATTATGACCTTTTCTCCTCTTAAAAAGGAAAAGAAAAGGAAGCTTAATAATTATTTTAGTGTATAAAGAGTCGGCAAGGAAATCATGTTAGTCCCGGATAGCAATAGTCGATCTAATGGTCCTACAATAAAGATTGGTGGAGTGGAACACCAAGGTGAGAACTCGACACTTATGTTTGTTCACTTTTTATGCTATGTGAATTGTTATTGATGATATGGTTAATTAGTAATTATTGCAATATAAGCATTTAGTGGAAACTGCTTGTACGTACACTGTTATATACATATACCCATATATGCTGATGTGATGGATGAATGGATGCTTCGTGGTTGTTATTATTGATAATATATGCATTATACTTCTTATATACACATATATGGATTTATATGGATATCAAATAAGTCTTGAACCAAGTCGATATTGTAAATAAATATTTTATTCAATTTGAAAGTTGAAAATGGTTTTCTAAATTGTTTTGAAGAAATTTATATTATGGTCAAAAACAGAGTTTGTTATAATAAATACTGGAACGTTCTAGGATGATAGAGAGAATAGTGTCTAGGCTTGAGTTTGGAAAATATAGTTTCTTTCTCTCCCTGGCTATCCCTAACTAATCCGATGGATGGGATGGTCAATTCAAAATTTAATTTGAAACTTTTTAAATTTATAGTAGAATTTAGCGTATTTTTGTTAAAAACTTCAAACGCATATAACTTTTGCAACTTAAATCAGATTTCCACAGAACGAAAAATGTTTGATTTTCATCAACAAGAGCTTTCAAATGAGTGAAAGAAGATTTTAATTTGGACTTACAATTTTCAAGTTATGTTTAAAACAATTTAGAAAAGGTCGCTGTAAGTGGAGTTAGTTAACTATAATTATAAAATGGCTGCTATGAATTATTAAAAATATGGAAAAAGTTTGTCAAATCATAGTTAATTATTTAAAAATGATTTATGGTAAAATCATGAAGTTTTGGATAACAAAAAAGTCATTTTACTTAAACTAGCCAATATTAGTATTTTGAAACACTTTGAAATGTTTTTGTTACGTTGTTTGTTAAATATTGAGTTTTAAAGTGATCTAGCTTTCTAAATCTTTTCTAAACCTTAGAAAATGATTTCTAACAAGTAATAAATTATTTTGAACTATAATTTGAGTTTGCAAACATGTAGTATGAGTTGAGACTTGAGTGGGTCCTGTATATCCACATGGTTTTAAAGTTGCGTTTATTATTCGGAAAGACCAGGATTAGGTTTATGTCTGAAAACCATTCCAAGTAATAATACGACGTTGTGCAGAAACTGAAGGCATCGAAGATGATATTGAAGATCGGGACCCTTTATATCATAAGGACGACTTACTAAATGTCTCAAATGGGTAGCTCCTATTTGCAGATGGATTTTATATCAGCTAAGTGGCAAGAAGCCCGAACATATGTGAAGGAATTCCGGATTGTGGTTTCGTTCAGACCCAGAATGGACTTGTATGGATTGTGTGTCTGACATTGTAATTGACTGCGTAGCACTGATCTCTGTTAAATATATATCTACTTAGTGGCGGAGAATTTATTCTCTTACTTAACACACTTCTCTAAGACGTATGAGCTTAGAGGTTATATATTGATAGAAATCCGTGATGCATTGTGAATGGACAACGTGGCATATTTAAGTTATGTGGTGAGCTATGGATTATCAAAGCATGGCTTGTTTAAGTGTAGCTTTGTGTATATCGTGACCTCAGCAAGCCTCACAACCCGGTAAATTGTTAAAACAGAAAGATGCAGCGAGGTTAAGGGCAGTCATTTCCTTTTAGATAAAAGGTGTACTATGGTATGGAGTCCAGGTATTAACCTATGTGGATAACTTCTATTTTATATGGATATTGATGTTGCCAGGCCTCGGTTTAAAGGTTGGTAACGAACTGGAAGTGATATACTCAGGCGTGCTCTAAGTTACCCAGTTAAGGGGTAACCCGGCCTCGTGCTGGCAAAGAGCCCGATTTGGTTCTCGAGACGTCCCTCTAGAGGCGTACCCATCGGTTGGGTAAGGAAGTTCCTTTGCCTGGTCATTTGTTGGAAATTCATTATCCACTACGAGCTTTTACTATTTCATTTGTATAGCCTACTGGTCACCAGCATGAATATGATAGCATAGTGGGATGGGGCATTATGTTGGCTAAGATTGATAAATTTATTTGCGAAATTGTTTTCACACTATGCACTAATAATTATATGGAAAGTTGTTTCCGTGTATCAATCATGTTTGACTATTATAAGGAGAAACCTCACCCATGTGTGCATTTACCTTGTGTGTGTGCTGCGAGACCTTATGTTAGTTTCATTTTCTAAAAAGAATTGCGAATTTTATTGCACATAACAAATATATATTGAGTTCGCGCACCAGTCCCATGACTGACCTGGAGCTTATTTGTTTTCCCACAAAACACTGGGTGCCCATAATTTTTCAAACGGGCAGCCTAGTGTCAGGTTTAGTTGCTGTGTTTAGAGACTACATCTTGGAGCTTTTTTCTAGTGTATCTTTGCTTTGGTGGAGTTGCTATTGTCGTGGAGCATCTTTAGCTATTTTTGTGGAGCGTTTGGTTTTTGTGGGCATCAGTGATTTGGAGCTATCCAGGTGAAAATGAAATTTAGTTTTGGATTCACCTTGATTAGTTGTTTCCGCTGCTTCTATGTTATCTTGTTATTGTAAATAGTGTTGCACCTTGATGTTGTATCTGTTGTAAACTCTAATATAATCTCATGTTATATAAATGAGAAGTTGTTTTGTTTCATTGTGATTGTTCTAATGTGTTATATCCCCAGACATCTAGGAATCCGACATTTTAATTTGCGACATTCGAATACAATAGGTATTAAATATCGATTTTCGAAGGTCGAAATTCTGGGTCGTCACAGCTGGTATCAGAGCTTTGGTTTATACAAAGCTTTAGGGTATAACTCATTAGATAACTCATTTGAGATGGGGTAATAATACCCTAGAATGGGTAGAATCCAATGAAATGCAAACAGTTTAAATGTTTCATAACTCCTAAGGTAATTCGACCTATGTCTAACAGCATTTTCATACTATATCCAGATAGTAGAAAATGAGCTACAGAGGTAGACGTCGAGGAGGAAGGGGTACCACCAATGGTCGTAATGTTGCTGCAGTTAATGAGACCACGATTCAAGCCCCGACCCAAACCAGTCTTCCAGTTCTGAACAAGAATTAGGCAAAACTGGGCAGGAAACCGTTTAACAGATCTGATGATGTTATGGAGGCTCAAGCCTGGATTAATGCATGCGAGAAGATTTTCAGAGGACTTAACCTAGAAGATAACCAAAGAGGATGTTAGCTACATGGCAATTACAGGAAGGAGCTGCTGCATGGTGGGAAACTATCGTCCAAGGGAAATCAGAAGACAACTTTTCATGGAAGGATTTCAAAGAAGTTTTCGAAGAACGTTATATGCCTTCGGCAAGAATTTTCAGAATGTACGAGGAATTTATGAATCTCAAGAAAGGCGACATGTCTTTCGAGGAGTATTTAAATAAGTTTAACAAGCTTTCTCACTTTGGACCTGAGCTGATAGACACCCCGTTAAAGAAAAATGAAAGATTTATTAAGGGGATGGCACTGAAGTACCATGAAAGGATGACTGCGCATATCAAACAATCCTTCGTTGACTTGGTAGACATGGGGTAGAGATATGCTACTATTGATAAGTAGAAGGGTACTGAAGTTAAGGAAGGTAATGGTAGTAACAATTGGAAGAAGAGAAAGTTCCAGGGGAAAAAGCCTGAACAGAAGGCTGAGAAGAAAGGAACGAAGGAAGATCATCTTAAGGACGTTCTCTGCTACAATTGCCAAGAGAACGGTCATTATTCCTGCGATTGTAAGAACCCAAAGAAGTCAAGGAAGCCAAACCAAGGGCTCTCAGAATGTTATCACAGCCATAAGCCCGGTTATATGATTAAAGATTGTCCCATAATGAAGAAAACTGATGTGGCAAAGGTTTACGCAATCAAGGATGAGCCTTCGACTTCGAAGAATGATAAAGGGAAGGATGTTTTGGAAGGTAATATTTTTATTTCTGATAAATTAGTCCGAGTAATGTTTGACACTAGTGCTTCACGTAGTTTTATCTCAAAACCACTCGTAGAAAAATTGAAACTTAAACCCAAATTTGTTGACGAACCATTGTGTGTAAGTAATCCAGTAGGAGGTCCTACTAGCTTGTGTTTGTATTGAAAAATGTTCCTATCATCTATTCACACTATGAATTCCCTTGTAACTTATTCATTCTTGACTTCGATGAATTTGAAATTATAATTGGAATGGATTGGTTAAATAATATGAAGCTAAGCTAGACTGCCTAGATAGGAAAGTTTTGGTAAAGACAAGTCTTGGAAATTTAATTAAAATATCTTGTGTTAACCCTAGCCCAAAAAGAGATAGCTTGATGTATACTTTAGGTTACCCTGATACCGACATAAAAACTATACCTGTCGTTAGAGATTTTCCCGATGTATTTGAAGAAGTTAATAACCTTCTTCCACACCGAGAAATTGAGTTTAGAATTGATATAGTACCCAATGCCCGACCTGTTGTTCATCTAAGTCGAAGAATGGCTCCGAAAGAGAGAGAAGAACTGAACAAGCAAATCCAAGATCTCTTAAGAAAAGGATTTATTAGACCTAGCCGTTCTAATTGGGGGTCAGCTGTAGTATTTGTAGCAAAGTCCGATGGTTCCTTGCGATTGTGCATAGACTATAGAGACCTTAATAAATAAACCCTCAAGAACAAGTACCCATTGCCACGAATAGATGACTTATTTGACCAGTTAAGTGGTGCCCGATTTTTTCAAAAATAAATTTAGCCTCTGGTTTTCACCTACTCAGAATATTTGAGGATTGTATTCATTTGACTGCTTTTCGTGGACCCGACACTTTTACGAATGGTTAGTAATGCCATTCGGATTGACAAACGCCCCAGCCTATTTTGTGGACTTAATGACTCGAGTATTCCGTGAGGTGTTGAGTAAATTTGTGTTAGTCTTCATTGATGACATCCTGATCTATTCAAAAATTGAGGAAGAACACGCTGAGCATTTAAGGATTGCCCTAGAGATATTAAGGAGTAATGTGTTTAAAGCTAAAATTTCCAAATGTCATTTTTGGAAAATAGAAGTAAAATTTCTTGGGCATATCGTATATGAAGAAGGAATCTCAGTAGATCTCAGAAAGATTTATGCTATTTTGTATTGGAAGCAACCAACGACTCTAAAGGAAGTTAGAAGTTTCTTAGGATTAGCAGGATATTACCGTAGATTCGTCCAAGATTTCTCAAAGATAGCCTCTCCCTTAACAAAGTTAACCATGAAGAATGCCAAATTTGTTTGGTCTCCTAACTATGAAGAAGCTTTTAATTAGTTAAAGAAGAGATTGTCCACTGCCCCGATTCTGGCTATTATCAGTGGCAATAAAGGATTATCTGTGATAGCCCGCCCCGCACCAGCCGACGTTTCCAATGAAAGTGTGTTGTGCCAATGCCCGACTAGTACGGGACGGTCGCCAAAAAAAAAAAGGAAAAGAAAGTAATTTTAACTAACAAGGAACTTGTAGAATGTCTCACGGCGCATGGGATAAAATATAATAATAACATAACTTTGACATAAAACAGGAGAGACAGTGCATAAGATGAAATTTAAACCATCATAGCTGCGGAAATCCAAAATGCAGCTTATCATCCAACCCAACATTTTTACAATTTTTAGATACTGTCTCTAAAGCAAAAGAATGAGGTACACTACTAATGCCCAAAGTAGTGACCAACAACAACATAGGGAGATTATATATATATATATATATCATACTTGGAAGCCTCCTGCTCGTCTCTGGTATAGCAAATCGTGCATAATCACCTGACGTATCTCTAGTCTGCTCTTTTAAGAGCACCCAGAGTAATAAGAAGAGGCATAAATCTATTGGTCAGACAAAAGTCTGGTATGAGCGATAAGCAGCAAAACAGAATAAACAGGTATACATAACCATACCTGAACCTGGACCTGCAACCAAAGAGTTAGCACAACAGGATGTACAATACTCTAAGGTGACACTAAAACATGGTGTGAAAATAATGGGATGCTGGTGTGCATGTCGTGGTGATAGCATAACATCGAACATAGAAATTATCCTCACATCTCTCACTCAGTGCGTAAAGCATACGATATCTACCACTTTGATCACCAAATTCTTTGTTACGATTACTCTATCCCATGGAGTTATGACGGCTCCACTGCACTGATCTGTAACCACTAACACTTTGCTATGTCCACTATGCCCCATGGAGTCATAACAACTCCACTGCACTGGCTCATAGCCCTTCTACGATCACTTTACCCCATGAAGTTATAACAACCCCACTACACTGATCCATAGCCACTAATTCGTCTCTCAGTGGTGATTCAAAGATATAGACATCGATAACCCCTTTGCACACATCCCGTAGCAATGTACAATTCATGAAGTTAACTCGTTGGTTCCCATCTAGATCCCGAGTTCTACTTCCTATTTGGACTTCCTTTGCATCTCGAGTTTTTGTCGAATTGGAGTTGGTCTTCAGAAGAGTCGTCGCGTATAAGCAGAAGTCCGGTTCGGTTCGGCTTGTCACCCTGGTTCAGTTCGGATCATCATTGTGTCACCTCCTCGGTTTGATTTGGGTCCTTGGTCATTGCCTCGGTTCGATCATGAAGCTCCATGGTGCAGTTCGGTTCGGTGCTCCCCTTCTGGCTCGGTTCGGTGCTCTTGAGACGGTTCGGTTCGGTGATACTCCAGTTCAGTGCTCCATTCAAACTCCAACCCTACTCCAACCCGATCTAACCTGGCCTTCCTTGTTGCCTCTTTCATTTGCACGCTCCCGAAGATGCCAAGTTCCGGTTCGGTTCGGTGGCCGATCCGATCTCCCTATCCGATCCGATCCGGATCTCTGCAACATTTCCAACAAGCTAATTTTCGTCCATTCTCGCCATACAACGGCATTTTCAACTATTCTAACTTTACTAATCAATCATAAAACATTCCAAACAGTAGTAGTAACATATAGGACCCATCAACAAGGTCAAAACATCAAGCGTATAGGTTATTTTAAATCAAACATACCCAAAAAAAATGATTTTCCCTTTTATTCCCTTAAGAATGTTTTAACAATAGGATTAGCAAACTTAGTCGAAATTAACTCAAATTTTTATCAGAGCCATAAAATAATATTTCAGAATTTTACAAATTTTTTCCATATTTTTCTGAGCCATTATTTTGTTAATTATCACTAATCACCCCTAATTAGCCGTAATTAGTGAAAAACAATGCAAATCACTCACCTTAGCCACAAATAAAACTTTAGATCTGAAACACTATTGTTTTAGAGCATTTTCCTATGCAACACAGCAGCTCCAACTGCAATTTGGTGTTGATTTGCCTTGATTTGATGTAGAACTTCTTAATTAGTGATTAGAAGGCAATTTGGGAGTGATTTAGAAGCTGGAGGCCATTGCTAGGGTTAGGGAAATGTTTTAGGTGGCTGAGAAAATGAAATAGAATCGTTTCCTAACTGATTTCTGCCTCCCCATAACCCTAATCCAGAAATAGGTTATGGGCCTAGGTGCTAATCACCCTAATTAGGCCCGGTTAAGCTGTTTTTTACCTTCTAAACCTTATTTCAGCCATATCTCCCAAACGATAAGTCCGTTTGGCTAGTATGACCATCTACGGAAAGCTAAACCGTCATTTGAATTCAATGGAAGTGGTTTCAGGTCAAAACTCTTTACCAATCAAAACTTATGGGCAAAACAAGATTCGCTAGGGGCAAAATGGTCATTTAAAAATCGACAAAAATCGTGAACGTTGGAAATGACCCCAATAGTCCTTCCCCAAAGTTACACGACCATACTACTTTGTGTGAAAATAAAATAAATATTCTACGACCCTCCGATACGCAGAATACGGGTCGTTACATTCTCCCCTCAAGAAATTTCGCCCCCTAAATTCCTTAATTAAAGCATACAATGTACCCCGCATACCTAACAGCCATTTACAAACAATCAAACATACATTACATGCACATCAAGTCTATCCTAGCATGCAGAATAACTAAATCGAAATTTAAAAATCTTACCAGGCAAAGAGTTCTGGATGCGACTTCCTTATGCTCTCCTCTATTTCCCAAGTACAGTCATTTTCATTCTTGCCCCCACTGAACCTTGACCAGTTTTATAGCCTTCCTTCAAAGTTGCTTCGTATCATGCTCGACAATACGAATCGGCTTGCTGTTCCCGACCGCCTCGGGTTCTACTTTGATGTCTCCAACAGATCCGGTGAAATAATCATATCGGGGTAGTGCACGAACTTCCTTGACTGGGAAACATGAAATACATTGTGAAATCCCGCTATCTTTTCAGGTAATTCAACTTTATATGCTAAATTCCCAACTTGCTCGGGAACAGGGAATGGACTAACAAATCTTGGTGCTAACTTGCCTCTCCTGCCAAATTGAATCACGCTCTTTAACGGAGAAATCTTGACAAACACCAAGTCGCCAATGGAGAATTTTAAATCTCTTATCCTCATATCAGCATAACTTTTCTGCTTATCTAGGGCAGCCTTCATTCGTTGTTGGATAACCTTAATCTTGTCTGAAGTTTCTCTTATTACCTCTGGCCCAAGCACGAATTTCTCACCGGTTTCCAACCAACATGATGGTGAGTTGGATGGTCTTCCGTACAAAGCTTCAAATGGAGCCATACCAATACTGGACTGATAACTATTATTATATGCGAATTCAACCAGATGCAAATGGTCATCCCATGACCCTCCAAAATCTAATATGCAAGCTTTCAAGAGATCTTCTAATACTCGATTCACCCTCTCTATCTGACCATTGGTTTGAGGATGGTACGCTGTACGGAGATGTAATTCTGACCCTAAAGCCTCTTGTAAGCTCTTCCAAAATCCACTAATAAACAACAGATCTCGGTCACTGACAATGCTTTTGGGTACTCCATGAAATCTTACTACCCACTTCATATACAGTTCTCCTAACTTGGCTGCCGTTCTACTTGACTTGACATGTACAAACCTTGCACTCTTGGTCAATCGGTCCACAATCACCCAAATACTATCATGGCCCGATCTAGTCCTTGGTAACCCATCAATGAAATCCATTCAGACTTGTTCCCATTTCCATTAT
Source organism: Allium sativum (assembly GCA_030737875.1). Taxonomy (NCBI): domain Eukaryota; kingdom Viridiplantae; phylum Streptophyta; class Magnoliopsida; order Asparagales; family Amaryllidaceae; genus Allium; species Allium sativum. Next base: position 490,411,039 of record CM060916.1, read on the forward strand.
GGGATTTCCAGCGGTTGTAACAAACAAATAGGCCTCTTCTGTTCGGCTTTAACTAGCTGGCAGTTCATACATTTGGATATAAACTTCCCAACGTATCTTTTCATTCCTTCCCAGTAGTAGGTCTGCTTCATGTCTCGATACATTTTGTTACCACCGGGATGTATAGTCAGTTTTGAGCGATGACATTCTCTAAGCACTTCATCTCTCAATCCATTGACATTGGGCACAACTAGTCTCGCATTCCTTCTAAGCCATCCATCTCGGTCAAGCCCATATTTGTTCATCTCCTCGTCGATACCCATCTCTAACTTGGATAAGATTTCCAATAGACTAGGATCTTCCCTCTAACCGGAACCAATCCGCTCAATCAAAGTGGGTCTGATCGTCAAACTTGCTAACATTTCTGGATCCAATTCGCACTTTGGTATGAAATCATACCGAACGATATACTCTAGTTCCTTCCATTCCAGCAACATAGCCCCTAAGCTGGTATGTATTCTACTCAATGCATCAGCTACCGCATTGCTATTTCCTAGTGTATATGCGATATCGAAATCATAAGAATCCAAGAATTCTAACCATCTTTGCTGTCGGAGATTTAAATCCTTCTGAGAGAAAAGATACTTTAATGATTTATGATCAGTAAACAACTTGAATCTTTCTCCCAAGAGATAATGTCTCCACATCTTTAACGCGAATACGATCGCGGCCAATTCCAAATCAAGGGTAGGATATCTTTTCTCATGCGGTTTCAGTTGCCGACTAGCATAAGCTACAACCCTACCTCCTTGCATCAGTACAACACCTAGCCCGGTACTACAGGCATCCGTGTACGCCATCATCTCTTCGTTCCCCTTGGGAATAACTAACACTGATGCACATGTAAACTTTTTCTTTAGACTCTTAAATGCATTCTCGCACCTTTCGTCCAAGATGAAAGCTTGATTCTTCTTAGTCAATTGAGTTAATGTTGCCGCTATCTTGGAGAAGTCTTGAATAAACTTACGATAATATCCAGCTAATCCCAAGAAACTTCTTTTGTCTATTGCATTCTTGGGCGTAGACCAATCTTGTACCATAGCCACCTTCGCAGGGTCCATGTCAATACCATTCTTTGAAACAACATGGCCCAAGAATCTCACTTTCCTTCTCCAGAAGTGACACTTAGAAAACTTTGCTTTCAATTGGTGTTTTCTCAACACCTCCATCACTTCTGTCAAATGTTCTTTTTGTTCTCCTCTGTCCTCGAATAAACAAGTATATCGTCCACGAACACAAGAACAAACTTATTCAATTGATCTCAGAATACTCTATTCATAAGATCCACAAAATATGCTGGTGCATTGGTCAACCCGAATGGCATGACCAACCACTCATAGAATCCAGACGGCATCCGAAATGTCGTTTTAGGAATACTCTCAGCTGCTACTCGGAGCTGATGAAATCCTGTTGCGAGGTCCAATTGGGAGAACACCCTTGCTCCCTCCAGTTGATCAAACAAATCTTCTATCTGCGGAAGAGGATACTTATTCTTCCTAGTCACTTTATTCAACTCGCGATAGTCCACACATAAACAAAGGGAACCATCTTCCTTAGTGGCAAATACAACTGGTGCTCCTCACTCGGAAACACTTCTTCTGATAAGTCCCTTCTTCAAAAGATCGCTTACTTGCACCCTGAGCTCTCTCTACTCCCTTGGTGCCATATGACGAAGTGACATCACTATAAGTCTAGCATCTTTCACTAAATCAATACGGAACTCAATCTCTCGGTGTAGTGGAAGTCCGGTACAGTCACTTCCTCGAAGATATCCAGATACTGGGTGTGGTGGAAGTCCGGTCACTTCCTCGAAGATATCCGGATACTGGCCAACAATGGGAACCCCTGATAACTCGTCCTGCGGGATGTCGAGGGAATTTAGAAAACTAGCCATCACCTCATTACTAGGTAGGCCACAAAACACTACCCTCCGCCCATCATCCACCCTAATAGTCACCGAAAATCCCTCATAGTCTACCACCACCCCATATCTTTGAAGCCAATCAACTCCCAAAATAATGCCAAACCCAGTAAAGCCCAAAATAAAGCAATCATAAGCAAACATACATCTTTGACTCGATAAGACCACATTACGACAAATCATGCTAAGGCTAGTCGAACCACCAATCGGGTTCATCACCGCTAAAGGTCTATCGACTATCTCGGGTTCCAATCTCAACCTATCTACCAAGTCACTAAATATAAAGGAACGGGAAGCCCCAGTACCAAATAGTACTCGAAGAGGAACATCAAAAACAGAAAGCATACCTTAAATGACGACATTCTTTCCTTTCTCCCCCGCAACTGGGGCATTCGACGAAGAAGGAATAGCGTTAATAGCATATGCTTTCACAATCTTCTTCTCTTTAGGAGGTTGTGGACACTTATCCTTTTGATGTCCCATTTGGCCGCAGTTGAAGCACTTCTTGTCCGCTAGCTTTGCTCAACATTCTTTAGCATAGTGGCCCTTCTTGCCACAGCTAAAGCACTCAACATCTTTATTATTCTTTTTCAGACCATCCTCAGTCTGATTTTGCTTTCTTTTATTCTGAGAATTATTCTTGCCTCCACCGCTTGCCTACGACTTTGGCCCCTCTGCAGATGCAACCGCGACTTCAGTCTTGGGCTTAGGATAAAGGCTCTCTGATCTCAGTGCTTTCCCAATAATCGATTCAAAAGTCTCATCAATATGGTTTATAAGCCTTTCCCCCAAGTACTGATCTAAGCCTTTTATGAACTTCTCATTCTTCTTCTCGGGAGTGTCAAAGAGGGATAATCCATACTTCGATAAAGTATCGAACTCAGCAATTTACTCTGAGACTGCCCTACCATTCTGCTTAAGCTCCAAGAACTTCATAAACAATTCTGATTTCTTGGCAGCTAGGATAAACTTGTCACCAAAGCGAGCTTTAAATTGATTCCATGTAACTTTATCCTTTGGAGTAGCTGCCTTAGTAGCGTTCCACCAATTCATAGGTCGTCCTTGCAGCTGACGAGATGATAGCTTCCTCTTCATTGCGTCTTCGATTCCCAGATCCTCGAAGATACGCTCACAACTATCAAGCCAATCCTAAACTTCTTTAGCCGATTCCGTTCCATGGAACAGATTCCCACCAAGACTAGTGTAGTCCTTACAAAGCTTGGAGAAATCGGCCCTAGGCGCCTGCACCGCTGCACCACCACCATTTGCAGCATTAGGAGCTTCCCTCTGAACATCCCCTAAGCATCTCTCTCATAATGTCAGTGAACATCGTCCTCATATCAGGAGCATTCCTATTATTGTCTCATGAACTAGTATTCCTCGTATATCGGCTCATCGTTCAATCTGTAAGGAGAAAACGATTAACCATTTCTTCAATGGTTCCAATGCAGTGCGACTCCATCCTTAGATATACTAATAGTATATATATAGCGTTTGAAAACCAAAATATCACAAATACGCACTCTCATATACATACTATCTCTCCTTGGTGTCTTTCCCTAAGTTAACTATGCAACCTAGAGTTCTGATACCAAGTGTGACGGCCCGCCCCGCACCAGCCGACGTTTCCAATGAAAGTGCGATGTGCCAATGCCCGACTAGTACGGGACAGTCGCCAAAGAAAGGAAAAGAAAGGAATTTGAACTAACAAGGAACCTATAGAATGTCTCACAGCGCATGGGATAAAATATAAGAATAACATGACTTTAACATAAAATAGGCGAGACAGTGCATAAGCTGAAAACTAAACCATCATAGTAGCGAAATCCAAAATACAGCTTATCATCCGAACCAACATTTTTACAACTTTGAAATATTGTCTCTAAAGCAAAAGAAAGAGGTACACTACTAATGCCCAAAGTAGTGACTATCAACAACACAGGGAGATTATATATATACATATATATACATATATATATATATCATACGTGGAAGCCTCTTGCTCGTCTCCAGTACAACTACTCGTGCATAATTACCTGATGTGTTTTTAGTTTGCCCGTTTAAGAGCACCCAGAGTAAAAAGATAAGACATAAAACTCTGGGTCAGACAAAAGTCTGGTATGAGCGATAAGCAGCAAAACAGAACAATAACAGGTATACATAATTATACCTGAACCTGCAACCAAAGAGTTAGCACAACAGGATGTACAATACTCTAAGGTGACACTAACACAAGGTGTGAAAATAATGGGGAGGGGGTGTGCATGTCATGGTGATAGCATAACATCAAACATAGCAATCATCCTCACATCTCTCACTCAGTGCGTAAAGCATATGATATCTACCACTTTGATCACCCAATTCTTTGTTACGATCACTCTACCCCATGGAGTCATGACGGCTCCACTACACTGATCCGTAACCAATAATACTTTGCTATGTTCACTCTGCCCCCACAGAGTCATAAAAACTCCACTGCACTGGCTCATAGTCCTGCTACGATCATTTTGCCCCCATGGAGTCATAACAACCCCACTGCATTGATCCATAACCACTAATCCGTCTCTCAGTGGTGAGTCAAAGTTATAGACATCAATAACCCCTTTGCACACGTCCCGCAGAAAAGTCCAATTCATGAAGTTAGCTCGTTGGTTCCCATCTGGATCCTGAGTTCTACTTCCTACTTGGACTTCCTTTGCATCTCTGGTTTTGGTCGAATTGGAGTTGGTCTTCAGAAGAGTCATCGCGTATAAGCAGAAGTACACATCCGGTTCGGTTCGGCTTGTCACCCTGATTTAGTTTGGATCATCATTGGATCACCTCCTCGGTTTGGTTCAGGTCATTGGTCATTGCCTCAGTTCGATCATGAAGCTCCATGGTGCAGTTCGGTTCGGTGCTCCTGAGGCGGTTCAGTTCGGTGCTACTCCAGTTCAGTGCTCCATTCAAACTCCGACCCTACTCCAACCTGATACGACCTGACCTTCCTTGTTGCCTCTTTCATTTGCATGCTCCCAAAGATGCCAAGTTCAGGTTCGGTAGCCGATCCGATCCCCCTATCCGATCCGATCTAGATCTCTGCAGCATTTCAAACAAGCTAATTTTCGTTCATTCTCGCCATACGACGGCGTTTTCAACCATTCTAAATTTACTAATCAATCATAAAACATTCCAAACAGTAGTAGTAATGTATAGGATCCATCAACAAGGTCAAAACATCAAGCATATATGTTATTTTAAATCAAACATACCCAAAAAGCATGATTTTCCCCTTAATCCCCTTAAGCATGTTTTAACAATAGGATTAGCAAACTTAGTCGAAATTAACTCAAATTTTTATCAGAGCCATAAAAAAATATTTCAGAATTTTGCAATTTTTTTCCAGATTTTTCTGAGCCATAATTTTGCTAATTATCACTAATCACCCATAATTAGCCGTTATTAGTGAAAGACAAAGAAAATCACTCACCTTAGCCACAAATAAAACTTTAGGTCTGAAACTCTACTGTTTTGGGGAGTTTTCCTATGCAACACAGCAGTTCCAACTCTGATTTGGTGTTGATTTGCCTTGATTTGATGTAGATCTTCTTAATTAGTGATTATAAGGCGATTTGGGAGTGATTTAGAAGATGGAGGCCATTGCTAGGGTTAGGGAAATGTATTAGGCGGCTAAGAAAATGAAATAGAATCGTTTCCTAACTGATTTCAACCTCCCCATAAACCTAATCCCAAAATGGGTTATGGGCCTAGCTGCTAATCACCCAAATTAGGCCCGGTTAAGCTGTTTTTTACCTTCTAAACTTTATTTCAGCCATATCTCCCAAATGGTAAGTCCGTTTGGCTAATGTGACCACTCTACGGAAAACTGAACCATCATCCAAATCCAATGGAAGTGGTTTCAGGTCAAAACTCCTTACCAATCGAAAGTTATGAGCAAAACAAGATTCGTTAGGGGCAAAATGGTCATTTAAAAATCGGCAAAAATCGTGAACATTGGAAATGACCCCAATAGTCGTTCCCCAAAGTTACACGACCATACGAATTTATATGAAAATGAAATAAATATTCTACGACCCTTCGATACGTAGAATATGAGTCGTTACATTATCCGTTTAAAGGGATGATTGTAAAGATGGAGTTGGTGCCGTTTTAATGTAAGAAGTTAGAGTGATTGCTTATGCAAGCAGACAATTAAGACCGCATGAAAATAATTATCCGACTCATAATCTTGAGCTACTCGCAGTAATATTCACTTTAAAAATTTGGAGACATTATTTTCTTGGAGAAAAAATTGAATTGTTCACTGATCACAAGCCCTTGAAGTACCTGTTTACTCAGAAAGACTTGAGTTTAAGGCAGCAACGATGGTTGGAATTTCTAGCATCTTACAATCCAGATATTCAGTATACCCCTGGGAAAGCTAACATTATTGCAGATGCTTTAAGTCGAAAGTATGCTATTCTTGCCTACCATGTTATCACTCCGACTCTTCTAGAGAAGATTGCCCGTGAGCAAAAGAAGGACAAATTTCTACAAAAAAATTCTTAAAGAATTCAAAAAGGTGAAAATTTGAGTTTTGAAATCGATGATAAAGGCATCATAAGATTAAAAGGAAGAATATGTGTGTCCAATATTAAAGAACTTAAGCGGGAGGTGTTGGATGAGTGCCATAAGTCCAAATTCGACATCCATACAGGAGTTAATAAGATGTATCGTGATGTTAAACTTACATTTTGGTGGAAGTCGATTAAAAGGGACATATCTATCTATGTTAGCCGTTGTGCTACATGTTAGCAAATAAAGAGTGATCAGCAGAAAAATCCAGGATTACTTCAGCCTTTGGAAATACCAAAATGGAAGCGAGATTAAGTTTCAATGGATTTCATCGATGGTTTACCTCGCACTCGCAAAGGGAATGAGGGAATCTGGGTTATAGCAGGTTGTCTAACTAAAAGTGCCCATTTTATCCCAGTAAGGTTATCTAGAACTGCTGCAAGTTTGGCAGAATTGTATATCAAGGAAATCGTTCGATTGCATGGGATACCTAGTAACATCGTGAGTGATCGCCACCCTCTTTTCACTGGGGAAGCTTTTCAAGATGCTTTGGGAACCAAGTTAAACTTTAGTACTGCTTATCATCCACAATCAGACGGACAAGCAGAAAGAGTTAACAGAATTTTGGAAGTTTTATTGCGAGCATGTGTTCTCGATTTCGGAGGTTCATAGGAAAATTATTTACCATTAGTTGAATTCTCCTATAACAATAGTTATCAGGCAAGTATTAAGATGGCACCTTTTGAAGCATTTTATGGACGACCATGTAAATCACCAGTTTGTTGGATTGAGTCTGGAGATAAAATTGTTCTAGGACCTGGTATAATCAGAGAGGCCACAGAAAAGGTGGATCTGATTAGAAAGAGGATGAAAGCGACCCAAGATCGGCAGAAATGTTATGCAGATCGTAGAAGGAGGGCATTAGAATTTGAAGTTGGGGATTCGGTACTCCTAAAAGTCTCTCTAATGCGCGGAGTTATAAGATTTGGAAGAAAAGGAAAATTAACACCCCGCTATATTTGACCATTCCCTATTCTGGAAAAAGTTGGACAATTGGCATATAAGGTTCAGTTACCCGAATGGCTCTCACGTGTGCATAATGTTTTTCACATACCAAATCTGAGAAAGTATGTTCATGACCCTAATCAAATTATGGAAGAAGCCGCTCAACAAGATCTAGAAATTACACCTGATTTCGCCGTTAAAAGAGACCCCATAAAGGTCATCGATCGAGATGAAAAGAGGCTAAGGAATAAGAAGGCTAAGCTAGTTAAAGTGCAATGGAGCGGTGATCCCAAAGATTGTACTTGGGAAACGGAAGAGGTTATGTAGAAATTCTACCCGAACTGTACAGTCGGTATTCAAGATGACTCCGAACCTTTAGGTAAGCCCGTTTCTTTATTTCCTTTGATTATTCCCTTTATATGAAGTTTCGAGGACGAAACTTTCTTGTGGTGGGAGGGGGGGGGGGGAGGTGGGGTTAATGTGACGTTCTAGAAATTTTGACAAGTTAAATAATAGATTGTGACACCCCATCTCCATTAAGGTTACTCATAAGGGAATGCCTTAATTTTGGTGGAGCGTTTATTGTGTATAGAACAGAAAAGTAAACAAGACAGATAAATATATTGGTAATTGGAAAATAAAAACCACTTTTATTGTAGTGGAGAAATAGTTTGGTTACATCACATCAAAAACCAACTACAAAACCAAATACAGTTATTATCCATCTTGACAAATAAGCTCTGAGTACATAAAATAAAAGACATAACCCCAACATAAAATAGCCATAAACAAGATAGGCTGAACTTTACTTCAGCGATCCAAGCAACTTCCAAAAGAGAGAGATAAAGCTGTCCAAATCAAGCTCCACTAGAGTTAGTCCCACCCTAAGCACCTTGGGGGGGGGGAGGAAGAAAAGAGGTGGAAACAAAGGGGGTCAGACATAAAGTATGGCGTGTGCAATAACTTTAATAATATAATCATTAAAGTAACTAGGATAAGGCATAAGCTGGTAAATAAGGAAATGACTGTGAACCAATGGGCATGACAGAGCAAACAAAGGAAATAAGATGAACAAAGATAATGTTAAAGGCGCACCTAATCACTATAAGATAATTACTACATTTCACCACACCAAACACCCCAAAGTTGATCCCGCCTACCAAACTTAATAATGATAATGGTAGTTTCGTGTACCCCTAGCTGCCTTCATAGGTGCCGCCTGCCCCTATCTCCACTAAGTGTACCCACTACCCCATTCGATCAGATCCCTCACTCGTAGATACCCGTGTTGGCCCCATAGTGTGGTGTATCACTCCCCAAAGTGGCAACCCGTTACTACCAAAAATACACGGCTTATCTACACGATGCAACAACATCTTACGTACCAGCCCGGGGCCACACACACACATGACCCCGTTGGACTTGCGTTGCCACCGCTAACCCGTTTTGACCTTTTACAATCAAACCCATTACGCGTATCCCGTCCTCGACTTGGGTCGAGCCCACAAAAATACTTAATGGTTTATTGGTTTGAAAAGGGCCCCCATGTATGACACAAGCTTTCCACCTATGCTTGGTCCCCTCTAAGGTTTTCCCCACTTAACCCCATTCTTATTCATGTCTTCTTACATGTTTCAATCTTGGTTAAGTGCATCTAATCGTATTTCACATGCCACCCAAGGCACCCTCTTAACTTCACATGCCACCCAAGGCACCCACTTAACCCCCCATGTCCCACCACATATTTATCTGGTTAAGTGTTTCTTAATTAGTTAACACCGTAACCTTGTAAAGACCTCCCACATTAGACTGGCACTTGTGGCTGCTGGATTTGTCGGGCGGGTCCGGGCAGTCTTACACCACAAACGAGCCTAACCTCACGTCTTTACAGCTGTTACACATTTAATTCATGCCTTTGACCTCTCACATTAGACTGGCATTTGTGGCTGCTGGATTTGTCGGGCGGGTCCGGGCAGTCTTACACCACAAAAAGAGTCTAACCTCGTGTCTTAGGAGGTTTATTATTTCACATCTTTATTTAACCCCAAAGTGGATTAATATCCCTATTCAAATTTGTAAATAAATTCCAAATATACTTATGTCCATAATTGTCACCTAAATTATGTCCATAAATACCAATTTTTCCAATCAATGTCTTAAATTAATTAAATTCCTTTTTAAGGCCATTTATGCCAACTCTAAATATGTGTATATTCAATATTACCCCCATCGTCCCCATGTTGTTCGTTCGCTTATCATGACATATATATATTTGACTAGCAATTAGTCTAATGACGTAAAAGGGAAGAAACATCGCAAATTTGTATAACACACAAATTGGATCTAACTTATAAATAAGGATTACAACATAAACTTGGTTTTGTCATGAATCTAAACATAGGCCTAAAGGTGTGAACTTGCATATATGAATATAGTTTTCACCTAAAAATTGCATATACGAATATAGTGTCCAAGCAAAACTTGCATATACCAATATAGTTTTCAACCAAAACTTGCATAGGCCATAGTCACAAACTTGCATAAAACTATGTATGTCATAGATCTAAATCTAAAGGGGAAAACTTGCATATATGTAAATCCAATTTCTTTGTAAACTTACATATATTCACTTTATTTGATTCACATGTAAACTTGTATACAATTCGTATAGAAACCAGCATATAATCTACACCCAAACTTGCATATAAAATGATGTCAAACATGAATCAAGTTGAACATAGGTGATTGGGCATATACAAAGGAATCCACAACAAAACTGTCATTATGAACAACTAGCATATATTCACAAAATATCACATTTTTTTCCAATGTTTCACAAACATAGCCATATAACCCAAATTATAACTCAACCCAATTACTTGTTAATTATCTTATTAAAGAAATCGAACTCACAACTCAAAGAAGGTCTTGAGTTCTGGGATCTATGTTCTGAAATTGATTTAGCTCGCCTTTGAAGTAGACAAATTCGTTGTTGTAGTTGTTATAGACTTGAGTTGAATTGAGTTAATTAGCTTTACTTTTCCTCTAGTTGATGACGGCTATTCTAGCTTGCAAGGTGATAGCATGACGGCCATGGTTCTAATTTTGATTAGGTTTTAGGGTTTAAGTCTACATGTGTTTATATAGAATTTAGGATTAATTTAGGCCATTCGATCAAACCTAGAATCAATCAAGACCATCCAGTCAAGATAGATTGACACCTCAGCCCTAATGACTCAGCACTGAGTCACAAAATCGTCATCTTTTAGATCTTCCCAGTGGGGGGAGGGGGGCAGGTCAACCCCTAGGTCGACCTATAGGGTAGGTCGACACTAAGGTCGACCTGGCCTTGGGCAGTAAATTTCCCGCCCTGCCCAGTTCTGAGTCTAAATTCGTTTTGGAATTTAAATTTGAATTTCTGGAAACTTCCGACAGCCATAACTTCTTCATTCAAAGTCCAATTTACGCAAACTCGGACTCTATCTCAACCAGAATTTCGAGACGAACACAATGGCATAACCCGTTTCCCTCGATTCTCACATTTAAAATTAATTATTCCTCAATTCGTTAGTTTATGTTAACAGAAAACACGGGGTGTTACATTCTCCCCTCCTTAAAGAATTTCGACCCCGAAATCTTGAAGTTACAAAGAATACATATCCTATCATCCAATCGTCCATCTACTCAACCATCAAACACAGGCATCCATTGTCCTTAAAAGACTTCTTATGCCTTCATGTTTATATGCACAGTGTGTGTACATGTCCATATCTAATGCAAAATCAGGCGGTCTACTGATTTAGTTGACCTCCTTAATGCATATTATGACAGTGCCATGCGTCCATTATTATGCAAAAGTTCCCTAACGATACATATTATTTCTACATGCGTGCGCAACCATTCATCCGAATGCAACATCCATATAATAACAAAACCATTATACATCCATTAATCTAAATAAGCACACATTTATATGCAATATGAAAGTGATTGAGCCGATCTAGTGCCTAATGTGTGTGTTTATGCATCCACGAGCAACCACTAGCAAACACTTTCATCCACTAGCATCCATCAATCATAACATGTTTCAAATACATGTTTACATCCATTGGCCTCTACCTAAGGATAAAGAATATGACCGAGGATACACAAAAAGGTGGATACAAGCTTGAATAAACTTAAGGAAAAAGAGATCAAAGATGTACCCTCAAAAAGAAAAGGGTAGGCTGCACGTATTTTGGCCTCAGTCTCCCAAGTTGCGTCTTCCTCGGAGTCGCTTCATTGAACTTTGACAAGCTTAACTTCACGGTTGCATAGCTTTTTTACTTCCATCCCCAAGATACGAGTTGGAACTCTTCTCACAGTCGCTTCTCGTTCCACTTCGACTTCCTCTAGTATGCTTGGCTCCACAACTTCTACCGACTCATGTAACCACTTTCGTAGCTGAGAGACATGAAAAACATTATGAAATCCAGCCAGTCTTTTAGGTAGCTCTACTCTGTAGGCTATCGTCCCAATCCTTTCGATGATAGGAAATGGTCCTACAAATCGTGGTGCCAACTTTCCTATGGACCCAAATCGGATGACATTCCTCAAAGGAGATACTTTAAGGAACACCTTATCCCCAACCTTAAACTCAAGGTCGGTCCTTCTCTTATCTGCGTAGGATTTCTGTCTATCTTGGGCAGTCTTCATTCTCCTTCGTATCAAGTCCACATTCTCTGAAGTTTCTCTAATCATGTCCGACCCAAGTATAAGTTTATCTATGGACTCCCACCAACAAGTTGGTGATCGACATGGCCTTCCATATAAGGCTTCGAAGGGTGCCATGCCTATAGTGGCTTGGTAGCTATTGTTATAAGCGAATTCCACCAAAGGGAGATGATCCTTCCAAGGTCCTCCAAATTCACGAATGCACAATCTCAAAAGATCTTCCAGTACTCTGTTCACCCTTTCCGTCTGACCATCGGTTTGAGGGTGATAGGCTGTGCTTAAACATAGCTATGTGCCTACAGCCTCTTGCAAACTCCTCCAGAACTCGCTTGTAAAGACAGGGTCTCGATCACACACTATGCTGGAGGGTATCCCATGGAGTCGAACTATCTCCTTAAGATAAATGAAGGCTAAAGACGAGGCAGTCCTCCTACAGGTATAAAACGAGCGCTTTTCGTAAGCCTGTCCACTATTACCCAAATACCGATATTGCCCCTTCTTGACCTAGGCAACCCATCAACAAAGTCCATCGAGATGCTTTCCCATTTCCATTGCGGAACTTCTAGAGGATAAAGCAAACCACCAGGCTTCTTCTGCTCTGCGTTGACTTGCTTCCATATCATGCATTTCGAAACAAATTCAGCTACATCCCTCTTCATGCCATTCCAAAAGAAAACTCTTTTGATATCTTTATACATCTTGTCTCCCCCAGGGTGTATGGTCATCTTGGAATGGTGTGCTTCTTCCAGAACCATTTTCACCAAATCTCTTGCTTGTGGGACGCATAGTCTTCCATCCCTTCTCAACCAACCCTTATCATCGATGGAGTATCTATTGAGGTGACTGGAAGTCTCTCCCCTAATCAGCTTATCTATCACATCAACTAGCCGAGGGTCTTCACGTTGTGTGGTTCCTATTGAGTCCAAAAAAGTAGGTCACACCTCTAGCATTGCCATCAAGCCAATCACATAATCAACAAAGGGTCTAAAATCAAAATTTACTATGTACTCCAAACTTTTCCTTTCTACAAAGAGAGGACATAGGGTCAACTTCTTTCTACTTAGGGCGTCTGCTACTACATTGCCCTTTCCAGGAGTATAGGAGATCTCAAAGTCATATGAGGCGAGAAACTCCATCCATCTTTGATGCCTTAGATTGAGTTCTTTCTACGAGAAAAGGTATTCAACGATTTAGGGTCAGTATACAACTCAAATTTCTCACCTAAGAGATAGTGGCGCCAAGACTTAAGCGCAAAACGATGGATGCTATCTCTAGATCGTGGGTTGGGTAGTTTTTCTCATGCACTTTCAACTGCCTTCCACCATAAGCTACTACCTTTCCTTCTTGCATCAAAACAGCGCCTAGTCCCATACCGCATGCATCTGTGTATACCGTAAACATCTTACTCCCATCTGGCAATGTCAAAACTGGGGCTGTTGTTAGAGCCCTCTTCAACCGTTGGAAAAAGCGACTTCGCAATCCAAATCCCAAGTGAAAGTCAGGTTTTTCTTCGCTAACCTTGTAAGTGGAGATGAAATTTTCGCAAAGTCTTTAATGAACTTGCGATAAAAGCCTGCTAGTCCAAGAAAACTTCGGACTTTGGTTGCATTCTTTGGAACCTTCCAATCCTGGACCGCAACTACTTTTGCGGGGTCCACAGCTAACCCTTCTTTGGACACCACATGCCCAAGAAATCTTACTTATTCTCCCCAGAAGTGGAACTTGGAGAATTTTTCTTTTAACTGATGAGCACGGAGAGTATCCATGACTTCCCTTAAAAGCAATGCATGCTCTTCCTCATTCTTCGAGAAAATCAGAATATCATCTACGAAGACCACGAATTTATTGAGAATTTCCCGGAACAGTCTATTCATCAAATCGACGAAATAAGCAGGTGCGTTTGTCAAGCCGAAAGGCATGACGAGCCGTTCAAAGAAACCGTCCGGGGTTCTGAACGCGGTCTTATCAATGCTATCTTCAGCCACTCCTAGCCGATGAAATCCGGTAGCCAGATCTAATTGGGATAAAACTGTTGCACCTACAAGTTAATCTTACAAATCGTTTATTCTTGGCATGGGGTCCTATTCTTCTTGGTCAGCTTGTTTAGCTCCCTATAATCAACGCATAAGTGAAGTGAACCGTCCGCTTTGGTTGCGAACAACACTGGAGCACCTCATTCAGAAATACTCCGCCTCATAAACCCTTTTTCTAACAGCTCCTTAACTTGCTTGCTAAGCTCCTTTCTCTCCCTTGGAGCCATGTGCCTAACGGGTAAAGCAATGGGTTTTGCGTTATCAACTAAGTATATGCAGAAGTCTATCTCCCACTTCGGAGGCAAGCCCTCTACTTCCTCAAAGACATCCAAGTATTCACGGACCACTCTAACAGACTGCAAATTCTCAACAGACGCGTCAAGCGATTCTAGATAACTTAGCATAACAGAATTCATGGGATTACAAGAGATTTTGAGAGTGTTGCCCAAGCGAGTCATAAGCCTAACCTCTCTCTCTTCACAATCTAGGACGGCTCCATTACTGGATAACCAATCCATGCCTAAAATTAACCCATAGCCCGTGAAGCCCAAAACATAAGCATCACATCTAAACCCAATGCTAAGTATAGAAATTTCCAAATCCAAACAAATCATCGACAAATAGTCTGGGCCCCCAATTGGATTTGAAACAACTAAGGGATCCTCTACTATAATGGTGTTTAGGTGTAGTGACTCAACTAAAGCAGTAGATATAAAAGAGTGCGATGCGCCGGAATCAAAGAGTGTGCGAACAGGATGATCAAAAAGATAAACTAAACTTTCAACAGAAATCGTTCTACCTCCTTCTTGCAGCGGTGGGGCCACGAGAGCCTGGACCTGCCCTCTTGCCTGCCCCGGTGCCATGAGAGCCTGAATCTTCCCTCCAGAGGTAGTCCCTGCCCTCTGCCCTTTCTTTGGGCAGTCCCTAATCAGATGTCCTGCCTCGCCATAGTGGAAACAACCAGTCTTCTTCTTCTTCCTACAGTCTATGCTCAGATGGCCTGGTGTCCCACAATTAAAGCATCTTTTCTTTCCCTTGTCGTTGTTGTCTTTACCACCCTTCTTATTATGCTGTTGCTGTTGTGGTTTCTTTTGATCCCCTTTCTTCTCAGGTGCCTTATTAGCATTGGCGCCTTTCTCCTCTTCATGCATAAGCGCCAAGTCAACTAGTCTCTCAAAGGTGGCCCCCATAGGGATGTGGGTCATAGCTAACCAATGTAGCGGCTCGTTCAAACCCTTAACAAATCTCAGGGCCTACTTTTCAGGTGTATTCACCAAGTCCAAGCCAAATCTCGACAACTGATTGAACTTGTTGACGTACTCTTTTACTGATTGATTTCCCTGCCTCAATGCCAAAAACCTTTCCATGTATAGATTCTCTTCGGCCCGTGAGAGAAACTTTGCCTCAAACCTACGCCTGAAATCCGACCATGTATCAACCGGACGCTCTCCATTAGTGACCTCCCACCAAAATGAGGCCTCGTCCTTCATTAACCAGGCAGCTAACTGGACCTTTCTTCCATCTTCTACCTCAAAGATTCCAAACAATTCTTCCACCTCCTTTAGCCAATTTCGAGCTTCAACAAACGTCTCCGACCCGTGAAAAGGTTTTCCGCCCGTTGCCTGAAAGTCCTTGCATATCTTTGCGAAATATCAACATGGGGAGGAGGAGGAGGAGCATTTGCTGGGCCTACGATGTTGGCCCTAGCTTCCAGATACCTTCTAAACCATCCTGGTATCGGTATCCCCTCGGGTTTCTCGGGAATTCCAGACATGCTGAAAAGAAAATGAAGAGATTCAAACGGAGAATTCGAAAGAAAGATATATGGCTCTTGGGGGGTATGTTTTTTTAAAATAAACTTTTCTCTTAAAAAATACTTTCCTTAAAACATATTTTTGAAAGTATTTCTTTATAAAATGCTTTTTGAAAAATAGTTTTTCAAAATATCTTATTTGTTCTGGTAACCTTCAGCTCTGATACCATGTGTGACACCCCATCTCCATTAAGGTCACTCACAAAGGGAATGCCTTAATTTTAGTGGAGCGTTTATTGTGTATAGAACATAAAAGTAAACAAGACAGATAAATATATTGGTACTTGGAAAATAAAAACCACTTTTATTGCAGCGGAGAAATAGTTTGGTCACATCACATCAAAAACCAACTACAAAATCAAATACACTTATTATCCATCTTGACAAATAAGCTCTGAGTACATAAAATAGAAGACATAACCCCAACATAAAATAACCATAAATAATATAGGCTAAACTTTACTTCAGCGATCCAAGCAACTTCAAAAAGAGAGAGAGATAAAGCTATCCAAATCAAGCTCCACTAGAGCTAGTCCCACCCTGAGCACCTGGGGAGGGGGAAGGAAGAAAAGGGGTGGAAACAAAGGGGGTCAGACATAATGTCTGGCGAGTGCAATAACTTTAACAATATAATCATTAAAGTAACTAGGATAAGGCATAAGTTGGTAAATAAGGAAATGACTGTGAACCAATGGGAATGACAGAGCAAACAAAGGAAATAAGATGAACAAAGATAACGTTAAAGACACACCTAATCACTATAACATAATTACTACATTTCACCACACTAAACACCCTAAAGTTGATCCAGCCTACCAAACTTAATAATGATAATGGTAGTTTTGTGTACCCCTAGCTGCCTTCATAGGTGTCACCTGCCCCTATCTCCACTAGGTGTACCCACTACCCCCATTCGATCGGCACCCTAACTCGTAGATACCCGTGCTGGCCCCACAGTGGGGTGTATCACTCCCCAAAGTGGCAACCCAATACTACCAGAGATGCACGGCTTATACCTACACGATGCAACAATGTCTTACCTACCAGCCTGAGTCCACACACGCAGATGAACCCGTTGGACTTGCGTTGCCACCGCTAACCCGGTTTGGCCTCCTACAATCAAATCCAGTACGCATGTCCCGTCCTCGACTTGGGTCGAGCCAACAAAGATACTTAATGGGTTACTGGTTTGAAAAGGGTTTCCATGTATGACACAAGCTTTCCACCTATGCTTGGTCCCCTCTATGGTTTTCCCCACTTATCCCTATTCTTATTCATGTCTTCTTACATGTTTCAATCTTGGTTAAGTGCATCTAATCGTATTTCACATGCCACCCAAGGCACTCTCTTAACTTCACATGCCACCCAAGGCACCCACTTAATCCCCTATGTCCCACCACATGTTTATCTGGTTAAGTGTTTCTTAATTCATTAACGCCATAACCTTGTAAAGACCTCCCACATTAGACTGGCATTTGTGGCTGCTGGATTTGTCGGGCGGGTCCGGGCAGTCTTACACCACAAACGAGCCTAACGTCGTGTCTTTACAACCGTTACGCATTTAATTCATGCCTTTGACCTCTCACATTAGACTGGCATTTGTAGCTGCTGGATTTGCCGGGCGGGTCCGGGCAGTCTTACACCACAAAAGAGTCTAACCTTGTGTCTTAGGCAGTTTATTATTACACATCTTTATTTAAACCCAAAGTGGATTAATATCCCTATTCAAATTTGTAAATAAATTCCAAATATACTTATGTCCATAATTGTCACCTAAATTATGTCCATAAATACCAATTTTTCCAATCAATGTCTTAAATTAATTAAATGCCTTTTTAAGGCCATTTATGCCAACTCTTAATATGTGTATATTCAGTATTACCCCCATCGTCCCCACGTTGTTCGTTCGCTTATCATGACATATATATATATATATATATATATATATATATATATATATATATTAGACTAGCAATTAGTCTAATGACGTAAAAGGGAAGAAACATCGCAAATTTGTATAACACACAAATTGGATCTAACTTACAAATAAGGATTACAACATAAACTTGGTATTGTCATGAATCTAAACATAGGCCTAAAGGTGTGAACTTGCATATCTGAATATAGTTTTCAGCCAAAACTTGCATATACGAATATAGTGTCCAACCAAAACTTGCATATACGAATATAGTTTTCACCCAAAACTTACATAGGCCATAGTCACAAACTTTCATAAAACTATGTATGTCATAGATATAAATCTAAAGGGGTATACTTGCAAATTTGTGAATCCAATTTCTACCTAAACTTACATACAGTCACTTTATTTGATTCACATGTAAACTTGTATACAATTCATATAGAAACCGGCATATAACCTACACCCAAACTTGCATATAAAATGATGTCAAACATGAATCAAGTTGAACATAGGTGATTGGGCATATACAAAGGAATCCACAACAAAACTGTCATTATGAACAACTAGCATATATTCACAAAATATCACATTTTTTTCCAATGTTTCACAAACATAGCCATGTAACCCAAATTATAACTCAACCCAATTACTTGTTAATTATCTTATTAAAGAAATTGAACTCACAACTCAAAGAAGGTCTTGAGTTCTGGGACCTGTGTTCCGAAATTGATTTAGCTCGCCTTTGAAGTAGACAAATTCGTTGTTGTAGACTTGAGTTGAATTGAGTTGATTAGCTTTACTTTTCCTCTAGTTGATGACGGCTATTCTAGGTTGCAAGGTGATAGCATGACGACCATGGTTCTAATTTTGATTAGGTTTTAGGGTTTGAGTCTACATGTGTTTATATAGAATTTAGGATTAATTTAGGCCATCCGATCAACCTAGAATCAATCAAGACCATCCAGTCAAGATAGAGTGACACCTCAGCCTTAATGACTCAGCACTAAGTCACAAAATCGTCATCTTTCATATCTGCCCGAGGTGGGGGGGCAGGTCGACCCCCAGATTGACCCCTAGGTCGACCCCCAGGTCAACCTATAGGGTAGGTCGACACTAAGGTCGACCCCCTGGTCGGCCTGGCCTTGGGCGGGAAATATCCCGCCCTGCCCAGTTCTGAGTCTGAATTCGTTTTTGAATTTAAATTTGAATTTCTGGAAACTTCCGACAACCATAACTTCTTCATACGAAGTCCAATTTACGCAAACTCGGACTCTATCTCAACCAGAATTCTGAGACGAACAAAATGGCATAACCCGTTTCCCTCGATTCTCGAATTTAAAATTCATTATTCCTCAATTTGTTAGTTTATGTTAACAGAAAACATGGGGTGTTACATAGATTTTATATATGGTAACGATTATTAAGTTTGTGATTTTTTAATACTATTTGTCGTTCGATCGGATTTTTCAATGATAGCATGAATTAGTAACACTAGAATTAAGCGTTGCTCTTAGTTTCCATAACGTTTTAAGGTAAATGCTAGTAAAAACACATGCCTTCTCCTTATTACAAGTGTTAAGACACTTGTAATTGTGCATGCAACATTCTATGCATGATTTACACATGTCCTAAGAGGTGTCATTACCATATTCTTCCATTCCATGAATAAATATTCCTCCTTTCCACCCTTAAAAAAAATTCCACTCTTCTCTTCCATTTCTCCTCCTTTTTTATCTTAAATCCATGGCTTCCCAAGCCTTTCTTCCTTATTCCTCTCTCTTTCTCCCTAAATTCTGCCAAAGTTGCCTCCTCTTCCTCCGCCTCCTCCTCCAAAATTCTGACCTTTTCTCCTCTTAAAAAGGAAAAGAAAAAGAAGCTTAATTGTTATTTTAGTTTTTAAAGAGTCGGCAAGGAAATCCTGTAAGTCCGGGATAGTTATAGTCGATCTAGTGGTCCTACAATAAAGATTGGTGGAGTGGAGCCCCAAGTGAGAACTCGACACTTATATTTGTTCACTTTTTATGCGATGTGAATTGTTGTTGATGATACGTTAATTAGTAATTATTGCAATATAAGCGTTTAGTGGAAAATGCTTGTACGTACACTGTTATATATATACCCATATATGCTCGTGTGATGGATGAATGGATGCTTCGTGTTTGTTATTAGTGATAATATGTGCATTATACTTGTTATATACACATATGTGGATTTATATGGATATCAAATAAGTCTCGAACCAAGTCGATATTGTAAATGAATATTTTATTCAATTTGAAAGTTGAAAATGGTTTTCTAAATTGTTTTGAAGGAATTTATATTATCGTCAAAAATAGAGTTTGTCAAAATAAATACCAGAACGTTCTAGGTTGACAGAGAGGATAGTGTCTAGGCTTGAGTTTGGAAAATATAGTTTCCTGCTCACCCTAGCTACCCCTAACTGATCCGACGGACGGGATGGTTAATACAAAATTTAATTTGAAACTATTTGAATTTATAGTAGAATTTAACGTAATTTTGTTAAAAACTTCAAACGCTTATAATTTTTGCAACTTAAATCAGATTTCCATGAAAAAGGAAAAACGTTTGATTTTCATCAACAAGAGCTTTCAAATGAGTGAAAGCATATTTTGATTTCGACTTATATTTTTCAAGTTATATTTAAAACAATTTAGCAAAGGTCTATGTAAGTGGAGTTAGTTAACTATAATTATAAAATGGCTGCTATAAATTATTAAAAATATGGAAAAAATTGTCAAATCATAATTAATTATTTAAAAATGATTTATGGTAAGATCATGAAGTTTTGGATAAGAAAAAAAGTCATTTTACTCAAACTAGCCAATATTAGTATTTTGAAATGCTTTTGTAATGTTGTTTGTTAAATATTGAGTTTTAAAGTGATATAGCTTTATAAATCTTTTCTAAACCTTAGTAAATGATTTCTAACAAGTAATAAAGTATTCTGAACTATAATTTGAGTTTGCAAACATGAAGTATGAGTTGAGACCTGATTGGGTCCTATATATCCACATGGTTTTAAAGTTGCGTTTAGTATTTGGAAAGACCGGGATTGGATTTATGTCTGAAAATCATTCCAAGTAATAATACGACGTTGTGGAGAAATTGAAGGCATTGAAGACCGGGACCCTTCATATCGTAAGGACGACTTGTTGAATGTATCAAATGGGTAGCTCCCATTTGCAGATGGATTTTATATAAGCTAAGCAGCAAGAAGCCCGAACGTATGTGAAGGAATTTCGGATTGTGGTTTCGTTCAGACCCAGAACTGACTTGCATGGATTGTGTGTCTGACATTGTGATTGAATGCATAGCACTGATCCCTGTTAAATATATATCTGCTTGGTGGCAAAGAATTTATTCTCTTGCTTAACACCCTTCTCTAAGACGTATGAGCTTAGAGGTTATCTATTTATAGAAATCAGTGATGCGTTGTGAATGGACAGTGTGGCATACTTAAGTTATGTGGTGAGCTATGGATGATCAAAGCATGGCTTGTATAAGCGTAGCTTTATGTATATCGTGACCTCAGCAAGCCTCACAACCCAGTAAATGGCTAAAACAGGAAAAATGCAGCTAGGTTAAGGGTATTCATTTCCTTCTAGATAAAAGGTGTACTATGTTATGAAGCCCAGGTATTAACCTATGTGGATAACTTCTATTTTATATGGATGTTGATGTTGCGAGGCCTTGGTTTAAAGGTTGGTAACGACTGGGAAGTGATATACTCAGGCATGCTCTAAGTTACCCAGTTAAGTGGTAACCCGACCTCGTGTTGGTAGAGAGCCTGATTTGGTTCTCGGGGCGTCCCTCTAGAGGCATACTCATCGGCCCGGTAAGGAAGTTCCTTTTCCTGGTCATTTGTTGGAAATTCATCATCCACTACGAGCTTTTGCGATTTCATTTATATAACCTACTGGTTACCAACAGGAATATGTTAGCATAGTGGGATGGGGCATTATGTTGGCTAAGATTGATAAATTTGTTTGCGAAATTGTTTTCACACTATGCACTAATAATAATATGGAAAATGGTTTCCGCGTATCAAGCATGTTTGACTATCATAAGGAGAAACCTCGCCCATGTGTGCATTTACCTTGTGTGTGACGCAAGACCTTGTGTGTGACGCAAGACCTTGTGTTAGTTTCATTTTCTAAAAAGCATTGCAAATTTTATTGCACATAACAAATATATATTGAGTTCTCACACCAGTCCCATGACTGACCTGGAGTTTATTTGTTTTCCCACAAAATTCTGGGTTCCCATAATTTTCCACACGGGCAGCCTAGTTTCAGGTTTAGTTGATGTGTTTGGTGCCTACATCTTGGAGCCTTTTTCTAGTGTGTCTTTGCTTTGGTAGAGTTGCTATTGCCGCAGAGCATCTTTAGCTGTTTTGTGGAGCGTTTGGTTTTTGTGGGCATCAATGATTTAGAGCTATCCAGGTGAAGATGAAATTTGGTTTTGGATTCACCTTGATTAGTTGTTTCCACTGCTTCTGTGTTATCTTGTTATTGTAAATAGTGTTGCACCTTGATGTTGTATCTATTGTAAACTCTGATATAATCTCATGTTATATAAATGAAAAGTTGTTTTGTTTAATTGTGATTGTTCGAATGTGTTATATCCCCAGACAACTAGGAATCCGACATTTGAATTTGCGACATTCGAATACAAGTAGGCATTGAATGTCGATTTTCGAAGGTCGAAATTCTGGGTCGTCACATACACAGCACAGTGTGCGAACATTACAACACTAAGCAACACAACCTATGATCAAATAACATGAAACAAGACAACTTTTAATACAATATGACCTAACAAATCTGACTAGAACATACCCACATACATAAAGAGCAAGGCAATTGCACCTTCTTTCCATCATCAAACTATGGAAGAAGTAAAACAACATTAGATAAAACAAATGGGCAATATGTAGCAATCCCACACTCAAATCCAAGGAGCTCTACCATTGCAAGCAATCGCCACTTCTAATACAATATGACCTAACAAATCTGACTACAACATACCCACATACACAAAGAGTAAGGCAATTGCACCTTCTTTCCATCACCAAACTATGGAAGAAGTAAAACAACATTAGATAAAACAAACAGGCAATATATAGCACTCCCACACTCAAATCCAAGGAGCTCTACCATTGCAAGCAATCGCCGCGGAGCTGGAAAAGCAGCAATGGTTATAACAAAAAACCTGACATCCACCTGAAAGCAGCTTCACCACAACCATACTGTTACTATAACTAAAAACTCACTTGTTGTAGCCAACCAGTTACAAGAAAATTAGCAAACACTGACATGTTGACGTCTAAGAACAAGAACTTGCTCCAACATTTTACTTCCTTAGAATTCAACAATCCAAAGAAAAAATCCTACAATAGAAAACCACCAAAACACACCACTCTAGAAAACCAACACGAACACCACTGAACTACCAATAATCAAGATGAGACCAGGAACAACAGAACACACACCGATTCAATGAAACTAACTCCTGAAATCCCAACAAACACTAGAACAAATAGAACAAACCGAGATGGGTTACTAGGCAGGACCAGCAGGTCGCTTGATGCGATCAACAGCTAAACTCCAAACAAGTGGAGATAGCCTTCTATCGGTTAAGCCAAAGATACCCATGGCAATTAGAAAGCATCCGTAAGCTAAAGGATGAGGAGTTGCGCAAACAACAGGTGCTGTACATGGAAAAGGGTGAAATCATAGATTGGGAATCCCACGATAATTAGTAAGCGTAGTGAGATTAGGCTTAAGGAACAATGGGGAAAGATTGATATTATGTAGTAGAATGAAAAGAGATGGGATCTGAATAGGAGGAGAATAATCGAGCTATTCAAAAATGAAGAAAGCTAGGTCAGGATTATGAAGGACCAAGGATAAAGGGGAGAAACGAAGAAGGAAGCGCAGAGAGAGATTCAGCGCAAAAAAGATTTTTACCTAATCGCCATTTTTGAAATAGAAATCGGTTATATTTGTTGTAATTTTGGTAATTTTGATCTGAAATTTTGTTATCATATTTGAATTATTATTTTGGAAATGGGTTTCAAATTTCACAATTATCTATAATTCTAAGGGAGAAAATGACTATTTAAAAATTTTAATAATTTAAATTTAAGAAATAAATATTTTGGTCCTAAATTTAACATGAAATTAAAAAACTGTTTTTATTTTTTTAGGAATTTTCCATAAGTATTACAATTTAATATAATGTATTTTATGGAAAAGAGAATTATTTACATAACTTAATAAATGGTAAATTTAGGTAGAAATCATATTTAGAGAACAAAAGTTAATCTTCGTTTTGAATTTCTATAAGAATTCTGTAACAACCCGGAATTTTAGGACCAATTTAAAATTTTTATTTTACAAATTTTAATGAATTTTTAATGTTTAAAATAATTTATTTTAAATAATAATGACTAAAAAATTATTTTAATCGAAGTTAAAACGAATAAATTAAATTTAATTCTAAAAGGAGTTTAAAACAGCGCTGCAGTTTGAAAATTTGAATTTGAACTTTGACTGAATGTACATAATTCATTTTAAATCAGAATTGAGCGAAACAAGAAATATTTAAATCTGTTTAATCACATCTTTCTAATGAATCTAAAAAATTGAAATTTCA
This sequence comes from Allium sativum, assembly GCA_030737875.1. Taxonomy (NCBI): domain Eukaryota; kingdom Viridiplantae; phylum Streptophyta; class Magnoliopsida; order Asparagales; family Amaryllidaceae; genus Allium; species Allium sativum. Next base: position 490,435,713 of record CM060916.1, read on the forward strand.
CCTTATAATTTGAAAGTTATGTCCAGTTTAAAATTTAGAAAAGTCGCTGTAGAATTTATATATATTTTAATATAAAATATTGGCCTTAAAAATAGTCATTTTGCAAACGACCTCATTTTTCGACGAAACCACTTTTGTTGGAACCGGAATGTCAAATTATTGCTAGGTTTCAATTTTAATAATTTTTCGAATTAATATGTGAGCATGGTAAAAGAAAACGTGTTTTATCAGTTTCAGTTAAATTTAATCGACTAGAAAATGGCCATTTTCAAACGGTCTCAGAATTCGACGAAATTAGTTTTGTTAGGACCGTATCGTAAAAACAAAGACAATTATATTATTTCTGTAATTTTTAGAGTCCGTATGCGACCCCGGTGAATTTAATTTTACGACTGAATTAATTAAATGATTTAAATATTAAATTAAATAAAACACGTTGAGGACAATCATTTGGGCTGACGGGACCTAGCCTATTGCGTCCGAAGCGTGGGTATTTGCCTAGGGACAATTTTTGTTGTGCTGAAATTGGATCTGAAAAGGGCTAGCGGGCTTAAACCTAGTAAATGAGTGATTAAATATTATTTTAATTATAAATACCCTTTTTATATCATACCCTAACCCTAGCATCTCCAACAAAGCCGCCGCCCTTTTCTGAAACAATGGCCCGTGTTCTTCGATTTTAATTCATTAAAATTTCCAATCGCACTCCGAATTAATCGAAGAAATCAATACACAAATTCAAGAGCTTTTCAAGGTCGTTAATTCCATACGGCCCTGATCAGAAATCGTGACCCCTGGTGACCGAAACTTGGGCTAAAAGGCGGAGGCTTTGGAGAGGGTTTTGGGCCGCCACCTGAGTGCGAGTTGGCGGGGCTTCTCGGCGACGGTGGAGGACAGGCAAGGCTTCGACGTGGAGGTGTGCGATCGGGTCCAAAAGCACGGTGGTGGAGGCAAAGATGAAACCTAGCCAAGCGCCATGGGTTTCCTTGAACTAAAGTCCACAACGAGGAAGAAAAGCAAAATAGAGGGCAACGTTTCTGCAAACGTGATTAAGGGTAATTAGGGGAGATAATTTATTCGATTAATTTAATTTATATAATCAAATCTTTAAACGATCTTAACTTATTCAAATTTAATCGGAATTCAGCGAAACAGAAAGCGTTAGATTCGCAGAAAAGAGATCTACGCTATGAAGCTGACTAGAGTTGAAACCGAGCATGTTGAAAATTCAGAAAATTTCAGATCTGAATTAAAAGCAATGTGAGATTTCTCGATTTGAAATTTAAAATTTAAAATATATGTATATTTATTTCTATACTGATTGTGTTTGTGATGATTTGTTGAATCGTATGGTTGTGTGATTTGCTGAATTATATTAACACAAAAATGTCACTTTGTTGATCATGTTAGATCAAAATAAAATATCATTTTTGGATGTGCTAGGATTGTGATATTAAAATAAAAAGGTCATCTTTGTTAGAAGCGTTAATCTAGAATATTTTTGTGTAAACAAAAATAATATTTTTAGCATAAAACACCATTTTTTTTAGTATTGTCGCATTAGAAATAAAATACCATTTTTGTTAGTAATGTCGCCTTAGAATAAAAGAACATTTTAGTTAAAATGTTGTACTAGTATAAATTTGTCAATTTTGCTAAAATTAGAATTGACATACAAATTTGTCACTTTTGTTAAAATTAGTATTGACATTTAAAATTGTCACTTTTTGTTAAATTAGTATTCAAATTTGTTTTTGTTAATAAGAATATGTTAAACAAGATTAACATTTTGTTTACATTAAAAAGATTTAATAAAATCATCATATTTTGTTTACATAAGAAGAATTAGACAAAATTATCAGATTTGTCACTTTAAAAGAATGAGATAAAAATAGACATTTTGTCACTATTAAAAAGGATTAAACAAAAATGAACATTTTTGTGCATTAAAAAGGATTAAAAAAACATGAACATTTTTGTGTATTAAAAAGGATTAATCAAACATTTTTGTGCATTTAAAAAGAGTTGAACAAAAATAGACATTTTTGTTTACGTTAAAAAGAGTTAAACAAGATAAACATTTTGTTTACATTAAAAAGAGTTAAACAAGATAATCATTTTTGTTTACGTTAAAAGAATTAGATTATCATTTTTGTACCTTAAAAGGAATTATACGAAAATGATTATTTTTGTACTTTGAAAAGAATGAGATAAAAAGAGAGATTTTGGTCACATAAAAAAGAAGAAGAATGAATTAGAAATGGACATTTTATCATTTATAAGGAATGAAATAAAAACATTTACTTTTGGTCATTTAAAAGAATGAAGTAAAAATATTTATTTTGTCACTTAAAAAGAATTAAACCAAAATATACATTTTTTGGTTATTAAAAATGAGTAAACCAAAAATATCCATTTTTGGTCATTGGAAGGAATTAGATCAAAATTATCATTTTGTTTAGAAATGTTTAATGTGGTAAAAAGTATATTTTGTTTAGAAATGTTAAATAGAAAGAAAAAGGACGATTTTTGTTTAGAAATGTTTAATGTGATAAAAAGTACATTTTTGGTTTAGAAATGTTTAATATGATTAAATGAACATCTTTGTTAGGCAATGTTTCTTAGGATTAAAGATATCATTAAAAGAGAATAAGAAAAGAAGATTACATTTACATGTAATATTGTTATCATTAAAAGAGAATAAGAAAAGAAGATTACATTTACATGTGATATTGATATCACTAAAGAGAATAGAGTTAGAAGATTACATTCTCATGTAATATTATTTTCAATAGAAAGAATAGATTTTATTTGTCATTTGTGTACGATGACAAGAGTTGCAATAAAAGATAAATTTTTATTGACATTTTACATTCAATAAAAAGACTGGATTTATAAGTTGCTTTTTTATTGTCATTTTAGAGACAATAAAAAAAAGAATAGAAATAAATTTTAAGACTTTTATTGTCATTTGTTAACAATAAAAATTATAGGAACAAAAGTTAAGATTTTTATTGTCATTGGTTAACAATAAGAAGATTAGAAATAAAGTTAATATTTTTATTGTCGATTATTTAAAGTAAAAAGATCATATGTTAAAAATATGATGTTAGCGATGGCTTGATATATATATATCTGTGATGTTGAAATGTTGATTTGTTAAATATAATGTTAGTATATTCAAATTGAATGTTACACTTCCATTTACAAGTCATCCGACTTGTTTATGTGATTGGGACGATAATTTTCACACATCGCCCAAGTGCACAATTAATTTATTATTTGCTCGTTGGATGAAACCCCACACGGGTATTGGGATGATATTGGACACACACTAATCCCAATATTTAGTTATCTGTCAATCGATTGATTGACAGTCTGTGATGAGCGTTAGTTATTTACTTTAATGCTCACACAGTTATAAATTCCACTCTGGTCGTCATTTGGATGTTTAATAATTATTTATCACGATTGTTGATTTCATACAATATATGGTTGTTGATTGAGTCACATTCCAATAAAGAATATTCTAGAAAAGAATATTTTATAAAATATCTTATAAAAAGAATATATTTTAGAAAAAGAATATATTTTAGAAAAATATATTTTTATTGAAATGAACTAGTTATTAACTAGAAAAAATCATTAAATTAAATTTAATGAAGTTTCCCAAGATGTTAATATTTAATTGAAGTTAAATTAAATAAATTGGATTTTGGGTTTGTCGTGAATAGTGTCTTAAATAGCACTGTTCTTAAACCCCGTATGAAAAGAATAATCTTTTATTTAGATTATTAAAGTTTTCAGTTATATTCAGAAATTGGAATAAAAAGGAATGTGAGTTGGGTTTATTGTGAACTGTGTTTTTAAGTGACATGTGTTCTTTAACCCAACTAACAGTAAAAATATGATTTGGGATTTATAAATCTTCTATTAAGATTTTTAGGGGAATTTTCCAAATGCCAAGTTTTCCAATTTAATATATTAAATTGGAGTTAAATGGAATTCAAATTAATAATAACCGAGATAAGCATCTGTAAAAGAAGACCGATACTACATATGGAATTCAAAAGGCTTTGCCGTTATTCCATTTATATTATTGGTCGGATACAGAAATTTATAACGATTATATATTGATTTGATTTCTGTGAAGATTCCATATTTTATGGAAGATGATTATGGGTTTACAGGTGAACTACGTTTTAAATGACATTAGTTCTTTAACCCAGTTTGTAACGACCCGCAAATCCGTGCTACCTGAGTTGACTAAAAACACCACACGTCCAACTCAAATAACACAGAAATACGACTCATTATTAGAAAGAAGTTAGAGGATGAGAAATAGAAAGAAAGAAATATTAGAATAGAAGAAAAACGAAGATCACAACTCACAGCGGAACGAAGAAAATATATTATATAACATAAGCTTCAAAATACAAATCTGTTTGTACATATATATACATACCATCTTCAGAGTACACATAACATTTGATCCAGCGGAAGTAACTCTAAATAACTAACGTTGAAGCCTCCTGCTTCAAGCTCCTCCAAGTGTATCTGTAAAAGCCTGAAACACTTGACTGCCCGTACAAATTTGGGCACCCAAGAGTTTAGGGAAAACAAAACAAAATAAACTCTGGGTCAGTCGTGGGACTGGTGTGAGTAAACTCCAACCACTTGTTTAACTTTAAAAATCCTTTCAAAAGAAAAGATAATAGTAAGACCAGCCCACACATAAACATGGACGGTTTTTACCTTACTATAACCCAAAACACTTTGATATCAAATCCAGTGATATTATAATAATGTCTACATCAAATAAATAACCAAATAGCAGAACGCTTGCATCTCACGCTCCACATATATAGTATAAATCAAAAACCGCATGGCGCTTATTGGAGATTGGATTTCCAACATGACAAGGTATGGGACCACCTTCCAACAGTGCATCTCTAGAGGCGAATACACCTGGGTTCAACAAGAACATCTTGCAACCCGGCCCACACATGACCGACCACTCATTTCGCTTGAGTGTATCGAATGTATATCACCAACGGTTGGACTCAAACCACCGTTTCCCGAATGGGCAGAATCGATAGATTTAGAAACAAAAGGAATTTCTCTAGATAGGTGATTATACACCCTAATGGGTGCGACCCACATAGCCATGCTGCCTGCCCGATTTTTGTCCTTTCCCGGTTGTTGAGGCCTGAGGCTACGAATACTTACCATTCATTGATAGCACAATCACTTTGAATGCCACATCGTCAGATCCGTTAATCACTAGTTGAGTTTGCACAAATATTCTGGATATTATGCTAAGGGATAAATCCGTTGCAACCATATATATTCATACAGACCAACCCATTTGATCATTGGAAATACTCTGTCAGACATTCGTCCATTTACGTTCGTTCTGGGATTGAACGACACCGAAGGCACTATTTCTATTTAATAGAAAAGCCCTTGCACTTCACTCCGTCTTCAATATATTCAGCATACTTGGTTCGCAACGCTTATGCCGATACGGAGTAGTTCTTTGGATAAAAATCCAACCGGTCTCTCCATATTGACAACGATGGTCAAAACTTCGATAGTCTGTGATTTAACTATCGAATAAAAAAAACAAGTGTTCATCCAACATATCAAACAAATCACTGGGCTCTTTAATTAATATTTCATTAATTAAACCACTTCTCTATTTTCTCAATCAATATTTGTTAGTCAAATATTTCAATAACCATTTTGACCCTTTTCGCTATTTTTGATTTCGTTTCCTTATCGAATTCTATATATATCGATATATAGATTTCTAATTGTCAAATTTCTTAAAAATATTCTAACTCCTTAAATTCCCGGAAAAATTCGCCATAACCTCCCCTGTATCGGGAGCATCGGGAAATTTCAAATAGCTTCCCGGTATCTTCTCATTTCAAAAAGAAAAAGAAAAAGCCAAGCGGCTTGCCGATACGGCGCATAAAATCTCATATATGAATTAAAACGTACCTTTTTGTCGGGCACATAAATTAAAATCTTCATATACTTCATCCCATACCTGTCTAACATCTATTCACCTGTTTCCAAATCAATTCAACAATTTCTAATCGTCTGAATTCAGTTTCGCCCATTTAATTAGCCATTTTGCCTATTTCACTTCTTTGTTGAACATAACATGTTCAAATGGAATATTTAACTTGCTCATAACCAAATTGAATTCCAATTTCAATTCTAGTTTCCTTTTTGATTTCGAATATAAATTTTCAAATCGAAATTACTTATTCAAACCCCAATATTCATTCGAGATCTTATTAACTAATTTCTATTCAATTTAGTTAATTCTATTCAATAATCAAAAATAGGATTATTGTTTCAAAAATCATCTTCTTACTTCACTTGAGTCCATATTTATTTTCTAACTCAAGTCTAGATTTTTAAATGGAAATCCGGATTTTTATTTGCTTAAAAATCCCAATATTTATATATAAAATCCATTATGGTTTATAATGGTTTATGGCGTTGCTTTTCTAAAAATTTGATTTTGACATAACTCAAAATCTATACGACGAAATTCAGATTTTTCTCCTTCATTAGAAAACTATTATCAAACCGGTCCTGGCGTTTCTTGTTTCGAAGAATTTCGACTTCAATCGAGTTCTATATATTCAATTGAAGTTCGAATCGCTATTTTTCGAACTGCAGCGCTGTGGCGAGTTCGTTTTAATTATATTTATATATATAAACTTTTAAACTTCTAAACTTCTTTAAAATGAATTCAACTCCATTTAACTCTATTTGAATTCCTTGATTCAAATTCAAATCTCACTTTTATTTGAATTCTAAATTCAAATTCCAATTCCTTTTCTATTTGATATTCAAATTCAATATTTAAATTTCTATTTGAATTCCCTTATTCAAACTCTATATCTAAATTCCATTTGAACTTTCTATATTCCAATTTCTATATTTGAATTCTATATTCAAAATTCCATAGTTAAAAACCCATTTGAATTTCATATTCAAATCCCATAGATTAAATCCTATTTGAATTCAATTTGAATCTCTTACATTCAAATTTCATTTTTCATTTCCGACCCCATTTGAATTTCTAATATTCAAATTCATTTTCAATACCATTTGAATTTCTAATATTCAAATTCATTTTCAACACCATTTGAATTTCTAATATTCAAATTCATTTTCAACACCATTTGAATTTCTATAATTCAAATTTATTTGAATTCCCTTGAATTCAAATTCCATTTCAAAACCCTTTGGATTTCCTATTTTGAAATCCTATTTGAAATTCCATTTCCCATTCTACTTTGAAATCCTATTTTCAAAGTTTATTTCAAATTCTATTTTGAAATCTCATATTCAATTTTCTACTTGAATTTCTGTATTCAATTCCATGTTCAAATTCAACACTTGAATTTCTATTTCAAATCTCAATTCAAACTTCATATTTAAATTCCATTCCAAATCTCTATTCAAATTTCACATTTGAATTCTTCTTTGAAATACTATATTTCAAACTCTATTTTGAAATTCTACATTGAAATCTCTATTTGAATTTCTTTATTCGAATTCCTTTGAATTCAAATTTTATTTTAATTCCTTGAATTCAAATTCTATTTTTCATTCTAATTTCGTCTATTCAAATTCTATTTGAACTTCCATTTGGATTTCTAATATTCAATCCCTTTTAAAAATTCAAACATTTAACTCCCTTTTTAAAATTCAAAGGTTATACTCAAATTTCATTTGAGTTATATATTTAAAAATTCCTTTTCAAATCCTATTTGAAATTTCATTTGTACTTCAAATATTTCAACTCCTTTCTAATATTTAAATTCTATTTAAATTTCTACTTAAAAATTTTATTTCAAGTTCTATTTTGAAATTTCATTTCAAAATTTAATTTCACACTTGTATTTCTATTTCTGAATTATCAAATGATAATTCTCTTTACTTCATTTATAACTTCGTTATAAAAGAACTATTTATAAACTTCGTTTATAAAGAAACTACTTGTTTTATTTTTCAAAACAAGTTTATATTTTATTTCCATTTAAAATTCAAATTCTATTTAAAAATAGAATTTTCCCTTTTTAAATCTCAAATATCCTTTTTACGATATTTTTAAATATCATTACTTAAGCCCAGTGATATTTAAACGCACAAAGCAACGAATTATCTATTTTTCTAACACATCATATATAACAATATATATGCAACCAAATAACAAACAAATAATATATTTTTGAGGAATCCAGTTGGATTCCTCCAACCTGTTTTCCTGCATCCACAGATGTTAGCACATAAATAATACCAATTCTGCTTCGTGGCAGAATATCGCGGTATAGAAGGTCATCCAGTAATCATAGCGTGGGGCGTATAGGGTAATCATCCGCTATGAAACTGCGGGCATCCGCTAATGAGACTGCGGGAATCCAACCAATCAATCAACCCAATATATATATAATAGCCTAAATAACTAATATATATAAAATAACAAGAAAACATTCACACAAGCAACAAACAATTATTTTTAATGAAAATAAAAATAATTCTAAAGGTGAGTGAGATTTACTCACCGTGATTCCATTTGCGCTGAATACCCAGTTAATTCCATGTTGTTGTGTCTTATGAATCAACTCGAGTGGAATCTATACACCTATAATTTATTCGATTCTATTTCCACTTAAACTCTATTTATTTTAAATTGATTTACTAGAACAAATAAATTAACTATCCCATGGATTTTAAATTCATAAAACGCATACCTTATTGCTAATGAAAACACCAGACAACTCCACCAAATATGTCCTCAAACTTCTGATCCATTCTTATTGAAATTCATCCCAAAATATTGCACTTCCCTTTCCTGCATTTCCTCAAACACCTTACCTTCACTCCATCATCCGTTAACAACTGGAGACGAAGCTCACCTCCCTTTGAACAGTGTACCATTCATCTTCAAACCCAAAATCGCAAAACTGTTGAACCCCAAAACAATGAATTCCGCTCCCATAGCAACCATAACAATATCGGATTCAACGTCGGCTTCCCAGAAAACTCAGTGACCCATCGCTTGTACATCCTCCACCTCGCATCGCCCTAAGCCCGTTGGTCTCATCTTCATTTCCCCAAAATCTCGATTTCCAGAATCGCATCCTCACCGAACCCTTGAAAAATACTCCGACCTCCCAATCAGTAAGATGAACCCTAAATCCCCTAGTGCAATCACCATCGATGGAGTACCCAGCTAAAAGCCAATCGCCTCCTTCCTGAACGCAACCCCTACTGAAATCGCTCCTCGAACTCGCGAGTGTGTCGGTTTTTGATCGCGATGGGTATTGGGCCGCGATGGTTTAAGTGTGGGGTTCGGCCATTTTCTGATTTCACATTTGAAGCATCGATTTTTCGGAAGTAACGAAAATAAACAGCGATAAAGGGGAGGAGCGTGTGTGAAAAATGAAGAGGACTCTTTGCGATGGACTTGGTTTTATAGGGGAAAACGAAGGAACAGGAGGTACCAGCCATTAATAAGGTGTTTCTTTGATATCAAAGGAAACAGACAACATTTCCTGCTCGAGAAATACTATAGGCCTGCATATAGGAGGAGAGGTCGGCTTTGTAGAAATAGGGTGGCTGATGAAACGTTGATATGAAATTTTTATTTGAAATTTATTTTAATTAATTAATTAAAATATCTAACAGTCCCTATCTTGCAGTCCCGAACCGCTATTCTAACTTAACGACTGATGTTATAAGGTCATAACGCTATTTTGGACTTAACGGGACCAATACTAAAAGTTTATTTGATTATAGACAATAAATAGCAATTTACATTAACGATTCGATTTAAAATATAAATTGATTTCAAACAATTTAAATTCATCGATAAAAATCTATTATTATCGTTCTATTCGGTATTAAATCATATAATGATTTTTAAACTGATAAATTCCATAATAAAAATCCATTTATTTTCGAATCAATATTTAAAATCATACTAAATATTTAAAATAACTGTTCAAAAATCTGGGTCGTTACATTCTTCCCCCCTTAAAATAATTTCGTCCTCGAAATTGCTAAGGTAGGAAAAATGATATAAATCCATTACCTTTCAACAATCCACTTATGTTGAAACTCAATTCCTCATATTTCAACAAATTTAATTCCACCAAAACTTTTGGTCTTCACATATTTGATTCGAATGATCTACGATCAATCCATTTATATCCAATCTATGTTCTATTAAACCAATTCAAATGGATTTTAATTAATTCATTCACTTCGACCCATTTAACTTGTTTAAGTTAAATTTCAATTCCAGAATTCAAATCCCTGGGTTTTTCTTTCCAAATTATTTTGAAATCCCATAAATATATACATATATTTATTTTCATTTCAAATTCAAACATTTGAATTTTCAAACCACTCGTTTTCTTTCAAACAAATTTCCATCAAAACTTTTTCTAAGGTAGCAACCTATCACTTAGAAACTCGGAAATGAACACTGATGATGTTGCAATCATCATCAGAATTATTTCCCAGCCACTGAAGTGAGTTCAGTGCTTTATTATTTCAAAATCCATGATTTTCTTTCAAATCCTTTAAAACAAATCTATATTGTTCTAATATACTTCCAAAAATATTTCAAACTTCCCAGGATTTTAAATTCCAAATTCTGGTTTGAATTTAACTTTAATTCATCTCATTTGTATATTTAATTCCTATACAAATTCTATTTTGGTTATAAATAACCATTCTAAATTTATAATCTCATTTGATTATAAATCAACATCCAACACATCCATATAATAATAATTCTAGAAAATTATTCTTTCTATATCAAAATAGAAATTTTGGGTAAAATTATTTCATTTACCCACTTAAAACAATACTGTGTCAAATTTCTCTGTTTAAGTGTTTAGAAATCCCTATCGACTTCGTGGCGTCCCACGATTCGACCAGAATTCATAAACCACTCAACAGACTAGCCAACACAATATAAAACAATTTTTATATCAACTAACAAGTACGCTCCCTCGTATCTATACACTCAACTCATTCTAGGGCACTGCTGACCCTATCTCTAATGAGTATAACTCCACAAAGCCTAGGTGTTCGCTCAACCTAAGCTCTGATACCAACTGGAACGACCCGCAAATCCGTGCTACCTGAGTTGACTAAAAACACCACACGTCCAACTCAAATAACACAGAAATACGACTCATTATTAGAAAGAAGTTAGAGGATGAGAAATAGAAAGAAAGAAATATTAGAATAGAAGAAAAACGAAGATCACAACTCACAGCGGAACGAAGAAAATATATTATATAACATAAGCTTCAAAATACAAATCTGTTTGTACATATATATACATACCATCTTCAGAGTACACATAACATTTGATCCAGCGGAAGTAACTCTAAATAACTAACGTTGAAGCCTCCTGCTTCAAGCTCCTCCAAGTGTATCTGTAAAAGCCTGAAACACTTGACTGCCCGTACAAATTTGGGCACCCAAGAGTTTAGGGAAAACAAAACAAAATAAACTCTGGGTCAGTCGTGGGACTGGTGTGAGTAAACTCCAACCACTTGTTTAACTTTAAAAATCCTTTCAAAAGAAAAGATAATAGTAAGACCAGCCCACACATAAACATGGACGGTTTTTACCTTACTATAACCCAAAACACTTTGATATCAAATCCAGTGATATTATAATAATGTCTACATCAAATAAATAACCAAATAGCAGAACGCTTGCATCTCACGCTCCACATATATAGTATAAATCAAAAACCGCATGGCGCTTATTGGAGATTGGATTTCCAACATGACAAGGTATGGGACCACCTTCCGACAGTGCATCTCTAGAGGCGAATACACCTGGGTTCAACAAGAACATCTTGCAACCCGGCCCACACATGACCGACCACTCATTTCGCTTGAGTGTATCGAATGTATATCACCAACGGTTGGACTCAAACCACCGTTTCCCGAATGGGCAGAATCGATAGATTTAGAAACAAAAGGAATTTCTCTAGATAGGTGATTATACACCCTAATGGGTGCGACCCACATAGCCATGCTGCCTGCCCGATTTTTGTCCTTTCCCGGTTGTTGAGGCCTGAGGCTACGAATACTTACCATTCATTGATAGCACAATCACTTTGAATGCCACATCGTCAGATCCGTTAATCACTAGTTGAGTTTGCACAAATATTCTGGATATTATGCTAAGGGATAAATCCGTTGCAACCATATATATTCATACAGACCAACCCATTTGATCATTGGAAATACTCTGTCAGACATTCGTCCATTTACGTTCGTTCTGGGATTGAACGACACCGAAGGCACTATTTCTATTTAATAGAAAAGCCCTTGCACTTCACTCCGTCTTCAATATATTCAGCATACTTGGTTCGCAACGCTTATGCCGATACGGAGTGGTTCTTTGGATAAAAATCCAACCGGTCTCTCCATATTGACAACGATGGTCAAAACTTCGATAGTCTGTGATTTAACTATCGAATAAAAAAAACAAGTGTTCATCCAACATATCAAACAAATCACTGGGCTCTTTAATTAATATTTCATTAATTAAACCACTTCTCTATTTTCTCAATCAATATTTGTTAGTCAAATATTTCAATAACCATTTTGACCCTTTTCGCTATTTTTGATTTCGTTTCCTTATCGAATTCTATATATATCGATATATAGATTTCTAATTGTCAAATTTCTTAAAAATATTCTAACTCCTTAAATTCCCGGAAAAATTCGCCATAACCTCCCCTGTATCGGGAGCATCGGGAAATTTCAAATAGCTTCCCGGTATCTTCTCATTTCAAAAAGAAAAAGAAAAAGCCAAGCGGCTTGCCGATACGGCGCATAAAATCTCATATATGAATTAAAACGTACCTTTTTGTCGGGCACATAAATTAAAATCTTCATATACTTCATCCCATACCTGTCTAACATCTATTCACCTGTTTCCAAATCAATTCAACAATTTCTAATCGTCTGAATTCAGTTTCGCCCATTTAATTAGCCATTTTGCCTATTTCACTTCTTTGTTGAACATAACATGTTCAAATGGAATATTTAACTTGCTCATAACCAAATTGAATTCCAATTTCAATTCTAGTTTCCTTTTTGATTTCGAATATAAATTTTCAAATCGAAATTACTTATTCAAACCCCAATATTCATTCGAGATCTTATTAACTAATTTCTATTCAATTTAGTTAATTCTATTCAATAATCAAAAATAGGATTATTGTTTCAAAAATCATCTTCTTACTTCACTTGAGTCCATATTTATTTTCTAACTCAAGTCTAGATTTTTAAATGGAAATCCGGATTTTTATTTGCTTAAAAATCCCAATATTTATATATAAAATCCATTATGGTTTATAATGGTTTATGGCGCTGCTTTTCTAAAAATTTGATTTTGACATAACTCAAAATCTATACGACGAAATTCAGATTTTTCTCCTTCATTAGAAAACTATTATCAAACCGGTCCTGGCGTTTCTTGTTTCGAAGAATTTCGACTTCAATCGAGTTCTATATATTCAATTGAAGTTCGAATCGCTATTTTTCGAACTGCAGCGCTGTGGCGAGTTCGTTTTAATTATATTTATATATATAAACTTTTAAACTTCTAAACTTCTTTAAAATGAATTCAACTCCATTTAACTCTATTTGAATTCCTTGATTCAAATTCAAATCTCACTTTTATTTGAATTCTAAATTCAAATTCCAATTCCTTTTCTATTTGATATTCAAATTCAATATTTAAATTTCTATTTGAATTCCCTTATTCAAACTCTATATCTAAATTCCATTTGAACTTTCTATATTCCAATTTCTATATTTGAATTCTATATTCAAAATTCCATAGTTAAAAACCCATTTGAATTTCATATTCAAATCCCATAGATTAAATCCTATTTGAATTCAATTTGAATCTCTTACATTCAAATTTCATTTTTCATTTCCGACCCCATTTGAATTTCTAATATTCAAATTCATTTTCAATACCATTTGAATTTCTAATATTCAAATTCATTTTCAACACCATTTGAATTTCTAATATTCAAATTCATTTTCAACACCATTTGAATTTCTATAATTCAAATTTATTTGAATTCCCTTGAATTCAAATTCCATTTCAAAACCCTTTGGATTTCCTATTTTGAAATCCTATTTGAAATTCCATTTCCCATTCTACTTTGAAATCCTATTTTCAAAGTTTATTTCAAATTCTATTTTGAAATCTCATATTCAATTTTCTACTTGAATTTCTGTATTCAATTCCATGTTCAAATTCAACACTTGAATTTCTATTTCAAATCTCAATTCAAATTTCATATTTAAATTCCATTCCAAATCTCTATTCAAATTTCACATTTGAATTCTTCTTTGAAATACTATATTTCAAACTCTATTTTGAAATTCTACATTGAAATCTCTATTTGAATTTCTTTATTCGAATTCCTTTGAATTCAAATTTTATTTTAATTCCTTGAATTCAAATTCTATTTTTCATTCTAATTTCGTCTATTCAAATTCTATTTGAACTTCTATTTGGATTTCTAATATTCAATCCCTTTTAAAAATTCAAACATTTAACTCCCTTTTTAAAATTCAAAGGTTATACTCAAATTTCATTTGAGTTATATATTTAAAAATTCCTTTTCAAATCCTATTTGAAATTTCATTTGTACTTCAAATATTTCAACTCCTTTCTAATATTTAAATTCTATTTAAATTTCTACTTAAAAATTTTATTTCAAGTTCTATTTTGAAATTTCATTTCAAAATTTAATTTCACACTTGTATTTCTATTTCTGAATTATCAAATGATAATTCTCTTTACTTCATTTATAACTTCGTTATAAAAGAACTATTTATAAACTTCGTTTATAAAGAAACTACTTGTTTTATTTTTCAAAACAAGTTTATATTTTATTTCGATTTAAAATTCAAATTCTATTTAAAAATAGAATTTTCCCTTTTTAAATCTCAAATATCCTTTTTACGATATTTTTAAATATCATTACTTAAGCCCAGTGATATTTAAACGCACAAAGCAACGAATTATCTATTTTTCTAACACATCATATATAACAATATATATGCAACCAAATAACAAACAAATAATATATTTTTGAGGAATCCAGTTGGATTCCTCCAACCTGTTTTCCTGCATCCACAGATGTTAGCACATAAATAATACCAATTCTGCTTCGTGGCAGAATATCGCGGTATAGAAGGTCATCCACTAATCATAGCGTGGGGCGTATAGGGTAATCATCCGCTATGAAACTGCGGGCATCCGCTAATGAGACTGCGGGAATCCAACCAATCAATCAACCCAATATATATATAATAGCCTAAATAACTAATATATATAAAATAACAAGAAAACATTCACACAAGCAACAAACAATTATTTTTAATGAAAATAAAAATAATTCTAAAGGTGAGTGAGATTTACTCACCGTGATTCCATTTGCGCTGAATACCCAGTTAATTCCATGTTGTTGTGTCTTATGAATCAACTCGAGTGGAATCTATACACCTATAATTTATTCGATTCTATTTCCACTTAAACTCTATTTATTTTAAATTGATTTACTAGAACAAATAAATTAACTATCCCATGGATTTTAAATTCATAAAACGCATACCTTATTGCTAATGAAAACACCAGACAACTCCACCAAATATGTCCTCAAACTTCTGATCCATTCTTATTGAAATTCATCCCAAAATATTGCACTTCCCTTTCCTGCATTTCCTCAAACACCTTACCTTCACTCCATCATCCGTTAACAACTGGAGACGAAGCTCACCTCCCTTTGAACAGTGTACCATTCATCTTCAAACCCAAAATCGCAAAACTGTTGAACCCCAAAACAATGAATTCCGCTCCCATAGCAACCATAACAATATCGGATTCAACGTCGGCTTCCCAGAAAACTCAGTGACCCATCGCTTGTACATCCTCCACCTCGCATCGCCCTAAGCCCGTTGGTCTCATCTTCATTTCCCCAAAATCTCGATTTCCAGAATCGCATCCTCACCGAACCCTTGAAAAATACTCCGACCTCCCAATCAGTAAGATGAACCCTAAATCCCCTAGTGCAATCACCATCGATGGAGTACCCAGCTAAAAGCCAATCGCCTCCTTCCTGAACGCAACCCCTACTGAAATCGCTCCTCGAACTCGCGAGTGTGTCGGTTTTTGATCGCGATGGGTATTGGGCCGCGATGGTTTAAGTGTGGGGTTCGGCCATTTTCTGATTTCACATTTGAAGCATCGATTTTTCGGAAGTAACGAAAATAAACAGCGATAAAGGGGAGGAGCGTGTGTGAAAAATGAAGAGGACTCTTTGCGATGGACTTGGTTTTATAGGGGAAAACGAAGGAACAGGAGGTACCAGCCATTAATAAGGTGTTTCTTTGATATCAAAGGAAACAGACAACATTTCCTGCTCGAGAAATACTATAGGCCTGCATATAGGAGGAGAGGTCGGCTTTGTAGAAATAGGGTGGCTGATGAAACGTTGATATGAAATTTTTATTTGAAATTTATTTTAATTAATTAATTAAAATATCTAACAGTCCCTATCTTGCAGTCCCGAACCGCTATTCTAACTTAACGACTGATGTTATAAGGTCATAACGCTATTTTGGACTTAACGGGACCAATACTAAAAGTTTATTTGATTATAGACAATAAATAGCAATTTACATTAACGATTCGATTTAAAATATAAATTGATTTCAAACAATTTAAATTCATCGATAAAAATCTATTATTATCGTTCTATTCGGTATTAAATCATATAATGATTTTTAAACTGATAAATTCCATAATAAAAATCCATTTATTTTCGAATCAATATTTAAAATCATACTAAATATTTAAAATAACTGTTCAAAAATCTGGGTCGTTACACAGTTAAAGATAAGATTAATTTCTTAAATTTAAAAAAATCATTGAATAATGATTTTTTGATATTTAAAACCAGATTGGGGTTTTAATAAATCTTTAAAATAAAGATTTAAGAATAAATATGAAGAATTTATCTTTGATAAGATAATGTGAATATTTTATTTAAAAGAATATTCTGAATTAGAATGAGACGTTGGATGTGCTTTTATAGTACTTGATTTTTAATTATAAAAATACGCGAATTATTCGGAAAGACCGGGTTTAACCCATTCCGAATAATTACTATGACGATGAAGAGTCGAAGATTAAGACGATGGTTGAAGACCGACGATCTTCACATCGAATGGACGTGTTGCTACTGAGACCCATAATGGGAGTAGCTACCTTGAAGGGGCTTCAGTGGTAGCCGTCCGGACTATTGTTGATTGTTTCGGATATGCGAGGACCTCTCAGGTGTCTCCGGTTTCATTCAGACCCAGAACGACTTGTAAATGGATGCGTGTCTGACATTGGATTTCGTTCCATGTGAATTAAATTGATTTTTATTAATATATATCTGATTGGTGGTGGAGAATTTATTCACTGCTTAACACCCCGGTATATATTAATAGTGATTGATCGCATGGCGTGAATTGTCAATGTGGCACGCCAAGATGCAATTGATCAAGGCTTTTGTTGAAAAGCAAGGCCTTGTGGGATGATCAAAGTATAGCCTATTACGGCATAGCTTTGTGTATAGCGTGACTTCGCGAGGCTCACACCCCTGTATGAGTTAAAAAACGGGATATGGACCGTAGGGAGTGCACACGTTTCTTTCTAGCGAGGGGTAGTGTCAGTGCTTAAACAGGATGGCATTTTACTTATGTGGATGATGGATTGAGGCGCCTCGGGATTATAGGCCGTTAGTGGTCATATGGAAGTCCAAAGGGACCAGGAAGCGTGTGTTCAGGCATAATTAATCCACTACCGTTAGGTGGGGATCGGCCCTACCGCATCCAAGGGTTACCCATAGGTGTGACCCTGATGCATTTGATAGAGTGTCTCGAATCGGAGAGGACGATCCCTAGCCTCGATCTCATGATGGAAACTCAACTTTCGATACGACCTTGTGGTTTTGATTGTAGAACTAGTATAGCGACATGATATATGGTACCCATGTCGTCTATGATTGATACATTATGATTGAAATGTTTTATTTAAAACATATACACACTAATATTAAATCCGTTTTATCGTATCAAGCATCTTTCGACCATTATAAGGTAAAACCCTATCCTCCGGTTTGCGTTGCATTGTGTGATGGGACTTGGGTCTTATAATGGTTTCATTTTTCTAAAAAGCATTGCGTTGTTTAACGATTTACTTTATTTTATGCACTGGCAATCCGATGGAGTAAACCCGTTCCGCTCTAGCGGCGTGGTCCTGTGATTAGCCTTATTATTAGATTAGTTAAGTTAGATTTCTCATACCAGTCCCATGAATGACCTGTAGTTTGTTTCACTGGCAAACTCGGGTGCCCATATTTTCCACACGGGCAGTCGAGTAGTTTTTTTTGGTAGATATATTTACAGGATCCTGGTTTACAGCTGAAGCGGTATTCGTAAAGCTCTGTATCCGTGTATTCCTTTCATTTGTATATTTGTATTATTTTTCCGCTGCTATTTAAATGTAATTTAAGTCTCTGATATTATTGTATTTCTATTATCTAATGAGTTTTCATACTCTATTATATTCTTGTACCCTGATGTAATTGTTGTAATCAGCAATAAAATGTTCTTCAGTTTGTGTTCTGATGTGTGTTGTTCTCAAAGTAATCCAGGCTTTCCTTTACGGGGAAGTTTGGGTCATCACATTTGGTATCAGAGCTTTGGTTTACAGAGCTCAAGAACAAGACACATTAGAACCAAACGAAAGAATTCATCAGAGATTAGATTAGTAATATCCAATGAGAACAACTCGTTAGAGATAGGATCAGTAGTATCCTAGAACGAGTGTGAAGAGTTTTATTTTCTAAAAAAAAGTGAAAACAAATTTTGTTTTGGAAATTTTATCTTAAAATACGTATTTGAGCATATTATTATATTTTAATATGGGCAATCGAGTATATAAAGATTTTGAATATACGAGTAATTAACGGATATTCGAAGTTTTAATATACTGGATAGATACAGAGTCACACTCTAGTCGTCCAGAGATGATTCTGATGATGGAGCTCTATCATCAGTATTTATGTCCAGGTTTCGAAAGTGGTATATCTATATATTTCCATTGACTGGTATGAGAACCAAAAACTAGATAGGATTCACTGCTGTGATTTGCACTAAAAATATGATTTTTGACTATATATAAAAGTAGTATATTTTTTTAAACTTAATCACCTAATTGATTGCTGGTTGTGATGTTTGATTATTAGTCTAACTAATAAAATTATTGAAACCAATAAATAAAAATTTAAAGTTGAGTTGGTTAATTAAACAACATTTAGCTTCGATCCTTTTCGAGGACGAAAAGATTTTAAGTGGGGGCGATTGTAACAACCCGGAATTTTGGGGCCAATTTAAAAATTTTATTTTAAAATTTTTAACGAATTTTTAATGTTTAAAATAATTTATTTTAAATAATAACGACTAAAAATTTATTTTAATCGAAGTTAAAACGAATAAATTAAATTTAATTCTAAAAGGAGTTTAAAACAGCGCTGCAGTTTGAAAATTTGAATTTGAACTTTGACTGAATGTACAGAATTCATTTTAAATCAGAATTGAGCAAAACAAGAAATATTTAAATCTGTTTAATCACATCTTTCTAATGAATCTGAAAAATTGAAATTTCACTTTATAATTTGAAAGTTATGTCCAGTTTAAAATTTAAAAAAGTCGCTGTAGAATTTATATATATTTTAATATAAAATATTGGCCTTAAAAATAGTCATTTTGCAAACGACCCCTGTTTTCAACGAAACCACTGTTGTTGGAACCGGAATGTCAAATTATTGCTAGGTTTCAATTTTCATAATTTTTCGAATTAATATGTGAGCATGGTAAAAAAAACGTGTTTTATCAGTTTTAGTCAAATTTAATCGACTAGAAAATGGCCATTTTTCAAACGGTCTCAGAATTCGATGAAATTAGTTTTGTTAGGACCGTATCGTAAAAACAAAGACAATTATATTTTTTCTATAATTTTTAGAGTCCGTATGCGACCCGGTGAATTTAATTGTACGACTGAATTAATTGATTAAATGATTTAAATATTAAATTAAATAAAACACATTGAAGACAATCGTTTGGGCTGACGGGACCTAGCCTATTGCGTCCGGAGCGTGGGTATTTGCCTAGGGACAATTTTTGTTGGGCTGAAATTGGAAATGAAAAGGGCTAGCGGGCTTAAACCTAGTAAATGAGTGATTAAATATTATTTTAATTATAAATACCCTTTTTATATCATACCCTAACCCTTTGTGACGATCGGGATTTTCGCTCGGTCCGAACCAGTCGCTAAACCGATCTAGACCGTTCGAAACGCCTGATTGTTTCGAGAACACGACACAATAGGACGCAGACGGAAGAACGTTTCATTGTATATTACAACAATGCATCAGATTACAAGAATATACAGAGTATAAATGAATATACATTACACAGAAATATCAGAGATTTAAATTACATTTAAATACATCGCAGCGGAAAATAATACAATACACAACTAGAAGGAGATACATGGATACAAAGCTTTCCGGATATCGTTCCAGCTGTAAATCAGGATCCTGTGAATATAAATCTGCAAAACCAAAACTACTAGCTGCCCATGTCAAAATAGGGGCACCCAGAGTTTAGGTCAAAACAATAAACTCCAGGTCAGTCATGTGACTGGTGTGAGAACTAAAACAGTTATTAATCTTTATTTTCAAAGTTAGGTAAATCAAGGGACCACGCCGTATAACACGGAACGGGTTTTCTCCCAAGGATACCAGTGCATAAAACAAACAGCGCAATGCTAAATAAAGAAAAATGAAGCTGTTATAAGACCCAGGTCCTATCACACAATGCAACGCAAGCCGGGGGATAGGGTTTTCCCTTATAACAGCCAAAGAATGCTTGATACGTTTTAAAACAAATCATTTGATACTATTATAAGTGTATAGTGTATAAAACAACTTCAAATCATAAGTATCAATCATAGGCGACATGAATGACCCATACCACTATGTCGCCATATATAAGTTTTACAATCAAAATCGCAAAGTCGCGTATTTGGAAATTGGATTTCCGTCTATGAACCGAGGCAAAAGATAGTCCTCACCGACTTCGAGACTGTCTAGCCCGAGCCTCAGGGTCAGAGCGCATCGACCCTTGGATCCTCAGGGCCGGTCCACCGATGTGGATTAAACTTAAATCCTGAACATGCGTTTCCCCGCCCTATGGGGCGTAAATGAGCCAACGAACGACTCCACCGGACCCGGATCGTCTGATCAAACCGAGGCGCCTCGCAACAGCAACAACCACACAGGTGAAAAGTATATAAATGTCAGGGCTGGTAGGTCACTGACACCGCCCTAGCTAGAAAGAAATGCATGCCCTCCCTGACGTCCTCTCCCGTTTTTGGTTCACAACCGGGGTGTGAGGCTCGTGAATCAACGCTACACAAAGCTATGCCACACAGGCCTTGCTTCGATCATCAAACACAAGACTTTGCTTTTCAATAGAAGCCATGATCATTTGCATCCTAGCATGCCACACAGGCAATTCATTCCATGCGATTGATATCCATCAATATATAACCCCTGAGCTCGTACGTCTCAGAGAAGGGCGTTAAGCAAGAGAATAAATTCTCCGCCGCCAAACAGATATATATTTAATAGAAATCAATCACACAGACTAAAATCCAATGTCAGACACACAGTCCATTTACAGGTCCGTTCTGGGTCTGAACGAAACCGGAGGCACCTAGTACCCCGCATATCCATCGATCTCCAAGTACGTCTGGACGATCACCAACTGTTTCCATCTTCTTGGGTGTACAACCCAATCAAGATCATCAGTAATCACCCAAACGACGTGAAGACCTCCGGTCTTCAACCACCGTCTTCCTCTTCGACTTATCGTCGTATCAGTTATTCAGAATGGAATAAACCCGGTCTTCCCGAATAACTCGCGTATATTTTAAATAAGTGTTACACAAACACAACATACGCCTCATTCCAATTCATTAGTCACTAACTGTAAATTAATCAAGAGAATAATTCCCCAAATATTAACCCCGAAGGCCGAAACCAACATCAGATCAATATCTAGAAAACCATTCTGCTTAGCTAACCGACAGTTAGTTTCTAAATTTCACATTCATAGGGAAAGGTTCCCATTAATTTTATCAAAGATAAATTCTTTAATTTATTCTTTAATCTACTTTTGAATATCAATTCAAACTAGTCGGGATTAACGAACTTTACTGAAGTAATTATTTGTTTTAATTTCCCAATCCCAACCTATTCATCCCATGAAGTAAAACTAGTAATACTTCATATCTAACACCACGGTGTTATCGGCAAATTCAATTACCATTTCACGTTCAAATCTAATTAAAGATTTAACTATCGCCTGGAGCAAAACTGGTGATACTCCATTCTCGATCATTTCAATCTAATTAAAGATTCATTAAAACTCCACTTAGTTTTAATCGCTAACTGGGTTAAAGAATCAGTGTCATTTAAAACACGGTTCACGATAAACCCAAAATCACATTCATTAATTATCGGGTTAAAGAACGAGTGTTATTTAAAACACTGCTCACGATAAACCCAAAAATCAATTCGAATTCAATTCCAATTAAATATCATTTAATTGGTACACTTCATTAAATCTAAATAAAAGGATTTAATCTTCTCTCAACTGGGTTCAAGAACAGTGTTAATGAAGACACCATTCACGACAAACCCAAATCACATTTGATATTCAATACAAGGCTCTGAATAGAAAATATATCGTCTTATATTCAATATCAAATTCTACGATTAACAAATGTCGTATTGGAAATAACGATATAAATATATATCTTTCAAATTTCCATAACAACATCCGTATAATCACGAATTCCAACATCGAAATATTCCGAAGACAATTTCGATTCAAATCCACTCCAATGCTATCATTGGAAATTCTGGTTATTTTTAAAACCCTTTATAAATTCAGTTTATTTATTTAAAAATAAATAGAATTATAATTCTAGTTCAAAACTAGTTCATTTCGATAAAAATATATTTTTATCTTTTCAGATATGGAGTTTTTCATCCCAATCCTTTCTAAATCATTTCTTATGATTTTACACAAATTATTACTATTTTTAATAGTTTTATCAAGGCCCGTACAGTCGATTTCCATCAACGGCTATCGAACAGCACTTACAGCGACCTTTTTCAAATTTGATTTGGACATAATTCCAAATCCAACCGTTAGATTTCTAATTTCTAATATTCGTTAGAAAGCTCTTTTCGGTACGAACCCAACGGTTCTCGTTTTAGGAGAATCCGACGGTCGGATCTCCCGTAATATCCGTTCGAAGTTAATGGTCGAAATTCGCGAACTGCCGCGGCGCGTTCTATTCAGGCCATTATATTATATATATAATACATATAATATATACTTCGTTGATTTCAATTCAAAACGTGCTTTATAAATCGTTTTAAATTCGTTTTCAAAGCGGTTTCAACTTCATATTCAATTTCAAATCAAAATTGAATATTCCAATCTAAATTCGTTTTAAATTCATTTCAAATCGATTTCAATTCAAATTGATTTCTAATTCAATTTCAGTTCGTTTTCAATTCGAATTCATTTATATTCAATTTAATTCGAATTCATTTATATTCAATTTAATTCGAATTTCAATTCTTTTCAAAATATCAGATTTTGAAATCACTTTCGATATTCATTATAAAATGAATAAAATCGACATAAATATCGTTCACGTGGAAATGGCGTAAATCTAATCAACACGGCTTCATATATTCATATTTTCAAATATTCTATTTCGAATATTTCTATTTCAAATATTTCTTTTCAAATATTTCTTTTATTCAAATATTCTATTTTCAAATATTTCTTTTCAAATATTTCTTTTTTCAAATATTCTATTTTCAAATATTTCTTTTTTTAAAACTGGAATGAGGCCCAATCAATTACCATATAATGTTAATTATATGGATTTTCTACAACACATGTATATATCAACAACGATGAATAATCAACCATCATCCAAAGTGCATTCTACCCTGTATAAGCATCAAATATAAATATTCAACGCTTATAACAACCTGTCAATCAATCGATCGACATACAACTAAACAATCGGGATTAGTGTACGTCAAATATCATCCCAATACCCGTGTGGGGTTTCAAGCAATCAAACACAGATTTTTATTTGTGAAGTTGGGCGATGTGTAAAATTTATCGTCCCAATCAATGTCCTTCAAATAGGTGTACATAAACAAACCGTCCGGTTTGTAAATGAATATTTATTTATTCACATTCACGTTAAAAATTATATTTTTAACGATCAAACTATTTTATTCAACCTATGAATATTCTATTTGGTTCATTTATTAAATAAAATATTATCTTTATTTTTCTAACTTATTTTTAGAAAATTTCGGCGGCATAACGGCACGATACTAGAAACGGGACAAGGCCTAGCCTTATCCCCGGTCTAGTGAAGGCCCACGCCATTCACACATCAATCAAATCAATTTCATTTCACCAAACAATTCAATTCAAACCAAGTAATCTAACCAACTATATAACCAAACAATTAAACAAACAAGCCATCCATGGTCTGTGGATGACGGGTGTCGGGTGCTACTAAACACCGTCTGCATCCTAGTATATATATAACTAGAAAAAAAAATTGAAGAGTGAGAAGTTCTCACCAATAGCTATCCTAACCATGACTCTTCATTTAGAGAAATCTTCATCGTTCTCACCTTTTTATCATCTTCGTTTCCCGTATTCTCTACATATGTAAAAATTGAATTTTTACATCGCTATTCAATATATAAAAATCGAATTTTTACTATGCTATTCAATATATAAAAATCGAATTTTTACTTCGTTAAAATTATAATCTTTATATGCGTTTTCAGATTTTAAAACAATAGAAATATATAGATATATATATATGGAAAACTAAATTAGACAAAAATAAAATAAGTAAATAAAAACTTACTGTTCGGATTTTCTTTTCTTCACATGGTTATATAAAATAAAAATCAGAATTTTAAACACATTATTATATATTAAAACTGAGAAAACAAATAAAATAAATGCAAATTACTAATTGAAAACTCACAAGTTGAAGGGGGGAGGGCCGCTGAGCTGAGGGGGTCGTGTGGGTGGCGGATGGTGGCGCTGCAGGTGGTCAGCATGGCGGTTAGGGCTGGAGGCGCGACAAGAGGAGGACGTGGTGGGGTGGTTCAGGCGGTTTCGTGGGTATTGGGCGTCGAATCGAAGGGTGGAAGAGGAGGGGAGGGTCGCGGCCAGTCATGGAGGCAGCTCCGGCTAGGGGTTTCAGGGATGGGGCCATCGGGTTGGGTGATTTGGGCGTCGCGGGTTCAGTCAGAGAAGGGAGGGGGAGAGCGGATAGAGGAGGAGAGGGAGGAGAAGAGGTGCGTGGTGGGGTCCCGACCGCCGGCGAGCGGTGGTGGGTGGCGGCTCCATCGCGCCCTCTTTCATTTTTTTTATATTTTAATCTGTTGAATCGGGGAAGGGGATAACGGGAGGGGCGTTGACTGGGTTTGGGTAGTTAAGGGCTTTGGCCCAATTAATTAAATATTTATTTTTAATTCTAAAAAGGGGAATTTTCGTTCGGACTCAGAATCAAACCCGACGACTGTCGCCCCTAACTAATTACCCCCATTCCGAACACAACGTGATATGTATCGTAAGCTGATTCGACTGTTTCGATCAGTTTTCATCAAATTCAAAATATGAATCAGTATATATTGAATTTGAACGCGCATTTCAATTTACCGGGGTCACATACTAACTAGAAAAATTCTAGAAAAATATTTTCTAGCTTTGTATTGACGATACGGTTCTAACAAAACTAATTTCTTCGAATTCTGAGACCGTTTGAAAAATGGCCAATTTCCAGTCGATTAAAATCAACTGAAACTGGTCAAACGTGTTTTCCTTTGCCACGCTCACATATTGATTCAGAAAATTATGAAATTTGGGATCTAGCAATAATTTGACACTGCGGATCCAACAAAAGTGGTTTCGTCGAAATCCGAGGTCGTTTGCAAAATTCCCATTTTTAAGGGCCTGAATTCCATAGCGACTATTCAGAATTTTCAACTGGGCATATCTTTTGATTCCCGCTATGAAATTTCGATTTTTCGGATTCGTTGGAAAGATATCATCTATTAGATCCTAATGTTTTTGGTTTCACTAAAATCCGGTTTGTTTTGCACCCGGTACATTCATTTGAATTTTGAAATCGAATTATCGAACTGTAGGGCCATTTTCAATTCCTTTTATAATTATAAATAATTATTTATTTTCTAACGATGACGCGTATAAATATATACGTTCTAAATATATTCCAAATAAATTTTCATCGATATTATTTAAAATAATCTATTTTAAATATTCAAGATTCGCTAAAATTGCCAAAATAAAAATTTTAAACTGGCCCAGATTTCCGGGTTGTTACAATCTCCCCCACTTAAAACTTTTCGTCCCCGAAAAGGAACAAAGTCGAAAGCGGTTTGATTAATCAACTCTACGTTCGATCTGGCTTCCATTCTCTAACTTTTCAGTTTCTGAGAATTTTCAAATTCTTCAAAAATTTGGCTAACACCCTAAATTTTCGAAAAATTTCGCCATAACCTCCCCTGCACCGGGAGCAACGGGAAAATCCCAAAATTGCCATATAGGCCTTCTGATCTCAAAAAGAAAAAGAAAAAGCCAAGCGGCTAGCCAATAGGCTCATAAAATCATCATCACCCAAACAAAACAGTAAATTATGTAGTAAACATGTACCTATTTGTCGGGCAAACAAATTTTATTCTCTGCTCTAGCCTCCTTGCTATGACCTGTTCAATGTAAGTACAAGTATATGCAAGCAAATGAAACCAATTTTCAATACAGCTCACTTTTTGGTACA
This sequence comes from Allium sativum, assembly GCA_030737875.1. NCBI lineage: Eukaryota > Viridiplantae > Streptophyta > Magnoliopsida > Asparagales > Amaryllidaceae > Allium > Allium sativum. The sequence goes on from CM060916.1 coordinate 490,462,854, forward strand.
ATTTGACTAAATGGTTTAAATTTTAATTAATCAACCAATAATCGAACAACACAACCATCAATCAATTAGTTGATTAGTTTTGAAATTCATAACTTTGATACATAGTCAAAAATCAAATTTTTGATGCCAAATCACAACAATAGGCCCTATCTAATTTTTGGTTCTCACACCAGTCAATAAGAAATATATAGAAATCTCACTTTCGTCACTCGAATATAAACACTGATGATGAGGCCTCATCATCAGAATTATCTCCGGGCGACTAGAGTGTGATTCTATATCTATCCAATATATTAAAATTTCGATCACACGTTTGCAAGACGTATATGCAAAATCTCTATATACTGGACTGTCCTAATCAATATAAATAAATAATCAAATACGAATAATTGATTTTGAATTTTCAAAACAAAATTTGTTTTCATTTTAAAAATATACTCTTCACACTCGTTCTAGGATACTGCTGATCCCATCTCTAACGAGTCATTCCCATAGGATGTTACTAACCAATATCTGATGAATTCTTTCGTATGGTTCTAATGTGCCTTGTTCTCTGAGCTTGGTAAACCAAAGCTCTGATACCAACTGTGACGATTGGGAATTTCGCTCGGTCTGAACCAGTCGCTAAACCGATCTAGTCCATTCGAAACGCCTGATTGTTTCGAGAACACGACACAATAGGACGCAGACGGAAGAACGTTTCATTGTATATTACAACAATGCATCAGATTACAAGAATATACAAAGTATAAATGAATATACATTACACAGAAATATCAGAGATTTAAATTACATTTAAATACATCGCAGCGGAAAATAATACAATACACAACTAGAAGGAGATACACGGATACAAAGCTTTCCGGATATCGTTTCAGCTGTAAATCAGGATCCTGTGAATATAAATCTGCAAAACCAAAACTACTAGCTGCCCGTGTCAAAATAGGGGCACCCAGAGTTTAGGTCAAAACAATAAACTCCAGGTCAGTCATGTGACTGGTGTGAGAACTAAAACAGTTATTAATCTTTATTTTCAAAGTTAGGTAAATCAAGGGACCACGCCGTATAACACGGAACGGGTTTCCTCCCAAGGATACTAGTGCATAAAACAAACAGCGCAATGCTAAATAAAGAAAAATGAAGCTGTTATAAGGCCCAGGTCCTATCACATAATGCAACGCAAGCCGGGGGATAGGGTTTTCCCTTATAACAGCCAAATAATGCTTGATACGTTTTAAAACAAATCATTTGATACTATTATAAGTGTATAGTGTATAAAACAACTTCAAATCATAAGTATCAATCATAGGCGACATGAATGACCCATACCACTATGTTGCCATATATAAGTTTTACAATCAAAATCGCAAAGTCGCGTATTTGGAAATTGGATTTCCGTCTATGAACCGAGGCAAAAGATAGTCCTCACCGACTTCGAGACTGTCTAGCCCGAGCCTCAGGGTCAAAGCGCATTGACCCTTGGATCCTCAGGGCCGGTCCACCGATGTGGATTAAACATAAATCCTGAACATGCGTTTCCCCGCCCTATGGGGCGTAAATGAGCCAACGAATGACTCCACCGGACCCGGATCGTCCGATCAAACCGAGGCGCCTCGCAACAGAAACAACCACACAGGTGAAAAGTATATAAATGTCAGGGCTGGTAGGTCACTGACACCACCCTAGCTAGAAAGAAATGCATGCCCTCCCTGACGTCCTCTCCCGTTTTTGGTTCACAACCGGGGTGTGAGGCTCTTGAATCAACGCTACACAAAGCTATGCCACACAGGCCTTGCTTCGATCATCAACCACAAGACTTTGCTTTTCAACAGAAGCCTTGATCATTTGCATCTTAGCATGCCACACAGGCAATTCATTCCATGCGATTGATATCCATCAATATATAACCCCTGAGCTCGTACGTCTCAGAGAAGGGCGTTAAGCAAGAGAATAAATTTTCCGCCGCCAAACGGATATATATTTAATAGAAATCAATCACACAGACTAAAATCCAATGTCAGACACACAGTCCATTTACAAGTCCGTTCTGGATCTGAACGAAACCGGAGGCACCTAGTACCCCGCATATCCATCGATCTCCAAGTACGTCTGGACGATCACCAACTGTTTCCATCTTCTTGGGTGTACAGCCCAATCAAGATCATCAGTAATCACCCAAACGACGTGAAGACCTCCGGTCTTCAACCACCGTCTTCCTCTTCGACTTATCGTCGTATCAGTTATTCAGAATGGGATAAACCCGGTCTTCCCGAATAACTCACGTATATTTTAAATAAGTGTTACACAAACACAACATACGCCTCATTCCAATTCATCAGTCACTAACTGTAAATTAATCAAGAGAATAATTCCCCAAATATTAACCCCGAAGGCCGAAACCAACATCAGATAAATATCTAGAAAACCATTCTGCTTAGCTAACCGACAGTTAGTTTCTAAATTTCACATTCATAGGGAAAGGTTCCCATTAATTTTATCAAAGATAAATTCTTTAATTTATTCTTTAATCTACTTTTGAATATCAATTCAAACTAGTCGGGATTAACGAACTTTAATGAAGTAATTATTTGTTTTAATTTCCCAATCCCAACCTATTCATCCCATGAAGTAAAACTAGTAATACTTCATATCTAACACCACGGTGTTTTCGGCAAATTCAATTACCATTTCACGTTCAAATCTAATTAAAGATTTAACTATCGCCTGGAGCAAAACTGGTGATACTCCATTCTCGATCATTTCAATCTAATTAAAGATTCATTAAAACTCCACTTAGTTTTAATCGCTAACTGGGTTAAAGAATCAGTGTCATTTAAAACACGGTTCACGATAAACCCAAAATCACATTCATTAATTACCGGGTTAAAGAACGAGTGTTATTTAAAACACTGCTCACGATAAACCCAAAAATCAATTCGAATTCAATTCCAATTAAATATCATTTAATTGGTACACTTCATTAAATCTAAATAAAAGGATTTAATCTTCTCTCAACTGGGTTCAAGAACAGTGTTAATGAAGACACCATTCACGACAAACCCAAATCACATTTGATATTCAATACAAGGCTCTGAATAGAAAATATATCGGCTTATATTCAATATCAAATTCTACGATTAACAAATGTCGTATTGGAAATAACGATATAAATATATATCTTTCAAATTTCCATAACAACATCCGTATAATCACGAATTCCAACATCGAAATATTCCAAAGACAATTTCGATTCAAATCCACTCCAATGCAATCATTGGAAATTCTGGTTATTTTTAAAACCCTTTTTAAATTCAATTTATTTATTTAATAATAAATAGAATTATAATTCTAGTTCAAAACTAGTTCATTTCGATAAAAATCTATTTTTATCTTTTCAGATATGGAGTTTTTCATACCAATCCTTTCTAAATCATTTCTTATGATTTTACACAAATTATTACTATTTTTAATAATTTTATCAAGGCCCGTACAGTCGATTTCCATCAACGGCTATCGAACAGCACTTACAGCGACCTTTTTCAAATTTGATTTGGACATAATTCCAAATCCAACCGTTAGATTTCTAATTTCTAATATTCTTAGAAAGCTCTTTTCGATACGAACCCAACGGTTCTGGTTTTAGGAGAATCCGACGGTCGGATCTCCCGTAATATCCGTTCGAAGTCAATGGTCGAAATTAGCGAACTACCGCGGCGCGGCGCGTTCTATTCAGGCCATTATATTATATATATAATACATATAATATATACTTCGTCGATTTCAATTCAAAACGTGCTTTATAAATCGTTTTAAATTCGTTTTCAAAACGGTTTCAACTTCATATTCAATTTCAAATCAAAATTGAATATTCCAATATAAATTCGTTTTAAATTCATTTCAAATCGATTTCAATTCAAATTGATTTCTAATTCAATTTCAGTTCATTTTCAATTCGAATTCATTTATATTCAATTTAATTCGAATTCATTTATATTCAATTTAATTTGAATTTCAATTCTTTTCAAAATATCAGATTTTGAAATCACTTTCGATATTCATTATAAAATGAATAAAATCGACATAAATATCATTCACGTGGAAATGGCGTAAATCTAATCAACACGGCTTCATATATTCATATTTTCAAATATTCTATTTCGAATATTTCTATTTCAAATATTTCTTTTCAAATATTTCTTTTTTTCAAATATTCTATTTTCAAATATTTCTTTTCAAATATTTCTTTTTTCAAATATTCTATTTTCAAATATTTCTTTTTTTAAAACTGGAATGAGGCCCAATCAATTACCATATAATGTTAATTATATGGATTTTCTACAACACATGTATATATCAACAACGATGAATAATCAACCATCATCCAAAGTGCATTCTACCTTGTATAAGCATCAAATAAATATTCAACGCTTATAACAGCCTGTCAATCAATCGATCGACATACAACTAAACAATCGGGATTAGTGTACGTCAAATATCATCCCAATACCCGTGTGGGGTTTCAAGCAATCAAACATAGATTTTTATTTGTGCAGTTGGGCGATGTGTAAAATTTATCGTCCCAATCAATGTCCTTCAAATAGGTGTACATAAACAAACCGTCCGGTTTGTAAATGAATATTTATTTATTCACATTCACGTTAAAAATTATATTTTTAACAATCAAACTATTTTATTCAACCTATGAATATTCTATTCGGTTCATTTATTAAATAAAATATTATCTTTATTTTTCTAACTTATTTTTAGAAAATTTCGGCGGCATAACGGCACGATACTAGAAACGGGACAAGGCCTAGCGTTATCCCCGGTCTAGTGAAGGCCCACGCCATTCACACATCAATAAAATCAATTTCATTTCACCAAACAATTCAATTCAAACCAAATAATCTAACCAACTATACAACCAAACAATTAAAAAAACAAGCCATCCATGGTCTGTGGATGACGGGTGTCGGGTGCTACTAAACACCGTCTGCATCCTAGTATATATATAACTAGAAAAAAAAATTGAAGAGTGAGAAGTTCTCACCAATAGCTATCCTAACCATGACTCTTCATTTAGAGAAATCTTCATCGTTCTCGCCTTTTTATCACCTTCGTTTCCCGTATTCTCTACATATGTAAAAATTGAATTTTTACATCGCTATTCAATATATAAAAATCGAATTTTTACTATGCTATTCAATATATAAAAATTGAACTTTTACTTCGTTAAAATTATAATCTTTATATGCGTTTTCAGATTTTAAAACAATAGAAATATATATATATATGGAAAACTAAATTAGCCAAAAATAAAATAAGTTAAATAAAAACTTACTGTTCGGATTTTCTTTTCTTCACATGGTTATATAAAATAAAAATCAGAATTTTAAACACATTATTATATATTAAAAATGAGAAAACAAATAAAATAAATGCAAATTACAAATTAAAAACTCACAAGTTGAAGGGGGGAGGGCCGCTGAGCTGAGGGGGTCATGTGGGTGGCGGATGGTGGCGCTGCAGGTGGTCAGCGTGGCGGTTAGGGCTGGAGGCGCGACAAGAGGAGGACGTGGTGGGGTGGTTCAGGCGGTTTCGTGGGTATTGGGCGTCGAATCGAAGGGTGGAAGAGGAGGGGAGGGTCGCGGCTAGTCATGGAGGCATCTCTGGCTAGGGGTTTCAGGGATGGGGCCATCGGGTTGGGTGATTTGGGCGTCGCGGGTTCAGTCAGAGAAGGGAGGGGGAGAGCGGATAGAGGAGGAGAGGGAGGAGAAGATGGGCGTGGTGGGGTCCCGACCGCCGGCGAGCGGTGGTGGGTGGCGGCTCCATCGCGCCCTCTTTCATTTTTTTTTATATTTTAATCTATTGAATCGGGGAAGGGGATAACGGGAGGGGCGTTGACTGGGTTTGGGTAGTTAAGGGCTTTGGCCCAATTAATTAAATATTTATTTTTAATTCTAAAAAGGGGAATTTTCGTTCGGACTCAGAATCAAACCCGACGACTGTCGCCCCTAACTAATTACCCCCATTCCGAACACAACGGAATATGTATCGTAAGCTGATTCGACTGTTTCGATCAGTTTTCATCAAATTCAAAATATGAATCAGTATATATTGAATTTGAACGTGCATTTCAATTTACCGGGGTCACATACTAACTAGAAAAATTCTAGAAAAATATTTTCTAGCTTTGTATTGACGATACGGTTCTAACAAAACTAATTTCGTCGAATTCTGAGACTGTTTGAAAAATGGCCAATTTCCAGTCGATTAAAATCAACTGAAACTGGTCAAACGTGTTTTCCTTTGCCACGCTCACATATTGATTCGAAAAATTATGAAATTTGGGATCTAGCAATAATTTGACACTGCGGATCCAACAAAAGTGGTTTCGTCGAAATCCGAGGTCATTTGCAAAATTCCCATTTTTAAGGGCCTGAATTCCATAACGACTATTCAGAATTTTCAACTGGGCATATCTTTTGATTCCCGCAATGAAATTTCGATTTTTCGGATTCGTTGGAAAGATATCATCTATTAGATCCTAATGTTTTTGGTTTCACTAAAATCCGGTTTGTTTTGCACCCGGTACATTCATTTGAATTTTGAAATCGAATTACCGAACTGCAGGGCCATTTTCAATTCCTTTTATAATTATAAATAATTATTTATTTTCTAATGACGACGCGTATAAATATACACGTTCTAAATATATTCCAAATAAATTTTCGTCGATATTATTTAAAATAATCTATTTTAAATATTCAAGATTCGCTAAAATTGCCAAAATAAAAATTTTAAACTGGCCCAGATTTTCGGGTTGTTACACCCTTGCATCTCCAACAAAGCTGCCGCCCTTTTCTGAAACAATGGCCCGTGTTCTTCGATTTTAATTCATTAAAATTTCCAATCCCACTCCAAATTAATCGAAGAAATCAATACACAAATTCAAGAGCTTTTCAAGGTCGTTAATTCCATACGGCCTTGATCAGAAATCGTGAGCCCTAGTGACCGAAACTGGGGCTGAAAGGCGGAGGCTTTGGAGCGGGTTTTGGGCCGCCACCTGGGTGCGAGTTGACGGGGCTTCTCGGCGACGGTGAAGGACAGGCAGGGCTTCGACGTGGAGGTGTGCGATCGGGTCCAGAGGAACGGTGGTGGAGGCAAAGACGAACCTTGGCCAAGCGCTATGGGTTTCCTTGAACTGAAGTCCACAATGAGGAAGAAAAGCAAAATAGAGGGCAACGTTTCTGTAAACGTGATTTAGGGTAATTAGGGGAGATAATTTATTCAATTAATTTAATTTATATAATCAAATCTTTAAACGATCATAACTTATTCAAATTTAATTGGAATTCAGCGAAACAGAAAGCGTTGGATTCGCAGAAAAGAGGTCTACGCTATAAAGCTGACTAGAGTTGAAACCGAGCATGTTGAAAATTCAGAAAATTTCAAATCTGAATTAAAAGCAATGTGAGATTTCTCGATTTGAAATTTAAAATATATGTATATTTATTTCTATACTGATTGTGTTTGTGATGATTTGTTGAATCGTATGGTTGTGTGATTTGCTGAATTATATTAACATAGAAATGACACTTTGTTGATCATGTTAGATCAAAATAAAATATCATTTTTGGATGTGCTAGGATTGTGATATTAAAATAAAATGGTCATCTTTGTTAGAAGCGTTAATCTAGAATATTTTTGTGTAAACAAAAATAATATTTTTAGCATAAACACCATTTTTTTTAGTATTGTCGCATTAGAAATAAAATACCATTTTTGTTAGTAATGTCGCCTTAGAATAAAAGAACATTTTAGCTAAAATGTTGTACTAGTATAAATTTGTCACTTTTGCTAAAATTAGAATTGACATACAAATTGTTTACTTTTGGTAAAATTAGTATTGACATTTAAAATTGTCACTTTTTGTTAAATTAGTATTCACATATGTTTTTGTTAATAAGAATACGTTAAACAAGATTAACATTTTGTTTACATTAAAAATATTTAACAAAATCATCATATTTTGTTTACATAAGAAGAATTAGACAAAATTATCAGATTTGTCACTTTAAAAGAATGAGATAAAAATAGACATTTTGTCACTATTAAAAAGGATTAAACAAAAATGAACATTTTTGTGTATTAAAAAGGATTAAACAAACATGAACATTTTTGTGTATTAAAAAGGATTAATCAAACATTTTTGTGCATTTAAAAAGAGTTAAACAAAAATCGACATTTTTGTTTACGTTAAAAAGAGTTAAACAGGATAAACATTTTGTTTACATTAAAAAGTGTTAAACAAGATAATCATTTTTGTTTACGTTAAAAGAATTAGATTAGATTATCATTTTTGTACCTTAAAACGAATTATACGAAAATGAATATTTTTGTTCTTTCATAAGAATGAGAAAAAAAGAGAGATTTTTGTCACATAAAAAAAAAGAATGAATTAGAAATGGACATTTTGTCATTTATAAGGAATGAAAAAAAAACATTTACTTTTGGTCATTTAAAAGAATGAAGTAAAAATATTCATTTTGTCGCTTAAAAAGAATTAAACCAAAATATACATTTTTTGGTTATTAAAAATGATCAAACCAAAAATATCCATTTTTGATCATTGGAAGGAATTAGATCAAAATTATCATTTTTTTTAGAAATGTTTAATGTGATAAAAATTACATTTTGTTTAGAAATGTTAAATAGGAAAAAAGGACAATTTTTGTTTAGAAATGTTTAATGTGATAAAAAGTACATTTTTGGTTTAGAAATGATTAATATGATTAATGGAACATCTTTGTTAGGCAATGTTTCTTAGGATTAAAGATATCATTAAAAGAGAATAAGAAAAGAAGATTACATTTACATGTAATATTGTTATCATTAAAAGAGAATAAGAAAAGAAGATTACATTTACATATAATATTGTTATCACTAAAGAGAATAAGAAAAGAAGATTACATTTACATGTCATATTGATATCATTAAAGAGAATAGAGTTAGAAGATTACATTCTCATGTAATATTGTTTTCAATTGAAAGAATATATTTTATTTGCCATTTGTGTATGATGACAAGAGTTGCAATAAAAGATGAATTTTTATTGACATTTTATATTTAATAAAAAGATTGGATTTATAAGTTGCATTTTTATTGTCATTTTAGAGACAATAAAAAAAAGAATAGAAATAAAGTTTAAGATTTTTATTGTCATTTGTTAACAATAAAAAGAATAGAAACAAAAGTTAAGATTTTTATTTTCATTGGTTAACAATAAGAATATTAGAAATAAAGTTAATATTTTTATTGTCGATTAGTTACAGTAAAAAGATCATATGTTAAAAATATGATGTTAGCGATGGCTTGATATATATATATATATCTGTGATGTTGATGTGTTAAATATAATGTTATTATATTCAAACTGAATGTTACACTTCCATTTACAAGTCATCCAACTTGTTTATGTGATTGGGACAATAATTTTCACATATTGCCCAAGTGCACAAATAATTTATTATTTGCTTGCTGGATGAAACCCCACACGGGTATTGGGATGATATTGGACACACACTAATCCCAATATTTAGTAAGCTGTCAATCGATTGATTGACAGTCTGTGATGAGCGTTAGTTATTTACTTTAATGCTCACACAGTTATAAATTCCACTTTGGTCGTCATTTGGATGTTTACTAATTATTTATCATGATTGTTGATTTCATACAATATATGGTTGTTGATTGAGTCACATTCCAATAATGAATATTCTAGAAAAGAATATTTTAGAAAATATCTTAGAAAAAGAATATATTTTAGAAAAAGAATATATTTTAGAAAAATATATTTTTATTGAAATGAACAAGTTATTAACTAGAATAAATCATTAAATTAAATTTAATGAAGTTTCCCAGTATGTTAATATTTAACTGAAGTTAAATTAAATAAATTGGATTTTGGGTTTGTCGTAAATAGTGTCTTAAATAACACTGTTCTTAAATCCCTTATGAAAAGAATAATCTTTTATTTAGATTATTAAAGTTTCCAGTTATATTCAGAAATTGGAATAAAAAGGAATGTGAGTTGGGTTTATTGTGAACTGTGTTTTTAAGTGACATGTGTTCTTTAACCCAACTGACAGTAAAAATATGATTTGGGATTTATAAATCTTCTATTAAGATTTTTAGGGGAATTTTCCAAATGGCAAGTTTTTCCAATTTAATATATTAAATTGGAGTTAAATGGAATTCGAATTAATAATAACCGAGATAAGCATCTGTAAAAGAAGACCTATACTACATATGGAATTCAAAAGGCTTTGCCGTTATTCCATTTATATTATTGGTCGGATACAGGAATTTATAACGATTATATATTGATTTGATTTCTGTGAAGATTCCATATTTTATGGAAGATGATTATGGGTTTACCGTGAACTATGTTTTAAATGACATTAGTTCTTTAACCCAGTTAAAGATAAGATTGATTTCTTAAATTTAAAAAAATCATTGAATAATGATTTTTTGATATTTAAAACCAGATTGGGGTTTTAATAAATCTTTAAAAGAAAGATTTAAGAATAAATATGAAGAATTTATCTTTGATAAGATAATGTGAATATTTTATTTAAAAGAATATTCTGAATTAGAATGAGACGTTGGATGTGCTTTTATAGTACTTGATTTTTAATTATAAAAATACGCGAATTATTCGGAAAGACCGGGTTTAACCCATTCCGAATAATTACTACGACGATGAAGAGTCGAAGATGAAGATGGTGGTTGAAGACCGACGATCTTCACATCGAATGGACGTGTTGCTACTGAGACCCATGATGGGAGTAGCTACCTTGAAGGGGCTTCAATGGTAGCCGTCCGGACTATTGTTGATTGTTTCGGATATGCGAGGACCTCTCAGGTGTCTCCGGTTTCGTTCAGACCCAGAACGGACTTGTAAATGGATGCGTGTCTGACATTGGATTTCGTTCCATGTGAATTAAATTGATTTTTATTAATATATATCTGATTGGTGGTGGAGAATTTATTCTCTGCTTAACACCTCGGTATATATTAATAGTGATTGATCGCATGGCGTGAATTGTCAATGTGGCACGCCAAGATGCAATTGATCAAGGCTTTTGTTGAAAAGCAAGGCCTTGTTGGATGATCTAAGTATAGCCTATTACGGCATAGCTTTGTGTATAGCGTGACTTCGTGAGCCTCATACCCCGGTATGAGTTAAAAAAGGGGATATGGACCGTAGGGAGTGCACACATTTCTTTCTAGCTAGGGGTAGTGTCAGTGCTTAAACAGGCTGGCATTTTACTTATGTGGATGATGGATTGAGGCGCCTCGGGATTATAGGCCATTAGTGGTCATATGGAGGTCCAAAGGGACCGGGAAGCGTGTGTTCAGGCATAATTAATCCACTACCGTTAGGTGGGGACTGGCCCTACCGCATCCAAGGGTTACCCATAGGTGTGATCCTGAGGCATTTGCCAGAGTGTCTCGAATCGGAGAGGACGATCCCTAGCCTCGATCTCATGATGGAAACCCAACTTTCGATACGACCTTGCGGTTTTGATTGTAGAACTAGTATGGCGACATGATATATGGTACCCATGCCATCTATGATTGATACATTATGATTGAAATGTTTTATTTAAAATATATACACACTAATATTAAATCCGTTTTATCGTATCAAATATCTTTTGACCATTATAAGGTAAAACCCTATCCTCTGGTTTGCGTTGCATTGTGTGATGGGACTTGGGTCTTATAATGGTTTCAGTTTTCTAAAAAGCATTGTGTTGTTTAACGATTTACTTTATTTTATGCACCGGCAATTCGATGGAGTAAACCCGTTTCGCTCTAGCGGCGTGGTCCTGTGATTAGCCTTATTATTAGATTAGTTAAGTTAGATTTCTCATACCAGTCCCATGACTGACCTGTAGTTTGTTTCACTGGCAAACTCGGGTGCCCATATTTTCCACACGGGCAATCGAGTAGTTTTTTTTTTGCAGATATATTTACAGGATCCTGGTTTACAGCTGAAGCGGTATTCGGAAAGCTCTGTATCCGTGTATTCCTTTCATTTGTATATTTGTATTATTTTTCCGCTGCTATTTAAATGTAATTTAAGTCTCTGATATTATTGTATTTCTATTATCTAATGAGTTTTCATACTCTGTTATATTCTTGTACCCTGATGTAATTGTTGTAATCAGCAATAAAATGTTCTTCAGTTTGTGTTCTGATGTGTGTTGTTCTCAAAGCAATCCAGGCTTTCCTTTACGGGGAAGTTTGGGTTGTCACAAATTCAGAAAATTATAACATTGGCCAATGAAATTTTGACAGGTAATCTTAGGTTAGTGAAAGGTTACACTTTTAAAGGTAAAAGAACAGTTTAGTAAAGAACTACATAATTATCATTTATAACCCATGAAAGCCAGAATCTATAATTGCTATGATTTTACTGGAATTCATAAGATTAATTTTGAACTACTCGCGATAGCTATATTTCATGGTAGTTAGGGTTTATCTGCTTTCAAGAATTACGGTTTTAACACATGGTGACTACAATTTGTTAAGTCACAGTAACTATGTTTTATAAAGGCACAAAGATCATGATTTTTCTAAGTCGCGGAGAATGCATTTCATAAAGGCCATGCTTTCATTTATACACAATGAATATATTTTGATTAATGCACGATGGATATGTGTGAATCAACACATGAAAGCTATACTTTTATAAGAAGCAGTGCCCAATATTTTTAGCATGTGATGACTAGATGGTTTATAAGGCATAGTGTAACGACCCAGGTTTTCGTGATCCTGAGTAATCGACATACAACCCAATGTCGACTATCAAGCATCAGAAAAACCGGATAGTCCATGAAAGAAATTAGAGGGTGAGAATGGATAAGATAGTAACTTAGAATAGAAGAAGAAGAAGAACATACATCATCATCAGAGTAACACGAAACTCACAGCGGAACGAACAATATATAATAGATACATAACATTGAAATAAAGCGAGTATATGTATACAGTAACATTATCAGAGTACAACACTTGCAACACTACGGAAATAACAATAGCTATATAATCCTAAAGCCTCCCGCTCCAAGCTCTCAGTATATCTGTAAGATCCCAACTACTTGACTGCCCGTACAAAATTTGGGCACCCAAGAGTTTAGGGAAAACAAAACAAAATAAATTCCGGGTTAGTCATGGGACTGGTGTGAGTAAACAATTTAAAATAGTTTGAGCAATTAAATGATATCTCATAAGACCACGCCATATAACGGAACGGATTTTTCCCTTATGAGAATATAAAACATTTGATTCAGCTTTCAAATAAAACCCTTTTGAAAGAAACGATATATCTTATATCGAACTCATCTGATATTATAATAGCTTCTATCAATCACAATATAATAATCATCTAGCAGAACGCTTTCATCTCACGTTCCACATACATAATATATAATCAAAAACCGCGGGCGCTTATTAGGTAATGAATTCCAACTGGCAAGGTATGGGACCACCTTCTGACAATATATCTCTAGAAAGGAATACACCGGGTTCAACAAGAGGATCTTGTAACGCAGGCTAAACATGACCGGTCACTCATTTCGCTTGAGTGTACCGAATGTATTATCACCAACGGTTGGGATCAACAACCGTTTCCCGAAAGGGATTGCATCGAAATAAATTATAGAAGTAAATGTAATTTCTCTAGATCAGGTGACAATACAGCCTAATTGGCAGCTAACCACTTAGCCATGCGACCTACCCAATTTTATACCATTTCCTGGTTGTGAGGCTTGAGGTTATAAAGGTTCCTTTACAAACCACATCTTCATTCACTTTGAATGTGAAATCGTCATACCCACTAAATCACAAATTGATTTCTCCAAACATATCACAGGTAAACAGCTAAGAGATACAAATTCCTCCGCCACAAAACATAAATACATTTGAAGAGATCAACTTACGCGATCTATTAAATATACTCTGTTAGACATTCTTCCATATAGGTCGTCCTGGGACTAGACGGACCGAAGGCACTATTCTGTAGACAGGACAGCCCTTGCATAACGCCATTTTCAATTATCTTCATCATATTTGATCGCCCATACAGAGTGGTTTTCAGATAATGAATCTGATCCCGGTCTCTCCGTATTGACAATGGAAATAGTCAAAATCTTTGATAGTCGGTGATTTAACTAACAAAGAAAATCATGTGTATAAACAACGATATTATTTCCAGATGGAAATCTTACCAATCATTCATCATTTCATTTCCCAGTTTCCCATTTATCATTTCCATATATTCATCAAATCCTTATTTTCTAATTTTAGAAAATATACGTTATTAACTTTGGAAAATGTTTCCATTTCTGATTCACGCATCAATATCTTCCCACCTCTATCAGTCTCTAACTGTAAACTAGTAAGAGAACAACTTCCCAAGCATAAACCCCGAAGGCCGAAACCAACATCAGATCGATACCCAGAAAGCCATTCAACTCAACAAATTTCCAGTCAGTTTCTAATTTTAGTAATTCCATTTAAATTCCTAATTCAATCCCTAAATTCCTTTATAATATTTTATTTGCAAAATATTTGCTTTAATCTCTTTTTCACATCGAATGTGAATACCATTCCTTTATATTATTAAAACAGTTAGATTCCACATTTAAAAACAATATCTCAAACCCAAATTCTATTTATTATTTTATTTGTAGAATTATTCATACAAATATCCTTTTTTTTCTTCTTACACTTATAATCCCATTTATAATTCCTTTAAATAATTCTATTCATTTTATACAAATCCTTTTTATATAGTTCTAATTATTCTATATAAAAATATTTCATTTTTAATATTCACTTTGAAAATTTCCTTTTATACATTCCAGTAATTCATATGGTATTTAAAATACCAAATAACATGACCAGTGCCATCATAATCAATCATAGATTATATATCACATCATATATCACAATATATGAAAACAAACAGTATTATAATATTAATGAATCCAGTGGGATCCCTCCCACCTGTTTCTCTGCATCCACAGAAGTTAAACAATATAAATAACATCAATTTCATTTCAATATGAAATATTTAGTTAATGATTTATATATATCGTTATCTATAATTTCAAACAATACATCAGCATCGACACACAACAATCAACCATCATTTATCAGTTATAAATTATATTTATAAAAATATAAACTGTACAGAGTTAGTGAGATTTACTCACATTGGACGGTCATCGTTAAATAACGATAAATGTTGGTTGATTCAAACAGACAATTTATTTCGCTATAAATTGTAACGAGCTCCAATTCACTCCCTGTCATTTCCATTGTGTAGCCCTCGTCCAAAAGATCCTAACGGATCTTGTTTTGTCCAATTCTGATCACGTATGAGAAAAATATGATTTTTATAAGTTAATACACTATTATATTTTTAACTTAAACTTAACTAAATTCCATGTAGGGCTTTACCACTTGATCCGGCCAACATTCCCATCCAACCCGCTTTGATCTACTGTGCCCCTTTCTTCCCTCAACATTTCAGATATTGCTCTCAATATTCTTGCTATGCCCGACTTCGGATAAATCTTTTCTACTCCAATCCCAAACTATAAATCAAATAAAACCATCATGTTCCTCTTTGTTTGACAAAACACACTGCTCCTCAATAAAACACCATAGCCATCTGTTTGATCTCTCCTTTCACATTCGTTCCTTCACTAAAATAGAAAGTGTAATAACCCGGAAAATCTGGGCCAGTTTGAAATTTTTATTTTGGCAATTTTAGCGAATTTTGAATATTTAAAATGAATTATTTTAAATAATATCGACGAGAAATTATTTTGAATATATTTCGAACGTATATATTATACGCGTCGTCGTTAGAATATAAAAATTATATATAATTATAAATAGAATGGAAAATGGCGCGGTAGTTCGATAATTCGATTTCAAACTTCAATTGAATGTACCGGGTGCAAAACAATCCGGATTTTAGTGAAACCAAAAACATTAGGATCTATTTGATAATATCTTTCCAACGAATCAGAAAAATCAAGATTTCATAGCGGGAATCAAAAGATATGTCCAGTTGAAAATTCTGAATAGTCGCTATGGAATTCAGGCCCTTAAAAATGGGAATTTTGTAAACGACCTCGGATTTCGACGAAACCAGTTTTGTTGGGTCCCCAGTGTCAAATTATTGCTAGATTCCAAATTTCATAATTTTTCGAATCAATATGTGAGCGTGACAAAGGAAAACGCGTTTGACCAGTTTTAGTTGATTTTAATCGACTGGAAATTGGCCATTTTTCATACGGTCTCAGAATTCGACGAAACTAGTTTTGTTAGGACCGTATCGTCAATACGAAGCTAGAAAATATTTTTTGGGAATTTTTCTAGTTAGTATGTGACCCCGACAAATTAAAATGTACGTTCAAAACTGAAATTAAAATGTTTTATACTTTAATTTGCAGAATAACTGACTGTAGCAGTCGAAATGGCTAATGAAACATATTCCATTGTGTTCGGAATGGGGGTATTGGGCTAGGGGCGACAGTCGTTAGGTTTGATTTGGAGTTCGAAACGATAGATAATTAATTGGAGAATTAAATAATATAAATTATATAGTATATACATCCCTTGTTAGTGAAAACCCTAAATCCCATTCACATTAAAAATCCGCCGCCAGATGGAAACCAACGAACGAAATTCTTCGAAACTTCCTCCATCGATTCCTCCACATCCATCCAGTAATCGAAGAATTTAAAAGATGAAAAAACCTTCCACTCTTCGAGCTCCTCATTATCAACCGACATGATCCGTTTTTGTTCGAGATGGTGGTGGAATTTCGACCGTAAAGTCAGGGGTTTCGCAGCCGATTCTAAGGCACAAGGGAGCTTCGATCTGCACGCAATTTGAGGAGGGGGAAGGCGGCGCTGTGGCGATTGGAGCGGGGTTTTCTGATGGGGTTCCGGCGCAACGATGGGATGGCCGTGGGTGAACTTTTGTGGCGAGCGTGTTGGGTTTCTTTTGGGGCCAGACCAGTAACGAAGAAGAAACAATTAGCAGGATTTTCGCATCCCACGAAATTAACAGTAAGGCTTATTTTTATTTTATTTATTTTAAGTAATTTGTTTAACTAATTACCAACTAAACAGTAATTAAATTTGTAAAAGGTAAAAATGAAATTGTTTTCAAAGTAGAAATAGAATTGTTTTTTTTAAAAAAAATATTATTGTTTTTCAAATAAAATTTGCAGTGACTTTTCAAATAAAAATACCGTTGTTTTTCAAATAAAAATAGGCATAGTTTTGAAAATATAAAAACATAGTATAATATAAAATTAGTACTGTTTAGAAAATAAATAAATATTGTTTTAAAAAAATATGATTTTTAAGATGAAAAAGATTAGAAAAATAAGGTTTATAAATTAAGAAAGTTAAGATCATAAATTACAAAAATATCGTACTTTTGGTTATGTAAAGGAATGATTTTTAATCATGAAAAGGCGAGATTTTTAATCAAATAAAAATGTTGAACATCGAAGTAAAAATTCGATTTTTACATATGTAGTTACAGCAACGAAGATGACAAAAATAAGATAATGAAGAAGATTTCTCTAAAAGAAGAGTCAAGATGATTGGATAGCTATAGGTGAGAACTTCTCACTCAAATTTCTTTTTTTTCTAGTTATATATATATATATACTAGGATGCAGACGGTGTTTAGTAGCACCCGACACCCATCGTCCACAGACCATGGACGGCTTGTATGCTTGTTTGTTTGATGTTGATGTGTAGTTGATTGTGTGATGTGATATGAAATGAAATAAAATATTTTATAGTTAAAAATAGAATTTTTAACGTGTATATAAAATGAAATAAAAATAAACAAATCGGACGATTTGTTTATATACACATTTGACTGACATTGATTGGGACGATAAATTTTACACATCGCCCAACTGCACAAATAAAATCTGTGTTTGATTGCTTGAAACCCCACACGGGTATTGGGATGATATTTGACGTGCACTAATCCCGTTTGTTTAGTTGTATGTCGATCGATTGATTGACAGGCTGTTATAAGCGTTGAATATTTATATTTGATGCTTATACAGTGTGGAATGCACTTTGGATGATGGTTGATTATTCATCGTTGTTATTGAATACATGTGTTGTAGAAAATCCATATAATTAACTTTATATGGTAATTGATTGGGCCTCATTCCAATTTGAAAAATAAAGAATAATATAAAGTAAAGGTTCATGTGTTGACAGTACTCATCCCTTGAGATTGGTCATGTGTTGAACGAAATATTTTAGTAATAAAATTTACATCTTTATAATATAAAATAAAGGTTCATGTGTTGACAGTACTCATCCATTGAGATTGGTCATGTGTTGAACGAAATATTTTGATAATAACAACTATTTTGAAAAAGAAATATTTGAAATAGAATATTTGAAAATAGAAATTTATGAAGCCGTGTTGATTAGATTGACGCCATTTTGACGTGAACGATATTTATATTGATTTTAAACGATTTCGAAATGAAATGAATTGAAAACGATTTCGAAATGAAATGAATTGAAAACGATTTCGAAATGAAATGAATTGAAAACGATTTCGAAATGAAATGAATTGAAAACGATTTCGAAATGAAATGAATTGAAAACGATTTCGAAATGAAATGAATTGAAAACGATTTCGAAATGAATTGAATTGAAATTTGAATTGAATTCAAATTGAATTGAAATTTGAATTGAATAGAAATGAATTTTAAAACGAATTTATAAAGAAGAATTCAATTTTGCTTTGGATTGAAATGGAAGTTGAAATTGTTTTTGAAACGAATTTAAAACTATTTATATAATTCGTTTTAAATAGAAATCGACGAAATATATATTATATATATTATATATATAATATAATGGCCTGAATAGAACGCGCCGCGGCAGTTCGTGAATTTCGACCATTTATTTCAAACGGACATTACAGGAGATCCGACCGTCGGATTCTCCTAAAACCGGAACCGTTGGGTTCGTATCGAAAAGAGATTTCTAACGAATATTAGAAATTTGAAATCTACCGGTTGGATTTGGAGATACGTCCAAATCAAATTCGAAAAAGGTCGCTGTAAGTGCAGTTCGATAGCCATTGGTGGAAATCGACTGTACGGGCCTTGATAAAATTATTAAAAATAGTAATAATTTGTGTAAAATCATAAGAAATGATTTAGAAAGAATTGGGATGAAAAACTCCATATTTGAAAAGATAAAAATAGATTTTTATCGAAATGAACTAGTTTTGAACTAGAATTATAATTCTATTTATTTTTAAATAAATAAATTGAATTTAAAAAGGGTTTTGAAAATAACCAGAATATCCAATGATTGCATTGGAGTGGATTTGAATCGAAATTGTCTTCGGAATATTTCGATGTTGGAATTCGTGATTATACAGGTGTTGTTATGGAAATTTGAAAGATATATATTTATATCGTTATTTCCAATACGACATTTGTTAGTCGTAGAATTTGATATTGAATATAAGCCGATATATTTTCTATTCAGAGCCTTGTATTGAATATCGAATGTGATTTGGGTTTGTCGTGAATGGTGTCTTCACTAACACTGTTCTTGAACCCAGTTGAGAAATGATTAAATCTTTTTATTTAGATTTAATGAAGTGTACCAATTAAATAACATTTAATTGGAATTGAATTGATATTGATTTTTGGGTTTATCGTGGACAGTGTTTTAAATAACCCTCGTTCTTTAACGCGATAATTAATGAATGTGATTTTGGGTTTATCGTGAACTGTGTTTTAAATGACACTGATTCTTTAACCCAGTTAAAGATTAAAACTAAGTGGAGTTTTAATGAATCTTTAATTAGATTGAAATGACCGAGAATGGAGTAGCACCAGTTTTGCTCCAGGCGATAATTAAATCTTTAATTAGATTTGAACGTGAAATGGTAATTGAATTTATCGATAACACTGTGGTGTGAGATATGAAGTATTACCAGTTTTACTTCATGGGATGAATAGGTTGGGATGGGGAAATTAAAATAAATGATTACTTCGGTAAGGTTCGCTAATCCCGACTAGTTTGAATTGAGATTCAAAAATAGAATAAAGAATAAATTCAAGGAATTTATCTTGGATAAAATTAATGGGAACCTTTCCCTATGAATGTGGAATTTAGAAACTAACTGTCGGTTAGCCAAGCAGAATGGTTTTCTGGATATTGATCTGATGTTGGTTTCGGCCTTCGGGGTTAATATTTGGGGAATTATTCTCTTAATTAATTTACGGTTAGTGACTAATGAATTGGAATGAGGCGTATGTTGTGTTTGTGTAACACTTATTTAAAATAATACGCGAGTTATTCGGAAAGACCGGGTTTATCCCATTTTGAATAACTGATACGACGATAAGTCGAAGATGAAGACGGTCGTCGAAGACCATAAGTCTTCACGTCGTTTGGGTGATTACTGATGATCTTGATTGGGCTGTACACCCAAGAAGATGGAAACAGTTGGTGATCGTCCAGACGTACTTGGAGATCGATGGATATGCGGGGTACTAGGTGCCTCCGGTTTCGTTCAGACCCAGAACGGACTTGTAAATGGACTGTGTGTCTGACATTGGATTTTAGTCCGTGTGATTGATCTCTATTAAATATATATCTGTTTGGCGGCGGCGAATTTATTCTCTTGCGTAACGCCCTTCTCTGAGACGTACGAGCTCAGGGGTTATATATTGATGGATATCAATCGCATGGAGTGAATTGCCTGTGTGGCATGCTAAGATGCAAATGATCAAGGCTTCTGTTGAAAAGCAAAGTCTTGTGGTTGATGATCGAAGCACGGCCTTTGTGGCGTAGCTTTGTGTAATGTTGATTCGCGAGTATCACACCCGGTATGAATCAAAAACGGGAGACGGACCTCAGGGAGGGCATGCGTTTCTTTCTAGTTAGGAGTGGCGTCAGTGCTTGAACTGGCTGACGAGTTTGACTCATGTGGATGTTGCTTATTATTACTTGCTGAAAAGCGAGGCGCCTCGTGATATCGGTTTCGGCCGATGCTTCTGGTCGGCTGACGGGCCAGGCTTACGCCCCAAAGGGCGGGGAAACGCAGTGTTCAGGAATTTTAATCCACATCGGTGGACCGGCCCTGACGATCCAAGGGTCACTCGAGCTCTGATCCTGAGACATGGGCTAGATTGTCTCGAATCGGTTGAGGATCTTGCCCCTAGCCTCGGTTCATACCATAAATGATAACCCAACTTCCAATACGACATTTGCGGTTTTAATTGTAGAACTAGTATGGCGACATGATATATGGTACCCATGCCGCCTATGATTGATACTTATGATTCGAAGTTGTTTTATACACTATGCACTTATAATAGTATCAAACGATTTGTTTTAAACGTATCAAGCATTCTTTGGCTGTTATAAGGGAAAACCCTATCCTCGACTGCGTTGCATTGTGTGATAGGACCTGGGTCTTATAACAGCTTCATTTTTCTTTATTTAGCATTGCGTTGTTTGTTTTATGCACTGGTGTTCTTGGGAGGAAACCTGTTCCGTGTTATACGGCGTGGTCCCTTGATTTACCTAACTTTAAAATAAAGATTAACTGTTTTAGTTCTCACACCAGTCACATGACTGACCTGGAGTTTATTGTTTTAACCTAAACTCTGGGTGCCCCTATTTTCCGCACGGGCAGCTTGTAGTTTTGGTTTTGCAGATTTATATTCACAGGATCCTGGTTTACAGCTGGAAAGATATCCGGAAAGCTTTGTATCCGTATATCTCTTCTAGTTGTGTATTGTATTATTTTCCACTGCTATGCATTTAAATGTAATTTAAATCTCTGATATTTCTGTGTAATATTCATTTATACTCTGTATATTCTTGTAATCTGATGCATTGTTGTAATATACAATGAAATGTTCTTCTGTATGCGTTCTGTTGTGGCTTGTTTTCGAACTATCCGACGCTTTCCTTTACGGGGAAGTTACGGGTTTTCACAGTTGGTATAAGAGCTTTGGTTTACAAAGCTTAGAGAACAAGACACATTAGAACCGTACGAAAGAATTCATCAGATATTGGATTAGCAATATCCAATCAGAATGACTCGTTAGAGATAGGATCAGTAGTATCCTAGAACGAGTGTGAGGAGTATATTTTTAAAATAAAACAAATTTTGTTATGAAAATTTAAATCAACTATTCGTATTTGATTATTTGTTTATATTGATTTTGGACAATTCAGTATATAAAGAATTTGCATATACACCTTGCAAACGTATATTCAAAATTTTAATATATTGGATAGATATAGAATCACACTCTAGTCGCACGGACCTGATTCTGATGATTGAAGCGTCATCATTAGTAATTATTTTCGTGTTTCGAAGGTGTGATATCTATATATTTCCATTAGACTGGTGTGAGAACCAAAACTTATATAGTTAGGATACATTGTTGTGATTTGGTATCAAAAACATGATTTCTGTATATGTATCAAAGTTATGAATTTGAAACTCTAATTCACTAATTGATTGATGTTTGTGTTGCTTGTTTAATTGTTTGATAATTTTGAACCATTTAGCCTAATTACATCAAATATTGAATTGTATTGAAAATTGGTCGCATTTGCTTGTATATACATATACTTACATTGAACAGGTCATAGCAAGGAGGCTAGAGCCAGAGAATAAAATTTGTTTGCCCGACAAATAGGTACATGTTTACTACATAATTTACTGTTTTGTTTGGGTGATGATGATTTTATGAGCCTATTGGCTAGCCGCTTGGCTTTTTCTTTTTCTTTTTGAGATTAGAAGGACCGGGGAAGCTATTTGAAATTCCCCGATGCTCCCGGTGCAGGGGAGGTTATGGCGAAATTTTTCGAAAATTTAGGGTGTTAGCCAAATTTTTGAAAATTTCAAAATTCTCAGAAACTGAAAAGTTGGAGAATGGAAGCCAGATCGAACGTAGAGTTGAGTAATCAAACCACTTTCGACTTTGTTCCTTTTCGGGGACGAAAAGTTTTAAGTGGGGGAGATTGCAATAACCCGGAAAATCTGGGCCAGTTTGAAAATTTTATTTTGGCAATTTTAGCGAATTTTGAATATTTAAAATGAATTATTTTAAATAATATCGACGAGAAATTATTTTGACTATATTTCGAACGTATATATTATACGCGTCGTCGTTAGAATATAAAAATTATATATAATTATAAATAGAATGGAAAATGGCGCGGTAGTTCGATAATTCGATTTCAAACTTCAATTGAATGTACCGGGTGCAAAACAATCCGGATTTTAGTGAAACCAAAAACATTAGGATCTATTTGATAATATCTTTCCAACGAATCAGAAAAATCAAGATTTCATAGCGGGAATCAAAAGATATGTCCAGTTGAAAATTCTGAATAGTCGCTATGGAATTCAGGCCCTTAAAAATGGGAATTTTGCAAACGACCTCGGATTTCGACGAAACCAGTTTTGTTGGGTCCCCAGTGTCAAATTATTGCTAGATTCCAAATTTCATAATTTTTCGAATCAATATGTGAGTGTGACAAAGGAAAACGCGTTTGACCAGTTTTAG
Source organism: Allium sativum (assembly GCA_030737875.1). Classification (NCBI taxonomy): domain Eukaryota; kingdom Viridiplantae; phylum Streptophyta; class Magnoliopsida; order Asparagales; family Amaryllidaceae; genus Allium; species Allium sativum. The sequence goes on from CM060916.1 coordinate 490,486,552, forward strand.
TTGATTTTAATCGACTGGAAATTGGCCATTTTTCATACGGTCTCAGAATTCGACGAAACTAGTTTTGTTAGGACCGTATCGTCAATACGAAGCTAGAAAATATTTTTTGGGAATTTTTCTAGTTAGTATGTGACCCCGACAAATTAAAATGTACGTTCAAAACTGAAATTAAAATGTTTTATACTTTAATTTGCAGAATAACTGACTGTAACAGTCGAAATGGCTAATGAACCATATTCCATTGTGTTCGGAATGGGGGTATTGGGCTAGGGGCGACAGTCGTTAGGTTTGATTTGGAGTTCGAAACGATAGATAATTAATTGGAGAATTAAATAATATAAATTATATAGTATATACATCCCTTGTTAGTGAAAACCCTAAATCCCATTCACATTAAAAATCCGCCGCCAGATGGAAACCAACGAACGAAATTCTTCGAAACTTCCTCCATCGATTCCTCCACATCCATCCAGTAATCGAAGAATTTAAAAGATGAAAAAACCTTCCACTCTTCGAGCTCCTCATTATCAACCGACATGATCCGTTTTTGTTCGAGATGGTGGTGGAATTTCGACCGTAAAGTCAGGGGTTTCACAGCCGATTCTAAGGCACAAGGGAGCTTCGATCTGCACGCAATTTGAGGAGGGGGAAGGCGGCGCTGTGGCGATTGGAGCGGGGTTTTCTGATGGGGTTCCGGCGCAACGATGGGATGGCCGTGGGTGAACTTTTGTGGCGAGCGTGATGGGTTTCTTTTGGGGCCAGACCAGTAACGAAGAAGAAACAATTAGCAGGATTTTCGCATCCCACGAAATTAACAGTAAGGCTTATTTTTATTTTATTTATTTTAAGTAATTTGTTTAACTAATTACCAACTAAACAGTAATTAAATTTGTAAAAGGTAAAAATGAAATTGTTTTCAAAGTAGAAATAGAATTGTTTTTTTTAAATAAAATATTATTGTTTTTCAAATAAAATTTGCAGTGACTTTTCAAATAAAAATACCGTTGTTTTTCAAATAAAAATAGGCATAGTTTTGAAAATATAAAAACATAGTATAATATAAAATTAGTATTGTTTAGAAAATAAATAAATATTGTTTTAAAAAAATATGATTTTTAAGATGAAAAAGATTAGAAAAATAAGGTTTATAAATTAAGAAAGTTAAGATCATAAATTACAAAAATATCGTACTTTTGGTTATGTAAAGGAATGATTTTTAATCATGAAAAGGCGAGATTTTTAATCGAATAAAAATGTTGAACATCGAAGTAAAAATTCGATTTTTACATATGTAGTTACAGCAACGAAGATGACAAAAATAAGATAATGAAGAAGATTTCTCTAAAAGAAGAGTCAAGATGATTGGATAGCTATAGGTGAGAACTTCTCACTCAAATTTCTTTTTTTTCTAGTTATATATATATATATATACTAGGATGCAGACGGTGTTTAGTAGCACCCGACACCCATCGTCCACAGACCATGGACGGCTTGTATGCTTGTTTGTTTGATGTTGATGTGTAGTTGATTGTGTGATGTGATATGAAATGAAATAAAATATTTTATAGTTAAAAATAGAATTTTTAACGTGTATATAAAATGAAATAAAAATAAACAAATCGGACGATTTGTTTATATACACATTTGACTGACATTGATTGGGACGATAAATTTTACACATCGCCCAACTGCACAAATAAAATCTGTGTTTGATTGCTTGAAACCCCACACGGGTATTGGGATGATATTTGACGTGCACTAATCCCGTTTGTTTAGTTGTATGTCGATCGATTGATTGACAGGCTGTTATAAGCGTTGAATATTTATATTTGATGCTTATACAGTGTGGAATGCACTTTGGATGATGGTTGATTATTCATCGTTGTTATTGAATACATGTGTTGTAGAAAATCCATATAATTAACTTTATATGGTAATTGATTGGGCCTCATTCCAATTTGAAAAATAAAGAATAATATAAAATAAAGGTTCATGTGTTGACAGTACTCATCCCTTGAGATTGGTCATGTGTTGAACGAAATATTTTAGTAATAAAATTTACATCTTTATAATATAAAATAAAGGTTCATGTGTTGACAGTACTCATCCATTGAGATTGGTCATGTGTTGAACGAAATATTTTGATAATAACAACTATTTTGAAAAAGAAATATTTGAAATAGAATATTTGAAAATAGAAATTTATGAAGCCGTGTTGATTAGATTGACGCCATTTTGACGTGAACGATATTTATATTGATTTTAAACGATTTCGAAATGAAATGAATTGAAAACGATTTCGAAATGAAATGAATTGAAAACGATTTCGAAATGAAATGAATTGAAAACGATTTCGAAATGAAATGAATTGAAAACGATTTCGAAATGAAATGAATTGAAAACGATTTCGAAATGAAATGAATTGAAAACGATTTCGAAATGAAATGAATTGAAAACGATTTCGAAATGAATTGAATTGAAATTTGAATTGAATTCAAATTGAATTGAAATTTGAATTGAATAGAAATTAATTTTAAAACGAATTTATAAAGAAGAATTCAATTTTGCTTTGGATTGAAATGGAAGTTGAAATTGTTTTTGAAACGAATTTAAAACTATTTATATAATTCGTTTTAAATAGAAATCGACGAAATATATATTATATATATTATATATATAATATAATGGCCTGAATAGAACGCGCCGCGGCAGTTCGTGAATTTCGACCATTTATTTCAAACGGACATTACGGGAGATCCGACCGTCGGATTCTCCTAAAACCAGAACCGTTGGGTTCGTATCGAAATGAGCTTTCTAACGAATATTAGAAATTTGAAATCTACTGGTTGGATTTGGAGATACGTCCAAATTAAATTCGAAAAAGGTCGCTGTAAGTGCAGTTCGATAGCCATTGGTGGAAATCGACTGTACGGGCCTTGATAAAATTATTAAAAATAGTAATAATTTGTGTAAAATCATAAGAAATGATTTAGAAAGAATTGGGATGAAAAACTCCATATTTGAAAAGATAAAAATAGATTTTTATCGAAATGAACTAGTTTTGAACTAGAATTATAATTCTATTTATTTTTAAATAAATAAATTGAATTTAAAAAGGGTTTTGAAAATAACCAGAATATCCAATGATTGCATTGGAGTGGATTTGAATCGAAATTGTCTTCGGAATATTTCGATGTTGGAATTCGTGATTATACAGGTGTTGTTATGGAAATTTGAAAGATATATATTTATATCGTTATTTCCAATACGACATTTGTTAGTCGTAGAATTTAATATTGAATATAAGCCGATATATTTTCTATTCAGAGCCTTGTATTGAATATCGAATGTGATTTGGGTTTGTCGTGAATGGTGTCTTCACTAACACTGTTCTTGAACCCAGTTGAGAAATGATTAAATCTTTTTATTTAGATTTAATGAAGTGTACCAATTAAATAACATTTAATTGGAATTGAATTGATATTGATTTTTGGGTTTATCATGGACAGTGTTTTAAATAACCCTCGTTCTTTAACCCGATAATTAATGAATGTGATTTTGGGTTTAACGTGAACTGTGTTTTAAATGACACTGATTCTTTAACCCAGTTAAAGATTAAAACTAAGTGGAGTTTTAATGAATCTTTAATTAGATTGAAATGACCGAGAATGGAGTAGCACCAGTTTTGCTCCAGGCGATAATTAAATCTTTAATTAGATTTGAACGTGAAATGGTAATTGAATTACCGATAACACTGTGGTGTTAGATATGAAGTATTACCAGTTTTACTTCATGGGATGAATAGGTTGGGATGGGGAAATTAAAATAAATGATTACTTCGGTAAGGTTCGCTAATCCCGACTAGTTTGAATTGAGATTCAAAAATAGAATAAAGAATAAATTCAAGGAATTTATCTTGGATAAAATTAATGGGAACCTTTCCCTATGAATGTGGAATTTAGAAACTAACTGTCGGTTAGCCAAGCAGAATGGTTTTCTGGATATTGATCTGATGTTGGTTTCGGCCTTCGGGGTTAATATTTGGGGAATTATTTTCTTGATTAATTTACGGTTAGTGACTAATGAATTGGAATGAGGCGTATGTTGTGTTTGTGTAACACTTATTTAAAATAATACGCGAGTTATTCGGAAAGACCGGGTGTATCCCATTTTGAATAACTGATACGACGATAAGTCGAAGATGAAGACGGTGGTCGAAGACCAGAAGTCTTCACGTCGTTTGGGTGATTACTGATGATCTTGATTGGGCTGTACACCCAAGAAGATGGAAACAGTTGGTGATCGTCCAGACGTACTTGGAGACCGATGGATATGCGGGGTACTAGGTGCCTCCGGTTTCGTTCAGACCCAGAACGGACTTGTAAATGGACTGTGTGTCTGACATTGGATTTTAGTCCGTGTGATTGATCTCTATTAAATATATATCTGTTGGCGGCGGAGAATTTATTCTCTTGCTTAACGCCCTTCTCTGAGATGTACGAGCTCAGGGGTTATATATTGATGGATATCAATCGCATAGAGTGAATTGCCTGTGTGGCATGCTAAGATGCAAATGATTGACCTGGAGTTTATTGTTTTACCTAATTTTAAAATAAAGATTAACTGTTTTAGTTCTCACACCAGTCACATGACTGACCTGGAGTTTATTGTTTTAACCTAAACTCTGGGTGCCCCTATTTTCCGCACGGGCAGCTTGTAGTTTTGGTTTTGCAGATTTATATTCACAGGATCCTGGTTTACAGCTGGAAAGATATCCGGAAAGCTTTGTATCCGTATATCTCTTCTTGTTGTGTATTGTATTATTTTCCGCTGCTATGTATTTAAATGTAATTTAAATCTCTGATATTTCTGTGTAATATTCATTTATACTCTGTATATTCTTGTAATCTGATGCATTGTTGTAATATACAGTGAAATGTTCTTCTGTATGCGTTCTGTTGTGGCTTGTTCTCGAACTATCCAACGCTTTCCTTTACGGGGAAGTTACGGGTTTTCACAGAAAGCAAGTCCACCATACTCCAAACCAATCCAATATTACTGCTTCTTCACCCCACGCAAATAGTCTTCCTCCTACACATATCTCCTCTCCACGCCATCCCTAAGACCATCAGCATCCCGGCTATCCCTTCCCAAACAGCACACACAAATTGAATAAACCCACTCAATCACCATATCTCATCTTGAAACCCTACAGTGCCTTTGGATACAAACTGCATCGTACACTTCCATTTTAAATCCTCCTTCTCGCTGAAGCTTTCGAATAGTACTCAGCCCTTTCTGCATCACCGTTGCCCTCCTACACCAAACGAAAATGCCAAGCCAACATCGTCGTTCAACTCCCCTTACCAATCCCTTTCATCTCGCCACCCTTGGCTTCCACTTGTACCACAACTACATTCGCGACCCAACACCCTGTTCGTTGCCCTACAGAGAAATGATCAACACCCTTCAACTTCGAGTCATTCCAGAAATCGAACGCAAGTGCAAATCAACTCCATAATCCCAATACCAATGCTAGAATCCCAAATCGATACTTCAAATCCCCTATTTTCAAACCCTAATAACCGAAGGAAAGCACCCAGTACCCAAAACATGAATCGCAATTCGCTAAAACCATATAGAATTTAAAAGGAGGTCAAAGAGATCACAAATACATGAGTTTGATAATTTATGGAATTTAGGTGAATTTCTTTTGATTTTAATAACACACGATTTGTTGTGTTCTTATTTTGGTGGAGGCGCAATGCTTCCTTGACCAGAGAAATTATTTTAGGTTTAGGAAAGATGTTAAGTGGTTATTTATAGGAAGTTTTAAATAATTTTATATTCATTATTTAATTCCTTTTTATTATAACTGTGACGACCGCGATGGTAGGAAACCGATAACGAGAAAAAGAAACCGGCACTCCACAAACCCAACTGAGATCAATGGAACCCCCAACCAGATTCTGGATAGTCATTGGTTCCTTGAGCTTTTTCAAATTCAAATCCAGTTTCTTAGCTGCATCCTTTGAAGCTTCGTGACGCGCCTGTGTCAAACAGTACTTTAACTGGAATATCTTTGACAGTTAGCGTGCCTTCTAAAACATATGGCCTCTCTTGAGCAGACGAAGATGCAGGCACTTCTTCCACTTCATTTACATGTACTATTTCAGGTTTTCTGAATAGCAGGCAGGCCTTTAAAAGATGACCTGTCTGATGACATCCACCACATTTTCTATTCTCTTGAAATCTCTCCTTGGATTTAGATCCACTCTTTATTCGCTTTTTCGAGGGTTTGCAATTCCCCTGAAAATGCCCAGGCTTATGGCAGTTATTGCATATGGTAGTCGTTGCTAGTTCTTTTTCCGATCTGGCCCTTTTCTGATTTACTTTGGGCTTCCTACTCACCTCAGACACCGTACTGGTCTTAGGACGATCAGTTTCAGACTCTTCTTTGTCACTAGAATAGACTTCTTCTTCGTCGCGCAACATTCCTTTCTTATGGAGATCTTCATACTGATAAGCCATGTATATCATTTCTAAAAAAGGAAGCTTCACATTCCTCATTACACTATTCTGATATCTTCTTTGCAGGCCATGAATAAATCTCAGATTCTTCCTCTTTGGATCTTGAATCAGATAAGGAGCAAAGTGAGCAAGTTCGTTGAATTTCTTATGATATTCTGGGATGGTCATATCACCTTGCATCAGATAAGAAAATTCATCACATAATCGCTCCGTCGCTTCAGGAGGAGTAAATCTTTCTAGGAAAATCTCTTTGAATCTGTCCCAGGTGATATCACCTTCTGGATTATCTTTGATGATTGTTTCCCACCAGATTAAAGCTTCTTCTTTGAGCGCCCAAGATGCTACTAATCATTTCTGATCGTCTCTCAACTGGATACGCTCAAATATTCTTTCTGCAGAGCTCACCCAAGCTTGAGTTTGAATAATAGATTCATTGCCCGAGAACTGTGCTCCGTTCAGATTTCGATATCTCTTTAATAGAGCCTCTAGATCAGGTTCTGCATTTCTTCTGTTTCTGACACTCATTTTTCTAGTACTTCTGCAAATGGTAGATCAAGTGTCAGGTCACAGAAAAGATAATTTAAAATATAGAAACACATACTTCAATGTAAATGTGTCTATCGAGGTGTAATTTCATTCTACTTTACTCATACTAGGATATTACTGATCCTATCTGTATAGAGTTACCCATCCTAGAACACTACTGGTTCTATTTCTGACGAGTTCATTAATATGTTATATTCCAGAACTAAGCTTAACCAAATCTCTGACACCACGTTGTGACGACCCCATTTCCCGTACTAACGGAGACAAGGGTAATCTTTGGAATATACACAGAAATAGATAATAGCATAACAGAATTAAATAAATATACCAGATAATGTACAATAGAATACACTGGATAAACGTAATCATCAGAATTACACAGTATACAGGATCATACTTAGTACATATACAGTTCAGCTATACATAAATGTCTACAGCGGAAAACAAACAAAATATGTACAATAGGAGCTGAACAGCATAAAATAGATAAATGATAGAATCCATCTTCAGCTCCAGCTATCCAGAAAGAGCCAGCTAAAACCTGAATACAAGGCTGCCCGTGTAGAAAAAGGGGCATCCGAGTTTGAAAGTGAAACAAACTACGAGTCAGTCATGGGACTGGTATGAGAAATCTACTCAACACATTTATAATATGGCCAATCACAGGACCATGCCACTTTCATGGAACGGGTTTACTCCATTGGATTGCCAGTGCTTTAAAACAAATCATTCTTTTAAACATCGCAATGATTTTTATAAAAATGAAGCCATTATAAGACTCAGTTCCCATCACACAATGCAACGCAAACCGGAGGATAGAGTTTTTACCTTATAACGGCCAAAATATGCTTGATACGAATAAAACAAAAGCATTTGATATTATTGCTAGTGTTTATATGTTTTAAAAACAATTTCAAATCATAACTATCAATCATAGACGACATTAATGCCCCATACCACTATGTCGCCATATATAGGTATACAATCAAAATCGCACAGTCACGTATTTGGAAATTAGATTTCCGTCATGAACCAAGGCAAAAGATAGTCCTTACCGACTTCGAGACAATCTAGCCCATGTCTCAGGATCATAGCTCGAGTGACCCTTGGATTGTCAGGGTCGGTCCACCGATGTGGATTAAAATTCCTGAACAATGCATTTCCCCGCCCTATGGTGCGTAAATGAGCCAACGAATGACTCCATCGGACCTGGATCGTCCGATCAAACCGAGGTGCCTCGCAACAGTAACAACCACATAAGTCAAACTCGTCAGGGCGTGTAAAACCACTGACGCCACTTCTAGCTAGAAAGAAACGCATGTCCTCCCTGAGGTCCTTCCTCCCGTTTCTGGTTCATACCGGGTGTGAGGTTCGCGATTTCACGTTATACACAAAGCTACGCCACACAGGCGGTGCTTTGATCATCACCACAAGACTTTGCTTTTCAACAGAAGCCCTGATCACTGCATCTTAGCATGCCACACAGGCAATTCACACCGTGCAACTGATAGCTATCAATCACATAGAATAAATTCCAATGTCAGACACACTGTCCATTTGCAAGTCCGTTCTGGGTCTGAACGAAACCGGAGGCACTATATACCTTGCAAACCCATCGATCACCACGTACGTCTGGACGATCACCACTCATTATCCATATTTCGGGATGTCTCCCAATCAGGACCTCGGTTACCATCCAAACGAGGTGAAGATCTCCAATCTTCGACCACCGTCTTCATCTTCGATATCTTATCGTCGATTCAGTTATTCAGAATGGGATAAACCCGGTCTTTCTGAGCAACTCGCGTATATAATAAACAAGTACAACACTAACATACATACACATCATTTCAATTCATTAGTCACTAACCATTAATCAGTAAGAGAACGATTTCCCAAATATTAACCCCGAAGGCCGAAACCAACATCAGATCAATACCCAAGAAACCATTCGACCTACCCAACCTTCAGTTAGTTTCTAAATTTCACATCCATATCGTTTATAATATTTTATAACGATTTATCGCTATTTTTATTTATTTTAAAATAGCCAGTTTATTCAAAACGACGCTTCGGGCCATAACGCGGCCGTGGCGCTGTTTTTCTTCAGATTTGATTTACACATATATGAAAATCTAACCGTTGTATCTTCACAAAATTTACATCATTAGAAAGATCTTTTCAAAACGAATCCAACGGTTCCAGTTTCGGGAAACCCGACGGTCGGATCTCCCGGTATAATCGTTTGAAGTTTCGATTTCAAAATACGAACTGCAACGTCGTTATTCGATTAAATATAATTATATATATAATTATATATATATATATATATAATCGATTCTGGCGCTGTTTTTCTTCAGATTTGAATTAAACATTCCAGACAATCCAACCGTTGGATCTTTACAAAGTTGGTGCCGTTGGAAAGATATTTCCAAAGCGAACCCAGCAGTTGCGGATTCGGGAAAATCCGATGGTCGGATCTCCCGGTATAATCGTTTGAAATCACAGTTTCAAAATACAAACTGCAGCGTCGTTATTCGATATATTTTAATTCTATTTATATATATATATATATATCGATTCTTCGATTTCAAAGCTATATTCTTTTCATACATTTGATAAAAATTATATTTTTATCTAACTGTCTTCTATTTCAACACTTCACTATTTTTAACAATTCATATATATGCTAAAAAGGTGATTTTTAATGTAAAACAATTTATTTCAAAGCTCGACTATTTTATATAGTTAATATAGGGGATAAAAAAATAGGATTTTTATCATAAAACAATTTATTTCAAAATAAGATGATTTTATAAATTTCATATTGATGATAAAAATGGGATTTTTATTATAAAACAATTTCTTTCAAAATATGAATACCATTCAACACATGAATTTCAATTCAACGAATGAATATCGATTCAACACATGAAGGTTTTCTATAGTTTATATATATAGATAAAAAGGTGATTTTTATATTTAAAACACGAATACCATTCAACACATGAATTTCAATTCAACGAATGAATTTCGATTCAACACATGAAGGTTTTCTATAGTTTGTATATATAGATAAAAAGGTGATTTTTATATTTAAAACACGAATACCATTCAACACATGAATTTCAATTCAACGAATGAATATCGATTCAACACATGAAGGTTTTCTATAGTTTTTATATAGAGATAAAAAGGTGATTTTTATATTTAAAACACGAATACCATTCAACACATGAATTTCAATTCAACGAATGAATATCGATTCAACACATGAAGGTTTTCTATAGTTTGTATATATAGATAAAGATGTGATTTTTATATTTAAAACACGAATACCATTAAACACATGAATTTCAATTCAACGAATGAATATCGATTCAACACATGAAGGTTTTCTATAGTTTGTATATATAGATAAAGATGTGATTTTTATATTTAAAACACGAATACCATTCAACACATGAATTTCAATTCAACGAATGAATATCGATTCAACACATGACGGTTTTCTATTCAACGAATAAATATAGTTTCAACAAATGAAAATAATTCAAACACATGAATATTATTCAAAATTTCGGCAGCATAACGGCAGGGTAGTTAAAACCGGGACCGTCCCTAGTACGGCTCCTCGCTCTACCTTAAAACCTCGCGGTTTTTGACAATGGGGAATCATGCATCTAGTTCGCACGCAGGCGGCATGTATATATTTATTTCATTTCCACAAACTAATCCTATGTGGTTTCAACCAAATATTTCTCAACCACAAACGGGTATTTTTCAACCACAATCAATCAATATCAACCACAAACAATTCCAATCAACCATTCGCTATCAATCAATTTTCACACCAATCACAACCAATAAATATCGTCCATGGTTTGTGGACGAGGGGCGTATATATATAGCATTTCACTTCTATTTCAACACATATATAATTTTTACCATGCATATATAACTTATACATCGAACGTACAACTTATACAACGCTTATACAAGAGGTGTACAACGCTTATATAACTCATACATCGACTATATAATTTATACATCGTCGTTTTCCATATCGTTTATAAATTAGAAATCTCACATTGGGTTCCACTCCACAAAAAATAGCAGAAGGCTTAGAAAAATATGCGGTCTCTTCTAGAATGTAGAAGACGTCCACACGAGTCCACTGTCTCTTGTTTCACTGAATTTCGTCAAGAAACGAAAAAGATATGATTTTTATAGTGAAAACAAAAACCGTAGCGCTTAGAATTGCTATAATATAGTTTAAATTATATTCAGCCGTATACCTCTTTGAATTCTTCAAAACTAGGTCAGCATTTTTCTTGAAATCCACGCCACTTCAGGACGATCGTTCAGCGCCATGACGAAGAGCTTCGAGGCGCGCACGTGCGCAGGGGGGTAGGGTCACGTGCGATCCACGGTGGTGGCCTAGGCGGAGCTTCAAAGACGCCGACTTTAGGCAGGTGGATCTCGACGGAGAAGAGACGAGGGAGGGCGAGGGTAGGACGGATTTGAAGAGGAAGGAGAGGCGAACAAAATCCCTAACTGGAGGCGAGGCTGAACATGATCAGAGCGGTTGGGAATCGATGGGGAAGTCGGGAGCTTTTTCCGCCGTCGAGGGTTGAAGGGGGAGAGAGAATGTCGGGGGGGGGGGGGGGGGGTGTTTCTGACGTGGACAAATCATTTTTTTTATAAAGTTTTAAAAATCCGAAAATACCCCTTGCCTCCTACGAACCCCAATCCAAACCCAACGACTGTCGTCCCTAGCGTTTTACCCCCATTCCAAACACAATGGGATATGTTTCGTAGGCCCATTCGACTGTTTCAGTCAGTTTTCATTCAATTTAAAATATATAACATTCAATATTCGATTTGAACGTACATTTCAATTTGCCAGGGCCACAAACTGATTTGAAAAATTCCAGAAAAATAAATCTAGCTATGTTTTGACGATACGGTCCCAAAAAAACAAGTTTCGTCGAATTCTGAGACCGTTTGCAAAAAGGCCCATTTCTGGTCGATCTAATTTAACTATAATTGACCAAAACACGTTTTCCTTTGCCACGCTCACATACTAGCTTCAAAAATTATGAAATTTTAAACCTAGCAATAACTTCACATCCCAGATCCAACAAAAGTGGTTTCGTCGAATTCTGAGGTCGTTTGCAAAATGGCCATTTTCATGGGCTATATAAATTCCATAGCGACCTTTCTGAAAATTCATTTGGCCATAACTTTTGTTTTCCGCTATGAAACTTCGATTTTTCAGATTCGTTAGAAAGGTATTCACTAACAGATTTAAATATTTTTGGTTTCACTGAAATCCGTTTTGTTTTGCACCCGGTACAGTCCGAAAAGTTTGAATTTAATTTTTGAAACTACAGCGCCATTTCAGGCCTTGTTTATAATTAGAATTAATTATATTCGTTTTCAAACGTCGATTCAAACTCACTTTTCACTGCTATTATTTAAAATATTTATTTTAAATATTTAAATCCATTATTTTAGCAAATTTAAAAATTTTAAATTGGTTCAGATTTTCCGGGTCGTTACAATAACATTGTCTATATTTGTTATTAAAAAATCCTATGATCTTCCACAATATCCAAATTCGATAAAAATGGACATGCATCTACAGTTCGACATTACAGACCCAAAGAAACTTGTTTCATTGAATTCCAAGTCCGTTTTCTCACATAGCGTATTTTTAAAGTCAAAATATTGATTGTTTTTCACATTAAAATCCCGCATGGCCACATACTGACTCCAAAAAATTATGAAAATTGAAATTTAACAATAATTTAATATTTTGGATCCAACAAAATTAGTTTCGTCGAAAACGGAGGTCCTTTGCCAAACTGACTATTTTTATAGCTCAAAATAAACCAATTTAAATATTAATATATTTAAAATCAATTCAATTTAATATTAATAAATTAATATTATCGTATATGTTCACCCTAGAATATCATACAGCTCCAATTGGATTTATAACTCGATATTCAAATCTCGGTTGAATCGATATTCAATTTATATTGAAAATCCATTTATAATATAAATAAATCGTTATGAATTATAAAAGAATTCCCTAGCGACTTTTCGAAATTTTGGACATAACTAAAAATCTACATAATGAAATCTCGATTTTTCTCTTCCATTAGAAAAATATACTTCACTAGCTCCGAACGTTTCTTGTTTCACAGAAATCCGGCTTAAAACAAATTATGTATGTTCGTTTAAAGTTCGAATCGCCAAATTACAAAGTGCCATGCCATTTCGAGCTCGATTATAATTATAATATAATTATACATTCAACTGTCGTTTAAATAATGTATTCGCTATTATAATTCAATTCTATACTGTATTATATCTTATAAATAATCCAATTCACATCATATTGTGGATCCTACTATTTTCGATTATTTTGGAATTAAATATATTATTCTATTAATTATATTAATTAAATATTCACTATTATTTAATCAAACAACGATTTAAATCTCTAAATCACCATTTAAATAAATAAATAAATAAATTATTATATCGTAAAATACGGGACATTACATTCTTCCCCCTTAAAATAATTTCGTCCTCGAAATCGCTAAGGTAGAAAACAAACCCTATTGACTGGTTAGAACTTATTTATTCACTTCTTAACTTCAGTTTCTACTGAACTAATTTAATTTCAATTAAATATTTATTCATTCCTACTAACGAAAATTTTCGAAAATCCTGGAAATTTTATAACACCTTAACTATTCGAATAATTTCGCCAGCACCTCCTTTGTACTGGTCAATAGCTCAAACTCCGACTCGCCTCTCTAGGCCTTCTCCAACCTAAAAGAAAATCAAACAGCCAAGCGGCTTGCCAATTCAGCTCATCAAAATATCAAACCCATGTATAATATAAACTGGTATTTTTTGTCGGGCATATCAATATATCCTTTCCATATATTACCAATTCTGCATATACCAATGTCATCCCAATCATTCAGTTATACCCGAGCCAAATTCTATTCTTAACTCAGATTTCATTTTAATTTCAACTCTTAACTTACCAGTTAAATTCCATTTCGAATTATCTCTAATCCAATCTAATTCAATACTTTCTATCTCAATTCGTTTTCCACTTAACTGGTTTCAATTCAATTTCTATTTCTATTTGCTTTTACAAATTCTAGTTTAATTTGTTTTAATTCAAACAATCTTCCCCAGGGAATTTCAAACAGTTTAGCTTTTCTAAAACCAGGTATCCCTTTTCAAGATTCAAAACAACTTGCTTTCCACAAAACAATTCAAAAACAAAATCTTTGGTAGTAATCCGTCACTTAACTACTCGAAAATGACACTAATGATGTGGCCATCTTCATCAGGGTTATTTTCCAGCTATCGAAGTGAGTTCAATACTATAACAATTTCAAAACTCATATTTTCAAACACTTCATTTTGAAATCACGTTCAAAATATCCTTCACACTACTTGTAAACAATTTAAAATCTTCCAGGATTTTAAAATTCTCATATATTTAATCCAGTTCCATTTACAAACACCTTTCCAAATATCCAGGGTTTTAATTTCAATTCTGATTTAAATCCAGATTTAATTCATTTCGTAACACTAATACGAATTTTATTTGTATATATATATATGTAACCGACTCAATTTTAATCTTATTCGATTAATATAATGGTCAACACATCCAATATACTATAATATATCAAATATCTATACTTTGTTTATATCAAAATAAAACTTGGATAAAATTATTTCATTTACCATTTTTTCAAATCATACTGTGTCGGTCCATCGTATTCAAGTGTTTATAAACCCCTACCGATACAGTGGATCAAACTGATCTACCAGAACTCATAAACAGCTCAGCCAATAAATCACCACAATATAAAACCATTTTTAAAAAATCTACAAATACATTCACTCATATATATACACTCAACTCAATCTAGGGTATTACTAACCCTATCTCTGCTGAGTTACGCCACAGAGCCAAGGTAATTACATAACCTTTAGCTCTGATACCACTTTAATGATCCAGGTTTTCATGATCCTGAGTAATCTACTATTAGACCAAAAAATGGCACTAACACCCAATTGATCATATTTCGTACAGATTGATCGAGAAGAATAATCTAGAATCATAGAAAATCAATCAATACACAAGAATTATAGTGGTTCGGCGTTAACGAGCCTACATCCACTTCATGATTCCTCAATTCATTCAGAAATTAAAATTATATTGAACATAGACATTCAATCACTCGAATACAATGAATAATTCTTTATGAATTCCTTGATTTTTATTAGAGAAGGCGGTTATTTGTAGAAGAATTCGGCCACGACATACATAGAGAAACAAAGTGCCAAAAGTCCCCCCAAATGGTTGCGAATTCACGTGTTTATAGGCAAAAATTCAGTTAGGGAAGAGTGGCCACGTGGCATGCATACAGTGGATCTCAGGATGTAGTGGACAGAGTGGAGAAATGGTCTCTTAATTGTGGGATGACACGTGTACAGCAATCCAGATTAGTAGGCAAGAGAATAGGTTAACTTCATAGTGTGCAAGGATGTTTCAGGCGGTTCGGTTAGGGACTGATCCGAACTGGTGCGACTTTTTCAAAGGCTCGAAGGTCTTCGTGTGTGGTGGCTTGGGTTTTGGTCCACCAATATCCGAACCAAACCAGTGACCGAATCTTTGTGCTGAAACTCCAAAGCATGGGGTTGGATTGGGTCCATCTATATCCGATCCGAGCAACTTATCATTTGATGAGGTAAACCACGTATAAGCCATTTATCTCTCAATTGAGCATCCGACCCGAATTGAGCTCTCCAATCCGATCCGATCTCTGGTTATAGAACATATAAGAGCTTTTAACCTCTGCATATGTAACCCTGATCGACTGGCCTTTCAATGGCGTGGTCACAAAACAGGCTAACATTTTGCCCCCTAAAGTACGTCTTATCGAAGATGAGGCATGCTTTGAATATGCCATGCTTTGAAAATGTTAGACCAAAAATGGCACTAAACCTCAATTGATCATATTTCGTACAGATTGATCAAGAAGAATAATCTAAAATCATAGAAAATCAAGCAACACACAAGAATTATAGTGGTTCGGCGTTAACGAGCCTACATCCACTTTATGATTCCTCAATTCATTTAGAAATTATAATTACATTGAACATAGACATTCAATCACTCGAATACAATGAATAATTCTCTCCGAATTCCTTGATATTTATTAGAGAAGGCGGTTATTTGTAGAGCAATTCGGCCATGAAATACATGGAGAAACAAAGTGCCAAAAGTCCCCCCAAATGGCTGCGAATTTATGTGTTTATATGCAGAAATTTGGTTAGGGAAGAGTGGCCATGTGGCATGCATACAGTAGATCTCGGGATGTAGTGGAGAGAGTGGAGAAATGGTCTCTTAATTGTTAGATGACACATGTACAACAATCCAGATTAGTAGGCTAGAGAATAGGTTAAGTTCATAGTGTGCAAGGATGCTTCAGGCATTTTGGTTAGGGACCGATCCGAACCGGTGCGACTTTGTCAGAAGCTCGAAGATCTTCGTGTGTGGTGGCTTGGGTTCGGGTCCACCAATATCCGAACCAAACCAGTGACCGAATCTTTGTGCTAAAACTCCAAAGCATGGGGTTGGATTGGGTCTGTCTATATCCGATCCGAGCCACTTATCCTTTGATGAGGTAAACCACGTATAAGCCATTTATCTCTGAGTTGAGCATCCGACCCGATCTGATCTGAGCTCTCCAATCCGATCCGATCTCTGGTTATAGAACGTATAAGAGCTTTTAACCTCTACATATGTAACCCTGATCATCTGGGCTTTCGGTGGCGTGGTCACCAAACAGGCTAACATTTTGCCCTCCAAAGTACGTCTTATCGAAGATGAGGCGTGCTTTGAATAGGTCGAGCTGAATATCTCTGGAAAGTCATCTGTCCTTGAGAAGACTTTATCAAATTGTTGCACTGCTTCCAAGGTGCTAGTTAGTATAAATTCTATTGGAGCAGTAGTCGAAACTATTAAGTAACCGTTTAAACCTCGTCGAACCAAGAGTTCTAATTCCTTCATCATAAGTCATGTAGGATTGTTGGCTCCAGTATGAGATCGTACATACACGGATCGCTGAATTAAAGTTCAGCTTCTCTTTTATTTATGGCTATTTTTATGTTGGATATTATGTCTTTCAATTTATGTACTTTTGGTAGTCAAGATGGATATTATGTACTTTGACTCTGGTTTTTGATGATGTAATCAAACATATGTGTTTTCCGCTGCAATGAAATAAAGTTTTAAATCTTGAAGTACTATTTGTATCTGTCTTGTTGTTAAGTTTCTGTTCTATACTTACTTAAAACGCTCCATAGAAGTTAATGTATTCCCTTTGTGAGTGACATTAATGGACGTGGGGTGTTACACACTGCTTCCAAGGTGCTAGTTAGTACAAATTCTATTGGAGCAGTAGTAAAAATTATCAAGTAACCGTTTAAACCTCGTCGAACCAAGAGTTCTAATTCCTTCATCATAAGTCATGTAGGATTGTTGGCTCCAGTATGAGATCGTACATACACGGGTCGTTGCCTAATGACGTTTTCCCATACGAATCAAGCGTATTATCGATTCAGGGTTTCTTTTATACACACAAATCAATGTATGAGCTAGCCATCCAAACCATGGGGTAGTATAAGAATCTTCGGGCTTTGAGCTAGCATCTAGACCGTTGGGATAGACCACACTAGAATTGGTACATGAATCTTTCAATTGTGCTCGTATTGGGACTATCCCAGCATCAGGATATTAGTTAGATAATATTAAAAGAAATCCATGACCGTTCTGAGTCCTTCCATAGTCTCGTCATCACATACAAATCAGCAAGGGATGTCGTTGAAGTCATACAAACCAATGCTCGTAAGATCGTCACAAACATAAGGTTGTTGGAGAGTTTTCCACATTCTTTATTCGATGTACTTGTGGATCAAGTCATTGAAGTCATGTTTGATCTGTGAGTGGGCTTTCTTGAACGATCAAGATGAATCATATCATGTTTCGGAGATATAGTGTCTATGTTCTAAATCACGTATTGAGTCAGGGTCATGTTCAAAGTCAGTTCAGTAGAGGATGAGCGATGTCGGTGCTTATGTCCCCTAGCATCGATGGGGCTTACGCTAAGTCAATCGGACATCCAATCTTCCGCCCTTTATACTTTGTTTCGTCACATCGGGTTAAAGCTATAGATTTATCAGTCTTCATTGACTCGTATCATTCTGTAGTCTTTCTCAAGTCATCAAGAGATGGAGTTGTATAGGCGAATGGTCGATTCAGATGCATGCCACCTAATTTGTTTATGAACAACGTAAGTCAAGAGTCTGAAATGGTGGCTTGAAGTGCGAAGATTGCTGAAGTCCTAGATGTCTCATGTGAAAGGGTTTTGATTGATGTTTCTCAAGCCGCCTTTGAGGTGTGACGCCTCTTGTGAAGTATCAATTAGCCTTGGCATTCTGGCCATTGTCTTTGAGGAATTGTTCCAATTATCCAATTTAGAGCAGGTGCCCCCAGCATGAAGTCTTGGTGTCGGTGGAAGCCGGTTCTGGCTTCTTGGTTCCACATATGTAGTAGCCATCAATCATGCTTCTGTCCTTTAATTTTGGATGGTGATCCACTGCTCGGAACTAATATCTCATGCCCCTCATCCATGGAGGTTTTGCTAAGTGGTGCACGTCAAATCCATGTCTTCTTTGAATTCATATTCCCCCATCAAGCCATGAGTTAGAGATCGACACAAAATGATTTATTCGTATCCAGCTCATGTTTGTCTTTGGTCTCCCATCCAGGCTCTGGGGATCGGTGTCGGGTAGCGATAAGGTCAAATTATTGTCACTTCGAATGTTTCCACTTGTCCTTACACTAAGGAATGGGAAGCTTCATGTTGAAGTTGATTTGGATTTGAAGCATTCATCTGAATTGGAGCATAGGTTGGTCGGACTCCGTTTAAGTTTCTAGTGGCTCTTGCTTTGCCGTCTCTTTCATCCAAAATGCTGCAGTCAGAAGTTACAAGCTGCAAATGTCTGGAATGAGGTTGATTGTACCTTGTTTCATTCAAGACGACATTGCCCACTCATCCTGGGGTGTCATGTGATCTGAACCGCGGAACAGGGAGTTCATGACCAAATTCATTATCGCTTGAATTCCTACAGTGCTCGCTCCAGCGAGTAAGTCGTAGTTGCTCGGCCTTCCATCTATCTATGTAAAGAAGTTATCCATCATTTTCTGTCGTTTCCAGAAAAGTTTATCTTGCTGAGCCATCTGAGTTCTCAAATCAGCAAGGGTACCATCCATTTCATATCTAGCTTGACATGCTGAGGGATCATCGGAAGAAGAAATCTGCTGACTTCCTTCGTTCCTAGCGCCTTTTGCGTCAATACCGTCAACACGAAGGAAATTTCTCTCTTCCTTCTTCTTAACCTTTGAGTCGGAGTATTAAGCAATTCGCTTCCTTACAAGCTAAAGTCAAAGTAATGGCGTGCCCCCTTATCCAGGGTCTTTCAATCAAAAAGTTGGTTAGGAGTAGCAAATGGACGTTCACTCTGCATCCATTACATGGTCCTCGAGCGGCCCCTTTTAAATTTAGACATGGATTCATGGAAGAGAGACATTACTTTCAAAGCTTAAGTGATTGAGTTATCCAAATGCTAGATTCGACGTGTTTTCCATTCAGTGTATTTGCGAGGTGGCACTCGTCATTACACTTGTGCTATGGTCAGTCACATGGGTGTGTATGTTGATTTGATATATCACTCTTAGGGCCTCCTTTAAGTTGTTCGCATGAGAAGTTTAGCATTGGGCATCAACGTCAGCTTTTTAGGCGTGGCCCTTTGTTTCTTTTCCACTGGCCAGTCGTTGCTGCAAGTTCGGTCCTCGCATTCCTGACCAGTTGCCTTTTGTAAATATGCATTTAGTAAATGAAATTTCGTTTCTTTCGCATTGCTGTGTACCTATAAATTTTTCATACTCGGTCAGGCACATAAATGTCCAAATCATAACTAAATCATGAACGAAACAGCATCATAAGTTATCATTGCAAGCATAACATAAAAATTCTGTAGCATGTTATTCTGTTGTCACCATAAAGTGTGATCAAGTAGTATATATATAAGTATGCCCCCAATCAATCATTGACGTGATGCCTGGTCAGGGCTTGTTGAGGATTGATACTGTGTTGCCCTCCATGTTCGTACATGAAGGGTTCGGGCTTAGCTTTCACTTCTGCCCCCAATACTATAGCGGGGTAGGAGCCCTTCCATGGCATTTAATCACAATGCCTTTATACTCTCCTTTCGTATGCCTAGGATAGAGTTCAAACTCAGCTTTCAGTCTGCCCCTCCAATCCTTCAGTGGAGTAGGAGTTCATTTGCAGCGCTCAGTCCTTAGCGCCTTTATACTCTCCCGTAGAATACCAAGGGTAGAGTGGAATCAAGGCGGTCTTTAGTCGTGGTGCACCATCATGCCTTGGGGGCATCGTTTTCTCGTCCTTTATACTCTCTCTTGAATCATGAGAGTTAGAGTTAATCAGGCGAACAGTCATGTCATTCGCCCCGGCTTTCCTGCTGCGCTCTAATTCCAAGAGCAGGATTCTGCCGGCTCGAGTGTCGTTCTCGAACTCGATTTTAATCCATACTTCCCGCTTCGCTCTGACGGATGTACATTATCGGGCAAGTGGTCGGGCCACACTTGCCAAATCTTTGCGTTCCTCCAATCAATCTATGGGAGGATTGATTGGCACCGAAACTTGGATACCTACATCATTCATATTGCATGAGTTAGTCATGTCAACAACTCAGGAAGCATGTAAAAGTAGATTACATAATTGAAAAGTAAGCATATCAAGGGGCATTGTTGCCTCCTTCATTTGTATTCATGTAATCTGGTGGTGTCAAATATAGGATCGAGCTATGTAGATGGTCGAACTGCATCCATCTAAAATCGGATTCCGACTTTGAAATGAAAAAGTAAATGCATAATTATCTTTAGCTCTGCCATGTATGAGCTAAGGAGTGGATGGTCATCTCGGATCGACCTTGAGCTATACAACCTCTTTCAGGAAGAGGGCATGGCTTTGTAAATGAGCGCTTCAGTCAAGCTTGTCATGATATTGCTCCATAACTATATATGCGGGTGCTAAAAATCTGATCGGTATCAAATCCTAGGTACCTACACAATCCACATATTAATTCATCTGAGTTAATCATATCAATAACTCATAAAGCATGCAAATATAAGAGTTATGGTTAAAGAGTAATCCTCTTAAAGGAATGAATATCATCCGGAGAGAAAATGGCATTGTAGGTTCTTTGTAGGTCCATTTTGCCTCGCCTAATCTCTTGTTTGGGGTCGTGGAGCGACAAAGGCATCTAGGTAAACACTGTAAGTGAATGACTAGGTTGCATCTCCTTTGTATCACCTTCTTGCCCCCATGCCAGAGGCAAGGATTGAGTGTCAGCGAGTCGCGTCTGTACCGCTAATAGTAGCACATCATCGTATTGGTTCTAGGACGATGGTTGGCAGGAGAACAATAGATCTATGGTTAGAGGAACTTTGCACTCTCCATGCTATGAAGTAGTATATGGCTGAAAATAGGTCCATGCGTAAAGGATTTTTTTTCCCCTTCCATGTCTGGAAGTTGGTGCGGGAGCCATAAAGATAAACATGCCTCATCAGTCTGCAGATACACCTTCGATCCCGCGCCGAGGATAAAAACTTATACACAAACAATTAATCAGCATCCAGATTCAAGTGTTCCAAACCCTTAACTCGCCACTCTTCGGGAAAGACTGAGGCAATCGGTCATGCAGGCTTATGACGTATCAGCATTGAATTAGATGATGTAATCATGAGCGTTCCACGCTTGATTCTCCTATTGCCCCCAACATTTGGGGCATGAGTTACTTGGCAGATAATCGATCAATGGAGTGGAATTGTGACTCTTCATTTTCTAACTTCGAGATGTCTTTCATCAGAATCTTCATTCGTGTATATCTCCCATCTAGTGGGAAGCTGATGAGTGCTTTTGTCTAATCATTCAGGATGGTGTATTCAGCAATACGACTTGTTGTTGTCAATCTTAGGACAACCTTCCAAAGGAAATAAGCAATGTCGCCTTTCTTGTCATATCTTGAGGCATAACGAATGGTGGCACGCCTTTCACTTCTCCTTGATGGATGCAGTCTGTGCTGCAGGACATTCTTTATAGGAGTTGTCCATGAATCTCTTTCGGGTTCAGTTTCCAACACTGGATCAACTTCCATCTGATCAATGGTCGGAGTTTTCTTGAGGCAATCAATAAACTGTAAGCGAACTTTTCAATCTTTGGGCAGTTGCTTCGTTAGATGTCGCCCTCCTGCATCCCGAATCTTCATCTTCTCTGAAATCTATGTCTTCGGGCAGATCATCGGGCAACTCTGTAACACCCCACCTCCATTAAGGTCACTCACAAAGGGAATGCCTTAACTTCAGTGAGCGTTTTTGATAAACAGACACATAATATCACATGACAGATATAAAAATTTTGCAGCGGAAAATAAACAACTTTATTAAATCACCAAAACATTTTGTTACATAATACCATGAGTCATAAAACCATTACAACAAAACAATTCTGTCTTATATTATCAGAGTACATAAGTATTTAAAAGAAAACATCATTCCCCATATTAAAGAGCAAGCCATATAAGAGACAGAGACTCAAGCCATACTTCAGAAGTAGCTCCTAGAAGATGATATCCAAATCCTGACTAAACCTGGGTGTTTCTTCCCTGAGAACCTGGGGGGAAAACGGAAGAAAAGAGGCGAAACAATCTAGGTCAGACATACGTCCGGTGAGTCCAGTAACTTTTAGCCAGTAAATAAATAAAGGTAAACATGACGGGCATACAAAGTGGATAAGAGGATTCATGGCACAGATGACAGGTATGACAGGACAAATAAGGTAAGGTGTATGCTTTACTACAAATTATTCTGCACTATTACTAGTCAAACCAAGATGGGATGATCCCTTCCGCTAATGATAACGATGGTGGTAGTTTCGTGTATTCCTAGCTGCTGTCATAGGTGCAGCCTGCTCCTATCTCTACTAGTCGTACTCACTACCCTCCTACTATAAATTGGTAAACTTAAGGCATATGTCCGGATATACCCTAACCACTACCCTAATCGATCGGCTCCCTACTCTGTAGATATCCTGTGCTGGTCCCACAACTAGGGGGTATCACTTCCCTAAAGTGGCAACCTAAGGTGTGCACAGTTATACCTACTGGTGTCACGGTCGTCTTGTCCCCCTCTGCCCGGCCCATGCATGCACATGTCCCCGGTTGGTTTGCGCCGCCCACACCATCCATCTCGTTTTGGATCTCTTACAATCAATCAGTAAGCGTTCCCCTTCCCCGCCTAGTACGGAGACCTTTACTTTGATACCCCTCCGGGTTATTGACTGAAATGGGTCCCACCCAACATGATACAAGCTCCCCCCATGTCTTGTATCCCTACTAGGTTTTCTACTGACTATGTATACCATAAGGTGTCTTTAATTACATAGCCCTCAATCAGTTATGCGTACCTATAGGTGTCTTTAATACATAACCCCTATTCTACCTATCGGTTATGCGTACCCATAGGTGTCTTTAATACATAACTCTACCTATCCCTATTAGTTATGCGTACCCCTAAGGGTGTCTTTAATACATAACTTTACTATTCTGCCCCGGTTATGTATACCATTAGGTGTCTTTAATTACATAACCCCCTTTTTAATGGTTAAGTTTGTGGGCCTATATATATTAATATTACCCACCTACCCATCAGTTGTACTTAACCCACCGACAATGCAATTCGTTTTACTTAACCCTAACTTATGTCTATCATCATACAGTCCATATATATTAAGTTAGGTTAAGTAGTCTTTAATTAGCATTAATTAATTATTGAAATATCTAATCGTATTTCACATGCCACCCCAGGCACCCACTTAATTCCACATGCCACCCAAGGCACCCACTTAACCCCCTCATGTCCCACTACATGCTTATCTGGTTAAGTGTTTCTTAATTCATTAAGACCGTAACCTTATAAAGACCTCTCACATTACACTGGCATTTGTGGCAGCTGGATTTGCCGGGCGGGTCCGGGCAGTCTTACACCACAAAAGAGCCTAACCTCGTGTCTTTACAACTTTCACGCATTTAATTTATGCCTAAGACCTCCCACATTAGACTGGCATTTGTGGCAGCTGGATTTGCCAGGCGGGTCCGGGCAGTCTTACACCACAAAAGAGCCTAACCTCGTGTCTTAGACAATTAATTTCTCCTAATTAATCATTCCCCAATTTGAATTACTTTCCCTATTCAAATTATCAATTAATTCAAAATTTAGCTATGGGCATAATTAACTCAATTATGTCCATCTATTTATGGTATGTAAAATCATACCAATGCCAATTCTCAATATTAAATCTTCAGACTTTAATTGCTTAAACATTCCTCTTTTGATTAATTAAGTTAATTAATTAATCCTTTCCTTTTTATAGGTGTCAATACCTATCTTATTAACAATTTGGATTTCTTATCCATAAATGGTCATATTCAAATTATACCATTTTCACCCAATTTTACCCATGTCATAATAGGTAATTATACCAGAATCATGTGTCCAATTTACATAATCACTATGTAAATTATGCCTATTACAAATTCCCCTTTTTTCCCTGCTTCTTAACTAGCGCAACCGTTTGCGTTTTTGGCGTCATCGAAGCTACAAAGTAGTCTCGCCATAACAATAAAATAAAGGGAATGTCAAGGTGATCATTTTCAGTACAATTTTTGGCATAAGCATGACAACTAGGCGAAATGACATGATAACTTTGCATATAATTATGATTCACCATATAATTAACAACTTGCATGGATTCATAGCAACTTGCATAGGTTCATGAATTAAAACATAATTAACAACTAACATAGGTTCATGATTCTCAACATAATCAACAACTTATATGGGTTCATGATTCACAACTTGCATGATTCATAACATAACTTCTTGCATAGGTGACTTACATAGGTTCATGATCCACAACATAACAACTAGCATAGGTTCATGAATCAACAACTTATCAACTTGCATAGGTTCATGGTTCATAACATAACAACTAGCATAGATTCATGAATTAACAACGCAACAACTTGCATAGGTTCATGATTCATAACATAACAACTAGCATAGGTTCATGATTCATAACATAACAACTAGCATAGATTCATGAATTAACAACGCAACAACTTGCATAGGTTCATGATTCATAACATAAAAACTAACATCGATTCATGAATTAACAACGCAACAACTTGCATAGGTAACTTGCATAGGTTCATAGTTTCTCAATATAATAGCTTGCATAACTTCATGATTCACAACAATAATAAACTTGCATCATATCATGATTCACAACAATAATGAACTTGCATAACTACAAACAACATATACCCAAATCATAGTCCACCACGATTCACTTTTATTTATTTAAACCTAAAAGTGACTAGAACTCACCGAATAAGGGGTCTTGAGTTCTGGGTTCTGAATTTTGTAATTGATTAGCGCTCCTTTGTTGTAGACAATTTCGTTGTTGTAGTTTTAGGCTTGATTTGAATTGAATTGTTGTCTTTAATTTGCTTCTAGTTAGTGGCGGCTACTCTAGGGTTTGGAGTGACAACATGACGGCTACTGACCTAATTTTTGATTTGATTCTAGGGTTTGAGTCTATAGGTCTTTTTATAGAGCTTTGAATTAATTTAAGCCGTCGGATCACTCTAGGATCCATCTAGGCCTTAGAAACCAAGAAATGATGTCAACAGACCAACCAGAAATTGCCACCTAAGCCCTAAAACATAAAATTTCATCATAGACCATTTAGGGCCGACGGGACCAATTCCAAACCTCCTGAGTCGACCCTGGGGTCGACCCTATAAAATAGGTCGGTTTGGTGTTTTGCCTTCCCGCTTCCGCTGTTTTGAATTTTTTTCTTAAATTTTAGGTTGAATTTTATTTTATTTTTTATAAATATATCTATATATATTTCCATCTTCCTAATTAACCATTTTCACACTAAACTACTTTTTGAACCGCGTTCACACTAAGCCGCTTTTTAGCCATTCCCCTAAAACAAAAATATGGCGTTGGCGGGGATCGAACTCTATACCTCTTGTATGCAAGTCACATGTTCCAACCAAATGAGCTACTTAGTCTTTTGCTTACAAACCTTAGAACAATGCTAAACATTTATTCTTTAATTTAGTTAATTCGATTATTCAAAAATCCGGGGTATTACAAACTCTTTATGTGATGTTTCCTTTACTTGCTAAGTCAATGCCTCCTTTCGCACTTCATCTCATCAAAAGGGGAAGCGTATTTGGGTTCCATCTCAGATGTGTAGCATATTCCATTTAGGCAAATAGTAGGATCTTCTAGTAACTTAATCACCACAGACCATTCCCACTCTAGCTTTGGTTGGGAATTTTGGTAGTAGAAACTAGGCTACAATGTAAGTTCTGAATTTTGTTGGAACCGGTCAGTCTAGACCTTGATCAGATAATCTTGAATATGACAGCATAGTTTGCGAGACTTTAAGTAATATTCATGCATTATGTCACAACGGAAATAAGAAGTAAACAGCTAATGGTTGATTCATATTTGCTTTAATCTCGAGCTCTCATCACTTGACCAAGTTTGTATGGTGGCTAGAGAGTAGTCAAGTTGCTATAATCCGGGAAAGGATCCATAGGTCCAATCATGACATGTGGTGGTTCAACTAGTACCTAACCCTGGGCACCAAAGTATGTTGACTTAACCCTTATTCGATGAAAATCAGTCTTCCTCGGTGCTGTTGACACAAATAGCCATTGCAAAGGTTAGCCAAGTTCTTCGGGAGGTGAACCTCAGGACATATTTCATTCATCACATCATACGATTGAAGTGTAGCTTTGGGATGTTGGGATCCTTAACTACTTTTTGGTATCCCATTATTGACAATCATGTTCATTAAGATCATATGAATCATCTTCGGATTAGTGCTCGGACTGTTCCATATAACCGTCATTCGATGCTCCGTCGATTGGATAGGTTTAAGTTACATAAATAAGGTGGTCACTGCTCGCTTGGGAACAACATCAGTTGCGTCGGTGAAATCTACACACCATCGAAGCTATGGAAGAGGAAGCTGCTATGAGACAATCATTGTCTCTTATATTGTCGATGATAACAAGCTGAATCTAATCGATAGCTCCTCACACTGGCTTACTGATGTAAGTAGGTGTCATGGCTCTAGGAAAAAATCCAAGTCGTCATCATTTTGCTGTGATATTCTCAGACTATCCATCTAATCTTCGTTGAAAATCTTTGATGACCATTGTTGGCCAAAACATATGTCGAGCCGAAGGGGAGCCGTACTCCGAGCCGAAGGCGAGGCCGTCAGCAGGTCCGGGCGCAGCACCGGTGGGGGTCCGGGGTCCCACAGTCCCGACGGCGATCGACCTAGCTGGTTAGGTCGAAAATGTGGGTACCGCGCGATTTTTTTGATTTTGAAAGATGGAGCCTTTTCTAAAATGATCTGAAAATGTATTTTTCCCAAAAATAGCTATTTCGGGTCGGATCGGAATTTGGCTTCACGCTGCGGTTCGGAGATGTCTTCGGGTTGCGGTTCAGGTATGTCATCGGATCGGGGTTGAGCCCTCGGGTCGGATCGGGCAAGTCGCTTCGGGTCGGGTCAGTCCTACTTCATTTGAGCGGATCGGGTGAACTCTCTAGCACGAACGGGTCGGGTCGACTCCATCCGATCCGGAGCTTATCCTTTGTTAATTCAAACTAGCACCCCGCTTTTCTATCTGATCCGAGGCTTCATTTGCATCTGACTCGATCCCTTCATCTGCAACTGATCCGAAGGCCATTCAAACTGGAAGTATATCCTATCCTATCCAGAAACATCCTATCCAGAAACATTTATGGACTTGATTTCCAATCTTTGGCGATTGCTATTAGATGGCGTGGAGGTGGCTACACATCTGGTCATCTCTTGTAAAGTCAGCATAGAATTGACAGGATTTCCTCATCGGACTTGGCGATCCAATAAGTTGATTGGAGAATCCTAAAATGCTGAGAATCTTCATTTCTTAGTGAAAGCACCAAAATGTTAGACCAAAAAATGGCACTAACACCCAATTGATCATATTTCGTACAGACTGATCGAGAAGAATAAATCAAAGAAAATCAATCAACACACAAAAATTATAGTGATTCGGCGTTAACGAGCCTACATCCACTTCATGATTCCTCAATTCATTCAGAAATTACAATTACTTTGAACATAGACATTCAATCACTCGAACACAATGAATAATTCTCTCCGAATTCGTTGATTTTTATTTGAGAACGCGGTTATTTGTAGAAGAATTCGGCCATGACATACATGGAGAAACAAAGTGCCAAAAGTCCCCCTAAATGGCTGCGAATTCATGTGTTTATAGGCAGAAATTCGGTTAGGGAAAGTTGCCACGTGGCATGCATACAGTAGATCTCAGGATGTAGTGAAGAGAGTGGACAAATGGTCTCTTAATTGTGAGATGACACATGTACAGCAATCCAGATTAGTAGGCTAGAGAATAGATTAACTTCATAGTATGCAAGGATGCTTCAGGCGGTTCGGTTAGGGACCGATCCGGACCGGTGCGACTTTGTCAGAAGCTCGAAGGTCTTCGTGTGTGGTGGCTTGGGTTCGGGTCCACCAATATCCGAACCAAACCAGTGACCGAAACTTTGTGCTGAAACTCCAAAGCATGGGGTTGGATTGGGTCTATTTATATCCGATCCGAACCACTTATCCTTTGATGAGGTAAACCACGTATAAGCCATTTATCTCTGAATTGAGCATCCACCCGATCCGATGTAAGCTCTCCAATCCGATCCGATCTCTGGTTATAGAACGTATAAGAATTTTTAACCTCTACATTTGTAACCCTGATCATCTGGGCTTTCGGTGGCGTGGTCACAAAATAGGCTAACATCGACATATAACCCAATGTCGACTATCAAGCATAAGAAAAATCGAATAGTCCATGAAAAAAATTAGACGGTGAGAATAGGTAGGATAGAAACTTAGAATAGAAGAAGAAGAACATACATCATCATCAGAGTAGCACGAAATTCACAACGGAACGAACAATATATAATAGATACATAACTTTGAAATAAAACTAGTGTATGTATACAGTAACATTATCATAGTACAACACTTACAACACAACGGAAATAACAATAGCCATATAATCCTGAAGCCTCCCGCTCCAAGCTCTCAGTATATCTGTAAGATCCCGACTACTTGACTGCCAGTACAAAATTTGGGCACCCAAGAGTTTAGGGAAACAAAACAAAATAAACTCTGGGTCAGTCACGGGACTTGTGTGAGTAAACAATTTAAAACAGTTTGAGCAATTAAACGATATCCCATAAGACCACGTCGTATAACGGAACGGGTTTTTTCCCTAATGAGAATCTAAAACATTTGATTCAACTTTCAAATAAAACCCTTTTGAAAGAAATGATAAATCTTATATCGAACTCATCTGATATTATAATAGTGTCTATCAATCACACTATAATAATCATCTAGCAGAATTCTTTCATCTCACGTTCCACATACATAATAAATAATCAAAAACCGCAGGCGCTTATTTGGTAATGAATTCCAACTGGCAAGGTATGGGACCACCTTCCGACAGTATATCTCTAGAGAGGAATACATCGTGTTCAACAAGAACATCTTGTAACCCAGGCTAAACATGATTGGTCTCTCATTTCGCTTGAGTGTACCGAATGTATTATCACCAACGGTTGCGATCATCAACCATTTCCCGAAAGGGACGACATCAAAATAGATTATAGAAGTAAATGGAATTTCTCTAGATTAGGTGATAATACACCCTAATTGGCAGCTAACCACTTAACCATGCGACCTACCCGATTTTATACCATTTCCTGATTGTGAGGCTAGAGGTCACAACGTATCCTTTACAAACCACATCTTCATTCACTTCGAATGTCACATCGTCATACCCGCTAAATCATAAATTGATTTCTCTAAACATATCACGGGTAAATAGCTAAGAGAAACGAATTCCTCCGCCACCAAACGTAAATACGTTTGAAGAGATCAACTTACGCGATCTATTAAATATACTATGTCAGACATTCTTCCATACAGGTCGTCCTGGACTGGACAGACCGAAGGCACTATTCTGTAAATAGGACAACCCTTGCATAACTCCGTCTTCAATTATCTTCATCATATTTGATCGCAAAGCTAACGTCCATAAAGAGTGGTTTTTAGATAATGAATCTGATCCCGGTCTCTCCGTATTGACAACGGAAAGGGTCAAAATATTTTATAGTCGTTGATTTAACAAACAAAGAAAAACATTTGTGCAAACAACGATATTATTTCCAGATGGAAATCTTACCGATCAATCATCATTTCATTTCCCATTTATCATTTCCATATATTCATCAAATCCTTATTTTCTAATTTTAGAAAATATATGTTATTAACTTTGGAAAACATTTCCATTTCTGATTCACGCATCAATATCTTCCCACCTCTATCAGTCTCTAAATGTAACCTAGTAAGAGAACTACTTCCCAAGCATAAACCCCGAAGGCCGAAACCAACATCTGATCGATACCTAGAAAGCCATTCAACTCAACATATTTCCAATCAGTTTGTAATTTCAGTAATTCCATTTAAATTCCTAATTCAACCTCCAAATTCCTTTATAATATTTTATTTGCAAAATATTTACTTTAATCTCTTTTCCACATCGAATGTGAATAACATTCCTTTATATAATCCAAACAGTTTGATTCCGCATTTAGAAACAATATCTCAAACCCAAATTCTGTTTATAATTTTATTTGTAGAATTATTCATACAAATCTCCTTTTTTTCTTCTAACACTTATAATCCCATTTATAATTCCCTTTATATAATTCTATTCATTTTATATAAATCCTTTTTATATAATTCCATTTATTCTATATAAGAATATTTAATTTTCAATATTCACTTTGAAATTTTCCTTTTATACATTCTAGTAATTCATATGGTATATAAAATACCAAACAACATGACAAGTATCATCATAATCAATCACAGATTATATATCACATCATATACCACAATATGTAAAAACAAACAGTATTATAATATTGAGGAATCTAGTTGGATCCCTCCAACCTGTTTCCCTGCATCCACAGATGTTAAACAATATAAATAACATCGATTTCATTTCAATATGAAATATTTGATTAACGATTTATATATATCGTTATCTGTAATTTCAAACAATACATCAGCAATTCAACCAAACAATCAACACACGGCAATCAACCATCATTTATCAATTTTAAATTATATTTATAAAAATGTAAACTGTACAGAGTTAGTGAAATTTACTCACATTGGACGGTCATCGTTAAATAACGATAACTGTCGGTTGATTCAGAAAAACAATTTATTTCGCTATAAATTGTAACGAGCTCCAATTCACTCCATATCAGTTCCATTGTGTAGCCCTCGTCCATACGATCTTGACGGATCTTTTTTTGTCCAATTCTGATCACGTATGAGAAAAATATGATTTTTATAAGTTAATACACTATTATATTTTTAAATTAAACTTAAATAAATTCCAAGTTGGGCTTTACCACTTGATCCAACCCACCTTCCCATCCAACCCGCTTCCATCTACTGTGCCCCTTTCTTCCCTCAACACTTCAGATATTGCTCTCACTATTCTTGCTATGCCCGACTTCGGATAAATCTTCTCTACTCCAACCCCAAACTATAAATCGAATAATACCATCATCTTCCACTTTGTTTAATAAAACACACTTCTCCTCAATAAAACACGATAGCCATCTGTTCGATCTCTCCTTTCACATTCGTTCCTTCACTAAAATAGAAAGCAAGTCCACCATACTCTAGACCGATCCAATATTACTGGTTCTACACCCCTACACAAATAGTCTTCCTCCTACACATATCTCTTCTCCACGCCATCCCTAAGACCATCAGCATCCCGGCTATCCCTTCCAAAACAGCATACACAAATACAGTAAACCCACTAAATCACCATATCTCATCTAGAAACCCTACAGTGCCTTTTGGATACAAACTGCATCGTACACTCCATTTTAAATCCTCCTTCTTGCTGAAGCTTTCGAATAGTAATTCGCCCATTCTACATCACTGTTGCCCTCCTACACCAAAGGAAAATGCCAAGCCAACACCATCGTTCAACTCCCCTTCCTGATCCCCTTCATCGTACACTTCCATTTTAAAGTCAAAATATTGACTGTTTTTCACATTAAAATCCCGTACAGTCACATACTGACTCCAAAAATCACGAAAATTGAAATTTAACAATAACTTAATATTTCGGATCCAAAAAATTAGTTTCGTCGAAAACGAGGTCGTTTGCAAAACTGACTATTTTTACAGCTCAAAATAAACCAATTTAAATATTAATATATTTAAAAACAATTCAATTTAATATTAATAAATTAATATTATTGTATATATTCGCACTAGAATATCATACAACTCCAATTGGATTTATAACTCGATATTCAAATCCCGGTTGAATCGATATTCAATTTATATTGAAAATCATTTATAATATAAATAAATCGTTATAAATTATAAAGGAATTCCATAGCGACTTTTCGAAATTTTGATTTGGACATAACTAAAAATCAACACAATGAAATCTCGATTTTTCTCTTCCATTAGAAAAATATACTTCACCAGCTCTGAACGTTTCTTGTTTCACCGAAATCCGGCTTAAAATGGATTCTGTATATTCATTTAAAGTTCGAATCGCCAAATTACGAACTGCCACGCCATTTTGAGCTCGATTATAATTATAATATAATTTATATGTTCAATTGTCGTTTAGATAATATGTTCGCTATTATAATTCAATTTTATACTGAATTGTATCTTATAAATAATCCAATTCACATCATATTGTGAATTCTACTATTTTCGATTATTTCGGAATTAAATATATTATTCTATTAATTATATTAATTAAATATTCACTGTTATTTAATTAAACAACGATTTAAATCTCTAAATCACCATTTAAATAATTAAATTAATATATTATTATATCGTAAAATATGGGACATTACACATAGTGAACTATATTTTTAGCTCACAAGGACTATGAAAACATTAAGGGAGAAGGGTCCCTACTTTTGCAAGAGATGGCCCTATATGGATTTGGATGAGATGGCATTTATCTTTAGCAGGCTATGACCATGATAATTCTACAGCGTAGTGACCTATATTTTAATGCTGGATAGTAAACAATTTATAAGACATAACAATCTATGATTTCAAAAAAAAAAGGTGGTTATTTTATAATAATTGGAAGATTTTCACCCTATTTTGCAACAAAATTTTGCTTAAACGAGTATTCATTTTGTTATTTATATTTATGAGATTTCGAAGAAGAAAAGAAATGTATTAGCCCATTTTGAAAGAGTTTTTAAAGAGGAAGTTTTATTACTTTTTTACAAGTAATTATATGAAAAATACTTTGTAATTAATTATATTAGATTGGGCAGTTATGAGAATGTGTGACCATTTGAACTTAATGAATTTAGACGATTCATTTTACCCATTATTGCATGATTATATATTGATTATGTTATAATCGTCTTGGTTTCTGATATGGTATATTCAAAATGATATTGGTGAGGAGAAAATCATTCTACTCTATGACATACTATGTATCTATTTTGGTTTGAGATGATATAAGATTATTTTCACAAAATTATTTGATTGATCTGTAGTTTTTTATTTCCCTTAAACTCTTGAGTGCTTAATTTGGAATCAGATAGGTCGAGAGTATGACATGTTTAGGTTTAGATGCTTTTGAAGATGAATAGTAGGCAAGTACTATATAGAAAACTATATTTCCTTGGTGCATTAGTTTAACTTTTTTTAGCATTGCTGATTGTATGTAATGACAAGCGATATAGTTATTCAAGTAGTTAAGGCTTTGATCATCCAAGAAGCATCTTTGTATGCTGCTCTTGGGATTATGTACGTAATTATTATATTTCTGTAATCATGGGGTTAAATGAATTTGTTGTGAAAACCCGTAACTTCCCCGTAAAGGAAAGCGTCGGATAGTTCGAGAACAAGCCACAACAGAACGCATATAAAAGAACATTTCATTGTATATTACAAC
This sequence comes from Allium sativum, assembly GCA_030737875.1. NCBI lineage: Eukaryota > Viridiplantae > Streptophyta > Magnoliopsida > Asparagales > Amaryllidaceae > Allium > Allium sativum. The sequence continues at coordinate 490,521,031 of CM060916.1, forward strand.
AATGCATCAAATTACAAGAATATACAAAGTATGAATAAATATTACACAGAAATATCAGAGATTTAAATTACATTTAAATACATAGCAGCGGAAAATAATACAATACACAACTAGAAGAGATATACGGATACAAAGCTTTCCGGATATCGTTCCAGCTGTAAACCAGGATCCTGTGAATATAAATCTGCAAAAACCAAAACTACTAGCTGCCCGTGTCAAAATAAGGGCACCCAGAGTTTAGGTTAAAACAATAAACTCCAGGTCAGTCATGTGACTGGTGTGAGAACTAAAACAGTTATTAATCTTTATTTTTAAAGTTAGGTAAATCAAGGGACCACGCCGTATAACACGGAACGGGTTTCCTCCCAAGAATACCAGTGCATAAAACAAACAGCGCAATGCTAAATAAAGAAAAATGAAGTTGTTATAAGACCCAGGTCCTATCACACAATGCAACGCAAGCCGGGGGATAGGGTTTTTCCTTATAACAGCCAAAGAATGCTTGATACGTTTAAAACAAATCATTTGATACTATTATAAGTGCATAGTGTATAAAACAACTTCAAATCATAAGTATCAATCATAGGCGGCATGAGCGTCCCATGCCACTATGTCGCCATATATAGGTTTACAAATAAAACCGCAAAGTTACGTATTTGGAAATTGGATTTCCATCTATGAACCGAGGCAAAAGATAGTCCTCCACCGATTCGAGACGCTCTAGCCCGTGTCTCAGGATCAGAGCTCGAGTGACCCTTGGATCGTCAGGGCCGGTCCACCGATGTGGATTAAAATTCCTGAACACTGCGTTTCCCCACCCTTTGGGGTGTCAATGAGCCAACGAATGACTCCATCGGACCCGGATCGTCCGATCAAACCGAGGCGCCTCGCAACAGCAACAACCACATAAGTCAAACTCGTCAGGGCGTGTAAAACCACTGACGCCACTTTTTAGCTAGAAGGAAACGCATGCCCTCCCTGAGGTCCGTCTCCCGTTTTTGGTTCATACCGGGTGTGATACTCGCGAAGTAAAACGTTACACAAAGCTACGCCACAAAGGCCGTGCTTTGATCATCAACCACAAGACTTTGCTTTTCAACAGAAGCCTCGATCAATTGCCACTTAGGCATGCCACACAGGCAATTCACTCCATGCGTTTGATATCCATCAATATATAACCCCTGAGCTCGTACGTCTCAGAGAAGGGCGTTCAGCAAGAGAATAAATTCTCCGCCGCCAAACAGATATATATTTAATAGAGATCAATCACACGGACTAAAATCCAATGTCAGACACACAGTCCATTTACAAGTTCATTCTGGGTCTGAACGAAACCGGAGGCACCTAGTACCCCGCATATCCATCGATCTCCAAGTACGTCTGGACGATCACCAACTGTTTCCATCTTCTTGGGTGTACAGCCCAATCAAGATCATCAGTAATTACCCAAACGACGTGAAGACCTCCGGTCTTCGACCATCGTCTTCATCTTCGACTTATCGTCGTATCAGTTATTCAGAATGGGTTAAACCCGGTCTTTCCGAATAACTCGCGTATATTTTAAATAAGTGTTACACAAACACAACATACGCCTCATTCCAATTCATCAGTCACTAACCGTAAATTAATCAAGAGAATAATTCCCCAAATATTAACCCCGAAGGCCGAAACCAACATCAGATCAATATCCAGAAAACCGTTCTGCTTGGCTAACCGACAGTTGGTTTCTAAATTTCACATTCATAGGGAAAGGTTCCCATTAATTTTATCCAAGATAAATTCCTTGAATTTATTCTTTATTCTATTTTTGAATCTCAATTCAAACTAGTCGGGATTAGCGAACCTTACCGAAGTAATCATTTATTTTAATTTCCCCATCCCAACCTATTCATCCCATGAAGTAAAACTGGTAATACTTCATATCTAACACCACAGTGTTATCGGTAAATTCAATTACCATTTCACGTTCAAATCTAATTAAAGATTTAACTATCGCCTGGAGCAAAACTGGTGATACTCCATTCTCGACCATTTCAATCTAATTAAAGATTCATTAAAACTCCACTTAGCTTTAATCGTTAACTGGGTTAAAGAATCAGTGTCATTTAAAACACGGTTCACGATAAACCCAAAATCGCATTCCATTAATTATCGGGTTAAAGAACGAGTGTTATTTAAAAACACTGTCCACGATAAACCCAAAAATCAATATCAATACAATTCCAATTAAATATCACTTAATTGGTTCACTTCATTAAATCTAAATAAAAGATTTAATCTTTTCTCAACTGGGTTCAAGAACAGTGTTAGTGAAGACACCATTCACGACAAACCCAAATCACATTTGATATTCAATACAAGGCTCGGAACAGAAAATATATCGGCTTATATTCAATATCAAATTCTGCGATCAACAAATGTCGTATTGGAAATAACGATATATATATCTTTCAAATTTCCATAACAACATCTGTATAATCACGAAATCCAACATCGAAATATTCCGAAGACAATTTCGATTCAAATCCATTCCAACGCAATCATTGGAAATTCTGGTCATTTTTAAAACCCTTTTTCAAATTCAATTTATTTATTTAAAAATAAATAGAATTATAATTCTAGTTCAAAACTAGTTCATTTCGATAAAAATCTATTTTTATCTTTATAAATATGGAGTATTTCATCCCAATTCTTTCTAAATCATTTCTTATGATTTTACACGAATTATTACTATTTTTAATAATTTTATCAAGGCCCGTACAGTCGATTTCCATCAACGGCCATCGAACTGCACTTACAGCGACCTTTTTCAAATTTGACTTGGACGTATCTCCAAATCCAACCGTTAGATTTCTAATTTCTAATATTCGTTAGAAAGCTCTTTTCGATACGAACCCAACGGTTCCGGTTTTAGGAGAATCCGACGGTCGGATCTCCCGTAATGTCCGTTTGAAATAAATGGTCGAAATTCGCGAACTGCCGCGGCGCGGCGCGTTCTATTCAGGCCATTATATTATATATATAATATATATAATATATATTTCATCGATTTCTATTTAAAACGAATTATATAAATAGTTTTAAATTCGTTTCAAAAGCAATTTCAACTTCCATTTCAATTCAAATCAAAATTGAATTCTTCTTGTTAAATTCGTTTTAAAATTCATTTCTATTCAATTCAAATTTCAATTCAATTTGAATTCATTTCAATTTGTTTCCAATTCAATTCGAATTCGTTTCAATTCGAATTGGTTTTATATTCAATTCAATTCATTTCGATTTCGTTTTATATTCAATTCATTTCGAAATCGTTATACATTCAATTCATTTCGAAATCGTTATACATTCAATTCATTTCGAAATCGTTATACATTCAATTCATTTCGAAATCGTTATATATTCAATTCATTTCGAAATCGTTTCAAAATATGCGTTTTCGAAATCACTTTTCAATATGCATTTTAAAATGAATAAAATCGATATAAATATCGTTCACGTCAAAATGGCGTCAATCTAACCAACACGGCTTCATATATTTCTATTCGAATATTCTATTCAACAAATGAATATTTTTTTTTTTTCAACACACGACTAATCTCATCGAATGAGTACTGTCCACGTGTGACAATTTTTGTTAAATTATTTCGTTCAACACATGACTAATCTCAACGGATGAGTACAGTCAACACATGAACTTTTATGTTATAATATTCTTTATTTTCTAAATTGGAATGAGGCCCAATCAATTACCATATAAAGTTAATTATATGGGTTCCATACAACACATGTATATAATAGCATTGAAAAATAATCAACCATCAACCAAAGTGCACTACACTGTATAAGCATCAAATATAGATATCTAACGCTTATAACAGCCTGTCAATCAATCGATCGACATATTTAATCAATCAGGATGAGTGAACTTCATATTTCATCCCAACACCCGTGTGGGGTTTCAAACAATCGAACAAATATTTTATTCGTGCAGTTGGGCGATGTGTAAAATTTATCGTCCCAATCAATGTCAGTCAAATCAGTGTACATAAACAAACCGTCCGGTTTGTAAATGAATATTTTATTTTATTCACTTCACGTTAAAAACTATATTTTTAACGATAAAACATTTTATTCCAACATATGAATTTCTATTCAGTTCATTCTTTAAATAAAATGATATTTTTATTTTTCTAACATATTTTAGAAAATTTCGGCGGCATAACGGCACGATACTAGAAACGGGACGAGGCCTAGCCTTATCCCCGGTCTAGTGAAGGCCCACGCCATTCACACATCAATCAAATTCACCAATCAACCAAATTCAAATCAAATCATATAACTAATTTATGCAACCAAACAAACAAGTCCATGGTCTGTGGACGATTGTGTCGGGTGCTACTAAGCACCGTCTGCATCCTAGTATATATATATAAATAGAAATGAAATTGAAAGGTGAGAAATTCTCACATATAGCTATCCTAGCTCCACGGCACTTCATTGATAGAAATCTTCATTGCTATCGCATCTTCGTCATCTTCGTTGCCCGCTTTCACTACCTATGTAAAAATCGAATTTTTACTTCGCTATTCAATATATAAAAATCATATTTTTATATCAAAACCATACATGTAAAAATCGTATTTTTATTCACTAACCTTATATGTAAAAATCTAATTTTTGCATCGCTACTTCACATATAAAAATCTAATTTTTATAACAAAACCATATATGCAGGAATCATATTTTTGTACCGCTATGTATATATTATAAAATCAAATATTTAAAATGATGTTCACACCATAAAAATCACATTTTTAAACTGTTCTATATATTTCCAAAAATCATATTTTTAAAACAAAGCCATTTATAATGAAAATCATATTTTTACTTAAGCTATATATATATATTTTAAAAACTGATTATATATGTTTTAAAAACTGATTTATATATTTTTTAAAAACTGATTTATATATATTTTAAAAACTGATTTATGTATATTTTAAAAACTGATTTATATATATTTTAAAAACTGATTTATATATATATTTTAATATTCTGAATTAAAACCATCATTTTCAATAAAAAACTAAATTAAAACCATGATTTTATATTTTGAAAATCACCTGGGAATCGTTCGAACCATCACCGGAGCTAGGGCTCCGATTTGCGCCGCCTGTAGTTGATCGGAGCCGGATCCGTTGCCACCAAGCCGAAGCTGCTCGCGCCGCCATCATCTGCCCTGAACCTCCTCGAGATCGACGCCTCCCTGCTCCATCCAGGACCCACGAACCGCAAGAATTTGAAGGGAGGTTCCGGCCACCAAACGTCGAAGCAGTTCATCACCACCGTTCAAGACAAAGCGCTTGCCATGCTCTTCCATTTGGACTTGAAATTTCTGAAATCCATCAAGTGGATGTTGAGATCGAAGGGGATAAGGAACAGGACGATAATCGCCCTTCATTTTAGCTGGCGGTGGACGAATGGAGTTTAGGGTTTTTATAAATTTCTATTGGCCCAAAATTCCTTATATATAATAGTTTTAATATATTTAATTCGAAAATTGAGTTTTTTTTTTTTTTACACACAGACTCCAAATCAAACCCAACGAGTGTCGCCCCTAGCTAATTACCCCCGTCCCAGACACAATGGAATATGTTTCGCAACCCAATTCGGCTGTTACGATCAGTTTCTGTTTAAATTAAAATATAAATCTATATAATCAATTTTAAACGTACATTTCAATTTACCGGGGCCACATACGGACTCTAAAAATTCCAGAAAAATGTTTTCTAGCTTCGTATTGACGATACGGTCCTAACAAAACTAATTTCGTTGAATTCTGAGACCGTTAGAAAAATGGCCATTTTCCAGTCGATTAAAATCAACTGAAACTGGTCAAACGCGTTTTCCTTTGCCACGCTCACATATTGATTCGAAAAATTATGAAATTTGAAACCTAGCAATAATTTGACATCACGGACCCAACAAAACTGGTTTCGTCGAAATCCGAGGTCGTTTGCTAAATTTCCATTTTTAAGGGCCCGAATTCCATAGCGACTATTCAGAATTTTCAACTGGACATATCTTTTGATTCCCGCTATGAAATTTCGATTTTTCGGATTCGTTGGAAAGATATTATCAATTAGATCCTAATGTTTTTGGTTTCACTAAAATCCGGATTGTTTTGCACCCGGTACATTCAATTGAAGTTTGAAATCGAATTATCGAACTACCGCGCCATTTTCAATTCCTTTTATAATTATATATAATTATTATATATTCTAACGACGAAGTATATAATATATACGTTCTAATGCTATTGAAAATAAATTTCTCGTCGATATTATTTAAAATAATTCATTTTAAATAATCAAAATTCGCTAAAATGGCCAAAATAAAAATTTTAAACTGGCCCAGATTTTCTGGTTGTTACAATCTCCCCCACTTAAAACTTTTCGTCCCCGAAAAGGAACAAAGTCGAAAGTGGTTTGATTAATCAACTCTACGTTCGATCTGGCTTCCATTCTCCAACTTTTCAGTTTCTGAGAATTTTCAAAATTTCAAAAATTTGGCTAACACCCTAAATTTTCGAAAAATTTCGCCATAACCTCCCCTGCACCGGGAGCATCGGGGAATTTCAAATAGCTTCCCCGGTCCTTCAGATCTCAAAAAGAAAAAGAAAAAGCCAAGCGGCTAGCCAATAGGCTCATAAAATCATCATCACCCAAACAAAACAGTAAATTATGTAGTAAACATGTACCTATTTGTCGGGCAAACAAATTTTATTCTCTGCTCTAGCCTCCTTGCTATGACCTGTTCAATATAAGTATATGTATATGCAAGCGAATGCGACCAATTTTCAATACAATCCAATATTTGTTTCAATTAGGCTAAATGGTTCAAAATTATCAAACAAATAAACAAACAACACAAACATCAATCAATTAGTGAATTTAACGTTTCAAATTGATAATTTTGATATATATAAAGAAAATCATGTTTTGATGCCAAATCACAACAATGTATTCTAGCTATATTAGTTTTGGTTCTCACACCAGTCTAATGGAAATATATAGAAAATCACACCTTCGAAACTCAAACATAAATGTTGATGATGCGATCGCTATCATCAATATCATCTTCGGGCGACTAGAGTGTGATGCTATATCTATCCAATATATTAAAACTTTGAATACACGCGGATCAGACGTATACGCAAAATCTATATATACTGGATTGTCCACATCAATATAAATAAATAACCGAATACGAATAATTGATTTATATTTCAAAACAAGATTTGTTTTCATTTTAAAAATATACTCTTCACACTCGTTCTGGGATACTACTGAGCCCATCTCTAACGAGTCATCCTCATTGGATATTACTAATCCAATATCTAATGAATTCTTTCGTATGGTTCTAATGTGTCTTGTTCTCTAAGCTTTGTAAACCAAAGCTCTGATACCAACTGTGAAAACCCGTAACTTCCCCGTAAAGGAAAGCGTCGGATAGTTCGAGAACAAGCCACAACAGAACGCATATAAAAGAACATTTCATTGTATATTACAACAATGCATCAGATTACAAGAATATACAGAGTATGAATAAATATTACACAGAAATATCAGAGATTTAAATTACATTTAAATACATAGCAGCGGAAAATAATACAATACACAACTAGAAGAGATATACGGATACAAAGCTTTCCGGATATCGTTCCAGCTGTAAACCAGGATCCTGTGAATATAAATCTGCAAAAACCAAAACTACTAGCTGCCCGTGTCAAAATAAGGGCACCCAGAGTTTAGGTTAAAACAATAAACTCCAGGTCAGTCATGTGACTGGTGTGAGAACTAAAACAGTTATTAATCTTTATTTTTAAAGTTAGGTAAATCAAGGGACCACGCCGTATAACACGGAACGGGTTTCCTCCCAAGAATACCAGTGCATAAAACAAACAGCGCAATGCTAAATAAAGAAAAATGAAGCTGTTATAAGACCCAGGTCCTATCACACAATGCAACGCAAGCCGGGGGATAGGGTTTTTCCTTATAACAGCCAAAGAATGCTTGATACGTTTAAAACAAATCATTTGATACTATTATAAGTGCATAGTGTATAAAACAACTTCAAATCATAAGTATCAATCATAGGCGGCATGAGCGTCCCATGCCACTATGTCGCCATATATAGGTTTACAAATAAAACCGCAAAGTTACGTATTTGGAAATTGGATTTCCATCTATGAACCGAGGCAAAAGATAGTCCTCCACCGATTCGAGACGCTCTAGCCCTTGTCTCAGGATCAGAGCTCGAGTGACCCTTGGATCGTCAGGGCCGCTCCACCGATGTGGATTAAAATTCCTGAACACTGCGTTTCCCCACCCTTTGGGGTGTCAATGAGCCAACGAATGACTCCATCGGACCCGGATCGTCCGATCAAACCGAGGCGCCTCGCAACAGCAACAACCACATAAGTCAAACTCGTCAGGGCGTGTAAAACCACTGACGCCACTTTTTAGCTAGAAGGAAACGCATGCCCTCCCTGAGGTCCGTCTCCCGTTTTTGGTTCATACCGGGTGTGATACTCGCGAAGTAAAACGTTACACAAAGCTACGCCACAAAGGCCGTGCTTTGATCATCAACCACAAGACTTTGCTTTTCAACAGAAGCCTCGATCAATTGCCACTTAGGCATGCCACACAGGCAATTCACTCCATGCGTTTGATATCCATCAATATATAACCCCTGAGCTCGTACGTCTCAGAGAAGGGCGTTCAGCAAGAGAATAAATTCTCCGCCACCCAACAGATATATATTTAATAGAGATCAACCACACGGACTAAAATCCAATGTCAGACACACAGTCCATTTACAAGTTCGTTCTGGGTCTGAACGAAACCGGAGGCACCTAGTACCCCGCATATCCATCGATCTCCAAGTACGTCTGGACGATCACCAATTGTTTCCATCTTCTTGGGTGTACAGCCCAATCAAGATCATCAGTAATTACCCAAACGACGTGAAGACCTCCGGTCTTCGACCATCGTCTTCATCTTCGACTTATCGTCGTATCAGTTATTCAGAATGGGTTAAACCCGGTCTTTCCGAATAACTCGCGTATATTTTAAATAAGTGTTACACAAACACAACATACGCCTCATTCCAATTCATCAGTCACTAACCGTAAATTAATCAAGAGAATAATTCCCCAAATATTAACCCCGAAGGCCGAAACCAACATCAGATCAATATCCAGAAAACCATTCTGCTTGGCTAACCGACAGTTGGTTTCTAAATTTCACATTCATAGGGAAAGGTTCCCATTAATTTTATCCAAGATAAATTCCTTGAATTTATTCTTTATTCTATTTTTGAATCTCAATTCAAACTAGTCGGGATTAGCGAACCTTACCGAAGTAATCATTTATTTTAATTTCCCCATCCCAACCTATTCATCCCATGAAGTAAAACTGGTAATACTTCATATCTAACACCACAGTGTTATCGGTAAATTCAATTACCATTTCACGTTCAAATCTAATTAAAGATTTAACTATCGCCTGGAGCAAAACTGGTGATACTCCATTCTCGACCATTTCAATCTAATTAAAGATTCATTAAAACTCCACTTAGCTTTAATCGTTAACTGGGTTAAAGAATCAGTGTCATTTAAAACACGGTTCACGATAAACCCAAAATCGCATTCCATTAATTATCGGGTTAAAGAACGAGTGTTATTTAAAAACACTGTCCACGATAAACCCAAAAATCAATATCAATTCAATTCCAATTAAATATCACTTAATTGGTTCACTTCATTAAATCTAAATAAAAGATTTAATCTTTTCTCAACTGGGTTCAAGAACAGTGTTAGTGAAGACACCATTCACGACAAACCCAAATCACATTTGATATTCAATACAAGGCTCTGAACAGAAAATATATCGGCTTATATTCAATATCAAATTCTGCGATCAACAAATGTCGTATTGGAAATAACGATATATATATCTTTCAAATTTCCATAACAACATCTGTATAATCACGAAATCCAACATCGAAATATTCCGAAGACAATTTCGATTCAAATCCATTCCAACGCAATCATTGGAAATTCTGGTCATTTTTAAAACCCTTTTTCAAATTCAATTTATTTATTTAAAAATAAATAGAATTATAATTCTAGTTCAAAACTAGTTCATTTCGATAAAAATCTATTTTTATCTTTATAAATATGGAGTATTTCATCCTAATTCTTTCTAAATCATTTCTTATGATTTTACACGAATTATTACTATTTTTAATAATTTTATCAAGGCCCGTACAGTCGATTTCCATCAACGGCCATCGAACTGCACTTACAGCGACCTTTTTCAAATTTGACTTGGACGTATCTCCAAATCCAACCGTTAGATTTCTAATTTCTAATATTTGTTAGAAAGCTCTTTTCGATACGAACCCAACGGTTCCGGTTTTAGGAGAATCCGACGGTCGGATCTCCCGTAATGTCCGTTTGAAATAAATGGTCGAAATTCGCGAACTGCCGCGGCGCGGCGCGTTCTATTCAGGCCATTATATTATATATATAATATATATAATATATATTTCATCGATTTCTATTTAAAACGAATTATATAAATAGTTTTAAATTCGTTTCAAAAGCAATTTCAACTTCCATTTCAATTCAAATCAAAATTGAATTCTTCTTGTTAAATTCGTTTTAAAATTCATTTCTATTCAATTCAAATTTCAATTCAATTTGAATTCATTTCAATTTGTTTCCAATTCAATTCGAATTCGTTTCAATTCGAATTGGTTTTATATTCAATTCAATTCATTTCGATTTCGTTTTATATTCAATTCATTTCGAAATCGTTATACATTCAATTCATTTCGAAATCGTTATACATTCAATTCATTTCGAAATCGTTATACATTCAATTCATTTCGAAATCGTTATATATTCAATTCATTTCGAAATCGTTTCAAAATATGCGTTTTCGAAATCACTTTTCAATATGCATTTTAAAATGAATAAAATCGATATAAATATCGTTCACGTCAAAATGGCGTCAATCTAACCAACACGGCTTCATATATTTCTATTCGAATATTCTATTCAACAAATGAATATTTATTTATTTATTTTTTTCAACACACGACTAATCTCATCGAATGAGTACTGTCCACGTGTGACAATTTTTGTTAAATTATTTCGTTCAACACATGACTAATCTCAACGGATGAGTACAGTCAACACATGAACTTTTATGTTATAATATTCTTTATTTTCTAAATTGGAATGAGGCCCAATCAATTACCATATAAAGTTAATTATATGGGTTCCATACAACACATGTATATAATAGCATTGAAAAATAATCAACCATCAACCAAAGTGCACTACACTGTATAAGCATCAAATATAGATATCTAACGCTTATAACAGCCTGTCAATCAATCGATCGACATATTTAATCAATCAGGATGAGTGAACTTCATATTTCATCCCAACACCCGTGTGGGGTTTCAAACAATCGAACAAATATTTAATTCGTGCAGTTGGGCGATGTGTAAAATTTATCGTCCCAATCAATGTCAGTCAAATCAGTGTACATAAACAAACCGTCCGGTTTGTAAATGAATATTTTATTTTATTCACTTCACGTTAAAAACTATATTTTTAACGATAAAACATTTTATTCCAACATATGAATTTCTATTCAGTTCATTCTTTAAATAAAATGATATTTTTATTTTTCTAACATATTTTAGAAAATTTCGGCGGCATAACGGCACGATACTAGAAACGGGACGAGGCCTAGCCTTATCCCCGGTCTAGTGAAGGCCCACGCCATTCACACATCAATCAAATTCACCAATCAACCAAATTCAAATCAAATCATCTAACTAATTTATGCAACCAAACAAACAAGTCCATGGTCTGTGGACGATTGTGTCGGGTGCTACTAAGCACCGTCTGCATCCTAGTATATATATATAAATAGAAATGAAATTGAAAGGTGAGAAATTCTCACATATAGCTATCCTAGCTCCACGGCACTTCATTGACAGAAATCTTCATTGCTATCGCATCTTCGTCATCTTCGTTGCCCGCTTTCACTACCTATGTAAAAATCGAATTTTTACTTCGCTATTCAATATATAAAAATCATATTTTTATATCAAAACCATACATGTAAAAATCGTATTTTTATTCACTAACCTTATATGTAAAAATCTAATTTTTGCATCGCTACTTCACATATAAAAATCTAATTTTTATAACAAAACCATATATGCAGGAATCATATTTTTGTACCGCTATGTTTATATTATAAAATCAAATATTTAAAATGATGTTCACACCATAAAAATCACATTTTTAAACTGTTCTATATATTTCCAAAAATCATATTTTTAAAACAAAGCCATTTATAATGAAAATCATATTTTTACTTAAGCTATATATATATATTTTAAAAACTGATTATATATGTTTTAAAAACTGATTTATATATATTTTAAAAACTGATTTATATATATTTTAAAAACTGATTTATGTATATTTTAAAAACTGATTTATATATATTTTAAAAACTGATTTATATATATATTTTAATATTTTGAATTAAAACCATCATTTTAAATAAAAAACTAAATTAAAACCATGATTTTATATTTTGAAAATCACCTGGGAATCGTTCGAACCATCACCGGAGCTAGGGCTCCGATTTGCGCCGCCTGTAGTTGATCGGAGCCGGATCCGTTGCCACCAAGCCGAAGCTGCTCGCGCCGCCATCATCTGCCCTGAACCTCCTCGAGATCGACGCCTCCCTGCTCCATCCAGGACCCACGAACCGCAAGAATTTGAAGGGAGGTTCCGGCCACCAAACGTCGAAGCAGTTCATCACCACCGTTCAAGACAAAGCGCTTGCCATGCTCTTCCATTTGGACTTGAAATTTCTGAAATCCATCAAGTGGATGTTGAGATCGAAGGGGATAAGGAACAGGACGATAATCGCCCTTCATTTTAGCTGGCGGTGGACGAATGGAGTTTAGGGTTTTTATAAATTTCTATTGGCCCAAAACTCCTTATATATAATAGTTTTAATATATTTAATTCGAAAATTGAGTTTTTTTTTTTTACACACAGACTCCAAATCAAACCCAACGAGTGTCGCCCCTAGCTAATTACCCCCGTCCCAGACACAATGGAATATGTTTCGCAACCCAATTCGGCTGTTACGATCAGTTTCTGTTTAAATTAAAATATAAATCTATATAATCAATTTTAAACGTACATTTCAATTTACCGGGGCCACATACGGACTCTAAAAATTCCAGAAAAATGTTTTCTAGCTTCGTATTGACGATACGGTCCTAACAAAACTAATTTCGTTGAATTCTGAGACCGTTAGAAAAATGGCCATTTTCCAGTCGATTAAAATCAACTGAAACTGGTCAAACGCGTTTTCCTTTGCCACGCTCACATATTGATTCGAAAAATTATGAAATTTGAAACCTAGCAATAATTTGACATCACGGACCCAACAAAACTGGTTTCGTCGAAATCCGAGGTCGTTTGCTAAATTTCCATTTTTAAGGGCCCGAATTCCATAGCGACTATTCAGAATTTTCAATTGGACATATCTTTTGATTCCCGCTATGAAATTTCGATTTTTCGGATTCGTTGGAAAGATATTATCAATTAGATCCTAATGTTTTTGGTTTCACTAAAATCCGGATTGTTTTGCACCCGGTACATTCAATTGAAGTTTGAAATCGAATTATCGAACTACCGCGCCATTTTCAATTCCTTTTATAATTATATATAATTATTATATATTCTAACGACGACGTATATAATATATACGTTCTAATGCTATTGAAAATAAATTTCTCGTCGATATTATTTAAAATAATTCATTTTAAATAATCAAAATTCGCTAAAATGGCCAAAATAAAAAATTTAAACTGGCCCAGATTTTCGGGTTGTTACATTTGTAATGCATGAAAATGGTTTGTTAAATTTGCAAACTGTAGTGCACTAAATATTAATGCTACAACAATTAATCTCAATTTTTTCACTAAAAATAATCCTAAGGATGATTGCAGAATCATTAATATATTTTTTAGCCTTTAAATTGGAAATATTACAAATGGGATGTCACAATGGAGGAAGGTTATGACTAATCTCAACGCATATTAGAATACCAAAGCATGATTAGATGCATCTTCTTTCTTTACATGTGTGTTATCTATGTTGTTGAGAGAGCTATATGAGTCCCCAATTACATTGAATAACCTACATATTGTATGAGTCATATGTAATTTCATACATTATCTCAAATAAGGAAAAAAATTGAATTTGATATGAAACCTAACTCACAAGATGCCAAAAAAGTGTTAGATCAACTACTGTATGAGCACGATCAGAGTTGATATAGTATAAGGAGATGTTTCCTTGTTCATCCATTAGCTCGACAAGGTAACTTATGGAAGAAGATAACTAAAAAGTAAATAATGGAACATTTAATGAACTTAAAGTAAATGCTAGATTATGTTTTCGTTATTTAAGTTGTAATGATTGGTGGGCAGTTGTACACTTAAAGTGTCTAGTGGGTTTGTAGCGACGGAGATGCAAAAAGTGATAGTATGGATAAAGTGAGGATATGGTAGCAAATTGCAAATATACAAGAAACATCATTATATGTAAACCCAATATTTAACATTAGTTATCCTTTTGCTCATTTTATTTGAGTAGGAAAATTAAACATCATTTATCTTATACAACAATACCGAAGTATTCTATAATATATGCGGACAAGATTTGGTGAATGCAATAGATTTCTAACTTATGTTGAGCACTTAAATATTAATAGTAGTTCTTTGCCCTAACTTTTGTTAATCTAGTTTGAAAGAAAATAAGTCAAATCAATATTTGTGTATTATTTTTGTTAAAGGAACTATTAAAAAACTTAAATTTAACAGATATAGTAGAAAATTTTGTGGCTTAAAGCGGATCTACTGTTAAATAGCGTTAAACTGAAATAGCACAGCAGTGCTATGGAGCTTTAGCGGGGATGTAATTGCACGTGTGGGGAATGTGTATGATGTAGAGGAAACGTCTTGAGACTATCGGTGATAATTATTATGAGGTGTGTAACAACCCGGAATTTTGACAGTAGTTAATTTGGTTATTTAGTTAGGTCCCAAAAATTTCCGAACAATGGAATTTGATCACGAAACTTGTACCATTATGGAATTATGGTCAACTTTCATGTTTGGAGTTTCGCGAATGGAGTTCGTACGAAAAAGTTACGGACGAAATTCGGAAATGGACGGAAAATAAATAAACTGGAATAAAATATATAAGGTAATAATTAATTACCTTTACCCAAGCCCAGACAATAGCAAGTCAGCTGGGGAGGTGGACCTAGTGGTCGACCACTAGCATGATCTGAGTCGAGCCTGGTAGTGTGGCGGCTAGGTTCTTTATATATAAATTATATATATACATATAGATCTTAATTAAAACTAGTCTAACAATCTAGGGCCATTCTAATCCCTATAAATAAAGGGTTAGACCCCATCCTTTTACTCACAATTTTGAAGGCAACAGTGAAGCTTTGTCATTACCATCTTCTTCCAATTCTCTTCTAAATCATATCTAAATCTATACAAATTATACAAACATAGATTGCAGAAGATTAGAATCAGATTTATGTGCAAAGGAGATGGTGCTGCGATTAGTCTTTCTTCCATTCAGACTTCCTCCCTCTTTACATGTTTTCTTATAGATCTACAAATATAAAAGAATTCCCTGTTTGGAATAATTATAGATCTGTAAAACTTTGGGAATTGTAGGCCTAAAGGTTTATTCAAATAGATTAGGATAGCTTTCAGTTGAGTGAGAAATTTATATACATCATTTATAATAACTTATTTAGTTCGTTTGTGATAGATCTAAAATGTGTGCCTAAAAGTTTATAGGATTTGTTTATTGTTAGACCTCTTTTTGGGAAAAAGCCACAATGGGTTAGATCGAAGCCCAAAATGCACAGCCAGCCAAATTAGACAGATCACACTCCAGGAATTCTAGTAGAAGTGTGGTAGAAGGAAATCACGTATTGGGCCAAGCTGCTTCTCAAATAAACCAATATCTCACTCCAGAAGACTTGCTCTCCCAGTCGACCGAGAGAACCACTCTCATATAGGGCATATCGACCGAATATTTCGGATCTACATGGAAATATCCAGCTGAGCTGTTCAAATACCTAGCCTGACTTTCAGGGAAGGAAAGGCGGTCAACCACATCCGGACAAAGCTCTACTTTTGATACATCGCACTGTGGATGCCACATAAGTCGCAACTTCTAAGGATACTATTTATGAATAGTGAAATCAGTCTTCCAGCCGCTATTCTATCCAAGGTAGGGACTCCACGCATCCAGGACTTTCCAGAAAGACCGGGCCACGTCACAACAGCCCATGTCGCCATCTCCACCTATAAATACCTCAAAGCTTAAAGAGGAAAGGGACCTATTTTTCGACTTCAACTTCTTCTTCTTCCCAGAGAGACTTTATCTAGAAGAGAAAAATAGTCGTCTTCTTTCTTTTCTTCAAATAGAAAAAGCAATGTACTTGTAATCTAAAGCAGAAATAATATATAAAGTAGACGTAGGCACAGTCTTTGCCGAACCACTATAAAAGTCTGTGTGTTTTCCCCACTTTCTTTGCTGTTTTCTGTATTTTCTAATCAGTATTCGTGTGCTCTTCACACGATTGGGGGTTGAACGTCACTAGTGACCAACTTTTAATGTCAACACTTTGGCGCACCAGATAGGGGAAGCTTGCCTTAGTCCATGGCAAACAAACGAAAGAAAGATACAACATCCTCTCATCCCGAAAACAACGATGCAGCCGATACTAATGCTGCAGAAGTAAGCCACGAGGTTTCCTCTCATGAAGATATGTCTCGATTTCTTACCTAGGATGACATAGATAAAATTATGGTCAAGTTCAGAGACCTTATGACATCTCAGGTTAAACTCCTCGAACAACAGCAGCAGTTGATGGATCACCTTCTCGGTCGACTGGAGACAGGACCGAACGCTTCAACATCAATTCCCCCACCGGCCGGGACTGGGGCAACAACTGATCTTCATTCTGCACAGAATCAGGCCACTGATCAGACTACACCTTTATTTCATCCTGCTTTGGTCCCACAGACCAATCCATCATAGATAGGAGTATCACTTCCAACGACCAGCGTAGCTGTAGCAGCAGAACCCCGGGAGGCTCACATCAAGATCTAGATCGGTTGAACACTTTGCCTCTACTCTTAAAAACAGCTCGACCTATCGAACCAGTCAAGCAACCACCGGGCCAATCGAAATCAACGCCATTCGCATTACAACCCGAAATCTTACCGCAGACCAGTCTAACCACTTTCCCCTTCAATGAAGAGCAGGTATGGCCTTTCCTTCGAACCAAGGAGGCCACCCCCATCGTACCGGTCCTCACTATGGCAGAATAAAACTCTACCGTAGACCCTCCTAACCTCGCTTCTACCAGTGGCACCCTCGAGCCCCAAACATCACATGCTATGCTGGATCAGCCTAGGCCCTCTATTATGGGTATGACTCGACCCAATACTCATCAGGTTCAAAAGGGGTCACTCTCCCTAGAACCACCTGCCTGGGCTCACCTTCCCTCGCACCTTCACTCAACTCTCGGAAGATGGGTCCAGCCAACGGCCGCCCTTCCGAGCATGCTTTTGCCAGATCCTCGCACCAAAGTTCTTTTGAATGCCGAACTAAATTCATGGCAATGACTCCTTGAAGATGGAAGCCAGCTTGCAAGCATCATTTGACGCTTTACTCGGAGCATTTCCTCGCAGCAGGACATAGATAATTTCAATCGTAGCCCCTTTACCAGGGAAATCAGAAATTCCCGAAACCCTCCGGACTTCAAGTTCCCAACTATCGAACCATACAATGGTCGCACTGATCCAACCATCCACCTCATGCGATACATGCGACACATGGAAGTGCTTGGTGCATTGACCAACGTCATGGCAAAGTGCTTCCTGCTCTTCCTTACAGACATAGCTGGAATGTGGTTTCGACAGCTAACGACGGAGTCAATCAGCAACCGCAACACGCCAGTTACCCGCTTCATCGAGCAATTCAGGGTATATATCTGCCGACCAAAAAGTGTTATGATCATCAAGCAGCGATCAGGAGAGACGCTCAGATTCTTCCTCGAAAGGTTCAGCGCCGCAGTAGCGTCAGTCGATCGGCCCGACCCATCGATGGTACTTATGGCCGCCATTGCGGGAGTTCAGAACTGATCAGAATTCTAAATCTCTTTTACCAGAAATCCCCCTAAGGATATATATGATTTCTATTCCGAGGCTGAGCGATTCCTCCAACAAGAAGATGCCAGCATTGAGATGGAGAGCCTAGAGGCCTCAGCTGCCAAGCAATACGTTCCATCCAACAGCAACGGCCAGAATAAAGGAAGAGGAAAGGCCTCGGAAAAGAGAGAGCATCACGTGCAACCTCAAGTCAAAAGTAAGTATGATCAGTACACCGAACTTAATTCCTCTCTACTCGATATCTACCTTGACATACGAGGGTCCCTGCCCACTCCGAGACTACCTCAACGAGAGCCAACATAGATGAAGCTTGATTCTGGCAAACATTGCATATTCCACAATGTAGTTGGACATAGCACTAATGAATGTCGACATTTGAGCGATCTCATCGAGGATCGAGTCAGAAAGGGGGAGCTACCCGAAAATGTCAAGAATCGCGCTACGGCCTTGCCGCCGCGATCTTCTGCCCAAGCTCGCCAGGTCGATCCACGAGCTCCTAGAAACGGAAAGGACCCTGAGACTAGCACCCGCGGCATTATCATTAATTAGATTTTGTTTCTGATGTGTTTCTTTCAATATAAAGGACATCTTGATGTACACATGTACGGGGTTAGGATTTAGCTCCTAGGCATGCTTTGGAATCAATCGACGTCCTCCCAGAATTTCTTTTCTTTGTAACAATTATTTAGCAGCTATGAATTTTCTTTTGCAAACATGGATGATGTTTGGGAAACTCTAAAGCTGGGTATGGATAATGCTTGCCCCCCATTTAATGTGGTCAGTGCAAAAGCCTACCACCACTTCTAAACACTTGCTCCCCTAGCCGAGTGTGGTATATTTCCTTAAGACGAGTATGGATGTTACTCGCCCCTTCTTTTTCTATACCACGAGCGTTTACTGCTCGTTGGACACATTAATCTAACAAGAGTCAAGCATGAAAAACACTTGCCCTAAGCCGAGTATGGTTAATGCTCGCCACTAAGCCGAGTATGGTTAATGCGCGCCACTAAGCCGAGTATGGTAAATGCTTGCCATTAAGCTGAGTATGGTTAATGCTCGCCACCAATCCGAGTATGGTTGATACTCGTCACCCCTCAAAGACAAGTGAAATAAAATGCTCGACCCATCAGCCTTCTCCAAGCCGAGATAGGTTTATTTTTGTCTTCGTAGGAACTAACTCTCATAAAGACTATAATCATCTCGGCCTTAATACGGTTCCCGATGGTTGTCGGTTTTCCGGCCTTAATACAACCTAATTCAGTTGTCGGTTTTCTGGCCTTAATACAATCATCGGAATCGTCGGGTTTCTGGCCTTAATATGGTCTAGCGCGACAATCGAAACTCAAACGATTGTGCTTCGATTCATACTTCAGAACACACCTCCCTCTATCGAAGAAGATGCATTCTGAGGGGAAATATGTTAGCCCTCTTTTTGGAAAAAGCCGCAATGGGTCAGACCGAAGCCCAAAATGCGCAGCCAGCCAAATTAGACAGATTGCACTCCAGGAAGTCCAACAGAAGCGTGGTACAAGTAAATCACGTATATGGCCGAGCCGCTTCTCAAACAAACCAATATCTTACTCCGGAAGACTCGCTCTCCCAGTCGACCGAGAGAACCACTCTCATATAGGGCATATCGACTGGATATTTTGGATCTACATGGAAATATCCAGCTGAGCTGTTCAAATACTTAGCCCGACTTTCAGGGAAGAAAAGGCAGTCAACCATATCCGAACATAGCTCTACTTTTGATACACCTTACTGTGGATGCCATGTAAGCCGCGACTTCCGAGGATACTATTTATGAATATTGGAATCAGTCTTCCAGCTGCTATTCTATCCAAGGAAAGGACTCCACGCGTCCAGGACTTTCCAGAAAGGCCAGGCCATGTCACAATAGCCCAAGTCGCCATCTCCACCTGTAAATACCTCAAAGCTTAAAGAGGAAAGGGACCTTTTTTCGTCTCAACTTCTTCTTCTTTCCAGAGAGACTTCATATTGAAGAGAAAAATAGTCGTCTTCTCTCTTTTCTTCAAATATTAAAGGCGATATACTTGTAATCTAAAGGATAAATAATATATAAAGTGGACGCAGGCACAGTCTTTGCCAAACTACTATAAAAGTCTGTGTGTTTTACCCGTTTTCTTTACTGTTTTCTACATTTTCTAATTAGTATTCGTGTGCTCTTCACACAATGGGTGGTTGAATGTCACTAGTGACCAACTTTTGACGTCAACTTTTATTATTTTTCAAATCTGAAATAATAGGTTGTGGTTTGAATAATGGAAATTTCCAAGCCTATCTAGTTTATTATATTATTGTCTACAATTGTATTTAGATTTGTTGTTATTATGTGTACCTTGGAACTGGAAAAATAATCCATAATAACCGAAAATAGATATTATGACTGTTGTAACAGTAACTGATTTTATTTGCTATAAATTAAGTCATAAATAAGATAAGGAATGTTGTAATCATCTCTAAGTGGGGAAAATAATTGGATTGAATAAATTTGCCAAATGGTTACAATTTGAATTGTGTTAGGAAAGGAATTATATCTCCAATTAGTTAATCCAATAAATAATAAATATATTGAATATGTAAATAATAAATAGGTGGAACTGAAAATATAGTAATAAATGGAATTACAATATATATAGTAGAATTAAACTGGGACTGAAATAAATAGGAAAATATGATCGTTGGTGTCATAAACGCATTTTAATGGGTTAAGTGATCCCGAAGGAAATATGGTTGTTAGGGTCATTAATGGTAGACAACCAAATTAATAATAATAAAAGGAACAGAAAGTGGAATTAGTGGGGAATGATTAGTGTAACACCCCGAATTTCGGTTAGTGCTAAAATTCACTAATTACAGAATAAATAATCTCAGATGTGGGAATTAGGGGAAACAGGCTGCGTCATTGCGTTCGCCTCGGAAAAATACGCGAAATAGAGTCCGAGTTTTCGAAAATCGGAGTCCGTATGGCTCAGTTATGGCCCGATGAAGTTTACAGAAAATTCAAAGATAAAAACAGATTTAATAATTTAAAACCAGATTTTAAAATAGAGCAAGCGGGGCCAGGCGGGAAGATTCCCGCCCTACCCATGTCGACAGGGCTGTCGACAGGGGTGTCGACTTGCCTGTCGACTTGCCTGTCGACAGGGGGGGCGACGCCCAGTAAAACTGGGTGCACCAGTTTAGGTTCTTGGGCTGGCTTGGAGGGCTGGTTCTGGAAGCTTCTTGGATCTGACGGGTCTAAACCAATCTAGGGTTAATCTAAGGGTCTAAAATGCAACCTAATCCTATAAATAAGACCCTAACCCTATCCTAATTCATTCATAATTAGATCTTGTAACTAAATTATGGCAAAATGAAACTTGATCATGGCCACCACAAATCAATGAAGGGGAAAGCAAGCTAATCAACCTCTCTAATCAACCTCTAATCCATTCTAAGCATCTTAATCTTCTTCATTTGGAGTGCAAATTGCTAGTTGTGAGTTTCTATCACTTTAACATCAATTGTTAAAGCAAGTAGATTAGGTGTAATGAGACTTATGGTCTTGAATGCGGATTAGTGAGTTTGAATCATTTGTAATGATATGTTACTCTATGTTTTCCTATGTTTATGCATATTGAATAAGTTGGTTTATGCATATTTAATAAGTTGGTTCATGCATATTTAATAAGTTGGTTTATGCATACTTGATAAGTGGATTTATGCATGATTAATAAGTTGGTTTATGCATATTTGATAAGTGGATTTATGCATGATTAATAAGATGGTTTATGCATATTTGATAAGTGGATTTATGCATGATTAATAAGTTGGTTTATGCATGTTTAACAAGTGGGTTTATGCATGTTGAGTATGTAAGTTTATGCAAGTTTAGTATGATGTATGTTATGTTTACATGATGCTAAATATGCAAGTTGTAGGCTATGTGATCATATGCAAGTTACATGTATGTTAATATGCAACATGCTATGCAAGTTACATGTATGTTAATATGCAAGATATGCTATGCAAGTTACATGTATGTTAATATGCAAGATATGCTATGCAAGTTACATGTTTGTTAATATGCAAGTTTATGAGTTAATATGCAAGTATGTGAATGCTTATGCAAGGATGTGAATGCTTATGCAAGTTATGTGTATGCTTAAATGCATGTTTAACATATTATGCAAGTTGTGAGAATGCTTATATGCAAGTTCAACATGTTATACAAGTTATGTATGCTTATGCAAGTTATGTGTATGCTTAAATGCAAGTTTAACATGTTATGCGAGTTATGTGAATGCTTATATGCAAGTTCAACATGTTATGCAAGATATATGTATGATAATATGCAAGTTCATATGCAACATGTTATGCAAGTCATGTGTATGATGATATGCAAGTTTGGGGTTAAATGTAGTTGGGTTAATATATGCTCATATATGCAAGTTGACATCCTCTTAACCCATGACAAAGTTATATGCTAAGCCCATGATATTTGTGATGGATCTTCCCCTTTATTATGTCATGAAGTGAGAACGATTTACGTGGGGAACGATGGGGTGGGAAAATATGTTAATAAATGTACGATTGGGTATGATTAAGCATACCATAAAAATAAATTACCATAAGTGGGAATTTACCTATTGAGTTAGGTCTACCCCATGGGAATTTACCTATTGAGTTAGGTCTACCCATGTTATGGAAAACTTGATATTAATTAGGGATAATTAATATGGGGGCTGAGTAATTAGGTGTAATTAATCGACTAAGACACGAGGTTGGACTCATTTGTAGTGTAAAACTGCCCGGACCCGACCGGCTTAACCAGTTGCTACAAATGTCAGCCCAATGTGAGAGGTCTTAGCCAGAAATTAAATACATGATTAAAGTAAAGACACGAGGTTAGGCTCTGTTATGACGTAAGACTGCCCGGACTCTACCGGCTTAACCAGGCGGTCATAACAGCCAGTCTAATGTGGGAGGTCTTTATGGGAGATCACGGTCTTAATTAACTAAGAAACACTTAACCAAATTAGCATGTAGTGGGACATGAGGGTTAAGTGGGTGCCTTGGGTGGCATGAGGAAACTAGGGGGTTGCCTTGGTGGCAATAGAAAAATACGATTAGAATACTTAACCAAAAGTGGAACATGTAATTAAACATGATTAAAGGGTTAAGTAAGAGCCATGGGTGGCATGTGAAAATATGATTAGAATACTTAACCAAAGTAGGACATGTAAGTAGACATGATTAAAGGGTTAAGTAGGTGCCATGGGTGGCATGTAGAAATCTAGTGGGTGCCTTAAGGGGCAATTGAAATATGATTAGATGACTTAACCAAAACTTAACATGTAAGTGAGCATGATTTTAAAAAGGGGTTAAGTGGGATGCACTAGATAAATTTGCAAGCTTAGGTGGTAGCTTTTGGGGGCCCATTTCAACCAATATCCCAAACGTATCTTTGTGGGCTCGACTCAAGTCGAGTGACGGGACACGCATATTGGGCTTGACTATAAGTGGCCAAACCGGGTTAACGGTGGCAACGCGGGACCAACGGGTTTCATATGCGTGTGTGGACCCGGGCTGGTTGGTAAGTCGTTGTTGCATCGTGTAGATATAAAGCCGTGCACCGTTGATATTATCAGGTGGCCACGTTGGGGAATGATACACCCCAATTGTGGGACCAGCACGGGTATCTACAATAGGGAGCCGATCGCTGGGGAGTAGTGGGTACACCTATATAGTCAGATAGGAGTACACGAAACTACTAAATTACTAAGTACACTTAGTGGGATCAACTTTTAAGTAGGAATGACTGGTGTGGTGCAGTGTAGGAATTACCCTTGGGTGGATAGGTCTGGGGTGGTGTAATCTAGTAATTATCCTTGGGTGGATAAATGCGTCTTTACGGTTATCTTAGTTTATCCTAATTTTGCCAAGCTGCTTAGTGTAGCCATTCATCCCCAGGCGTTACCGTATATCGACTTATGTCTTCTCTGGTTACTTTAATGATTGTATTGTTAAAGTTATAGGACTCACTCAGACTTATGTCTGACCCCGTTGTTTTTATCTTTTTCCCCCAACCCCAGGTTATCAGAGTGGGCCTAGTGCTAGTGGGCCTTGATCGGATTGCAGTATCTATCCTTTGGAGCTTGGACCGTTGAAGTAAAGCTCAGTTCATCTTTCCTTTTA
Organism: Allium sativum; assembly: GCA_030737875.1. Taxonomy (NCBI): domain Eukaryota; kingdom Viridiplantae; phylum Streptophyta; class Magnoliopsida; order Asparagales; family Amaryllidaceae; genus Allium; species Allium sativum. Next base: position 490,545,625 of record CM060916.1, read on the forward strand.
TGGCTATTGTTTACTTAGTGGGATTATGTACTTATGTTTATCAAGATGGATATTTTGTACTTGACTCTTGTATGGTTTTGTGATGTAACCAAACATGTTTTACTTTCCGCTGCATTGAAATGATGATTTAAATTTTCAAGTATTACTTATATCTGTCTTGTTGTAATTTTTCTGTTCTATATTCACTAAAATACTCCACCGATGTTATGGCATTCCCTTAGTGAGTGTCCATAGCGGGCGTGGGGTGTTACACGTGGTATCAGAGCGAGGTTACCAGAACAGATAAAATTTTTAGAAAAACTATTTTTCTAAGAATTTTTTTGGAAGGAGTATTTTCAAAAACATGTCTTTTAAGAGAAAAGTTTTTGAAAGAAAAGCATAATCCCTGATAGCCATATCTTTATCTTTTTGAATCCTCCGTTTGAATCTTTCCTCTTTCGTTTCAGCATGGCTGAAGATCTTAATCTTCCGGACGGTGTAGCGGTACCAGTATGGTATAGGAGGTTGTTAGAGGCTAGGACCGCCACTGCAGGTCCAGCGAATGTTCCTCCACTACCAGTTGCACCCGTTCCTTCTCGCGTTGATACTTTTGCTAAGACTTGTAAGTAGTTTAAGGCCATGGGAGGGAAACCTTTTGTAGGAGCTAGGGATTGGCTCAAGGAGACGGAAGAATTGATGGAAATCCTTGAAGTGGAGGAAGGAAAGAAAGTCAAGTTAGCCGCTTGGTTGATGGAAGGGGAGGCCTCGCTATGGTGGAAGGTCACTAATGGAGAACACCCTGTTGACTCTTGGGTAGATTTCAGGCAAAGGTTTGAGGCAAAGTTTCTTTCAAGAGCGGAAGAAAATCTGTACGTGGAAAGGTTCTTGAACTTAAAGCAAGGGAACTTGTCGGTGAAAGAATATGTTAACGAGTTTAACCAGTTAGCGAGATTCAACATGGACTTGGTAAACACACCGGAAGAGAAAGCTCTGAGGCTCGTTAAAGGCTTGAACGAACCAATACGCGGATTGGCTATGTCTTACATTCCTATGGGGGCCACTTTTGAGAAGCTAGTGGACATGGCACTTATGCAGGAGAAAGAGAAGGGTCCCAATGCTATTAAAGTACCCGAGAAGAAAGGAGATCAAAAGAGACTTCCGCAACAACAGCAAAACGAAGGTGGGAAAGGCAACGGTGGCAAGGGAAAGAAGAAGTGCTTCAATTGTGGAACACTAGGTCACCTAAGCAAGGATTGTCGCAAGAAGAAGAAGACTGGCTGCTTCCACTGTGACGAAGCAGGGCATCTAGTGAAAGACTGTCCTAAGAAAGGGCAAAGGACGGGGTCTACCTCAGGAGGACAGGTGCAAGCCCTTGTGGCACCAGGTCAGGCTAGGGGGCAAGTACAGGCTCTCGCGATTCGGGAAAGAGGTAGAACTATTTCTATTGAAAGTCTAGTTTTTCTGATCGATCATCCTGTCCGTACTTTAATTGATATTGACGCATCGAGTTAGTTTATCTCATCATTGTTAGTTGAGTCACTGCACTTAGACACCAGTTTAGTAGATGATCCCTTAGTTGTTTCAAACCCAATTGGGCTCCATGATGTGTTTGGGTTTGAAAGTTTCTATACTTAGCGTTGAATTTAGAAGTGATGCTTGTTGGGCTTCACGGGCTATGGGTTAGTTTTGGGCATGGACTGGTTATCCAGTAGGGGTGCCGTTCTTGATTGTGGAAGGAAAGTTGTTAGGCTTATGACCCGCTTGGGTAACACTCTCGAGATCTCTTGTAATCCCATAGAATCTGTTATGCTAAGTTATTTAGAATCGCTTGACACGACGGTCTAGAGTTTGCGATCTGTTAGAGCAGTCCGGGAATACTCGGATGTGTTTGAGGGAGGAGAAGGGCTTACCTCCGGAGCGGGAGATTGACTTCCGAAAATATCTGGTAGATAATGCCAACCCAGTATCTTGGCCAGTGTGCCACACGGCTCCTCGTGAGAGGAGGGAACTCGATAAGCAAGTAGGTGGTTTGCTTAAGAAGGGGTTCATAAGACGAAGTATATTGGAGTGGGGTGCTCCAGTAGTTGTTGCTGCGAAGGCGGATGGGTCCCTCAGACTTTGTGTAGGCTAAAGAGAATTGAATAAATTCACAAAGAAGAATCGATACCCATTGCCGAGGATTGATGATCTCTTTGGTCAGTTAGTTGGCGCCTCAATATTTGCGCAGTTGGACTTAGCCACGGGGTTTCGTCAGTTGAAAGTGGCTGAGGACAGTATAGAGAAGACTGCCGTTAGGACTCCGGATGGTTTTTATGAGTGGCTGGTGATGCCATTTGGTTTGACGAACGCCCCCGCATACTTTGTTGATTTGATGAGAAGAGTGTTCGGGGAGTACCTAAATAAGTTTGTGATGGTCTTTGTGGATGACATCTTGGTCTTTTCTGGGAACGAAATAAGTTTTTGTATGTGCTCAATAGGGTGAGCAAAGCCAGTTATGGGACAAACGGTAGTTTTGAGCGAGACTGGCGAGGACATCCACAGTTGGTCAAAGGCTTAGTTGTTTAGCCATTCTTACTAGTATCATCTCACGTAGGTCGCCTGAACTCGAAGGAGATATCCCTTGGGTGTTTGTCTGATATTGGTTTAGGCCTTTGGGGCTTGCATTTGGGGGATGTCGAGTTCGACTAGGGTGGTCTGCGTGAGAGATGGAAAATTGTGATGATTTTGGGATGGGATTCTTAGCATCCTATGAGTTTGAAATAGCGTATACCCATGGCAAGGGTGATGTGGTGGCGGACGCCTTAAGTAGAGAAAGGTTGTCCTTAAGTTCACTATTCGTTGAACGACGGAGCTTAGAGTTAATTTCTATGTCTGACTTTAGACCTTCCGTTGACTTTGTACCCGGATTGCTAGCTTCCTTGGAGGTTAGACCTACTCTTTTGGGGCGGATTGGAGAAGCACAGAGGAACGACCCACAGTTGGTTGAGTTGGTGGGGAAGCTCATAAGGAGGGAGTCGTCCAACCATTTGAGTAGGTACACCCTAGACGATAGGGGGTGCTTGCGTAGAGACGGTAGACTTTGTGTACCGAAAGACGAGGGTTTGAGGAAGGTTATTCTTGATGATGCACACCGTTCTAGGATGACCATTCATCCCGGTGGGGACAAGATGTACCAAGACATGAAGAGGGTTTTTTCTAGACCGGTATGAAGAAAGATGTGGCCGAGTATGTCGCTAGATGCTTGGTGTGCTAACAAGTGGAAGCAAAGTAAAAGAAACCCGGAGGGTTGCTTCACCCGTTGGAAGTTCCGTAATGGGAAGTGGGATAGTGTCTCGATGGATTACCGAAATTAAGGAAGGGTAATACGGGGATTGGGCTTATGGTAGATAGGCTTACTAAGTGTGCCCATTTCGTACCCGGGAAGAGCAAGAGCACTGTTCCATGTCTAGCTTCAGTTTATATTCGAGAGATAGTTCGGTTGCAAAGGAAACATGACGTATTCCATGTGTCACATGAGACCGCAGAGGTGGTAGAGCCGGGCTTACTTAAAGAAGTAAAGGTAGAGTGTGATGTGATTATTCGACGAACTCCTACCCGCATCCTTGGGTCAGAGAATTAGGAAGTTGGAAAACAGAGAGGTTCAACTAGTCAAAGTACAAAAAGGGAGATGAAGAGAGCGATGCTACCTGGGAGACGGAAGCGAAGATGCGTTCGAGGTACCCTTTTTCTTTCGGAGGGTATGTCCTTTTGCTTCACCTTCATCACATATCTTGTGCTTATCTTATCCTTAGTATGTCCTCTCGTTAGTACCTTTGACCTTTAGATAGGGTAAACCTATGGTTGAAACATGTGTTTGAGGCATGTTATGATTGATGGATGCATGTGGATGCAAGTGGTTGCTAGTGGTTGCTCGTGGATGCATATACACACACTCTAGGCACTAGATCGGCTCAATCACTTCATATTGCATATTGCATAAAATTGTGTGTGGGAAACTATATTGATGGATGTATAATGATTGTGTTATCATATGGATGATGCATTTTGGTGAATGATTGTGCACTCATGTAGATATTGTATGTGTCGATAGGGTTCTCTCGCATACATAATGGATGCATGGCACTATCATGGTTTGCATATGTTCATACATTAGATAGGGAACATATACACACACTTTTTGCATATGCTCATACATCATTAGAAACTGTTTAAGGACAATGGATGCCTGTGGTTGATGGTTTGAGTAGATGGTTGTTTGGATGGTAGGATATGCATTCTCCTTAGCTTAGAGATTTCGCGGACGAAATCCTTTAAGGAGGGGAGAATGTAACACCCCGAATTTCGGTTAATGCTAAAATTCACTAATTACAGAATAAATAATCTCAGATGTGGGAATTAGGGGAAACGGGCTGCGTCATTGCGTTCGCCTCGGAAAAATACGCGAAATAGAATCCGAGTTTTCGAAAATCGGAGTCCGTATGGCTCAGTTATGGCCCGATGAAGTTTGCAGAAAATTCAAAGATAAAAACAGATTTAATAATTTAAAACCAGATTTTAAAATAGAGCAAGCGGGGCCAGGCGGGAAGATTCCCGCCCAACCCATGTCGACAGGGCTGTCGACAGGCCTGTCGACAGGGGTGTCGACTTGCCTGTCGACTTGCCTGTCGACAGGGGGGGCGACGCCCAGTAAAACTGGGTGCACCAGTTTAGGTTCTTGGGCTGGCTTGGAGGGCTGGTTCTGGAAGCTTCTTGGATCTGACGGGTCTAAACCAATCTAGGGTTAATCTAAGGGTCTAAAATGCAACCTAATCCTATAAATAAGACCCTAACCCTATCCTAATTCATTCATAATTAGATCTTGTAACTAAATTATGGCAAAATGAAACTTGATCATGGCCACCACAAATCAATGAAGGGGAAAGCAAGCTAATCAACCTCTCTAATCAACCTCTAATCCATTCTAAGCATCTTAATCTTCTTCATTTGGAGTGCAAATTGCTAGTTGTGAGTTTCTATCACTTTAACATCAATTGTTAAAGCAAGTAGATTAGGTGTAATGAGACTTATGGTCTTGAATGCGGATTAGTGAGTTTGAATCATTTGTAATGATATGTTACTCTATGTTTTCCTATGTTTATGCATATTGAATAAGTTGGTTTATGCATATTTAATAAGTTGGTTCATGCATATTTAATAAGTTGGTTTATGCATACTTGATAAGTGGATTTATGCATGATTAATAAGTTGGTTTATGCATATTTGATAAGTGGATTTATGCATGATTAATAAGATGGTTTATGCATATTTGATAAGTGGATTTATGCATGATTAATAAGTTGGTTTATGCATGTTTAACAAGTGGGTTTATGCATGTTGAGTATGTAAGTTTATGCAAGTTTAGTATGATGTATGTTATGTTTACATGATGCTAAATATGCAAGTTGTAGGCTATGTGATCATATGCAAGTTACATGTATGTTAATATGCAACATGCTATGCAAGTTACATGTATGTTAATATGCAAGATATGCTATGCAAGTTACATGTATGTTAATATGCAAGATATGCTATGCAAGTTACATGTTTGTTAATATGCAAGTTTATGAGTTAATATGCAAGTATGTGAATGCTTATGCAAGGATGTGAATGCTTATGCAAGTTATGTGTATGCTTAAATGCATGTTTAACATATTATGCAAGTTGTGAGAATGCTTATATGCAAGTTCAACATGTTATGCAAGTTATGTATGCTTATGCAAGTTATGTGTATGCTTAAATGCAAGTTTAACATGTTATGCAAGTTATGTGAATGCTTATATGCAAGTTCAACATGTTATGCAAGATATATGTATGATAATATGCAAGTTCATATGCAACATGTTATGCAAGTCATGTGTATGATGATATGCAAGTTTGTGGTTAAATGTAGTTGGGTTAATATATGCTCATATATGCAAGTTGACATCCTCTTAACCCATGACAAAGTTATATGCTAAGCCCATGATATTTGTGATGGATCTTCCCCTTTATTATGTCATGAAGTGAGAACGATTTACGTGGGGAACGATGGGGTGGGAAAATATGTTAATAAATGTACGATTGGGTATGATTAAGCATACCATAAAAATAAATTACCATAATTGGGAATTTACCTATTGAGTTAGGTCTACCCCATGGGAATTTACCTATTGAGTTAGGTCTACCCATGTTATGGAAAACTTGATATTAATTAGGGATAATTAATATGGGGGCTGAGTAATTAGGTGTAATTAATCGACTAAGACACGAGGTTGGACTCATTTGTAGTGTAAAACTGCCCGGACCCGACCGGCTTAACCAGTTGCTACAAATGTCAGCCCAATGTGAGAGGTCTTAGCCAGAAATTAAATACGTGATTAAAGTAAAGACACGAGGTTAGGCTCTGTTATGACGTAAGACTGCCCGGACTCTACCGGCTTAACCAGGCGGTCATAACAGCCAGTCTAATGTGGGAGGTCTTTATGGGAGATCACGGTCTTAATTAACTAAGAAACACTTAACCAAATTAGCATGTAGTGGGACATGAGGGTTAAGTGGGTGCCTTGGGTGGCATGAGGAAACTAGGGGGTTGCCTTGGTGGCAATAGAAAAATACGATTAGAATACTTAACCAAAAGTGGAACATGTAATTAAACATGATTAAAGGGTTAAGTAAGAGCCATGGGTGGCATGTGAAAATATGATTAGAATACTTAACCAAAGTAGGACATGTAAGTAGACATGATTAAAGGGTTAAGTAGGTGCCATGGGTGGCATGTAGAAATCTAGTGGGTGCCTTAAGGGGCAATTGAAATATGATTAGATGACTTAACCAAAACTTAACATGTAAGTGAGCATGATTTTAAAAAGGGGTTAAGTGGGATGCACTAGATAAATTTGCAAGCTTAGGTGGTAGCTTGTGGGGGCCCATTTCAACCAATATCCCAAACGTATCTTTGTGGGCTCGACTCAAGTCGAGTGACGGGACACGCATATTGGGCTTGACTATAAGAGGCCAAACCGGGTTAACGGTGGCAACGCGGGACCAACGGGTTTCATATGCGTGTGTGGACCCGGGCTGGTTGGTAAGTCGTTGTTGCATCGTGTAGATATAAAGCCGTGCACCGTTGATATTATCAGGTGGCCACGTTGGGGAATGATACACCCCAATTGTGGGACCAGCACGGGTATCTACAGTAGGGAGCCGATCGCTGGGGAGTAGTGGGTACACCTATGTAGTCAGATAGGAGTACACGAAACTACTAAATTACTAAGTACACTTAGTGGGATCAACTTTTAAGTAGGAATGACTGGTGTGGCGCAGTGTAGGAATTACCCTTGGGTGGATAGGTCTGGGGTGGTGTAATCTAGTAATTATCCTTGGGTGGATAAATGCGTCTTTACGGTTATCTTAGTTTATCCTAAGTTTGCCAAGCTGCTTAGTGTAGCCATTCATCCCCAGGCGTTACCGTATATCGACTTATGTCTTCTCTGGTTACTTTAATGATTGTATTGTTAAAGTTATAGGACTCACTCAGACTTATGTCTGACCCCGTTGTTTTTATCTTTTTCCCCCAACCCCAGGTTATCAGAGTGGGCCTAGTGCTAGTGGGCCTTGATCGGATTGCAGTATCTATCCTTTGGAGCTTGGACCGTTGAAGTAAAGCTCAGTTCATCTTTCCTTTTATGGCTATTGTTTACTTAGTGGGATTATGTACTTATGTTTATCAAGATGGATATTTTGTACTTGACTCTTGTATGGTTTTGTGATGTAACCAAACATGTTTTACTTTCCGCTGCATTGAAATGATGATTTAAATTTTCAAGTATTACTTATATCTGTCTTGTTGTAATTTTTCTGTTCTATATTCACTAAAATACTCCACCGATGTTATGGCATTCCCTTAGTGAGTGTCCATAGTGGGCGTGGGGTGTTACAATTAGTGTAGTAAATGCAAAGTCCAATTAGTAAATAAATATCCTAAGATAGGAAATTATAGATACATGGTAAATCTATAATTATTATAATTTGAAGTAGGAATTGGACTTAGTAGTTTAATGTGCGAGCTTAGTTGCCTTATTCGACAGAAGTCTGCATTCTCCAGTAGTCAGATATATTTTCGGGTAAGTTTGTCTTACATCATTAAAAAGTTTCGAAATTCAAGAAAACTCCATGTCTTAAAACTTTATAAATTAGGTCCTTGTTTTTTTAAATCATCAGAAAAATCATGAAAATTCAAAATTAAATGCAACACAAAATAATCATCATTTTCATTCATTAAAACTACAAAAAATGGATCAAAAACATTAAAACTATTTGCAATTATTGCTGATATTTCAGCAACCTTTTCAAATATTTGCATCAATAGCAAAACAATTGCTGATATATTCGCAATATATTGTAATAATTACATATTTTGTAACAATTTTTCATTCACCTTCTATTTTTTCAGTTATACATCTATTTTAAACATAGTTACCGATATATCAGCAATTATATAAAATAATTGCAGATATATCAGCACATATTTATAAGCCTTCCATCACCACTGATATAGTTGATGATATATCAGCAATTATACACAATAATTGCAGATATATCAGTAACAATTCATAAGCATTGAAAAAAATTCAACTTTGATTATTGATATATTAGCAATACTATACAATAATTGCTGATATCAACAATTATTCATCCCAATTTTCAACTAAAACTCAGGATGAACTATTGCTGACATATCAGAAATTATTGAGTATAATTGCTAATTTTGCAGATTTTTTTTCAAATTACTCTCGTGAATATGCAATTTTTTAATACACCACTGCCAAAATATGTAAAAAAAAACACGTAATAGCCAAAAATAGAGACCCGCTTTATAATACACTTTAGGAGAGGAGGTTGTTCAAATGAAACTAGAAATAAGGACGTGTGGCTAATTTTCACTATATTTTCAACTAATGGGAGATATCATTAACCATATGAAACCTTGAAGATAGTAAATTGTGTAATGATAGTTAATTGCATAATGAGGGTTATTTCACAAAATAAGATTTATCTCAAGATCGAGGTTCCTGCCTCCCATCCCAAAAGAGGAACCCTTGGAAAGGAAGTAATTCATAGTGTAGCCTTTTTTGGGATAACGGTCTTAAAGTAGTTAGATTCACCCCCTAAAAGGTATTAAGCGATCGCGTAGCTCACCTCCCATTTAATGGCTATTGGGTATGAACTTGGTAATTCCCACGTTAGTCCACCTCCTCGAGTTAGTTAGTGTTTTGGTTGAGGGAATCCTTGGGAATAGGTATTAAATGACCACTTCAGAGGTACTAAAGTTCTTCCTATCCTATGGTAAGTATTGAGTGAATAAAGGAATTATCTAATAAGGCTAGCTAGATAGTAATGAGGGGGTCCGTTGGGGGAAGGTCATAAAAGGCGAGATGCTGCTTGCCTATTCTGTAGATAATAAGTGACTGCTTACTATCACTTGTCTTATGCAGGGCATGGTCATATGCGTGAATGACGGAAGCCTTGGAGTAGTAGGACTTAGTAGCTAGTGTCCTCTAATTTATATTTAAGGGAGAATAAACCACCGTATAAGGTATTAAGCGATAAAAAGGTCCGCCTTAAGTTTTAAGTAATCGTGAGTATCCACCCTCACCTTACATAGGCAGCGAGATCTTAAGTGGCTATATATATATATATATATATATAATAAGTACCCTTTTTGTGTGATAGTTAGAAGTTAGTTTCTTGCCTCTTAATTAATTAGTGGTGGTCTAAAAGCTTCATACTTATGCATAAACATTCTATCTCAGTATTATTATTTCACTAGGTGCGAATATTACCTTAGGTTTAGTGGTTAGTTGATGTGCATAAATTCTAAAAGGGTTAGGTTAGAATTACTAACCCTTTAAAACATATGTTTTGGTTTTTCCCAAACGGATTAGATTTACCTATTATAGGCAGTGTTATACATTTTCTACTCACCAGAACTTGTTGTTCTGATCCCCCTCCTCACAACAACTTTCAGGTTTATTTCGGGGAAAAAAGGTCTTCGAAAGTGTTCAAGTTTGGTTTCGTTTCCTGTTCTCTCATTCCCAATATCAATGTGGTGATATGCCATAAGGTAATTGCCTTAATCAGCATTTGTTATCTTATTTCATTACCACCATGAGTTCGTTTTATTTTACTCTAATTATGCTCATGCTGATTAATTGCAGGTACCAAATTTATACCTGCCGTGCTTGGATGGGTTTGAATTTTGATTTTTTGTCGAAATTCTGGGTTGGAAAAGTGAGGGGTGTTATAAGTTGCATGGATGGAGAATTAAGAAAAAAAAAGGTAGTCTTTCAGCAGTCACCATTACTTTTTCTTTAGAGACTATACTACCTAAACTGAAGTATGATAAGCTCAACTACTTAGTGTATGATGCTTTAGACATAAGTTCTAGAGGTAAGATAAGCATTATTGCTTAAGTGCTTAAGACACTTCAACATGGTGTGAGATCTCATGGGTTCAAATCCCACTTCACGGGAATGAACCCACTTATCATTTAATATGTTATATGCTACTTAAACTTGTATATAAGTATCCAACTTTCAAAAAAAGTTCCAGAGGTCATGGTTCGACCTCCCTAGATATCAAAATGAGTGATCTATATAAATATAATATCACGTGTACTATAGAAGTGGAGAATGAAGTAATAAAGTTAGTATTAGTTTACTTAACTTATGCATGGAAGAGTCTAGAAGTGGTAGATATCTTGGTAGCAGACAAAAATTGGCTTCTCTTTTGGTTATTTGTATCTGTTTGAGGTTTGATCGGGCATATGGACCGGGCTAGGACCAATTAGGGAGCACAAATAAACTATAAATATGTGTATTGTAAAACCTTTGCTAAACTAATAGTGGAAAGTATGAAAATTTCTTTCAAATCTATTTTTCTTTTACGAATTCGATGCAAAGTTGGTGCAATACGCAATGTAGATAGATATAAAATGTGTGTCTGAGATTACAAGCAAATTTTCTTATTATGTATCCTTTGTTCTTTTTTGAAGTACAGAGCATTAGCCTTCTTATGTACACTCTGAGGCATGCATTGAACCACAACCACAACACATTCTCTAGATGCTTTATGCATTGATGTCAGTCATCTATAATTTCTTGAATTTGGACTTCATTTTTGTTGATATCAAAAATGGTTCAATACCACAAAATAGTCTATGTAGAGAATAAAATAAAGAATTATAAAATTAAAATGAGAAGAGAAACATGACACAAGATTTATAATGGTTCGACAATGATAAGCCTACGTCCACTTTCCCTCTGAGCTCTTTACTGATCAACAATTGATGTTTACATGTTTTTAGGTCGAAATGGTCCTGGACACAATGTCAATAATGGAGAAAATTGCACAAAGAGCTAAAAGATCCTTAGTCTTCCAAATCAGCTCATATTTATAGGTTACTAGTAGGCTCGGATTGGCTAGAAATTCAAGGGATAGAATTACAGTCGTAGGAGGACCATTTCTTATGAGTTGAGGCAGTTTAGCCAAACCTTGGGTTTTGGTTCGACCCCGACCCGAGGTAATCCGGATAACCCCCGACCCAGTTCCACCCTTGTGAACGTACTTATAGGGATCGTGTTTGTATCTAATATGCAAATATAGCTGATATTTTTGAATAACTAGTTAGTATAGAATAATTAAAGTAAGAAACGATCACATAAGAGTTTAATACTGGTTTGGACCTCCTGTCCTACGTCCGTCCGAAGCTCCCCTTCGGCTTTCTAACTATCAAAACGACCCTCTCTTCGGAATAGGCTTACAATAAAGAAGTTTTATTAACAAGTATTATTCTTGATTACACAGATTTTGACTGAATAGTACAAGCTCTCCTATAATTTCCTTGAAGTAATATGCAATATGAAGTACTTGGTATATATAAAGATATGTGATTGCTTTTTGAATGCTTTTCATAGATCAAATAATAAGCAAAAAATATAGTATATAGAAAATAAAATTTCAGAGAGATTAGTTGATCAAATCTCTTTTGTTCAGTTTGTTTATAAGAATTAAAAAGTTTCTTTGGAGAGAAATAATTTTTAGACTAAAACCTTTCATTCTAAAGATTGCATCCATTGGTTGGAGAAAAGATATGCTTGAGAATGGCTGCAGCCCTTCAGTATGAGGAATACATATTTCCATATTATAGTCTGTTGCTCATCACAAACATCTATCGCTTATGTCAGACATTTGTTTTAGAACTTTGAAAATTTTCCAAGACTCAGCTCAAACATCAGACATAAGGTTTAGACGTCTGTGCTATTACTCTGGAAATTTCCAGAGTACAGTTATAAATGTCTGAAATTAGTGTCAGACGTATGAAACATGGACAATGTTTTTTCTGGATTTCTTTCCCTTGTAAATAACTATTATATATGTGAATATTCTTCAAGGAGATTGTACGATTCATCTGCTAAGATTTTATACTAGAAATTAATTAATACTGTGAAACTCTTCTTCTTGTCTTCAAGTCTTCGATTATATGCTTATATATCATAGATAACCTGCATACATAAATAATATATATATATGTGTGTGTGTGTGTGTATATATATATATTGTACATAGTGATTGTATAGTTGTCGGCATTAAAAGATATAATGGAGATTTTAACATTCTCCATACTTTTGATGATGACAACTATACAATCAATATCAGTAATATGTGAATGCTCCCCCAGAGTTAGTGATTTATTATACTTAATATATTTATCTTCTCCTTTGTCATTATCAAAAAGCATATATGAAAATGATCACATAACATAAACATGTAAAGTTACACACTAAAAACACAAGTCGCGTAGTTATCTGTTCACAATATTACAACACAATAAGTATACGAATAAGTCATAATAAAGTACAGGATTAAAGTTTTAAAGTTAAAATTACAAAGTATTACATAAATTTAAACAACAACAACTTACCGACTTGTGATTTCCAAATGCTAGAGGACTAATCGTCATAATTGGTGTTGTGCCATTGTGATTGATCATAATACTCGATGTCTTCTTAGATCGAGAGTCCTTGAAATGTTGGGTAATGTCTGTATTGAGGAGCGTCTTTTTGGAACCAAGAAATTTCATCTTCCTCTTCTTGAACACCTGCAAGATTCATTGGTTCTTTCCCAGTGCATGTTCTTTAAAGTCTTCTACCGTTGTACTAGGCCCTGGTTGGTGTTCTGGAGTTTTTGGAGGTAGAGGAGATGGTGTAGGAGAATGTGAGGATGATCTAGAAGACGAACAACCACGTTCTTTTCTTATTATTTTTCCTAAAGTGGAAATGAATTTATCTAAAGTCTTCTCAACCTTTATCATTCATGTTGAGAAGGATCATTCCAAGCATGTAAACTTTTTAATTAGGACCTTTTATTTAAGGGAAAATATATATTAATTTTGAAGTGCGATATTTTAAACAATTTCTCTTGTTTCAGCAGTAACTCGTGCCTCTTGAATTTTTGAGTCAGAGTAGTACTTCATTGGTTCAGAAGGCCCAGACGTAGCTATAGCTCTTGAGATAAGTCATTGTTGTCATCGTCGTTGATGTGGTTGTTGTTGATGTTGCTCTTGTTGTTGAGGTTATGGGGGTTGTGGTTGTTGACGTTGTCATAGTCAGTTAATAAAGGATATAATTCTAGGTGGTGATTCCAGATGGTGCATTAAGCATGCAAAACGAATTCCATATTCTTTGACTTTTATTTCTTTATATTTTGATAAATATCAAGTAATATTGTCTGCTCTTATTATGTATGCTGCGTAGGGAATCGTTCGCTTAGATGGTATCCAATTTTTTTTGATTTAGTCAAATATGTACTGTGCCCAATTTACTTTTGTGAACCCGGAAATAGCATATAGAGCTTTGTGGGTATGATCATAAACTTGCTCATGATTGCCTAGTCTTAGGAACATGGTATTTAGAAGCATCATGTCCAGTAGTCTAGCCCATGAATGAAAATAGAATGGTGCCATTTTAGGTATATCGTCTTCCCAAATAAGATGGGTGATCAGGTCTCTAGGTTTATGAGGCATATCGGGGATATCATGTAACCTTGTCCCGAAATTTGAACACTTAAGAATTTTCTCTAACATTTCCATATTGAACCGTACAATTTGGCCATATACACTTGACCATATCCAATTTTCAGGATCATGTGGGTTCCATATATGGATCGAACATAGATTTATAAAAAATAGGAATACGACCAAGGGATTAATTTGACCTTTGTTAGATTCATAATCAATTAAATCTTCAATTTCAGCATAGATGACCACGTTATTGATGTCATATTGGACAAATCAATTTAAGAAGTAAAAAGGGCCTATATGAATGTTTTCCTTCTCCAAATCCTTTATCCTTTCTTCACCATCTTTCTCTAGCATCCATTCGTTGATTTGTTTTGATGTAGCTAGACATTCAAAAGGCTTTGATGACGCTGATGCTTCAGTGGTCTACATTCGTTTGGGGAAAGGTATTTTGGGGGGCCATTGAAGTGATTGTTGGAGGAAAATTAATTTGGAGATTTGAGATAAATGAGTGATTGCAACAAGTGAAAGTGAAAAAAATCGAGTAGGATGGGGTAAAAAAGTTAAATTTTTCATGGTTCATACATCAGTTGTACCTTCAGACGTCTGGTCCGAAATTAAAATTATAACTCGTATCTTATGACAGAAGTCTCAGTATAAGCTTTAGAAGTTTGAGCACACTACAAGAATATAAACTTCTGATAGCATCATCATGCCTATCTCTATTAAACACCATGATAATGTTGGATTTGGAACGCTAACAAAGAAACAATATTATGCCTTAGACGATATACATTAAAAAAGACGGTAAATGATTTCATTTGTGCGGGAATTATAAGGGGAAAAAACGCTTACTGCCCCTCGTTTATTCCACAAAATACCAGCTGCATTCCAAAATCATGAATTGCAAAGTCCCTAAACCAACGCAATTCAAAATCATGAACTGCCAAACTACCGCAGTTCCCAACACTCGATTCCAAATTTGTGTCGTAGTTTGTCTCTGACAAATTGTTCCCAATCCCTTGCCATAATTTGAACGGTCGTCAAAGGTACCACGAGGTCTATTATATTCTTACATTACTTATGCTCTCTATTCTTAGTCTACTTGTTAGTACTTGTAGACTAATATATTTTCTATCTTTTTGAATGGTTACTTATCAATTTTTGACTCTGGTTATCAATTTTTGAGTTTGGTTAACAAAGCAATAATCTCCAAAGCTAGAAATTTAAGATGTTTGCGTACGTTATCAGACTTTATGAGACAATCAATGTTCAAAATCAATGGCTTAACTAACTAACATAAAAAAAATGTGACCTAGTACTTGTGATTTACAAGCCACCAAGCTCTCCTGCTCTTTCTCACTCTTACAATGACCAAAGTAGAATCAGAAATAGAGCGGTTAAAATTTTTACAGGATGACCAATATCTTTAGTGTTTTGCATAAACTAATTATATATTCAAGTTATATTGGAAGCTCGGTTTGTGTTACAAAGATTGATTACGCAGGACCTATAAGCTCTCACACTAAAAAGAAAGCAAGGGGAAGATAAATATGACACACTTATTAATCTATTTTGATTCAAGATTTGTAAATATGACTGGTAAATAGTATGGAAATAGCAAATTTTTTTTGTTGGAAAGTAGTTAATTCGATAGTATGTCATGGTACAAATTCTGCAACCCTTTTATGTCACATGGGACAATAATTTTGATGAGTGTGTGTATGGCAGATGGAAACATATATTAGCAGTTGAAGCTGATATATACATTTCCACACAGATGTAAAACAACACATATAATCTATAGATTTCAAACAATGGTAATCTTTATTTCTTTACTTTTACTTTAGTTCATTAGGTTAATTTATGTACTTAATTTATTTTAATTGTGTTACTCGGAGAATAAGCTTCTAATTGATTGTGTTCAATGTGCGTCTTTTAGATCAACAATGGTAATTCTTTGTGATTAATTGTTTTTAATATAACCCACAAAAATCCAAAGAGTTATCTTTGTAGTGGAATCTGACATGCACATTATATCGAAATTTTTAGCATCGGAGGTACGATTTACATTTTGAATTTAAGATGCTAAGGCGTTGCAAGGAATACTATATGAAGCATTATTGTGGATAAGGTTTTGTAATTAATAACATTTACTTTCACCAAAAAAAATTGGGAGCACAAGACACAGGGGTTTTTAGGGGGAAGGGGGTGGGGAGAAGGAAAGGGTTGGGGGATGTTTGATTGAGGGGAATTTGTAACGGACGGGATCTGGATTTCTCTACTTTATAAGTGTATGCATGCACACACATGCTCTTTTGTGCGTGTGTGTATGTCAACTGGTGCCCTGAGCATGGTCAGCTTGGGCGGCATATATTTGTAAATTTAGGAAGATGACCAAATTTGATTTTAGCTATGATTTATTGTAGTACGAAACAGTAATTTTGTTCTAGGTAATGCAAAAGTTATGTGGTTTTGTTATTAAAGCTAGTGAATTCTTAGTTGGCACTTGTTCTTCAGTTCAATTATTGACGGAGTTGCTCTCTTTTTAAATTGTTTACACCATATTTTCATTTTTTTTCTATGTAAACTCTAAATACCGTTAAGGTAGTTGTCCTGGGTAAGGCTGCTCTGCATATCAGGAATTATTAACTGACCGTTTTCTAAAAAAGATAGATAGACTTACACTTATATGGACAAAATTAATTGATGCAACATTTGTGGTTTGTGTGAATGATGATTGTATCTAAGATGTACAAAGTATTTGTACATGGTGGGCCATGAACAAATTAATTGATGCAACATCGGCTATATGTTCTTTTCTGGATTTCCATATTTGGGCCTGAAATTTGAGTTCTTTTTCAAAGTGTTAAATATTGCTTTCAATGGATGGATTAAATATATAGTTTGTAATGCTTTCAGCCCTACATCATCAGTACAAGCTTGAAACTACAAATTAGTGTTAAATATAAATAAACAAGATGTTTTTTCTTCATTATACGAAACACACTTGAAATGGACTACCAATAACCATGCGGTTTTAATGTTTGTTGCATGTCTCGTTAGTCCACGGATTAGTTATCCCATTCTTTAAATTTTCAACATAGATTGTGTGACGGCCTGCCCCGAACCAGCCAACATTTCCCCAAAATGCGCTATGACGATGTCCAACTAGCACGGGACGGTCGTCAAAAGAAAAGGATTTGAAACTATGAATCACCAAGAACCTGTAGTATATCTCACAGCGCATGGGATAAAATATAATAATAACATAACTTGACATAAAACAGGAGAGACAGTGCATAAGCTGAAAACTAAACCATCATAGATGCGGAATCCAAAATACAGCTTATGATCCAAACCATCATTATTACAACTTCAAAATATTGTCTCTAAAGCAAAATAGAAAAGGTACACTACTAATGCCCAAAGCAGTGACCAGCAATAACACAGGGAGAATATATGTAAATAGCACGTGGAAGCCTCTTGCTCGTCTCCGAACAGCTATGTGTGCATAGCAACCTAGCATGTCTCTAGTCTGCTCGTTTAGGAGCACCCAGAGTAATATGAAGAGACATAAAACTCTGGGTCAGACAAAAGTCTGGTATGAGCGATAGTAGCAAAATAAAACAATAACTGGTATAAATGATCATACCTGAATCTGGGCCTGCAACAAAAGAGTTAGCACAACAAGATGCACAGTACTCTAAGGTAACACTAACATAAAGTATAAGGTGGAAGTGTGCATGTCATGGTGATAGAAAATATCAAACATAGCAATCAACCTCACATCTGTCACTCAGTGTGTAAAGCATACGATATCCACCACTTTGATCACCAAATTCTTTTCTATGACCACTTTGCCCTTGGGAGTCTTAGTGACCTTATTGTGCTGTTCCATAACCCCTAATCGTTTGCTATGATCACTTTACCCTTGGGAGTCCTAATGGTCCCATTGCACTGATCCATAGCCATGCTACAATCATTTTGCCCTTGGGAGTCTTTATGACCCCATTGCACTGATCCATATCCACTAATACGTCTCTTCGTGGTGAACCGAAGCTATAGATATCGATAGCCCCTTTGCACACGTCCCACAACAAAGCCCAACTCTTGAAGTTAACTCGTGATCTTGAGTAATAACTTCTCATTTGGATTTTCTTCGCATCTCGGGTTTTTGGTTGAATTGGAGTTGGTCTTCAGAAGAGTTCACGATCGTCGTCGTGTGGTAATGGTAAAAGTTCAAGTTCGGTTCGGTTCAGTCTCCTAGTTCAGTTCAGGTATATGGAGCTCGAGTCCTCCGTTCGATTCAATCATCTTCATCCGGTTCGGTTCGTATGGTGTTCACGTCTCAGTTCATTTCAGCTCCCTCATCTCTAGATCCTGGTTCGGTTTAGTTATGTCGAACTGACCCCATCAGTTGGTCCTGCCCCTTTCACATCGATATGATCACACTTCCTAGCTCTAGTCCGATCCGTTCCCCACGCCAAGCTCTGGTCCGATCCCAACTCCAACTCAATGCAAGTGGCCTTCCTTTTGTAACGACCCGGATTTTTCAAACAATTTATTTTAAATGTTCAATATGGTTTTAAATATCAAATTGATAATATAAATGAATTTTTATATTAAGTTGTTGATTTAATATCGAATATATTAAATTATTGTAACACGAGATATAGTTGAAATCGAAGTTGAAAACTGAATCAAAACAATTTAGATGACCGGTATAAATTCTATTTGAATATATATACGATAATAATAATATTTTATTATCGAGAAATTTATTTGTTTGAATTTAAATTAAATTATATTTATTTAATATGGTTATTTTAAATATACGTTCAAATTTAATTTCAGAATATATTATGTTGAGCTCAGAATACCGTTATTACATTTGAATGTCGGTTTATACGCTAGAATAGCAGTTCGTGATTTCAATTAATGGACCCCAAGATATTTGATTGTTGATAGGTTCGAAATGAAATCAGAATCTGTTTTAAAAGAATAAAGATCTCTTTAATCAAATCGATATCTATTTAAAAAGGATAAAAAGTCACTTTATATCAAATCGTATTAATGTTTAATCAAATCAGAATTTAATGGAATGTACTTCAGCCTATAACCTATATGTACCATCGGCAGACTATAACTCCTTAATGGCTAAGTTTCATCGTCTATAAACGCGAGACCCTCTTCCTTTTCTTTCTTTTAAAGTTCGATCCAAGCTTCAGATAGGGAAAATATAATGGCGCTCTTCAATTTTTATTCACAACTTCAATCAAATATAAGGTCGTGCCCTTCTTTGTAAACCCCCAAAACAAAATCGCAAGTTCAATTCAGAAAATCAAATGAAAATGGCCCTCTTCAATATCACGAGCCCTTCTGTTGAAATCAAAAGATGGAAGCATGATTTTTAATCGCAATACATTTGAAACTCGACACAAGACATCTCGCGAATTGGGAGGCTGCGAAATCAGATATCGTGATTTAGGAACGAGATCTACTGAAGCCCTCGACATCATTTCTGGAATGGGATTAACATGGGGTAGCGGATTTTTGGGATATTAGTGCGCACCAGTTCGGATGGGAGTTCAATTTTTGAACCAAACAGTTGAAGAGAGGCACACGTGAGCCAGTAGAGAGGGCGACGTCAATGGTGGGGTTTAACTCCATGGTCCTGATGTCTGGTACTCGAGTTGGTACTGTCCCTGCTAGGGGGTCGGGAAATGTTAGATAAGGGTCTTTAGGCTGGGTAGGGGAAGAGCGTGTTGTTGGTATGGTCCATCAGAGCTCCGATCAGCTTAGGAGGTGATGTCGAAAAGGGAAAATCCATGCTTTGTAAAAACTAGGTAATTGCGTTCTCCATTGGTTGTCGAGTTCAGGATTGTGTTAGGTGAATTCTTATTTATATTTGATTTTTGGTTTTATATATATATATATATATATAAACAAATCTGTTGAAACTAAATTGGAAGACTAATAAGAAGGGAGAAAATGGTATTAACTGTCATCTGGAATTCTGAATCTGGAAAGGAAGATTTATTTAGTAAATCATTATACAATTCGTAAGTTAGATGAAATTTATACTTGATATCATTAGCTATTCAAAACCTGAGAGTTTATAAAAATTAAACGTTAGTATATTTTTACATAAAACTTTGTCAAGAAAATTCAATTGCTTACTTATAAATTTTGAATTTTTCTCGTGTTAGGGTAAATGGGATGGAATCATTCGAATAGGGTTCGGAGCCTCGAAAATCGATGAAATGAAATTTAAATTGATACAAGTGCAAATGAAATCACGATGAGTAAATCTCACTCATATATTTATTTTGAATTCTTTTATCAGTTAAAAATAATTGTTTGCTGATTGTTAGGATGCTTTAAATATTATTTGTTGCTGTTAAAAATATATTAGTTATTTAGGCTTGGTGGTTGCTATTATATATATATATATTGGTGGTTGGATTACCCGCAGTATCATTAGCGGATGCCCGTGGTACCATTAGCGGATGATTACCCTATGTGCCTCACGCTATGATAGTGGATGACCTTCTATACATCGATATCCTGCCTCGAAGCAGGATGAGTATTATTTATGTTGGCTAACGTCTGTGGATGCAGGAAAACCGGTTGGAGGGATCCGACTGGATTCCTCAAAAAATATTATTATTGTTGTTTTCTTATATATCGTCATATATGATGTGTTAGAAAAACCCATGATTTGATAATTTGGTATTTTGGATGTTTGGAATATCATTGGGCCTAAATGGTAATTTATAAAAATGTCATAAATAGGGTTTTGAAATTTAAAAAGGGAAAACTATTTTCTAAAATAGAATTTGAATTTCAATTGGACTATAAATATATTAACTTGTTTGAATACATAAACCAAGTAGTGAAATTATAAACGTTGTTTATAAATTAATAATACGAGATTTGAAATGAATTTATAAACAGTGTTTATAAATAAAGTGGAAAAATTATCATTGGATAATTTGAATATTTCAATTCAAATGAGAATTTAAAAGTAGAAATGGGGAAATCATTTTATAGAAATAAACGATGGAATTTATTCTGATGTTCAGAATATAAATTGAACTAAAATAAATCTGTAAGGATTTAGGATTTAAATTCGATTAATTCGAATTTATTTAAATAGAAGTTAAATTGAATATGAAAATAAAATTGGGGGTTATATATATAAGTTATTATAAATAGAAATTTCCAAAATGAGATTTTGGTTTCAAATGGATTTCAAAATGGATTTGTTTAAATATAAAACAAGTAAATTTATATATAATGTTGATAAATATGTTGAATAAATTATCAAGAGATAATTGGTAACTTTCAATTCAAGTATGAATTTAAAATAGAAAGTTGGAAACATCGGTTTTTATTCTGGAATTCAAAATATAAAAGGAGTTGGATTTCAAAAGGGATTTGAAATGGAAAACTTGTTTTAATATATAAAATAAGAAAGAGGGATTTACAAATTACGTTATAAATCTACTAAAATAAATTATCATTGGATAATTTTGAAGTTAAAATCCAAGAAAGAATTTAAAAAGTGAAATTGGAAAACGTGTTGAAAATAGAGAAAAAATTGATTATATTCCGGGATTTAGAATATAAACTGAAATGAGAAAATCCAAAAGAGTTATAATTGGAATTCGATTATACCAAATTTTATAATTTATCTATAAAAGGAATTGGGATTTGAAATAACAAATCGAGTATAAATAAATGTATAACTGAGTAAGGAAAAATCAGCGATTACAGATAATTAGAATTATTGAGTTGAATTGGGAAAACTGGTTCAATATATATATATATATATATATATATATATATATATATATTGTAATATATTAGAATGAAGTTAGAGTTTATATATAAACGAACTTTAAACGTTTATGTATATAAATATAATTAAAACGAATTCGCCGCAGCGCGGTAGTTCGTAAATTGTCATTTCAAACTTCAATTGAGTATACAGGACTCAGTTTAACTCGGAATTCTTTGAAACAAGAATCGTCAAGACCGATTTGATAATAGTTTTCTAATGGAAGAGAAAAAACTGGATTTCGTCGTATAGATTTTGAGTTATGTCAAAATCAAATTTTCAGAATAGCAGCGCCATAACCATTATAAAACCATAATGGTTTATTTACTTTTATAAAAAGATTTTAAACAAATAAAATTCGAATTTCCATTAGAAAAATTCGAATATAACTTGTAAAATAAATACGAACTCAAGTGGTGTAAATAAAAAAGATTTTTTTTTTGAAAACAAAAATCAGATTTTAAACTATTGAATAAAATTAACTAATTAGAAGAAAAATTAGTTAATGAACCTTTGGGTTGAATTGGACAATGGAGAAGTGAATGGGGTTTGTAATTCATATTCGAAATAGAATATGGAAATTGAATTGAAAATGGAATTCAAATGGGTTTATAAGCAAGTAAATATTTGTATTTGAACTGATATGTTCAAACAGAAAGTGGAATAGGCAAAAGAGCTAAATAGAGAATCAATTAGCGAATTGATATAAAATGGCCAGATTGAGTTGGGATAAAATGTAAATGGACGTATATGGGTTAGACAGGTATGGAATAAAGTGTATGAAGACTTCAATTCGTGTGCCCGACAAAAAGGTACATGTTTAAATTTCATATGAGGTTTTATGCACCGAATCGGTGAGCCACTTGGCTTTTTGATTTTCTTTTTGAATGGAAAGGGCCTAGAGAGGCGAGTTGAGGTTTGAACTATCGACCGGTACAATGGACGTTATGGAAAAAATTTCCAAAAATTTAAGGAGTTAGAATATTTTAAGATAATTTGATAATTAGAAATCTTTATATCAATATATATAGAATCCGATAAGGAAACGAACAAAAAAATAAAATACTATAAACAAAAGGAAATCGAAAATCTAGAAGTAGAAAGAGAAATATATATACGTTTTAAAAATGAATAAGTGGTTTTTATGGTGTTGATGATTTGAAATAAGTGGTCTTGTCTGTTTTGAAGTTAAAGATGTTATTCAGTCAAGGTCTAAGAGGTAATAATACCCCAACTTGATTGAGTTCATTACTAACTGATAAACAACAAGATCCAGTCTCGAAGAGAAATGTTTGAATAAGAGTTTAGTTGAATGTAGTATTTTTGGTTGTTGTAACGATGTTCTATACAACATTCGCTTTAACCTAATTAGTGGAATTTTGGAAATATAATAATAAATATTTCCTAAGACTAAAAATGAATGGTGATGAAAGAGACAAGTAATTGGAATATTTTCCAATTATAAATAGGATATATTTTCTAAGTATAAAAAATAAAAGAAGGCAATATATGGAATGTCTTCCAAATAGCGTAAGAGGTCAAGACGATTATTGAAAATATCGTGTTAATGAATATTGATAAGGAAATGGAGTAGTCATTTAACTAATGAATGAAATATCAATTAAATGGCCCAGTGATTTGTTTGATGCTTTGAATGAATATTTGTTTTCTTCGATAGTTAAATAACCGACTATCGAAGTGTTTGCCAATATCGTTGTCAATATGGAGAGACCGGTTGGATTATTATCCGTGAACCACTCCGTATTGGCAGTAGCGTTGCGAATCAGATTATATGAAGATAATCGAAGATGGAGTAAAGTGATAGGGCTTTTTCTATTAATAGAAATTGTGCCTTCGGTTTCGTTCAGTCCAAGAATGAGGCGTATAGACGAATGTCTGACAGAGTATTTCCAATGATCACATATGTTGGTCTGTACAGATATATATGGTGGCGAAGAATTTATTCTCTTAGCATAATATCCAGAATATATTTGTGCAAATCAATTAATGATTTACGGATCTGACAATGTGGCATTCAACGTGATTGTGCTATCAATGAATGATAAGAAATCGTAGCCTCAGGCCTCAACAACCGGGAAATGACAAAAAGCGGGCAGGCAACATGGCTATGTGGGTCGCTCCCATTAGGGTGTATTATCACCTATCTAGAGAAATTCCTTTTACTTCTTTAATCTATTGATGTTGTCCCTTTTCGGGAAATGGTTGTTGATCCCAACCGTTAGTGATATACATTTGATTCACTCAAGCGAAATGAGTGGTCGGTCATGTGTGGGCCGGGTTGCAAGATGTTCTTGTTGAACCCAGTGTATTCCCCTCTAGAGATACACTACCGGAAGGTGGTCCCATACCTTGTCATAGTCGGATTCCAATCTCCAATAAGCACCCTGCGGTTTTAAATTTCATATTATATATGGAGCATGAGATGCAAGCGTTCTGCTAGATTGTTATTTATTTGATTTATACACTATTATAATATCACTGGATTTTTGTATCAAAGTGTTTTGGGTTATAGTAAGGCAAAAACCGTCCATGTTTATGTGTGGGCTGGCCTTAATATTATCCTTTCTTTCGAAAGGATTTTTAAAGTTAAACAAATGATTGGAGTTTACTCACACCAGTCCCATGACTGACCCAGAGTTTATTTTGTTTTTTTTCTCTAAACTCTTGGGTGCCCAAATTTGTATGCGCAGTCAAGTAGTCTAGATTTTCCAGATTCACTTGGAAGAGCTAGAAGTAGGAGGCTTCACCAGTTAGCTATAGACTGTCATATTTCTGCTGTGTACTATGTTGTATCTGGAAATAGGTGTTTATAACTGTTCCAGGAATTACTGTTGTGCTCTGATAATGGTATGTATATACAGTTACTGATTTGTATTTCAAAAGTTATGTTATTTAATATATTTTATTCGTTCCGCTATGAGATTTGTGTTCTTCGTTTTTCTTCTGTTCTAACTTTTCTTTCTTTCTATTCCTCACTCTCTCACTTCTTTCTACTAATGATTCGTATTTATGTGTCATTTGGGTTGGATGTGTTGTGTTATTAGTCAACTCAAAGGGTACGGAAATTCGGGCCGTTACAGCTGGTATCAAAGCTTAGGTTGAGTGAATTCCTAGGCTTTGGTGGGATTGTGCTCATTAGAGATAGGGTCAGTTGTACCCTAGAATGAGTTGAGTGTATATATATGAGAAATCATATTTGTTAATTGATATAAAAATTGTTTTATATCGTGTTGGCTAGTCTGTTGAGTGGTTTATGAATTCTGATCGAATTGTGGGACTCCATGAAGTCGATAGGAATTTCTAAACGCTTGAACAGTGAAATTGACACAATATTGTTTTAAATGGGTAGATGAAATAATTTTACCCAAAATTCTATTTCGATATAGAAGTAATAATTTTCTGAAATTATTATAATATATGGATGTGTTGGATGTTAATATTATAATCAAATTAGATTATAAAAATTATAATAGTTTTATATAACCAAAATAGAATTTGTATATGAATAAAATATACAAATGAGATGAATTAAAATTTGAATTAAAACCAGAATTTATAATTTAAATCCTAGGAAGTTGGAAAATATTTCCAAAGTATATTAAAATAAAATAGTTTTTTTAAAGGGATTTTTGAATAAAAATGATTTTAGATGGATTTTGAAAGTATAAAGCACTGAGCTCACTTCAGTGGCTGGGAAATAATTCTGATGATGGTCGCGACATCATCAGTGTTCATTTTCGAGTTTCTAAGTGATGGGTTGCTACCTTAGAAAAGTTTTTGATGGAATTTGTTTGATAGAAAACAAGTGGTTTGAAATTCAAATGTTTTGAATTTGAGATAGTGATGAATATATATGTATATATTTATGGGATTTCAATATTGTTTTGAAATGAAACCCGGAGATTTGAATTCTAAAATTTAAATTTAACTTAAGCAAGTTAAATGGATCAAAATGAAAAAATTGATAAAAATCAATTTGAATGGAATATGAATTGATTGTAAATCATTCATATTAAATGAATGAAAACCTAAAGTTTTGGTAGAATTAAAGTTGAAGAAATATAAATGATGAGTTTCAACATAAGTGTGTTTTTGAAAGGTTAATGGGTTTGTACCATTTTTCCTACTTAGTAATTTTGGGGACGAAATTCTTGTAAGGGTGGGGGGGGGGGAGAATGTAACGACCCGGATTTTTCAAACAATTTATTTTAAATGTTCAATATGGTTTTAAATATTAAATTGATAATATAAATGAATTTTTATATTAAATTGTCGATTTAATAATCGATTTCGATTTAATATCGAATATATTAAATTATCGTAATACGAGATATAATTGAAATCGAAGTTGAAAACTAAATCAAAACAATTCAGATGATGGGTATAAATTCTATTTGAATATATATATATATACGATAATAATAATAATTTATTATCGATATATTTATTTGTTTGAATTTAAATTAAATTATATTGATTTAATATGGTTATTTTAAATATACGTTCGAATTTAATTTCAGAATATATTCTGTTGAGCTCAGAATACCGTTATTACATTTGAATGTCGGTTTATATGCTAGAATAGCGGTTCGTGATTTTAATTAATGGACCCCGAGATATTTGATTGTGGATAGGTTCGAAATCAAATCAGAATATGTTTTAAAAGAATAAAGATCTCTTTAATCGAATCGATATCTATTTAAAAAGGATAAAAAATCACTTTATATCAAATCGTATTAATGTTTAATCAAATCAGAATTTAATGGAATGTACTTCAACCTATAACCTATATGTACCATCGGTAGACTATAATTCCTTAATGACTAAGTTTCATCGTCTATAAATGCGAGACCCTCTTCCTTTTATTTCTTTTAAAGTTCGATCCAAGCTTCAGATAGGAAAAATATAATGTCGCTCTTCAATTTTTATTCACAACTTCAATCAAATATAAGTCATTCCCTTCTTTGTAAACCCCCAAAACAAAATTGAAAGTTCAATTCAGAAAATCAAATGAAAATGGCCCTCTTCAATATCGCAAGCCCTTCCGTCGAAATCAAAAGATGGAACCATGATTTTTAATTGTAATACATCTGAAACTCGACACAGGACATCTCAATAATTGGGAGGCTGCGAAATCAGGTATCGCGATTTAGGAACGCGATCTGCTGTGACGAGAAGGAATTTCGCTCGGTCCGAACCAGTCGCTAAACCGATCCAGGCCGTTCGAAACGCCCTATCGTTTGAGAACAGGACAAAACAGAACGCATACAAAAGAACATTTCACTGTATATTACAACAATGCATCAGATTACAAGAATATACAGAGTATAAAAGAATATTACACAGAAATATCAGAGATTAACAATAAGTTACATAGCAGCGGAAAAATAATACAATACACAACTAGAATGAGATATACAGATACAAAGCTTTCCGGATATCGTTCCAGCTGTAAACCAGGATCCTGTGAGTATAAATCTGCAAAACCCAAAACTACTAGCTGCCCGTGTCAAAATAAGGGCACCCAGAGTTTAGGTTAAAACAATAAACTCCAGGTCAGTCATGTGACTGGTGTGAGAACTAAAACAGTTATTATTCTTTATCTTAAAGTTAGGTAAATCAAGGGACCACGCCGTATAACACGGAACGGGTTTCCTCCCAAGAATACCAGTGCATAAAACAAACAGCGCAATGCTAAATAAAGAAAAATGAAGCTATTATAAGACCCAGGTCCCATCACACAATGCAACGCAAGCCGGAGGATAGGGTTTTTACCTTATAATAGCCAAGAATGCTTGATACGTTTAAAACAAATCATTTGATACTATATAAGTGCATAGTGTATAAAACAACTTCGAATCATAAGTATCAATCATAGGCGGCATGAATGCCCCATCCCACTATGTCACCATACTAGGTTCTACAATTAAAACCGCAAATGTCACGTATTTGGAAATTGGATTTCCATCTATGAACCGAGGCAAAAGATAGTCCTCAACCGATTCGTGACTCTCTAGCCCGAGCCACAGGATCAGAATGCATCAACCCTTTAGATCGTCAGGGCCGGTCCACCGATGTGGATTATTATGCCTGAACACTACGTCTCCCCACCCTATGGGGTGTAAGTCTGGTCCGTCAGCCGACCAGAATGCATCGACCGAAACCGATATAACCGAGGCGCCTCGCAACAGCAACAACCACATAAGTCAAACTCGTCAGGGCGTGTAAAACCACTGACGCCACTTCTAGCTAGAAAGAAACGCAAGTCCTCCCTGATGTCCTCTCCCGTTTTTGGTTCACAACCGGGGTGCGAGGCTCGCGAATTCACGTTACACAAAGCTGTGCCACACAGGCTGTGCTTTGATCATCACCACAAGACTTTGCTTTTCAACAGAAGCCTCGATCAATTTCCACTTAGGCATGCCACACAGGCAATTCACTCCATGCGTTTGATATCCATCAATATATAACCCCTGAGCTCGTACGTCTTAGAGAAGGGCGTTAAGCAAGAGAATAAATTCTCCGCCGCCAAACAGATATATATTTAATAGAAATCAAACACACAGACTAAAATCCAATGTCAGACACACAGTCCATTTACAAGTCCGTTCTGGGTCTGAACGAAACCGGAGGCACCTAGTACCCCGCATATCCATCGATCTCCAAGTACGTCTGGACGATCACCAACTGTTACCATCTTCTTGGGTGTACAGCCCAATCAAGATCATCAGTAATCACCCAAACGACGTGAAGACTTCTGGTCTTCGACCACCGTCTTCATCTTCGACACCACGTCGAATCAGTTATTCAGAATGGGACAAACCCGGTCTTTCTGAATAACTCGCGTATATATTATAAAAGTGTTACACAAACACAACATACGCCTCATTCCAATTCAGAATATTCTTTTATTCAAATATTCCTATACTTTGGGAAAAGTTCCCATTAATTTTATCAAAGATAAATTCTTGAATTTATTCTTTAATCTCCTTTGAATATCAATTCAAACTAGTCGGGATTAGCGAACCACACCGAAGTAATCATTTATTTTATTTCCCAATCCCAACCTATTCATCCCATGAAGTAAAACTGGTAGTACTTCATATCTAACACCACAGTGTTATCCGTAAATTCAATTACCATTTCACGTTCAAATCTAATTAAAGATTTAACTATCGCCTGGAGCAAAACTGGTGATACTCCATTTTCGATCATTTCAATCTAATTAAAGATTCATTAAAACTCCACTTAGTTTTAATCTTCGGCTGGGTCAAAGAATCAGTGTCATTTAAAACACGGTTCACGATAAACCCAAAATCACATTCCATTAATTATCGGGTTAAAGAACGAGTGTTATTTAAAACACTGTTCACGATAAACCCAAAAATCAATATCACTTCAA
The DNA here is from genome assembly GCA_030737875.1 of Allium sativum. Classification (NCBI taxonomy): domain Eukaryota; kingdom Viridiplantae; phylum Streptophyta; class Magnoliopsida; order Asparagales; family Amaryllidaceae; genus Allium; species Allium sativum. The sequence continues at coordinate 490,574,968 of CM060916.1, forward strand.
TTCCAATTAAATATCATTTAATTGGTACACTTCATTAAATCTAAATAAAAAGATTTAATCTTTTCTCAACTGGGTTCAAGAACAGTGTTAGTGAAGACACCATTCACGACAAACCCAAATCACATTTGATATTCAATACAAGGCTCTGAATAGAAAATATATCGGCTTATATTCAATATCAAATTCTACGATTAACAAATGTCGTATTGAAATAACGATATAAATGTATATCTTTCAAATTCCCATAACAACATCTGTATAATCACGAATTCCAACATCGAAATATTCCGAAGACAATTTCGATTCAAATCCACTCCAATGCAATAATTGGAAATTCTAGTTATTTTTAAAACCCTTTTCAAATTCAATTTATTTATTTAAAAATAAATAGAATTATATTTCTAGTTCAAAACTAGTTCATTTCGATAAAAATCTATTTTTATCTTTTCAAATATGGAGTTTTTTCATCCCAATTCTTCACAAATCATTTCTTATGATTTTACACAAATTATTACTATTTTTAATAATTTTATCAAGGCCCGTACAGTCGATTTCCATCAATGGCCATCGAACTGCACTTACAGCGACCTTTTTCAAATTTGATTTGGACATAATTCCAAATCCAACCGTTAGATTTCAAATTTCTAACATTCGCTAGAAAGCTCTTTTCGATACGAACCCAACGGTTCCGGTTTTAGGAGAATCCGACGGTCGGATCTCCCGCAACGTCCGTTTGAAATAAATGGTCGAAATTCACGAACTGCCGCGGCGCGGCGCGTTCTATTCAGGCCATTATATTATATATATAATATATATATCGTCGATTTCTATTTAAAACGAATTATATAAATAGTTTTGAATTCGTTTCAAAATTCATTTCTATTCAATTCAAATTTCAATTCAATTCGAATTCATTTCAATTCACTTTCAATTCAATTCGAATTCGTTTTCAATTCAATTCATTTCGAAATCGTTTTCAATTCAATTCATTTCGAAATCGTTTTCAATTCAATTCATTTCGAAATCGTTTTCAATTCAATTCATTTCGAAATCACTTTCAATTCAATTCACTTTGAATTCGTTTTCAATTCAATTCTTTTTGAATTCGTTTTCAATTCAATTCATTTCGAAATCACTTTCAATTCAATTCACTTTGAATTCGTTTTCAATTCAATTCATTTTGAATTCGTTTTCAATTCAATTCATTTCGAAATTACTTTCAATTCAATTCACTTCGAAATCACTTTCAATTCAATTCACTTCGAAATCACTTTCAATTCAATTCACTTTGAATTCGTTTTCAATTCAATTCATTTCGAAATCGTTTAAAATCGATATAAATATCGTTCACGTCAAAATGGCGTCAATCTAATCAACACGGCTTCATAAATTTCTATTTTCGAATATTCTATTTCAAATATTTCTATTTCAAATATTTCTATTTCTAAACTGGAATGAGGCCCAATCAATTACCATATAAAATTAATTATATGGATTTTCATACAACACATGTATATAATAGCATTGAAAAATAATCAACCATCAACCAAAGTGCACTACACTGTATAAGCATCAAATAAAGATATCTAACGCTTATAACAGCATGTCAATCAATCGATCGACATATTTAATCAATCAGGATGAGTGAACTTCAAATTTCATCCTCACACCCGTGTGGGGTTTCAAACAATCAAACACAGATTTTATTTGTGCAATTGGGCGATGTGTAAAATTTATCGACCCAATCAATATCAGTCAAATCAGTGTATATACAAACAAATCGGCCGATTTGTTTATAACTATTCATTTATTCACATTCACGTTAAAAATTATATTTTTAACGACAAAACATTTTATTTCAACCTATGAATTTCTATTCAATTCATTTACACAATAAAATGATATTTTTATTTTCTAACACATTTTAGAAAATTTCGGCGGCATAACGGCACGATACTAGAAACAGGACAAGGCCTAGCCTTATCCCCGGTCTAGTGAAGGCCCACGCCATTCACACATCAATCAAATCAATTCGTTATGCAAACCACAAAATTTGGAGTAAGAGTCTAACCTAGCCTTACTCCTTCGCCTTATAACGGCGCACGTCTAATCCTAACCAATTTATCGATTCGATTATTCACACCACAAACCACATTCAAACCAATATCGCAATCAATAACCAAACAGCCAAACAAACAAGTCCATGGTCTGTGGACGATTGTGTCGGGTGCTACTAAGCACCGTCTGCATCCTAGTATATATATATATATATAACTAGAAAAATTAAATTGAAAGGTGAGAAGTTCTCACTTATAGCTATCCTAGCTCCAGGGCACTTCATTGATAGGAAATCTTCGCCAACTCGCCTTTTGTCGCTTTCGTTGTCCGCTTTCACTACATATGTAAAAATCGAATTTTTACTTCGCTATTCAATATATAAAAATCATATTTTTATTTTGAAGTTCAATATATAAAAATCCTATTTTTACTTCGATATTCAATATATAAAAATCGAATTTTTACTTCGATATTCAATATATAAAAATCATATTTTTGCTTTGCTAATCCATATATAAAAATCGAATTTTTGCTTTGCTAATCCATATATAAAAATCGAATTTTTGCTTTGCTAATCCATATATAAAAATCGAATTTTTACCATTATGAAAACATTATAAAAATCCCTACTTCATATCGTTATTTTATATATGAAAATCACTTCTTTATATTCGCATTTCATATAAAGAGAAATCAAATTTGCATTTCAAAGCGATGTATACAAAAATCCATATTTTATTTCAACACAATTTTTATATATGAATTTCAGATTTTAAAATTATAATATAAATAAAATTTCAGATTTTATTAACCTAATAACATAAAAAAAAAATAAACTAAGGCTCACTGTTATTTTTCTGGACCTCACGTTAACCTTCTTCCCTATCGTTCAAAGAATCTGGAGCTCGAACCCATCAGCGCCGCCATTCCCCTCTCTGTCACGGCCTCCCTAGTGCACCGGACCACCATCAGATTTCGCCATTCCGACACCCCAACCACCGCCTTCCTACCCCAGGCTTTGGGGCCCACTCGCGTGTCCAACGAGTGCAGGAAACGCCTCCCAACTCCCCCGCTTCCAGGCGGGATTCTGACCCCTTCGGCGGTCGACAGTCGATCAAACCCACCCCCTATCCAAGCTCTCTTCCCGCTCTTCCCCTTAGGCTATATCGATTTCGGAAATCATAATGCGGATTTGGATGTATTTGCGGGAGAAAGGGGGAGGATCGTTGTCGTCGATAGTGAAATGGGGGCGGGCCTTTTCCGTTGACCACGAAACGAGTATGGGGGGGGGGGGGGGGGTTTTGACCAATGAAGTAATTTCCTAGGGTTTTATATTAAATTTAAATAATATTTAATTCAAAATCTTTTCCAAAGTGAGTTTCGCATCTGAACTTCAAATCAAACCCAACGATTGCCGCCCCCTAGCTAATTACCCCTATTTCGAACACAATGGGACATGTTTCGTATGTTGATTCTATCGTTTGAATCAGTTTCCGTTAAATTTACATTTAAATCACTTTATTGAATTTTAAACGTGTATTTCAATTTACCGGGGTCACATACTAACTCGAAAAATTCCAGAAAAATATTTTCTAGCTTCGTATTGACGATACGGTCCTAACAAAACTAGTTTCGTCGAATTCTGAGACCGTTGGAAAAATGGCCAATTTCAAGTCGATTAAAATCAACTGAAACTGGTCAAACGCGTTTTCCTTTGCCATGGTCACATATTGATTCGAAAAATTACGAAATTTGGAATCTAGCAATAACTTAACACCACGGACCCAACAAAACTGGTTTCGTCGAAATCCGAGGTCGTTTGCAAAATTGCTATTTTTAAGGGCCTTATATATATAAAAATATATATAAATTCCACAGCGACTATTTCTAATTTTAAACTGGACATATCTTATCATTTCTAAAATGAAATCTCAGTTTGTTAACTTCGTTACAAAGATATAGTTATACAGATTCAAATATTTCTTGTTTCGTTCAATTCTGACTTATATTCAATTCTGTATATTCATTTGAAATTAGAAATCGAATTTTCGAACTACCGCGCCATTTTCAATTCCTTTTATAATTATATATAATTATTATATATTCTAACGACGACGTATATAATATATACGTCGAATTTCAATTCAAAATAAATTTCCCGTCCATATTATTTAAAATATTTCATTTTAAATAATCAAAATTCGCTAAAATTGCCAAAATAAAAATTTTAAACTGGCCCAGAATTTGCGGGTTGTTACAATCTTCCCCACTTAAAACTTTTCGTCCCCGAAAAGGAACAAAGTCGAAAATGGTTTGATTAATCAACTCTATGTTCGATCTGGCTTCCATTCTCTAACTTTTTTGTTTCTGAGAATTTTCAAAATTTCAAAAATTTGGCTAACACCCTAAATTTTTGAAAAATTTCGCCATAACCTCCCCTGCACCGGGAGCATCGGGGAATTTCAAATAGCTTCCCCGGTCCTTCAGATCTCAAAAAGAAAAAGAAAAAGCCAAGCGGCTAGCCAATAGGCTCACAAAATCATCATCACCCAAACAAAACAGGAAATTATGTAGTAAACATGTACTATTTGTCGGGCAAACAAATTTTATTCTCTGCTCTAGCCTCCTTGCTATGACCGGTTCAATGTAAGTAAAGGTATATGCAAGCAAATGCGACCAATTTTCAATATAGTTCAATATTTGATACAATTAGGCTAAATGTTTAAAAATTAGCAAACAACTAAACAAACAACACAAACATCAATCAATTAGTGAATTAGAGTTTCAAATTCATAATTTTGATATATATACTGAAAATCATGTTCTTGATGCCAATTCACAACAATGTGTTCCTAACTATATAAGTTTTGGTTCTCACACCAGTCTAATGGAAATATATAGAAAATCACACCTTCGAAACTCGAACATAAATGTTGATGATGCGATCGCTATCATCAATATCATCTTCGGGCGACTAGAGTGCGATGCTATATCTATCCAATATATTAAAACTTTGAATATACGCTAGCTAGGCGCATACGCAAAAATCTTGATATACTGAATTGTCCAAATCTTATAAATATATAATCAAATACGAAAAATTGATTTTAAATTTTCAAAACAAAATTGACTTTCATTTTAAAAATATACTCTTTACACTCGTTCTAGGATACTACTGATCCTATCTCTAACGAGTCATTCTAATTGGATTTTACTAATCCAATTATCTGATGAATTCTTTCGTAGGGTTCTAATGTGTCTTGTTCTCTGCTTCGTAAACCAAAGCTCTGATACCAAATGTGACAAGAAGGAATTTCGCTCGGTCCGAACCAGTCGCTAAACCGATCCAGGCCGTTCGAAACGCCCTATCGTTTGAGAACAGGACAAAACAGAACGCATACAAAAGAACATTTCACTGTATATTACAACAATGCATCAGATTACAAGAATATACAGAGTATAAAAGAATATTACACAGAAATATCAGAGATTAACAATAAGTTACATAGCAGCGGAAAAATAATACAATACATAACTAGAATGAGATATACGGATACAAAGCTTTCCGGATATCGTTCCAGCTGTAAACCAGGATCCTGTGAGTATAAATCTTTAAAACCCAAAACTACTAGCTGCCCGTGTCAAAATAAGGGCACCCAGAGTTTAGGTTAAAACAATAAACTCCAGGTCAGTCATGTGACTGGTGTGAGAACTAAAACAGTTATTATTCTTTATCTTAAAGTTAGGTAAATCAAGGGACCACGCCGTATAACACGAAACGGGTTTCCTCCCAAGAATACCAGTGCATAAAACAAACAGCGCAATGCTAAATAAAGAAAAATGAAGCTATTATAAGACCCAGGTCCCATCACACAATGCAACGCAAGCCGGAGGATAGGGTTTTTACCTTATAATAGCCAAGAATGCTTGATACGTTTAAAACAAATCATTTGATACTATATAAGTGCATAGTGTATAAAACAACTTCGAATCATAAGTATCAATCATAGGCGGCATGAATGCCCCATCCCACTATGTCACCATACTAGGTTCTACAATTAAAACCGCAAATGTCACGTATTTGGAAATTGGATTTCCGTCTATGAACCGAGGCAAAAGATAGTCCTCAACCGATTCGTGACTCTCTAGCCCGAGCCACAGGATCAGAATGCATCAACCCTTTATATCGTCAGGGCCGGTCCACCGATGTGGATTATTATGCCTGAACACTACGTCTCCCCACCCTATAGGGTGTAAGTCTGGTCCGTCAGCCGACCAGAATGCATCGGCCGAAACCGATATAACCGAGGCGCCTCGCAACAGCAACAACCACATAAGTCAAACTCGTCAGGGCGTGTAAAACCACTGACGCCACTTCTAGCTAGAAAGAAACGCAAGTCCTCCCTGATGTCCTCTCCCGTTTTTGGTTCACAACCGGGGTGCGAGGCTCGCGAATTCACGTTACACAAAGCTGTGCCACACAGGCTGTGCTTTGATCATCACCACAAGACTTTGCTTTTCAACAGAAGCCTCGATCAATTTCCACTTAGGCATGCCACACAGGCAATTCACTCCATGCGTTTGATATCCATCAATATATAACCCCTGAGCTCGTACGTCTCAGAGAAGGGCGTTAAGCAAGAGAATAAATTCTCCGCCGCCAAACAGATATATATTTAATAGAAATCAAACACACAGACTAAAATCCAATGTCAGACACACAGTCCATTTACAAGTCCGTTCTGGGTCTGAACGAAACCGGAGGCACCTAGTACCCCGCATATCCATCGATCTCCAAGTACGTCTGGACGATCACCAACTGTTTCCATCTTCTTGGGTGTACAGCCCAATCAAGATCATCAGTAATCACCCAAACGACGTGAAGACTTCTGGTCTTCGACCACCGTCTTCATCTTCGACACCACGTCGAATCAGTTATTCAGAATGGGACAAACCCGGTCTTTCTGAATAACTCGCGTATATATTATAAAAGTGTTACACAAACACAACATACGCCTCATTCCAATTCAGAATATTCTTTTATTCAAATATTCCTATACTTTGGGAAAAGTTCCCATTAATTTTATCAAAGATAAATTCTTGAATTTGTTCTTTAATCTCCTTTGAATATCAATTCAAACTAGTCGGGATTAGCGAACCACACCGAAGTAATCATTTATTTTATTTCCCAATCCCAACCTATTCATCCCATGAAGTAAAACTGGTAGTACTTCATATCTAACACCACAGTGTTATCCGTAAATTCAATTACCATTTCACATTCAAATCTAATTAAAGATTTAACTATCGCCTGGAGCAAAACTGGTGATACTCCATTTTCGATCATTTCAATCTAATTAAAGATTCATTAAAACTCCACTTAGTTTTAATCTTCGGCTGGGTCAAAGAATCAGTGTCATTTAAAACACGGTTCACGATAAACCCAAAATCACATTCCATTAATTATCGGGTTAAAGAACGAGTGTTATTTAAAACACTGTTCACGATAAACCCAAAAATCAATATCACTTCAATTCCAATTAAATATCATTTAATTGGTACACTTCATTAAATCTAAATAAAAAGATTTAATCTTTTCTCAACTGGGTTCAAGAACAGTGTTAGTGAAGACACCATTCACGACAAACCCAAATCACATTTGATATTCAATACAAGGCTCTGAATAGAAAATATATCGGCTTATATTCAATATCAAATTCTACGATTAACAAATGTCGTATTGAAATAACGATATAAATGTATATCTTTCAAATTCCCATAACAACATCTGTATAATCACGAATTCCAACATCGAAATATTCCGAAGACAATTTCGATTCAAATCCACTCCAATGCAATCATTGGAAATTCTAGTTATTTTTAAAACCCTTTTCAAATTCAATTTATTTATTTAAAAATAAATAGAATTATATTTCTAGTTCAAAACTAGTTCATTTCGATAAAAATCTATTTTTATCTTTTCAAATATGGAGTTTTTTCATCCCAATTCTTCACAAATCATTTCTTATGATTTTACACAAATTATTACTATTTTTAATAATTTTATCAAGGCCCGTACAGTCGATTTCCATCAATGGCCATCGAACTGCACTTACAGCGACCTTTTTCAAATTTGATTTGGACATAATTCCAAATCCAACCGTTAGATTTCAAATTTCTAACATTCGCTAGAAAGCTCTTTTCGATACGAACCCAACGGTTCCGGTTTTAGGAGAATCCGACGGTCGGATCTCCCGCAACGTCCGTTTGAAATAAATGGTCGAAATTCACGAACTGCCGCGGCGCGGCGCGTTCTATTCAGGCCATTATATTATATATATAATATATATATCGTCGATTTCTATTTAAAACGAATTATATAAATAGTTTTGAATTCGTTTCAAAATTCATTTCTATTCAATTCAAATTTCAATTCAATTCGAATTCATTTCAATTCACTTTCAATTCAATTCGAATTCGTTTTCAATTCAATTCATTTCGAAATCGTTTTCAATTCAATTCATTTCGAAATCGTTTTCAATTCAATTCATTTCGAAATCGTTTTCAATTCAATTCATTTCGAAATCACTTTCAATTCAATTCACTTTGAATTCGTTTTCAATTCAATTCTTTTTGAATTCGTTTTCAATTCAATTCATTTCGAAATCACTTTCAATTCAATTCACTTTGAATTCGTTTTCAATTCAATTCATTTTGAATTCGTTTTCAATTCAATTCATTTCGAAATCACTTTCAATTCAATTCACTTCGAAATCACTTTCAATTCAATTCACTTCGAAATCACTTTCAATTCAATTCACTTTGAATTCGTTTTCAATTCAATTCATTTCGAAATCGTTTAAAATCGATATAAATATCGTTCACGTCAAAATGGCGTCAATCTAATCAACACGGCTTCATAAATTTCTATTTTCGAATATTCTATTTCAAATATTTCTATTTCAAATATTTCTATTTCTAAACTGGAATGAGGCCCAATCAATTACCATATAAAATTAATTATATGGATTTTCATACAACACATGTATATAATAGCATTGAAAAATAATCAACCATCAACCAAAGTGCACTACACTGTATAAGCATCAAATAAAGATATCTAACGCTTATAACAGCATGTCAATCAATCGATCGACATATTTAATCAATCAGGATGAGTGAACTTCAAATTTCATCCTCACACCCGTGTGGGGTTTCAAACAATCAAACACAGATTTTATTTGTGCAATTGGGCGATGTGTAAAATTTATCGACCCAATCAATATCAGTCAAATCAGTGTATATACAAACAAATCGGCCGATTTGTTTATAACTATTCATTTATTCACATTCACGTTAAAAATTATATTTTTAACGACAAAACATTTTATTTCAACCTATGAATTTCTATTCAATTCATTTACACAATAAAATGATATTTTTATTTTCTAACACATTTTAGAAAATTTCGGCGGCATAACGGCACGATACTAGAAACGGGACAAGGCCTAGCCTTATCCCCGGTCTAGTGAAGGCCCACGCCATTCACACATCAATCAAATCAATTCGTTATGCAAACCACAAAATTTGGAGTAAGAGTCTAACCTAGCCTTACTCCTTCGCCTTATAACGGCGCACGTCTAATCCTAACCAATTTATCGATTCGATTATTCACACCACAAACCACATTCAAACCAATATCGCAATCAATAACCAAACAGCCAAACAAACAAGTCCATGGTCTGTGGACGATTGTGTCGGGTGCTACTAAGCACCGTCTGCATCCTAGTATATATATATATATAACTAGAAAAATTAAATTGAAAGGTGAGAAGTTCTCACTTATAGCTATCCTAGCTCCAGGGCACTTCATTGATAGGAAATCTTCGCCAACTCGCCTTTTGTCGCTTTCGTTGTCCGCTTTCACTACATATGTAAAAATCGAATTTTTACTTCGCTATTCAATATATAAAAATCATATTTTTATTTTGAAGTTCAATATATAAAAATCCTATTTTTACTTCGATATTCAATATATAAAAATCGAATTTTTACTTCGATATTCAATATATAAAAATCATATTTTTGCTTTGCTAATCCATATATAAAAATCGAATTTTTGCTTTGCTAATCCATATATAAAAATCGAATTTTTGCTTTGTTAATCCATATATAAAAATCGAATTTTTACCATTATGAAAACATTATAAAAATCCCTACTTCATATCGTTATTTTATATATGAAAATCACTTCTTTATATTCGCATTTCATATAAAGAGAAATCAAATTTGCATTTCAAAGCGATGTATACAAAAATCCATATTTTATTTCAACACAATTTTTATATATGAATTTCAGATTTTAAAATTATAATATAAATAAAATTTCAGATTTTATTAACCTAATAACATAAAAAAAAAAAAACTAAGGCTCACTGTTATTTTTCTGGACCTCACGTTAACCTTCTTCCCTATCGTTCAAAGAATCTGGAGCTCGAACCCATCAGCGCCGCCATTCCCCTCTCTGTCACGGCCTCCCTAGTGCACCGGACCACCATCAGATTTCGCCATTCCGACACCCCAACCACCGCCTTCCTACCCCAGGCTTTGGGGCCCACTCGCGTGTCTAACGAGTGCAGGAAACGCCTCCCAACTCCCCCGCTTCCAGGCGGGATTCTGACCCCTTCGGCGGTCGACAGTCGATCAAACCCACCCCCTATCCAAGCTCTCTTCCCGCTCTTCCCCTTAGGCTATATCGATTTCGGAAATCATAATGCGGATTTGGATGTATTTGCGGGAGAAAGGGGGAGGATCGTTGTCGTCGATAGTGAAATGGGGGCGGGCCTTTTCCGTTGACCACGAAACGAGTATGGGGGGGTTTTGACCAATGAAGTAATTTCCTAGGGTTTTATATTAAATTTAAATAATATTTAATTCAAAATCTTTTCCAAAGTGAGTTTCGCATCTGAACTTCAAATCAAACCCAACGATTGCCGCCCCCTAGCTAATTACCCCTATTTCGAACACAATGGGACATGTTTCGTATGTTGATTCTATCGTTTGAATCAGTTTCCGTTAAATTTACATTTAAATCACTTTATTGAATTTTAAACGTGTATTTCAATTTACCGGGGTCACATACTAACTCGAAAAATTCCAGAAAAATATTTTCTAGCTTCGTATTGACGATACGGTCCAAACAAAACTAGTTTCGTCGAATTCTGAGACCGTTGGAAAAATGGCCAATTTCAAGTCGATTAAAATCAACTAAAACTGGTCAAACGCGTTTTCCTTTGCCATGGTCACATATTGATTCGAAAAATTACGAAATTTGGAATCTAGCAATAACTTAACACCACGGACCCAACAAAACTGGTTTCGTCGAAATCCGAGGTCGTTTGCAAAATTGCTATTTTTAAGGGCCTTATATATATAAAAATATATATAAATTCCACAGCGACTATTTCTAATTTTAAACTGGACATATCTTATCATTTCTAAAATGAAATCTCAGTTTGTTAACTTCGTTACAAAGATATAGTTATACAGATTCAAATATTTCTTGTTTCGTTCAATTCTGACTTATATTCAATTCTGTATATTCATTTGAAATTAGAAATCGAATTTTCGAACTACCGCGCCATTTTCAATTCCTTTTATAATTATATATAATTATTATATATTCTAACGACGACGTATATAATATATACGTCGAATTTCAATTCAAAATAAATTTCCCGTCCATATTATTTAAAATATTTCATTTTAAATAATCAAAATTCGCTAAAATTGCCAAAATAAAAATTTTAAACTGGCCCAGAATTTGCGGGTTGTTACAATCTTCCCCACTTAAAACTTTTCGTCCCCGAAAAGGAACAAAGTCGAAAATGGTTTGATTAATCAACTCTATGTTCGATCTGGCTTCCATTCTCTAACTTTTTTGTTTCTGAGAATTTTCAAAATTTCAAAAATTTGGCTAACACCCTAAATTTTTGAAAAATTTCGCCATAACCTCCCCTGCACCGGGAGCATCGGGGAATTTCAAATAGCTTCCCCGGTCCTTCAGATCTCAAAAAGAAAAAGAAAAAGCCAAGCGGCTAGCCAATAGGCTCACAAAATCATCATCACCCAAACAAAACAGGAAATTATGTAGTAAACATGTACCTATTTGTCGGGCAAACAAATTTTATTCTCTGCTCTAGCCTCCTTGCTATGACCTGTTCAATGTAAGTAAAGGTATATGCAAGCAAATGCGACCAATTTTCAATATAGTTCAATATTTGATACAATTAGGCTAAATGTTTAAAAATTAGCAAACAACTAAACAAACAACACAAACATCAATCAATTAGTGAATTAGAGTTTCAAATTCATAATTTTGATATATATACTGAAAATCATGTTCTTGATGCCAATTCACAACAATGTGTTCCTAACTATATAAGTTTTGGTTCTCACACCAGTCTAATGGAAATATATAGAAAATCACACCTTCGAAACTCGAACATAAATGTTGATGATGCGATCGCTATCATCAATATCATCTTCGGGCGACTAGAGTGCGATGCTATATCTATCCAATATATTAAAACTTTGAATATACGCTAGCTAGGCGCATACGCAAAAATCTTGATATACTGAATTGTCCAAATCTTATAAATATATAATCAAATACGAAAAATTGATTTTAAATTTTCAAAACAAAATTGACTTTCATTTTAAAAATATACTCTTTACACTCGTTCTAGGATACTACTGATCCTATCTCTAACGAGTCATTCTAATTGGATTTTACTAATCCAATTATCTGATGAATTCTTTCGTAGGGTTCTAATGTGTCTTGTTCTCTGCTTCGTAAACCAAAGCTCTGATACCAAATGTGACGAGAAGGAATTTCGCTCGGTCCGAACCAGTCGCTAAACCGATCCAGGCCGTTCGAAACGCCCTATCGTTTGAGAACAGGACAAAACAGAACGCATACAAAAGAACATTTCACTGTATATTACAACAATGCATCAGATTACAAGAATATACAGAGTATAAAAGAATATTACACAGAAATATCAGAGATTAACAATAAGTTACATAGCAGCGGAAAAATAATACAATACACAACTAGAATGAGATATACGGATACAAAGCTTTCCGGATATCGTTCCAGCTGTAAACCAGGATCCTGTGAGTATAAATCTGCAAAACCCAAAACTACTAGCTGCCCGTGTCAAAATAAGGGCACCCAGAGTTTAGGTTAAAACAATAAACTCCAGGTCAGTCATGTGACTGGTGTGAGAACTAAAACAGTTATTATTCTTTATCTTAAAGTTAGGTAAATCAAGGGACCACGCCGTATAACACGGAACGGGTTTCCTCCCAAGAATACCAGTGCATAAAACAAACAGCGCAATGCTAAATAAAGAAAAATGAAGCTATTATAAGACCCAGGTCCCATCACACAATGCAACGCAAGCCGGAGGATAGGGTTTTTACCTTATAATAGCCAAGAATGCTTGATACGTTTAAAACAAATCATTTGATACTATATAAGTGCATAGTGTATAAAACAACTTCGAATCATAAGTATCAATCATAGGCGGCATGAATGCCCCATCCCACTATGTCACCATACTAGGTTCTACAATTAAAACCGCAAATGTCACGTATTTGGAAATTGGATTTCCGTCTATGAACCGAGGCAAAAGATAGTCCTCAACCGATTCGTGACTCTCTAGCCCGAGCCACAGGATCAGAATGCATCAACCCTTTATATCGTCAGGGCCGGTCCACCGATGTGGATTATTATGCCTGAACACTACGTCTCCCCACCCTATAGGGTGTAAGTCTGGTCCGTCAGCCGACCAGAATGCATCGGCCGAAACCGATATAACCGAGGCGCCTCGCAACAGCAACAACCACATAAGTCAAACTCGTCAGGGCGTGTAAAACCACTGACGCCACTTCTAGCTAGAAAGAAACGCAAGTCCTCCCTGATGTCCTCTCCCGTTTTTGGTTCACAACCGGGGTGCGAGGCTCGCGAATTCACGTTACACAAAGCTGTGCCACACAGGCTGTGCTTTGATCATCACCACAAGACTTTGCTTTTCAACAGAAGCCTCGATCAATTTCCACTTAGGCATGCCACACAGGCAATTCACTCCATGCGTTTGATATCCATCAATATATAACCCCTGAGCTCGTACGTCTCAGAGAAGGGCGTTAAGCAAGAGAATAAATTCTCCGCCGCCAAACAGATATATATTTAATAGAAATCAAACACACAGACTAAAATCCAATGTCAGACACACAGTCCATTTACAAGTCCGTTCTGGGTCTGAACGAAACCGGAGGCACCTAGTACCCCGCATATCCATCGATCTCCAAGTACGTCTGGACGATCACCAACTGTTTCCATCTTCTTGGGTGTACAGCCCAATCAAGATCATCGGTAATCACCCAAACGACGTGAAGACTTCTGGTCTTCGACCACCGTCTTCATCTTCGACACCACGTCGAATCAGTTATTCAGAATGGGACAAACCCGGTCTTTCTGAATAACTCGCATATATATTATAAAAGTGTTACACAAACACAACATACGCCTCATTCCAATTCAGAATATTCTTTTATTCAAATATTCCTATACTTTGGGAAAAGTTCCCATTAATTTTATCAAAGATAAATTCTTGAATTTGTTCTTTAATCTCCTTTGAATATCAATTCAAACTAGTCGGGATTAGCGAACCACACCGAAGTAATCATTTATTTTATTTCCCAATCCCAACCTATTCATCCCATGAAGTAAAACTGGTAGTACTTCATATCTAACACCACAGTGTTATCGGTAAATTCAATTACCATTTCACGTTCAAATCTAATTAAAGATTTAACTATCGCTTGGAGCAAAACTGGTGATACTCCATTTTCGATCATTTCAATCTAATTAAAGATTCATTAAAACTCCACTTAGTTTTAATCTTCGGCTGGGTCAAAGAATCAGTGTCATTTAAAACACGGTTCACGATAAACCCAAAATCACATTCCATTAATTATCGGGTTAAAGAACGAGTGTTATTTAAAACACTGTTCACGATAAACCCAAAAATCAATATCACTTCAATTCCAATTAAATATCATTTAATTGGTACACTTCATTAAATCTAAATAAAAAGATTTAATCTTTTCTCAACTGGGTTCAAGAACAGTGTTAGTGAAGACACCATTCACGACAAACCCAAATCACATTTGATATTCAATACAAGGCTCTGAATAGAAAATATATCGGCTTATATTCAATATCAAATTCTACGATTAACAAATGTCCTATTGAAATAACGATATAAATGTATATCTTTCAAATTCCCATAACAACATCTGTATAATCACGAATTCCAACATCGAAATATTCCGAAGACAATTTCGATTCAAATCCACTCCAATGCAATCATTGGAAATTCTGGTTATTTTTAAAACCCTTTTCAAATTCAATTTATTTATTTAAAAATAAATAGAATTATATTTCTAGTTCAAAACTAGTTCATTTCGATAAAAATCTATTTTTATCTTTTCAAATATGGAATTTTTTCATCCCAATTCTTCACAAATCATTTCTTATGATTTTACACAAATTATTACTATTTTTAATAATTTTATCAAGGCCCGTACAGTCGATTTCCATCAATGGCCATCGAACTGCACTTACAGCGACCTTTTTCAAATTTGATTTGGACATAATTCCAAATCCAACCGTTAGATTTCAAATTTCTAACATTCTCTAGAAAGCTCTTTTCGATACGAACCCAACGGTTCCGGTTTTAGGAGAATCCGACGGTCGGATCTCCCGCAACGTCCGTTTGAAATAAATGGTCGAAATTCACGAACTGCCGCGGCGCGGCGCGTTCTATTCAGGCCATTATATTATATATATAATATATATAATATATATATCGTCGATTTCTATTTAAAACGAATTATATAAATAGTTTTGAATTCGTTTCAAAATTCATTTCTATTCAATTCAAATTTCAATTCAATTCGAATTCATTTCAATTCACTTTCAATTCAATTCGAATTCGTTTTCAATTCAATTCATTTCGAAATCGTTTTCAATTCAATTCATTTCGAAATCGTTTTCAATTCAATTCATTTCGAAATCGTTTTCAATTCAATTCATTTCGAAATCACTTTCAATTCAATTCACTTTGAATTCGTTTTCAATTCAATTCTTTTTGAATTCGTTTTCAATTCAATTCATTTCGAAATCACTTTCAATTCAATTCACTTTGAATTCGTTTTCAATTCAATTCATTTTGAATTCGTTTTCAATTCAATTCATTTCGAAATCACTTTCAATTCAATTCACTTCGAAATCACTTTCAATTCAATTCACTTCGAAATCACTTTCAATTCAATTCACTTTGAATTCGTTTTCAATTCAATTCATTTCGAAATCGTTTAAAATCGATATAAATATCGTTCACGTCAAAATGGCGTCAATCTAATCAACACGGCTTCATAAATTTCTATTTTCGAATATTCTATTTCAAATATTTCTATTTCAAATATTTCTATTTCTAAACTGGAATGAGGCCCAATCAATTACCATATAAAATTAATTATATGGATTTTCATACAACACATGTATATAATAGCATTGAAAAATAATCAACCATCAACCAAAGTGCACTACACTGTATAAGCATCAAATAAAGATATCTAACGCTTATAACAGCATGTCAATCAATCGATCGACATATTTAATCAATCAGGATGAGTGAACTTCAAATTTCATCCTCACACCCGTGTGGGGTTTCAAACAATCAAACACAGATTTTATTTGTGCAATTGGGCGATGTGTAAAATTTATCGACCCAATCAATATCAGTCAAATCAGTGTATATACAAACAAATCGGCCGATTTGTTTATAACTATTCATTTATTCACATTCACGTTAAAAATTATATTTTTAACGACAAAACATTTTATTTCAACCTATGAATTTCTATTCAATTCATTTACACAATAAAATGATATTTTTATTTTCTAACACATTTTAGAAAATTTCGGCGGCATAACGGCACGATACTAGAAACGGGACAAGGCCTAGCCTTATCCCCGGTCTAGTGAAGGCCCACGCCATTCACACATCAATCAAATCAATTCGTTATGCAAACCACAAAATTTGGAGTAAGAGTCTAACCTAGCCTTACTCCTTCGCCTTATAACGGCGCACGTCTAATCCTAACCAATTTATCGATTCGATTATTCACACCACAAACCACATTCAAACCAATATTGCAATCAATAACCAAACAGCCAAACAAACAAGTCCATGGTCTGTGGACGATTGTGTCGGGTGCTACTAAGCACCGTCTTGTGATGAAAAGGAATTTCGCTCGGTCCGAACCAGTCGCTAAACCGATCCAGGCCGTTCGAAACGCCCTATCGTTTGAGAACAGGACAAAACAGAACGCATACAGAAGAACATTTCACTATATATTACAACAGTGCATCAGATTACAAGAATATACAGAGTATAAATGAATATTACACAGAAATATCAGAGATTTAAATTACACTTAAATACATAGCAGCGGAAAATAATACAATACACAACTAGAATGAGATATACGGATACAAAGCTTTCCGGATATCGTTCCAGCTGTAAACCAGGATCCTGTGAATATAAATCTGCAAAACCAAAACTACTAGCTGCCCGTGTCAAAAATAAGGGCACCCAGAGTTTAGGTTAAAACAATAAACTCCAGGTCAGTCATGTGACTGGTGTGAGAACTAAAACAGTTATTAATCTTTATTTTCAAGTTAGGTAAATCAAGGGACCACGCCGTATAACACGGAACGGGTTTCCTCCCAAGAATACCAGTGCATAAAACAAACAGCGCAATGCTAAATAAAGAAAAATGAAGCTGTTATAAGACCCAGGTCCCATCACACAATGCAACGCAGCCGAGGATAGGGTTTTCCCTTATAACAGCCAAAGAATGCTTGATACGTTTAAAACAAATCATTTGATACTATTATAAGTGCATAGTGTATAAAACAACTTCAAATCATAAGTATCAATCATAGGCGGCATGAGCGCCCCATCCCACTATGTCACCATATATAGGTTTACAAATAAAACCGCAAAGTCACGTATTTGGAAATTGGGTTTCCGTCTATGAACCGAGGCAAAGGATAGTCCTCACCGACTTCGAGACTGCCTAGCCCGAGCCTCAGGGTCAGAGCGCATCGACCCTTGGATCGTCAGGGCCGGTCCACCGATGTGGATTAAAATGCCTGAACACTGCGTTTCCCCGCCCTTTGGGGCGTAAATGAGCCAACAAATGACTCCATCGGACCCGGATCGTCCGATCAAACCGAGGCGCCTCGCAACAGCAACAACCACACAGGTGAAAAATATATAAATGTCAGGGCTGGTAGGTCACTGACACCACCCTAGCTAGGAAGAAACGCAGGCCCTCCCTGATGTCCTCTCCCGTTTTTGGTTCACAACCGGGGTGCGAAACTCGCGAAGTAAACGTTACACAAAGCTACGCCACACAGGCCGTGCTTCGATCATCACCACAAGACTTTGCTTTTCAACAGAAGCCTCGATCAATTGCCACTTAGGCATGCCACACAGGCAATTCACTCCATGCGTTTGATATCCATCAATATATCTAATAGAAATCAATCACACAGACTAAAATCCAATGTCAGACACACAGTCCATTTACAAGTCCGTTCTGGGTCTGAACGAAACCGGAGGCACCTAGTACCCCGCACATCCATCGATCTCCAAGCACGTCTGGACGATCACTAACTGTTTCCATCTTCTTGGGTGTACAGCCCAATCAAGATCATCAGTTATCACCCAAACGACGTGAAGACTTCCGGTCTTCGACCACCGTCTTCATCTTCGACACCACGTCGAATCAGTTATTCAGAATGGGATAAACCCGGTCTTTCTGAATAACTCGCGTATATATTATAAAAGTGTTACACAAACACAACATACGCCTCATTCCAATCCAGAATATTCCTATACTTTGGGAAAAGTTCCCATTAATTTTATCCAAGATAAATTCTTTAAATTTATTCTTTAATCTCCTTTGAATATCAATTCAAACTAGTCGGGATTAGCGAACCACACCGAAGTAATCATTTATTTTATTTCCCAATCCCAACCTATTCATCCCATGAAGTAAAACTGGTAGTACTTCATATCTAACACCACAGTGTTATCGGTAATTCAATTACCATTTCACGTTCAAATCTAATTAAAGATTTAACTATCGCCTGGAGTAAAACTGGTGATACTCCATTCTCGATCTTTTCAATCTATTTAAAGATTCATTAAAACTCCACTTAGTTTTAATCGTTAACTGGGTTAAAGAATCAGTGTCTTTTAAAACACAGTTCACGATAAACCCAAAATCACATTCCATTAATTATCGGGTTAAAGAACAAGTGTTATTTAAAACACTGTTCACGATAAACCCAAAAATCAATACCAATTCAATTCCAATTAAATATCATTTAATTGGTATACTTCATTAAATCCAAATAAAAAGATTTAATCTTTTCTCAACTGGGTTCAAGAACAGTGTTAATGAAGACACCATTCACGACGAACCCAAATCACATTCGATATTCAATACAAGGCTCTGAATAGAAAATATATCGGCTTATATTCAATATCAAATTCTACGACTAACAAATGTCGTATTGAAAATAACGATATAAATATATATCTTTCAAATTTCCATAACAACACCTGTATAATCACGAATTCCAACATCGAAACACTCCAAAGACAATTTCGATTCAAATCCACTCCAATGCAATCATTGGATATTTTTGTTATTTTTAAAACCCTTTTCAAATTCAATTTATTTATTTAAAAATAAATAGAATTATAATTCTAGTTCAAAACTAGTTCATTTCGATAAAAATCTATTTTTATCTTTTCAAATATGGAGTTTTTCATCCCAAACTTTCACAAATCATTTCTTATGATTTTACACAAATTATTACTATTTTTAATAATTTTATCAAGGCCCGTACAGTCGATTTCCACCAATGGCCATCGAACTGCACGTATAGCGACCTTTTTCAAATTTGATTTGGACATAATTCCAAATCCAACCGTTAGATTTCAAATTTCTAACATTCGCTAGAAAGCTCTTTTCGATACGAACCCAACGGTTCCGGTTTTAGGAGAATCCGACGGTCGGATCTCCCGTAACGTCCATTTGAAATCAATGGTCGAAATTCGCGAACTGCCGCGGCGCGGCGCGTTCTATTCAGGCCATTATATTATATATATAATATATATAATATATACTTCGTCGATTTCTATTTAAAACGAATTATATAAATAGTTTTAAAATTCGTTTCAAAATCTATTTCAACTTCCATCTCAATTCAAAGCAAAATTGAATTCTTCTCTATAAATTCGTTTTAAAATTCATTTCTATTCAATTCAAATTTCAATTCAATTTGAATTCATTTCAATTTGCTTTCAATTCATTTTGAATTCGTTTTCAATTCAATTCATTTCGAAATCGCTTTCAATTCACTTTGAATTCGTTTTCAATTCAATTCATTTCGAAATCACTTTCAATTCACTTCACTTTGAATTCGTTTTCAATTCAATTCATTTCGAAATCGCTTTCAATTCACTTTGAATTCGTTTTCAATTCAATTCATTTCGAAATCGCTTTCAATTCACTTTGAATTCGTTTTCAATTCAATTCATTTCGAAATCACTTTCAATTCACTTCACTTTGAATTCGTTTTCAATTCAATTCATTTCGAAATATTTGATTTCAAAATTACTTTTTAATATTCATTTTAAAATGAATAAAATCGATATAAATATCGTTCACGTCAAAATGGCATCACTCTAATCAACACGGCTTCATATATTGACATTTTCAAATATTCCATTTCGAATATTTCTATTTTAAATATTTCTATTTTAAAACTGGAATGAGGCCCAATCAATTACCATATAAAGTTAATTATATGGATTTTCATACAACACATGTATAATAGCCTTGAAAAATAATCAACCATCAACCAAAGTGCACTACACTGTATAAGCATCAAATATAGATATCTAACGCTTATAACAGCCTGTCAATCAATCGATCGACATATTTAATCAATCAGGATGAGTGAACTTCAAATTTCATCCCAACACCCGTGTGGGGTTTCAAACAATCAAACACAGATTTTATTCATGCAGTTGGGCGATGTGTAAAATTTATCGACCCAATCAATGTCCTTCAAATAGGTGTACATAAACAAACCGTCTGGTTTGTAAATGAATATTTATTTTATTCACATTCACGTTAAAAACTATATTTTTAACGATAAAATATTTATTCCAACACATGAATTTTCTTTTCAGTTCATTTATTCAATAAATGACATTTTTATTTTTTTCTAACATATTTTAGAAAATTTCGGCGGCATAACGGCACGATACTAGAAACGGGACAAGGCCTAGCCTTATCCCCGGTCTAGTGAAGGCCCACGCCATTCACACATCAATCAAATTCACTTTCGTTATGCAAACCACAAAATTTGGAGTAAGGGTCTAACCTAGCCTTACTCCTTCGCCTTATAACGGCGCACGTCTAATCCTAACCAATTTATCGATTCGATTTTTTTCCACACCACAAACCACATTCAAACCAATATCACAATCAATCACCAAACAGTCAAACAAACAAGTCCATGGTCTGTGGACGGGTGTCGGGTGCTACTAAGCACCGTCTGCATCCTAGTATATATATAACTAGAAAAATAAATTGAAAGGTGAGAAATTCTCACATATAGCTATCCTAGCTCCACGGCTCTTCATTTGCAGAAGTCTTCGTCGTTTCGCCATTTTTGAACCTCCGTTGTCCGCTTTCACTACCTATGTAAAAATCGAATTTTTACTTCGCTATTCCATATATAAAAATCGAATTTTTACTTCAAAGTTCAATATATAAAAATCGAATTTTTATTTCAAAGTTCAATATATAAAAATCGAACTTTTATTTCAAAGTTCAATATATAAAAATCGAATTTTTATTTCAAAGTTCAATATATAAAAATCGAATTTTTATTTCAAAGTTCAATATATAAAAATCGAATTTTTATTTCAAAGTTCAATATATAAAAATCGAATTTTTATTTCAAAGTTCAATATATAAAAATCGAATTTTTATTTCAAAGTTTCCGCCTTTTCCATTTCAAAGATCTAATCTTTTCTTTTACTTTTTAAAGTTCAAATCCTTTTACCTTTTAAAAATTCAAATCTTTTACCTTTTAAAAATTCAAAAATCTTTTTAAACCTTTTAAAAACAAAAATCTTCTTAAACCCTTTTTTTTTTTTTTAATAAAAAGAATCAGTTTTAAATTTCTTTACAATCAGTTTTAGTTTCTTTTTTATAAAATAAGTTTTTAGCTTTTAAAAAAATTCAGTTTTTAGCTTTTAAAAAATTCAGTTTTTAGCTTTAAAAAAATTCAGTTTTTAGCTTTTTTAAAAATAAAGAAAAACAGTTTTACATTCTTTTTAAAAATTGATTTTAAAACCTAGAAAAAAACCACGGTATTTAAACAAAAAAAACATTCTTTTCTTATGTAAATAAAATCAGTATTAAAACAAAAAATAAAATAAATAAATAAAATAAAAGAAAACTTACTGAGGGGGGGGGAGGTTCGCAGATCGACGGAGGTGGGTCAGGGGGCAGGCGGCGGTCGTTCTATTCGGATCTGGGGGGGGGCGTCTCGTCTTCGTCGAGGAGGGCAGGGGGTGGGGCCTTCGCGCCAGGCGCCAGTCGAGGGGGGGGGGTCTTCTGTCGTCGCGGTGGCCAAGGTGAGGCTGGAGGGAGGTGGGTCGGTGGAGGGTTTGGGCGGCGGTAGGCTGTCGCCATCGCGCGATGGCTTTCTCTTTTTTTTTTTTTTTTTTTTTTATTTAAGAACTGAAATTGAAACGGGGGGGGCCAGAAGAAATAAAGGAGAGTAAGGAATATATTTTTTTTTTTTTTTTATATTATTTTATTTATTTAATTATTTAAAGGTTGACTTTCACATACGACCTCAAAACGAGGTCCACCGCCTGTCGCCCATAGCGTTTCACCCCCATTCCGAACACAATGGGATATGTATCGCAAGCTGATTTGACCGTTTCGATCAGTTTCCTTTGAATTTACATTTAAATCACTTTATTGAATTTTAAACGTACGTTTCAAATTACCGGGGTCACATACTAACTAGAAAAATTCCATAAAAATATTTTCTAGCTTCGCATGGACGATACGGTCCTAACAAAACTAGTTTCGTCGAATTCTGAGACCGTTAGAAAAATGGCCAATTTCCAGTCGATTAAAATCAACTGAAACTGGTCAAACGCGTTTTCCTTTGCCACGCTCACATATTGATTCGAAAAATTACGAAATTTGAAACCTAGCAATAACTTAACATCACGGACCCAACAAAACTGGTTTCGTCGAAATCCGAGGTCGTTTGCAAAATTGCTATTTTTAAGGGCCTTATATATATAAAAATATATATAAATTCCACAGCGACTATTTCTAATTTTAAACTGGACATATCTTATTATTTCTAAGATGAAATCTCAGTTTGTTAACTTCGCTACAAAGATATAGTTATACAGATTCAAATATTTCTTGTTTCGTTCAATTCTGACTTATATTGAATTCTGTATATTCATTTGAAATTAGGAATCGAATTTTCGAACTACCGCGCCATTTTCAATTCCTTTTATAATTATATATAATTATTATATATTCTAACGATGACGTATATAATATACGTTCGAATTCTATTCAAAATAAATTTCTCGTCGATATTATTTAAAATAATTCATTTTAAATAATAAAAATTCGCTAAAATTGCCAAAATAAAAATTTCAAACTGGCTCGCATTTTACGGGTTGTTACAATCTCCCCCACTTAAAACTTTTCGTCCCCGAAAAGGAACAAAGTCGAAAGTGGTTTGATTATTCAGCTCTACATTCGATTTGGCTTCCATTCTCCAACTTTTAAGTTTCTGAGAATTTTCAAAATTTCAAAAATTTGGCTAACACCCTAAATTTTCGAAAAATTTCGCCATAACCTCCCCTGCAATGGGAGCATCGGGAAATTGCAAATAGCGTTCCCGGTCCTTCAGATCTCAAAAAGAAAAAGAAAAAGCCAAGCGGCTAGCCAATAGGCTCACAAAATCATCATCACCCAAACAAAACAGGAAATTATGTAGTAAACATGTACCTATTTGTCGGGCAAACAAATTTTATTCTCGGCTCTAGCCTCCTTGCTATGACCTGTTCAATGATATACATGTATATGCAAGCAAATGCGACCAAATTTCAATACAAGTCAATATTTGATTCAGTTAGGCATAATGGTTCAAAATTATCAAACAACCTAAACAAACAACACAAACATCAATCAATTAGTGAATAAGAGTTTCAAATTCATAATTTGATACATATACAAAAATCATGTTTTTAATGCCAATTCACAACAATGTGTTCTAACTATATTAGTTTTGGTTCTCACACCAGTCTAATGGAAATATATAGAAAATCACACCTTCGAAACTCGAACATAAATGTTGATGATGCGATCGCTATCATCAATATCACCTTCGGGCGACTAGAGTGTAATGCTATATCTATCCAATATATTAAAATTTCAAATACACGTGGATCAGACGTATACTTAAAATCTATATATACTGGATTGTCCACATCAATATAAATAATCAAATACGAATAATTGATTTAAATTTTCAAAACCAAAATTGTTTTCATTTTAAAAATTTACTCTTCACACTCGTTCTAGGATACTACTGACCCCATCTCTAACGAGTCATTCTCGTTGGATATTACTAATCCAATATCTGATGAATTCTTTCGTATGGTTCTAATGTGTCTTGTTCTCTGAGCTTTGTAAACCAAAGCTCTGATACCAAATGTGACGAAAAGGAATTTCGCTCGGTCCGAACCAGTCGCTAAACCGATCCAGGCCGTTCGAAACGCCCTATCGTTTGAGAACAGGACAAAACAGAACGCATACAGAAGAACATTTCACTATATATTACAACAGTGCATCAGATTACAAGAATATACAGAGTATAAATGAATATTACACAGAAATATCAGAGATTTAAATTACACTTAAATACATAGCAGCGGAAAATAATACAATACACAACTAGAATGAGATATACGGATACAAAGCTTTCCGGATATCGTTCCAGCTGTAAACCAGGATCCTGTGAATATAAATCTGCAAAACCAAAACTACTAGCTGCCCGTGTCAAAAATAAGGGCACCCAGAGTTTAGGTTAAAACAATAAACTCCAGGTCAGTCATGTGACTGGTGTGAGAACTAAAACAGTTATTAATCTTTATTTTCAAGTTAGGTAAATCAAGGGACCACGCCGTATAACACGGAACGGGTTTCCTCCCAAGAATACCAGTGCATAAAACAAACAGCGCAATGCTAAATAAAGAAAAATGAAGCTGTTATAAGACCCAGGTCCCATCACACAATGCAACGCAGCCGAGGATAGGGTTTTCCCTTATAACAGCCAAAGAATGCTTGATACGTTTAAAACAAATCATTTGATACTATTATAAGTGCATAGTGTATAAAACAACTTCAAATCATAAGTATCAATCATAGGCGGCATGAGCGCCCCATCCCACTATGTCACCATATATAGGTTTACAAATAAAACCGCAAAGTCACGTATTTGGAAATTGGGTTTCCGTCTATGAACCGAGGCAAAGGATAGTCCTCACCGACTTCGAGACTGCCTAGCCCGAGCCTCAGGGTCAGAGCGCATCGACCCTTGGATCGTCAGGGCCGGTCCACCGATGTGGATTAAAATGCCTGAACACTGCGTTTCCCCGCCCTTTGGGGCGTAAATGAGCCAACAAATGACTCCATCGGACCCGGATCGTCCGATCAAACCGAGGCGCCTCGCAACAGCAACAACCACACAGGTGAAAAATATATAAATGTCAGGGCTGGTAGGTCACTGACACCACCCTAGCTAGGAAGAAACGCAGGCCCTCCCTGATGTCCTCTCCCGTTTTTGGTTCACAACCGGGGTGCGAAACTCGCGAAGTAAACGTTACACAAAGCTACGCCACACAGGCCGTGCTTCGATCATCACCACAAGACTTTGCTTTTCAACAGAAGCCTCGATCAATTGCCACTTAGGCATGCCACACAGGCAATTCACTCCATGCGTTTGATATCCATCAATATATCTAATAGAAATCAATCACACAGACTAAAATCCAATGTCAGACACACAGTCCATTTACAAGTCCGTTCTGGGTCTGAACGAAACCGGAGGCACCTAGTACCCCGCACATCCATCGATCTCCAAGCACGTCTGGACGATCACTAACTGTTTCCATCTTCTTGGGTGTACAGCCCAATCAAGATCATCAGTTATCACCCAAACGACGTGAAGACTTCCGGTCTTCGACCACCGTCTTCATCTTCGACACCACGTCGAATCAGTTATTCAGAATGGGATAAACCCGGTCTTTCTGAATAACTCGCGTATATATTATAAAAGTGTTACACAAACACAACATACGCCTCATTCCAATCCAGAATATTCCTATACTTTGGGAAAAGTTCCCATTAATTTTATCCAAGATAAATTCTTTAAATTTATTCTTTAATCTCCTTTGAATATCAATTCAAACTAGTCGGGATTAGCGAACCACACCGAAGTAATCATTTATTTTATTTCCCAATCCCAACCTATTCATCCCATGAAGTAAAACTGGTAGTACTTCATATCTAACACCACAGTGTTATCGGTAATTCAATTACCATTTCACGTTCAAATCTAATTAAAGATTTAACTATCGCCTGGAGTAAAACTGGTGATACTCCATTCTCGATCTTTTCAATCTATTTAAAGATTCATTAAAACTCCACTTAGTTTTAATCGTTAACTGGGTTAAAGAATCAGTGTCTTTTAAAACACAGTTCACGATAAACCCAAAATCACATTCCATTAATTATCGGGTTAAAGAACAAGTGTTATTTAAAACACTGTTCACGATAAACCCAAAAATCAATACCAATTCAATTCCAATTAAATATCATTTAATTGGTATACTTCATTAAATCCAAATAAAAAGATTTAATCTTTTCTCAACTGGGTTCAAGAACAGTGTTAATGAAGACACCATTCACGACGAACCCAAATCACATTCGATATTCAATACAAGGCTCTGAATAGAAAATATATCGGCTTATATTCAATATCAAATTCTACGACTAACAAATGTCGTATTGAAAATAACGATATAAATATATATCTTTCAAATTTCCATAACAACACCTGTATAATCACGAATTCCAACATCGAAACACTCCAAAGACAATTTCGATTCAAATCCACTCCAATGCAATCATTGGATATTTTTGTTATTTTTAAAACCCTTTTCAAATTCAATTTATTTATTTAAAAATAAATAGAATTATAATTCTAGTTCAAAACTAGTTCATTTCGATAAAAATCTATTTTTATCTTTTCAAATATGGAGTTTTTCATCCCAAACTTTCACAAATCATTTCTTATGATTTTACACAAATTATTACTATTTTTAATAATTTTATCAAGGCCCGTACAGTCGATTTCCACCAATGGCCATCGAACTGCACGTATAGCGACCTTTTTCAAATTTGATTTGGACATAATTCCAAATCCAACCGTTAGATTTCAAATTTCTAACATTCGCTAGAAAGCTCTTTTCGATACGAACCCAACGGTTCCGGTTTTAGGAGAATCCGACGGTCGGATCTCCCGTAACGTCCATTTGAAATCAATGGTCGAAATTCGCGAACTGCCGCGGCGCGGCGCGTTCTATTCAGGCCATTATATTATATATATAATATATATAATATATACTTCGTCGATTTCTATTTAAAACGAATTATATAAATAGTTTTAAAATTCGTTTCAAAATCTATTTCAACTTCCATCTCAATTCAAAGCAAAATTGAATTCTTCTCTATAAATTCGTTTTAAAATTCATTTCTATTCAATTCAAATTTCAATTCAATTTGAATTCATTTCAATTTGCTTTCAATTCATTTTGAATTCGTTTTCAATTCAATTCATTTCGAAATCGCTTTCAATTCACTTTGAATTCGTTTTCAATTCAATTCATTTCGAAATCACTTTCAATTCACTTCACTTTGAATTCGTTTTCAATTCAATTCATTTCGAAATCGCTTTCAATTCACTTTGAATTCGTTTTCAATTCAATTCATTTCGAAATCGCTTTCAATTCACTTTGAATTCGTTTTCAATTCAATTCATTTCGAAATCACTTTCAATTCACTTCACTTTGAATTCGTTTTCAATTCAATTCATTTCGAAATATTTGATTTCAAAATTACTTTTTAATATTCATTTTAAAATGAATAAAATCGATATAAATATCGTTCACGTCAAAATGGCATCACTCTAATCAACACGGCTTCATATATTGACATTTTCAAATATTCCATTTCGAATATTTCTATTTTAAATATTTCTATTTTAAAACTGGAATGAGGCCCAATCAATTACCATATAAAGTTAATTATATGGATTTTCATACAACACATGTATAATAGCCTTGAAAAATAATCAACCATCAACCAAAGTGCACTACACTGTATAAGCATCAAATATAGATATCTAACGCTTATAACAGCCTGTCAATCAATCGATCGACATATTTAATCAATCAGGATGAGTGAACTTCAAATTTCATCCCAACACCCGTGTGGGGTTTCAAACAATCAAACACAGATTTTATTCATGCAGTTGGGCGATGTGTAAAATTTATCGACCCAATCAATGTCCTTCAAATAGGTGTACATAAACAAACCGTCTGGTTTGTAAATGAATATTTATTTTATTCACAATCACGTTAAAAACTATATTTTTAACGATAAAATATTTATTCCAACACATGAATTTTCTTTTCAGTTCATTTATTCAATAAATGACATTTTTATTTTTTTCTAACATATTTTAGAAAATTTCGGCGGCATAACGGCACGATACTAGAAACGGGACAAGGCCTAGCCTTATCCCCGGTCTAGTGAAGGCCCACGCCATTCACACATCAATCAAATTCACTTTCGTTATGCAAACCACAAAATTTGGAGTAAGGGTCTAACCTAGCCTTACTCCTTCGCCTTATAACGGCGCACGTCTAATCCTAACCAATTTATCGATTCGATTTTTTTCCACACCACAAACCACATTCAAACCAATATCACAATCAATCACCAAACAGTCAAACAAACAAGTCCATGGTCTGTGGACGGGTGTCGGGTGCTACTAAGCACCGTCTGCATCCTAGTATATATATAACTAGAAAAATAAATTGAAAGGTGAGAAATTCTCACATATAGCTATCCTAGCTCCACGGCTCTTCATTTGCAGAAGTCTTCGTCGTTTCGCCATTTTTGAACCTCCGTTGTCCGCTTTCACTACCTATGTAAAAATCGAATTTTTACTTCGCTATTCCATATATAAAAATCGAATTTTTACTTCAAAGTTCAATATATAAAAATCGAATTTTTATTTCAAAGTTCAATATATAAAAATCGAACTTTTATTTCAAAGTTCAATATATAAAAATCGAATTTTTATTTCAAAGTTCAATATATAAAAATCGAATTTTTATTTCAAAGTTCAATATATAAAAATCGAATTTTTATTTCAAAGTTCAATATATAAAAATCGAATTTTTATTTCAAAGTTCAATATATAAAAATCGAATTTTTATTTCAAAGTTTCCGCCTTTTCCATTTCAAAGATCTAATCTTTTCTTTTACTTTTTAAAGTTCAAATCCTTTTACCTTTTAAAAATTCAAATCTTTTACCTTTTAAAAATTCAAAAATCTTTTTAAACCTTTTAAAAACAAAAATCTTCTTAAACCCTTTTTTTTTTTTTTAATAAAAAGAATCAGTTTTAAATTTCTTTACAATCAGTTTTAGTTTCTTTTTTATAAAATAAGTTTTTAGCTTTTAAAAAAATTCAGTTTTTAGCTTTTAAAAAATTCAGATTTTAGCTTTAAAAAAATTCAGTTTTTAGCTTTTTTAAAAATAAAGAAAAACAGTTTTACATTCTTTTTAAAAATTGATTTTAAAACCTAGAAAAAAACCACGGTATTTAAACAAAAAAAACATTCTTTTCTTATGTAAATAAAATCAGTATTAAAACAAAAAATAAAATAAATAAATAAAATAAAAGAAAACTTACTGAGGGGGGGGGAGGTTCGCAGATCGACGGAGGTGGGTCAGGGGGCAGGCGGCGGTCGTTCTATTCGGATCTGGGGGGGGGGCGTCTCGTCTTCGTCGAGGAGGGCAGGGGGTGGGGCCTTCGCGCCAGGCGCCAGTCGAGGGGGGGGGGTCTTCTGTCGTCGCGGTGGCCAAGGTGAGGCTGGAGGGAGGTGGGTCGGTGGAGGGTTTGGGCGGCGGTAGGCTGTCGCCATCGAGCGATGGCTTTCTCTTTTTTTTTTTTTTTTTTTTTTATTTAAGAACTGAAATTGAAACGGGGGGGGCCAGAAGAAATAAAGGAGAGTAAGGAATATATATATATTTTTTTTTTTTTTTATATTATTTTATTTATTTAATTATTTAAAGGTTGACTTTCACATACGACCTCAAAACGAGGTCCACCGCCTGTCGCCCATAGCGTTTCACCCCCATTCCGAACACAATGGGATATGTATCGCAAGCTGATTTGACCGTTTCGATCAGTTTCCTTTGAATTTACATTTAAATCACTTTATTGAATTTTAAACGTACGTTTCAAATTACCGGGGTCACATACTAACTAGAAAAATTCCATAAAAATATTTTCTAGCTTCGCATGGACGATACGGTCCTAACAAAACTAGTTTCGTCGAATTCTGAGACCGTTAGAAAAATGGCCAATTTCCAGTCGATTAAAATCAACTGAAACTGGTCAAACGCGTTTTCCTTTGCCACGCTCACATATTGATTCGAAAAATTACGAAATTTGAAACCTAGCAATAACTTAACATCACGGACCCAACAAAACTGGTTTCGTCGAAATCCGAGGTCGTTTGCAAAATTGCTATTTTTAAGGGCCTTATATATATAAAAATATATATAAATTCCACAGCGACTATTTCTAATTTTAAACTGGACATATCTTATTATTTCTAAGATGAAATCTCAGTTTGTTAACTTCGCTACAAAGATATAGTTATACAGATTCAAATATTTCTTGTTTCGTTCAATTCTGACTTATATTGAATTCTGTATATTCATTTGAAATTAGGAATCGAATTTTCGAACTACCGCGCCATTTTCAATTCCTTTTATAATTATATATAATTATTATATATTCTAACGACGACGTATATAATATACGTTCGAATTCTATTCAAAATAAATTTCTCGTCGATATTATTTAAAATAATTCATTTTAAATAATAAAAATTCGCTAAAATTGCCAAAATAAAAATTTCAAACTGGCTCGCATTTTACGGGTTGTTACACGTCTGCATCCTAGTATATATATATATATATAACTAGAAAAATTAAATTGAAAGGTGAGAAGTTCTCACTTATAGCTATCCTAGCTCCAGGGCACTTCATTGATAGGAAATCTTCGCCAACTCGCCTTTTGTCGCTTTCGTTGTCCGCTTTCACTACATATGTAAAAATCAAATTTTTACTTCGCTATTCAATATATAAAAATCATATTTTTATTTTGAAGTTCAATATATAAAAATCCTATTTTTACTTCGATATTCAATATATAAAAATCGAATTTTTACTTCGATATTCAATATATAAAAATCATATTTTTGCTTTGCTAATCCATATATAAAAATCGAATTTTTGCTTTGCTAATCCATATATAAAATCGAATTTTTGCTTTGCTAATCCATATATAAAAATCGAATTTTTACCATTATGAAAACATTATAAAAATCCCTACTTCATATCGTTATTTTATATATGAAAATCACTTCTTTATATTCGCATTTCATATAAAGAGAAATCAAATTTGCATTTCAAAGCGATGTATACAAAAATCCATATTTTATTTCAACACAATTTTTATATATGAATTTCAGATTTTAAAATTATAATATAAATAAAATTTCAGATTTTATTAACCTAATAACATAAAAAAAAAATAAACTAAGGCTCACTGTTATTTTTCTGGACCTCACGTTAACCTTCTTCCCTATCGTTCAAAGAATCTGGAGCTCGAACCCATCAGCGCCGCCATTCCCCTCTCTGTCACGGCCTCCCTAGTGCACCGGACCACCATCAGATTTCGCCATTCCGACACCCCAACCACCGCCTTCCTACCCCAGGCTTTGGGGCCCACTCGCGTGTCCAACGAGTGCAGGAAACGCCTCCCAACTCCCCCGCTTCCAGGCGGGATTCTGACCCCTTCGGCGGTCGACAGTCGATCAAACCCACCCCCTATCCAAGCTCTCTTCCCGCTCTTCCCCTTAGGCTATATCGATTTCGGAAATCATAATGCGGATTTGGATGTATTTGCGGGAGAAAGGGGGAGGATCGTTGTCGTCGATAGTGAAATGGGGGCGGGCCTTTTCCGTTGACCACGAAACGAGTATGGGGGGGTTTTGACCAATGAAGTAATTTCCTAGGGTTTTATATTAAATTTAAATAATATTTAATTCAAAATCTTTTCCAAAGTGAGTTTCGCATCTGAACTTCAAATCAAACCCAACGATTGCCGCCCCCTAGCTAATTACCCCTATTTCGAACACAATGGGACATGTTTCGTATGTTGATTCTATCGTTTGAATCAGTTTCCGTTAAATTTACATTTAAATCACTTTATTGAATTTTAAACGTGTATTTCAATTTACCGGGGTCACATACTAACTCGAAAAATTCCAGAAAAATATTTTCTAGCTTCGTATTGACGATACGGTCCTAACAAAACTAGTTTCGTCGAATTCTGAGACCGTTGGAAAAATGGCCAATTTCAAGTCGATTAAAATCAACTGAAACTGGTCAAACGCGTTTTCCTTTGCCATGGTCACATATTGATTCAAAAAATTACGAAATTTGGAATCTAGCAATAACTTAACACCACGGACCCAACAAAACTGGTTTCGTCGAAATCCGAGGTCGTTTGCAAAATTGCTATTTTTAAGGGCCTTATATATATAAAAAAATATATAAATTCCACAGCGACTATTTCTAATTTTAAACTGGACATATCTTATCATTTCTAAAATGAAATCTCAGTTTGTTAACTTCGTTACAAAGATATAGTTATACAGATTCAAATATTTCTTGTTTCGTTCAATTCTGACTTATATTCAATTCTGTATATTCATTTGAAATTAGAAATCGAATTTTCGAACTACCGCGCCATTTTCAATTCCTTTTATAATTATATATAATTATTATATATTCTAACGACGACGTATATAATATATACGTCGAATTTCAATTCAAAATAAATTTCCCGTCCATATTATTTAAAATATTTCATTTTAAATAATCAAAATTCGCTAAAATTGCCAAAATAAAAATTTTAAACTGGCCCAGAATTTGCGGGTTGTTACATCTGCTGAAGCCCTCGACATCATTTCTGGAAAGGGATTAACATGGGGTTGCAGATTTTTGGGATATCAGTGCGCATCAGTTAGGATGGGAGTTCGATTTTTGAACCAAACAATTGAGAGGCACACGCGAGCCAGTAGAGAAGGCGACGTCAATGGTGGGGTTTAACTCTAAGGTCGTGATGTCTGGTGCTCGAGTTGGTACTATTCCTGCTAGGGGGTCGGGAAATGCTAGATAAGGGTCATTAGGCTGGGTAGGGGAAGAGCGTGTTGTTGGTATGGTCCATCAGAGCTCCGATCAGCTGAGGAGGTGATGTCGAAAGGGGAAAATCCATGCTTTGTAAAAACTGGGTAATTGCGTTCTCCATTGGTTGTCGAGTTCAGGACCGTGTTAGGAGAATCCTTATTTAAATTTTATTTTTGTTTTATATATATATATATATATATATAAACAAATCTGTTGAAACTAAATTGGAAGACTAATAAGAAGGGAGAAAATGGTATTAACTGTCATCTGGAATTCTGAATCTGGAAAGGAAGATTTATTTAGTAAATCATTATACGATTTCTAAGTTAGATTATTGAAAAATTTATACTTGAAATCGTTAGCTATTCAAAACCCAAGAGTTTATAAAATTTAAACGTTAGTATATTTTTACATAAAACTTTGTCAAGAAAATTCAATTGCTTAGTAATAAAATTTGAATTTTTCTCGTGTTAGGGTAAATGGAATGGAATCATTCGTATGAGGTTCGAGCCTTGAAAATCGATGAAAAGAAATTGAAATTGACACAAGTGCAAATGAAATCACGGTGAGTAAATCTCACTCATATCTTTATTTTGAATTCTTTTATCAGTTAAAAATAATTGTTTGCTGATTGTTTGGATGTTTTAAATATTATTTGTTGCTGTTAAAAATATCTTAGTTATTTAGGCCTGGTGGTTGCTATTATATATATTGGTGGTTCGATTTCCCGCATTATCATTAGCGGATGCCCGCGGTACCATTAGCGAATGATTACCCTATGCGCCCCACGCTATGATAGTGGATGACTTCTATACCGCGATATCCTTCCTTGAAGCAGGATGGGAATTATTTATGTTGGCTGATGTCTGTGGATGCAGGAAACAGGTTGGAGGGATCCGACTGGATTCCTCAAAAATATTATTATTGTTGTCTTCATATATATCATCATATATGATGTGTTAGAAAAACCCGTGATTTGATAATTTGGTATTTTGGATGTTTGGAATATCACTGGGCCTAAATGGTAATTTATAAAAATGTCATAAATAGGGTTTTGAAATTTAAAAAGAGAAAACTATTTTCTAACATAGAATTTGAATTTCAATTGGACTATAAATATATTAACTTGTTTGAATACATAAACCAAGAAGTGAAATTATAAACGTTGTTTATAAATTAATAATACGAGATTTGAAATGAATTTATAATCAGTGTTTATAAATAAAGTGGAAAAATTATCATTGGATAATTTGAATATTTAAATTCAAATGTGAATTTAAAAGTAGAAATGGGGAAATCGTTTTAAAGAAATAAATAATGGAATTTATTCTGATGTCAAAATATAAATTGAACTAAAATAAATCCGTAAGGATTTAGGATTTAAATTTGATTAATTCGAATTTATTTAAATAGAAGTTAAATTGAATATGAAAATAAAATTAGGGGTTATATATATAAGTTACTATAAATAGAAATTTCCAAAATGAAATTTTTGTTTTAAATAGATTTCAAAATGGATTTGTTTAAATATAAAACAAGTAAATTTATATATAATGTTTATAAATATGGTGAATAAATTATCAAGAGATAATTGGTAACTTTCAATTCACGTATGAATTTAAAATAGAAAGTTGAAACATTTTAAAAAGGAAACAGCGGTTTTTATTCTGGAATTCAGAATATAAAAGGAGTTGGATTTCAAAAGGGATTTGGAATGGAAAACTTGTTTTAATATATAAAACAAGAAAGAGCGATTTACAAACGACATTATAAATCTACTGAATAAATTATCATTGGATAATTTAGAAGTTTAAATTCAAGAAAGAATTTAAAAAGTGAAATTGGAAAACGTGTTGAAAATAGAGAAAAAATTGATTATATTCCGGGATTTAGAATATAAACTGAATTGAGAAAATCCAAAGGAGTTATAATTGGAATTCGATTATACCGAATTTTACAATTTATTTATAAAAGGAACTGGGATTTGAAATAACAAATCGAGTATAAATAAATGTATAACCGAGTAAGGAAAAATCAACGATTATAGATAATCACAATTATTGAGTTGAATTGGAAAAATTGGTTCAATATATATATATATATTGAAATGTATTAGAATGAAGTTGGAGTTTATATATAAACGAAGTTTAAACGTTTATATATATAAATATAAATAAAACGAACTCGCCGCAGAGCAGTAGTTCGTAAATCGGCATTTCTAACTTCAATTGAGTATATTGGACAAACAAGAATCATCTGGACTGATTTGATAATAGTTTTCCAATGGAAGAGAAAAATCTGGATTTCATCGTATAGATTTTTAGTTATGTCAAAATCAAATTTTCAAAAAAGTAGCGCCATAACCATTATAAAACCATAATGGTTTATTTAATTTTATAAAAAGATTTTAAACAAATAAAATTCAAATTTCCATTAGAAAAATCCGGATTTGAGTTGTAAAATAAATACGAACTCAAGTGGTGTAAATAAAAATGATTTTTTTTGAAAACAAAAATCAGATTTTAAATTATTGAATAAAATTAACTAATTAGAAGAAAAATTAGTTAATGAACCTTTGGGTTGAATTGGACAATGGATAAGTGAATGGGGTTTGTAATTCATATTCAAAATCGAATATGGAAATTGAATTGAAAATGGAATTCAAATGGGTTTATAAGCAAGTAAATATTTGTATTTGAACTGATATGTTCAAACAGAAAGTGGAATAGGCAAAAGAGATAGTTAGAGAATTAATTAGTGAATTGAAATAAAATGGCCAGATTGAGTTGGAATAAAATGCAAATGGATGTACATGGATTAGACAGATATGGAATAAAGTGTATGATGGCTATAATTCGTGTGCCCGACAAAAAGGTACATGTTTAAATTTCATATGAGGTTTTATGCACCGAATCGGCGAGCCACTTGGCTTTTTGATTTTCTTTTTGAATGGAAAAGGCCTAGAGAGGCGAGTTGAGGTTTGAACTATCGACTGGTATAAAGGATGTTATGGCAAAATTTTCCGAAAATGTAAGGAGTTAGAATATTTCAAGATAATTTGATAATTAGAAATCTATATATCAGTATATATAGAATCCGGTAAGGAAACGAACTAAAAAATAAAATAATATAAAGAAAAGGAAATCGAAAATCTAGTAATAGAAAGAGAAATATATATACGTTTAAAAAATGAATAAGTGGCTTTTATGGTGTTGATGATTTGAAATAAGTGGTCTTGTCTATTTTGAAGTAAAAGATGTTATTCAGCCAAGGTCTGAGAGGTAATTATACCCCAACTTGATTGATTTCATTACTAACTGCTAAACAGCAAGATCCAGTCTCGAAGAGCAATGTTTGAATAAGAGTTTAGTTGAATGCAATATTTTGGGTTGTTGTAACGATGTTCTATACAACATTCGTTTTAACCTAATAAGTGGAATTTTGCAAATATAATAATAAATATTTCCTAAGACTAAAAATGAATGGTCGTGAAAGAGATAAGTAATTGGAATATTTTTCAATTATAAATAGAATATATTTTCTAAGTATAGAAAATAAAAGAAGGCAATATATGGAATGTTTTCCAAATAGCGTAAGAGCAAAAGATGACTATTGAAAATATCGTGTTAACGAATATTGATAAGGAGATGGAGTAGTGATTTAATTAATGAATGAAATTTCAATTAAATGGCCCAGTGATTTTCTTGATGCTTTGAATGAATATTTATTTTCTTCGATAGTTAAATAACCGACTGTCGAAGTGTTTGCCAATATCGTTGTCAATATGGAGAGACCGGTTGGATTATTATCCGTGAACCACTCTGTATTGGCACTTGCTTTGCGAATCAGATTATATGAAGATAATAGAAGACGGAATAAAGTGCAAGGGCTTCTTCTATTAATAGAAATTGTGCCTTCGGTTTCGTTCAATCCCAAAACGAAGTGTATGTACGAATGTCTGACAGAGTATTTCGAATGATCGCATATGTTCGTCTGTATAGATATATATGGTGGAGGAGAATTTATTATTTTAGCATAATATCTAGAATATATTTGTGCAAATCAATTAATGATTTACGGATCTGAAAATGTGGCATTCAAAGTGATTGTGCTATCAAGATGATAAGAAATCGTAGCCTCAGGCCTCAACAACTGGGAAATGACAAAAATCGGGCAGGCAGCATGGCTATGTGGGTCGCTCCCATTAGGGTGTATAATCACCTATCTAGAGAAATTCCTTTTACTTCTTTAATGTATCGATGCTGTCCCTTTTCGGGAAATAGTTGCTGATCCCAACTGTTTGTGATAAACATTTGATGCACTCAAGCGAAATGAGTGGTCGGTCATATGTGGGCCGGGTTGCAAGATGTTCTTGTTGAACCCAGTGTATTCCCCTCAAGAGATACACTATCGGAAGGTGGTTCCATACCTTATCATAGTCGGAATCCAATCTCCAATAAGTGCCCTGCGGTTTTAAATTTTATATTATATATGGAGCGTGAGATGCAATCGTTCTGGATTTTCGTATCAAAGTGTTTTGGGTTATAGTAAGGTAAAAACCGTCCATGTTTATGTGTGGGCTGGTCTTACTATTATCCTTTCTTTTGAAAGGATTTTTAAAGTTAAACAAATGATTGGAGTTTACTCACACCAGTCCCATTACAGAGCCGGAGTTTATTTTGTTTTTTTTCTCTAAACTCTTGGGTGCCCAAATTTGTACGAGCAGTCAAGTAGTCGAGATTTTTTGGATTCACGTGGAAGAGCTGGAAGCAGGAGGCTTCACCAGTTAGCTATAGACTATCATATTTCCGCTGTGTACTATGTTGTATCTGGAAACATATGTTTATAACTGTTCTACGAATAACTGTTGTGCTCTAATAATGGTATGTATATACAGTTATTGATTTGTATTTCAAAAGTTATGTTATTTAATATATTTTATTCGTTCCGCTGTGAGATTTGTGTTCTTCGTTTTTCTTCTATTCTAACTTTTCTTTCTTTCTATTCCTCACCCTCTAATTCTTTCTACTAATGATTCGTATTTCTGTGTCATTTGGGTTGGACATGGTGTTATTAGTCAACTCAAAGGGTACCGAAATTCGGGCCGTTACACCTTTTTTGCCATGCGCAAATCTTGCCACTACTCCGGTTTGGTTCGGATATGTCCGATCCGATCCCCTATCTCGATCTGATCAAGAATCCTGGCACTTTTCCAACAAGCTTGTTTTGTCTATTCTCGCTATACGACGGCGTTTTCAACCATTCTAACCTTACTAAACAATCATAAAGTATCCCAAACAGTAATAATAACATGTGTAATCAATCAAAAACATTAAAACATCAATTACATGTGTTATTTAGGATCAAACACACCCAAAAAGCATGATTCTCCCCTTAATTCCCTTAACCATGTTTAACTATAGGATTAGTAAACTTGATCCAAATTAGCCCAAATTTATATCAGAGGCATAAACAATATTTGAGAATTTCTACATATTTTTCCAGATTTTTATGATGTATAATTTCTCTAATTATCACTAATCACCCCTAATTTGCCGTAATTGGTGAATAAAGTGCAAATCACTCACCTTAGCCACAAATAAATTTCAGAGATGAAACTCTAACTGATTTGGCATAGATCCCAATGTATTCTAGCAACTCTATCTCGATTTCTATGCTAATCCTCCTTAATTTGATGTAGATTTGGCTAATATGCAATTAGAAAGTGATTAAAGATGAATTTAGAAGGTGGAGGACATTACTAGGTTTGAAGAAATGAAAGTGGCGGCCGAGAAAATGAAATGATAAGGTTTCCTAACTCATTTCAGCCTCCCCATAACCCTAATCCCGAAATGGGTTATGGGCCCATCCACTAATTACCCTATTAAGCCCGCTTAAGTAGTTTCACCTTCCAAACTTTGTTTCAGCCATATCTCCCAAACGGTAAGTCCGTTTGATTAATGTGACCACTCTACGGAAACGTAAACCATCACCCGAATCCAATGGAGGCGGTACCACGTCAAAACTCCTTACCAATCAAAAGTTATATGCAAAACAAGATTCGCCAGGGGCAAAACAGTCTTTTAAAATTCGGCAAAAATCGTGAGCATGGGAAATGAACCTAATAGTCGTTCCCCAGAGTTACATGACCATACGACTTCGTATGTGAATGAAACAAATATTCTATGATCCTCCGATGCGTAGAATGTGGGTCGTTACACTCTCCTTCCCTTAAGAAATTTCGCCCATGAAATTCCTTAACCAAAACATACAGTGGTGCTCCGCATGCCTATCAACCATTTACAACAATCAAACATACATAATAACACAACAGAGCTATCCTAGCACGCGGTTTACTAACAAGGGAATAACTATATCATGACTAAAACCTTACCAGACAAAGAGTTCTAGATATGATTTCCTTATGCTTTCCTCGGTTTCCCAAGTATAGTCATTCTCATTACCGCCCCACTGGACCTTGACTAGTTCCACCGTCTTTCTTCGAAGTTGTTTCGTATCATGTCCAACAATATGAATAGTCCTGCGGCTTCCAACTGCCTCGGATTCTACCTCGATATTATCCAACTGATTTGGTGAAATAGTCATATTAGAATCGTGCACGAACTTTTTTAACTAGGAAACATGAAATACGTCATGCACTCCCGTCATCTTGTCTGATAATTCGACTTTATACGCTAAATTCCCAATTTGTTTGAGGACTGGAAATGGACTAACAAATCTTGGTGCCAATTTACCTTTCCTACCAAATCGAATTACATTCTTCAACGGAGAAATTTTGACGAATACCGAATCACCAACGGAGAATTTCAAATCTCTTCGCCTTTTATTAGCATTACTCTTCTGCCTATCTTCGGCAGCCTTCATTCGTTGTTGAATAACCTTGATTTATCTTAAGTATCTCTTATTACATTTGGCCCAAGCACAAACTTCTCATTGGTTTCCAACAAATATGACGGTGAGTTGCACGATCTTCCATAAAAGCTTCAAATGGAGCCATACCAATACTGGACTGATAACTATTATTATATGTGAACTCAACTAGATGCAAATGGTCATCCCATGATCCACCAAAATCCAATATACAAGCCCTCAAGAGATCCTCTAATAAACTATTCACCCTCTCCGTTTGACCATCGGTTTGAGGATGGTATGCGGTACTAAGATGTAATTCTGACCCTAAAGCCTCTTGAACTCTTCCGAAACCCACTAGTAAATAAGGGATCTCGGTCACTCACAATACATCTAGGTACTCCATGAAATTTCACTACCCACTTCATATACAGTTCTGCTAACTTAGTTGCCTTTCTATTCGACTTGACCGGTATAAACCTTGCACTTTTGATCAATCGATCCACAATCACCCAAATACTATCATGACCCGATCTAGTATTTGGTAAACTATCAATGAAATCCATTGAGACTTGTTCCATTTCCATTCGGGAATTTCCAAAAGTTGTAACAAACCACTCGGCTTCTTTCGCTCGGCTTTAACTAACTGGAAATTCATGCACTTGGAAATAAACTTCCTAATGTTTCTCTTCATCCCTTCCCAGTAGTAGGTCTACTTTATGCCTCGATACATTTTGTTACAACCGAGATGTATAGTCAGTTTTGAGTGATGACACCTTCTAATCACTTCATCTCTCAATCCAGTAACATTGGGTACAACTAGTCTCTCATTCTTTCGAAGCCATCCTTCTCGATCAGGACCATACTTGTTCATTCTCTCGCCGTCGATACCCATCTCCACCTTTGTAACGACCCGGGGATTTGCGACCTTGGTAATCGACATAAACTCAATGTCGACTATCCAACCATCGGAAATACCGGATAGTTAATAGAAAGAAGTTAGAGGGTGAGAACAAATAAGATAGAAAATTAGAATAGAAGAAGAAGAACATAGATACAACATCAGAGTAACACGAATCTCACAGCGGAACGAATAAAATATATTATACAACATAACCTGAAATCAAAACAGTATATGTATACAATACCATTATCAGAGTACAACACTTACAACTCAGCGGAAACAAACAACAGCTATAATCCTATAGCCTCCTGCTCCAACTTTTCAAGTATCTGTAAAATCCCGACTACTGGACTACCCATACAAAATTGGGCACCCAAGAGTTTAGGGAAAACAAAACAAAATAAACTCTTGGTCAGTCATGTGACTGGTGTAAGTAAACTCCAAACAGTTGGTTTAATTTTTCCAAATCCTTTTCAAAAGCAATGATAAATGTAAGACCGATCCATACATAAATACATATGGTTATTACCTTACGATAACCCAAAATATTTCTTAAGATCGATATTTTCTGATATTAATAACATCTAAATCAAGTAGATAGCAATCTAGTAGAACGCTTTCATCTCACGCTCTACATATATAATATACAATCAAAAACCGTGACTCTTATTGGGTAACGGATTCCAACTATGACAAGGTTTGGAACCATCTTCCGATCAGTGTACTCTAGAAGCGATACATTGGAGTTCAATAAGAACATCTTGTAACTCGGCCACACATGACCGGCCATTCATTTCGCTCGAATGTTCCAAATATATTGTCACCTTACGGTTGGTATACCAACGTAACCATTCCCGGGAGATACAGAATTGAAAGAAGTAACATATATGAATATTCTCTAGATGTTGACAATATGCCCTAATTGCGTGCGACCCACTTAGTCATGCTACCTGCCCGATTTTTGTCTTTTCCCGGTTGATGAGCCTTGAGGCCATAACGTATCTTTAACAGATCGTATTTCATTTACTTTGAATGCCACATTGTCACACCTGCCAAATCATAAATTGATTTTCCCAAAAATACCACAGATATAAGCTGAGAAACGAATTCCTCCGCCAGCAATGTAAATACGTTTGAAATGATCAACTTACGCGATCTACCAGATATACTCTGTCAGACATTCGTCCATTCAAGTTGTCCTGGGGCTGGACAACCCGAAGGCACTATTCTGTAATTCCATTTTAGGCAATTTCTACCTAGGATTTACTGAACAGCCCTTGAATAACTCAGTCTTCAATTATCTTCATCGTATTTGATTCGTAACATTGATGCCATACAGAGTGATTTTCAGATAATATATCTGATCCCGATCTCTCTGTATTGACAACGGAAATGGTCAAAATATTTGATAGTCGGTGATTTAACTATCAAAGGAAAACATGTGTATAAACAACGGTCGTATTCCCAAATGGAAATCTTACCGATCAATCATCATTTCATTTCCCAATTTCCCATTTATCGTTTCCATATATTTGTAAATTCCTTATTTTCTAAAATTAGAAAATATACGTTATTAACTTTGGATAACATTTCCATTTCTGATTCATGCATCAGTATCTTCCCCCCTCCATCAGTCTCTAACTGTAAACTAGTAAGAGAACAACTTCCCAAGTATAAACCCCGAAGGCCGAAACCAACATCAGATCGATACCCAGAAAGCCATTCAACTCAACTAATTTCAAATCAGTTTCTAATTTCAGTAATTCCATTTAAATTCCTAATTCAAACCCCAAATTCCTTTAAAATATTTTATTTGCAAAATTATTCATACAAATCTTATTTCATTTTCAACATTTATAATTTCATTGCAAATTTCCTTTATAACAACTACGTTCACTTTCCATTTCAATTATCGGTGTTAAAATCGATTTGACTTCTCTATATAAATTCAAATTTATATATTCAATTTATCAAATGATAAATATTTCCTTAATTTATAAATATCATTTATAAATTATTCTCCTCAATTTATCTGTTAAAACAGATTTCTTTTAAACATTTACTTTAAATCAATATCATGTTACACCCGTGTGCGAAGCACGGGTTTAAACCTTCCTAATGTAAAATTCTCTTTTTATAGGATTCTATTCATTTTCCAAATATTTCCTTTTATAATTATATTTACTTTCCATATAAATATTCATTTTATAATTATATTTATTTTCCAAATAAATATTCTTTTTATAATTATATTTATTTTCCAAATAAATATTCCTTTTATAATTATATTTATTTTCTAAATAAATATTCCTTTTCAAAATACACTTTGAAAATGCCCTTTTTACATTCCAGTACTTCTTACGGTATATACAATACCAAATAACCATGATGAATATCATCCAAACACACATAATCAACTACAGATTATATATCACATCATATATCACAATATATGAAAAAAAACAGTATTATAAATATTAAGGAATCCAGTTCGATCCCTTCAACCTGTTTCCTTGCATTTACAGATGTTAAACAATAT
Organism: Allium sativum; assembly: GCA_030737875.1. NCBI lineage: Eukaryota > Viridiplantae > Streptophyta > Magnoliopsida > Asparagales > Amaryllidaceae > Allium > Allium sativum. Next base: position 490,619,239 of record CM060916.1, read on the forward strand.
GAATAACATCGACTTCATTTCAATATGAAATATTCTGATAAACAGAATCAATATCTGATTAACGATTTATATATATATATATATCGTTATCTATAATTTCAACCAATAAGTCAGCAATTCAACTAAGCAATCAACACACAGCAATCAATCATCATTTATCAATACTAGATTATATTTATAAAAGTATAAACTATATAGAGTTAGTGAGATTTACACACTTTGGACGATCGTCGTTAAATAACGATAATTGTCGATTGATTTATACAGACAATTTATTTCGCTATAAATTGTAATGAGCTCCAATTCACTCCCAGTTAGTTCCATTGTGTAGCCACCGTCATACGATCTCAATGGATCTTGTTTCGCGAGATTCTGATAACGTATGGATAAAATATCGCATTAACAAGTTTGAGCTATCATTTAAATTAACTTTACTTTAAACAAAAGGAACTCGGGCCCTTACCCAACCTTCCTGGCCCACTACTTCATTAGACCCGCTCGTGAACAAGTCTTCTTCCTCCAGATAAATGTGACTTCTTCCTATAGCCAATATAGACATTTCCACCACCCTTTTCTTTCTTTCAACACCACTAAAACATGAACGGAGATCACCTTTGTCTTCCCCTTCATCTCCTCCTAACACCTGTACCATTCACGATGGACCCGCACCATCTACCTAGAATCTGACATCACGGCCAAACTGATCCCTACAGTAAACTCGCAAAAGATTTTCACACCAATTCCTATAGAAAAATTTCCCCGAACTCAAATCATCTCTAGAAACTCAATCATGATCTCCAAATCACAAATCGAAACCTCCATTTCACGAATACTCGAACCCTACATCACGGTTCAGAACCAAAACTAACATCAAACCAACAAATTTTTATATGATTGTGAAGAGTAAGAATACAGCGATTCAGACATATATCTATTTCAATTTATAGATTTTTGCTTTTATTCTAATGATTTTTCAAAGTTGCGGTTTTTGGTTTATGGAAGAAATGGATGGCGGCTGAGAAATTTTGACCGGAGAATAAAAGTCTAAGGGTTTAGGTGATTGTTAAGGGTATATATATAGTGTAAGGTAGCTTCTACTATAAGCTTTGTATTTTATTTTATTAATATATTGTATTTCTACTTCTATTCGTCTTCTAAAAATCCACATGATCACACATGATATCCAAAAATCATGAAAATCGGCATGCAACTTCATTTCGACATTACGTACCCAAAGAAACTTGTTTCGTCGAATTCCGAGTTCGTTTGCTCACACAGCGTATTTTTAAAGGTCAAATTATTGATAGTTTTTCACATTAAAATTCTGCACGGCCACACCCTAACTCCAAAAATCCACAAAAATTGATATCTAAAAATAATTTAATATTACGGATCCAACAAAATTAGTTTCATCGAAAACGGAGTTCCTTTGCTAAAATGCCTATTTTTAAAGCTCTAACTAAACTCATTTAAATATTAATATATTTAAAAATAACTAAATTAAATATTTATAAATAAATATTATCGTATATATTCACACTAGAATATCATACAGCTCCAAAATATTCCTATCTGACTTTGATAACTCGACATTTCAAATCTAGATTAAATCAGCATATAATTTATATTAAAAATCCATTTATAATATAAATAAATCGTTATAAATTATAAACGAATTCCATGGCGAACATTTGAAAATTTGATTTCGACATAACTCCTAATCTACATGACGAAATCTCGAATTTTCTCTTCCATTAGAAAAATATACTTCACTAGCTTCGAACGTTTCTTGTTTCACAGAAATCCGACTTAAAACGGATTCTGTATATTCGTTTAAAGTTTGAATCGCCAAATTACGAACTACCGCGCCATTTCGAGCTCGATTATAATTATAATATAAATTATAAGTTCAACTGACATTTATAAATAAATTTGTTAATATAATTAAATTCTAAACTGAATTATATATTTTATATTGTCCAGTTCACACAATATTGTCAATTACACTATTTCCGACTATTTCGGAAATAAATATATTATTCTATTATTTATATTAATTAAATATTCAATATCATTTAATTAAACAACCATTTAAATCTTTAAACACTATTTAAATAAATAAATAAATAAATTATTGTACCGTAAAAATACGAGACGTTACATTCTTCCGCCCTTAAAATAATTTCGTCCTCGAAATTGCTAAAGGTAGAAAACTAACCCTATTAAATGGGTTAAAGTTTTTTGTTTATTTATTAACTTCAATTTCAGCTAAACTAATAAATTTCAATTAAAATATTAATTAATTTTGGTTAACGAAAATTTTCAAAAATTATGAAAATTTTCTAACACTCGAAATTTTCGAAATATTTCGCCAGCGTCTCCTTTGTACGGGTCAATCGGTACAACTACAACTCGCCTCTCTAGGCCTTCTCCAAACCAAAAGAAAATCAAACAGCCAAGCGGCTTGCCAAATCGGCTCATAAATCCCCAAATCACATAAAAATAAACTTGTACCTTTTTGTCGGGCATATCATTATATCCTTTCCATCTGCTGCTAATTCAGCATATACCAATGTCATTCCAATCAAACTCCAATCAGTTTGTATCCTCAAACCCAATCATTTGCTTATACCCAAGTCAAATTTCCATTCCAAACCGAAGTTACTTTCCCACAAATCCATATTTTTCTTGATATCTTTCTAATCCAATCCAATTCAATTTGCCTTTCGAAATTTCTAATTTAATTTGTTTTCAAATCAAACAATCCTTCCTGGGAGTTTTAAACCACTTAGTTTTTTCTAAAATCAAATATTTCTTTTCGGAATTCAAACCAACTTGCTTTCTTAAAAGAATTCGAAAATAGTATCCTTGGTAGTAATCCGTCACTTACAACTTAAAAATGAACACTGACGATGGGGCCAGCATCATCAGAGTTATTTCCTAGTGATCGAGGTGAGTTCAGTACTATATCGGTTTTCAAAATCATCCTTAAACTATTCAATTTTGAAATTACTTCAAATTATCATTCATAATTTCTATAAAAAAAATTAAAATCTCCCAGGATTTTAAAATTCTCATATATGTACTTCATATCCATTTACAGACACTTCTCCGCGTTTTAGGAATTTTAATTCCAATTCTGATTTTAATTTCAGATTTAATTCATCGGATTTCATATATTACACTTATATGAATTCTGATTGGTTTTTCTATAACCATCTGAATTATAATCTTATTTGATTATAATAATAACCAACACATCCAATATACTATAATAATTCAAATAACGATCAATCTTTAGTATCAGAATATAATTTGGGTAAAATTATATTATTTACCCTTTCTTTTCAAAACATACCGTGTTGGTTCATCGCATTCGAGTGTTTAGAAACCCCTACCGATATAGTGGATCAAACTGATCGATCAGAACTCATAAACAACTCAGTCAATAAATCTCCACAATACAAAACCGTTTTTATAAAATCTACAAATACGTTCACTCGTATATATATGCTCAAACTCAATCTAGGGCATTACTAACCCTATCTCTATCGAGTTACACCACAGAGTCAAGGTAATTACATAACCTTCACCTCTGATACCACTGTAATGACCCGGGGGAGTTGCGACCTTGGTAATCGACATAAACTCAGTGTCGACTATCCAAGCATCGGAAATACCGGATAGTTAATGGAAAGAAGTTAGAGGGTGAGAATAGATAAGATAGAAAATTAGAATAGAAGAAGAACAAAGATACAACATCAGAGTAACACGAATCTCACATCTGAACGAATAAAATATATTATACAACATAACTTTAAATCAAAACAGTATATGTATACAATACCATTATCAAAGTACAACACTTACAACTCAGCGGAAATAAACAATAGCTATAATCTTGAAGCCTCATGCTCTAGCTTTTCAAATATCTGTAAAATCCCCACTACTAGACTACCGATACAAAATTAGGCACCCAAGAGTTTAGGGAAAACAAAACAAAATAAACTCTGGTCAGTCATGTGACTGGTGTGAGTAAACTCCAAACAGTTGGTTTAACTTTTCCAAATCCTTTTCAAAAGCAATGATAATTGTAAGACCGATCCATACATAAATACGGATGGTTTTTACCTTACGATAACACAAAATATTCCTTAAGATCAATATTTTCTGATATCATTATAATGTCTAAATCAAGTAGATAGAAATCTAGTAGAATGCTTTCATCTCACGCTCTACATATAAAATATACAATCAAAAATCGTGGCTCTTATTGGGTAATGGATTCCAACTATGACAAGGTATGGAACCACCTTCCGGTCAGTGTATTCTAGAAGCGATACACTGGAGTTCAACAAGAACATCTTGTAACTCGACTACACATGACCAACCATTCATGTCACTTGAATGTTCCGAATATATTGTCACCTTATGGTTGGTATACCAACATAACCATTCCCGGGAGATACAAAATTGAAAGAAGAAACAAATATGAATATTCTCTAGATGGTGACAATATACCCTAATTGGCTGCGACCCACTTAGCCATGCTGCCTTTTTGATTTTTGTCACTTCCCAATTGATGAGGCTTGAGGCCATAACGTATCTTTAACAGATCATATTTCATTTACTTTGAATGCCACATCGTCATACCCATCAAATCACAAATTGATTTTCCTAAAAATACCACAGGTATAAGCTAAGAGAAACAAATTCCTCCGCCACCAACGTAAATATGTTTGAAACGATCAACTTATGCGATCTACCACATATACTATGTCAGACATTCGTCCATTCAAGTTGTCCTGGGACTGGATACCCCGAAGGCACTATTCTGTAAATCCATCTTAGGCAATTTCTACCTAGGATTTACTGAAAAGCCCTTGCATAACCCCGCCTTCAATTATCTTCATCATATTTGATTCGCAACGCTGATGCCATACGGAGTGGTTTTCAGATAATATATTTGATCTCGGTCTCTCCGTGTTGACAACGGAAATGGTCAAAATCTTTGATAGTCGGTGATTTAACAATCAAAGGAAAACATGTATACAAACAACGGTCGTATTCCCAAATGGAAATCTTATCGATGAATCATCATTTCATTTTCCAATTTCCCATTTATCGTTTCCATGTATTCATAAATTCCTTATTTTCTAAAATTAGAAACTATACATTATTGACTTTGGAAAATGTTTCCATTTCTGATTCACGCATTAATATCTTCCCACCTCTATCAGTCTCTAACTGTAAACTAATAAGGGAACAACTTTGCAAGTATAAACCCTGAAGGCTGAAACGAACCCAGATCGATTCCCAGAAAGCCATTCAACTCAACTAATTTTCAGTCAGTTTCTAATTTCAGTAATTCCATTTAAATTCCTAATTCAAACCCCAAATTCCATTATAATATTTTATTTGCAAAATTATTCGTACAAATCTTATTTCATTACCTACATTTATAATTTCATTGCAAATTTCCTTTATAGCTACTACATTCACATTCCATTTCAATTATCGGTGTTAAAACCGATTTTACTTTTCTATATAAATTCAAATTTATATATTCAATTTATCAAATGATAAATATTTACTTAATTTATAAGCATCTTTTATAAATTATTCTCCTTAGTTTATCTGTTAAAACAGATTCTATTAAATATTTACTTTAAATCAATATCATGTTACACCCGTGTGCGAAGCACGGGTCTAACCTTCCTAATGTAAAATTCTCTTTTTATAAAATTCTATTCATTTTCCAAATATTTCCTTTTATAACTTTACTTACTTTCCACATAAATATTCCTTTTATAATTATATTTATTTTCCAAATAAATATTCCTTTTATAATTACATTTATTTCCCAAATAAATATTCCATTTACAATTATATTTATTTTCCAAATAAATATTTCTTTTCAAAATACACTTTGAAAATTCCCTTTTTACATTCTAGTATATCTTATGGTATTTAAAATACCAAATAACCATGATCAATATCATCCAAACACACATAATCAACAACAGATTATGTATCACATCATATATCACAATATATGAAAAAAAAACAGAATTATAAATATTGAGGAATCCAGTTGGATCCCTCCAAACTATTTCCCTGCATTCACAGATGTTAAACAATATAAACAATATCAATTTCATTTCAAGATGAAATATTTTGATAAGAAGAATCAATATTTGATCAATGATTTATATATATCGTTATCTATAATTTCAACCAATAAATCAGCAATTCAACCAAACAATCAACACACAGCAATCAATCATCATTTATCAATACTAGATTATATTTATAAAAGTATAAACTGTATAGATTTAGTGAGATTTACTCACTTTGGATGATCATCGTTAAATAACGATAATTGTCAGTTGATTCAGACAGACAATTTATTTCGCGATAAATTGTAACAAGCTCCAGTTCACTTCTAGTAAGTTCCATTGTGTAGCCATCGTCCATACGATCCCAATGAATCTTGTTTCGTGAAATTATGATAACGTATGGATGAAATATTGCTTTAACAAGTTTGAATTAGCATTTAATTTAATTTTACTTTAATCAAAAGGAACTCGGGCACTTACCCAACCTTCCCAGCCCACTACTTCATTAGACCCGCTCTTGAACAGGTCTTCTTCCTCCAGACAATTGCGACTTCTTCCTGTAGCCATTATTGACATTTCCATCGCCCTTATCTCCCTTTCAACACCACTAAAACATGAATGGAGATCACCTTTGTCTTTCCCTTCATCTCCTCTTAACATTCGTACCATTCACGATGGACCCGCACCATCCTACTAGAATCCGGCATCATGGTCAAACTGATCCCTACAGTAAACTCGTGAAAGATTTTCACACCAATTCCTAAATAAAAATATCCCCGATCTCAAATCCCTTATAGGAACTCAACCATGATCTCCAAATCACAAATCGAAACCTCCATTTCACGAATACTCGAACTGTAACACCCCACGTCCGTTAGTGTCACTCACAAAGGGAATGCACTAAGTTCTATGGAGCATTTAGGGTAAAAGATGCAGATAAATTACAAGACAGACAGAAATTAAACAGCGGAAAATAAAACTTTGCTTTATTGTTAAAATAGTTTGTACAATGATTTCTTTACAATATCAGAGTATCATCTGTCTTACAAAATAAAGAAGCATAAAACAACATTTATATTCCCCAACTTTAGCAAGAGCCAGCCATAGCATCTGATAAGAGAATCCAAGCAAACTTCGACAAATCTTCAAGCTGGGAAAGAGTGACAGTCCAACTTAACCTGAGCTATACTACTCCCTCCTCTACTACCTGGGGGGGAACGGAAGAAAAGAAGACGAAAGAAAAACAGAGTCAGACATAAAGCCTGAGTAAGTTCAGTAACTTCTAGCATGTGAACATGGAAAAACAAACGACATGAATTAACTGAATCCAAGATTACACCATGACCATAGGGTCAGCAAGATTAGACAAGATAATCACAAGATATGCCAAGATAAGATAAACTGGATATGCTCTAATACTTTCGCCGCTTCACTATTTCCTTGTTATACTGGTTTCTATATCTCTGCACCACCTAACTAGTGTTCCAACTAGTAACGATAACGTGATCCAAACCCCTGTAGTTTCCATTGCCTTCAGGCATACATTTATTATTTATTACCTAGATTTAATCTAGGGTTTTTTATCAAGTGCTTTCTAGATTTAACTAGAGTTTACGCTATCTGCTGAACGCTTCTCGTGTTCAAGGTTTATGCCACCTAGTCCAACTAGGGATTACACTACCTGTCGAACGATGCCCCAAGTCTAGGACACACTACCTAGAGTGGTATATGCTCCTATACTTCCCCACGCATGTATCACGAATCGTTATCGCTTGTCTAGATGCACATGTCCTGTAATGTGCGGTCCGAGTCCTGTGACAGGGCAAATCAAGGAATACAGAACTCGGTCGGGAGCTTTCAGATATCTACCGATGCAGATGCTAAGGTCTGTTTTTATTCCAGTGGCTAGGGTCCCACTTGACCCCTACCTCAACTAATGAAAGGCACACCTTGTAAAATGAGAACTATATGCCGACCCCCGGTGCCCTACTATCCTATGGCCATCCTCACCCATAACTAGATAGCAAGTATATGGTCTTTTGGAGTTCTCCGCCTTTCTGCTTCACGTATCTCGATTCACTGAAGATGGATGGTAGACGACGAGTTGCTATCACAGGGCTACCGTTTTCTCTCTGAATCACGCCGGTCCATCCTAGTCTTTAGGTTACCATATATTGCAACCAAGGCATACCCCTGGTTCTTCTACGCAGACCTTAACCTCTGTGAGCCCAGGAGGATCATCTGTAGCCTCACAGAGGGATACCAAGAGTACCCTCCCGTCCCCTCGAAGCCTCGGGCTTCGTAACCCAATTCGTTGGAGCCTCCTTTATTACTCAGACGGACATTCGCTCCTTCCCGTGTTATACTAAGAATTACGACTTAGTTTTACTAACTAAGATTTACCACTTAGTTTCCAGAATCGTTGTTCTCTTAACTAAGGTTTACTACTTAGTTCTCTTTCCCGTCAATTTGGATAGGCTAAGTGTCATTAGTCACTTCAAGCTAACTTAACCCCCTTCATTTATCAGGTTAAACTGGTTAAGTGTTATCAGTAATTCATGTTGACTTAACCCGACCACAAACCAAGTTATATTGGTTAAGTATTCCTTATTACTTAACCCTATCCATTATCCTGTATTGGTTAAGTGTTCCTTTTTAACTTAACCTTGCCCGTCTGTTTTCACTAACATGTTATTAATGGTTAAGTATTGTCCCTTCATGTTTTAGACTTAACCTCATTCCTTTATCACAACCTGATGGTTAAGTGTTCAGGTTTACTTAACCCTATGATCTAGCCCAGCTAACATAACAAAATTGGCTAAGTGTATTAGATTTTACTTAACCCCAACCTCTAGTCTAGTTAACATGTTAATTTGGCTAAGTGTTTTCTTAGTTACTTAACCCCTACAAATCTTGTCTTGCTACCTTGAGTTTGGTTAAGTGTCTCTATGGACTTAGCCCTCCCATTCTAGCTTAACTGTGTTAAGTTGGTTAAGTGTTTCTATGGAATTAACCCTCCCATTCTAGCTTAACTGTGTTAAGTGTCAGTCTGAACCTAACCCCACCCATCTGCCTAGTTATCATGTTGAACTGGTTAAGTGTCTTAGTTAACTTAACCCTACCATTCTTGTTCTAGCTTTAACTTAAATAGATTAAGGCCGCGACCACTCACATTAGACAGATATTGTTGCGAATACTGGATGTGCCGGTTGGTTCCGGGCAGGTTTACATCGCAACTTAGTCTAACCTCGGGTTAGGCATATTCGTGTTTTCTAAGTTCAAAGTGTTTTGATTAATTTTCAAATCAGGTTTTGAAAGTAACCATCCCGTCCGTCGGATCAGTTAGGGATAGCCAGGGAGAGCAGGAAACTTGTATTTTCCAAACCCAAGCCTAGACACTATCCTCTCTGTCACCCTAGAACTTTCTGGTGTTTCATTAAAAGAGATGTCGTTAATAAATCTTTAATTTGTCTAAATTTACATTTCTCATTTAGGACAAATTCTATAAGTAAATTATTCCTAATTTACTTATTTCCCAATTACTCTTTTAATGTAATCTGTCTACATTTATTTCTATGGCCCATTTTCCCCTCTATATCATATTTATGCTTTTTGGTATGTAAACTATACCAAATTAAGTGTCACTAACCATGATTTTGCTAAACCTGACAGTTATTCCCAATTATGGCCAATTTCACATTTATGCCAATATACTTACTGTGCCAAATTAGCTAATCCAATTCCAATTCAACATTCTAATTCACGTCAAACTATACTTATTACTCTAGTTCACTATTCATGTAAATGCTAGATTTACACGTCAATACTAGATTCAAATTACACATCTTATAATTTATGTCAAATTTATCCAATTTGCATTTCTATGAACATGCCATAATACATGTTCCCAATTTATGCCAATTTCCAAGTTAAACTACGTTTTTAGTAAATTTCATGTTTTGCCCAAACCGCATTCCCACCGTTCGTATAATCGTGATTCAGTCTAGATTATAAATAAAGCTAGGTTCGTAGAAAATAGGGAATGAACCAAAGATGCTATGCAAAAGATAGACATACTAACTAGCATAAAGAGGGCTGAATAACGACGTCGGTTCAAGAACATGGGTAGACCTAACTTAATAGGTAAATTCCCAAGGTCTAAAACCAAAGAAAACCAAGAATAGACAGAATAGAGACGTAGGTTCAAGAACATGGGTAGACCTAACTTAATAGGTAAATTCCCAAGGTCTAAAACCAAAGATAACCAAAAATAGACAGAATAGATGATCGGGTTTAGACCCAATTTCATAGTCACAAAACTTAGGCAACACTTTCCTAGTCATGAATTACAGGTGTTTAATCACAGATGTCCTTGTTATGTCATAGGCAATAGTTTATATTTCCTAATCAAAGGCATAGGCTTAGTCAAGAAAATAATCCTCATAGTCACAGTCACAGTCATAGGCAATGTTCATAGTCATAGGCAATGTCCATAGTCATAGGCAATGTTCATAATCATAGGCAAATGTTCATAGTCATAGGCATATGGTTTTAAGGTCCATAGTTTCATAGTCATGGTCTTATTTGTCCTCGAATCATAACAGTTCTTAATTAGGTTCAAGAGTATAGGCACTGATTCGAATAGAGAGAGAGAGAGATTTGGCATATTCTTTTATTCCATTAATTTCATGTCACGAACAGATAAAAACATTCAAATCTAGAAATAACTGACTTACAGAAATTTAGATTAGAAAAGAAAGACGGCGTTGCTATGATTCGTGCGACGTTAGCCTTTGATCCTTATCTTGAAGCTTTAATCTTGATTCGAATCTCTTCTTGGAAGTCTTTGAGCAGCATCTCCTCGTCTTGATTTGTTTTATATATATTATTCTATTTATTATTTATTATAAGAGGAGGAGAAGAAGCCATGTTCACTAAGAATCTTTGCAGCATAAGGGTAGAGAAGAATTGTGAATAGAGGAGGAGACCAGGGTTGTTTATATAGTGTAGAAGTCAACGAATCTGGTCAGAATGGTGTCTTGATACAGAGAAACGAACCAGGTTCAGAAAGCTGGAAAAAGCAGGGGGGTCGACGCCTAGGTCGACTCCCCAGTCGACCTGGGGGGGGTCGACTCCCCAGTCGACCTCGGGGGGGTCGACTCCCCAGTCGACCTGGGGGGGTGGGGTCGACTCCCCAGTCGACCTGGGGGGTTCGACTCCCCAGTCGACCTTAGGGGGGGTCGACTACCCAGTCGACCTGGGTCCTGGGCGGGAAATCTCCCGCCCAGCCCGCTTCTTAGTCTGTTTTGAAATTTGAACTTTGCTGAAACTTCCGGAGGCCATATCTTCCTCATACGGACTCCGATTTACGCGAACTCGGACTCGTTTTCATGCAGAATTCCGAGACGAACGAAATGGCACAGCCCCTTTCCCTTGGTTTTGAATTTAATTTAAAATTCTGCCTTGATTTGTGAATCTTAGTGTTACAGAATTACGGGGTGTTACATTCTCCCCCACTTAAAATGATTTCGTCCCCAAAATCTCCAAGTTAGGAAGAATGTGTCCTACCATCCAATCACCCATCTACTCAACCATTCAATCACAGGCATTCATTGTCCTTAAAAGATTTTCTAATGCCTTCATGTTCATATGCATAGTGTGTGTATATGTCTTTATCTAATGAAAAATCAGGCGGTCTACTGATTCAGTTGACCTCCTTAATGCGAATCATGTCAGTGCCATGCGTCCAATCATGTATGCAAGCATCCCTAGTTATGTAAATACTACATGCGTGCACGGCCATTCATCCATATGCAACATATCAGGCTCAACTTACAAACAAATACATATTTGTAAATGCAATATGAAAGCGTCCGAACTGATCTAGCGCCTAATACGTATGCATATGCATCCACGAGCAACCATTAGCAACCACTTGCAACCACCAACCATAACATGTTTCGAACACATGTTTACATCCATTGGCTTCTACCTAAGGATCGAAGATACGACCTAGGTGATATACTTCGGAAAGAGAGAAACAATTATGCATAAAGCTCCTACACAAAGAAATCAAGGATGCACCCTTAAGAAAAAGGGTATGATGCTAGTATCTAGCCTTCTTGAGCTTTACTCCACTGTATCTTAACTATTTTAACTTCACGATTGTGAAGTTTCTGGCCTCCATTTCCAAAATAAACAGATGTCAATTATGGCACCAAGTATATGTACTAAGATGATTAGAGGTCTCCCTCTTATCCGCCATGCCGTAACTATAAGGGTCGAAAGGTCACTACGTGCTTTTTAGAGTGCGTGCCACAACTATTCATCTCTCACGCAAACCATCCTAGTCGAACTCGACATCCCTCAAGTACAAGCCCCAAAGGCCTATACCAATATCAGACAAGCACCCAAGGAATATCTCCTCCGAATTTAGACGATCTATGTGAGATGATATAAGCAAACTCGATAGCTATTCTCAAAGCCCTATTAACCAAAAATAAATGGGTCGGACCACCAATTGGATTCGAGACTCTATTGGGATCAAGTGCTATGGTGCAGAGACTCAACTATGGAAGTGGATATGAACAAATACGAAGCGCTAAAATGAACAACAAAACTAGACTCTTCCAACAGAACTTTACTACCTTTCTCCTAGGTACGCTTGGTGGTGAAAGTATGTACTTGCCCTTCTGAAAATCTTGTTCCTCGTTCTTGCCCTTGTCCTTAATTATATGCCCTCTCCTACCCTAGTAAAAATACTTCCTCTTGTCTTAGGTTTTATAATTCCTTCCTCCTTCATGAGCTAAATCTACATCCATGAGTTCCTCATCCTCTTCCGTGTGTAGTCATGTTGACAAATCTTTCGAAAGCTGCTTCCATCGTACAGAAAAACTTACTAAACTTGAAAGAAAACTGGCCGTAAGTGAAATAGCCACAGCCCTAGATGGAAGTCGGGTACTACTTTGCCCTTCGATGAGGTTACCTCCCAGAAAGCCAGGAGCCTCAAGAAAGAAGGAGATAAGAAAACAGAGGAAGAGAAGATAGTGCGTATGGCTTTGGGGAATATGCCTTTAAAACAAATCTTTTCTTTTCAAAATGCTTCTTTTAAAACCGTTTTGAAAATAATTTTTCAAATCTTTTATCTGATCTGGTAACCTTCAGCTCTGATACCACGTGTAACACCCCACGTCCGTTAGTGTCACTCACAAAGGGAATGCACTAAGTTCTGTGGAGCATTTAGGGTAAAAGATGCAGATAACTTACAAGACAGACAGAAATTAAACAGCGGAAAATAAAACTTTGCTTTATTGATAAAATATTTTGTACAATGATTCCTTTACAATATCAGAGTATCATCTGTCTTACAAAATAAAGAAGCATAAAACAACATTTATATTCCCCAATTTTAGCAAGAGCCAGCCATAGCATCTGATAAGAGAATCCAAGCAAACTTCGACAAATCTTCAAGCTGGGAAAGAGTGACAGTCCAACTTAACCTGAGCTATACTACTCCCTCCTCTACTACCTGGGGGGGGGGAGGGGGGAAACGGAAGAAAAGAAGACGAAAGAAAAACAGAGTCAGACATAAAGCCTGAGTAAGTTCAGTAACTTCTAGCATGTGAACATGGAAAAACAAACGACATGAATTAACTGAATCCAAGATTACACCATGACCATAGGGTCAGCAAGATTAGACAAGATAATCACAAGATATGCTAAGATAAGATAAACTGGATGTGCTCTAATACTTTCGCCGCTTCACTATTTCCTTGTTATACTGGTTTCTATATCTCTGCACCACCTAACTAGTGTTCCAACTAGTAAAGATAACATGATCCCAACCCCTGTAGTTTCCATTGCCTTCAGGCATACATTTATTATTTATTACCTAGATTTAATCTAGGGTTTTCTATCAAGTGCTTTCTAGATTTAACTAGAGTTTACGCTATCTGCTGAACGCTTCTCGTGTTCAGGGTTTATGCCACCTAGTCCAACTAGGGATTACGCTACCTGTCGAACGATGCCCCAAGTCTAGGACACACTACCTAGAGTGGTATATGCTCCTATACTTCCCCACGCATGTATCGTGAATCGTTATCGCTTGTCTAGATGCACATGTCCTGTAATGTGCGGTCTGAGTCCTGTGACAGGGCAAATCAAGGAATACAGAACTCGGTCGGGAGCTTTCAGATATCTGCCGATGCAGATGCTAAGGTGTGTTTTTATTCCAGTGGCTATGGTCCTACTTGACCTCTCCCTCAACTAATGAAAGGCACACCTTGTAAAATGAGAACTATACGCCGGCCCCCGGTGCCCTACTATCCTATGGCCATCCTCACCCATAACTAGATAGCAAGTATATGGTCTTTTGGAGTTCTCCGCCTTTCCGCTTCACGTATCTCGATTGACTGAAGATGGATGGTAGACGACGAGTTGCTATCACAGGGCTACCGTTTTCTCGTCGAATCACGCCGGTCCATCCTAGTCTTTAGGTTGCCATATATTGCAACCAAGGCATACCCCTGGTTCTTCTACGCAGACCTTAACCTCTATGAGCCCAGGAGGATCATCTGCAGCCTCACAGAGGGATACCAAGAGTACCCTCCCGTCCCCTCGAAGCCTCGGGCTTCGTAACCCAATTCGTTGGAGCCTCCTTTATTACTCAGACGGACATTCGCTCCTTCCCGTGTTATACTAAGAATTACGACTTAGTTTTACTAACTAAGATTTACCACTTAGTTTCCAGAATCGTTGTTCTCTTAACTAAGGTTTACTATTTAGTTATCTTTCCCGTCAATTTGGATAGGCTAAGTGTCATTAGTCACTTCAAGCTAACTTAACCCCCTTAGTTTATCCTGTTAAAATGGTTAAGTGTTATCAGTAATTCATGTTGACTTAACCCGACCACAAACCAAGTTATATTGGTTAAGTATTCCTTATTACTTAACCCTACCCATTATCCTGTATTGGTTAAGTGTTCCTTTTTAACTTAACCTTGCCCGTCTGTTTTCACTAACATGTTATTAATGGTTAAGTATTGTCCCTTCATGTTTTAGACTTAACCTCATTCCTTTATCACAACCTGATGGTTAAGTGTTCAGGTTTACTTAACCCTATGGTCTAGCCCAGCTAACATATCAAAATTGGCTAAGTGTATTAGATTTTACTTAACCCCAACCTCTAGTCTAGTTAACATGTTAATTTGGCTAAGTGTTTTCTTAGTTACTTAACCCCTACAAATCCCTTCTTGCTACCTTGAGTTTGGTTAAGTGTCTCTATGGACTTAGCCCTCCCATTCTAGCTTAACCGTGTTAAGTTGGTTAAGTGTTCCTATGGACTTAACCCTCCCATTCTAGCTTAACTGTGTTAAGTGTCAGTCTGAACCTAACCCCACCCATCTGCCTAGTTATCATGTTGAACTGGTTAAGTGTCTTAGTTAACTTAACCCTACCATTCTTGTTCTAGATTTAACTTAAATAGATTAAGGCCGCGACCACTCACATTAGACAGATATTGTTGCGAATACTGGATGTGCCGGTTGGTTCCGGGCAGGTTTACATCGCAACTCAGTCTAACTCGGGTTAGGCATATTCGTGTTTTCTAAGTTCAAAGGGTTTTGATTAATTTTCAAATCAGGTTTTGAAAGTAACCATCCCGTCCGTCGGATCAGTTAGGGATAGCCAGGGAGAGCAGGAAACTTGTATTTTCCAAACCCAAGCCTAGACACTATCCTCTCTGTCACCCTAGAACTTTCTGGTGTTTCATTAAAAGAGATGTCGTTAATAAATCTTTAATTTGTCTAAATTTACATTTCTCATTTAGGACAAATTCTATAAGTAAATTATTCCTAATTTACTTATTTCCCAATTACTCTTTTAATGTAATCTGTCTACATTTATTTCTATGGCCCATTTTCCCCTCTATATCATATTTATGCTTTTTGGTATGTAAACTATACCAAATTAAGTGTCACTAACCATGATTTTGCTAAACCTGACAGTTATTCCCAATTATGGCCAATTTCACATTTATGCCAATATACTTACCATGCCATATTAGCTAATCCAATTCCGATTCAACATTCTAATTCACGTCAAACTAGACTTATTACTCTAGTTCACTATTCATGTAAATGCTAGATTTACACGTCAATACTAGATTCAAATTACACATCTTATAATTTATGTCAAATTTATCCAATTTGCATTTCTATGAACATGCCATAATACATGTTCCCAATTTATGCCAATTTCCAAGTTAAACTACGTTTTTAGTAAATTTCATGTTTTGCCCAAACCGCATTCGCACCGTTCGTATAATCGTGATTCAGTCTAGATTATAAATAAAGCTAGGTTCGTAGAAAATAGGGAATGAACCAAAGATGCTATGCAAAAGATAGACATACTAACTGGCATAAAGAGGGTTGAATAACGACGTCAGTTCAAGAACATGGGTAGACCTAACTTAATAGGTAAATTCCCAAGGTCTAAAACCAAAGAAAACCAAGAATAGACAGAATAGAGACGTAGGTTCAAGAACATGGGTAGACCTAACTTAATAGGTAAATTCCCAAGGTCTAAAACCAAAGATAACCAAAAATAGACAGAATAGATGATCGGGTTTAGACCCAATTTCATAGTTACAAAACTTAAGCAACACTTTCCTAGTCATGAATTACAGGTGTTTAATCACAGATGTCCTTGTTATGTCATAGGCAATAGTTTATATTTCCTAATAAAAGGCATAGGCTTAGTCAAGAAAATAATCCTCATAGTCACAGTCATAGGCAATGTTCATAGTCATAGGCAATGTCCATAGTCATAGGCAATGTTCATAGTCATAGGCAAATGTTCATAGTCATAGTCATATGGTTTTAAGGTCCATAGTTTCATAGTCACGGTCTTATTTGTCCTCGAATCATAACAGTTCTTAATTAGGTTCAAGAGTATAGGCACTGATTCGAATAGAGAGAGAGAGATTTGGCATATTCTTTTATTTCTTTAATTTCATGTCACGAATAGAGAAAAACGTTCAAATCTAGAAATAACTGACTTACAGAAATTTAGATTAGAAAAGAAAGATGGTGTTGCTATGATTCGTGCGACGTTAGCCTTTGATCCTTATCTTGAAGCTTTAATCTTGATTCGAATCTCTTCTTGAAAGTCTTTGAGCAGCATCTCCTTGTTTTGATTTGTTTTATATATATTATTCTATTTATTATTTATTTTAAGTGGAGGAGAAGAAGCCATGTTCATTAAGAATCTTTGCAGCATAAGGGTAGAGAAGAATTGTGAATAGAGGAGGAGACTAGGGCTGTTTATATAGTGTAGAAGTCAACGAATCTGGTCAGAATGGCGTCTAGATACAGAGAAACGAACCAGGTTCAGAAAGCTGGAAAAAGCAGGGGGGATCGACACCCAGGTCGACTCCCCAGTCGACCTGGGGGGGGGGGGGCGACTCCCCAGTCGACCTGGCGGGGGGGGGGGGGGGGGGTCGACTCCCCAGTCGACCTGGGGGGGTACGATTCCCCAGTCCACCTAGGGGGGGTCGACTACCCAGTCGACCTGGGTCCTGGGCGGGAAATCTCCCGCCCAGCCCGCTTCTGAGTCTGTTTTGAAATTTGAACTTTGCTGAAACTTCTGGAGGCTATATCTTCCTCATACGGACTCCGATTTATGCAAACTCGGACTCGTTTTCATGCAGAATTCCGAAACGAACGAAATGGCGCAGCCCGTTTCCCTTGGTTTTGAATTAAACTTAAAATTCTGCCTTGATTTGTGAATCTTAGTGTTACAGAATTACGGGGTGTTACACGAACCTTACATCATAGTTTAGAAAACTACGGCCCCAAAACTAACATCGAGCCAACAAATTTTTATATGATCATGAAGAGTAAGAATATAGGGTGTAACAGCCCGTATTTTTAATATAATTAAAAATAAAATAAAATATATAAAAATATGCTTATGATGGGTAAATAATGGTGATGCATAAGAAGAATTAATTAATACATGGAAGAGAAGAAAAATTAGTTCGATAACGGCGTATGTAACGGAAAAGATAGTAAAATGAGGATAACTAATTCAAGAATTAGGAATTATGTAAAATGGACATCACCATTGCGTTCCTCTCGAAAAAATACGCGAAATAGAGTCCGAGTTTTCGAAAATCGGAGTCTGTATGACCAAGATATGGCCAAAACAAGATTTCGGCAGACTTTCTGGCAGACTACCCGTGTCGACTGTAGTGTCGACACCCAAGTCGACCTGCCCCCCCTTGTGTCGACTGTAGTGTCGACTTCCCCCCTGTACAGGTCGACCTGGTCGGCCTGGGGTGGTCCAGAACCCATTTTTGAGGCCCGGGACGAGTTTTGATGGTCCGAATGGGTTTTAGGGTTAATCCGATGGCTGAAATGAATTGCTACACCTATAAAATAACACCTAGACCTAGCCTAACTCACACAAATCATTCTTACACCTAAATGCTGCTGGAATCTCTCTTGAGCCATGGCCGCCGTCTCCAAATTAAAGCTTAAGCGTTCAAACTCAAATCAAATCAAAGATCAATGCTTCTACAACAAATTCAAGAGGATAGATCAATGACGCTGCAACTTTCTACGACAAATTCACTCCCTAATTCATTAGCCGTTCTCTGTAAGTTCTAGTTATTTTCAGGATTAAATATTTAATTATAATATGGCCATGAAATAAAGTGAATTTGGATTTAAGTATGTTTATCAATCTATTCCTGTTGATTCTTGAACCTTGAGTTTTGATACTTGTTCATGTCTAGTTCATGATCTATTCAGCCTGTTGTAAATTAGTTTTCTTGATTTATGTTGATATTATTATCAAGATCTATTCTTCATGCCTGAGATGAGGTTTTTCCCTCCAATCTTATCTTGATGCAAATTCTACCTTTCCCTATTTATTTTCTTTTGATGAACCTAGATCAATTTCGGATGTAGGCCTAAACTGCGATTTGCGTACGATTGAATACGATGAAAAATATGGGAATATTGCCTATTTAGATATATGTGTTGGGTGGAATTGATGGCATAACATGAAATTGGAAATTTGGGTATTGTCAATATGATTGAAATTACAAGTTTGGGGTATTGGCATAAATAATTGGGCATTAAGTCGCATACATGAATTGGCATGTAAATTAAATCATGAGTTCGGGCCTATGTAAATTAAATAAAAAGATTATAGTTTGGGATAACTACATCATGAATCATGAATTGGGTTTATTTGGGATTGATATATGTAAATTGGACATGAATCTTGACATATGTAAAATGGCATGAAACTTGGTAATTATGTAAATCGGCATAAGTTGAACATATGTAAATTGGCTAGGATTAGGCATATATAAATTAGTATAGGTAATTTGACATGGATCATGATATATGTGAAAAGCTAGGACTTGTTATAGGTAAATTGGTGTAAACATGGTATACATATAATTTTGGGTATATGTGTAAATTTGGCAGGTAAATCAAGTTTTGGGCATAAACTAGAATATTAAATCTAGCTTGGACATGAACTGTGAATTTGGATATTTAATCCAGATTTGGTATAAAATGTAAATAGAAATGATAAGTCTAGATTAGGCTTAACTATTGATTTGAAAACGCCATTATATATGACATAGTAATTTTGGGCATGGCTAATGTGGCAAGTTTGGGAAGGTGGGGTACAACATATTTTGATTGATAATTTGAAATTACATGTAATTGTCACGTTTAGCATTATCATGGTTAGTGACATTTAATTTGGTATAATTTACATACCAAAAATTATAAACATGATTTAAAGGGGAAAGTGGGCCATAATAAATGTTGATAAATGGACATAATTAATATAAATAATAAATGTTCATATATGGACATAATTAATATAAATTATGGACATAAAGATAATTGGAATATTTTGACATATTTGACTAGGGATAATTAATCCAAATATGAGGTGAAAATATTATATATATTAATGACATTTTCTCCTAATAACACATACACCAGAATGTCCTAGGGTGACAGAGAGGATAGTGTCTAGGCTTGGGTTTGGAAAATACAAGTTTCCTGCCCTCCCTGGCTATCCCTAACTGATCCGATGGACGGGATGGTTATCTTAAAAATCTAATTTGAAATTTAAATGCGTGACAACAATATGGACACGAGGTTAGGCCCGTTTGTGGTGTAAGACTGCCCGGACCAGCCCGGCAAATCCAGCAACCACAAAAGGGTGGCCTAATGTGAGAGGTCCTACAGGGGTGCGGTAGTAATAAATTAAGTAACACTTAACCAAAGAAAAACATGTGGTGGGACATGGGGGTTAAGTGGGTGACATGTGGGTGACATGTGGGAATACGAATAGTAATACTTAACCAACATAACATGGTAATTAGACCAGTGGGTAGGGTTAAGTAAACTAAGAACGTTTAACCAAGATAACGTGTTAATCAAACAAGTAGGTGGTGTTAAGTAAATAGAGAACACTTAACCAATATAACACGTTAATTAGATAAGTGGGTTGAGTTAAGTAAAGTGAGAACACTTAACTAATACAACGGGCTAATTAGACAAGTGATTGCGGTTAAGTAATAACACTTAACCAACACAACAGGACAAGCGGATGGGTTAAGTTAACTTGAATAAGTTGATAACACTTAACCATTATAATATGACTAGTGGATGGGGTTAAGTTAACATGCACTTAACCAATCTGATGTGAGGCGTGGTAGGGTTAAGTAACACATGGGGTTAAGTTAACAAGAAAATTCTTAACCAATGTAACCAGATAGACGAACGGGGTTAAGTTAGTAAACCACACTTATCCAATCAAACATATTAAGCGAGAAAGGTTAAGTTAACTAAGGTAAACACTTAACCATGGTAACATAACGAGTAGAAGGGTTAAGTACATATCGGGTTGGTAGGTAATATTAGTAAATATAGGCCCACATACACTTAACCATTAAAAACACATGCTTGAATCAGTAGCGGGGTTAAGTACACATCGGGGTTGGTGGGTAATATCAGAGAATATAGGCCCACAGACTTAACCATTAGAAAAACCTAGTAACGGGGACCCATTTCAGCAGTAACCCACATTAGGTATCAACGGAACCCTGAGCTAGGCAGGGTGGGGCACGATTACTGGGCTGATTATAAGAGGTCAAATTAGCGGCGGTTGGTGCAGCAGTGCAGGTTCTAACGGAGTGCGGGCGTGCACACACTTCGGCGCAGAAAATTTAGCCACTGGGCATCAGTAGGTATAAAGCTGTGCATCTTGATTGTGTCAGGGTTGCCACCATGGGACTTGATACACCCCATGGTGGGACCAGCACAGGTATCTACAAGTAGGGGGCCGCGTGACACAAACGAGAACTAGGTCAAGTAGGGAGCCGATCGATAATGTAGTAAGGGTGCATCGAATATATACATGGCCATTGGGGTGATCGAGGTGGAATCCTCATAATCGATGTACACCTGAAGGTTACCATAATTGCGGGGATTGGGATCACGTTGTAATTATTATATAACACGGGCTACTAGTTGGGACACTAGTAGGGGGTACAGATCCTTGTTACACAGGACACTAGTTGGGACACTAGTAGGAATACGGATCATTCAATGTAAGACACTTATGAGGATGCTAGTTAGGTGGTGCAGAGCAAATAGATATCGTTTTAATGGTAAAGCTTAGAAACCTTGCGATGTTATTCTTGATAGAAACCATGCGGAGGGATACTTGATAGGAATTATGGGATGTTATACTTGTTTCATCGTGCCCGAAGTTTATCTTGTTACCTTAGTTTATCTTGTTATCATAGTTTATCTTGATATCTTAGTTTATCTTGCCTACCTTGTTATCATGCTTATGTTTACTTTCAGTTTATTCATGCCATGTTATCTTTACCTATTTTTATGCTGAAAGTCACTAGGACTTACTCAGTCTTTATGACTGACCCGTTTTGTTTCGCCTCTTTTTCTTCCGTTCCCCCCCCGGTTCACAGGGTGGGAATACAGCTTAGTTCGGATCTTACCAAGCTCCAAGGCTCTTTCATGTATGGCTTGGATTTCTCTTGGCTATGGCTTGCTTTGCTTTATTGGGGAATACTGCAGTTTGTTTTTACGCTTCTTTGTTTTTGAGCAAGACAGATATTTTAACTATGAAATTGGGTATTGGAAGTTGATGGGCTTTTCTTGTAAACATTTATATTTAATAAATGATTTGAAGTACTTCCACTTTATTTTCCGTTGTTTTATATATGTCTGTCTTGTAATATTTCTGTTCCAGTACCCATAATACTCCATTGAAGTTAGGGCATTCCCTTTGTGAGTGACCTTAACTGATGTGGGGTGTTACATAGGGATTAGAACATATATCTATTTCGATTTATAGATTTTTGCTTTGATTCTAATGATTTTTCAAAGTTGTGGTTTTTGGTTTATGGAAGAAATGGATGGCGGCTGAGAAATTTTGACCGGAGAATAGAAGTCTGAGGGTTTAGGTGATTGTTAAGGGTATATATATAGTGTAAGGTAGCTTCTACTATAAGCTTTGTATTTTATTTTATTAATATATATTGTGTTTCTACTTGTATTTGTCTTCTAAAAATCCGCATGATCACACACGATATCCAAAAATCATGAAAATGGGCATGCAGCTTCAGTTCGACATTACGGACTCAATTAAACTTGTTTCGTCGAATTCCGAGTTCGTTTGCTTACACAGCGTATTTTTAAAGGTCAAATTATCGACTGTTTTTCACATTAAAATTCCACACGGCACACTGACTCTTAAAAATCACGAAAATTGAAATCTAACAATAATTTAATATTCCGGATCCAACAAAATTAGTTTCTTCAAAAACGGAGTTTGTTCGCAAAAATGACTATTTTTAAAGCTCTAACTAAACTTATTTAAATACTAATATATTTAAAAATAATTAAATTAAATGTTTATAAATAAATATTATCATATATATTCACACTAGAATATCATACAGCTCCAAAATATTCCTATCTGACTTTGATAACTCGACATTTCAAATCCAGATTAAATCAGTGTTCAATTTATATTAAAAATCCATTTATAATATAAATAAATCATTATAAATTATAAATGAATTCCATAGCGGCTATTTGAAAATTTGAGTTGGACATAACTCCCCATCTACACGATGAAACCTCGAATTTTCTCTTCCATTAGAAAAATATACTTCACCAGCTCCAAATGTTTCTTGTTTCACAGAAATCCAACTAAAAACGGATTCTGTATATTCGTTTAAAGTTTGAATCGCCAAATTACGAATTCTGCGCCATTTCGAACTCGATTATAATTATAATATAAATTATACTTTCAACTGGCATTTATAAATAAATTCGTTAATATAATTCAATTCGTTACTGAATTATATATTTTAAATTGTCCAATTCACACGGTATTGTCAATTCCACTATTTTCGACTATTTCGGAAATAAATATATTATTCTGTTATTTATGTTAACTAAATTTTCAATATTATTTAATTAAATGACTATTTAAATCTCTAAACACTAATTAAATAATTAAATAAATTAAGTATTATACCGTAAAAATACGGGATGTTACAACCTTGGTGATGATTCCCGATAGATTAGGATCGTCCCTTTGACTGTAACCAATCGCTCAATCAAAGTCGATCTGATTGTCAAACTTACGAACATCTCTAGATCCAATTCGCACTTAGGTCTGAAATCATATCCTGCGATATACTTTAGTTACTTCCATTCAAGAAACATAGCCCCCAAACTGGCATGTCTCCTACTTAATGCATCAGCTACCGCATTGCCCTTCCTGGGTGTGTATGCGATATTGAAATCATATGAAGCCAAGAACTCTAACCATCTCTACTGACAAAGATTTAAATCCTTTTAAGAGAAAAGATACTTTAACGACTTATGATCGGTAAACAACTCGAATCTTTCTCTCAAGAGATAGAGACTCCACATCTTTAACGCGAACACGATCGCTGCCAATTCCAAATCATAGGTAGGATGTATTTTCTCATGTGGTTTCAGTTGCTGACTAGCATAAGCTACAACCCTACCTCCTTGCATCAGTACAACACCTAGCTCGGTACCACATGCATCAGTGTATACCGTCATCTCTTCGTTCCCTTTAGGAATAACTAACACTAGTGCACACGTCAACTGAGTTAACGGTGCCGCTATCTTGGAGAAGTTTTGGATAAACTTATAATAATATCCAGCTAACTCCATGAAACTCCTCACGTTCGTTGCATTCTTTGGCGTAGAACAATCTTGCACCGTAGCCACCTTCGCAGGGTCCATGGCAATGCCATTCTCTGAAACGACATGGCCCAAGAACCTCACTTCTCTCCTACATAAGTGAAACTTAGAAAATTTTGCTTTCAATTGGTGTTTCCTCAACACCTCCATCACTATCCTGAAATGTTCCTTGTGTTCTTCCTCTATCCTCAAGTAAACCAAGATATCATCCATGAACATAAGAAGAAACTTATTTAATTGATCTCTGAAAACTCTTTTCATAAGATCCACGAAATATGCAAGTGCGATGGTCAACCCGAATGGCATGACCAACCACTCATAGAATCCTGACGACGTTCGAAATGCCGTTTTAGGTACACTCTCAGCTGCTACTCCGAGATGATGAAAACTTGTCACGAGATCCAACTGGGAGAACACTCTTGCTCCATTCAGTTGATCAAACAAATCATCTATCCATGGAAGAGGATACTTATTCTTCCTAGTCACCTTATTCAACTCACGGTAGTCTACACATAAGCGAAGGGAACCATCGGCCTTGGTAGCAAATACAACGTGTGCTCCCCACTCGGAAACACTCCTTCGGATAAATCCCTTCTTCAAAAGATCGCCCACTTGCACCTCAAGCTCTCGCTGATCCCTTGGCGCCATACGACGAAGAGGCATCACTATAGGCCTGGCATCTTTCACAAAATCAATACGGAGCTCGATCTCTCGGTGTGGTGGAAGTCCGATCACTTCCCCGAAGAAGTCCGGATACTCACCAGCAATAGGCCCATCTGACAACTCATCATCGGGATGTCGAGGGAATTTAGAGAACTAGCCATCATCCCATCACTAGGTAGGTAACCAAACAGTACCCTCCGCCCATCATCCACTCTAATGCTCACCAAAGACCCCTCATAGTCTACCACCACCCCATACCTTTGGAACCAATCGACTCCCAAAATAATGCCAAACCCAGTAAAGCCCAAAACAAAGAAATCACAAGCAAATATGCATCCATGACTCGATAAGACCAAATTACGACAAATCATACTAAGGCTAGTCAAACCACCGATCAGGTTTGTCACAATTAAAGGTCTATCGACAATCTCGGGTTACAATCTCAACCTATCTACCAGGTCACTAGATATGAAAGAATGGGAAGCCCCGCTATCAAACAATACTCGAACAGGAACATCATAAATGGAAAGCATACCTTGAATGACGACACCCTTTCCCTTCTCCACCCCAGTTGGGGCATTCGACGAAGAAGGAACAACGTTGATAGCATATGCTTTCACAATGTGCTTCTCTTTAGGAGGTTGTGGACATTTATCCTTGTGATGTCCTACTTGGCCGCAATTGAAGCACTTCCTGTCCACTGGCTTTGCTTGATAACCCTTGGCATAGTGGCCCTTCTTGCCATAGCTATAGCACTCAACATCTTTCTTATTCTTCTTCTAACCATCCTTAGCTTGGTTCTGTTTCCTCTTATTCTGCGAATTATTCTTGCCTCAACCACTTGCCTACGGCTTTGGCTCCCATGCAGATGTAATAACAACCTCAGCCTTTGACTTAGTGTAAAGGCTCTCTGATCTCAATGCTTTTCCCATAATAAATTCAAAAGTCTCATCGATATGGTTTATGAGTCATTCTCCCAAGTACTCATCTTGGTCAGTTATGAATTTTTCGTTCTTCTTCTCCGCAGTATCGATAAGAGATAATCCATACTTCAATAAAGTATCGAACTCAGCAACATATTCCGAGACTGCCCCACCATTCTGCTTAAGCTCCAAGAATTCCCTGAAAAATTCTGATTTCTGAGCAGCTGGGATAAACTTATCACTGAAGTGAGTCTTAAACTGATTCCAAGTAACTTGATCCTGAGGAGTAGCTTCTTTAATGACATTCCATCAATTCATAGTCCGTCCTTGAAGTTGACGCGATGCTAACTTTCTTTTCATTGCATCATCGATTCCCATATCCTCAAAGATGCGCTTACAACTATAAAGCCAATATTGAACATCCATAGCCGATTCCGTTCCATGGAACGGCTTCCCAGCAATAGTATAATCCTTGTTAAGCTTGGCGATATCGGCTCTGGGCGCCTACACTACTGCACCACCACCATTAGCAGCATTAGGAACTGCTCCCAGAGCATCCCTAAGAATCTCTTGCATGAAGGCAATAATCATCGTCCTCATATCAGGGACATTCCCATTGTTGTCTCCTGAACCCATACTCCTCGTATATCGGCTCACCGTTCAATCTGTAAAGAGAAAACGATTAACCATCTCCATAGTAGTGCTAGTGCAGTGCGACTTCATCCTTAGATATACTAATAGTATATATATATATAGTTTTTGAAAACCAAAATATCACAAATACGTGCTCTCATATATGTATACTATCTCCCCCTGATGTCTTTCCCTAGTTAAACTACGCGACCTAGGCTCTGATACCGAGTGTGACGGCCTGGCCCGTACCAGTCGACATTTCCCCGAAATGCGTTGTGCCGACGTCCAACAAAACGGGACGGTCGTTAAAAGAAAAAAAATTGAAACTATGAATCACCAATAACCTGTAGTATATCTCCAAACGCTAGGATAAAACATAATAATAGAATAACTTGACATAAAACCGGCGAGACAGTGCATAAGCTGAAAACTAAACCATCATAGCAGCGGAATCCAAAATACAGCTTATGATCCAAACCTCCATTATTACAACTTCAAAATATTGTCTCTAAAGCAAAATAGAAAAGGTACACTACTAATGCCCAAAGTAGTGACCAACAACAACATGGGGAGAATATATGTAAATAGTACGTGGAAGCCTCCTACTCGTCTCTGGACAGCTACTCATGCATAACCACATAACCTATCTCTAGTCTGCTCGTTCAGGAGCACCCAAAGTAATAAGAAGAGACATAAAACTCTCGGTCAGATAAAAGTCTGGTATGAGTAATAGCACCAAAATATAACAATAATAGGTATAATTAATCATACCTGAACCTGGACCTGGAACCAAAGAGTTAGCACAACAAGATGTACAATACTATAAGGTAACACTAACATAAAGTGTAAGGTGGAAGTGTGCATGTCATGGTAATAGAAAATATCAAATATAGCAATCAACCTCACATCTCTCACTCAGTGCGTAAAGCATACGATATCCACCACTTTGATCACCAAATCCTTTGCTATGACCGCTTTGCCTTTGGGAGTCTTAATGACCCCTTGCGCTGGTCCATAGCCACTAATCCTTTGCTACGGTCATTTTTCCCTTGGGAGTCCTAATGGTCCCACTGCACTGATCCATAGCCATGATACGATCGCTTTGCCCTTGGGAGTCTTAATGACCCCATTGTGCTGATCCATAGCCACTAATACGTCTCTCCATGGTGAACCGAAGCTATAGATATCGATAGCCCCTTTGCACACATCCCGCAGCAAAGCCCAACTCTTGAAGTTAACTCGTTGGTTCCCATCTGGTTCCTGAGTAATAACTTCTCATTTGGACTTTCTTTACATCTTGTGTTTTTGGTCGAATTGGAGTTGGTCTTCAGAAGAGTTCACGGTCATCGTCGTGTGGTAATGGTAAAAGTTCAAGTCCATTTTGGTTCGGTCTCCCGGTTCGGTTCGGGTATATGGAGGTCGAGTCCTCCATTCGATTCGGTCATCTGCATCCGGTTCGGTTCGTATAGTGTTCACGTCTCGGTTCGGTTCGGCTCCCTCATCTCTAGATCCCAGTTCGGTTCGGTTATGTCGAACCGACCCCATCAGTTAGTCCAGCCCCTTTCACATCGATCTGATCCCACTTCCTAGCTTTAGTCCGATCCGATCCCCACGCCAAGCTCCGGTCCGATCCCAACTCCAACTCAACGCAGGTGGGCTTCCTTTTTTGCCACGCAAAGTTTGTTTTGACCATTCTCGCCATACGATGGCGTTGTCAACCATTCTAACCTTACAAAACATTCATAAAGCATCCCAAACAGTAATAATAACATGTGTAATCAATCAAAAACATTAAATATCAATTACATGTGTTATTTAGGATCAAACACACCCGAAAAGCATGATTTTCCCCTTAACCATGTTTAACTATAGGATTAGCAAACTTGATCCAAATTAACCCAAATTTATATCAGAGACATAAAACAATATTTAAGAATTTCTACATATTTTTCCAGATTTTTATGATACATAATTTCACAAATTATCACTAATCATCCCTAATTAGCAGTAATAAGTGAATAAAAGTGCAAATCACTCACCTTAGCCACAAATAAATTTTAGATCTGAAACTCTAACTGATTTGGCATGGATCCCAATGTATTCTAGCAGCTCTATCTCGATTTCTATGCTAACCCGCCTTAATTTGATGTAGATTTTACTAATATGTGATTAGAAAGTGATTAAAGATGAATTTAGAAGTTGGAGGCCATTACTAGGTTTGAAGAAATGGAAGAGGCGGCTGAGGAAATGAAATGAGATGGTTTCCTAACTCATTTCAGCCTCCCTATAACCCTAATCCTGAAATGGGTTATGGGGCTCATCCACTAATTAACCTATTAAGCCAGTTTAAGTAGTTTTTCACCTTCCAAACCTTGTTTCAGCCATATCTCCCAAACGGTAAGTTCGTTTGATTAGTGTGACCACTCTACGGAAAGGTAAACCATCATCCAAAACCAATGGAGGTTGTTTTAGGTCATAACTCCTTACCAATCAAAAGTTATAGATGAAAAAAGATTCTCCAGGGGCAAAATGGTCATTTAAAATTTGGCAAAAATCGTGAACATGGGAATTGACCCCAATAGTCACTCTCCAAAGTTACACGACCATATGACTTTGTATGTGAGTGAAATAAATATTCTACGATCCTCCGATGTGTAGAATGTGGGTTGCTACAGATAGTGCAAAAGAAGATCTAGTATATAACATATCAATATTTATTTTTTATGATTTTACTAATTGTTGTCCTTTAAAGAATGTTGATTCAAGATGAGATAATGGTGGGGGAAAATGATAAGGAGATATATATATATATATACATATATATATATATATATATATAAAAGATATTGGAGAGACCGTTCTCTATACACCACATTTTAATTGGCAAGCTGCAATTTTTGGCTATCACCGGTAATTTGTATGGGGGCATTTACAGTGGTATCAGTATATCAAGGCGTAGACAGAAGACAAATGGCATGTAATGACTCTTGACCTTATAAGAGGAGTTCCTCTTACTCCAATTAAGAGGGAAACTATGCTCGATTTGCTTATGCCTCCACCTCCACCGCCTAGACGAAAGTTGTGGCCTTGGTTTTCTCAGCGACTAAATAATAGTAGCTAAATATTTTATTTCTATTGTTAATATTAATTTTACTTAGATATATAAGAAATATTAAAGTGTGCCCACTCCACAATTTTTTTTCTTTTCTTTCCAAATAATTACCCTATGTCATTTAGATGGTTAACTCGTCCTGCTATGTTAGCTTTTTCCACTTTTATGCGCTATGTAGTGGATGAAATAAAATGCGGCATAGCATTTTTATATATTTTGGGTATGTATGGCATAAGTACCTCTTTCACATTTGTAATTGCCAATTATTTTTCCTTAACTATTTTTTTGTAGTAAGATGTATTTTGTTCTTTTGGAAACTTACCCTATGTTAATGTCATAATACTATATACCACTAGGTTTGGTGTTAGCAGTTATATTTGTAACAACATCAAATAATACATGTTTCACTGGTTCTACTCATTCTGAAACATAATCTTATACACTTAATGGTTTCATTTCCTCCACCCCTCTTATTATCATCACCATGCACTTTTGATTTAAATCATATTACTACATATTCAGTTAGTATGTGTTCTTTAGTGATATACTGATTGCACGTGTTGTTTTAAACCATGATGATTTTAGAGTGAGCACCTCTGTTATGCCCTCCTATGTAATAATATGTCTTGTACTTTCTGAAGCTGAAGCTTTACTTCTTAACTGCCAAATTCTATTTGAAGTAATATTAAAATAATTTTAAATATTTTTTTTATATGATAATTTAACCCATATATTGTATTTATTAAAATATAGGTTATTTATGAAAAGAAAAATGATCTATTCAATATGGTATTGCTTCCCATCGTGAAGCATGTATCATTTATAATTTAAGGAAAAAAAAGAAATATCATTAACCATTCTAAATTTCGAATGTTGTCTCAAAAGTATGATGCAAGTAATAAACTTCTATTTGCCGATGTTTTTCCCTCTTGAAAGTGATCAAATACTTCACTATAATTATGAATATCTATTTAGTGAAACTCATTATCCAATTACTTTAGAAATAAATTTGAGAGACAAGTTTGTTTATTGAAGAATGGTGGACTTCAATGCCAATATAACACTAGAAGGATCGTGGATAGTTTTTTAAATTATATGAATCTTTAAAAAAAATCAAGAACAAAATTTGATAATACATAGTGCAAATGGTGATATATTATTTTGTGTCCTTCTTTATGTATAAAATTTTGTATCTTAATTTACTTTCATGAGAGTCTGTCATACACGGAAATCACAAACAAACCAATTCGTTGTCTCTGATTCTGAAACACCCCACCTCCGTTAAGGTCACTCACAAAGGGAATTCCTTAATTTTGGTGGAGCATTATAGGTAAAAGATGCAGATAAATTACAAGATAGACAATTAAAGCAGCGACAAATAAATAAAACTTTATTTCATTGATAAACGACTTGTAAAAAGATTGTTTTACAATACCAAAGTATCCTGTCTTGTTTACAAAAATAAAGAAGCATAAAATGATTTCCCTAAATAAAGCATGAGCCAGCCATAGCAGTAGAAGAGAGAGTCCAAGGCAACACGTCATAGAGTCTTCAAGCTTGGAAAGAGTAACGGTCCAAACAAACCTGAGCTATTCCCTCCCTGACTACCTGGGGGGAAACGGAAGAAAAGAGGCAAATGCAAACTAGGTCAGACATAAAGTGTGGTAAGTCCATCAATTCTTAGTATTTAAACGAGGAAAAGGGTCATTACATGAATAAACTAAATATAAGACTAAACCATAGTAGCAAGATAATATGGGATAAGCATGGGATATGGCATGATAAACTGAATGTACTGATAAACTGAATGTACTGATAAACTGAATGCGCTTATACTCCTTCTCTGCTTTGCAACTACCCTGTTTATACTGATTTCTATATCTCTGCACTACCTAACTGGTGTCCAAACTAGAAATCTATGAACATATGATAAAGTGATCCCAATCCCCGTATTTGCGGTTGCCTTCAGGTGTACATCTATTATGGGGATTCCGTTTATTACCTAGATCTAATCTAGGGTTTACTATCGAGTGCTTACTAGATTCAACCAGGGTTTATGCTACCCAAGGCCACTAGGGTTTATGCTACCTATTGAACGCTTCTCGGATTCAGGGTTTACGCGACCTAGGTCCAACTAGGGATTATGCTACCTACTTGTATTAATTTTCCATGTGTCTGTGTCAGTCGGCCCTCTCTTGCGTGTAGATACTCTGTGCTGGCCCCACCATAAGGTGTATCAAGCCTTATGATAGCGACCCGACACGTTTCAAGATGCACAGTGTATAACTTATGGTACCCAGTGCCTGCTTTTTCCACTCCGGAGTACGTGCACGCCCGTAAACCATCGGAACCTATACTGACATACCCCATCCCGCTATTTTTGACCTCTTATAATCAGCCCAGTAATCGTGCCCTACCCTGGCTAGTTTCAGGGTACCATGATACATCTATGTGGGTTATTGTTGAAATGGGTCCCCGTTACTAGTGTTTCCTGCTGGTTAAGTTTGTGGGCCTATATATACAAATATTACCCACCTATACGAGATGTACTTAACCCTCCCATCGATTCTAGCATGTTTTTTTAATGGTTAAATTTGTGGGCCTATATGTACTAATATTACCTACCTACACGAGATGTACTTAACCCTCCCATCGATCCAAGCATGTTTATATAATGGTTAAGTTTTTGTGGGCCTATATTTACTAATATTACCCACCTACCCGATGTGTACTTAACCTCCTACTCGTCAAGTCATGTTGGTTAAGTGGTTCTTAATAACTTAACCTCTCTTGCTTATCATGTTGGATTGGTTAAGTGTGATTTATTAATTTAACCCTGTTCATTCATCAGGTTATATTGGTTAAGTATTTACCATTTAACTTAACCCCATTCGCTCGTCAAGTTATATTGGTCAAGTGTCATTAATCAATTCAAGTTAACTTAACCCATCCACCCGTCATGTCATGTTGGTTAAGTGTTTCCTTCTGGTATTGACTTGACTCTTCCTCAAATCATGTTATATTGGTTAAGTGTTGTTCTCGTGTTAACTTAACCCTTCCCATATTTCATGTTATATAATTGGTTAAGTGTTTTCCTCTTGTATTACTTAACCCCACAACATGTCATTATATATATTGGTCAAGTGTTACCTTAGTTAACTTAACACTATCATGTGTTTAATTAACATGTTACAACGGTTAAGTGTTCTAAATTTACTTAACCTCACCCACTTGCCTAGTTAACATGTTATTACGGTTAAGTGTTCTAAATTTACTTAACCTAACCCACTTGCCTAGTTAACATTTTATTACGGTTAAGTGTTTCCCTAATTACTTAACCTCACCATTTCTAGCTTGATTTATTTATGAGCCTTAATTAATTAATTAATTAAAGCACCAACCACTCACATTAGACAGATATTGTTGTGGTTACTGGATGTGTCAGTCGATTCCGGGCGGGTTTACACCACAACTCAGTCTAACCTGGGGTCTTTCTAGACTTGATGCACTAACCACAACCATTAGACAGGTATTGTTGTGGTCACTGGATGTGCCGGTCGGTTCCGGGCAGTTTTACACCACAACTCATTCTAACCTCGGGTTAGGCATATTCGTCTTTTACTAAATTTACATATTTACT
Organism: Allium sativum; assembly: GCA_030737875.1. Lineage (NCBI taxonomy): Eukaryota > Viridiplantae > Streptophyta > Magnoliopsida > Asparagales > Amaryllidaceae > Allium > Allium sativum. The sequence continues at coordinate 490,652,636 of CM060916.1, forward strand.
ATTTATGTAAATTTTCCGTAAATCAATTTAGCCTAGATCATATTTATTTGTCATGCAAATTAGCATATTTATATTCTATGCCCAAAACTTGATTTACCTATCAATTAGCCCAACTTGTAGTTTATATCAATTTTAGATTTAATATTCCCCTTTTACAATTCATGCCCAATATAGATTAATATTCTAATTTTAAGTTTATGTCAAAACTAGATTTAATATTCTAGTTTACCGTTTATGTCCAAAACTTGGTTTACACGCCAATTACACCCTTTGCGGCTAATTAAATTTATCAACTTATGCCCAAGTCTAATATGCATGTAAATCATTCACTATTATAGCCAATTTAGACTATGCCAACATATTTATTATGCCAAACTAACTAAATTAAGCTACGCCCAAATTCCCGCGCTATAATCATATGTATAACATGATTTCAAAAGTTTCTAAGTACTCATGAAATGATACTAATAGTATCAAAGCAAGGAATAGGGGATAAGCACGAGAACTGACATAAAAGAATAGCCATGCAAGAAAGAACCAAATACAAAAATAATGGTTCAAATGGGTTTGATGTACATAACAGTGAATAGGAATAAACTAGACAAGTTACACCCCAAAAAATGGGATCCAACATAATTAAGGGAATATGCATAGGTGATTTGGTCTAACATAATGCCAGTTCGTAGTACAACCTAATAGGTTAATGGGAATAGGCATAAGTCACTGACTACAATAGTTATAGGCAATTAACCACAATAATCATGGGCGACTAATCACAATAGTTTCTTAATCAATGTTGTAGGAAATAGTCTCATAGTCATGAATCTTGGTAATAGTCTCATAGTCATGAATCATATGCAATAGTCTCAAAATTATGAATCATGGTCATAGTCATAGGCAACAGTCTTATCGTCATAGTCATATGTAATAGTCTCTTTGCCATGAATCATAGTCATAGGCGATAGTTTCATAGGCAACTGTTTCATAGTCATAGTCTTAGGCAAAATTCCCATAATCATAGTCATTGGAAATTAGCCACAATATGTTCTAGGCCGCAATCGAGAATTATATCCAAAGGCATTGATAACGTTAGATTTGACATAAGCACGAATCAAAGATAATTAACTTGCAAATTGGTATAGTTCTATATTTTGATTCATTACATTCACAATTCCAATTACACGTTCAAATCTAAGGAATAACCGAACTTACAGTGATCTGTTTAGAAAAGGCGATTTGCTATGATTCGAGTGACGTTGCTTGAAGCGGAATGCCTATGGTCCAACTTGAAGCTTTATCTTAATTTGAATCTCTAATTTGAAGAAGAACTATAACTTGTTTTAATGGAGAATAAGATTTATTTTAATTAGGATTGAGGCAGAGTATAGGCGTAATGAAGTTGTATCGAGAAAGTGAAGTTTGGGGGCGTTTATATAGCGTAGAACTCATGAATTTGGTCCAGAAATCAGCCCGAATACATAAAAATGAATTCTTTCTCGGATCTGGAAAAACAGGGCAGGTCGACCGACAGGTCGACCCCTAGGTCGACCCCCAGGTCGACCTATAGAGGGGAGGTCGACCCCCCTGGTCGACCTTGGTCCTGGGTGGGAAATTTCCCGCCCAGCCCGCTTCTGGGTTCTGTTTGAATTTTGAATTCAATTTCGAGCTATTTTTAAATTTGAGCTGAAACTTCCGAAGGCCATAACTTCTTCATATGAAGTCCGATTCACGCAAACTTAGACTCTATCTCAAGCAGAATTCCGAGATGAACACAATAGCATAACCTATTTCCCTTAATTCTTCCCTTAGAAATTAAGTATACTTTGATTTGTTACATTAACGTTTACAGAAAATACAGGGTGTTACATTCTCCCCTCCTTAAAGGATTTCGTCCCCGAAATCATCAAGTTAAGAAGAATGTATCCTAACATCCAACATCCATCTACTCAACCATTCAATCACAAACATCCATTGTCCCTAAAAGGATTTCTAATGCTTTCATGATTCTATGCATAGTGTGTGTACTTGTCCTTATCTAATGTAAAATTAGGCGGTCTACTGATTCAGTTGACCTCCTTAATGCGAATTATGTCAGTGCCATGAGTCCATCATGTATGCAATTATCCCTAGTCATGTAAGTACTATATGCGTGCATATTCATTCATCCATATGCAACATCCATATGATAACACATCAAGTTTTAATCCATATACAAATACATATATGCATATGCAAACATGAAAGTGACTGAGCCGATCTAGTGCCTAATGTGTGTATATGCATCCACGAGCAACCACTGGCAACCACTTGCAACCATCAATCATAACATGTTTCAATTACATGTTTACATCCAGATGGGTTCCTACCTAAGGATCGAAGATACGACCTAGGGGGTATATTTAAAAGATAAGCATTACAGAGAAAGCAGAACCAAGGATATATCGTCAAAAAGGGTATGATGCGCATGTCTGGTCTTCAGTCTTTTAAGTTGCATCTTCTTGAGCTTCACTCCACTGTACCTTAACTAATTTAACTTCAGGATCGTGAAGCTTCTTGGTCTCCATTTCCAAATCCCACTAGTAAAGATAGGACCTCGCTCACTTACTATGCTAGAGGGTATCCAATGTAGATGAACTATCCTCCTGAGAAAAACATATGTTAATCATGATACCAAGTGTATATACCTAAGATGATTAGAGGTCTCTCCTCTACTTAGCTTATCCATCATGCTGCAAATCTGAGGGTCTAAAGCTAATGGTTACTATGTGCTTATTAGATCTCTTAAGGTCAGTCTAAATTAGGGTGCCAACCCCCAACCATTTATTTCTCACGCAAACCATCCTAGCTGAGCTCAACATCCCTCAAGTACAAGCCCCGAAGGCCTAAACCAATATCAGACAAGCACCCAAGGGATACCTCCTCCGAATTTGGACGATCTATGTGAGATGATACTAACAAAACAACCAAACAATTAAGCACTTTACTGACTCTGGCTATCCTCGCCAATCTTGCTCCAGAATTATCGTTGATCGCATAACTGGCTTTGAAGTGTCATCTAGATACATGCGGAAGCCTATCTCGAGTTTTAGGGGGAAAACCCCTACCCTAGTCAAAACATCTTGCGTACTCATGGACTACCCCAACGGATTGAAAATCGTCCATAGATGAGTAAAGTGAATCTAGTTAGCTAAGACAAACTGATCCCTCAGGATCGTACGAAATCTCAAGGGTATTCCCGAGGCAAGTCGAATGTCTAACTACCCTTGTTTCATAATTATTAGCTGACCAATCAATGCCTAGAATCAACCCATAGCCCAAAAACATAAGCATAAATATAGCTATTCTCAAATCCTCACAAGTCAAAGATAAATGGGTCGAACCAACAATTGGATTTGAGACTATAATGAGATCCTCTACTACACAATATCTAGGGTGCAGAGGCTTAACTATGGAAGCAGATATATACGGATGTGAAGCGCTAAAATCGGAAGGAGTACAAACAGGATGATCAAAAAAAGGAAGACTAAACTTTCAAAGGAAACTTTACTACCTTTCTCAGGTACACTGGCGGTGAGAGCATGCACTTGCCCTCCTGAAAATCCTGTCCTTTGTTCTTGCCCTTGTCCTCAATTATATGACCTGTTATACCCTAGCAAAGATACTTCCTCTTGTCTTAGGTTTTACTATTTTTACTTCCTTTGTGAACCAAGTCCATATCCATGAGTTTCTCGTCCTTGGGTTGTGCTCCTTAGCCAAACTCCCTCATTTTCATCTTTACCATCCTTGTGTAACATGTTGACAAGTCTCTCGAAAGCTGCCTCCATCGCACGGAGAATCATACAAAGCTCGAAAGAAAATTAACCGTAGTTGAAACTGCTACGGCTACAGATGGAAGTTGGGCACTTGTTTGCCCTTTAGCGAAGTGTTGTAGTATTGTTGAGCCTACAGAACCATGCCGTGATGAGGTTACCTCCCAGAAAGCCAGGAGCCCCGGAGATTCAAGAAAGAAGGAAACAAGGATTCAAACAGAGGATCAAAAGATAGTGCATATGGCTTTGGGGAATATGCCTTTAAAACAAAACTTTTCTTTTGAAAATGCTTCTTTTAAAACCGTTTTCAAAATAATTTTTCAAATCTTTTATCCGATCCGGTAACCTTCAGCTCTGATACCAAGTGAAACACCCCACCTCCGTTAAGGTCACTCACAAAGGGAATGCCTTAATTTCGGTGGAGCACTATAGGTAAAAGATGCAGATAAATTACAAGACAGACAATTAAAGCAGCGACAAATAAATAAAACTTTATTTCATTGATAAACAGCTTGTACAAAGATTGTTTTACAATACCAAAGTATCTTGCCTTGTTTACAAAAATAAAGAAGCATAAAATGATTTCCCCGAATAAAGCATGAGCCAGCCATAGTAGTAGAAGAGAGAGTCTAAGGCAACACGTCAAAGAGTCTTCAAGCTTGGAAAGAGTAACAGTCCAATCAAACCTGAGCTATTCCCTTCCTGACTCTCTGGGGGGAACAGAAGAAAAGAGGCGAAAGCAATCTAGGTCAGACATAAAGTCTGGTAAGTCCAATGATTCTTAGTATTTAAACGAGGAAAAGGGCCATGACATGAATAAACTAAATACAAGACTAAACCATAGTTGCAAGATAATATGGGATAAGCATGGGATATGGCAAGATAAACTGAATGTACCGATAAACTGAATGTACTGATAACCTAAATGTACTGATAAACTGAATGTGCTCTACTCCTTCTCAGCTTCGCAACTACCCTGTTTATACTGATCTCTATATCTCTGCACTACCTAACTGGTGTCCAAACTAGAAATCTATGATCATATGATAATGTGATCCCAATCCCCGTATTTGCGGTTGCCTTCAGGTGTACATCTATTATGGGGATTCCTTTTATTACCTAGATCTAATCTAGGGTTTACTATCGAGTGCTTACTAGATTCAACCAGGGTTTACGCTACCCAGGGCCACTGGGGTTTATGCTACCTATTGAACGCTTCTCGGATTCAGGGTTTACACGACCTAGGTCCAACTAGGGATTATGCTACCTACTTGTATTAATTTTCCATGTGTCTGTGTTAGTCGGCCCTCTCTTGCGTGTAGATACTCTGTGCTGGCCCCACCATAAGGTGTATCAAGCCTTATGATAGCGACCCGACACGATTCAAGATGCACAGTGTATAACTACTGGTACCCAATGCCTGCTTTTTCCACTCCGGAGTACGTGCACGCCCATAAATCATCGGAACCTACACTGACGTACCCCATGCCGCTATTTTTGACCGCTTATAATCAGCCCAGTAATCGTGTCCCATCCTGCCTAGTTTCAAGGTACCATGATACATCTATGTGGGTTACTGCTGAAATAGTTCCCCATTACTAGGATTTCCTGCTGGTTAAGTTTGTGGGCCTATATATACAAATATTACCCACCTATACGAGATGTACTTAGCCCTCCCACTGATCCTAGCATGTTTTCTTAACGGTTTAGTTTGTGGGCCTATATGTACTAATATTACCCACCTACACGAGATGTACTTAACCCTCCCATCGATCCAAGCATGTTTATATAATGGTTAAGTTTTTGTGGGCCTATATTTACTAATATTACCCACCTACCCTTCATGTACTTAACCTCCTACTCGTCAAGTCGTGTTGGTTAAGTGGTTCTTATTAACTTAACCACTCTTGCTTATCATGTTGAATTGGTTAAGTGTGATTTATTAACTTAACCCTGTTCATTCATCAGGTTATATTGGTTAAGTATTTCCCATTTAACTTAACCCCATTCGCTCACCAAGTTATATTGGTCAAGTGTCATTAATCAATTCAAGTTAACTTAACCCATCCACCCGTCATGTCATGTTGGTTAAGTGTTTCCTTCTGGTGTTGACTTGACCCTACCACAAATCATGTTATATTGGTTAAGTGTTGTTCTCGTGTTAACTTAACCATTCCCATACATCATGTTATATAATTGGTTAAGTGTTTTCCTCTTGTATTACTTAACCCCACCACATGTCATTATATATTTTGGTTAAGTGTTACCTTAGTTAACTTAACCATATCATCTGCTTAATTAACATGTTACAACGGTTAAGTGTTCTAAATTTACTTAACCTCACCCACTTGCCTCGTTAAAATGTTATTACGGTTAAGTGTTCTAAATTTACTTAACCTTACCCACTTGCCTAGTTAACATGTTATTACGGTTAAGTGTTTCCCTAATTACTTAACCTTACCATTTCTAGCTTGATTTATTCATGAGCCTTGATTAATTAATTAAAGCACCAACCACTCACGTTAGACAGATATTGTTGTGGTTACTGGATGTGCCGGTCGGTTCCGGGCAGGTTTACACCATAACTCAATCTAACCTCGGGTCTTTCTAGGCTTGATGCACTAACCACCCACATTAGATAGGTATTGTTGTGGTCACTGGATGTGCCGGTCGGTTCCGGGTTGTTTTACACCACAACTCAGTCTAACCTCGGGTTAGGCATATTCGTCTTTTACTAAATTTACATATTTACTATTTATATAAATTTTCCGTAAATCAATTTAGCCTAGATCATATTTATTTGTCAAGCAAATTAGCATATTTATATTCTATGCCCAAAACTTGATTTACCTATCAATCAGCCCAACTTGCAGTTTATACCAATTTTAGATTTAATATTCCCCTTTTACAATTCATGCCCAATCTAGATTAATATTCCAATTTACGGTATATGTCAAAACTAGATTTAATATTCTAGTTTACCGTTTATGTCCAAAACTTGGTTTACACGCCAATTACACCCTTTGCGGCTAATTAAATTTATAAACTTATGCCCAAGTCTAATATGCATGTGAATCATTCACTATTATAGCCAATTTAGACAATGCCAACATATTTATTATGCCAAACTAACTAAATTAAGCTACGCCCAAATTCCCGCGCCGTAATCGTACGTATAACATGATTTCACAAGTTTTTAAGTACTCATGAAATTATACTAAGAGTATCAAAGCAAGGAATATGGGATAAGCACGAGAATTGACATAAAAGAATAGCCATGCAAGAATGAACCAAATACAATATAATGGTTCCAATGGTTTGATGTAAATAACAGTGAATAGGAATAAACTATACAAGTTACACCCCAAAAAAGGGGATCCAACATAATTAAGGGAATAGGCATAGGTGATTTGGTCTAACATAATGCCAGTTCGAAGTACAACCTAATAGGTTAATGGGAATAGGAATAAGTCACTGACTACAATAGTTATAGGCAATTAACCACAATAGTCATAGGCGAGTAATCACAACCGTTTCTTAATCAATGTCGTAGGCAATAGTCTCATAGTCATAAATCTTGGTAATAGTCTCATAGTCATGAATCATATGCAATAGTCTCAAAATTATGAATCATAGTCATAGTCATAGGCAACAGTCTTATGGTCATAGTCATATGTAATAGTCTCTTTGTCATGAATCATAGTCATAGGCAATAGTTTCATGGGCAACAGTTTCATAGTCATAGTCTTAGGTAAAAGTCCCATAATCATAGTTGTAACACCCCGAATTTCGGTTAATGCTAAAATTCACGAATTACAGAATTTATAATCTCAGATGTGAGAATTGGGGGAAACGGGCTGCGTCATTGCGTTCGTCTCGGAAAAATACGCGAAATAGAGTCCGAGTTTTCAAAAATCGGGGTCCGTATGGCCCAGTTATGGCCCGATGAAGTTAGCAGAAAATTCAAAACTAAAAACAGAATTAAGAATTTAAAATTCAGATTTTAAATTGGACAGGCGGGGCCAGGCGGGAAGATTCCCGCCCAACCCATGTCGACAGGGCTGTCGACAGGCCTGTCGACAGGGGTGTCGACATGCCTGTCGACTTGCCTGTCGACAGGGTGCGACGCCCAGAGAAACTGGGTGCACCAGTTTGGGTTCTTGGGCTGGCTTGGTAGGCTAGTTCTGGAAGCTTCTTGGATCTGATGGATCTGATGGTCCTAAATTAATCTAGGGTTAATCTAAGGGTCTAAAATGCAACCTAATCCTATAAATAATACCCTAACCCTACCCTAATTCATTCATAATTAAACCTAGTAACTAAACTATGGCAAAATGAAACTTGGTCATGGCCTCCACAAATCAATGAAGAGGAAAGCAAGCTCTAATCAACCTCTAATCCATTCTAAGTATCTTAATCTTCTTCATTAGCTTGCTAATTGTGTTTTGGTGAGTTTCTATCACTTTGATGATCAATTGTTAAGATAAGTAGATTAGGTGTAATGAGACTTATGGTCTTGAATGCGGATTTGTGAGTTTGAATCATTTGTAATGATATGCTAATCTATGTATAATATTAATCCTATGTTGAATATGTAAGTTTATGCATGTTGAATATGTAAGTTTATGCATGTTGAATATGTAAGTTTATGCAAGTTGAATATGAGAGTTTATGCAAGTTGGATATGTGGGTTTATGCAAAATAAGTAATTGATTTTATGCAAGTTAAGTATGTGGTTTTATGCATGATGAGTATGTGATTCTATGCATGCTAAGTAGGTGATATTATGCATGATGAGTATGTGATTCTATGCATGCTAAGTATATGATATTATGCAAGTTTAGTATGTGATTCTATGCATGCTAAGTATATGATATTATGCAAGTTTAGTATGTGATTCTATGCATGCTAAGTATATGATATTATGCAAGTTTAGTATGTGATTCTATGCATGCTAAGTATATGATATTATGCAAGTTTAGTATGTGATTCTATGCATGCTAAGTATATGATATTATGCAAGTTGAATATGTGATTCTATGCATGCTAAGTATGTGATAATATGCATGATTAATAAGTTGTTTTATGCATATTTAACAAGTGGGTTTATGCATGTTAAACAAGTCCATATGCAAGTTACATGTATGATAATATATGCTATGCAAGTTACATGTATGTTAATATGCAAGATATGCTATGCAAGTTACATGTATGATAATATGCAAGATATGCTATGCAAGTTACATGTTTGTTAATATGCAAGTATGTGAATGCTTATGCAAGAATGTGAATGCTTATGCAAGTTATGTGTATGCTTAAATGCATGTTTAACATGTTATGCAAGTTATGTGTATGCTTATATGCAAGTTCAACATGTTATGCAAGATATGTGTATGATAATATGCAAGTTCATATGCAATATGTTATGCAAGTCATGTGCGATAATATGCAAGTTTGGGTTAAATGTAGTTGGGTTAATATATGCTCATATATGCAAGTTGACATCCTCTTAACCCATGACAAAGTTATATGCTAAGATTTGGTTAAACCCATGATGTTTGTGATGGATCTTCCCTTTTATTATGTCGTGAAATGAGAACGATTTGCGTGGGAAACGATGGGGTTAATAAATATGTTAATTAAAGTATGGTTGGGTATGATTAAGCATACCATAAAAATAAATTAACATAAGTGGGAATTTACCTATTGAGTTAGGTCTACCCCATGGGAATTTACCTATTGAGTTAGGTCTACCCATGTTATGAAAAACTTGATATTAATTAGGGATAATTAATATAAAAGATGAGGGTGATTAATTAGGTGTAATTAATCGACTAAGACACGAGGTTGGACTCAGTTGTAGCGTAAAACTGCCCGGACCCAACCGGCCTAACCAGTTGCTACAAATGTTAGCCCAATGTGAGAGGTCTTAGGCACAAACTAAATACGTGATTAATGTAAAGGCACGAGGTTAGACTCGGTTATGACATAAGGCTGCCCGGACCCAACCGGCTTAACCAGCAGTCATAAAAGATAGTCTAATGTGAGAGGTCTTTATGAGGATCACGGTCTGAATTAATTAAGAAACACTTAACCATATAAGCATGTAGTGGGGCATGAGGGTTAAGTGGGTGCCTTAGGTGGCTTGTAGTAACTAGTAGGGTGCCTTGGGTGGCATGAGGAAACTAGTGGGTTGCCTTGGGTAGCAATAGAAAATACGATTAGAATACTTAACCAAAGTGGAACATGGAATTAAACATGATTAAAGGGTTAAGTAAGTGCCTCGGGTGGCATGTGGGAATTAAGTAAATGACTTGGGTGACATGTGGAAATCTAGTGGGTGCCTTGAAAGGTAATTAAAATATGATTAAGGACTTAACCAGGATTTATAACATGAAGGTAGGCATGATTATTAAAAAAGGTTAAGTGGGATACACTAGATAAAATAACAAGCTTAAGTGGTAGCTTGTGGGGGCCCATCTCAACCAATATCCCAAACGTATCTTTGTGGGCTCGACCCAAGTCGAGTGACGGGACACGCATATTGGGCTTGACTATAAGAGGCCAAAACGGATTAGCGGTGGCAACGCAAGTCCATCGGGTTTCATATGCGTGTGTGGGCCCGGGCTGGTAAGTAAGACGTTGTTGCATCGTGTAGGTATAACCCGTGCACCAAAATCAGGCTTGCCACTTTGGGAAATGATACATCCCACTGTGGGGCCAGCACGGATATCTACGTTAGGGAGCCGATCGCTTGGGAGTAGTGGGTACACCTAGTAAAGATAGGGGCAGACGGCACCTATGTAGGGGTAAAAGAAACTACTGGCTAAAAATTACTAAGTACATTTAGTGGGATCAACCTTTAAGTAGGAACTAATCTTGGGTAGGTAGAACTGGTGAGGTGCAGTGTAGGAATTACTCTTGGGAGAACAAGTCTGGGGCGGTGTAATCTAGTAATTATCCTTGGGTGGATAAATGCGTCTTTACGGTGATCTTAGTTTATCCTAAGTTTACCAAGCTACTTAGTGTAGCCATTCATCCCCAGTCGTTACCGTATATCAACTTATGTCTTCTCTGGTTATTTTAATGATTGTATTGTTAGGGTTATAGGACTCACTCAGACTTATGTCTGACCCCGTTGTTTTTATCTTTTTCCCCCAACCCCAGGATATTAGAGTGGGCCTGGTGCTAGTGGGCTTTGATCTGATTGCTGTATCTATCCTATGGAGCTTGGACCTCTGGAGTGAAGCCGAGCTTATCTTTCCTTTTATGGCTATTAGTTATGTAGTGGGATTATGTACTTCTATTTTATCAAGATGGATATTATGTACTTGACTCTGGTTTATGGTTTTGTGATGTAACCAAACATTTATTACTTTCCGTTGCAATGAAATGATGATTTAAATTTTCAAGTATTACTTATATCTGTCTTGCTGTAATTTTACTGTTCTATATTCACTTAAAATACTTCACCGAAACTAAGGCATTCCCCTGGTATGAGTGACCTTAGCGGACGTGGGGTGTTACACGTGGTATCAGAGCTTAAGGTTACCAGAACAGATAAAATTTTTAGAAAAAAACTATTTTTCTAAGAATATTTTTGGAAAGGAGTATTTTCAAAAACATGTCTTTTAAGAGAAAAGTTTTTGAGAGAAAAGCATAATCCCCGATAGCCATATCTTTATCTTTCGAATTCTCCGTTTGAATCTCTTTCTCTCTCGGTTTGAGTTTCCCCTCCGTGTGTAGATGATCTTTCTAAGATAGATAAGGATGGAAAACCGCTTCAAGGGAATTAGACGTAAATCAGATTAGAAGTTGGTTCAAGAAGGAGGAGGACTTGTAAGTACTTATTGGATGGACGATGGGAGGAAGGCTCTAATAGTTGTTTGGTTAATGAAGGACGAAACCTCATTAATGGGAGGTTACGAGTGGAGAATGGGAAGGAGAAGGCTAGTAGTTATCCTTTTGGGAGGAATAGGACACCTTATTAGGATTGTCCAAAGAAGCAAGGGCAAGGTATGGAATCTTCTGGAGGATAGTTGTATTTCCTCACGACTAGGGTGCCGGATGGGGATAAGACCGTCTAGGTTGGAATTTGGATTTCTTTATTATCCGATCCAAACTTTATTTGATTCTGATGTATCGAGTTCGTTTATCTCATCATTGTTAGTTGAGTCACTGCACTTAGACACCAGTTTGGTAGATGATCCCTTAGTTGTTTCAAACCCAATTGGGGCTCCATGATGTGTTTGGGTTTGAAAGTTTCTATACTTAGCGTTGAGTTTAGATGTGATGTTGTTGGGCTTCACGGGCTATGGGTTAGTTTTGGGGCATGGACTGGTTATCTAGTAGGGGTGCCGTTCTTGATTGTGAAGAGAGAGTTGTTAGGCTTATGACCCGCTTGGGTAACACTCTCGAGATCTCTTGTAATCCCATAGAATCTGTTATGCTAAGTTATCTAGAATCGCTGGACACGTCGGTCGAGAGTTTGCGATCTGTTAGAAGTGGTCCGGGAATACTCGGATGTGTTTGAGAAGGTGAAGGGCTTACCTCCGAAGCGGGAGATTGACTTCCGAATATATCTGGTGGATAATGCTAAACCAGTATCTTGGCCAGTGTGCCACATGGCTCCTAGTGGGAGGAGGGAACTCCATAAGTAAGTAGGCGATTTGCTTAAAAAGGGGTTCATAAGACGAAGTATATCGGAGTGGGGCGCTCCAGTAGTTTTTGTTATGAAGGCGGATGGGTCCCTCAGACTTTGTGTAGGCTAAAGAGAACTGGATAAACTCACAAAGAAGAATCGACACCCATTGCCGAGGATTGAAGATCTCTTTGATCGGTTAGTTGGCGCCTCAGTATTTGCGCAGTTGGACTTAGCCACGAGGTTTCGTCAGTTGACAGTGGCTGAGGATAGTATAGAGAAGACTGCCTTAGGACTCCAGATGGTTTTTATGAGTGGCTGGTGATGCCATTTGGTTTGACGAACGTCCCCGCATACTTTGTTGATTGGAAGAGAAGGGTGTTCAGGGAGTACCTAAATAAGTTTGTGATGGTCTTTGGAAATGACATCTTGGTCTTTTCAAGGAGCGTAATAAGTTTTTGTATGTGCTCAATAGGGTGAGCAAAGCCAGTTATAGGATAAACGGTGGTTTTGGGAGCGAGACTGGCGAGGACATCCAAAGTTGGTCAAAGGCTTAATTGTTTAGCCATTATTATTATTATTTTTAGTATCATCTCACGTAGGTTGCCTGAACTCGAAGGAGATATCCCTTGGGTGTTTGTCTGATATTGGTTTCGGCCTTTGGGGCTTGCATTTGGGGGATGTCGAATTCGACTAGGGTGGTCTGCGTGAGAGATGGACAGTTGTGACGATTTTGGATAGGATTCTTAGCATCTTATGAGTTTGAGATAGCGTATACCCCTGACAAGGGAAACATGGTAGCAGACGCCTTAAGAAGAAAAAGGTTGTCCTTGAGTTCATTGTTCGTTGAACTGTAGAGTTTAGAGTTTTTTTTTCCTATGTTTGACTTTAGACCTTCCGTTGACTTTGTACCCAGTTTGCTAGCCTCCTTGGAGGTTAGGCCTACTCTTTTGGGGAGGATTGGCGGAACACAGCGAGACGACCCACAGTTGGATGAGTTAGTAAAGAAGCTCACGAGGAAGGGGTTGTCCAGCCATTTGAGTAGGTACACCCTAGATGGTAAGGGGTGGTTGCGTAGAGACAGTAGACTTGGTATACTGTAAGACAAGGGGTTTGAGGAAGGTTATACTTGATGATGCACATCGGTCGAAGATGAACATTCATCCCGGTAAGGACAAGATGTACCAAGACATAAAGCGAGTTTTCTTTTTGGCCAATCTGAAGAAAGATGCGGCCAAGTATGTCGCTAGATGCTTGGTGTGCTAACAGGTGGAAGCGGAGCAGAAGAAACCCGGGGGTTGCTTCACCCGTTAGAAGTTTCGTAATAGAAAGTGGGATAGTGTCTCATTGATTTACCGAAATCAAGGAAGGGTAATACGGGGATTGGGCTTATGGTAGATAGACTTACTAAGTGTGCCCATTTCATACCCGTGAAGAGCAAGAGGACTGTTACATGTCTAGTTTCAGTTTACCTTCGAAAGATTATTAGATTGCATGGTGTACCTTCCAGCATTGTGAGTGATCAAGATCCTATCTTCACTAGTGAGTTTTGGAAGATTTTGCAAGAGGCGGTAGGGACTCAGTTGTGTTTGAGCACCGCATATCATCCTCAGATGGACGGTTAAACCGAGAGGGTGAACCGTATCTTAGAATATCTTTTGAGGTTATGTATTTTGGATTTTGGAGGTACATGGGAAGAGCATCTTCCATTGGTGGAGTTCGCATATAATAGCAGCTTTCAGTCCAGGAGTGGTATGGCTCCTTTTGAAGCTCTTTATGGAAGGCCTTGTTGATCACCTACATGTTGGTGGGAATCTACGGGTAAGATCTTGGTTGGGCCGATGAGATTAGAGAGTCTTCAGAGAAGATTGACTTGATTCAAAGAAGCATGAAAGCAGCACAGGATAGGCAAAAATCTTATGCGGACAAGAGAAGGACAGATCTTGAGTTTGAAGTTGGGGACATGGTTTTATCAAGGTATCTCCGTTACGGAATGTGGTTCACTTTGGATCTGTTAGGAAGTGAGTACCAGGGTTTGTAGGGCCATTTCCCATTAAGGAAAGAATTGGACGGATGGCATATAGAGTGGAGTTGCCTGACAGACTTAGTAGTATACGTGATGTATTTCATGTGTCCCATTTGAGGAAGTGCTTACATGAGACCGCTGAGGTGGTAGAGCCGAGTTTGCTTAAAGAAGCAGAGTTAGAGCGCGATGAGACGATTCGACGAGCTCCTACTCGCATCATTGGGTCAGAGACTAGGAAGTTGAGGAACAAAGAAGTTCAGTTAGCTAGAGTGCAATGGGAAGATGACGAAAGAAATGCTACTTGGGAGACGGAAACGAAGATGCGTTCTTTGTATCCATTTCTTTTTGGAGAGTATGTCTTTTAACTTCTCCTTTATCGCTTGCCTAGTACTTATCTTATCTTTAGTATGTCCTCTCGTTAGTGCTGTTTGACCTTTAGATAGGGTAAACCTATGGTTGAAACATGTGTTTGAGACATGTTATGGTTGATGGATGCAAGTGGATGCAAGTGTTTGCTAGTGGTTGCTCGTGGATGCATATATACACACTCTAGGCACTAGATCGGCTCAATCACTTCATATTGCATATTGCATATTGCATAGAATTGTGTGTAGTTAGCTATATTTATGGATGTATAATGATTGTGTTATCATATGGATGATGCATTTTGGTGAATGATTGTGCACTCATATAGATACTGTATGTGTCGATAGGGTTATCTCGCATACATGTTGGATGCATGGCACTATCATGGTTTGCATATGTTCATACATTAGATAGGGAACATATACACACACTGTTTGCATATGCTCATACATCATTAGAAACTGTTTAAGGACAATGGATGCCCGTGGTTGATGGTTTGAGTAGATGGTTGTTTGGATGGTAGGATATGCATTCTCCTTAGCTTAGAGATTTCGGGGACGAAATCATTTAAGGAGGGGAGAATGTAACACCCCGAATTTCGGTTAATGCTAAAATTCACGAATTACAGAATTTATAATCTCAGATGTGAGAATTGGGGGAAACGGGCTGCGTCATTGCGTTCGTCTCTGAAAAATACGCGAAATAGAGTCCGAGTTTTCAAAAATCGGGGTCCGTATGGCCCAGTTATGGCCCGATGAAGTTAGCAGAAAATTCAAAACTAAAAACAGAATTAAGAATTTAAAATTCAGATTTTAAATTGGACAGGCGGGGCCAGGCGGGAAGATTCCCGCCCAACCCATGTCGACAGGGCTGTCGACAGGCCTGTCGACAGGGGTGTCGACATGCCTGTCGACTTGCCTGTCGACAGGGTGCGACGCCCAGAGAAACTGGGTGCACCAGTTTGGGTTCTTGGGCTGGCTTGGTGGGCTAGTTCTGGAAGCTTCTTGGATCTGATGGATCTGATGGTCCTAAATTAATCTAGGGTTAATCTAAGGGTCTAAAATGCAACCTAATCCTATAAATAATACCCTAACCCTACCCTAATTCATTCATAATTAAACCTAGTAACTAAACTATGGCAAAATGAAACTTGGTCATGGCCTCCACAAATCAATGAAGAGGAAAGCAAGCTCTAATCAACCTCTAATCCATTCTAAGTATCTTAATCTTCTTCATTAGCTTGCTAATTGTGTTTTGGTGAGTTTCTATCACTTTGATGATCAATTGTTAAGATAAGTAGATTAGGTGTAATGAGACTTATGGTCTTGAATGCGGATTTGTGAGTTTGAATCATTTGTAATGATATGCTAATCTATGTATAATATTAATCCTATGTTGAATATGTAAGTTTATGCATGTTGAATATGTAAGTTTATGCATGTTGAATATGTAAGTTTATGCAAGTTGAATATGAGAGTTTATGCAAGTTGGATATGTGGGTTTATGCAAAATAAGTAATTGATTTTATGCAAGTTAAGTATGTGGTTTTATGCATGATGAGTATGTGATTCTATGCATGCTAAGTAGGTGATATTATGCATGATGAGTATGTGATTCTATGCATGCTAAGTATATGATATTATGCAAGTTTAGTATGTGATTCTATGCATGCTAAGTATATGATATTATGCAAGTTTAGTACGTGATTCTATGCATGCTAAGTATATGATATTATGCAAGTTTAGTATGTGATTCTACGCATGCTAAGTATATGATATTATGCAAGTTTAGTATGTGATTCTATGCATGCTAAGTATATGATATTATGCAAGTTGAATATGTGATTCTATGCATGCTAAGTATGTGATAATATGCATGATTAATAAGTTGTTTTATGCATATTTAACAAGTGGGTTTATGCATGTTAAACAAGTCCATATGCAAGTTACATGTATGATAATATATGCTATGCAAGTTACATGTATGTTAATATGCAAGATATGCTATGCAAGTTACATGTATGATAATATGCAAGATATGCTATGCAAGTTACATGTTTGTTAATATGCAAGTATGTGAATGCTTATGCAAGAATGTGAATGCTTATGCAAGTTATGTGTATGCTTAAATGCATGTTTAACATGTTATGCAAGTTATGTGTATGCTTATATGCAAGTTCAACATGTTATGCAAGATATGTGTATGATAATATGCAAGTTCATATGCAATATGTTATGCAAGTCATGTGCGATAATATGCAAGTTTGGGTTAAATGTAGTTGGGTTAATATATGCTCATATATGCAAGTTGACATCCTCTTAACCCATGACAAAGTTATATGCTAAGATTTGGTTAAACCCATGATGTTTGTGATGGATCTTCCCTTTTATTATGTCGTGAAATGAGAACGATTTGCGTGGGAAACGATGGGGTTAATAAATATGTTAATTAAAGTATGGTTGGGTATGATTAAGCATACCATAAAAATAAATTAACATAAGTGGGAATTTACCTATTGAGTTAGGTCTACCCCATGGGAATTTACCTATTGAGTTAGGTCTACCCATGTTATGAAAAACTTGATATTAATTAGGGACAATTAATATAAAAGATGAGGGTGATTAATTAGGTGTAATTAATCGACTAAGACACGAGGTTGGACTCAGTTGTAGCGTAAAACTGCCCGGACCCAACCGGCCTAACCAGTTGCTACAAATGTTAGCCCAATGTGAGAGGTCTTAGGCACAAACTAAATACGTGATTAATGTAAAGGCACGAGGTTAGACTCGGTTATGACATAAGGCTGCCCGGACCCAACCGGCTTAACCAGCAGTCATAAAAGATAGTCTAATGTGAGAGGTCTTTATGAGGATCACGGTCTGAATTAATTAAGAAACACTTAACCATATAAGCATGTAGTGGGGCATGAGGGTTAAGTGGGTGCCTTAGGTGGCTTGTAGTAACTAGTAGGGTGCCTTGGGTGGCATGAGGAAACTAGTGGGTTGCCTTGGGTAGCAATAGAAAATACGATTAGAATACTTAACCAAAGTGGAACATGGAATTAAACATGATTAAAGGGTTAAGTAAGTGCCTCGGGTGGCATGTGGGAATTAAGTAAATGACTTGGGTGACATGTGGAAATCTAGTGGGTGCCTTGAAAGGTAATTAAAATATGATTAAGGACTTAACCAGGATTTATAACATGAAGGTAGGCATGATTATTAAAAAAGGTTAAGTGGGATACACTAGATAAAATAACAAGCTTAAGTGGTAGCTTGTGGGGGCCCATCTCAACCAATATCCCAAACGTATCTTTGTGGGCTCGACCCAAGTCGAGTGACGGGACACGCATATTGGGCTTGACTATAAGAGGCCAAAACGGATTAGCGGTGGCAACGCAAGTCCATCGGGTTTCATATGCGTGTGTGGGCCCGGGCTGGTAAGTAAGACGTTGTTGCATCGTGTAGGTATAACCCGTGCACCAAAATCAGGCTTGCCACTTTGGGAAATGATACATCCCACTGTGGGGCCAGCACGGATATCTACGTTAGGGAGCCGATCGCTTGGGAGTAGTGGGTACACCTAGTAAAGATAGGGGCAGACGGCACCTATGTAGGGGTAAAAGAAACTACTGGCTAAAAATTACTAAGTACATTTAGTGGGATCAACCTTTAAGTAGGAACTAATCTTGGGTAGGTAGAACTGGTGAGGTGCAGTGTAGGAATTACTCTTGGGAGAACAAGTCTGGGGCGGTGTAATCTAGTAATTATCCTTGGGTGGATAAATGCGTCTTTACGGTGATCTTAGTTTATCCTAAGTTTACCAAGCTGCTTAGTGTAGCCATTCATCCCCAGTCGTTACCGTATATCAACTTATGTCTTCTCTGGTTATTTTAATGATTGTATTGTTAGGGTTATAGGACTCACTCAGACTTATGTCTGACCCCGTTGTTTTTATCTTTTTCCCCCAACCCCAGGTTATTAGAGTGGGCCTGGTGCTAGTGGGCTTTGATCTGATTGCTGTATCTATCCTATGGAGCTTGGACCTCTGGAGTGAAGCCGAGCTTATCTTTCCTTTTATGGCTATTAGTTATGTAGTGGGATTATGTACTTCTATTTTATCAAGATGGATATTATGTACTTGACTCTGGTTTATGGTTTTGTGATGTAACCAAACATTTATTACTTTCCGTTGCAATGAAATGATGATTTAAATTTTCAAGTATTACTTATATCTGTCTTGCTGTAATTTTACTGTTCTATATTCACTTAAAATACTTCACCGAAACTAAGGCATTCCCCTGGTATGAGTGACCTTAGCGGACGTGGGGTGTTACAATAGTCATTGGCAATTAGCCACAATAAGTTCTAGGCCACAATCGAGAATCAGATCCAAAGGCATAGATAACGTTAGATTTGACATAAGAACGAATCAAAGATAATTAACTTGCAAATTGGTATAGTTCTATATTTTGATTCATTACATTCACAATTCCAATTACACGTTCAAATCTAAGGAATAACCGAACTTATAGTGATCGGTGTAGAAAAGGCGATTTGCTATGATTCGAGTGACGTTGCTTGAAGCGGAATGCCTATGGTCCAACTTGACGCTTTATCTTGATTTGAATCTCCAATTTGAAGAAGAACTATAACTTGTTTTAATGGAGAATAAGATTTATTTTAATTAGGATTCAGGCAGAGTATAGGCGTAATGAAGTCGTGTCGAGAAAGTGAAGTTTGGGGGCGTTTATATAGCGTAGAACTCATGAATTTGGTTCATAAATCAGCCCGGATACATAAAAATGAATTTTGCCTCGGATCTTGAAAAATAGGGCAGGTCGACCCCCAGGTCGACCTATAGAGGGAAGGTCGACCCCCTGGTCGACCTAGGTCGTGGGCGGGAAATTTCCCGCCCAGCCCGCTTCTGGGTTCTCTTTTGAATTTTGAATTCAGTTTCGAGCTGTTTTTAAATTTGAGTTGAAACTTCCGAAGGCCATAACTTCTTCATACGAAGTCCGATTCATGCAAACTCGGATTCTATCTCAAGAACAATTCCGAGACGAACGCAATGGTATAACCTGTTTCCCTTAATTATTCTCTTAAAAAGTAAGTATACTTTGATTTGTTATATTAACGTTTACAGAAAATACGGGGTGTTACAGATTCTATCTTTGTTCGACTTCTGGTCGGGTCAAAAATGATTCTATAAAAGGAAGAGATTTTCTAGACCAATTAGGCGTTCAAACATATAAATTAGCCTTTACACTAGTTAGTACGGTAGGCCATCATAGTTTGACTATTTTTCAACCTATTAGGCTCTTAAATATAAATGAGCCAACTTTTTTTTTCAATATATTTGTTCTAAGATTCATCCTTTGGATAGGTAATGAGATTCACTGCATTGCATGAAAACATAAACTCGGCTATTCTTCAAGATCGGTTTTGTTTTCAATTATTTTGAGTGTTGTTTGCCTCTTGCTTCTTACTGAGGTTTGGAATAAAATATCGTTATTGCAATCATAGATATAATTTGTTTAATGGATTCATGTTAAACCCCAATATCCGATTTTTGTTTGTTTTGATTTGTTTTATAGTTGGATGTATATCATGTACATTGTTCACGTTTAGTCCATAGGCAACGAAACCTGACTTTCTATGCTGTTTGTTTTATAGTTGGATATATATCATCAGAATTCATATAATACAACACTATGCTTTCATAAATTATAAATATTTAATAATTCATGTATGTAGATGGGGAGGACATAGTTTCGTTTTCATCATAGCCAGCATAAGCTGAAATAGAAGAGCACAAATTGGTAACTCAACATTTTTACTTTTTATTACCTTACTGGTAACATAACAAACGTAGAACCTATTCAATGTCAAATTTCATTAACATGACGATGTCCATATATGAAATGAAGCATAAAGATGCAAGGATTACATAATTGTTAAAAGCATTTCAACTGACTGCCTTAACCTACAGATGTCTCATTTACGCTACTACACGCCTTGTGCATGAACTATGTGTATAATTTCAGTTACATATGCTTGGTTGTACTACTATAGACCTCTCTAAGTGAACTTTGATCTGACCTTCTAGATCTAGGTATTCATGCTTTTTGCCTGTATAAGCATGCATAACTAGTGCAGTTACTTGATTATTTTGTTGTTTGTTTTCCACTTCTCCATATTTCCGGTTTTCACCTGTTTAATTTTCTTACTATTCACTGCTAGAAAATGGAAGTCATTTGCCAATACTCCTACTAAAATTTATCTGCTTCATGGTCTATATAATTAGTCAGAAACAACTTTTAGCTATTGGTGCAAAAGGATATCTTCATCGTATTTTAAGCCATGGTTGAAATGAAGGAGTTTTAGTTTTCACTTATAAAGATTTTATGTTTACTTATATGGATATATCCAAAGGAGGTGATTGTGAGACATGGCTTCAATACATAATAGGGTGCAGTAATAAGAAATATGCAGATATTAATTATTGTTATCAATACGCATAGTCTTAATATCTATATAATAAAATTCCCCCTTGGACAAACAACAAGACAAAGTGTGGTTCAGATTTAATCTCGCAAAAACAAATCCACTGTCCTAATTTAAACACATCCCCTGATATTTTGATTGCCACCTTGTCCGCATTTGCCTTATATTGATTTATGTAATTCTTGCTGCTAACCATATTTGCTATACCGGTAGTCAAATTTACAAAGCATTTCTTCATTTATTAACATACTAATATTAAATTTATATTGTATTAAGAATATTTTTCCACTTTTGAAATGCATAATAACAAACGAACTATATAAATATGGCATATTTAAATATGTATTATTGGCGAAGGCACATGAATAAAGGAGCATTAAGCATACAAAGAAGGATGAACTAATTTTTTTTCCTACTGCGTATTTAATATGATGAAGATGCTGGAATTGTGTTTCTCTCCATTGTCTTTCTACTTCTCCTAACTTAAAATGTATTTCATCTTTTATTTAATATAAACTGTGTGAAGTTATTACTTTAAATTAAATAATTGCAGACTAATTGTCAAATAGGAAAAACATGCACACTTATATGAAAGGTAACACATTTACTGTGTCATAGCTTAATTTAATTATTCTATTCACTGCTTGCTTCAAATTAAAAATTTGCTCCAAACCACCGGTTAATTGTTTTATCGATTTGTCGTATACTCACCTTTAAATTGACATATAATCAAACAGAATGATTATGTATACATGTTATGTAAATTTGTTTCGTGTAACACACCTTTTAAATTTTCAACACGCTAATTACTACAGCGAGAGGAAATGGATTTAGAGTTGCTTCATCTTTATGCTTCTCTACGTACTTCATCTTCCTTCTTCTCATAAGTTAAATAATTAGCTCTTCAAATATTATATCGCTTAATGGAAAGCTTAATTTCTCCATATAGAAATCAAATTGTGTTTATTAGTTTTTAAATATTTTTCGTTTAATAATAATTACTTATATTAAAGCTTGAGACGTCATATAATGCTAATTACAACATATGTAGTTATACTAGCCTCGATTATGAAAATTAAATTAAATAATTTCTTTCAATAACTTTGCACTTTGGTTGAATTTATGCGCTCATTTTGGCAACTTCTAAAACTGCTAACAAAATGTTTTTGGGTAAATAAACGTAATAAATATCAAATTAGTCCTTTAATTGATTCTCATTTGTGTTGTTCTCCATTTTTTCAACAAGTGTTTCAGATTCAATCAATAATTTTATTCCCATTTATTTCAGTTACTATTCATTGACAAAAATTTCAACTATTATCTGTTGATAACCAGAAACAAATATGTTTTCACATTGACTTTTGGGGTTTACCATGTTAAAATCCATTTTCATTTTGCACTTTAGGCAACATTGATTAGTAAAATTCTCTTCAACTCAAAATGCAGTAAAATCAATTATCATGTCCACTGCAGATTGTACCTAATTTTAGGACTGAACACTTTTGAATTTTACTGAATAGAACTTAATATGATGTTAACTGGACAAATTAGAATTTTGATGCCAGTAGATTCATGTCTATAATAAATTTACGATCCTTATGAAGGAAAATCTATGCCAATTATAGTTCATTTATTAGTAACCTATTGTTGTTTGTTAGCCGTAATATTCATAAACTATGCACAATTGTAGCTGTCATTCCTATATTATGTAATATATGTCAGTTTAAATGACTGTATTGATTAATAGTCATCGAAAACTCATATAAATAAGATTACTATTTGGAATATCCTACAAATTTAAGCTGTTATATTTTTTGTTTTGCACGAAAGATTTATTTACAGCTAAAACTATAAGTTCATCCGAAGATTATTGTGGCTTTTTTTGTATTTTGCTGAAGTTTACTCTTTTTCTATATCATGTAATTATTATGTTAATCAAAGAAATAAAAGCTAATTATCAATGATTTTTTTCCTTTAATAACTTTGCACTTTGGTTGAATTTATGGCCTCATTTTGGCAACTTCTAAAACTGCTGACAAGATGTTTATGGATAAATAAACGTAATAAATCTCAAATCACCTTTAATTGATTCTTACTTGTGTTCACTTCTCCATTTTTTAAACAAGTGTTTCAATTTCAATCAATAATTTTATTCCCATTTATTTTAATTACTATCTATTGATAATTTTTTTTTGACTATTATCTGTTGCTAACCAAAATCAATAATTTTATTCCCATTTATTTGAAAAAAAAATTGTGTTCACTTCTCCTTTTTTTTTTACTATTATCTGTTGCACTGAATTTTATTTTTGTATTTTTATATGAAGCTTAAAGTCTTTATATCCATCAAGCCTTCAACAAAAAAAATTCAGCTTTTTGTTGGTCTAATTTGCCAAAGAACTTATACTTCACACCTGATTGGAGACTTTTTCCTAATGTATTTGAAGGTTTGATTTATTGTTTGACATGTATGATATGAAAGAGATAAGTCACTTAATTCAGTGCTTATGTATAGGCCTGTAAAAGACAACGCAAAATTATGGTTTAAAAGTTTTTCGGCAGCTTCTCTGGACCATACAAAGCGAGAGATTGCAAAAGCAAGATGGCATAGTAAGACACGAATACTTGAGCTCCCAATTGGCAGATATATGGAACAATAACCTATGTGTGTTTCTTCTTTAATGTGAAGCAAGCTATTAATCCATTATCATATATTGTTCTGTTTATGTATGCACATTCAAATATGTTTACTTCTCCTCTAATGGGAAGTTTATATGAGAACGACTTCAATTGACCTGTTATTTATATTTGCCAACAAATCTAATTTTGTTGAAGCTGATTTTATTTTGTCAACATTATTAATTAGGCATTATATATGATTATTGCATGGTTTATAAGATTAACATTTTCACTTTAGTTTTAGAATAATTATTATGAACTGTTATTTTTTGTAACACCCCATGTCCATTAATGTCACTCACAAAGGGAATGCATCAATGTCCATGAAGCGGTATTGTTGTATAGAACAGATAAATTACAAGAATAAATAAATAAAACAACACAACGGAAGTTAAAGCTTATTTCATAACATCATAACTCAAAACGAGTTTACGTAAGTAGTCTCCAAAACCATTACAACAGGATCAATAGTCTTTTCCAAAAACTTCAAAGTACATAAAGAAGCAAATACTTAAATAACACAAATGCATAAATCCCCACTGAGCATAAGCAAAGCCATAAAGATGAGAGAGTCCCAAGAGATACATCTACTCTCTTCAAGCAACTGAAAGAAATCGGCACTAAGCTGTAGTATTCCCTCCTTGCAAACCAGAGGGGGGATGGGGAAGGAAGAAAAGAGGTGGAAATAAAAGGGGGTCAGACATAAAGTCTGGCGAGTGCGATAAGTTTAACAATATAATTATCAAAATAACTAGGATAAGGCATAAGCTGGAAAATAAGGAAATGACGGTGAACAATTGGGTATGACAGAACAAACAAGGAAACAAGAGGAACAAAGATAACGTTAAAGGCGCCCCTAATTACTATAAGATAATTACTATACTGCACCACTACTAGTCACCCTAAAGGTTGATCCAGCCTATAGAACTTAGTACTGCTAATGGTAGTTTCATGTACCCCTACTTTCCTCCATAGGTGCCATCTGCCCCTATCTCAAGTAGGTATACCCACTACCCCCATTCGATCGGCTCCCTAACTCGTAAATACCCGTGCTGGCCCCACAGTGGGGTGTATCACTCCCCAAAGTGGCAACCCGATACAACCAAAATGCACGGCTTATATCTACACGATGCAACAACGTCTTACCTACCAGCCCGGACCCACACACGCACATGACCCCGTTGGACTTGCGTTGCCACCGCTAACCCGTTTTGGCCTCTTACAGTCAAGCCCAGTATGCGTGTCCCGTCCTCGACTTGGGTTGAGCCCACAAAGATACTTATGGGTTACTGGTTGAAACGGCCCCCCCATTACTTGACACAAGCTATCCACCTAAGCTTGGTCCCCTCTAGTACAACCCACTTAACCCTCTTCTAATTCATGTCCACTTACATGTTTCAATTTTGGTTAAGTGTTTCTAATCGTATTTCACAAGCCACCCAAGGCACCCACTTAACCTCTATGTCCCACCACATGTTTAACTGGTTAAGTGTTTCTTAATTCATTAATACCGTAACCTTGTAAAGACCTCCCACATTAGACCGGCATTTGTGGCAGCTGGATTTGCCAGGCGGGTCCGGGCAGTCTTACACCACAAACGAGCCTAACCTCGTGTCTTTACAATTGGTAAGCATTTAATTCATGCCCTTGACCTCTCACATTAGACTGGCATTTGTGGCTGCTGGATTTGCCGGTCGGGTACGGGCAGTCTTACACCACAAAAGAGTCTAACCTCGTGTCTTAGGCGATTAATTACACATAATTAATTATCCCCAATTTGAATTAATATCCCTATTCAAATTGTCAATCAATTCCAAATATACTTGTGTCCATAATTGACTCAATTATGTCCATAAATGCCATTTTTCCAATTAATGTCTTAAATTAAAATAAATTAATTATATGCCTTTTTAAGGCGTTTATGCCAATTCCCAATATTAAATCTTTTAATATTATCCCATTGCCCCATGTTGTACGTTTGTTCGTTTAACGTTGAATATACGTTAGACTCGAATAGCCTAACTTATGGAATAAAGAGAAAACATCACAACATGCATAGAATAAAAACTAGATCTAAACATAAGGGGTGAA
This sequence comes from Allium sativum, assembly GCA_030737875.1. Classification (NCBI taxonomy): domain Eukaryota; kingdom Viridiplantae; phylum Streptophyta; class Magnoliopsida; order Asparagales; family Amaryllidaceae; genus Allium; species Allium sativum. The sequence continues at coordinate 490,678,754 of CM060916.1, forward strand.
CTTGCATGTGTGAATAAGGTTTTTCATCTAAAACTTGCATAGGCCAAAGTCGCAAACTTGCATAAAACTATATCTGTCATAGATCTAAATTTAAAGGTGTAAACTTGTATATGCAATAGTCGCAAACTTGCATAAACTATGTATGTCATATTCCAAACATATATATACTTGCATATGTGATTTATGCAACATAAACTGTGGTGTAAACTTGCATCTAACTCACACATGTCATAGCCTAACTTTTAGATCCAATTTACACATAAAATAGATGTCATGAAACATGTAAGGTTGTATATGATTCTCACTAACTTGCGTATGATTCATATCTAAGTTAACATCTAAACTTGCATACATACATATGATTTAACATATGAATTAGTTCCACAAACATAATCAAACTTAGCATATGAAGCATCATTATGAATTAATTGTACATAAGCCAACAATTAACATAAATAATAACATCATAGATTTACAACATAGATAATAACATCATAGATTTACAACATAGATAATAACATAACGGTCAGTGATTCACAACATAACCATATAATCCAAATCATATCTCAACCCAATTATATTGTTAATTATCTTATTAAACAAATCGAACTCACAACTCAAAGAAGGTCTTGAGTTCTGGAATCTGGGTTTTGAAATTGATTTAGCTCGCCTTTGTAGTAGATTCATTATTGTTTAGATTAGAGTTGAATAGAATTGAGTTGATTTGCTTCGTTTTCCCTCTAGTTGGTGGCAGCTACTCTAGGTTACAAGATGACAGCATGACGGCCATGATTCCAATTTTTATTTGATTTTAGGGTTTGAGTCTACACATGTTTATATAGAATTTCAATTTAATTATAGCCGTCGGATGATCTGAGGGTTAATCAAAAACAATCCAGTCAGGATAGGGTGACACCTCAGCCATAATGACTCGGCAAGGAGTCAGAAAGGACTCCGCAATGAGTCATAGTATGGATCAGATTACACCAGAAAGCTGTGTAGGCTTCCTTCTCGGCCTGGGCGCACTTGGTAGGTGCACCAGTGCAATTTTTGTACTGGCGCACTTCCCAAGTGCGCTAGTGCATTTATATTCTTTTTTTCTGGTTTTTCCACTCAACTTCGTTCACCCATATTTCCTTCATCCCGTATCCGTTTTACGCAAACTCGAACTCTATCTCAGCCAGAATTCTGAGACGAACACAATGGCGCAACCCATTTCCCTTAATTCTCACATCTGAGATCAATTATTCTTAACTTTAGTTAATTTGATCATTCAAAAATTCGGGGTGTTACATTCTCCCCTACTTAAAGGATTTCGTCCTCGAAATCTCTAAGTCAAGAAGAACCTATCCTACCATCCATCTACTCAACCATCAACCACCAGCAACCAGGGTCCTTAAAAGATTTCTAATGCTTTTCATGTGCATACGCATAGTGTGTGTATATGTCCGTATACTAATGCTAAATCAGGCGGTCCACTGATGCAGTCGACCTCCTTAATGAAAATAATGATAGTGCCATGTATCCATCATGTATGCAAAGAATCCTATACATTTCATTACTACATGTGTGCACAACCATCCATTTAAATGCAACGTCCATATGATACACACATTCAATGTACATTCATTTTAGTAAATACATCCATTTATATGCAATATGCAATATGAAAGTGACTAAGCCGATCTAGTGGTAAAGTGTGTGTATATGCATCCATGAGCAACCACTAGCAAACACTTGCATCCACATGCATCCACCATACATAACATGTCTCAAACACATGTTTCGACCATAGGACTACCCTATCTAAAGGTCAAAGGTACTAGCGAGAGGACATACTAAAGATATAACAAGTACAAGCTTAAGTGATAAAGGAGAAATTAAAATACATACCCTCGAAAAGAAAAGGGTACAATGAACGCATCTTCTCTTCCATCTCCCAAGTAGCGTCGCTCTCGTCATCTCCCCATTGCACTTTGACTATATTGACCTGACGATTCCTCAACTTCTTAATCTCTGACCCAAGAATGCACGTAGGAGCTCGTCGAATCGTTGCAACACGCTCTATCTCCACCTCTCTAAGAAAGCTCGGCTCTACCACTTCCGCGGTCTTTTGCAAGCACTTCCTCAAATGTGATACATGGAATACGTCGTGTACACCACTAAGTCTCTCGGGTAACTCCACTCTATATACCATATGTCCAATCCTCTCCTTAATAGGGAATGGCCCTACGAACCTTGGTGCTAACTTCCCAATGGACCCAAAGCGAACAACATTCCGTAATGGAGACACCTTGATAAAGACCATGTCCCCAATATCAAATTCAAGATCTGTCCTCCTCTTGTCCGCATAAGATTTCTTCCTATCTTGCGCCGCCTTCATCCTCCTTCAAATCAAATCGATCTTTTCTGAAGTCTCTCTAATCATATCGGGCCCAAGTAAGATCTTATCCGTAGATTCCCACCAACATGTAGGTGAACGATAAGGCCTCCCATAAAGAGCCTCGAAAGGTGCCATGCCAATGCTAGACCGAAAGCTATTATTATATGCGAACTCCACCAAAGGAAGATGCTCCTCCCATGTACCTCCGAAGTCTAAAACACATAGCCTCAAAAGATCCTTTAGAATATGATTCACCCTCTCGGTCTGGCCGTCCGTCTGAGGATGATATGCAGTGCTCAAACATAACTGAGTTCCTACCGCCTCTTGCAAGCTCTTCCAAAACTCGCTAGTGAAGATAGGATCGCGATCGCTCATTATGCTAGAAGGAACATCGTGCAAATGAACTATCTCTCGAATGTATACAGAGGCTAACCATGGAGCAGTCCTCTTACTCTTCACGGGAATGAAATGGGCGCTCTTAGTAAGTCTGTCTACCACGACCCAAATCCCCGTATTACCCTTCCTCGATCTCGGTAACCCATCAACAAAGTCCATCGAGATACTCTACCACTTCCATTGTGGGACCTCCAATGGGTGAAGCAACCCACCAGGCTTCTTTTTCTCTGCTTTTACTTGTTGGCACACCAAGCATCTAGCGACAAACTCAGCCACGTCCTTCTTTATTCTGGCCCAAAAGTAAACCCGTCTCATGTCCATGTACATCTTGTCCCCGCCGGGATGAATGGTCATCTTCGAACGATGTGCATCATCAAGAATGGTCTTTCTCAAATTCTCGTCTTGTGGTACGCAAAGTCTACCGTCCCTACGTAACCAACCCTTATCATCTAGGGTATACCTATTGAGATGGCTCGATGACTTCCCCCTATTGAGCTTCTCTACCAACTCAACCAACTATGGGTCATCTCGCTGTGCCTCACCAATCCGTCCCAAAAGCATAGGTCTGACCTCTAAGGATGCTAAAAAACCGGGTACAAAGTCAATGGAAGGTCTAAAGTCAAACGTAAAGATAAACTCTAAGCTTCATCGCTCAACAAACAACGGACTCAAGGACAGCCTTTTCCTACTTAAGGCGTCTGCCACCACGTTACCCTTGCCAGGGGTATATGCTATCTCGAAATCGTAGGACGCTAAGAATTCCATCCACCTTTGCTGCCTTAAGTTTAAGTCCTTCTGAGAGAACAAGTATTTTAGCGATTTGTCGTTAGTGAACAATTCGAATTTCTCGCCAAGAAGATAATGGCGCCGAGACTTAAGCGCGAAAACAATAGCGGCCAACTCTAGGTCATGCGTAGGGTAATTTCTCTCATGTACTCTCAAATGCCTTCCTCCATAGGCTATTACCCTTCCCTCTTGCATTAAGACTACGCCTAGTCATGTCCCACAAGCATCGATATAAACGGTAAATGGCTTACTCCCATCTGGCAACACTAAGACTGGGGCTGTGGTCAGAGCTCTCTTTAAACATTGGAACGCATCATTAAAATCTACGTCCCACGTAAAAACTAGGTTTTTCTTCGTCAAGCGCGTTAATGGGGCTGATTTTTTGCGAAGTCCTTGATAAACTTCCTATAGTAGCCAGCCAACCCAAGTTGGTAGCATTTTTAGGGACCTTCCAATCTTGGATGGCCACCACCTTCGCGGGATCCACAGCTATCCCTTCTTTGGAAACCACGTGCCCTAAGAATCCCACTTCCTTCCTCCAAAAGTGACATTTAGAAAATTTAGCTTTAAGGTTATGCGCTCGAAAGGTCTCCAATACTTCCCTAAGATGTAGGGCATGCTCTTCCTAGAAAAGATCAAGATGTCATCAACAAAGACCACCACGAATTTATTAAGGTACTCCCTAAACACCCTACTCATCAAGTCAACAAAGTATGCGGGGGCGTTTGTCAAACTGAAGGGCATCACAAGCCATTCATAGAAACCGTCCGGAGTCCTAAAGGCAGTCTTGTCTATGCTATCCTCAGCCACTCTCAACTGATGGAAACCAGTGGCTAAGTACAACTGCGAAAACACTGAGGCGCCAACTAACTGATCAAAGAGATCGTCAATCCTCGGCTGTGGGTGCCTATTCTTCTTAGTAAGCTTATTAATTCTCTATAGTCCACACAAAGTCTAAGGGACCCATCCGCCTTCGTGGCAAATACTACTGAAGCACCCCACTCTGATATACTACATCTTATGAACCCTTTCTCAAGCAACTCCCCTACTTGCTTATTGAGCTCCCTCCTCTAACGAGGAGCCATGTGGCGTACTTGCAGAGATACTGGTTTTGCATTGTTTACAAGATAAATGCGAAAGTCTATCTCACGTTTTGGGGGTAGACCCCTCACCTCATCGAAGACATCAACATACTCACAGACTATACGAACAGAATTTAAATCATCATTGGATGCGTCAAGTGACTCAAGATAACTAAGCATCAACGATCCTCTAGGGTCATAAGAAATATCAAGGGTCTTTCCACTACGAGTCAACAATTTTACTACCCTTCGTTCACAATCTAGGATGGCACCATATCTAGCTAGCCAATCCATCCCTAGAATCAACCCATAGCCCATGAAACCAAGCACAAAAGCATTACATTCAAAACCAACGCCTAAGATAGACAATCTCAAATCCCTACAAACCATGGATAAATGAGCCGACCCACCAATAGGATTCGAGACTACAATGGGATCCACAACGAGACTAGTATTTAAGTGCAGTGTTTCAACTAATGATGCTGAGATAAACAAATGTGATGCGCCAGAATCGAATAAAGTACGGACAGGATGATCAAACAGAAAAAATAAACTCTCAACGGAAATGTTTCTACCTCGTTCTTGCAGCAATGGGACTGCGAGAGCCTGGACCTGCTCCCTTGCCTGCCCTGGTTCCACGGGAGCCTGAAGCTGCCCTGCAAAGTTCTTTGCCCTTGCCCCTGTTTCCTTGGGAAGTCCTTAACTAGATGAACTGCCTCTCCACAGTGGAAACAACCAGTCTTCTTCTTTTTCCTATAGTCTTTACTTAGATGGCCTGGTGTCCCACAATTAAAGCACTTCTTCTTTCCTTTTCCATTATTGTTCTTCCCGCCTTGTTTTGTTATTGTTGCTGCGGTTTCTCTTGATCCCCTTTCTTCTCGGGTGCCTTATTAGCATTGGCACCTTTCTCCTCTTCATGCATAAGTTCCATATCTACTAGCCTCTCAAAAGTGGCCCCCATAGGGATGTGGGTCATAGCTAACCCATGTAGTGGCTCGTTCAAACCCTTAACAAATCTCAGGGCCTTCTTTTCGGGTGTATTCACCAAGTCCAAGCCAAATCTCGCCAACTGATTGAACTTGTTGACGTATTCTTTCACTGATAGATTCCCTTGCTTCAATGCCAAAAATCTTTCCATATATAAATTCTCTTCAGCCCGTGAGAGAAACTTTACCTCAAACCTACGCCTGAAATCCAGCCATGTATCAACTGGACGCTCTCCATTAGTGACCTCCCACCAAAACGAAGCTTCGTCCTTCATCAACCAAGCAGCCAATCGGATCTTCTTACAATCGTCCAAATCAAAAATGCCAAACGGATCCTCCACTTCTTTCAACCAATTTCTAGCTTCAATGGACGTTTCAGACCCACTAAAAGATTTTCCATCCATCGAACGAAAGTCTTTACGTATCTAGGAGATAGTATCTCCACGCGGAGGAATGACTGGAGCCGGGGGAGGAGGAGGAGGAACATTGGCCGGACCCGCGGCAGCGGCCCTTGCCTCGAGATATTAACGAAACCAACCGGGAACATGAACACCCTCTGGTATCTCAGAGGCTCCAGACATGCTGAAAAGAAAAAGAAAGAGTTTTAAAATAAGGGGAGCGTAAGAGAGATGTATGGCTTGCGGGGATTATGCTCTTTAAAGTAAACTTTCCTTGAAAATAGCTTCTTTAAAACAAGTTTTTGAAAATGCTTTCTAGGAAAATAATACTTTTGAAAACACTTTTCAAAACTTTTTATATGTTCTTGTAACCATAGATCTGATACCACGTGTAACACCCCATGTCCATTAATGCACTCACAAAGGGAATGCATCAATGTCCATGAAGTGTTATTGTTGTATAGAACGGATAAATTACAAGAATAAATAAATAAAACAACATAGCGGAAGTTAAAGCTTATTTCATAGCATCATAACTCAAAATGAGTTTACATAAGTAGTCTCCAAAACCATTACAACAGGATCAATAGTCTTTTCCAAAAACTTCAAAGTACATAAAGAAGCAAATACTTAAATAACATAAATGCATAAATCCCCACTGAGCATAAGCAAAGCCATAAAGATGAGAGAGATCCCAAGCAATACATCTACTCTCTTCAAGAAACTGAAAGAAATCGGCACTAAGTTGTAGTATTCCCTCCTTGCAAACCTGAGGGGGGAAGGAAGAAAAGAGGTGGAAAGAACAGGGGATCAGACATAAAGTCTGGTGAGTGCGATAAGTTTAACAATATAATTATCAAAATAACTAGGATAAGGCATAAGCTGGAAAATAAGGAAATAACTGTGAACAATTGGGTATGACAGAACAAACAAGGAAACAAGATGAACAAAGATAACGTTAAAGGTGCCCCTAATCACTATAAGATAATTACTATACTGCACCACTACTAGTCACCCTAAAGGTTGATCCCGCCTACAGAACTTAATACGGCTAATGGTAGTTTCGTGTACCCCTAGCTACCTCCATAGGTGCCGTCTGCCCCTATCTCCACTAGGTGTACCCACTACCCCCATTCGATCGGCTCCCTAACTCGTAGATACCCGTGCTGGCCCCATAGTGGGGTGTATCACTCCCCAAAGTGGCAACCCGATACAACCAAAATGCACGGCTTATATCTACACGATGCAACAACATCTTACCTACCAGCCCGGGCCCACACATGCACATGACCCCGTTGGACTTGCGTTGCCACCACTAACCCGTTTTGGCCTCTTACATTCAAGCCCAGTATGCATGTCCCATCCTCGACTTGGTTCGAGCCCATAAAGATACTTATGGGTTACTGGCTGAAACGGGCCCCCATTACTTGACACAAGCTATCCACCTTAGCTTGGTCCCCTCTAGTACAACCCACTTAACCCTCTTCTTATTCATGTCCACTTACATGTTTCAATTTTGGTTAAGTGTTTCTAATCGTATTTCACAAGCCACCCAAGGCACCCACTTAACCCTCATGTCCCACCACATGTTTATTAAGTGTTTCTTAATTCATTAACACTGTAACCTTGTAAAGACCTCCCACATTAGGATGGTATTTGTGGCAGTTGGATTTGTCGGGCGGGTCCAGGCAATCTTACACCACAAACGAGCATAACCTCATGTCTTTACAATTGTTACGCATTTAATTCATGCCCTTGACCTCTCACATTAGACTGACATTTGTGGCTGCTGGATTTTCCGGGCTAGTCCGGGCAGTCTTACACCACAAAAGACTCTAACCCGTGTCTTAGGCGATTAATTACACATAATTAATTATCCCCAATTTGAATTAATATCCCTATTCAAATTGTCAATCAATTCCAAATATACTTATGTCCATAATTGACTCAATTATGTCCATAAATGCCATTTTTCCAATTAACGTATTAAATTAAAATAAATTAATTATATGCCTTTTAAGGCATTTATGCCCATTCCCAATATTAAATCTTTTAATATTATCCCATTGCCCCATGTTGTACGTTTTTTCGTTTAACGTGAAATATACGTTAGACTCGAATAGCCTAACTTATGGAATAAAGAGAAAACATCACAGCATGCATTGAATAAAAACTAGATCTAAACATAAGGGGTGAACTTGCATGTGTGAATAAGGTTTTTCATCTAAAACTTGCATAGGCCAAAGTCGCAAACTTGCACAAAACTATATCTATCATAGATCTAGATTTAAAGGGGTAAGCTTGTATAGGCAATAGTCGCAAACTTGCATAAACTATGTATGTCATATTCCAAACATATATATACTTGCATATGTGATTTATGCAACATAAACTATGGTGTATGCATCTAACTCACACATGTCATAGCCTAACTTTTAGATCCAATTTACACATAAAATAGATGTCATGAAACATGTATGGTTGTATATGATTCTCACTAACTTGCATATGATTCATATCTAAATTAACATCTAAACTTGCATACATACATATGATTTAACATATGAATTAGTTCCAAAAACATAACCAAACTTAGCATATGAAGCATCATTATGAATTAATTGTACATAAGCCAATAACTAACAAAGATAATAACATCATAGATTTACAACATAGATAATAACATCAAAGATTTACAACATAAATAATAACATAACGGTCAATGATTCACAACATAACCATATAATCCAAATCATATCTCAACCCAATTAAATTGTTAATTATCTTATTAAAGAAATCGAACTCACAACTCAAAGAAGGTCTTGAGTTCTGGAATCTGAGTTTTGAAATTGATTCAGCTCGCCTTTGTAGTAGATTCGTTATTGTTTAGATTAGAGTTGAATAGAATTGAGTTGATTAGCTTCGTTTTCCCGCTAGTTGGTGGCGGCTACTCTTGGTTACAAGATGACAGCATGACGGCCATGATTCCAATTTTTATTTGATTTTAGGGTTTGAGTCTACACATGTTTATATAGAATTTCAATTTAATTATAGCTGTCGGATGATCTTAGGGTTAATCAAAAACCATTCAGTCAGGATAGGGTGACACCTCAGCCCTAATAACTCGGCAAGGAGTCAGAAAGGACTCAGCAATGAGTCATAGTATGGATCAGATTACACCAGAAAGATATGCTGGTTTCCTGCTCGGCCTGGGCGCACTTGGCAGGTGCGCCAGTGCAATTTTTGTACTGGCGCACTTCCCAAGTGCGCTAGTGCATTTATATTCTTTTTTCTGGTTTTTCCGCCCAACTTCGTTCGTCCATATCTCCTTCATCCCGTATCCGTTTTACGCACACTCGGACTCTATCTCAACCAGAATTCCGAGACGAACACAATGGCGCAACCCGTTTCCCTTAATTCTCACATCTGAGATTAATTATTCTTAATTTTAGTTAATTTGATCATTCAAAAATTTGGGGTGTTACATTTTTTCAATCATAGTTCCAACATATATTTCGTTGTTCAGAAAGATTTATGTAAGACATATTTAATGCACACCGATATTCATACCCTTGCTTATATAGTAACATCGGTATTTTCTTATAAGAGGATATTTACTGTTTGATTTGCAAATAGACGTATTTAATGCACACTGATATTTATACTGTTGCACGTTGCATGTTATGGTGCCACCATACACCATCTTGAACTATGCTGACTTTTTAGCTACTACAGTTTTTTTATCTCCATCTTAAGAATGCTATTTTTTTCTACTTACTACTCTTTTGTTTCAATCATTTTGGTTGGTAACTACTGTTCACTTTGTTATGGTGTGGTTAATTTCGTATGACATAACCTTTTATTTCTATGCATATGCTTTTTTCAATTCTGTACTCATATTTCTATGCTCACTGTGTTCAATCAATGCAAATTAACACATACATGGTTTTTTAATTCATCATTTCATATATACATCTTTTCATCAATTGAATAGAGATACATGAAATTTGACATAGTTTACACCATGTCCAAACTGTAGCCACTAACTATACATGAATCATTTACTTACCGGAAAATTTATTGTCTACGGTTGAATCCTAACAAATACATGTATCATTTACATTATATTTCTCACTACCATACAACACGTTCTCATACCTTATTCATAAATGCAAACTACAACACTTGAAAGTTTATGCTTCCGTGCATCGCACGGGTTTCCACTCGTGTTGTAATAAATTTAAGTGTTTATACTTAGAATCCAAAAGTTATAACCAAACCACATTTCAGGTTCAATCTCAATACAGAATTCCAACCATATTATTATACTTGCTTAATTTATATTTCAAAAGCACACTATGTTTCAAATTATTTAGAATATTAGAAACTCCTCCTGTTCACTTAGACAAACCCTTTTTCGGTGAAAGTCAGTTCTGAACTTCTCATCTGATTAATATAATCTTTCTAGAAGGCAGAAGTAAGAACCACTATTATAATTATATCTGTTATGATGGATGATGTTATTTACTGATAAAGAGCCATGAGCCTATGACACATATTGTTCTGTCGAACAACTAGATGTTTTTGTTCATATAAGTGGACCGTGGACTAATGTACAAAGTTAAACTGGTTAAAAATAAATGATATCCAGAGTAATCAATAATCATTTGTAGTATTTGCTTTTTGAGAGATATATGTACATACATATAGACATATACATATACATATATATATAGAGAGAGAGGCAGGTTCGAGAGCACCCTAAACAATGCAGCACCCTAAATGCCCTTCAATCTCCACCAAGTATTTCCCCTTCTCACTCCTTCCACTCACTCTCTCACTTCCCACTCACATTCTTTAATATAAACAGGTGGTGGAAATTAGGGGGCATTTGGGGTGCTATATTTTTGGGGTGCAACGGAACGCTTGCCATATATACATACATACATACATATATATATATATATTGGTTTGTTGAAAAAGAAAAATAGTAAACTTGATTTATTTCCCATTTTTCTAGAGTATTCTTGTATTGTTGAGAGAGCTTTTGAAATTTCAATTTAGAAAAAGATATTTTCCATATATATTTAGATATATTCCTAGAATATTGCAAATCTAGAATGGTCCATTGTATGCTATAAATAGAAGAGCTCTCTCCTCATTTGTATCAAGCAAAAGAAAAAGGAAAATAAAAGCAAAGCAATAAAAGTTTTCTTCCCCTAGAAAAAATTTCCTTTTTTTCAACAAAGTGGTACCAGAGCTATAAAGTTCCAACAAAGTGGTATCAGAGCCATAAGATCCTTTCAACAAGAAGAAGGTTGAAATTATGGCATTTATATTTCTTTCATCGTTTGTTCTCACAAAAGAGAATTTTGAGGAATGGAGCAGTAGAAAAAAAGAGGAGCTAATCTCCAGAGGTTTTGTGGGAGATTGTTGAAAATGGCTATGAACGACGTAAAGACATCGAGAGCATGTCGCAAATGGACAAGAAAAGCCTTTGCGAAATTAAAACGGAATGATTACTCTGCTCTTTCTGTGATTGCTGAGAATGTCAATGAGAAAGCTTCGGATCTCATTTTTAGAGGAAGGCATACAAAAAATTCATGGAATCTCTTGAAAAAGGTGTATGGAAAAGATGATGCAAAGATAATGAACGAAGATAAGTTGATTGATCAGAAAGATGAAAAGAAGGATAGGGAGAGCGTGAACGAGGAGTAAGAGAACAAGAAAGAAGAGACTATGCCAGAGCCTATGGAAGAAGAGAAGTTGGATGAAGAAAAACTTTTAGAGAATAAAGAAAAAGACGAAATTGTTGAAGAAGAAATCAAAGAAGTAGAAAGGAAGGATAATGAAAACAATCTGAAATGCGAGAATGCTGCAAACATGGCAGAAGAAGAAAAAACATATATTGAAGAAGTAATTGGTACTGACGATGTGAAAAAAAGCTAACAAGACAGAGGAGGAAAGAAGTGGGAAAGAATTGAAAAATGATGTTGATGAAAGCAAAATGAAAACAATGAGAAAGAAGAAAACAATGATAAAGTAAAGAAAGTCAACAAAGGTTATAGCAAAAGAGATGGAAATAAAGAAGTAAAAGAAATTCAATATTCTATTGCAGATTAAAGGAAAAGAATCAGAGAATATTAAAAGGGTAAAAAGAGAAATGATGGAAAAGAAAGTGAAAGAGTCCAGTTGTGAATTTTATGAAGATAAGAACAAAATGGTGAGCAAAGATTATAGCATTCCTATTTCAGAAAATTTTATTTTTCAACCAATATTTTCTAAAATGTCATGCAAAAGTCATATTTGGGAAGTATGCAAAGGAGTTGGATGGATAAAAAATCATAAGAGTGAAATTATGAAAGAATGGAAAGATGACATATATGACTCATTCAAAGTTTATGACACCGGAATAACATGGAAGCTAGAGTACACGCTTTTTGGAACTTCTTGTGCGAATGGAGGAGGACAAAATGAATGGAGCACCATTGAAGAAATTGCATCGAAGATCTTCATATTGTGAAAGAGGAAGAAACGAAAAAAAGAAAAATTGGATAATTTCTTTGTTCTTTTCAAAGCGCGTGAAATACAAGCTACTCAAGTATGAAGACTTTATCAGATTGAGGAATTTGCTTGGAGTCACAAATCAAGTTTAAAGGGGGGTGTTTAAAAAGAAAGATAGTAAACTTGATTTGTTTCCCATTTTTCTAGAGTATTCTTGTATTGTTGAGAGAGCTTTTGAAATTTTTATTATTTAGAAAAAGATATTTTTCCATATATATTTAATATATTCCTAGAATATCGCAAATCTAGAATGATCCATTGTATGCCATAAATAAAAGAGCTCTCTCCTCATTTATATCAAGCAAAAAAAAAAGGAAAACAAAAGAAAATCAATAAAAGTTTACTTATCTTAGAAAAAATTCCTTTCTTTATCATTTCTTCCTCTAAAATTTCCAACACGGTTTCTTTTTGAAGCAAGCAAGTTTGAGTAATCAATAGTTTGGGTTATACACTTGGTTTTTTTTTGCTGTAGTGGAAGGTTCTTTGACATTTTACATTATTTCAATTTGGTTCTGACCAGTACATATATATTTTTTCTACCTCGCTTTCTTTTGTGTATGCATTCTCATGTTTTTATTGCCTGTATATGCATATGCCTTTTCTTGTATGCGTAAAGGTGGTTCACATTGTTGGCTTTGGGTGCACTTGTTGATTATGATGCTTGTTGTTGTGCATGTGCTTCTGTTGTGTATTCATTGTGTGTTTGTTGTTTGTGTTCTTTTTGTTTTTGTTATGCCTAGTTATGTATTGCATACAACCTTTTTGTTTAAAGCTAAAGTTTTTGGAACAAGGATAATATGCATTGTTCTAAAAAATATAACATTCCATAACATATCAGATTTTAGAAAGTTCCCATGCAATTTAATAGATGTGTATAAGTTTTAAAATGAACAAGTTTTTAGATTAGTCCTTAATATATGGGGCATCATACCCCCGACTTTGAGTTTGGACAAGCTACATCATACAATTTTATTTTCGAACATACATTGTTTTGAATTCTGTTATCTGAGATTTGCACATATTATTTGTTCCATTCCTCATATTTTCTGGCAATGTTTTATGAACTAAGGCATCTTGTGCACTTTGGGTTCTAAGTTATGATATACTATTTGTTATTGATTTTGCATGGTTACCAAATTTCAAAGAAACTGGGCTTTGTGTTTGCCGAAAGAGCAACTTCAGTCTTTTTGATCATCTTGCGAGATAATCGACAAAACCAGCTTAATCAAATCACTATTATTTACCTGAAAATATCTGAAATGTTATTTGAGGTAGAGATTCTTCTTTTCTATTACATATTCCACTTGATTAAAAGTTAGACATTTGTTATATAATGGCACTATTGCAGGTGGATTGAGTTTTAAAAAAAGGCAATTCGAAGAGGTTATCAAATATGTTGGACGGTGAAAAAATAGCTCCTTTTGTTTTTCAATAGCTATTTGAGTTTATTGTTTTGTCTATATTACTTTCTATACCTTTCCTTTTAAAAATATGTTGACCACTCTACCCAATTTTCTTCTTAGTTGCATGTTGTTTGATCACTTTAAGCACAAAAAAAAAAATCTCGAATGTTAATAGACACTAACAGTAAACGAAGAGATTGAGAGAGGGGATACTAGTGAAAAAAATTGCACATAAAAGAACATTTTTTGTTTTGCCTGTTTATGCTATTTAAATATATGCATACACAAGTATCGAGTTTTATGACGGAATTAAGTACTGATGTAATTTTTTGACAGAGATTTGAGGCCAAAGTTGCTAGGGTAAATCTTGAATACAACGTCCTTATGATTTTTATGTTTATTTTATGAGTACCTATAGGTATTCACACTGTATTTCAGTGTGCAGAGTTAGCTTAAATCTGAACATGTACTTTGCAAGTTTGAAATTTACTTCTCCAGCCTTTGTATTTTTTCATGGTCAACACGATTGCTTCCATGACATTTGTCATTGTTATCCTATTAAGGTGACTATTTTTATCTGAATTGATTCACTTTTATACACATGCATACAAATTGGTATAATGTCACTTTACATTGCAAGATATGAAAGACTGGGCATACGGAAGGCACGAAGGAAGGCGAAGGTGATTCGAACTGTGGTTTCTCTGGTCGGTGTTACAATCAAGACTTTCTACAAAGGACCTGCAATTAAGAATTTATAGGGAGCATTAGCTCATATTCAACGAAGCATAGTTCATGAAAGTAGGGTAAAAGGATCCATTCTTACGGTAGCAAGCTGTGTTACATGTTCAATTTTTTATATCATGCAGATAACTGGATCATCTTTTTTTTCATGTTTCAATTCTCATATAAATGCTCCACATTTTATGCCCCAACTTCTTGCACCCAGTAATATACTTTTTTTTCAATTTTTACTTCCCTTTATATTCTGAAGTATTAAAGTACGTGTCTTTTGAGTTAATAAAACTGATATTTTCAGGGTAACTATGCTGTCTCTGGAGGTATCGAAGGAGTGGAAGCGGTTAAAGCCAAAGGTAAATCATTTAAAGCCCGAATGGTGGTAAGTTTTCATATTTCAGTACAGTTACGTGGTTTTCTTACATTTTAACATCAATGGCAAGTATAATTTTATTTCGTTTTTTAAGTTACAGGGGCGCCTAGCAGATGCTGGTGCTTTCCACACAAGCTTCATGGAATCGATCACATCAAGGCCTAAAGCTGCATTTGCTGCTAGAGAAATAAGAAAGCCAAGAATTTGAGTAATTATTTTTGTTTGTTTTGTAAGTAATTTGTTCATATGAAAATGTATGATATATTATGTGTGAAAGTGGAAAAGTTGATAAAACAATATCTATGAAATACTAATTTGTATGAATGATATGTATAAAAAAAATTGCAGTAATTCGTATATTTGTTGTTTGTGAAAATTTGTTATGTTAATATGCAAATAAGAAATATTTGAATGTTTTTTTGTAAATAAATAAGAAAAAGCTGAAATAAAATCTAAAAATTAATGATAGGCAATAGCGTTTCAAAAACGCTATTGAATAACAAACGCTATAGAAACTAACATTAGGAATGTTATAGTGCAACGAAATAAACGATGTAGAAATTCATAAGAAACGCTAGCAATTATGTAAACAAACACTATAGAAATATCATTATAAGCGCTATTAAACATACAAAAATGCTATAGAAACATACACACAAACGCTATAAGAAGTAATTATCATATTGTATATTATATAGCGTTTTTATTTAATAGCAAATAAAAAAGCTATACAAAATTCATTTTTCGTAGCGTTTTTGTCTCTACTATTTAAAGTAAAAGATCTAACATAACATATCGTTACATGGAGTTCTCTGAAACGCTATGTTTGGATATAATACCCTTTTTCAAACGCTATTAAAGCCCCATTTTGTTGTAGTGGCGTGATAACCCGAGAGTTACGATAAATGTCAGAGATTATAGAAACGTATGTGTTGAAAATTTTCAAAATTATTATTTTCCCAAAGCAAAATGATAGACGTCTGACCATGTATGACAGATGCCTCATTTAAAGTTAACAACAAATTTGATTTTACAGTGACTTATAACAGACATTTGTATGAGACATAAGACATCTGAATAATAAAATGGATTTTTTATTGATATCTATGTGCTCAACGATATATATATATATATATATATATATATATATATATATATATATATGTACACACGCACACATATATTTATATCAATTCATACAAAAATATAATGTGAATTACATACATAATTATACTTATAGCATTACTAGTGAAATTGTTTAGTAGCATTAGTTTTTCTTTGACGAGTTGCTTGAGTGTGTATACTGTTTATCCATGAACTAGGTTCAACTTTTGGATCTTGAGTAATTGGTGTTTAAGGTTACCATTCAGGATGCTTAGGAATCTGATGAGCTGTACCTTCTTTCCAGAGATTTCTAGGAGCAATGTTACCAGTTGTAGGTGATTCATTAAAGAAAGGTGACTTCTTGTGTATACAACGCTTTGTGGGTGAATGTCCACAAATTAGAAAATCATCTTTTCTCGAGAAAACGTAGGTGCATTCCTTGTCCCTTCAATAGTACACCTCCTTTTGTAATTACATTATTTCTCCTTAGTAGTGTGAAATCTCATCTAGTTTTTCGTGAACTGTAAAAACCCGAATTCCGATAGACCAAAATTAATTTTTCAAAATTCTAATCTATCAAAATACGTGTTGGTTTGTCTAGTATCCTACAGAAAAGACAGAGATATAAAATATATAAGAGCTCAGAAAACATCTCACTGCGGAATGGATAAAATATAATGTAATCAAAATATAGTGTGACGGCCCGCCCCGCATCAGCCGACATTTCCAATGAAAGTGCGCTGTGCCAATGCCCGACTAGCACGGGATGGTCGCCAAAGAAAGGAAAGAAGGGAATTTGAACTAACAAGGAATCTGTAGAATGTCTCACAGCACATGGAATAAAATATAATAATAACATACTTGACATAAAACAGGCGAGATAGTGCATAAGCTAGAAACTAAACCATAATAGCAGCGGAAAATTCAAATACAGCTTATGTTCCACATCATGATTATTACAACTCTTCAAACTGTCTCTAAAACAAAGTAAAGGAAGAGTATACTACTAATGCCCAAAGTAGTGACCACCAGTGACATAGGGAGAATACATATATATATATATATATATGTATATCATACGTGGGAGCCTCCTGCTAGTCTCTGGATCAGCTACTCATGCATAACCAGCTAACCGGTCTCTAGTATGCCCGTTTAAGAGCACCCAGAGTAATAAGAAGAGACATAAAAATCTGGGCCAGACAAAAGTCTGGTATGAGCGGTAAGCAACAAAACAGAACAATAATAAGTATACTAAACCATACCTGAACCTGCAACCAAAGAGTTAGCACAACAAGATGTACAATACTCTAAGGTGATGCTAACATATGGTGTAAAGATATGGGGGATGGGGTGTGCATGTCACATTGATGGCAAACAATCAAGTATAGCAACCATCCACACATCTCTCACTCAGTGCGTAAAGCATACGATATCCACCGCTTTGATCACCCAAATCCTTACTATGATCACTCTGCCCAATGGAGTCATGGTGACTCCACTGAACTGATCCATATCCACTAGTCCTTGCTATGTCCACTCTGCCCCATGAAGTCATAACGACTCCACTGCACTAGCTCATAGCCATGCTACGATCACTCTGCCCCATGGAGTAATAACTACCCCACTGCACTGAACCGTAGCCTAACCTCCGTCTTGGTGATGAATCAAAGTTATGGACGTCGATAACCCCTTTTCACACGTCCCGCGGCAAAGGCCAACTCATGAAGTTAACTCGTTGGTTCCCAACTGGATCCTGAGTTCTACTTCCTATCTGGATTTCCTTTGCATCTCGGGTTTTGGTCGAATTGGAGTTGGTCTTCAGAAGAGTCGTCGCATAGTAGAGGTAGAGGTCCAAACTCAGCTTGGTTCGGTCTATTCTGTTCGGTTCGGTATGTGGTGCTCAGGCTCCCCATTCGCTTCAGCTTAATTCCCCTCCTTCGGTTCGGTTCGGGTTCACTTCCTCCATGCGGTTCGGTTCGGTGCTTTGCTTCTTGGTTTCGTTCATCCCTCCTGCTCCAGCTTGCTTACTCCGATCCGATCCCACGTTCCATTCCGACCCGATCCGATCCTCAACCCAATTCCAACTCTTTGCAAGTGGCCTTCCTTCTTACCAAGCCTTCCCTGGTGCCGAGTTCCGATCCGAATCAAATCCCTTGCCCGGTCCTCCTATCCGACCCGAGCCCTATATCTGATCCGATCCGAAACCCTGCACATTTCCTGCAACTTTTCCAGCGACTGTTTTACGCCACACGACGGCGTTTTCGACCATTATAACTGTTCTAATCAATCACAAAGCATACCATATAGTCATAGAAACGTATATAATTGACCACAAACACCAAAACAACAATTTGATATGTCAAAACGAATCAAGCATACCCAAAACCCATATTTTACCCTTAAGCATGTTTAAGCAAATCTAATGATAGGATTAGCAAAACTTAACCAAATTAACCCAAACTTCTAACAGGGGCTTAAAATAATATTTACGAATTTCTAAACATTTTTCCAGATTTTTAACATGCATAATTTCGTTAATTAACACTAATCACCATAATTAACTGTAATTAGTGTAAAAACAATACTAATCACTCACCTTAGCCACAAATAAAACTTAGATCTGAAAATATCTCTGATTTGCGTTGAATCTCTATGCAACACAGCAGCTCTATTCCCAATTTGATGCTAACTTTCCTTGATTTGATGTAGATTAGGCTAAAACTTGATTAAATGGTGATTAGAAGGTGATTTGGGTGTTGGAGGCCATTGTTAGGGTTAGGGAAATGTTTTAGGCGGCTGAGAAAATGAGAATAGATCGTTTCCTAACTGATTTCAGCCACCCCATAACCCAAATCCCGAAATGGTTTATGGGCCCTCTTGCTAATCACCCTAATTAGGCCCAGTTAAACTGTTTTTCACCTTTTAAACCTTGTTTTTGCCATATCTCCCAAACGGTGAGTCTGTTTGGCTAATGTGACCACTCTACGGAACGGTAAACAATCATCCGGATCTAATGGAAGTTGTTTCAAGTCAAAACTCCTTAACAATCAAAAGTTACGGCCGAAACAAGATCAACTAAGGGCAAAATGGTCATTTAAAAATCGGCAAAAATCATGAACATGAGAAATGACCCCAATAGTCGTCTCCCAAAGTTACATGGCTATACGACTTCGCATGAGAAAGAAATAAATATTCTACGATCCCATGATGTGTAGAATGCAGGTCGTTACATTCTTCCCCCCTTAAGAAATTTCGCCCCCGAAATTCCATAACTCAGAAACAAGTAAAAGGATCTCACATGCCTACCAACCATTTACAACAGTCAAACATACAAAACAACAAACAAGTCTATCCTAGCATGCAGAAAACTAAATTGCAATTAAAATCTTACCAGGCAAAGTGTTCTGGATACGTCTTCCTAATGCTCTCCTTTTTTTCCCAGGTACAGTCATTCTCATTCTCGCCCCACTGAACTTTGACTAGCTCCACCGCTTTCCTTCGAAGTTGCTTCGTTTCGTGCTCGACAATACGAATCAGCTTGCGGTTCCTAAATGCCTCGGGTTCTACTTCGATATCATCCAACTGATCAGGTGAAATAGTCATATCGGGGTCGTGCACTAATTTCCTTAACTAGGAAACATGAAATATGTTATGAACTCTCGCCATTTTATTCGGCAACTCAACTTTATATGCCAAATTTCCAACTTGCTTGAGGATTGGGAATGGATCAACAAATCTTGGTGTTAACTTGCCTCTCCTACCAAATCGTATCACGCTCTTTAATGGAGAAATCTTGACAAACACCAAGTCGCTAATGGAGAATTTTAAATCTCTTCTTCTCTTATCAGCATAACTCTTCTGCCAATCTTGGGCAGCTGTCATTCGTTGTCGGATAACCTTGATCTTATTCAAGGTTTCTCTTATCACATCTGGCCCAAGCATAAATTTCTCATCGGTTTCTAACCAACATGATGGTGAGTTGCATGGTCTTCCGTACAAAGCTTCATATGGAGCCATACAAATACTGGACTGATAACTATTATTATATGCAAACTCTACTAGATGCAAATGGTCATCCCATGATCCACGAAAATCCAATATGCAAACTCTTAAGAGATCTTCTAGTACTCGATTCACCCTCTCTGTCTGACCGTTGTTTGAGGATGGTACGCGGTACTGAGATATAATTATTACCCTAGAGCCTCTTGTAAGCTCTTCCAAAACCCTTTAGTAAACAATGGGTCTCGGTCACACACAATGCTTTCTGGTACTCTATGAAATCTCACTACCCACTTCATATATAGTTCCGCTAACTTAGCTGTCGTTCTATTCGACTTGACGGGTATAATCCTTGCACTCTTAGTCAATCGGTCCACAATCACCCAAATGCTATCACGGCCCGATCTAGTTCTTGGTAACCCATAAATGAAATCCATTGAGACTTGTTCCCATTTCCATTCTGGAATTTCTAATGGTTGCAACAAACCACTAGGCTTCTTTTGCTCAGCTTTAACTAGCTGGCAATTCATGCATTTGGATATAAACTTCCCAACGTCTCTTTTCATCCCTTCCTAGTAGTAGGTCTGCCTCATATCTCGATACGTTTTGTTACCACCAGGATGTATGGTCAGTTTCGAGTGATGACATTCTCTAAGCACTTCATCTCTCAATCCATTGACATTGGGCACAACTAGTCTTCCATTCTTTCTAAGCCATCCATCTCGATCAAGCCCATACTTGTTCATCTCCTCGTCGATACCCATCTCTATCTTAGAGACGATTTCCAATAGGTTAGGTTCTTCTCTCTGACTGGAACCAATCCGCTCAATCAAAGTGGGTCTGATCGTCAAACTTGCTAATACTTCTGGATCCAATTCGCACTTTGGTCTGAAATCATACCCAACGATGTACTCCAGTTGCTTCCATCCTTGAAACATAGCCCCTAAACTAGCATGTCTTCTACTCAATGCATCAGCTACCGCATTGCCCTTTCCTGGTGTATATGCGATATCGAAATCATAGGAAGCCGAGAATTCAAACCATCTTTGCTGTCAGAGATTTAGATCCTTTTGAGAGAAAAGATACTTTAATGACTTATGATCAGTAAACAACTCGAATCTTTCTCCCAAGAGATAATGTCTTCACATCTTCAAAGTGAATACGATCGCTGCCAATTCCAAATCATGGGTAGGATATCTTTTCTCATGCGGTTTTAGTTGCCGACTAGCATAAGCTACAACCCTACCTCCTTGCATTAATACAACACCTAGTCCGGTACCACAGGCATCTGTGTATACCATCATCTCTTCATTCCCTTTAGGAATGACTAACACTGGTGCACATGTCAACTTTTCCTTTAGACTTTTAAATGTATTCTCGCACTTTTCGTTCCAAACAAAAGTTTGATTTTTCTTGGTCAACTAAGTCAATGGTGCTGCTATCTTGGAGAAGTCTTGGATAAACTTACAATAATATCTAACCAACCCCAAGAAACTTTTTATGTCTGTTGCATTCTTGGGCGTAGACCAATCTTGTACTATAGCCACCTTTCTAGGGTCCACGACAATACCATTTTCTGAAACAACATAACCGAAGAATCTCACTTCCTTTCTCCAGAAGTGACACTTAGAAAACTTTGCTTTCAATTGGTGTTTTCTCAACACCTCCATCACTATCCTCAAATGTTCCTTGTGTTCTTCCTCTGTTCTCGAGTAGACAAGTATGTCGTCCATGAACACAAGAACAAACTTATTCAGTTGATCTCGGAATACTCTATTCATAAGATCCACAAAATATGTTGGTGCATTGGTCAACCCGAATGGCATGACTAACCACTCATAGAATCCAAACGGCGTCCAAAAGGCCATTTTAGCTATACTCTCAGCTTCTACCCTAAGCTGATGAAACCCTATCGTGAGATCCAACCGGGAGAACACTCTCGCACAACTTAACTGATCAAACAAATCATCTATCCGCGGTAGAGGATACTTAATCTTCCTTGTCACCTTATTCAGGTCGCGGTAATCAACACACAATTGAAGGGAACCATCTGCCTTGGTAGCAAACACAATTGGTGCTCGCCACTCAAAAACACTTCTTCTGATAAATCCCTTCTTCAAAAGATCGCTTACTTGCACCCCGAGCTCTCACTGCTCCCTTGGTGCCATATGACGAAGTGGCATCACTATAGGCCTGAAATCTTTCACTAAATCAATACGAAACTCAATCTTTCGGTGTGGTGAAAGTTCGGTCACTTCCTTGACGACGTCTGGATAATGGCCAGCCACGGGCACATACGACAACTCATCATGCGGGATGTTGAGGGAATTTAGAAAACTAGCCATTACCCTATCACTTGGTAGACCACCAAACGCTACCCTCCGCCCATCATCTGCTCTAACTGCCACCAAAAAGCCCTCGCAGTCTACCACCACCCCGTACCTTTAGAGCCAATCGACTCCCAAAATAATGCCAAACCCAGTAAAGCCCAAAACAAAGCTATCACAAACAAACATGCATCCATGATTCGATAAGACCACATTACAACAAATCATGCTAAGGCTATTCGAACCACCAATCGGGTTTGTCACCGATAAAGGTCTATCGACTATCTCGGGTTCAATCCCAACCTATCTACCAGGTCACTAGATATGAAGGAACGGGAAGCCCCGGTATCAAACAAAACTCGAACAAGAACATCATAAACAGAAAGCATACCTTAAATGATGACATTCTTTCCTTTCTCCTCCGCAGTTGGGGCATTCGACGAAGAAGGAACAACATTAAGAGCATATGCTTTCACAATCTGCTTCTCTTTAGGGGGTTGCGGACATTTATCCTTGTGATGTCCCACTTAGCCACAGTTGAAGCACTTCCTGTCCGCTGGCTTTGCTCGACATTCTTTAGCATGATGGCCCATCTTGCCATTGCTAAAGCATTCAACATCTTTCTTACTCTTTTTCTGACCATCCTTAGCTTGGTTCTGCTTCCTCTTATTCCGAGAATTATTCTTGCCTCCACCGCTTGCTTGCGGTTTTGGCTCCTCTGCAGATGCAACCTCAGTCTTCGACTTAGGGTGTAGACTCTCTGATCTCAAAGATTTCCCCACAATTGATTCATATGGCTCATCGATATGATTTAGAAGCATTTCCCCCAAGTACTAATCTAAGCCTGTTATGAAATTCTCATTCTTCTTCTCGGGAGTGTCGATAAGAGATAAACCATATTACGATAAAGTATCGAACTCAACAATATACTCTGAGACTGCCCTACCATTCTGCTTAAGCTCCAGAAATTTCCTAAACAATTCTGACTTATGGGCAGCTGGGATGAACTTATTGCTAAAGCGGGTGCTGAACTGATCCCAAGTAACTTGGTCCTCAGGGGTAGCTGCCTTAATAGCATTCCACCAATTCATTGCTCGTCCGTGCAACTGACGGGATGATAGCTTCCTCTTCATCGCATCCTCGATACCCAAGTCTTCGAAGATACGCTCACAGCTATCCAACCAATCCTAAACTTCTATAGTCGATTTCGTCCCATGGAACGGCTTCCCACCAAGACTGCTGTAGTCCTTACAGAGTTTGGCGAAATTGGCCCTAGGCGCCTGCACTACTGCACCACCACCGTTTGCAGCATTAGGAGCTGCCCTCTGAACATCCCTAATCATCTCTCTCATGAAATCTGTGAACATCGTCCTCATATCAGGAGCATTCCCATTATTAGCTCCTCTACCGGTACTCCTAGCATATCGGCTCATCGTTCAATCTGTAAGGAGAAAACGATTAACCATCTCTTCAGTGGTGCCAGTGCAGTGCGACTTCATCCTTAAATATACTAATTATATATATATATATATATATATATGTATATAGAGCTTTTGAAAACCAAAATATCACAAATACGCGCTCTCATATACGTACTATCTCTCCCTGGTGTCTTTCCTAGGTTAACTACGCAACCTTGAGCTCTGATAGCAAATGTGACGGCCCGCCCCGCATCAGCCGACATTTCCAGTGAAAGTGCGCTGTGCCAATGCCCGACTAACATGGGACGGTCGCCAAAAAAAGGAAAGAAGGGAATTTGAAATAATAAGGAACTTGTAGAATGTCTCACATCGCATGAAATAAAATATAATAATAACATACTTGACATAAAACAGGCGAGACAGTGCATAAGCTGGAAACTAAACCATAATAGCAGCGGAAAATTCAAATACAGCTTATGTTCCACATCATCATTATTACAACTTTTCAAACTGTCTCTAAAACAAAGTAAAGGAAGAGTACACTACTAATGCCCAAAGTAGTGACCACCAGTGACACAGGGAGAATACATATATATGTATATCATACATGGGAGCCTCCTGTTCGTCTCCGGATCAGCTACTCGTGCATAACCAACTAACTTGTCTTTAGTCTGCCTGTTTAAGAGCACCAAGAGTAATAAGAAGAGACATAAATCTCTAGGTCATACAAAAGTCTGGTATGAGCGATAAGCAGCAAAACAGAACAATAACAAGTATACTAAACCATACCTGAACCTGGACCTGCAACCAAAGAGTTAGCACAACAAGATGTACAATACTCTAAGGTGACACAAACATATGGTGTAAAGATACGGGGGGGGGGGGGTGTGCATGTCACAATGATGGCAAACAATCAAGCATAGCAACCATCCTCACATCTCTTACTCAGTGCGTAAAGCATACGTTATCCACCGCTTTGATCACCCAAATCCTTACTATGATCACTCTGCCCCATGGAGTCATGGCGACTCCGCTGCACTGATCCGAAGCCACTAGTCCTTGCTATGTCCACTCTACCCCCATGAAGTCATAACGACTCCACTGCACTGGCTCATAACCATGCTACGGTCACTCTGCCCCATGGAGTAATAACTACCCCACTTCACTGAACCGTAGCCTAACCTCCGTCTTGGTGGTGAATTAAAGTCATGGATGTCGATAACTCCTTTGCACACGTCCCGTGTAATGATCCAGAATTTTTAACCAATTTGAAATTGTAATTTTTAATACTTAATTTAAATTTTCTGAACATAAAATAAGTTAGAGAACATTTAATAATTTTGACAAGTTAAACAATAGGTTTTATTTGAATTATAACATTTATAAATGGAAAGGATTATTAATAAGTTTGGATTTACTGATAATATTTGTTGTTTGATCGGATTTGTCAAAAGACAACATAAATTAATAGCATTAGTATTATGCGTTGCTCCTTGTTTTCATAACGTTTAAGGTAAATGCTACCAAAAACACATTCCTTCTCCTTTTTACAAGTGTTAAGACACTTGTAATTTTGCATGCAACATTCCATGCATAAAATACACATGTCATATGATGTGTCACTCTCTCCTTACTCCTCTATTCCTATAAATACCACCCTTTCCTTCCACTTTTTCATTCATTCTCACTTCTTTTCTTTTCACTTTCTTCTTAAAGCTTATGGCCATGGTTTCCATGGCATAAGTCTTCCTCTTTTCCACCACCACCTTGCCAAAGTTCATCATTATCCTCCTCCTCTTATAATATAAAGAGAGATTAGTGTATATTATATTATATATATTTTGGTGAAGAAGACGTTGCACTGAAATATTGTCCGACGTTTCGTTCAGCTAGGCTCGCCTACCGTGAAGATTTGGAAAGCTGTTAGGTGAGAACTCTTTAACCATGGTTTATATATTTAATTAGTAGCTAGACTAATATAAATATAGTGATTGATTAATGATGATTGATATTTGTTGTGATGGATGATGGATGCGAAGTTTAGAACACACACTATTAAGCGTTAGTGTTATAACGCTTGTGCACAATTATGATTTATTGAATCATGTTGATGATGCTTGCTATGGATGTTTAAATGGTTGTTGATGTTGTTTTGCACACAATATGACACAACAACTATGGTATCACATTGGTGATCGAAAAATCTCCTTCACAATTAAAAGCAATATCATTATTGAAATTGAAGGTTAATAATTGGAAAAGACCATATGTATGAATTCACATATATTGTTAAAGTCCTTTAAATGAATAAATAAATACCGGAACATTCTAGGATGACAGAGAGGATAGTGTCTAGGCTTGGGTTTGGAAATGAAGTTTCCTGCTCTCCTAGGCTATCCCTAACTAATCCGACGAATGGGAAGGTTAATTTGAAGTTATTTGAATTTAGAAATGAATTGAAATTTATGAAATTTGAATTTTAGATCCAAAATAATTTGGAAAGTAAATTTAAATGATTTTAAAAGGGTTATATAAGGATATAATGGTTTTCTAAGATACTTCGAAGTTAGAATAATGGTTATTATGGTCAAAATAGTGCTTGTCGCATAACGGCAATTTACGTATTTTAGATGCAAACTTTAAACGCTTATAACTTTTGCAATCTAAATCGGATTTCCATAAAATGAAAAACGTTCGATTTCCATTAACAAGAACTTTCAAATGAGTGAAAGCAGATTTTAAATTCGAGTTATAATTTTCAAGTTATGTTTGAAACCATTTTGGAAAAGATAGATGTAAGAACAATTTTTGACCAAAACAACAAATAGATATTTTTAAATGTTTTAAAAATATGGAATTTTTTTGTAAAATCATAATAAATTATGTAAAAGTGTTTTGAATTGTAAATTTTAAGTTTTGGCTAAGATAAACGATGTTTTATCAAAGTAGTTAAGATAACTGTTTTGTAACGCTTTTGTAACACTTTTGAAGCACTACTATAACGCTTTCTTTGAAAACAACCTACTTTGAAATATTTAAACCGCGAATGTTTTCCGAACTATAAGTAATCATTTGTAAATGATTTGTTGAATGTTTTCAAAGGTTTAAAAGTATTGAAAATAATTTGTTTGGAATTTAAATTGATTTATTTAATAATTAAATGTGTTTTTCAATTTTAAATAATTGGATATGGTTGGAGATAAATCTTCGGATGTTTTATATTAATCCGGTTAGATGTTGATTCTTACTATTTGAGGAACTTAAAAGGTAGTTCACCATTATTCCGCTTATAGTGTGAGTTGGATATCGAGATTAATATTAAGTATAAGTTGATGGTATTTCTATCGAGATCTAATGTTAAAGAGTTGGATAAATCTTTTAATTAAGATACGAGTTTCCCAAGTTGACTGGGATAAGTTGGATAGAAATAATCTTCAGGTATCTGATATGAAATTTTGTGGTGTAAATGTATACTATTTGAGGAATTTGGAAGATATTATTATATCGTTATTTCACTTATAGTATTTGTTGATTATGAGAATTGATATCGAATTTAAGTAGATACAATTTCTTTGTAACTTATGTTCAATATCAATTGATTTGGGTTTTGTCGTGAATCATATCTTCAATAATATCATTCTTGAAACCCCATGAGTTTGAGTTATGGAAATTCTTATCGTAATTTGAGGATTTAATCAGATCTTTGATTTGAGAGAACTTAAAGTGAGGAATTGGAGAGAAAATATGATCTTTTAGTTAAGATTAAAGAACGGAATGGTGGAAAATCAATTTTATTGGAAACTATGGTTGAAATGTGGATTAAGGATTTTCAAAGGAAACTGGATTTTGATAACGACTTATCAAATCGAAAATTGATTAGGCTTAAAGGATAAATCATCTTTGATTTAAGGGATGTGTTTTAAAAGAGAATGGTTAAATATGGATTTTGTAATAATTTGAGAATGGGTTTAAAGAAGTTTAATTTTAACAAAATCCAAGATGGAAGGAGACTGGTAGAAATCCTGTATGTTCTATAATTGTGTTTTTTAAATTGCGCCTATTATTTGGAAAGACCGGGATCAGATGTATGTATGAAAACAATTCCAAGTAATAATACGACGTTGTGGAGCAATTGAAGACACTGGAGACGACATTGCAGACCGGGACCCTTCATGTCATAAGGACGACTTGCTGAATGTCTCGAATGGGTCGCTCCCATTTGCAGATGGATTTTATATCAGTTAAGTGGTAAGAAGCCCGAACGTATGTGAAGGAATTCTGGATTGTGGTTTCGTTCAGACCCAGAACGGAAATGTATCACTTGTGTGTCTGACATTGTAATTGACTGCGTAGCACTGATCTTTGTTAAATATATATCTGCTTGGTGGCGGAGAATTTATTCTCTTGCTTAACACCCTTCTCTAAAGCATATGAGCTTAGAGGTTATACATTGATGAAAATCAGTGATGTCTAGTGAATGGACAATGTGGCATACTTAAGTTATGAGATGAGCTATGGATGATCAAAGCATAGCTTATTTGAACGTAGCTTTGTGTATACCGTGACCTCGACGAACCTCACACCCCAGATTGATGGTAAACTGGTGGTCAGATTTTTATGTTCGTTTCGTATGTTCAGTGCACCGGGATGTGATGATGAAAGGGTACTGCGAAGTCCCCAGTCTGAGATGCTATTTGTTGGGTAATCTGATTCATGTATGGTGGGTTAGTATAACGGGGTCCGATTCTGGACGTTATCCATGAGAACTGGGATGATGCGCACAAGAAAGTTTGTGAGCCCACGAATGATCTTACGTGCCAGGAACCATCATGTTCGAAACCCAGTCTCCACTGTGTGCCCGTACGATTTTGATTGTATAGCCTACTGGTTACCGGCAGGATTGTCAGTATAATTGGATGGGGCATTATGCTGGCTAGGATTAATACATTTATTTGCGAAAAGGTTTTTCACACTATTTATAATAGTAAAAGAGGATTTTCATGTATGAATGAATTTTTGGTTATCATAAGGCAAAACTCGCCCATCTGGTGTGCGTTTGCATTTTGTGATGTGGGAAGAGCTTATGATAGCTTCATTTTTCAAAAAGTCATTGCGGATTTCTATGCATTAATATTCACATGGAGTAAACTCGTTCCGCATTGGCGGCGTGGTCCGGTGAATTACCTAACTTTAAAATAAACTGTAAAAACAAATGTTTTGAGTTCTCAAACCAGTCCCACGACTGACCTGGAGTTTATTGTTCCCTCACCTAAACTCTGGGTGCACATAATTTTTACACGGGCAGCCTAGTAGTTTGGTTCGCAGATTTAGTCTTGGAGTTAGTTGGAGAAGGATTCTGGTGTTAGCTGGAGCTATATGTTTTGGAGCATTCACATTCTTCCGCTGAGTTAGTATCTCCTCCACTGTGAAATCAATGTACTCTGATGTATTCCTTGTAACTCTGATGTTATATTACGGTAATGAAATGAAAAGTTCTGTTATTTTTGTGCAAATATGTTAGTACCCATAAAAATCCGTCTTTATAAATGGTTTAAGTTGGTTTAATTACCAGCGAGAACCGAGCAAAAAGCCGGGTCGTTACATTTTTGGTATCAGAGCTTTGGTTTATCCAAAGCAATGGGGTACAACACATTTGAACAAAAGGAAAGACCCATCAGAGTTATATATCTCATTAGAGATAGGGTTAGTAATGCCCTAGAACCAGATTTTGGAGTATTATATTTAAGAGAGCGTATTTTCATATGAAATGGGTTTTGATAAGTTATATTTTAAGAAAGAAATATATTTTGGAAATATATGGTTAATTATAACCTGGATACTTAATCAAATGATTAAGGTTAAGTTTACATTTTGTGATTATAATTACACATAAAATAATTCTTATGGCATGGTAATTAAGCCCCTTCCACTGATCAGGAAAATGATCCAAGTACAAATGCCTTTTGGATTTAATTTCACTATTGGGTAACATTTCGAAATATCGATAAACTTGGGTCAAATTTGTTAAGGTAACTAATCAATATGGTTAGAAATTAAAAATTAGAATTTGAGTATTTTATTTGATGTTGAGGTTGGACTATCGAGTATAAGAAAATTTTGCATATACGTCTGATCAACGTATATACGAAGTCTTAAGTGTACTAGATAGATATAGAATCACACTCTAGTCGCTTGAAGATGATTTTGTTGATGACTGCAGCACCATCAGTATGTATTTTCGAGTTTCGAAAGTGGGATGACTATATGATCCAATTAAAATATCAATATATACTTAAACCAATTTAGTCAAGTGTTTGAAATTGTTTGGTAAATTGATATAAACTTAAATAGAAAAGTGAAAATTTGATAAGTTGTAAGAATTATATGGGGTAAACCTGTAATAAGGATAAGCCAGTAAAGAGTATATGAGAAAGTGCATTTGTGATATATATATAAAGGTTTTGAAAAGATGTATAATTCGAAAACTCAAATCAAAATTTTGAGTAAGAATTGGCAGTTACTTGGGAATTGATTTTGAAAGAATATATTTTGAATATAAAGGAAAAAGATCTTTGAAAATATTTGAAAATTAAAAACTTGAGCACGGACATCTTGTGACTTGAATTTCTCAGTTGATTAAAAGATGTCTACGTAAAGTTGTAATTTACATGAGCAATCCAAGTAGTTTGGGAAACGATTTAAAGCCTAAGTTGGAATTAATTAATCAGGATATTTTATAATTAGTCCTCCCCAACTAATTAAATTTAAAATGCAAATATCTTGAGAATTCAATTTGACAAATGATATTTGATGATACTTTGGTTAAGGACTACATTTGTTAAAGCTGTTTCTCTAAAGTTTGGAGGAAATAAGTTTTGTAATCTTGAATTTAGAATAATTAATGAGGATAGCCAAACTTAACCAATATAAGGAATTAAAATCTGGAATTATCGACGATTTTGGACAGTCGATATGTTTTAAAGTATATTGTGACAACAAAAGGAACTGTTTAAGTGAGCATGAATACCTTGTGAATTAAGTTTCACAATTTGATTAAACGATATTTGGAGAGTGGGAATATTAAGAAGATATTACCTAAACTAAAACATTTAGACAAGATGAGTTCTGAGATGATCGAGTTTTCCATGTAAAGAATAATAGTAATTTTGGGGAACTGAAAAGGAATAAGTTTCAAAACCTTTGTATTTGCAAGATAAGGTCTAAGAGAATAAATCTATAACTCTGAATTTTTTTTGAAAGAAGTAAATGGTTGAGTATAAGTAATTGGCCCAGTAAACGATGAATCGAATATAATGGGTAACTGGAGGTTATCGTTGGAGGACATGTAGATATGGTTGTCTGTAAATATGTGTGTTATAATATTTTACCTGGTATATCCATCATAAGAACAGGGAGCTTTGGTATAAAGAATCTTAATCTTGAATTTGTTGAATGAGTAGTTACGATTCTTTTTCCTTTTCGAGGACAAAAAGTTTTAGGGGGGTGAATGTAATGATCAAGAATTTTGAACCAATTTGAAATTGGAATTTTTAATACTTAATTTAAATTTTCTGAACATAAAATAAGTTTAAGAACATTTAATAATTTTGATAGGTTAAAAAATAGGTTTTATTTGAATTATAACATTTATAAATGGAAATGATTATTAATAAGTTTGGATTTACTGATATTATTTGTCGTTTGATTGGATTTGTTAAAAGATAACATAAATTAATAGCATTAGTATTATGCGTTGCTCTTTGTTTTCGTAACGTTTAAGGTAAATGCTACCAAAAACACATTCCTTCTCCTTTTTACAAGTGTTAAGACACTTGTAATTTTGCATGCAACATTCCATGCATAAAATACACATGTCCTATGATGTGTCACTCTCTCCTTACTCCTCTTTTCCTATAAATACCGCCCTTTCCTTCCACTTTTTCATTCATTCTCACTTCTTTTCTTTCCACCTTCTTCTTAAAGCTTATGGCCATGGTTCCCATGGCATAAGTCTTCCTTTTTTCCACCACCACCTTGCCAAAGTTCGTCATTATCCTCCTCTTATAATATAAAGAGAGATTAGTGTATATTATATTATATATATTTTGGTGAAGAAGACATTGCGCTGAAATACTGTCTGATGGTTCATTCAGCTAGGCTCGCCTACCGTGAAGATTTGGAAAGCTGTTAGGTGAAACTCTTTAACCACGGTTTATATATTTAATTAGTAGCTAGACTAATTTAAATACAGTGATTGGTTAATGATGATTGATATTTGTTGTGATGGATGATGGATGCGAAGTTTAGAACACACACTATTATGCGTTATTGTTATAATGCTTGTGCACAACTATGATTTATTCAATCATGTTGATGATGGTTGCTATGGATGTTTAAATGGTTGTTGATGTTGTTTTGCACACACTATGACATAACAATTATGGTATCACATTGGTGATCGACAAATCTCCTTCATAATTAAAAGCAATATCATTATTGAAATTGAAGGTTAATAATTGGAAAAGACCATATGTATAAATTCACATATATTGTTAAAGTCCTTTAAATGAATAAATAAATACCGGAACATTCTAGGATGACATAGAGGATAGTGTCCAGGCTTAGGTTTGGAAATTAAGTTTCCTGCTCTCCCTAACTAATCCGATGAATGAGAAGGTTAATTTAAAGTTATTTGAATTTAGAAATGAATTGGAATTTATGAAAGTTGAATTTTAGATCCAAAATAATTTGGAAAGTAAATTTAAATGATTTTAAAAG
This sequence comes from Allium sativum, assembly GCA_030737875.1. Classification (NCBI taxonomy): domain Eukaryota; kingdom Viridiplantae; phylum Streptophyta; class Magnoliopsida; order Asparagales; family Amaryllidaceae; genus Allium; species Allium sativum. The sequence goes on from CM060916.1 coordinate 490,711,492, forward strand.
GGTTATATATGGATATAATGGTTTTCTAAGATATTTTGAAGTATCATAGAATAATGGTTATTATGGTCAAAATGGAGCTTGTCGCGTAACGGCAATTTATGTACTTTAGATGCAAACTTTAAACGCTTATAACTTTTGCAATCTAAATAGGATTTCCATAAAATGAAAAACTTTTGATTTCCATTAACAAGAACATTCAAATGAGTGAAAGAAGATTTTAAATTCGAGTTATAATTTTCAAGTTATGTTTGAAACCTTTTTGGAAAAGATCGATGTAAGAACAATTGTTGACCATAACTATAAACAGCTATTTTTAAATGTTTTAAAAATATGGATTTTTTTTGTAAAATCATAATAAATTATGTAAAAGTGTTTTGAATTGTAAAGTTTAAGTTTTGGCTAAGATAAACGATATTTTATCAAAGTAGTTAAGATAACTGTTTTGTAACACTTTTGAAGCACTATTGTAACGCTTTCTTTGAAAACAACCTACTTTGAAGTATTTAAACCGCGAAATGTTTTCCGAACTATAAGTAATCATTTGTAAATGATTTGTTGAATGTTTTCAAAGGTTTAAAAATATTGAAAATAATTTGTTCGGAATTTAAATTGATTTATTTAATAATTAAATGTGTTTTTCAATTTTAAATAATTGGATATGGTTGGAGATAAATCTTCGGATGTTTGATATTTATCCGGTAGATGATGATTCTTACTATTTGAGGAATTTAAAAGGTATTTCACCATTATTCCGCTTATAGTATGAGTTGGATATCGAGATTAATATTAAGTATAAGTTGATGGTATTTCTATTGAGATCTAATGTCAAAGAGTTGGATAAATCTTTTAATTAAGATACGAGTTTCCTAAGTTTAGTGGGATAAGTTGGATAGAAATAATCTTCAGATATTTGATATGAAATTCTGTGGTGTAAATGTATACTAATTGAGGAATTTGGAAGATATTATTATATCGTTATTCCACTTATAGTATTCGTTGATTACGAGAATTGATATCGATTATAAGTAGATACAATTTCTGTGTAACTTATGTTCAATATCAATTGATTTGGGTTTTGTCGTGAATCATATCTTCAATAATATCATTCTTGAAACCCCATGAGATTGAGTTATGGAAATTCATATCGTAATTTGAGGATTTAATTAGGTCTTTGATTTGAGGAAATTAAAAGTGAGGAATTGGAAAGAAAGTATAATCTTTTAGTTAAGATTAAAGAAGGAATGTGGGAAAATCAATTTAATTGGAAACTATGGTTGAAATGTGGATTAAGGATTTTCAAAGGAAACTGGATTTTGATAATGAGTTATCAAATGAAAAATTAATTACGGATTTAAGGTTAAATCATCTTTGATTTATGGGATGTGTTTTAAAAGAGAAAGGTTAAATATGGATTTTGTAATAATTTGAGAATGGGTTTAAAGAAGTTTAATTTTGACAAAATCCAGGACGGAAGGAGATTGGTAGAAAGCCTGTGTGTTCTATAATTGTGTTTTTTTTTAAATTGCGCCTATTATTTGGAAAGACCGGGATCAGATGTATGTCTAAGAACCATTACTAGTAATAATACAACGTAGTGGAGCAAATGAAGACATTGGAGACGACAATGAAGACCGGGACCCTTCATGTCGTAAGGACGACTTGCTGAATGTCTCGAATGGGTCGCTCCCATTTGCAGATGAATTTTATATCAGTTAAGTGGCAAAAAGCCAGAACGTATGTGAAGGAATTCCGGATTGTGGTTTCGTTCAGACCCAGAATGGAAATTTATGGATTGTGTGTCTGACAATGTAATTGACTGCGTAGCACTGATCTTTGTTATATATATATCTTCTTGGTGGCAGAGAATTTATTCTTTTGCTTAACACCCTTCTCTAAGACGTATGAGCTTAGAGTTTTTATATTAATGAAAATCAGTGATGCCTAGTGAATGGACAATGTGGCATACTTAAGTTACGAGATGAGCTATGGATGATCAAAGCATGGCTTATTTAAGCGTAGCATTTTGTATATCGTGACCTCGACAAACCTCATACCCCGGATTGATGGTAAACTGCTGATCAGATTTTTATGTTCGTTTCGTATGTTTAGTGCACCGGGATGTGATGATGAAAGGGTACTGCGAAGTCCCCAATCTGGGATGCTATTTGTTGGGTACTCTGATTCATGTATGGTGGGTTAGTATAACGGAGTCCGAGTCTGGACGTTATCCGCGAGTACTGGGTTGATGCACGCAAGAAAGTTTGTGAGCCCACGAATGATCTTTCGTACCGGGAATCATCATGTTCGAAACCCAATCTCCACTGTGATCCCGTATGGTTTTGATTGTATAGCCTGCGGGTTACCGACCGGATTGTCAGTATAATGGGATGGGGCATTATGCTGGCTAGGATTAATACATTTATTTGAGAAAATGTTTTTCACACTATATATAATAGTAAAAGAGGATTTTCACATATGAATGCATTTTTGGTTATCATAAGGCCAAACTCGCCCATCTGGTGTGCGCTTGCATTGTGTGATGTGGGATGAGCTTAGGATAGCTTCATTTTTCAAAAAGTCATTCGGATTTCTATGCACTGGTATTCACATGGAGTAAACCCGTTCCGCATTGGCGGCGTGGTCCGGTGAATTACTAACTTTAAAATAAACCCTAAAAACAACTGTTTTGAGTTCTCACACCAGTCCCACGACTGACCTGGAGTTTATTGTTCCCTCACCTAAACTCCGGGTGCCCATAATTTTTACATGGGCAGCCTAGTAGTTTGTTTCGCAGATTTAGCCTTGGAGTTAGTTGGAGAAGGATTCTAGTGTTAGCTGGAGCTATATGTTTTGGAGCATTCGCATTCTTCCGCTGAGTTAGTATCTCCTTTGCTGTGAAATCAATGTACTCTGATGTATTCCTTGTAACTCTGATGTTATATTATGGTAATGAAATGAAAAGTTTGTTATTTTTGTGCAAATATGTTAGTACCCATAACGATCCGTCTTTATGAACAGTTTAAGTTTGTTTAATTACCAGCGAAAACCGAGCAAAAAGCCGGGTTGTTACATCCTGCAGCAAAGCCCAACAAATGAAGTTAACTCGTTGGTTCCCAACTGGATCCTGAGTTCTACTTCCTATCTGGACTTCCTTTGCATCTCGGGTTTTGGTCGAATTGGAGTTGTTCTTCAGAAGAGTCGTCGCGTAGTAGAGGTAGAGGTCCAAACTCGGTTCGGTTCGGTCTATCCCGTTCGGTTCGGTATGTGGTGCTCAGGCTCCCCATTCGGTTCATCTTAATTCCCCTCCTTCGGTACGGTTCGGGTTCACTTCATGCGGTTCGGTTCAGTGCTTTGCTTCTTGGTTTCGTTCGTCCCTCCGGCTCCAGCTTTCTTACTCCGATCCGATCCCACGTTCCATTCCGACCCGATCTGATCCTCAACCCAACTCCAACTCTTTGCAAGTGGCCTTCCTTCTTACCAACCTTTCCCTGGTGCCATGTTCCGATCTGAATCAAATCCCTTGCCCGCCCTCCTATCCGATCTGAGCCCTATATTCGATCCGATCCGATCTGATCCGAAACCCTGTACATTTCCTATAACGTTTCCAGCGACTGTTTTATGCCACACGACGGCGTTTTCGACCATTCTAACTGTTCTAATCAATCGCAAAGCATACCATGTAGTCATAGCAACATATAGAATTGACCACAAACACCAAAATAACATTTTGATATGTCAAAACGGATCAAACATACCTAAAACCCATGTTTTCCCCTTAAGCATGTTTAAGCAAGTCTAATGATAGGATTAGCAAAATTTAACCAAATTAACCCAAACTTCTAACAGAGGCTTAAAATAATATTTAAGAATTTCTAAATAGTTTTCCAGATTTTTAACATGCATAATTTCGTTAATTAACACTAATCACCCTAATTAACTGTAATTAGTGTAAAAACAATGCTAATCACTCACCTTAGCCACAAATAAAACTTAGATCTAAAAATATCTCTGATTTTGATTGAATCTCTATGCAACACAACAACTCTATTCCCATTTGATGCTAATTTGTCTTGATTTGATGTAGATTAGGCTAAAACTTGATTAAATGGTGATAAGAAGGTGATTTGGGTGTTGGAGGCCATTGTTAGGGTTAGGGAAATTGTTTTAGGCGGCTGAGAAAATGAGAATAATCGTTTCCTAACTGATTTCAGCCTCCCCATAACCCTAATCCCGAAATGGGTTATGGGCCCTCTTGCTAATCACCCTAATTAGGCCCAGTTAAACTGTTTTTCACCTTCTAAACCTTGTTTCAGTCATATCTCCCAAACGGCGAGTCATTTTGGTAATGTGACAACTCTACGGAAAGTAAACCATCATTCGGATCTAATGGAAGTGGTTTCTGGTCAAAACTCCTTAACAATCAAAATTTATAGCCGAAACAAGATCAGCTAGGGGTAAAACGGTCATTTAAAAATCAGCACAAATCATTAACATGGGAACTGATCCCAATAGTCGTCTCCCAAAGTTACATGGCTATACGACTTTGCATGAGAAAGAAATAAATATTCTACGATCCCTTGATGTGCAGAATGCGAGTCATTACATAGTCTTACCCAGATAATAATATTGCCTAACCAGTAGCCAAAGCTATCATATCTCTGCCACAAATCTAACTTACGAGTATGTTATGAGGAGGGGGTCAGAACAAAAGTTCTGGTGAATGGATTTAAACTACACATATTGGATAATCCTACATATACCATTTTGTACATTTTCTTGTTTATTAGGTTACTTGGGTTAACAACACTCAAGGCTTGCACACACGTCGTACCCATCTACTTCCCAGTGGATTATCCAAATATAGTATATATATATATATATGTAACTACCCCAATATTAAGGTACACCACATGGTACCCCACTCGCACGGTCTCCTCCGTAACGCCATAGATATATACATAGCCACTCACCTACGCCTGAGCGATGTACCGATCTCTATCAAACAACGCTACGTTCCGCATAGAACCACTATCGCCATGCTACTAAGCGTACGGACTGCCATCTTCGAACCATTCGATTGAATTAGATTAGATCATAGAGAAGACATGCATGTCTCTAGACATTCCCACGTATGTATCGTCAATCGTACTCGATGTCTTAACCACACATATCCTCTACTGTGCATCGAGTCCCGTGGCAGGGCTGTACAAGGAAAACGGAACTCGGTCGGGAGCTTTTCAGATATCTGTACACATAGGTGCTAAGGTCTACATTTTCAGTGGCTATAGCCCCACCTGACCCCTCCCTCAACTAGTGAAAGACGAACAAAATTGAGAACTAGCGACCTAGCCCTAGAGAAAACAACAAATCCTAATTGGCATTTCCCTCACCCATAGCCTTGATAGCAAAGGGTCTATGGTCTTTTGGTATAGCTCTCTATCTTTCCGCATCACGCATTACGTATCACGCTGGCTGTCGATGTTAGTTTCCCGACGACTTGCTATCAACAGATGATTGGACCAGCCGGTAACAAAATGGTCGTAACCTAGCCTAGTCACATGACAACTTGGATCGTCGAATCACCTATGCCACCCTATATTCTTTTTATTGCCCACTATTGTGGCAATCAAGGTATACTCACCTGGTAGAAACGTGCAAACCTAACCTCTTTGAGCGCAGTCGAACGGTGTCACAGCATAGAGGACTACCAAGAGTACCCTCCATGTCCCAGGAAGTTGCGTGCTTCCCCTTCCACTCCATCGGAGTCAACAAAATATCAGCAAGCAGAACAAACAGAATAAATAGATGGACGTGCACTCCCCTGTATCCCACGACACCATGATGATCTACCACATTGGGTTATTCACCTTCAGGCATACAGACTGGCCCAAGCACTTCGGTTGATGTGTTATTAGACCTTATGTCTAAACATTTAATTACGCGCTTGCTCTACCTCGTCCGATTTCCAATTAACTTGGTTATTCCCATTCACATTGACTTCTTTTTCAAATTACCAAATTCCTCTTATTTATTAATTTCAGATATATAACTTAATCATTTTAGTTTATTAATAATCCCATAACATGTTATTCTCTAGGTTGTAATCCAAGATCTGTAATCTACAATCTCGTTATATTATTCATTATCTGATTCGATAGTACAATATCATGTTCTACTTAATATGTAATTAAGTATATTTTATCTCAATTCACATGTTTTCGATTTAACATGTCACTTAATATATATGATTAAATATAACTTATTTCATTCCATAAGTTTGCCTCATTCTTTCTTATTTAATCATAATTCCATCTTACACTGTCACTACAACTTATTGTTGTTTACTTATTAACTTTGTTCTCTTAACTAAGGTTTACAATAAGTTTCTTCTTTTCATTTATTATAACTTATGTTAAAATTTCCACTTGTCCATAGGACAAGCCTACCTATTATATAACATTCTCATTAATGTAATTAGTTATAATAGGTTATTATCATTTCCCGTTCATTCCATTTCTTATACTGTTGTAACTTTCTTTCATTTCCTATTGATTTCCATTAATCACAGTTAGTGCCATTTATTTCTATCCTTTTATATATATATATATATATATATATATATATATATATGTTTATGCACTAGACCTCTTACATTAAGCCGACCACTTGTGGATGCTGGATTTGCGGGGCGGTTCCAGGCAAACTTCTACCACAAGTTGACTTAACCTCTTGCCTTAGTGCCATTACATGTATATTTACGCACTAGACCCCTCACATTAAATTAACAACTTGTGGATGTTGGATTTGCCTGGAGGTTCCAGGCAAACTTCTACCACAAATTGAATTTAACCTCGCGTCTAAGTGTGGTTACAGTTTTCTATTTTCTATAAATTTAGGCATATCCATTCTTTTCAAATTTTTACTGTAATCTATAATTACATGTCATACTTAATCATATTAAGTCCATTTTCTGATTATCATGTCGCACATTCTTTCTAACATGTAATTAATTCTATTTTAACATGTAATCATTGAATCATGTAATTATTTCTTCTAACAAATTAACATGTAGTTATCCCAATTCTTACAGTTAAGGATTCAGGTACATAATATGCCACAGATTAACATGTAATTAGAACATGTATGTACACAACAGTAATCGGTTCCATATATTTTAACAGTTTTATACATTTCATCAGGTTTACATTTCAACATATTAACATCTTAACCTACTAACATTTCTACATATTAGTGTTTCAACATATTTGCATTTCAACATATTAACATTTTAATCATATTAACATTTCAACATATTAACATTCTAGCAGATTTACATTGCATATTAACGGGAAATGTCAAACGATAAATATACCATTATCAAAAAGGTATATCTTAAATCCACTCACCTAATTGCTTTCCAAATCATGAATCTGGTCTAGATCTTGCATTCCATGGTTCTCGTAACTGAATTTAGAACCTAAGAAACCATGGATCCACAATTCTCAACTAAAAGAAAAAAGGGAAGAAAGAGGAGAAAATTAAATTGACCAGATCAAAGAATTTACCTTACTTTGAATAGAATTCTGAACATCTTCTTTATTAATATACATTCTTTTCCTCAAAATCTTGGATTAGAATTTTCCTAAGCTAATTATTCTATTTTTCTAAAGACAATTGAGGAGGAAGAAGAATGGAAGAGCTTAGGCAGCCTCTCAGAAAATGTGAGATTTAGGTTAGGCTTTACTAGCCTATTTATAGGTGTTCAAGATCTTATCGTACACGCAGCGCTGAGTCAGCAACGAACATGGTTAAGAAAACGGTCCAGATTCATCGATGAATCTTCCCTAGATCAGCGGTGGGTTGACCCCCTATGTAACAAACCGGAAAATCAGATCCAATTTAAAATTTTTATTTTAATTAATTTGGTTAGAAAATGTGCTAGAATTTAAAAAATTTATTTTTAATTAATATTAAAGCCTTTGAAAATACTCAATTTTCAAACGACCTCCGTTTTCGATGAAACTACTTTCGTTGGAACCGGAATGTCAAATTATTGTTAAGTCTAATGTTCCAGAATTTTTTGAATTAAAATGTGAGCGTAGCAAAATGAAAATGTGTTTTGTTCATTTCAGTCAAATTTAATCGACTGGAAAATAACCATTTTTCAAACGGTCTCAGAATTCGAAGAAATTAATTTTGTAGGATCGTATCGTCATAACAAAGCCAAATATATTTTTTCTGTAATTTTTAGAGTTCGTATGTGGCTCTAGTGAATTTAAATGTAAGGTCGAATTAATTAAATAAATGATTTAAATTAAATTAAAGAAAACAGGCTACAGACATTCATTTGGCTCATGAGGCATGGCCCATTGGGTCCGGAATAGGGGTTATTAGCTAGGAAGGTCTGTCGTTGGGTCTGAATCAGATTTATAAAAAAATATTGGATTTAATTGTAAAATTACCATTAAAACTATATAAATAATAGAAAAATTCTAAACCCTAGAACACTATTCATCTCTGTAGCCGCCGCCACTTATATCCATGGCCGAAATAGCTCCCATCTTCTTCCACTAAAATTCCCCAATCCATTCACCAAAACTCCATCCCCAATTGGAGTTTATCGTAGAAATTTCTTTAAGCTTTCAATCCATACAGCCATCACCCCGTATCGTCGCCTGAATCGAGAGAACCGACCCCCAGACCCTCGACTTTGCCATCGCCGTACCCCCCAAGACCCGTCGCCGAGTTGGCCACCTTCCCCCTATGTCGACGCGCCTCCCCGAGCCCCTCAACCCTGAACAATCCGATCGACCTCCGGTGCCTTCAATCGCGAGCAAACTAGAACCCTAGTCTCGAATAATAAGGAAAGGTCACAGCCTAGTTCTGTGAAAAGGAAGAAAGGGTACAAACTCCTTTTTTTATATTTAATTAATTAATTTAAATTGTTATAAACCTAAAACAAATCATAACTCGCTCATACGTACACAGTTTTGAATGATTTCAGAAACATTGGGACAGTGACAACGAATACTACGTTCTAGAAATGATTGGGACTGATTCGGGACCTTTTGAATTTTAGATCTGAATTTGGATCGAGGTGAGATCTCTGATTTTAATAATTAAATCACTTTAAATATTTTTCCCGCTACTTAAATAATTGTTGTATGGTAATAAACCAGATCTGCGATGTTATGAAATTGTTGAATGGTTGATATGTTGATTTGTGGTGTTTTTAATATTGATCTGCTAGTTTAATCATTCGGTTAATTCAGATCTGCATGTGATGGATAGATTAGAATAGATCATTTTGTTTAAACATTTTTTTGAATAATTTTTGTTGAATCACATATATTAAACAAAGATGGAGTACTATGTTTATTAATCAAATCAAATTAGATCTTTCAATTCGATAAAAGAAAAAAATTCACCTTCATTTGTTGAATTGAATTAGGATTTTCAATTCAACATAAAAATAGCACCTTGGTTGTTTTGTTGAATTGAATTAGAATTTTTAGTTCAACATGAAAATATCACTTTGTTTGTTTTGTTCAATTGAATTGGATTTTTGCAATTAGATAAAAATATCACCTTCTGTTAATGTTGGATTTAATAATAATTTATAATCCAATAAAAATATTGTTTGTTGTTATAATTAAACCTGTAAATAAAAAGAACAAATTTACAGTGACACTTTTATTTTCATTTTAGATGTAAATAAAAAGAACAAATTTATTGTGACACTTTTATTTACATTTTAGATGTAAATAAAAAGAACAAGTTTACAGTGACACCTTTATTCACATTGTAGATGTAAATAAAAACAATATGTTTTAAGTGACACCTTTATTTACATTTTTAGATGTACATAGAAAGAATAAATATAAAGTAACATCTTTATTCACATTGTAAGTATGTAAATAAAAACATCATTTTAGAAAGTACATTTTTATTTGCATTTCATATGTAAATAAAAACATCATTTAGAAAGTACATTTTTATTTGCATTTCATATGTAAATTAAAAACATCGTTTAGAAAGTACATTTTTATTTGCATTTCATATGTAAATAAAAACATCGTTTAGAAAGTACATTTTTATTTGCATTTCATATGTAAATAAAAACATCATTTAGAAAGCACATTTTTATTTGCATTTCATATGTAAATAAAAACATCGTTTAGAAAGTACATTTTTATTTGCATTTCATATGTAAATAAAAACATCGTTTAGAAAGTACATTTTTATTTGCATTTCGTATGTAAATAAAAACACTGTTTAAAAAGTACATTTTTATCTGCATTTCATATGTAAATAAAAACATCGTTTAAAAAGTACATTTTTATTTGCATGTCATATGTAAATAAAAACATCGTTTAGAAAGTACATTTTTATTTGCATTTCATATGTGAATAAAAACATCATTTTAGAAAGTACATTTTTATTTGCATTGTACATGTAAATCAACACATATATTTGAAAGTACATTTTTATTTGCATTTCATATGTAAATAAAAACATAGAAATCAAAGTGACCCTTGTATTTACATTTTAGCTATAAATAAACACATATATTTTAAGAGTGAATTTTTATTTGAAATTTACATGTAAATAAAAATATGAATTAGAAAGATTATACTTTTACTTACGTTTTAGATGTAAATAAAAGAAAGAATTTAGTGTCATATTTTTTATTGTCAAAATAGAGACAATAAAAAGATTAGATTTTGAAGTTACATTTCTAATGTCGTTTTAGATGTAAATAAAATATAGAACTTAATGTTATATTTTTATTGTCAAAATAGAGACAATAAAAAGATTAGATATTGAAGTTACATTTCTAATGTCGTTTTAGATGTAAATAAAAGATAGATTTAATGTTATATTTTTATTATCAAAATATAGAGAATAAAAGATTAGAATCAAAAGTTATACTTTTATTTACATTTTAGATGTAAATAAAAGAATAGATTCTAAAGTTACACTTTTGTTAACATTTTAAGGATAGTAAAAGATTAGATTAAAAGGCTATATTTTATTTACATTATATTATAAATGATGAATGGAATCAAAAGTATATTTGTATTGTCATTCTAGGGACACTAAAAAGAGTAGAAACAAAGGTTACATTTTAATTTGCATTTTAGGTGCGATAAAAATGATAGAATTAAAAAGTACATTTTTATCGTCATTTTAGATGCGATAAAAATGATAGAATTAAAAAGTACATTTTTATCGTCATTCCTGATGCGATAAAAAGAATAGATTTCAAAGTTACATTTTAAATATGATTGATGGAAATAGTTGAAATCGCCAAATGATTTATATTTATATTTATATAAATATAAATTATAAATAAAACGAATCACGCACGGTAGTTCGCGTTTCAGCAATCATAACTTTAAATGGATATACCTAAACATCCGACCGTCGGATTTTCCCAAATCTGGAACCGTTAGGACCGCTCTGGGAAGGTCTTTCCAACGATATAAATTTCGTCAAAATCCCACGGTTAGATTTCAAGATATGTGTAAATCAAATTTTGGTAAAAACAGCGCCAGGGCCGCCCATCGACCCGAAGCGTCGTTTAACTATATTGAGCTATTTTGAATAAATAAAAATAGTGATAAATCGTTATAAATAGATATAAACGATATAAAATGATTTAAATGATAAATATTTGAGAATTAATTGAAAAGACCGAGTTCAACTCATTTCAAATAATTATACGGCGGTTAAATCAAGACGGTGATTGAAGACCGGCAATCTTCACATCGAATGGACGGATACTGATGCCTTTGATAGGAGTCGCTACCTTGAAAGGGTTACAGTGGTAGATGTCTGGACGTGCGTGTTGATTGTCTGGATATGCGAGCACCGACGAGGAATAAGGTGACTCCGATTCCGTTCAGACCCAGAACGGACTTGTAAATGGATGCGTGTCTGACGTTGGAGTTCATTCCATGTAAATTAAATCGATTTCTATATAATGTATATCCGCGTGGTGGTGGAGAATTTATTCTCTTGCTTAACACCCTCAGAGTGTATATATGGATAGTTGTTGATCGCATGGCGTCAACTGTCAATGTGGCACGTCAAGAAGGAGATGATCAAGGCTTTTATTGAAAAGCCGGCCTTGTGGTTGATGATCAAAGCATAGCTTGTTTAGGCGTAGCGTTGTGTATAGCATGACTTCGCGAGCCTCACACCCTGGTATGAGTCAAAAACGGGATCAGGACAGTAGGGAGTGCACACGTTTCTTTCTAGCTAGAAGTGGTGTCAGCGACTTACCAGCCCTGACATTTTAACTTATGTGGATGATGGATTATGAGGTACCTCGGTTTTATAGGATGTTAGTGGCCATATTAGAGGTTCAAAAGAACCGAAAAACGTGTGTTTAGGAATTGCCAATCCACTAGCGTTATGTGTGGACCGGCCCTTCCGCATCCAAGGGTTCACTGCGGGGAATCCTGAGGCATTTTCTAGAGTGTCTCGAATCGGAGAGGACGATCCCTAGCCTCGATTCATGTTGGAAACCAAATCTCCAATACGACATTACGGATTTGATTGTAAACCTATATACGTCGACATAGTAGGATGGGGTACTATGCCATCTATGACTGATACATTTAATTTGAAATATTTTAAAAATGTATTAGACACTAGTAATAGTATTATAATATTATTTTATACGTATCAAGTCATGTTTGATCATTATAAGGAAAAACTCTATCCTCCGGTTTGCGTTGCATTGTGTGATCGGACTTGAGTCTTATAGTGATTTCATTTTTTCCAAAAAGCACAACGTTGTTTTGTATAGAAATTTATTTAATTTACGCACTGGTAATCCAATGGAGTAAACCGGTTCTGCGTTAGCGGCATGGTTCTGTGATTAGCCACACTGTTAGATTATATAAGGAAGATTTCTCGTACCAGTCCGATGACTGACTCGTAGTTTGTTTCACTTTGCAAACTCGGGTGCCCTCTTTTCCACAAGGGCAGCCAAATAAAAGGTTTAGGCTTGGATACATTTCTGGATTGGTGCTTACTTTGGAAGAAGACAAATACCTTTTCTTTTATCTCTATTTCTGCTTTTGAGACATTAGACATCTTTCATGTATGATGTAATTTGATGGAGTTTTGAAACTTATTTCCTTTCTGTTAAGACTTTTCTATTTGATAAGTGTATCATGTATCTGCGTACTCTGATGTATTGGATATTATGATGCTGATGACATTTTATTTCCGCTGCAATGATTTATGTATTATGATATTATCTGAGATCTGCTTTTGTTGTAAATATGTCATATTCCAATTATTATCCTAGCTTTCGTTCTATGGAAGTTTGGGGTTGTCACAGTTGGTATCAAAGCTAAAAGTTAACCGTAGCCTCGGAGTATGACATATTAGGACAATTTGTCTAGATAGAATTAGCAATATTCTAAGGCGAGTAGCTCATTAGAGATAGAATTAGTAATATCCTAGAATGAGCACAGCAGAATAGCACATATTAATCAGTCATTACATCATCATCTTTCCATTTATTCCTACCTTTACCTTTCTTTAAAAATTATCATTTTTGTTGGTTTGACTCTTTCCTTGATGGTACAGACTAATTTAAAATGAGCACTAGAGCTAGAACTCGAGGTGGAGATCGAAGTGGAGCCGGAGGTAGAGCTCGAGGTGAAGCCCGAGGTGGAGCCAGAGGGCCAGTCAGAGATGAGACACCCATTACTCAGGAGTAGTCCACTTCCGAGGTCGTAGTACCACCCCCTCCTCGCCCACAGCCATTTGACTTGGAGAGAATGTCCAAAAAATTCAGAAACTTAGGGGGAGTGTCCTTTACCGGGCGAGAGACAGTTATCGAGGCACAGACATGGTTAAAGGACAGTGAGAAAACTTTTGAAGGCTTGGAATTGGAGGACCAACGCAAACGCTTTATGGCAACATGGCTATTGAAGGATCAAGCTGAACACTGGTGGGACACAGTCAAAATTGGAAATGATGTGGCCAACATGTCGTGGGCTTGATTCAGAGATCTTTTCAATGACAAGTATATCCCTCCACAGGAAGTAGAGAGGCTTCATGATCAATTTGTGAATTTGCAACAGGGAGGAACGACTATCTCAGAATATATGCGGAAGTTCGAGGAATTTCACGCTACGCTCCAGAGTTGATTCAAGATCCAGCCCAGGAAAATAAAAGATTCATTAGGGGGCTTTCTAAGAAGTACCTGGACAGAGTCATAGCCCACATCAAACTCCCATTTAATGAAGTGATCGAGATTGCCTGTCGCTATGAGGAGAATGACCAGGTTGCACAACAAGATCGGGCGAGAAATCAGAATAACAACAAAAAGGAACAAACTGACAAGAAACCTGAGGCAAGCAACTCTTCGGCCGCCAAGCCTCAAGGAAATAAGAGAGACAGGACCAAGGTGAAATGCTATAACTGCGGCAAGGTTGGACACTTTGAATCCGAGTGTAGAGCTCCGAAAAGGGCTAAGAGGAATGAATCTGGTCCTAGTCAGAATCGAGGCCATAATTCTTAGGATAAGAGGGAGTGCTACAATTGTCATCAGAAGGGGCATATCAAGCCAAACTGCCCATTGCTGAAGAGTTCTCAAGTGGCTCATGTCTACGAGGGAACGGCTACACCAGCTTCTTTTGAGGGAGCAGGTAAACCCGATGTCTTAGGAGGTACTCTTACTATTAAGAACATTCCTATTACACTCTTGTTTGACACTGGTGCATCACGAAGTTTTATCTCTAATGACACAATTAAAAAGTTAAATATGAAACCAAGAAAACTTAAAGAATTGATTAGAGCTCATAGTCCAATAGGAGGTTCTCTTATTCTCAATCAGTATTGTAGAGTACCTGTTAATTATTTTTGCTACCAGTTCCCTTTTGATTTGATCATCATGAATTTCTCCGGATATAATATCATACTGGGAATGGATTGGGTTACAAAGTATGAGGCTAAATTTGTATATGCTGAAAGAATTGCCAAAGTTAAAAGAAAGCTTGGAAAAATTACTATACCATGCCACGGCTCAGCAATTGACAAGAAAAAATTCTGGCCTTCTCTAGAAGTCACTCCCACTTCTATTGAGGATATTCCAATCGTCAAGGATTATGCTGATGTATTCGACAAAGTTGATAGTTTACCTCCACGTAGAGAAATCGACTTCAGAATTGACTTAGCCCCAAATGCAAGGCCCGTTGTGCATCCTATTCGGAGATTGTCGTCAAAGGAAAAAGAGGAGCTAAGCAATCAAACTAAGCAGCTTTTGTAGAAAGGTCTGATCAGGCCTAGCTTCTTAGAATGGGGTGCAGCAGTGGTATTTGTCCCAAAGTCAGATGGTACCCTTCGACTGTGTGTGGACTACCGCGACCTCAATAAGCAAACACCAAAAAACAAATATCCACTACCTCGTATTGATGACTTGCTGAACCGCCTACATGGAGCACGAGTATTCTCTAGGATGGATCTAGCCACAGGTTTCCATCAACTGTGCATCGTAGAAGAGTGTGTTTCTTTTGATTGCTTTCAGAGGTCTAGACACATTTTATGAATGGCTGGTAATGCCCTTTGGGCTATGTAATTGTAACACCCCGAAAATTCTATAACTGTGAAATTCACAAATTAAAGTATAATTAATTTCAAATCAAATAACTAAGGGAAACGGGATACGCCATTGCGTTCGTCTCGGAAAAATACGCGAAATAGAGTCCGAGTTTTCGAAAAACGGAGTCCGTATGAAGAAGATATGGCCTTCGGAAGTTTGAGAATTAAGTTTAAAATTCAAACAGAATAAAATAATTAAAAATCGGGCCCAATGGGCCAGGGCGGATAAACACCCGCCTAGGCCACCCAGGTCGACTGGGCTGTCGACCTGGGCTACCCATGTCGACAGGGCCGTCGACAGCCCTGTCGACAGGGGTGTCGACCTGGTCGAGCCCAGCCAACCTGGCTGGCCAGGTCTGTGTTTGGCCGATTTTCTGTGGTCTGCTTTGTCACTAGGGCTAGGTGGCAAGTTTTAATTGGTCTCTCTATCGAATGAATGGCTACGATCAATCCAAGCAACATCAATGGTCCTAATCAGTTCCTAACCTCTATATAAACAACCCTAGACTAAACCCTAATCTATTCATTCAAAAATAAGAGCATAGCCGCCATGTTGCTGAGGAACGACTAGGAGTAGCCACCAAATTGGAGAGAGGATTAGGAGGAAGATTCTAAAGCTTAAAGCAACCTAAACAAATCAATTCAACAAAGGAATTGGCGTCTTCAATCCCTAAATTAGAGAATTCATCACACCATTGTAAGTAGAGTATTACTTTGGTATGAATAAACAATTGTGTTGGTTTGTATGCTTGAATTGTGGCAATAAAGTAATTCATATTTGTGCGTTCTTATCAATTTGAAATATTATATATGTTTGGATATTCTTGAATTATGTTATTCATGTTATAAAGAACTACATGCGGTAGTTCTATGCAAGTATACGTTTGGAATATTTCGCAAATTATGTAATCCATGTTGAAGCTACATGTATGTAGTTGATTTAAACTTATGCAAGTTTGGGGTTTTGCTACTATGCCATCATGATGTATATTTTTGTGCATAAATCATTTTGTAAGTAATTAGAACAAGTTTGGTCATTATAATCCATATGAAATTATGTTGAGAATTTGGCATCATGTATTAAGCCATGCTTTTGTACTAGAAAAACCTATTTGCAAACTTATGAATATGGCTAGGCTATGAATGATATTTGGCATAATTGAAATCCATGATTAAGTCTAACTTGTTTACAAGAATTTTATGATGACATATGTGGCACATGGCTAGGTTAGGTTCAAAAAGTCCCTTTTGTAAGTTTACATGGCTAAAGTAAGAATCATGGTTTCATGTTAGAAATACTTATGCCACGCTTATGTTTGATATTATGCCATGCTTATGTTTGATATTATGT
This sequence comes from Allium sativum, assembly GCA_030737875.1. Classification (NCBI taxonomy): domain Eukaryota; kingdom Viridiplantae; phylum Streptophyta; class Magnoliopsida; order Asparagales; family Amaryllidaceae; genus Allium; species Allium sativum. Next base: position 490,728,470 of record CM060916.1, read on the forward strand.
CATGCTTATGTTTGATATTATGCCATGCTTATGTTTGACATTATGCCATGCTTATGCTAGAAATATTTATGCCATGCTTATGTTTGACATTATGCCTAAATAAGAATATAGGTTCATGTTGTAGTTAAACCTATGCAAGTTTACATGCTTTAATTCATGTCACCTATGTTTTATGACCAAAGTATATGTCACTACTATGCAAGTACACCAGTTTCTATTTTGTATTCCCAACGTCATATTGCAAGTTCATACGCTCACCTTCCCCTTTTCGTGTATGTAATCACGCCATAAGCCTCCCCTTTTCGCATGGCTAAATTGGGCTTTAAAAAAAAGGCTAAGCCCAATATATATATATAAACGGACGTGTAAAACGGGGGAAAATAACGTTGGGTTAAAATTAATTAATGAATGAAAATATAAAGTAGAAGGGCCCAAATTCAAGTATGGGTTGGGCCCATGATTGGTGTAACCTTTACACCATTAACTTAATAATGGGCCGCAAATATTTACATATAAGAAATAAAGAAGAATGACAAAATATGTAAATGTAGAAAATACGATGTGTTTAACCCGAGGTTGGATTGAGTTGTGATGTAAACCTGCCCGGAACCGCCCGGCTGTCCAGTAGTCACAACAATACCTATCCAATGTGGGAGGTTAAACATGGAGCCCAATAAGGACCCGAGGTTGGACTGAGTTGTGGCATAAGACTGCCCGGAACCAACCGGCAACAGGCAGCCACAACAATACCTGTCTAATGTGAGAGGTCAGGGCCTTAATAAGACAATTAAGGCTGAGTCAGGATTGTTAGGATTAAGTAAACTAAAGACTTAATCAAATTGGAACATGCTAAACTAAATGGACTGGTGGGGGTTAGGTTAGAAAACACTTAACCAACTTAGCATGTTGGCTAGAGATAGAAAACCTAGTAACGGGGGACCCTTTTCAGCAGTAACCCTAAAAAGGTGTATCAGGATACCCTGAAACTAGGCAGGGTGGGGCACGATTACTGGGCTGATTGTAAGAGGTCAAATCGACGGCGGTGGTGTAGCAGTGTAGGTTCTAACGGGGTGCGGGCGTGCACACACTCCGGCGCAGAAAAATAAGGCACTGGACACCAGTAGCATACCTGTGCATTCTAAGGTTGTGTCGGGCCGCCACCACGGGACTTGATACACCCCATGGTGGGACCAGCATAGGTAACTACAACATCGGGGGCCGTAAGACACATGTAACTATGCGAGTAGGAGCCGATCATCATTGAATGGATCATATCACCCTGATTATGGGGTGCAAAATTGGAAACTAGTTTATATGGGTTCAGAGATTAACATGGGGTACGATAGTATATTCGACCCTAGACAACTTAACCAAGTTTATAGTGCATGCCCACTTCTTGTTTATACTTATCATACCCAGTTCTTTATTCATAGACAAAATAGTACTAGACTTACTCAGGCTTTATGTCTGACTCTACTTTTCTTTCGTCTTCTTTCTTCCGTTTCCCCCCGCCCCCAGGTCCTCAGGGAGGGAACACAGCAGCTTGACCAACCTCAACATCCAGCTTGAAGTAGAGAAATGTATTGCTTGGACTTTCCTGTTTTGAACTATGGCTTTGGACAATCCACTATGGGGCTTTTGCAGTTTATCTATGTTTTATTTATGCTTCTTTAAATAATGTACTCAAGACAGATTATGAAAGTGTTATGTTATGTTTTTGAAAAGGATGTTGTTGTAACACGTATTTGACTTTATGAAATAAAGTTTGTTGTTCTTCCGCTGTTTACAAATATGTGTTCTTATATCTGTCTTGTATATCTGTGACTTGTACTTATAAACCTCCACCAAAATTAGGGCATTCCCTTTGAGAGTGACCCTAACGGAGGTGGGGTGTTTCACTTGGTATCAGAGCATAGGTTTACTAGATAAGATAAAAAGCTTTGAAAATTATTTTCAAAAAGAAAATTTAAAGAAGCATTTTTTAAAAGGAAAAATATTATTTTATTCTAAAAAGCAAAGTCCACTCCCCAAAGCCATAGGTATTACCTCTTATCCTTCGTTTTGAATCTATCCTTTTTGTTTCAGCATGTCCCAAGAACTTAACTTGCCGGAAGGGGTACCAATACCTGGTTGGTTTAGACGGTTCTTAGAAGCAAGGGCCACTCAGCCAGGTCCTACCGTTCCTCCTCCCCCAGCTGAAGGAAATCATCCAGCTGCAGCGGCACCTTTTCCTCCACCTCCTCCTCGGGGAAACACTTTTGCTAAGATATGTAAAGATTTTAAAGCTATGGGAGGAAGGGATTTCCATGGAACTGAGTCCTTCGTGGCAGCTAGAAATTGGCTGAAAGAAACGGAGGACCTATTCATCATCTTTGAGGTAGAAGATAGACAAAAAGTACAATTGGCAGTATGGCTATTGAAGGGCGAGGCTTCCTACTGGTGGGAAGTCACTAATGCTGAAAGACCAGTGGAGACATGGGAGGACTTTAGGGCAAGGTTTGAGACCAAATTTCTCTCAGATGCGGAAAGGAGTTTGCAGTTGGAAAGATTTTTATTTCTTAAGCAAGGGGACAAGACAGTCAGAGAGTATGTGAATCAGTTCGATGAGCTGGCTAGGTTTGGGCTTGACCTAGTCAATACCCCGCACAAGAAGGCTCTCCGTTTCGTCAAAGGGTTGAATGAGCCACTACACAGTTTGGCCATGACCCATATACCCATGGGAGCCACGTATGAAAGATTGGTGCAAATGGCATTGCTGAATGAAGAGGATAAGGGCAAGAAGGAGACAAAGGCAGAAAGCTCTCAAGGGAAGAAAGAAGGTTTGCAGCCTAAGAAGACAGACTTTAAGAAAGGCGGGGAAGGCAACAAAGAGAAAAGGAAGTGTAATTTCTGTGGCAAAGTGGGGCACTTAGTAAAGGACTGCCGGAAGAAGAAGGCCAAGGAGAATGGTGGGTGCTTTTCTTGCGGTGAGACAGGCCACAGGGCTAAGGACTGCCCAAAGAAACGAGGACAGGGGCAGGGCGCTGGATCCACCCCAGGGGCACAGGTTCATGTGCTAGAAGCGCCACCATTGCAACAGCGAGGTATAAATACTTCTGTAGAAAGTGTAGTTTATCTTTATGATCACCCCGTTTGCACTTTATTTGATTCTGGCGCATCACACTCCTTTATCTCGTCTGCTTTAGTAGAATCTCTGCACCTAAAAACTAGTATGGTAGAGGACCCCTTAATTGTTTCAAACCCAATTGGGGGCCCAGCTCATTTGTCTATGATCTGTTTGGGATTGAAAATTTCCATTCTAAGTGTAGAATTTCAATGTAGTGCCTTTGTTTTGGGCTTTTCGGGGTATGGTTTGATTTTGGGTATGGATTGGCTATCCAGTAATGGGGCCATCCTTGATTGTGAGAAAAGGGTTGTTAGGCTCCTAACCCAGCTCGGTAATACTTTGGAAATTTCTTGTAACCCCTCGTATGCGGTTATGCTTAGTTATCTTGAATCGCTAGATGCCTCTGTTAAAAATTTGTAATCAGTTAGAGTGGTCCGGGAATATCCGGATGTCTTCGAAGAGGTGAAGGGCTTGCCTCCGAAGCAGGAAATAGACTTCCGCATATATCTTGTAGATAATGCAAAGCCCGTTGCGTTGCCCGTTAGACACATGGCTCCACGAGAAAGAAAAGAGCTCAGTAAACAGATTAAAGAGCTTCTAGAGAAGGGGGTTCATTAGGAGGAGCATTTCAGAATAGGGCGCTTCAGTAGTATTCGCCACTAAGGCAGAAAGTTCATTTCGCTTATGAATGAGTTGTGGAGAATCACCTTAGTAAGTACATTTGCCAACATAGTTGACATTTGTTTATTTTCTAGAGATAATTCATCTATGTGGAATACCTTATAGTAAGTTAACAAGATCCAAGATTCACTAGTGAATTTTGGAGAGCTTGCATGGAACCATGAGTACGCAGTTAGGATTGAGCCAAGAATATTAGAAGTAGAGTAAGTGAAAGAGGAACGAGAGGCAACAGTGGAAAAGGTTCCAACTCATATTTTGGAAACAAGAATTAAGACGCTATGAAATTGTGAAGTTAAGGACGGACAAAGCATAATGGAGTTAAGCTCAAGGAAATGCGACTTAGAAGATCGAAGACTAGATTCGTGCATCATATCTCTTCTTAAGAGTATATCCTTGGTCCCTCTCTTCCTGTAGAGCTTACTTGCATGCTATCTTTTGTGTTTATCCTCTCGGTCCCATTCTCAATCCAATTTCTGTTGCAAACCCCATAGGGAGTATGACTCATCTGTTAATAACACATGTTGGGGCTTAGTTTCCTAGAATCATATATGGTGGTTGGGTTGAGTAATTCTTTGGGTGTCAGTCTGATGTTGATTTCGGTCTTCGGGGCTGATGCTTAGAGAGTTCTTCTCCTAATCAATATATATGTGGCATAGATTTCCAGTTTTGACATTGCCTAATAGGCACAAAGTTTTTACTTGTTTCTATCATTCGACTATACCTTTAGGTAGGACCATTTCCTATCATTGAGAAAATTTGGAAAATGACCTATAGATTAGAGCTACCCGAAAAATTGGCCGGAGTCCACAACGTTTTTCACATCTCCGAAAATGTCTGCATGAGTCTGCTGAAGTGGTAGAGCCAAATATCCTCGAAGAAGCCGAAGTGGAACGCGAAGCAACCATAAGGAGAGTTCCAACCCGCATCTTAGGAACGGAAGTGAAGAAGCTACGCAACCGCGAAGTCAAGCTCGTCAAAGTTCAGTGGAGCGACGCCGAGGGAGACGCGACTTGGGAAACTGAAGCTAGAATCCGTACAGCCTACCCTTTTCTGTTCGAGGGTACATCCTTTATCTTTCTTTTTCCTTAAGTTGCGCTTTTATCTATCTTTTTAGGTATATTTCCTCGACCTTATCTTTTAGGTAGAATCTTTTTGGATGGAAACATGTAGTTGAAACATGTTATGTATGATGGTTGCAAGTGGTTGCTAGTGGTTGCTCGTGGTTGCATATACACACACAATCTAGGTTTTAGATCGGCTCAGTCACTTCATATTGCATATGCATATATGTTTGTATTCGTATATGGTTGAACTTTAATGTGTTGTCATATGGACATTGCATTTGTATTGAATGATTGTGCACTCATGTAGAATCAAGAATAGGAAAATTTGCATACATAATGGATTCATGGCACTTACATAACTTGCATTAAGGAGGTCAACTGAATCAGTAGACCGCCTGATTTTGCATTAGATAAGTTCATATACACACACTTCGCATATGATCATGAAGCATTAGAAGTCTTTTAAGGACAATGGATGCTCGTGTTTGATGGATGAGTAGATGGATGATTGGATGTTAGGATATACATTCCTCCTAACTTGAAGATTTCGGGGACGAAATCCTTTTAAGTGGGGGAGAATGTAACACCCCGAAAATTCTATAACTGTGAAATTCACAAATTAAAGTATAATTAATTTCAAATCAAATAACTAAGGGAAACGGGATACGCCATTGCGTTCGTCTCGGAAAAATACGCGAAATAGAGTCCGAGTTTTCGAAAAACGGAGTCCGTATGAAGAAGATATGGCCTTCGGAAGTTTGAGAATTAAGTTTAAAATTCAAACAGAATAAAATAATTAAAAATCGGGCCCAATGGGCCAGGGCGGATAAACACCCGCCTAGGCCACCCAGGTCGACTGGGCTGTCGACCTGGGCTACCCATGTCGACAGGGCCGTCGACAGCCCTGTCGACAGGGGTGTCGACCTGGTCGAGCCCAGCCAACCTGGCTGGCCAGGTCTGTGTTTGACCGATTTTCTGTGGTCTGCTTTGTCACTAGGGCTAGGTGGCAAGTTTTAATTGGTCTCTCTATCGAATGAATGGCTACGATCAATCCAAGCAACATCAATGGTCCTAATCAGTTCCTAACCTCTATATAAACAACCCTAGACTAAACCCTAATCTATTCATTCAAAAATAAGAGCATAGCCGCCATGTTGCTGAGGAACGACTAGGAGTAGCCACCAAATTGGAGAGAGGATTAGGAGGAAGATTCTAAAGCTTAAAGCAACCTAAACAAATCAATTCAACAAAGGAATTTGCGTCTTCAATCCCTAAATTAGAGAATTCATCACACCATTGTAAGTAGAGTATTACTTTGGTATGAATAAACAATTGTGTTGGTTTGTATGCTTGAATTGTGGCAATAAAGTAATTCATATTTGTGCGTTCTTATCAATTTGAAATATTATATATGTTTGGATATTCTTGAATTATGTTATTCATGTTATAAAGAACTACATGCGGTAGTTCTATGCAAGTATACGTTTGGAATATTTCGCAAATTATGTAATCCATGTTGAAGCTACATGTATGTAGTTGATTTAAACTTATGCAAGTTTGGGGTTTTGCTACTATGCCATCAAGATGTATATTTTTGTGCATAAATCATTTTGTAAGTAATTAGAACAAGTTTGGTCATTCTAATCCATATGAAATTATGTTGAGAATTTGGCATCATGTATTAAGCCATGCTTTTGTACTAGAAAAACCTATTTGCAAACTTATGAATATGGCTAGGCTATGAATGATATTTGGCATAATTGAAATCCATGATTAAGTCTAACTTGTTTACAAGAATTTTATGATGACATATGTGGTACATGGCTAGGTTAGGTTCAAAAAGTCCCTTTTGTAAGTTTACATGGCTAAAGTAAGAATCATGGTTTCATGTTAGAAATACTTATGCCACGCTTATGTTTGATATTATGCCATGCTTATGTTTGATATTATGTCATGCTTATGTTTGATATTATGCCATGCTTATGTTTGACATTATGCCATGCTTATGCTAGAAATATTTATGCCATGCTTATGTTTGACATTATGCCTAAATAAGAATATAGGTTCATGTTGTAGTTAAACCTATGCAAGTTTACATGCTTTAATTCATGTCACCTATGTTTTATGACCAAAGTATATGTCACTACTATGCAAGTACACCAGTTTCTATTTTGTATTCCCAACGTCATATTGCAAGTTCATACGCTCACCTTCCCCTTTTCGTGTATGTAATCACGCCATAAGCCTCCCCTTTTCGCATGGCTAAATTGGGCTTTAAAAAAAAGGCTAAGCCCAATATATATATATAAACGGACGTGTAAAACGGGGGAAAATAACGTTGGGTTAAAATTAATTAATGAATGAAAATATAAAGTAGAAGGGCCCAAATTCAAGTATGGGTTGGGCCCATGATTGGTGTAACCTTTACACCATTAACATAATAATGGGCCGCAAATATTTACATATAAGAAATGAAGAAGAATGACAAAATATGTAAATGTAGAAAATACGATGTGTTTAACCCGAGGTTGGATTGAGTTGAGATGTAAACCTGCCCGGAACCGCCCGGCTGTCCAGTAGTCACAACAATACCTATCCAATGTGGGAGGTTAAACATGGAGCCCAATAAGGACCCGAGGTTGGACTGAGTTGTGGCATAAGACTGCCCGGAACCAACCGGCAACAGGCAGCCACAACAATACCTGTCTAATGTGAGAGGTCAGGGCCTTAATAAGACAATTAAGGCTGAGTCAGGATTGTTAGGATTAAGTAAACTAAAGACTTAATCAAATTGGAACATGCTAAACTAAACGGACTGGTGGGGGTTAGGTTAGAAAACACTTAACCAACTTAGCATGTTGGCTAGAGATAGAAAACCTAGTAACGGGGGACCCTTTTCAGCAGTAACCCTAAAAAGGTGTATCAGGATACCCTGAAACTAGGCAGGGTGGGGCACGATTACTGGGCTGATTGTAAGAGGTCAAATCGACGGCGGTGGTGTAGCAGTGTAGGTTCTAACGGGGTGCGGGCGTGCACACACTCCGGCGCAGAAAAATAAGGCACTGGACACCAGTAGCATACCTGTGCATTCTAAGGTTGTGTCGGGCCGCCACCACGGGACTTGATACACCCCATGGTGGGACCAGCATAGGTAACTACAACATCGGGGGCCGTAAGACACATGTAACTATGCGAGTAGGAGCCGATCATCATTGAATGGATCATATCACCCTGATTATGGGGTGCAAAATTGGAAACTAGTTTATATGGGTTCAGAGATTAACATGGGGTACGATAGTATATTCGACCCTAGACAACTTAACCAAGTTTATAGTGCATGCCCACTTCTTGTTTATACTTATCATACCCAGTTCTTTATTCATAGACAAAATAGTACTAGACTTACTCAGGCTTTATGTCTGACTCTACTTTTCTTTCGTCTTCTTTCTTCCGTTTCCCCCCCCCCCAGGTCCTCAGGGAGGGAACACAGCAGCTTGACCAACCTCAACATCCAGCTTGAAGTAGAGAAATGTATTGCTTGGACTTTCCTGTTTTGAACTATGGCTTTGGACAATCCACTATGGGGCTTTTGCAGTTTATCTATGTTTTATTTATGCTTCTTTAAATAATGTACTCAAGACAGATTATGAAAGTGTTATGTTATGTTTTTGAAAAGGATGTTGTTGTAACACGTATTTGACTTTATGAAATAAAGTTTGTTGTTCTTCCGCTGTTTACAAATATGTGTTCTTATATCTGTCTTGTATATCTGTGACTTGTACTTATAAACCTCCACCAAAATTAGGGCATTCCCTTTGAGAGTGACCCTAACGGAGGTGGGGTGTTTCAGTAATGCTCCAGCATACTTTGTTGATTTGATGAATAGAGTATTCCGAGATGTTTTAAATAAATTCGTGCTGGTGTTCATCGATGACATCCTCTTAAAACCACTGTTGAGCATGAAAAGCATCTGAAAGAAGTCTTGGAAATTTTGCGAAGAAATGTGTTGAAAGCCAAATTATCCAAATGCATATTCTAGCAAGAGGAGGTGAAATTCCTCGGCCATGTTGTACCAAAGGAAGGCATTTCAGTCGATCTAGGAAAGATCTCGACCGTCCAAGATTGGAAGCAGCCTAGAACTCCCACCGAAGTCAGAAGTTTCTTAGGGCTTGTTGGGTATTATCGGAAATTCATCAAAGATTTTTCGAGGCTATCTTGTTCATTGACGAAGCTAAATAAGAAGCATGCAAAGTTTAGCTTGACACCTGAATGTGAGGCAGCTTTCCAAGAGCTAAAAAGGAGGTTGACCACTACTCCTGTGTTGACCATTATTGATGGCAATCAGGATTTGAAAGTCTGGATAGATGCTTCTAGAGAAGGTTATCCTTTTTATATAAACCAACATGTTAGAAATGACATTTTTAAAATGATAAATCTCATTTTAACATGTTATCCTTTTATCTGTTTTGGGTATTGGTGCAGTGCTAATGCAAAGGGACAAAGTAGTTGCATATGCTAGCCATCAGTTGAAACCGCTTGAGAAAAATTATGCCACTCATGATCTTGAGTTAATGGCCATTGTATTTTCTCTAAAGATAGGGAGGCACTATCTCTTGGGTGAGAAGTTCAAACTATGTACGAATCACAAGTCATTGAAGCATCTATTTACCCAAAGAGATTTGAATTTGAGGCAACAACGTTGGGTTGAATTTCTTGCGGCCTATGACCTGGACATCTTATATACTCTAGGAAAAGCAAATGTTGTAGCCGATGCGCTCAGCAGGAAGAATGCGGACTGCACCAATATTGTCATCGCTAATCTCATCATTACCCCTACACTGATTGATAAAATTTTTGCTCTTCAGAAGAGTGATAAGCTTATTTAGATGCTTTCCGAGCGAGTTCGAAAAGGTGAGGCCCCAAGCTTCCAAATAGACAGCAAGGGGACCCTTAGACTAAAAGGGCGAATTTGTGTGCCCGATAGTCTCGAGCTAAAAAGAGAAGTTATGGAAGAATGTCATAAATCTAAGCTCAGTATTCATCCAGGGGTGAGCAAGATTTTTTGTGATCTCAAGCGCACCTTTTGCTGGAAGGCGATGAAGAGAGATATTTATATATATGTTGCTAGATGTCCTGCTTGTCAACAAGTCAAAAGCGATCAACAGAAGCTAGCGTTATTGTTGCAACTGCTAGGGGTTCCAAGTTGGAAGTGGGACGAAATTTCTATGGACTTTATTGATGGCTTGCCCCGAAACAGAAAAGGGAATGACAGTATATGGGTGATTGTAGATCGCCTCACAAAAACTGCCCATTTCATCCCTGTCAAATCTAATCAAACAGCTCAAAGTCTGGCGCAGCTTTATTTCAAAGAGATCGTCAGGCTGCATGGAGTTCCCAGTAATATTGTCAGTGGCCATGATCCGTTATTTGCTAGCAAGTTCTGGGAAGCTTTCCAAGAAGAGGTTGGACCAAGTAGAATCTGAGCACTGCTTATCACCCTCAGACAGATAGCCAGACTGAGAGGGTAAGCAGCATATTAGAAGACTTGTTGCGAGCGTGCATTCTTGATTTTGGCGGTTCATGGGAGGAAAAATTACACTTGGTTGAGTTCTCTTATAATAACAGTTATCAAGCAAGCCTGCAAATGTCGCCATTCGAAGCATTATATGGCAGGCCATGCAGATCCCCTGAATGTTGGGTGGAACCAGGCAATCGATTAATCTTGGGGCCCGACATGATTCGCGAAGCAGCAGAGAAAGTTGATTTTATTAAGAAGCGCTTACTGACTGCTCAGAGCCGACAAAAGAGCTATGCAGACTCACGGAGAAGAGATTTAGAATTCTCTATTGGCGATTATGTATTCTTGAGGGTTTCCCCATTGAGAGGTGTCGTTCGTTTTTGGAAGACTGGGAAGTTGGCACCGAGATTCATTGGTCCATTCCCTGTTCTCGAAAGAATTGGAACTCTCTCTTATAGAGTGCAGTTACCCGACTGGTTGCCAGGGGTTCATGATGTATTTCATGTATCCCAACTCCAGAAGCATGTTCATGATCCAGACTTAGTTGTGGAGGAAGCAACAACAAGATTTGGAGATTACACTGAGCTTAGCAGTAAGGAGGGAGCCAGTGAAAAGTGTTGGCAAGGAGACCCGAATTCTGAGGAACAAGAGGATCCATCTGGTTAAAATACAGTGGAGCAGGGATCCTAGAGACTGCACATGGGAGATGGAGGATAGCATCAAACAGGCTTATCCCAAGTGCAGAGTGGACATCTCCGATTAACTCTAGTGTTGAGGTACATTTACAATATTTTACATTTTCCATTTTGTTTCCTACTATACTTTGTTTCCTTTTCGAGGACGAAAAGTTTTTAAGTGGGGGAGATTGTAACAATCCGGAAAATCAGAACCAATCAAAAATTTTTATTTTAATTAATTTGGTTAGAAAATGCGCCAGAATTTAAAAAAATAATAATATTAAAGCCATTGAAAATAGTAAATTTTCAAACGACCTCGGTTTTCGATGAAACTACTTTTGTTGGTACCAGAATATCAAATTATTGTTAAGTTTTATTTTCCATAATTTTTCGAATTAATATGTGAGTGTGGCAAATGAAAATGTGTTTTGTTCATTTCAGTCAAATTTAATAGACTGGAAAAGAGCCATTTTTCAAACGGTCTCGGAATTCGGCGAAATTAATTTTGTTAGGACCGTATCGTCACAACAAAGCCGAATATATTTTTTCTGTAATTTTTAGAGGTTGTATGTGGCTCTGGTGAATTTAAATGTACAGTTAAATTAATTAAATAAATGATTTAAATATTAGATTAAATAAAACAATCTACAAACATTCGTTTGGGCTCACGAGGCATGGCCCAATGGGTCTGGAATAGGGGTTATTAGCTAGGAAGGTCTGTCGTTGGGTCTGAATCAGAGTAATAAAAAAATATTGGATTTAGTTGTAAAATTACCATTAAAACTATATAAATAATAGAAAAATTCAAAACCCTAGAACACTATTCATCTCTGTAGTCGCCGCCCCATATATCCATGGCCGAAGTAGCTCCCAGCTTCTTCCACTAAAATTCCCCAATCCATTCACCAAAACTCCATCCCCCTTTGGAGTTTATCTTTGAGATTTCTTCAAGCTTTCAATCCATACGACCATCACCCTGAATCGTCGCCTGAATCGAGAGAACCGACCCCCCAAACCCACGACTTTGCCACCACCATACCCCCCAAGACCCACCACCGAGTTGGCCACCTTCCCCCTAAGCCGACGCGCCTCCCCGAGCCCCTCAACCCTGAACAATCAGATCGACCTCCGGTGCCTTCAGTCATAAGCAAACTAGAACCCTAGTCTCGAATAATAAGGAAAGGTCACGGCCTAGTTCTGTGCAGAGGAAGAAAGGATATAAGTTCCTTTTTTATCTTTAATTAATTAATTTAAATTGTTATAAACTTAAAACAAATCATAACTCGCTCATACGTACACAGTTTTGAACGATTTTAGAAACATTGGGTGACATGACCCGATCTTCCCCGTGAAGGAAAGCGCGGATGGCGTTGAGGACAAGACAAAATAGAACGCAGACGGAAGAACATTTCATGGTTATTACAACAATTCCATCAGATACAAGAATATACAGAGTATAATTGAATAAATTACATTCGATAAATATCACAGATTACAATAAATTACATTTAAATACATCGCAGCGGAAAAACAATACAAAACACAACTAGAAGTAATACACGGATACAGAGCTTTCCGAGTATCGTTCCAGTTGTAAATCAAGATCCTGTGAATATAAATCTGCAAAACCAAAACTACTAGTTGCCTGTGTAGAAAATAGGGGCACCTAGAGTTTAGGTTAAAACAATAAACTCCAGGTCAGTCATGTGACTGGTGTGAGAACTAAAACAGTTATTAATCTTTATTTTAAAGTTCGGTAAATCAAGGGACCACGCCGTATGACACGGAACGGGTTTCCTCCCAAGAATATCAGTGCATAAAACAAACAGCGCAAGGCTAAATAAAGAAAAATGAAGCTGTTATAAGACCCAGGTCCCATCACACAATGCAACGCAAGCCGGAGGATAGGGTTTTTACCTTATAATAGCCAAAGCATGCTTGATACGTTAAAAACACATTATTTAATACTATTATAAGTGTATAGTGTCAAAACAGTTTCAATCATAAATATAAATCATAGACGGCATGAGTGCCCCATCCCACTATGTCGCCATACCAGGCTCTACAAATAAAACCGAAATACACGTATTGGAAATTGGATTTCCGTCATGAGTCGAGGCAAGGGGCAAGCTCCTCTCCGATTTGAGACACTCTAGCAAATGTCTCAGGACCCCACTATGATCCTTTGGAACCTCCAAGGCCGGTCCTCACCAAACTTTGGAGGATTAGTTATTCCTGAACACACGTTTCCCGGTCCTAACAGACCTATATCCGAGGCGCCTCGTATCCAACAACCACACAGGTGAAAAGTATATAAATGTCAGGGCTGGTAGGTCACTGACAACACCCATAGCTAGAAAGAAATGTCGTGCACTCCTTGGATCCGTATCCCGTTTTTGACTCATACCGAGGCATGAGGCTCGCGAATTCACGTTATACAGAAAGCTACGCCACACAGGCCATGCTTTGATCATCAACCACAAGACTTTGCTTTTCAACAGAAGCCTAGATCAATTGCCACTTACGCGTGCCACACTGGCAATTCACTCCATGCGACTGATGTCCATCGATATACAACCTCTGAGCTCGTAAGTCTCAAAGAAGGGCGTTAAGCAAGAGAATAAATTCTCCGCCGCCAAACATATGTATATTTAATAGAGATCAATCAACACAGAATAAAATCCAGTGTCAGACACACAATCCATTTACAAGTTCGTCCTGGGTCTGAATGAAACCGAAGGCACTTTCCTCGCATATCCATCCATCTCCAAGTACATCTAGACGATCACCAACTGTTTCCCTCATCTTGGGTGTACAGCCCAATCGAGATCATCAGTAATCACCCAAACGATGTGAAGACTTCCGGTCTTCAACCACCGTCTTCATCTTCGACATCTCGTCGAATCGGTTATTCAGAATGGGTATAAACCCGACCTTTCTGAATAACCCACGTATATGATAAACAAATGTTACACAAACACAACAAACGCCTCATTCCAATTCAGAATGTTCTTTTATTCACAAAATCACATTCTTAGGGAAAGGTTCCCATTAATTTTATCCAAGATAAATTCTTCTAAATTAATTCTTTAATCTTCCTTTGGATATCATTTCAAACTAGTCGGGATTAGCGAACCACACCGAAGTAATTATTTGTTTTCTTTCCCAATCACAACCTATTCATCCCCTGGAGCAAAACTGGTAATACTCCATACCTAACACCACGCTGTTATCGGTAAAATTAATTACCATTTCACGTTTAAATCTAATTAAAGATTTAACTATCGCTTTGGAGCAAAACTGGTGGTACTCCATTCTCGATCACCTTTCAGATTTGATAATTTAAATTATCAATTCACATTTCAATCTAATTAAAGATTCATTAAAACTCCACTTAGTTTTAATCTTTTCAAAAATTAATATCCTGTCTTTAATTGGGTTAAAGAACCAATGTCATTTAAAACACGATTCACGATAAACCCAAAATCACATTCTATTGTTAATCGGGTTAAAGAACAGGTGTTATTCAAAACACCGCTCACGATAAACCTTAGAACCAATTTAAATTCAATTCCAATTAATATTATTTAATTGGTACACCTCATTAAATCTAAATAGAAGGATTTAATATTTTCGTCAACTGGGCTTAAGAACAGTGTTAATGAAGACACCATTCACGACAAACCCAAATCACATTTGATATTGAATACAAGGCTCTGAATAGAATATATACCGGCTTATATTCAATATCAAATTCTGAAACCAACAAAAACCGTATTGGAAATAACGATATAAATATATCTTTCAAATTCCCATAACAATATCTGTATCGTCACGAAATCCAACATCGAAATATTTCGAAGATAATTTCGATTGAACTCCAGTCCAATTCACGTATTGGGAATATTAATTATTTTTAAAATCACTTTCAAATTCAATTTATTTATTTCAAAAATAAATTGATTTCAATTCTAGTTCAAAACTAATTCATTTCGATGAAAATATATTTTTATCCTTTCAAATGTGGAATTTTTCATCCCAGTTCTTTCCAATTCACATATTATGATTTTACACAAATTATTAATATTTTTAATAATTTTATCAAGGCCCGTACAGTCGATTTCCATCAACGGCCATCGAACTGCACTTACAGCGACCTTTTCCAAATTTGATTTGGACATAATTCCAAATCAAACCGTTAGATTTCAAATTTCTAATATTCATTGGAAAGCTCTTTTCGATACGAACCCAACGGTTCCGGTTTTAGGAGAATCCGATGGTCGGATCTCCCGTAATGTCCATTCGAAGTCAATGGTCGAAATTCACGAACTGCCGTGGCGCGGCGCGTTCTATTCAGGCCATTATATATATAATATATATATTTCATCGATTTCCTTTTAAAACGTATTTTATAAATCGTTTTAAATTCGTTTTCAAAACCATTTCAACTGTATATTCAATTTCAAATCAAAATTGAATATTTCATATCATTACTATATAAATGATAATATTTTCAAAACGTTTTATTTTGAAATCACTACCTTTTCAATATTCATTATAAAAACGAATATAATCGATATAAATATCGTTCACGTCAAAATGGCGCAACTCTAATCAACACGGCTTTATATATTTCCATAAATTCGTTATTTTATTCAACAAATGAATATTTATTCTATTAAACACATGAATCTATATTTCTTTCAACACATGGCTAATCTCAACACATGAGTACTGTCAACACACGACTATTTTTGTTATGTAAAATATTTAATAAAACTATGGTATCTATCGTTTGATTTCTAATTAGATTCCAACTGTAAAGTAGTTCTAATTTTAAATATGATAAAGATGTAAATTTTATTGTTAAAATATTTTACTCAACACATAAATAGTTTCAACACATGAACATTTATTCTATTCAACACATGAATATATTCTATTATATTCTTTATTTTCCCGATTGGAATGAGGGCCAATCAATTACCATATAACGTTAATTATATGGATTCCATACAACACATGTATATAATAGCAACGATAAACAATCAACCATCATCCAAAGTGCACCACACAACTGCATAAGCATCAAATATAAATAATCAACGCTTACACAGTCTGTCGACCAATCGATCGACATACAATTAAATAATTGGGATTAGTGTACTCAAATATCATCCCAACACCCGTGTGGGGTTTCAAATCAACAAACACAGATTTTTATTTGTGCAGTTGGGTGATGTGTAGAATTTATTGTCCCAATCAATATCAGTCAAATCAGTGTATATAAACAAATCGGCCGATTTGTTTATAAATATTTATTTATTCACATTCACGTTAAAAATTATATTTTTAACGATAATTAATTTATTCAACCATCTACATTTTATTATCGATTTCACATCAACATCACAAACAAATTTCACAACACATCAAACAAGCATACAAGCCGTCCATGGTCTGTGGACGAGGGGTGTCGGGTGCTACTAAGCACCGTCTGCATCCTAGTATATATATATATATATATATATAACTAGAAAAAGGAAATTTAAAGTGAGAAGTTCTCACCAAAGCTATCCCAACTCCACGACACTTCAAATGTAGGAAATCATCATTGTTCTCGCCTTTTGTCACTTTCGTTGCCCGTAGCCACTACATATATAAAAATCACATTTTTATATTCTTGCTATGTATATAAAAATCATATTTTTACACCGCTACTATATAGATAAAAATTCTATTTTTACACCGCTACTATATAGATAAAAATTCTATTTTTACATCGATACTATATAGATAAAAATTCTATTTTTACATCGCTACTATATAGATAAAATTCTATTTTTACAGCGATACTATATAGATAAAAATCCTATTTTTATTATCGCCACTGTATAAAAATCATGTTTTTATATTTTCTATAAATTAAAAATCGAATTTTAATTCCTCCTAAAATATAAAAATCATATTTTTATCTTCTACATCATATGAAAATTATATTTCGCCATTTCAAAAATAAAGACTTCGCCTTTTCAAAAATAAAAGATTTCACCTTTTCAAATATAGAGATTTCGCCTTTTCAAATATAAAGATTTCGCCTTTTCAAATATAAAGATTTCGCCTTTTCATTCCATCACTATAAAAATCATATTTTTATTCGTTATTTTATATATCCAAATTATAGCTATCCTAAATTAAAAACCATATTTTTATTTCAACATACATATGATAAAAATCAGATTTTTATCTCTCTATTCAATATATAAAAACCGAAACTTTATATTTTATACTACATAATAAAAATCGAAACTTTATACTTTATTGTCTAAATAAAAATAGTAAATCATCATATATATACCACTGATTTTTCTAATCTATTTAAAGTTTATTTACATTAAATAAATAAAGAAGAAAAATAAATATAAGAAAAGAAAACTTACTGTTGAAAATCAGAAGAGGGGGGCTGTTTACTTCAGCGCTGGGGAGCAGGTGGTCGGAAGGGAGGTGGAGGGGTCGGCGCAGGTGGAGTAAAGGGGGGCGGAGGTTGCGATTTCCGATTTGGGGTTGGGTGATGTGGATTCGCGCGACGCGCTGCAGGAGGGGCGGAGGAAGAAGAAGAAGGAAGGCGCAACAAAGGGGGAGGTGCGGCGCTGCCTCGCCGGAGGCGGCGGCGGGAGGGGCTCACGCGATTTTTTTTCTTTTCTGTTAATCGATTTAATGGTCAATGAAAGGGAGGGGGAGAGAGTGTAAAGAGAGAGAGAGTTTTATTTTATTTTATTATTAAATTTTAAAAAGTTGACTTTTTTATTCGACCTCTAAACGAGGCCCACCGCCTGTTGTACATAGCTAATTACCCCCATTCCGAACACAATGGGATATGTATCGTAAGCTGATTCGACTGTTTCGATCAGTTTTCGTAAAAATCAACATATAACTCTATATATTGAATTTGAACGTGCATTTCAATTTACCGGGGCTACATACGAACTCAAAAAATTCCAGAAAAATATTTTCTAGCTTCGTATTAGCGATATGGTCCTAATAAAACTAATTTCGTCGAATTCTGAGACCATTGGAAAAATGGCCATTTTCCAGTCGATTAAAATCAACTGAAACTGGTCAAACGCGTTTTCCTTTGCCACGCTCACATATTGATTCGAAAAATTATGAAATTTGGAATCTAGCAATCTCTTGACATCACAGATCCGACAAAAGTGGTTTCGTCGAAATCCGAGGTCGTTTGCAAAATTCCTATTTTTAAGGGCCTGAATTCCATAGCGACTATTCAGAATTTTCAACTGGACATATCTTTTGATTCCCGCTATGAAATTTCAATTTTTAGGATTCGTTGGAAAGATATTCTCTATTAGATTCTAATATTTTTGGTTTCGTTAAAATCCGGTTTATTTTGCACCTGGTATGTTCAATTGAAGTTTGAAATCGAATTATCGAACTACCGCGCCATTTTCAATTCTATTTATAATTATATATAATTATTTATATTCTAACGACGATCTATATAAATATATACGTTCTATTTCTATTCAAAATAAATTTTCGTCGATATTATTTAAAATATTTCATTTTAAATATTCAAAATTCATTGAAGTTGCCAAAATAAAATTATTAAATTGGCTCGCATTTCTGGGTTGTTACATTCTCCCCCACTTAAAACTTTTCGTCCCCGAAAAGGAACGAAGCCGAAAGTTGTTTACTAACCAACTCAGCTTCCACTATTTTCTTTCCGGCTTATGTTCTTCAACTTTTCAATTTCTAAGAACTTTTCAAAATTTTCAAAAATTTGGCAAACACCCTTAATTTTCGAAAAATTTCGCCTTAACCTCCCCTGCACCGGGAGCACCGGGAAAATCCCAAAATTGCCATATAGGCCCTCTGATCTCAAAAAGAAAAAGAAAAAGCCAATCGGCTCATAAAATCATCATTACCCAAACAAAACAGTAAATTATAGTAAATATGTACCTATTTGTCGGGCAAACAATTTTATTCTCTGCTCTAGCCTCCTTGCTATGACCTGTTCAATGTAAGTACATGTATATGCAAGCAAATGCGACCAATTTTCAATACAATTCAATATTTGATTCTATTAGGCATAATAGTTCAAAATTATCAAACAAATAAACAAACAACACAAACATCAATCAATTAGTGAATTAGAGTTTCAAATTCATAATTTTGATACATATACAGAAAATCATGTTTTTGATGCCAATTCACAACAATAAATCTATCTAATTTTGGTTCTCAAACCAGTCTAATGGAAATATATAGATATCACACCTTCGAAACATAAACATAAGTTCTGATGATGATCGATCAATCATCAGAACCATCTCCGGGTGTCTAGAATGTGATTCTATATCTTCCAGTATATTAAAACTTCTAATATACGTTCATGACGCGTATATACAAAACCTTTATATTGGATTGTCCAAATTCAATATAAATAAATATTCAAATACGTATAAAAGGGTTTAAATTTCAAAACAAAATTGTTTTCATTTGAAAAATATACTCTTCACCCTCGTTCTAGGATACTACTGATCCCATCTCTAACGAGTCATTCTAATTGGATATTACCAATCCAATATCTGATGAATTCTTTCGTTTGGTTCTAATGTGCTTGTTCTCGAGCTCTGTAAACCAAAGCTCTGATAACAAACTGACACGACCCGATCTTCCCCGTGAAGGAAAGCGCGGATGGCGTTGAGGACAAGACAAAATAGAACGCAGACAGAAGAACATTTCATGGTTATTACAACAATTCCATCAGATACAAGAATATACAGAGTATAATTGGATAAATAACATTCGATAAATATCAGAGATAACAATAAATTACATTTAAATACATCGCAGCGGAAAAACAATACAAAACACAACTAGAAGTAATACACGGATACAGAGCTTTCCGAGTATCGTTCCAGTTGTAAATCAGCATCCTGTGAATATAAATCTGCAAAACCAAAACTACTAGCTGCCCATGTAGAAAATAGGGGCACCCAGAGTTTAGGTTAAAACAATAAACTCCAGGTCAGTCATGTGACTGGTGTGAGAACTAAAACAGTTATTAATCTTTATTTTAAAGTTCGTTAAATCAAGGGACCACGCCGTATGACACGTAATGGGTTTCCTCCCAAGAATACCAGTGCATAAAACAAACAGGGCAATGCTAAATAAAGAAAAATGAAGCTGTTATAAGACCCAAGTCCCATCACACAATGCAACGCAAGCCGGAGGATAGGGTTTTTACCTTATAATAGCCAAAGCATGCTTGATACGTTAAAAACACATTATTTGATACTATTACAAGTGTGTAGTGTCAAAACAGTTTCAATCATAAATATAAATCATAGACGGCATGAGTGCCCCATCCCACTATGTCGCCATACTAGGCTCTACAAATAAAACCGAAATACACGTATTGGAAAATGGATTTCCGTCATGAGTCGAGGCAAGGGGCAAGCTCCTCTCCGATTCGAGACACTCTAGCAAATGTCTCAGGGCCCCACTATGATCCTTTGGAACCTCCAAGGCCGGTCCTCACCTAACTTTGGAGGATTAGTTATTCCTGAACACACGTTTCCCGGTCCTAACAGACCTATATCCGAGGCGCCTCGTATCCAACAACCACACAGGTGAAAAGTATATAAATGTCAGGGCTGGTAGGTCACTGACACCACCCATAGCTAGAAAGAAACGTCGTGGACTCCTTGGGTCCGTATCCCGTTTTTGACTCATACCGAGGTGTGAGGCTCGCGAATTCACGTTATACACAAAGCTACGCCACACAGGCCGTGATTTGATCATCAACCACAAGACTTTGCTTTTCAACAGAAGCCTTGATCAATTGGCACTTACGCGTGCCACACTGGCAATTCACTCCATGCGACTGATGTCCATCGATATACAACCTCCGAGCTCGTACGTCTCAGAGAAGGGCGTTAAGCAAGAGAATAAATTCTCTGAAACGACCCAAACTTCCCAGTAAAGGAAAGACTGGATTGCTTTGAGAACAACACACATTAGAACACAAACTGAAGAACATTTTATTGCTGATTACAATAATTACATCAGAGTACAAGAATGTAACAGAGTATGAATACTTATTGCATAATAGGAATACAATAATATCAGAGATTTGAATTACATTTAAATAGCAGAGGAAAATAATACAAATATACAACTGGAAGGAATACACGGATACAGAGCTTTCCGAATACCGCTTCAGCTGTAAACCAGAATCCTGTAAATATATCTGCAAAAAAGCTACTCGACTGCCCGTGTGGAAAATATGGGCACCCGAGTTTGCCAGTGAAACAAACTACAGGTCAGTCATAGGACTGGTATGAGAAATCTTAACTAAACTTATCTAATTAATATGGCTAATCACAGGACCACGCCGCTGACGCGGAACGGGTTTACTCCATTGGATTGCCCGTGCATAAATTAAAGTAAAACGTTAAACAACACAATGTTTTTTAGAAAAATGAAACTATTATAAGACCCAAGTCCCATCACACAATGCAACGCAAGCCGGAGGATAGGGTTTTACCTTATAATGGTCAAAAGATGCTTGATACGATAAAACGGATTTGATATTAGTGTGTATATCTATGGGTATATATATATATATTTTAAAAACAATTTCAATCATAATGTATTAATCCTAGATGGCATAGTACCCCATCCTACTATGTCGCCATACTAGTTCTACAATCAAAACCGCAAGGTCGTATTGGAAATTGGATTTCCATCATGAGTCGAGGCTAGGGGCAAGCACCTCTCCGATTCGAGACACTCTAGCAAATGCCTCAGGATCCCCCGCAGTGAACCCTTAGATGCGGTAGGGCCGATCCCCGCCTATCGGCAGTGGATTAGTTATGCCTGAACACACGCTTCCCGGTTCCTTTGAACCTATAATATGACCACTATCGGCCTATAAAAATCCGAGGTGCCTCAAAATCCATCATCCACATAAGTAAAATGCCAGGCCGTGTTAAAGCGCTGACACTACGACTAGCTAGAAAGAAACGTGTGCACTCCCTACGGTCCATATCCCGTTTTTGACTCATACCGGGGTGTGAGGCTCGCGAAGTCACGATATACACAAAGCTATGCCGTAATAGGCTATGCTTTGATCATCCCACAAGGCCCTGCTTTTCAACAAAAGCCTTGATCAATTGCATCTTGGCGTGCCACATTGACAATTCACGCCATGCGATCAATCACTATTAATATATACCAGGGTGTTAAGTAGAGAATAAATCCTCCACCACCAAACAGACATACATTAACAGAAATCGATATAACTCACATGGAACGAAATCCAATGTCAGACATGCATACATTTATTAGCTTATGCTCTGGGTCTGAGCGAAAACCAAATCCGAACAATCAACAATAGTCCGGACGGCCACCACTGAAGCCCCTTCAAGGTAGCTACTCCCATCAGGGTCTCTATAGCAACAAATCCATTCGATGTGAAGATCGTCGGTCTTCAACCACCGTTTTCATCTTCGACTCTCCATCGTCGTAGTAATTACTCAGAATGGGTTAAACCCGGTCTTTCCGAATAACTAGCGTATTTTTATAATTAAAAATCAAATACTATAAAAGCATACCCAACGTCTCATTCTAATTCAGAATATTCCTTTAAATAAACTATTCACACTATTTTATCAATGATAAATTCTTTAACTTTGCACTTAAATCTTTCTTTTAAAAGGTTTATTAAAATCTCAATTTGATTTTAGATATTAAAAATCATTTTTCAATGATTATTTAAATCCAAGAAATTAATCTTATCTTTAACTGGGTTAAAGAACTAATGTCATTTAAAAACATAGTTCACGGTAAACCCAAAATAATCTTCCATGAAATATGGAATCTTCACAGAAATCAAATCAATATATAATCGTTATAAATTTCTGTATCCGACCCATAATATAAATGGAATAACGGCAAAGCCTTTTAAATTCCATATGTAGTATCGGTCTTCTTTTACGGAAGCTTATCTCGGTTATAACTAATTCGAACCCTATTCAATTCCCATTTAATGTATTAAATTGGAAAACTTTACTTTTGGAAAATTTCCATTTAAATCCTAATAAAAGATTTATAAATTCCAAATCATACTTTCGCTGTCAGTTGGGTTAAAGAACAAATGTGGCTTAGAAACACAGTTCACAATAAACCCGACTCGCACTTCATCTTATTTCAATTACTAAATGAAAACTTTAATAATCTAAATTAAAAGATTATTCTTTTCATATGGGGTTTAAGAACAGTGTTATTTAAGACGCTATTCACGACAACCCAAAATTTAATTTATTTAATTTAACTTCAATTAAATCTTAACAAATTGGAAAACTCATTAAATCTAAATTTTATGATTTATTCTAATTAATAACTAGTTTATTTCAATAAAAATATATTTTCTCAAAAAATATTCTTTTTCTAAAATATTCTTTTCAAAAGTATATTTTCTAAAATATTCTTTTCCTAGAATATTCTTTATTGGAATGTGACTCAACCAACAACCATATATTTTGTATAGAATCAACAATCATGATAAATAATTATCTAACATCCAAATGACGACCAAAGTGGAATCTATAACTGTGTGAGCATAAAAGTAAAGAACTGACGCTCATCACAGACTGTCAATCCATCGATTGACAGATAATTTAACATTTGGATTAGTGTGTATCCAATAACATCCCAATACCCGTTTGGGGTTTCATCCATCAAGCAAGTAATAATTCATTTGTGCACTTGGGCGATGTGTGAAAATTATCGTCCCAATCACATAAACAAGTCGGGTAACTTGTAAATGGAAGTGTAATATCCAATTTTGAATACACAACATCTATCTTTAGTACATCGAATACTTCTATACAACAACCATATATTTCAAACCATATCTAACATCGTATTCAAATGATTAATTCTTCTCAATGAAACTATTTTACATTGAAAATGTATTTTTTGATGTTCACTCTTGTTGTTGAAATCAAATGGCCATAAAAACCATGATCTCAATTTTACTTATTTTATTTCATCTTTTGTTACATTGAAAAATGTAGTGTTTTATTCAATCTTTTATTACATTGAAAAATGTAATTCTCTTTTTACTGCCATTCTTTAATTACATAGAAAAATGTAATTTTAAAATCTATTATATTTATTCTATTCTTTTTATTGTCTCTATTCTAACAATAAAAATGTGACATTTACACCTATTCTTTTTCTTGCATAAATAATGGCCATAAAAATGTAGCTTTAAAATCTATGCTTTTATCTACATCTAAAATGTAAAAATATAACTTTAATTCTAATCTTTTAGAGAATAATAAAATAAGAAGGAAAATGTCACCTTTTATTTTAATTTACATAACAATGTAATTCTTTAACTTTATTCTTTAATTACATAGAAAATGTAATTTCTATTTAATCTTTTATTTACATTGAAAAATGTAAATTCTTTACTTCCTTTTATTTACATGGGAAAAATGTAAATTCTTTAATTCCTTTTATATAAACAAAAATGTTCATTTCTAACTCATTCTTTCTAATGTATAAAAATATACATTCTTAACTCATTCCTTTAAAATGTATACAAACATACATTTTTAATTCATTTCAAAAGTAACAGATTTTAATCCAATAAACATTTTATAACAAAAATGTTATTTTATGTCTAGTGTAACATTTCATAAAAAAAAATGTTAATTTGTCCTTAATAATCTAATTCACAGAAATGTAAATTTTGTTTATAAAACTTTTAATGCAAACAAAAATGTGAATTCTGTTTATAAACTTTTAATGCAGACAAAAATGTGATTTTAATGTGACTACAAATTATATATTAACATGACAAATAAAATTAATGTTCTTATTTGTTTACAATTCTGTTTTTAACATGTAACATAAAAATAATGTTTTTATGTAAACAAGTCTATACACTAACATAACAAATAAAAAATAATGTTTTTATTTGTTTATTACTCTGTTTTTAACATAAATGACACTTTTATATTTGACGTTTCTAATTCAACAAAAATAACATTATTGTTTTGTCAATTCTAATTTAACAATAGTAACAAATTTAGATGTAAACTCTAAATTTGACAAAAGTGACAAATTTATATGTAAATTCTAAATTTGACAAAAGTGGACATTTTGGTCTCATTCTCCTTGACTGGTAAAAATGAATGGTTTGTTTACATCCATCTAAAAAAATGAATGTTCTCAATTTATTCTTTAAAAATAACGAAATGAATGTTTTTGTTTTATTCTTATAAAATGAAAAAAAAGAATGTTTTATTTTAAAGCAACATTTTATCGAAAATGTGATTTTATTTCTAATGCATCAAAAATGAACTTTTATTTATTATGCAACACTTTAGAAAAATAAAAGTGTTACTTTTCTATGCTAACATTTTATTTAATAAAAATGATTTTTTTTTCTTCTAATGCTAACACCTTAAAGAATAAAATGATGATTTTATAATGTTAGCGTCTTATAGAATAAAATGATGATTTTATAATGTTAACATCTTATAGAATAAAATGATGATTTTATAATGTTAACATCTTATAGAATAAAATGATGATTTTATTATGTAAACATTTTATACATAAAAATGTTTCTTTTCTAATGTTAACATTTATAAATAAAAATGTTAATTTTCTATTCTAACGATTTATATAACAAAGAAATGAATATTTTGTTTGGCTAAACAATTTCTAATCCAAATATTTCATTTCTTTCTAATGCACATTTTATACCAAAAATGTTAATTTTACACTAACATGACAATTATAACTAAATAGTCATTGTATAACTAAAATGATATTTAACATGACATTTTTTTTATAACTAAATGACAATTATAACTAGAATGACAATGTCATATTCAAATATATGTGACAAAATTGATTATTCAAATATTTGTGACAAAATTGATTATTCAAATATATGTGACAAAATTGATTATTCAAATATATGTGACAAAATTGATTATTGTCGTATACACAAAATTCTAACAAACATGAATACACAATCACAATCAATCGTTCATCACAATCATAGCACAGTCAACATTTAAATGAGTATATACATACAACATGAATTTCATACTGAATGAATACAATAAATTAAACAAACAATTAATTTTAATTTTAAAAAAATAGAAATCTCACATTGCTTTGTTCTGTATGTTTCAGATCTGAATTTGCTCTAAAATTTGATTCGCTCTGTTTCCGTTCTCGCCAGTGTCATGTTGTAGATCTTGGAAAGACGATCCCGATGTTTTTGACGGTTCGTAAAACAGACCTCGTACGAAAGAGTTACGATGTTTAAAACATTCGCTTACAAAAATTAGAATTAATAAAATTAATTAATCACTAATCACATACTTAAGGGATTAACCCTTCTTCCCTATCGGCCGATTACAGGAACCCATCTTCATGTTGACAAACTCCAAATCGTACGCCACCCGAGACCCCCGAACATCGATCAGCATACACCACTCGAAGCGCTCGATCCTCAAACCCCAACGCCTCCAACCCGAGCCAACTCGGTGGTCCCCCCTTGCCGGAAATCGAGCCCGAACCGACGGCCTTTGAGGTCGAATTCCTCCCTCCACGTCGAGCCAGAGAAGATCATATCCGTACAGAATTGACGAGCATGAAGAGCTCTTGAATTTGGTGCCAAGGATTGGTTTTAACTTGTAATGGATTGAAAGATAATAGCGTTCCAATTTGGGAGCTTTCTGGCCATTAGAAGGAGAGGCCGCCGGGTCCATGTTAGGTTTAGGGTTTGAATAAATTAATCCATAAATTTATAATATTATTTAATTATTAATTCACTAAAAAGCCCGTTACTCATACTGACTCCAATTCATGCCTGCTTATGTAACAACCCGTAAAATCTGGGCCAGTTTAAAATTTTTATTTTGGCAATTTTAGCGAATTTTGGTTATTTAAAATGGATTATTTTAAATAATAATCGACGAGAAATTTATTTTGAATATAATTCGAACGTTTATATTATATACGTCGTCGTTAGAATATAAATATTTATTTATATTTATAAAAGGAATTGAAAATGGCGCGGTAGTTCGAAAATTCGATTTCTAATTTCAAATGAATATACAGAATTCAATATAAGTCAGAATTGAACGAAACAAGAAATATTTGAATCTGTATAACTATATCTTTGTAACGAAGTTAACAAACTGAGATTTCATCTTAGAAATGATAAGATATGTCCAGTTGAAAATTAGAAATAGTCGCTGTGGAATTTATATATATTTTTATATATATAAGGCCCTTAAAAATAGCAATTTTGCAAACGACCTCGGATTTCGACGAAACCACTTTTGTTGGGTCCGTGATGTTAAGTTATTGCTAGATTCCAAATTTCATAATTTTTCAAATCAATATGTGAGCGTGGCAAAGGAAAACGCGTTTGACCAGTTTCAGTTAATTTTAATCGACTGGAAAATGGTCATTTTTCCAACGGTCTCAGAATTCAACGAAACTAGTTTTGTTAGGACCGTATCGTCAATACGAAGCTAGAAAATATTTTTCTGGAATTTTTCTAGTTAGTATGTGACCCCGGTAATTTGAAATGTACGTTTAAAATTGAATATACTGATTTATATTGTAATTTTGAGAAAAACTGTTCGAGACGATTGGATTGGCTTACGAAAGATATCCCGTTGTGTTCATAATGGGGGTATTTAGCTAGGGGCGACTGTCGTTGGGTCTCGTTTGGAGTTTGTATGGAGAGGAGGGTATTTTTAGAATTAAATAAAATTATATATATATAAAAACCTAATTTTCTAAAACCCTATTGGTCAAATTTTCAGTTCGCGGTCAACCTTCTTCTTTCCGCCTCCACCCTAACAAGCGATCCAGAAGCTCCAGCTTTCCTCACCACCGATCTTCCACTCCAAGCCCTATCCACGAAACTTCAATTGTGAAAAACCTTCGGCTCCTCGAGTTCTAGCAATCCAACGGGCAAGATCAAAAAACCACCTCGTTAATCGATTGAAATCCTGGCTCGAAGTCGCCAGCTTCGCACGCACCTCCAGGTCGGAGGAAACCACCGAAGTGGACGCCAGTCATGGCGGAGGCAGTAGGTGCGAAGGCGCACCTCATGGTGGCCGGCGATCGACTCCAGGGCGCCTCGTTTGGCGTGCGTCAGGGGAGGAGGGTCTGGACGAAGTGGGTGCTCTGATTTTCAATGAGGCCTGAAGCAATATGGAGGAGTGGTTCGAGCAGTCCAGGAAGAAAAACAGTAAGCTCTCTTGTTTGTTTTTTTTTTTTATTTTCAAATGCATAGTTTAAAATTCAGTTTAAAATTATAAATGCATTGTTTGAAAATCAGTTTTCAAAAATGTAAGACACTGAATTTTATTTTCATATTTGATAATAATAGCATTATTTTAAAATGTAATATATATATATATATATATATTAGTAATAAAAATGTAATTTTTAATAAAAATATAAAATTAGCTTTATATATGAAATGAAAATAAATATCATTGTTTTGGAAATGAAAATCGTATAAAGTTTTGTTTTTAAATATATTGAACTTCGACAGGAAAATGGGATTTTTATATATTGAACTTCGACAGGAAAATGGGATTTTTATATATTGAACTTCGACAGGAAAATGGGATTTTTATATATTGAACTTCGACAGGAAAATGGGATTTTTATATATTGAACTTCGACAGGAAAATAGGATTTTTATATATTGAACTTCGAAATAAAAATTCGATTTTTATATATTGAATAGCGAAGTAAAAATTCGATTTTTATATATTGAATAACATAGTAAAAATTCGATTTTTACATATGTAGTGGCTACGGGCAACGAAGATGACGAAGATGTGATAGCGATGAAGATTTCTATCAAAGAAGTGCCGAGGAGCTAGGATAGCTATCTGTGAGAATTTCTCACCTTTCAATTTCTTTTCTAATTATATATATATACTAGGATGCAGACGGTGCTTAGTAGCACCCGACACAATCGTCCACAGACCATGGACTTGTTTGTTTGGTTGCATAGATTAGTTGAATTATTTGTTTGAAATGAATTGAATTGTTTGGTGAGATGGAATTGATTTGATTGATGTGTGAATGGCGTGGGCCTTCACTAGACCGGGGATAAGGCTAGGCCTTGTCCCGTTTCTAGTATCGTGCCGTTATGCCGCCGAAATTTTCTAAAATATATTAGAAAAATAAAAATATCATTTTATTGTGTAAATGAATTGAATAGAAATTCATAGGTTGAAATAAAATGTTTTATCGTTAAAATATAAATTTTTAACGTGAAGTGAATAAAATAAAATATTCATTTACAAACCAGACGGTTTGTTTATGTACACTTATTTGAATGACATTGATTGGGACGATAAATTTTACACATCGCCCAACAGCACAAATAAAATATGTGTTTGATTGTTTGAAACCCCACACGGGTGTTGGGATGAAATTTGAAGTTCACTCATCCTGATTGATTAAATATGTCGATCGATAGATTGACAGGCTGTTATAAGCGTTAAATATCTATATTTGATGCTTTTACAGTGTAGTGCACTTTGGTTGATGGTTGATTATTTTCAATGTTATTATATACATGTGTTGTATGAAAATCCATATAATTAACTTTATATGGTAATTGATTGGGCCTCATTCCAATTTGAAAAACAAAGAATATTATAAAATAAAAGTTCATGTGTTGACAGTACTCATCCGTTGAGATTGGTCATGTGTTGAACGAAATATTTTAGTAATAAAATTTACATCTTTATCAATATAAAATAAAAGTTCATGTGTTGACAGTACTCATCCGTTGAGATTGGTCATGTGTTGAACGAAATATTTTAGTAATAAAATTTACATCTTTATCAATATAAAATAAAAGTTCATGTGTTGACAGTACTCATCCATTGAGATTGGTCATGTGTTGAACGAAATATTTTGATAATAACAACTATTTTGAAAAAGAAATATTTGAAATAGAATATTTGAAAATAGAAATTTATGGAGCCATGTTGATTAGATTGACGCCATTTTGACGTGAACGATATTTATATCGATTTTATTCATTTTAAAATGAATATTGAAGAGTGATTTCGAAATCGAATATTTTGAAATGAATTGAATTGAAAACGATTTCGAAATAAATTGAATTGAAAACGATTTCGAAATGAATTGAATATATAACGATTTCGAAATGAATTGAATATATAACGATTTCGAAATGAATTGAATATATAACGATTTCGAAATGAATTGAATATATAACGATTTCGAAATGAATTGAATATATAACGATTTCGAAATGAATTGAATATATAACGATTTCGAAATGAATTGAATATATAACGATTTCGAAATGAATTAAATATATAACGATTTCGAAATGAATTGAATATATAAACGATTTCGAAATGAATTGAATTGAAAACGATTTCGAAATAAATTGAATTGAAAACGATTTCGAAATGAATTGAATATATAACGATTTCGAAATGAATTGAATATATAACGATTTCGAAATGAATTGAATATATAACGATTTCGAAATGAATTGAATATATAACGATTTCGAAATGAATTGAATATATAACGATTTCGAAATGAATTGAATATATAACGATTTCGAAATGAAATGAATTGAAAACGATTTCGAAATGAATTGAATGGAAAACGATTTCGAAATGAATTGAATTGAAAACGAATTCAAATTGAATTGAAAGCGAATTGAAATGGATTCAAATTGAATTGAAATTGGAATTGAATAGAAATGAATTTTAAAACGAATTTATAAAGAAGAATTCAATTTTGATTTGAATTGAAAAGGAAGTTGAAATTTCTTTTGAAACGAATTCATTATATAATTCGGTTTAAATAGAAATCGACGAAATATATATTATATATATTATATATATAATATAATGGCCTGAATAGAACGCGCTGCGCCGCGGCAGTTCGTGAATTTCGACCATTTATTTCAAACGGGCATTACGGGAGATCCGACCGTCGGATTCTCCTAAAACCGGAACCGTTGGGTTCGTATCGAAAAGAGCTTTCTAATGAATATTAGAAATTTGAAATCTAACGGTTGGATTTGGAGATACGTCCAAATCAAATTCGAAAAAGGTCGCTGTAAGTGCAGTTCGATGGCCATTGATGGAAATCGACTGTACGGGCCTTGATAAAATTATTAAAAATAGTAATAATTTGTGTAAAATCATAAGAAATGATTTAGAAAGAATTGGGATGAAAAACTCCATATTTGAAAAGATAAAAATAGATTTTTATCGAAATGAACTAGTTTTGAACTAGAATTATAATTCTATTTATTTTTAAATAAATAAATTGAATTTGAAAAGGGTTTTGAAAATAACCAGAATATCCAATGATTGCATTGGAGTGGATTTGAATCGAAATTGTCCTCGGAATATTTCGATGTTGGAATTCGTGATTATACAGGTGTTGTTATGGAAATTTGAAAGATATATATTTATATCGTTATTTCCAATACGACATTTGTTAGTCGTAGAATTCGATATTGAATATAAGCCGATATATTTTCTATTCAGAGCCTTGTATTGAATATCGAATGTGATTTGGGTTTGTCGTGAATGGTGTCTTTACTAACACTATTCTTGAACCCAGTTGAGAAAAGATTAAATCTTTTTATTTAGATTTAATGAAGTGTACCAATTAAATAACATTTAATTGGAATTGAATCGATATTGATTTTTGGGTTTATCGTGAACAGTGTTTTAAATAACACTCGTTCTTTAACCCGATGATTAATGAATGTGATTTTGGGTTTATCGTGAACCGTGTTTTTAAATGACACTGATTCTTTAACCCAGTCAAAGATTAAAACTAAGTGGAGTTTTAATGAATCTTTAATTAGATTGAATTGATCGAAAATAGAGTATCACCAGCTTTGCTCCAGGCGATAGTTAAATCTTTAATTAGATTTGAACGTGAAATGGTAATTGAATTTACCGATAACACTGTGGTGTTAGATATGAAGTATTACCAGTTTTACTTCATGGGATGAATAGGTTGGGATTGGGGAATTAAAACAAATGATTACTTCGATAAGTTTCTTAATCCCGACTAGTTGAATCGAAATTCAAAGGATGATAAAAGAATAAATTCAGGAAATTACCTTGGATAAAATTAATGGGAACCTTTCCCTATGAATGTGAAAATTAGAAACTAACTGTCGGTTAGCTAAGCAGAATGGTTTTCTGAATATTGATCTGATGTTGGTTTCGGCCTTCGGGGTTAATGTTTGGGGAATTATTCTCTTGATTAATTTACGGTTAGTGACTGATGAATTGGAATGAGGCGTATGTTGTGTTTGTGTAACACTTATTTAAAATATACGCGAGTTATTCGGAAAGTCCGGGTTTATCCCATTCTGAATAACTGATACGACGATAAGTCGAAGATGAAGACGATGGTCGAAGACCGGAGGTCTTCACGTCGTTTGGGTAATTACTGATGATCTTGATTGGGTTGTACACCCAAGAAGATGGAAACAGTTAGTGATCGTCCAGACGTACTTGGAGATCGATGGATATGCGGGGTACTAGGTGCCTCCGGTTTCGTTCAGACCTGGAACGGACTTGTAAATGGATGGTGTGTCTGACATTGTATTCCTTTATATTGTATTTGTTGATCTCTGCTAAATATATATCTGTTTGGCGGCGGAGAATTTATTCTCTTGCTTAACGCCCTTCTCTGAGACATATGAGCTCAGAGGTTATATATTGGCAGAAATCAGTGGTACGATATGGATTGACAGTGTGGCATACTGAGATGCAGTGATCCAAACTTTTGTTGAAAAGCAAAGGTTGGTGGTTGATGATCAAAGCGCAGCTGATATAGCATGGCTTTGTGTATAGCGTTGATCCGCGAGCCTCACAGCCCGGGATGGTGGTAAACTGATGGTTTGATCAGTATACATTTTTTTTAGTGTAGTGGATTCGGTCGACCGATATTGAGCTTCGTGCTCGGAGGGATAGAGTAAGCGGTGTTTTCTCTTGCTGGGACGTAAGCCGCGGTGATACTTGAGTCCCCAAAAGTGCGGATGTGCATAGCGGTGTTTTCTCTCGCTGAGACGTAAGCCGCGGTGATTTGTACTACGCGAGCGATCTTTCGAATCAGGAGCCACCATGATGGAAATCCAATTTCCGATACGTGTATTTCGGCTTTATTTGTAGAGCCTAGTATGGCGACATAGTGGGATGGGGCACTCATGTCGTCTATGATTTATATTTATGATTGAAGTTGTTTTGACACTATACACTTATTATAGTATCAAATGATTTGTTTTAAACGTATCAAGCATGTTTGGCTGTTATAAGGGAAAACCCTATCCTCGGCTGCGTTGCATTGTGTGATGGGACCTGGGTCTTATAACAGCTTCATTTTTCTTTATTTAGCATTGCGCTGCTGGTTTTATGCACTGGTATTTTTGGGAGGAAACCCATTCTGTGTTATACGGCGTGGTCCCTTGATTTACCTAGCTTTAAAAATAAAGATTAATAACTGTTTTAGTTCTCACACCAGTCACATGACTGACCTGGAGTTTATTGTTTTAACCTAAACTCTGGGTGCCCTTATTTTCGACACGGGCAGCTAGTAGTTTTGGTTTTGCAGATTTATATTCACAGGATCCTGGTTTACAGCTGGAACGATATCCGGAAAGCTTTGTATCCGTATATCTCATTCTAGTTGTGTATTGTATTATTTTCCGCTGCTATGTATTTAAATGTAATTTAAATCTCTGATATTTCTGTGTAATATTGATTTATACTCTGTATATTCTTGTAATCTGATGCATTGTTGTAATATACAATGAAATGTTCTTCTGTATGCGTTCTGCTGTGGTTTGTTCTCGAACTATCCGACGCTTTCCCTTACGGGGAGGTTGCGGGTCTTTACATGTGGTATCAGAGCTTTGGTTTACAAAGCTCAGAGAACAAGGCACATTAGAACCATACGAAAGAATTCATCAGATATTGGGTTAGTAAAATCCAATGGGAATGACTCGTTAGAGATGAGATCAGTAGTATCCTAGAACGAGTGTGAAGAGTATATTTTTCAAATGAAAACATTCTTTGTTTTGAAAATCTAAATCAACTATTCGTATTTGATTATTTGTTTATATTGATTTTGGACAATTCAGTATATAAAGAATTTGCATATACGCCTTGCAAACGTATATTCAAAGTTTTAATATATTGGATAGATATAGCATCACACTCTAGTCGCCCGGAGATGATTCTACTAATGACTATATAGCATCAGTAGTGTGTGTTCGAGTTTCGAAGGTATGATTTTCTATATATTTCCTATTGACTGGTGTGAGAACCAAAATTAGATAGGGCCTATTGTTGTGATTTGGCATCAAAACAAGATTTTCAGTATATGTATCAAAATTATGAATTTGAAACGTTAAATTCACTAATTGATTGATGTTTGTGTTGTTTGTTCATTTGTTTTCTAATTTTGAACCATTATGCCTATTTGAACCAAATATTGGATTATATTGAAAATTGGTTGCATTTGCTTGCATATACATATATATCTTTGAACAGGTCATAGCAAGGAGGCTAGAGCAGAGAATAAAATTTGTTTGCCCGACAAATAGGTACATGTTTACTACATAATTTCCTGTTTTGTTTGGGTGATGATGATTTTGTGAGCCTATTGGCTAGCCGCTTGGCTTTTTCTTTTTTCTTTTTGAGATCTGAAGGACCGGGGAAGCTATTTGAAATTCCCCGATGCTCCCATTGCAGGGGAGGTTATGGCGAAATTTTTCGAAAATTTAGGGTGTTAGCCAAATTTTTGAAATTTTAGAAATTCTCAGAAACTGAAAAGTTGGAGAACGGAAGCCTGACCGATCGTAGAGCTGAATAATCAAACCACTTTCGACTTTGTTCCTTTTCGGGGACGAAAAGTTTTAAGTGGGGGAGATTGTAACAACCCGTAAAATCTGGGCCAGTTTAAAATTTTTATTTTGGCAATTTTAGCGAATTTTGGTTATTTAAAATGGATTATTTTAAATAATAATCGACGAGAAATTTATTTTGAATATAATTCGAACGTTTATATTATATACGTCGTCGTTAGAATATAAATATTTATTTATATTTATAAAAGGAATTGAAAATGGCGCGGTAGTTCGAAAATTCGATTTCTAATTTCAAATGAATATACAGAATTCAATATAAGTCAGAATTGAACGAAACAAGAAATATTTGAATCTGTATAACTATATCTTTGTAACGAAGTTAACAAACTGAGATTTCATCTTAGAAATGATAAGATATGTCCAGTTGAAAATTAGAAATAGTCGCTGTGGAATTTATATATATTTTTATATATATAAGGCCCTTAAAAATAGCAATTTTGCAAACGACCTCGGATTTCGACGAAACCACTTTTGTTGGGTCCGTGATGTTAAGTTATTGCTAGATTCCAAATTTCATAATTTTTCAAATCAATATGTGAGCGTGGCAAAGGAAAACGCGTTTGACCAGTTTCAGTTAATTTTAATCGACTGGAAAATGGTCATTTTTCCAACGGTCTCAGAATTCAACGAAACTAGTTTTGTTAGGACCGTATCGTCAATACGAAGCTAGAAAATATTTTTCTGGAATTTTTCTAGTTAGTATGTGACCCCGGTAATTTGAAATGTACGTTTAAAATTGAATATACTGATTTATATTGTAATTTTGAGAAAAACTGTTCGAGACGATTGGATTGGCTTACGAAAGATATCCCGTTGTGTTCATAATGGGGGTATTTAGCTAGGGGCGACTGTCGTTGGGTCTCGTTTGGAGTTTGTATGGAGAGGAGGGTATTTTTAGAATTAAATAAAATTATATATATATAAAAACCTAATTTTCTAAAACCCTATTGGTCAAATTTTCAGTTCGCGGTCAACCTTCTTCTTTCCGCCTCCACCCTAACAAGCGATCCAGAAGCTCCAGCTTTCCTCACCACCGATCTTCCACTCCAAGCCCTATCCACGAAACTTCAATTGTGAAAAACCTTCGGCTCCTCGAGTTCTAGCAATCCAACGGGCAAGATCAAAAAACCACCTCGTTAATCGATTGAAATCCTGGCTCGAAGTCGCCAGCTTCGCACGCACCTCCAGGTCGGAGGAAACCACCGAAGTGGACGCCAGTCATGGCGGAGGCAGTAGGTGCGAAGGCGCACCTCATGGTGGCCGGCGATCGACTCCAGGGCGCCTCGTTTGGCGTGCGTCAGGGGAGGAGGGTCTGGACGAAGTGGGTGCTCTGATTTTCAATGAGGCCTGAAGCAATATGGAGGAGTGGTTCGAGCAGTCCAGGAAGAAAAACAGTAAGCTCTCTTGTTTGTTTTTTTTTTTTATTTTCAAATGCATAGTTTAAAATTCAGTTTAAAATTATAAATGCATTGTTTGAAAATCAGTTTTCAAAAATGTAAGACACTGAATTTTATTTTCATATTTGATAATAATAGCATTATTTTAAAATGTAATATATATATATATATATATATTAGTAATAAAAATGTAATTTTTAATAAAAATATAAAATTAGCTTTATATATGAAATGAAAATAAATATCATTGTTTTGGAAATGAAAATCGTATAAAGTTTTGTTTTTAAATATATTGAACTTCGACAGGAAAATGGGATTTTTATATATTGAACTTCGACAGGAAAATGGGATTTTTATATATTGAACTTCGACAGGAAAATGGGATTTTTATATATTGAACTTCGACAGGAAAATGGGATTTTTATATATTGAACTTCGACAGGAAAATAGGATTTTTATATATTGAACTTCGAAATAAAAATTCGATTTTTATATATTGAATAGCGAAGTAAAAATTCGATTTTTATATATTGAATAACATAGTAAAAATTCGATTTTTACATATGTAGTGGCTACGGGCAACGAAGATGACGAAGATGTGATAGCGATGAAGATTTCTATCAAAGAAGTGCCGAGGAGCTAGGATAGCTATCTGTGAGAATTTCTCACCTTTCAATTTCTTTTCTAATTATATATATATACTAGGATGCAGACGGTGCTTAGTAGCACCCGACACAATCGTCCACAGACCATGGACTTGTTTGTTTGGTTGCATAGATTAGTTGAATTATTTGTTTGAAATGAATTGAATTGTTTGGTGAGATGGAATTGATTTGATTGATGTGTGAATGGCGTGGGCCTTCACTAGACCGGGGATAAGGCTAGGCCTTGTCCCGTTTCTAGTATCGTGCCGTTATGCCGCCGAAATTTTCTAAAATATATTAGAAAAATAAAAATATCATTTTATTGTGTAAATGAATTGAATAGAAATTCATAGGTTGAAATAAAATGTTTTATCGTTAAAATATAAATTTTTAACGTGAAGTGAATAAAATAAAATATTCATTTACAAACCAGACGGTTTGTTTATGTACACTTATTTGAATGACATTGATTGGGACGATAAATTTTACACATCGCCCAACAGCACAAATAAAATATGTGTTTGATTGTTTGAAACCCCACACGGGTGTTGGGATGAAATTTGAAGTTCACTCATCCTGATTGATTAAATATGTCGATCGATAGATTGACAGGCTGTTATAAGCGTTAAATATCTATATTTGATGCTTTTACAGTGTAGTGCACTTTGGTTGATGGTTGATTATTTTCAATGTTATTATATACATGTGTTGTATGAAAATCCATATAATTAACTTTATATGGTAATTGATTGGGCCTCATTCCAATTTGAAAAACAAAGAATATTATAAAATAAAAGTTCATGTGTTGACAGTACTCATCCGTTGAGATTGGTCATGTGTTGAACGAAATATTTTAGTAATAAAATTTACATCTTTATCAATATAAAATAAAAGTTCATGTGTTGACAGTACTCATCCGTTGAGATTGGTCATGTGTTGAACGAAATATTTTAGTAATAAAATTTACATCTTTATCAATATAAAATAAAAGTTCATGTGTTGACAGTACTCATCCATTGAGATTGGTCATGTGTTGAACGAAATATTTTGATAATAACAACTATTTTGAAAAAGAAATATTTGAAATAGAATATTTGAAAATAGAAATTTATGGAGCCATGTTGATTAGATTGACGCCATTTTGACGTGAACGATATTTATATCGATTTTATTCATTTTAAAATGAATATTGAAGAGTGATTTCGAAATCGAATATTTTGAAATGAATTGAATTGAAAACGATTTCGAAATAAATTGAATTGAAAACGATTTCGAAATGAATTGAATATATAACGATTTCGAAATGAATTGAATATATAACGATTTCGAAATGAATTGAATATATAACGATTTCGAAATGAATTGAATATATAACGATTTCGAAATGAATTGAATATATAACGATTTCGAAATGAATTGAATATATAACGATTTCGAAATGAATTGAATATATAACGATTTCGAAATGAATTAAATATATAACGATTTCGAAATGAATTGAATATATAAACGATTTCGAAATGAATTGAATTGAAAACGATTTCGAAATAAATTGAATTGAAAACGATTTCGAAATGAATTGAATATATAACGATTTCGAAATGAATTGAATATATAACGATTTCGAAATGAATTGAATATATAACGATTTCGAAATGAATTGAATATATAACGATTTCGAAATGAATTGAATATATAACGATTTCGAAATGAATTGAATATATAACGATTTCGAAATGAAATGAATTGAAAACGATTTCGAAATGAATTGAATGGAAAACGATTTCGAAATGAATTGAATTGAAAACGAATTCAAATTGAATTGAAAGCGAATTGAAATGGATTCAAATTGAATTGAAATTGGAATTGAATAGAAATGAATTTTAAAACGAATTTATAAAGAAGAATTCAATTTTGATTTGAATTGAAAAGGAAGTTGAAATTTCTTTTGAAACGAATTCATTATATAATTCGGTTTAAATAGAAATCGACGAAATATATATTATATATATTATATATATAATATAATGGCCTGAATAGAACGCGCTGCGCCGCGGCAGTTCGTGAATTTCGACCATTTATTTCAAACGGGCATTACGGGAGATCCGACCGTCGGATTCTCCTAAAACCGGAACCGTTGGGTTCGTATCGAAAAGAGCTTTCTAATGAATATTAGAAATTTGAAATCTAACGGTTGGATTTGGAGATACGTCCAAATCAAATTCGAAAAAGGTCGCTGTAAGTGCAGTTCGATGGCCATTGATGGAAATCGACTGTACGGGCCTTGATAAAATTATTAAAAATAGTAATAATTTGTGTAAAATCATAAGAAATGATTTAGAAAGAATTGGGATGAAAAACTCCATATTTGAAAAGATAAAAATAGATTTTTATCGAAATGAACTAGTTTTGAACTAGAATTATAATTCTATTTATTTTTAAATAAATAAATTGAATTTGAAAAGGGTTTTGAAAATAACCAGAATATCCAATGATTGCATTGGAGTGGATTTGAATCGAAATTGTCCTCGGAATATTTCGATGTTGGAATTCGTGATTATACAGGTGTTGTTATGGAAATTTGAAAGATATATATTTATATCGTTATTTCCAATACGACATTTGTTAGTCGTAGAATTCGATATTGAATATAAGCCGATATATTTTCTATTCAGAGCCTTGTATTGAATATCGAATGTGATTTGGGTTTGTCGTGAATGGTGTCTTTACTAACACTATTCTTGAACCCAGTTGAGAAAAGATTAAATCTTTTTATTTAGATTTAATGAAGTGTACCAATTAAATAACATTTAATTGGAATTGAATCGATATTGATTTTTGGGTTTATCGTGAACAGTGTTTTAAATAACACTCGTTCTTTAACCCGATGATTAATGAATGTGATTTTGGGTTTATCGTGAACCGTGTTTTTAAATGACACTGATTCTTTAACCCAGTCAAAGATTAAAACTAAGTGGAGTTTTAATGAATCTTTAATTAGATTGAATTGATCGAAAATAGAGTATCACCAGCTTTGCTCCAGGCGATAGTTAAATCTTTAATTAGATTTGAACGTGAAATGGTAATTGAATTTACCGATAACACTGTGGTGTTAGATATGAAGTATTACCAGTTTTACTTCATGGGATGAATAGGTTGGGATTGGGGAATTAAAACAAATGATTACTTCGATAAGTTTCTTAATCCCGACTAGTTGAATCGAAATTCAAAGGATGATAAAAGAATAAATTCAGGAAATTACCTTGGATAAAATTAATGGGAACCTTTCCCTATGAATGTGAAAATTAGAAACTAACTGTCGGTTAGCTAAGCAGAATGGTTTTCTGAATATTGATCTGATGTTGGTTTCGGCCTTCGGGGTTAATGTTTGGGGAATTATTCTCTTGATTAATTTACGGTTAGTGACTGATGAATTGGAATGAGGCGTATGTTGTGTTTGTGTAACACTTATTTAAAATATACGCGAGTTATTCGGAAAGTCCGGGTTTATCCCATTCTGAATAACTGATACGACGATAAGTCGAAGATGAAGACGATGGTCGAAGA
Organism: Allium sativum; assembly: GCA_030737875.1. Lineage (NCBI taxonomy): Eukaryota > Viridiplantae > Streptophyta > Magnoliopsida > Asparagales > Amaryllidaceae > Allium > Allium sativum. The sequence goes on from CM060916.1 coordinate 490,769,179, forward strand.
CCGGAGGTCTTCACGTCGTTTGGGTAATTACTGATGATCTTGATTGGGTTGTACACCCAAGAAGATGGAAACAGTTAGTGATCGTCCAGACGTACTTGGAGATCGATGGATATGCGGGGTACTAGGTGCCTCCGGTTTCGTTCAGACCTGGAACGGACTTGTAAATGGATGGTGTGTCTGACATTGTATTCCTTTATATTGTATTTGTTGATCTCTGCTAAATATATATCTGTTTGGCGGCGGAGAATTTATTCTCTTGCTTAACGCCCTTCTCTGAGACATATGAGCTCAGAGGTTATATATTGGCAGAAATCAGTGGTACGATATGGATTGACAGTGTGGCATACTGAGATGCAGTGATCCAAACTTTTGTTGAAAAGCAAAGGTTGGTGGTTGATGATCAAAGCGCAGCTGATATAGCATGGCTTTGTGTATAGCGTTGATCCGCGAGCCTCACAGCCCGGGATGGTGGTAAACTGATGGTTTGATCAGTATACATTTTTTTTAGTGTAGTGGATTCGGTCGACCGATATTGAGCTTCGTGCTCGGAGGGATAGAGTAAGCGGTGTTTTCTCTTGCTGGGACGTAAGCCGCGGTGATACTTGAGTCCCCAAAAGTGCGGATGTGCATAGCGGTGTTTTCTCTCGCTGAGACGTAAGCCGCGGTGATTTGTACTACGCGAGCGATCTTTCGAATCAGGAGCCACCATGATGGAAATCCAATTTCCGATACGTGTATTTCGGCTTTATTTGTAGAGCCTAGTATGGCGACATAGTGGGATGGGGCACTCATGTCGTCTATGATTTATATTTATGATTGAAGTTGTTTTGACACTATACACTTATTATAGTATCAAATGATTTGTTTTAAACGTATCAAGCATGTTTGGCTGTTATAAGGGAAAACCCTATCCTCGGCTGCGTTGCATTGTGTGATGGGACCTGGGTCTTATAACAGCTTCATTTTTCTTTATTTAGCATTGCGCTGCTGGTTTTATGCACTGGTATTTTTGGGAGGAAACCCATTCTGTGTTATACGGCGTGGTCCCTTGATTTACCTAGCTTTAAAAATAAAGATTAATAACTGTTTTAGTTCTCACACCAGTCACATGACTGACCTGGAGTTTATTGTTTTAACCTAAACTCTGGGTGCCCTTATTTTCGACACGGGCAGCTAGTAGTTTTGGTTTTGCAGATTTATATTCACAGGATCCTGGTTTACAGCTGGAACGATATCCGGAAAGCTTTGTATCCGTATATCTCATTCTAGTTGTGTATTGTATTATTTTCCGCTGCTATGTATTTAAATGTAATTTAAATCTCTGATATTTCTGTGTAATATTGATTTATACTCTGTATATTCTTGTAATCTGATGCATTGTTGTAATATACAATGAAATGTTCTTCTGTATGCGTTCTGCTGTGGTTTGTTCTCGAACTATCCGACGCTTTCCCTTACGGGGAGGTTGCGGGTCTTTACAGCTTATTGTCAATCTTAATGTTTTGACGTCTTCTGAATGCGATGGGCTATGCCCCGTGGCCCAATTCTGAAGTTTATTGCGTTTTTTTATTAAAATTACAATATTAAATTAATAATTTAATTCTTACCGTATATTTAAATACGCCGGGGCCACATACGGACTCCGAAAATTCCATAAAAAATATTTCTGGCTTCGTATTGACGGTACGGTTCTAACGAGACTAATTTCGTCGAATTCTGAGACCGTTTGAAAAATGGCTATTTTCTACTTGATTAAATTTGACTGTAATTGACAAAACACGTTTACCTTTGCCACGCTCACATATTAATTCGAAAAATTATGAAAATTGAAATCTAGCAATAATTTGACATTCCGGTTCCAACAAAAGTGGTTTCGTCGAAAACCAAGGTCGTTTGAAAAATGGCTATTTTTAAGGCCAATATATTAAATTGAAATATATATAAATTCTACAGCGACATTTTTAAATTTTGAACTGGCCATAACCTTTGATTTTTAAAATGAAATTTCTGTTTTTCAGATTCGTTGGAAAGATATGATTTAACAGATTTAAATATTTCTTGTTTCGCTCAATTCTGATTTAAAATGAATCCTGTACAGTCAGTTAAAGTTCGAATTCAAATTTTCAAACTGCAGCGCTGTTTCAAACTCCTTTTATAATTAAATTGAATTTATTTGTTTCAAACTAAATTTTTAGTCGTTCTTATTTAAAATAGATTATTTTAAATATTAAAATCCACTAAAATTTCTAAAATAAAAATTTTAAATTGGCCCCAAAATTCTGGGTCATTACATTCTCCACCGCCAAACAGATGTATATTTAATAGAGATCAATCAACACAGAATAAAATCCAATGTCAGACACACAATCCATTTACAAGTTCGTCCTGGGTCTGAACGAAACCAAAGGCACTTTCCTCGCATATCCATCCATCTCCAAGTACGTCTAGACGATCACCAACTGTTTCCCTCATCTTGGGTGTACAGCCCAATCGAGATCATCAGTAATCACCCAAACGATGTGAAGACTTCCGGTCTTCAACCACCGTCTTCATCTTCGACATCTCGTCGAATCGGTTATTTAGAATGGGTATAAACCCGACCTTTCTGAATAACCCACGTATATGATAAACAAATGTTACACAAACACAACAAACGCCTCATTCCAATTCAGAATGTTCTTTTATTCACAAAATCACATTCTTAGGGAAAGGTTCCCATTAATTTTATCCAAGATAAATTCTTCTAAATTAATTCTTTAATCTTCCTTTGGATATCATTTCAAACTAGTCGGGATTAGCGAACCACACCGAAGTAATTATTTGTTTTATTTCCCAATCCCAACCTATTCATCCCCTGGAGCAAAACTGGTAATACTCCATACCTAACACCACGGTGTTATCGGTAAAATTAATTACCATTTCACGTTTAAATCTAATTAAAGATTTAACTATCGCTTTGGAGCAAAACTGGTGGTACTCCATTCTCGATCACCTTTCAGATTTGATAATTTAAATTATCAATTCACATTTCAATCTAATTAAAGATTCATTAAAACTCCACTTAGTTTTAATCTTTTCAAAAATCAATATCCTGTCTTTAATTGGGTTAAAGAACCAATGTCATTTAAAATACGATTCACGATAAACCCAAAATCACATTCTATTGTTAATCGGGTTAAAGAACAGGTGTTATTCAAAACACCGCTCACGATAAACCCAAGAACCAATTTAAATTCAATTCCAATTAATATTATTTAATTGGTACACCTCATTAAATCTAAATAGAAGGATTTAATATTTTCCTCAACTGGGCTTAAGAACAGTGTTAATGAAGACACCATTCACGACAAACCCAAATCACATTTGATATTAAATACAAGGCTCTGAATAGAATATATACCGGCTTATATTCAATATCAAATTCTGAAACCAACAAATATCGTATTGGAAATAACGATATAAATATATCTTTCAAATTCCCATAACAATATCTGTATAGTCACGAAATCCAACATCGAAATATTCCAAAGATAATTTCTATTCAACTCCAGTCCAATTCACGTATTGGGAATATTGATTATTTTTAAAATCACTTTCAAATTCAATTTATTTATTTCAAAAATAAATTGATTTTAATTCTAGTTCAAAACAAGTTCATTTCGACAATCATATATTTTTATCCTTTCAAATGTGGAATATTTCATCCTAGTTCTTTCCAATTCACATATTATGATTTTACACAAATTATTAATATTTTTAATAATTTTATCAAGGCCCGTACAGTCGATTTCCATCAACGGCCATCGAACTGCACTTACACCGACCTTTTCCAAATTTGATTTGGACATAATTCCAAATCCAACCGTTAGATTTCAAATTTCTAATATTCATTGGAAAGCTCTTTTCGATACGAACCTAACGGTTCCGGTTTTAGGAAAATCCGACGGTCGGATCTCCCGTTATGTCCATTCGAAGTCAATGGTCGAAATTCACGAACTGCCGTGGCGCGGCGCGTTCTATTCAGGCCATTATATATATATAATATATATTTTATATTTGTTTCGTCGATTTCCTTTTAAAACGTATTTTATAAATCATTTTAAATTCGTTTTCAAAACCATTTCAACTCTATATTCAATTTCAAATCAAAATTGAATATTTCATATCATTACTATATAAATGATAATATTTTCAAAACGTTATATTTTGAAAACACTACCTTTTCAATATTCATTATAAAAACGAATATAATCGATATAAATATCGTTCACGTCAAAATGGCGCAACTCTAATCAACACGGCTTTATATATTTCAATAAATTCGTTATTTTATTCAACAAATGAATATTTATTCTATTAAACACATGAATCTATATTTCTTTCAACACATGGCTAATCTCAACACATGAGTACTGTCAACACACGACTATTTTTGTTATGTAAAATATTTAATAAAACTATGGTATCTATCGTTTGATTTCTAATTAGATTCCAACTGTAAAGTAGTTCTAATTTTAAATATGATAAAGATGTAAATTTTATTGTTAAAATATTTTACTCAACACATAAATAGTTTCAACACATGAACATTTATTCTATTCAACACATGAATATATTCTATTATATTCTTTATTTTCCCGATTGGAATGAGGGCCAATCAATTACCATATAACGTTAATTATATGGATTCCATACAACACATGTATATAATAGCAACGATAAACAATCAACCATCATCCAAAGTGCACCACACAACTGCATAAGCATCAAATATAAATAATCAACGCTTACACAGTCTGTCGACCAATCGATCGACATACAATTAAATAATTGGGATTAGTGTACTCAAATATCATCCCAACACCTGTGTGGGGTTTCAAATCAACAAACACATATTTTTATTTGTGCAGTTGGGTGATGTGTAGAATTTATCGTCCCAATCAATATCAGTCAAATCAGTGTATATAAACAAATCGGCCGCTTTGTTTATAAATATTTATTTATTCACATTCACGTTAAAAATTATATTTTTAACGATAATTAATTTATTCAACCATCTACATTGTATTATCGATTTCACATCAACATCACAAACAAATTTCACAACACATCAAACAAGCATACAAGCCGTCCATGGTCTGTGGACGACGGGTGTCGGGTGCTACTAAGCACCATCTGCATCCTAGTATATATATATATATATATATATATATATATAACTAGAAAAAGAAAATTTAAAGTGGGAAGTTCTCACCAAAGCTATCCCAACTCCACGACACTTCAAATGTAGGAAATCATCACTGTTCTCGCCTTTGTTGTATATAACGGTGTTGTATACACAATTATACGATTTTTGTTTGATGATAACAACCAAATAAATATTATTTTAATGTGTTTGATGTTTCATTTACTCATCACAGACAAGAGTATGATATTTATATTTAAACAGAATACACCAGCACAGAAATTCAAATATTTACACAGTATTTTGTTTAAATATAATATTTTATTTCAATATTTAAACAGTACAATTTGATAACTCCGCTATTTGTTTATCTCAGTAATACATCACATTGCACATACTTTTCATTTACAGTACACAGCTCCTCTCGTACTCAGTTACATATATACTTATACATTCACAGTCTCAATATACAGATTTTTTATTTACTGACACTGCTTCATTCACTGGCTTTCATCTTCAGTCTTCACTGCTCTCTGTCCAGTCCAGTCATCACAGTCAGTCCAGACGTCGCTGCTTACCTGTGACATATGAAACACACACACAGTACACTGCAATAGAAATGAAACAGAATATGTGCAAATATAAATTTTATTTTTAAAATTTTATTTGCCTCAGATTTCTGGTGTGCTTCTCATCATTTTTCATGACTTGATCTGAATTATAAAACCATCAATCTGTGTCTAGACGGCTTGTGATATTCACAGGGATACACTGTAAATACCACAAGGCAGACAACATATATAAAATATTTTAGTACAGGGACAGGAAAACTTGACTGATGGCTGCATATACACACGTGTATAAATATACACGTGTGCACTGCCTCGCCAATCAGTGTGCAGTTGAGGAGTAGCCACATGGACCATCTCGACTCAGTGCACAACATATCAAAATGGTCGAGCTCAATACATGACAAGAAACAACACAAATGTGAACAGCCCATCAAATTCAAAACAAGTGCAAGTGGTGAAGACAACATACCAAATCAGGTTTCAAGTAACCACAGTGGAATACAAATGGGTGAACACAAGTGCATGAACAATGCTGATGCAGCAAAGACACCAATACATGAAACAACATACTCAAGTTCAGACTTTCAAGTGTACAAGTATGTCAAAGCATGGCCGAGGCATGTACATGACAAGCATGGTGCAACATCACAAGTATAAGCTTGGTACAAAGGATCATGTGTAATGAAAAAAATACATTAGTTCATTTCAGTTTGAAAAATATATATGTGCAGCTGAAATGAAGTATAAATCACTTTTTCATGGTCAAGGTGCAACTCATAAGCTAATGATGCATTTCAGTTTTAAATGTTGACAAGCATACATGAAGACATTAAGCACAAGATGGAGCAACCAATCCAAATAGTGGTGCACATACTCATATGGTGCAATAAGAATTTTCAGCAATGGGTGAGATGCAGCATGGACCAATGGTCAAGCCAAAGTAACAAAATCAGTGCTCAGCTCCTAAATTTCATATAGCATGGTGTACATGTAAACAGTTCAGCTAGCATGGATGTGCAAGTGCATTTTTATATACATTGAAGAAGATGGAAGACAAGGCAATATAAAAACGGTTCAATAAAATTCAAAGCAGCATGGACATGTTGGTGTACATGGGTGCAACAGCTTAAAGGTGCAACAACAAGGCAGTACCGAATTGCTCAGCAATTAAGGGAGCAAAAGCAAACTCAAATGGATCAGCCCAACAGAATGGTTCTTATCATTAATGAGGAAATAAATAGTACAGTAAATGAATTTCAGCATTCAAGATTTTCCAGTATTGGAAAATTTTTATTTTGGCAAGTGTGAAATTTGGCAAGAATCAATTCCAGAAAATCAGTGCTCAAAATGGAAAAGTATTTCCAGGTTTGTGAAGTATCATGTTTGGCAAGAAGTAACAAACTGTTTTATGCATTTGATCATCCATTCACAGTAAGGTAAATCAAGGCCAAGAGGTATATCTGGAAAGAATTTTTCAATTATCTCAAAGACTGTTTTTTGGAAAGAAATGAAATTTAAAAATGGAAATCTTTCCTTAAATTTCACTATGAATACATTCTCTTTATTGAATTCGATTCACAGAAATTACTCAAGATTTTTCCGGCAAGTGTTTAATCGGTTTAAAGAGTTCAGGAAATTTTTTAATCTCAAATTTGTTTCCTGAAATTAATCTGTTATCCAAGACAGTGTTTCTATCATGCAATTCAAATATAGGAACAAAAAGAGTCAATCACGCAAGCTTTTTTTTCATCAATTAAAATCCAAAGAAATCAAAAGAGGAAACCGAAATGTCCAAATCAGTCATGGCATTAAATCAACTGAAGAATCAAGCTGAGCAAAAGTAGAAATACACGCAGCAGAACTTAATCAAAGTCAAGAACCAAAATGGGAAACAAGGAACAATCAGATCGAGCCATTGTCAAGGAAATCAGAGAAATTATGGTTTTTCTACAACCCTATAATTCACCTATTTTCATCACAGGCAGATTTTATCGAAAAACCGATCAACAACTCACAAGAAAATTCAAAGCAAGAAAAGTCAGAAAACTCACGGTTTTCGATCGTTGAAGGAAAACCCCAAATCAGTAAAGAAAGGAGCACCAATATTCGATCAAGAGCATCAATGAGGATCCATTAATCAGAGAACAAATCATTTCAAATCCTACGAGATCGAGATTTGGGAAAATAAGAAACCCTAGACGGCCGCCATTTTTGTTTCCCAGAGCAAAAGAGAGATCGGGCAAATGAAATGAAATAGGGGTGCAACACAATTACAAGCGGGCCGGCCATTTGTTTTCACAAAGGAGTTCATTTAATTTAAAAAGGGGATGACCCCTTTGTTTTAAACTCCTTAAGGGTTTAAACTTGTTTTAATTTCTTTTGTTTCTTTTTTAATCTGCGTTGTAAATTCAAACAAACAGTTACTAGGTCTGTTAAAATCTAGGTAAATCAGTCAGGGTATTGACTGTCAGTTTCAGAGTCTGTAAAATCTGGTTACGTGTTACTGGTCTGTAATACGGGGAAATTTGATCGAGGGGACATCGATCAGTCTTGGGTTTTGAGCATAGGGTTAGGACAGGAGCAGGCGCTGCGAGTGTACATGGTCTTGTATGCGGGATCTGTTTATAACACTAGTAGAAACCTTAGGAATGCAGCAGTAGGCAGGATTTTGCCGAAGCTGGGTATCTCTGTGTGTTATTTCTTTTCTGCTTTTTATTTCTACTGCAGTCTGTGATCTGTTTATTATTTTAATATCCTGATAGATTTTTAATTCTACGAAAAACTGTGATAAACCCTATTCACCCCCCCTCTAGGGTTAATCTAGATCCAACAGCCTTTTGTCACTTTCGTTGCCCATAGCCACTACATATATAAAAATCACATTTTTATATTCTTGCAATGTATATAAAAATCATATTTTTACACCGCTACTATATAGATAAAAATTCTATTTTTACACCGCTACTATATAGATAAAAATTCTATTTTTACATCGATACTATATAGATAAAAATTCTATTTTTACATCGCTACTTAATAGATAAAAATTCTATTTTTATAGCAATACTATACAGATAAAAATTCTATTTTTATTATCGCCACTGTATAAAAATCATGTTTTTATATTTTCTATAAATTAAAAATCGAATTTTCATTCCTCCTAAAATATAAAAATCATATTTTTATCTTCTACATCATATGAAAATTATATTTTGCCATTTCAAAAATAAAGACTTCGCCTTTTCAAAAATAAAGATTTCACCTTTTCAAATATAGAGATTTCGCCTTTTCAAATATAAAGATTTCGCCTTTTCAAATATAAATATTTCGCCTTTTCATTCCATCACTATAAAAATCATATTTTTATTCATTATTTTCTATATCAAAATTATAGCTCTCCTAAATTAAAAACCATATTTTTATTTCAACATACATATGATAAAAATCAGATTTTTATCTCTCTATTCAATATATAAAAACCGAAACTTTATATTTTATACTACATAATAAAAATCGAAACTTTATACTTTATTGTCTAAATAAAAATAGTAAATCATCATATATATACCACTGATTTTTCTAATCTATTTATAGTTTATTTACATTAAATAAATAAAGAAGAAAAATAAATATAAGAAAAGAAAACTTACTGTTGAAAATCAGAAGAGGGGGGCTGTTTACTTCGGCGCTGGGGAGCAGGTGGTCGGAAGGGAGGTAGAGGGGTCGGCGCAGGTGGAGTAAAGGGGGGCGGAGGTTGCGATTTCCGATTTGGGGTTGGGTGATGGGGATTCGCGCGACGCGCTGCAGGAGGTCGGAGGAAGAAGAAGAAGGAGGAGGGCGCAGCAAAGGGGGAGGTGCGGCGCTGCCTCGCTGGAGGCGGCGCCGGGAGGGACTCACGCAATTTTGTTATTTTTTCTTTTCTGTTAATCGATTGAATGGTCAATGAAAGGGAGGGAGAGAGAGTATAAAGAGAGAGAGTTTTATTTTATTTTTTATTTAATTTTAAAAAGTTGACTTTTTTATTCGACCTCTAAATGAGGCCCACCGCCTGTCGTCCATAGCTAATTACACTCATTCCGAACACAATGGGATATGTATCGTAAGCTGATTCGACTGTTTCGATCAGTTTTCGTCAAAATCAACATATAACTCTATATATTGAATTTGAACGTGCATTTTAATTTACCGGGGCTACAAACGAACTCTAAAAATTCCAAAAAAATATTTTCTAGCTTCGTATTAACGATACGGTCCTAATAAAACTAATTTCGTCGAATTCTGAGAACGCTGGAAAAATGGCTATTTTTCAGTCGATTAAGATCAACTAAAACTGGTCAAACGCGTTTTCCTTTGCCACGCTCACATATTGATTCGAAAAATTATGAAATTTGGAATCTAGCAATCTCTTGACATCACGGATCTAACAAAAGTGGTTTCGTCGAAATCCGAGGTCGTTTGCAAAATTCCTATTTTTAAGGGCCTGAATTCCATAGCGACTATTCAGAATTTTCAACTGGACATATCTTTTGATTCCCGCTATGAAATTTCAATTTTTAGGATTCGTTGGAAAGATATTCTCTATTAGATTCTAATATTTTTGGTCTTGTTAAAATCCGGTTTATTTTGCACCCGGTATGTTCAATTGAAGTTTGAAATCGAATTATCGAACTACCGCGCCATTTTCAATTCTATTTATAATTATATATAATTATTTATATTCTAACGACGATCTATATAAATATATATGTTCTATTTCTATTCAAAATAAATTTTCGTCGATATTATTTAAAATAATTCATTTTAAATATTCAAAATTCATCGAAGTTGCCAAAATAAAAATTTTAAATTGGCTCGCATTTCTGGGATGTTACATTGGGACTGCGACAATGAATACTACATTCCAGAACTGATTGGGACTGATTCTGGACCTTTTGAATTTTAGATCTGAATTTGGATCGAGGTGAGATCTCTGATTTAAATAATTAAATCAATTTAAATATTTTTCCCGCTGTTTAAATAATTGTTGTACGTTAGCACACCAGATCTGCGATGTTATGAAATTGTTGAATGGTTGATAAGTTGATTTGTGGTGTTTTTAATATTGATATGCTAGTTTAATCATTCTGTTAATTCAGATCTGCCTGTGATGGATAGATTAGAATAGATCATTTTGTTTAAACATTTCGTTGAATCATTTTTGTTGAATCACATATATCAAACAAAGATGGAGTACTATGTTTATTCATTGAATTGAATTAGATCTATTAATTCGATAAAAGAAAAAAAATCACCTTTATTTGTTGAATTAGAATTTTTAATTCAACATAAAAATAGCACCTTGGTTGTTTTGTTGAATTGAATTAGAATTTTCAATTCAACATGAAGATATCACTTTGTTTGTTTTGTTGAATTGAATTGGATTTCTGCAATTAGATAAAAATATCACCTTCTGTTAATGTTGGATTTAATAAGAATTTATAATCCAATAAAAATATTGTTTGTTGTTATAATTAAACCAGTAAATAAAAAGAACAAATTTACAGTGACACTTTTATTTTCATTTTAGATGTAAATAAAAAGAACAAATTTACAGTGACACTTTTATTTACATTTTAGATGTAAATAAAAAGAATAAGTTTACAGTGACACCTTTATTCACATTGTAGATGTAAATGAAAAGAATATGTTTTAAGTGACACCTTTATTTACATTTTTAGATGTAAATAAAAAGAATAAAAATAAAGTAACATCTTTATTCACATTGTAGGTATGTAAATAAAAACATCATTTTAGAAAGTACATTTTTATTTGCATTTAAAATGTAAACAAAAACATCGTTTAGAAAATACATTTTTATTTGCATTTCATATGTAAATTAAAAACATAGTTTAGAAAGTACATTTTTATTTGCATTTCATATGTAAATAAAAACATCATTTAGAAAGTACATTTTTATTTGCATTTCTTATGTAAATAAAAACATCATATTAGAAAGTATCTTTTTATTTGCATTTCATATGTAAATAAAAACATCGTTTAGAAAGTACATTTTTATTTGCATTTCTTATGTAAATAAAAACATCGTTTAGAAAGTACATTTTTATTAGCATTTCATATGTAAATAAAAACACCGTTCAAAAAGTACATTTTTATTTGCATTTCATATGTGAATAAAAACATCATTTTAGAAAGTACATTTTTATTTGCATTGTACATGTAAATCGACACATATATTTAAAATTACATTTTTATTTGCATTTCATATTATTTTATACGTATCAAGTCATGTTTGATCATTATAAGGAAAAATTCTATCCTCCGGTTTGCCTTGCATTGTGTGATGGGACTTGAGTCTTATAATGATTTCATTTTTTCCAAAACGCATAACGTTGTTTTGTATAGAAATTTATTTAATTTATGCACTGGCAATCCAACGGAGTAAACCCGTTCCGCGTTAGCGGCATGGTCCTGTGATTAGCCACACTGTTAAATTACATAAGGAAGATTCCTCATATCAGTCCTGTGACTGACTCTTAGTTTGTTTCACTTTGCAAACTCGGGTGCCCTCTTTTCCACACGGACTGCTAATAGGTTTAGGCTTGGATACATTTCTAGATTGGAGCTTACTTTGGAAGAAGACGAAGACCTTTTCTTTTATCTCTTTTTTCAGCTTTTGAGACATTAGACATCTTTCATGTATGATGTAATTTGATGGAGTTTTGAAACTTATTTCCTTTCTATTAAGACTTTTCTATTTGCTATGTGTATCCTATATCTGCGTACTCTGATGTATTAGATATTATGATGCTGATGGCATTTTATTTCCGCTGCAATGATTTATGTGTTATGACATTATCTGAGATCTGCTTTTGTTGTAAATATGTCGTATTCCAATGATTATCCTTGCTTTCGTTCTGCGGAAGTTTGGGGTTATCACAGTTGATATCAAAGCTAAAGGTTAACCTTAGCCTCGGAGTATGACATATTTAGAACAATTCGTCTAGATATAATCAGCAGTATTCTAAGGCGAGTAGCTCATTAGAGATAGGATTAGTAATATCCTAGAATGAGCACAGCAGAATAGCACATATTAATCAGTCATTACATCATCATCTTTCCATTTGTTCCTACCTTTACCTTTTTTAAAAATTATCATTTTTGTTGGTCTGACTCTTTCCTTGATGGTACATACTAATTTAAAATGAGAACTAGAGCTAGAACCCGAGGTGGAGCTCGAGGTGGAGCCCAAGGTGGAGCTCGAGGTGAAGCCCGAGGTGGAGCCAGAAGGCCAGTCAGTGATGAGACACCCATTACTCAGGAGCAGCCCACTTCCGAGGTCGTAGCACCACCCCCTCCTCGCCCACAGCCATTTGACTTAGAGAGAATGCCCAAAAAATTCAGAAACTTAGGGGAGTGTCCTTTATCGAGCGAGAGACGGTTATCGAGGCACTGACATGGTTAAAGGACAGTGAGAAAATCTTTGAAGGTTTGGAATTGGAGGATCAACGCAAACGCTTTATGGTAACATGGCTATTGAAGGACGAAGCTGAACATTGGTGGGACACAGTCAAAATTGGAAATGATGTGGCCAACATGTCATGGGCTAGATTCAAAGAGCTTTTCAATGACAAGTATATCCCTCCACAGGAAGTAGAGAGGCTTCGTGATCAATTTGCGAATTTGCAACAGGGAGGAATGACTATCCCAGAATATGTGCGGAAGTTCGAGGAACTTTCACGCTACGCTCCAGAGTTGATTCAAGATCCAGTCCAGGAAAATAAAAGATTCATTAGGGGCCTTTCTAAGAAGTACCTGGACAGAGTCACAGCCCACATCAAACTCCCATTTAATGAAGTAATTGAGATGGCCTGTCGCTATGAAGAGAATGACCAGGCTGCACAGCAAGATCGGGCGAGAAATCGGAATAGCAACAAGAAGGAACAAACTGACAAGAAACCTGAGGCAAGCAACTCTTCGGCCGCCAAGCCTCAAGGAAAGAAGAGAGACGGGACCAAGGTGAAATGCTATAACTGCGGCAAGGTTGGACACTTTGAATCCGAATGTAGAGCTCCGAAAAGGGCTAAGAGGAATGAATCTGGACCTAGTCAGAATCGAGGCCAGAATTCTTATGGTAAGAGGGAGTGCTACAATTGTCATCAGAAGGGCCACATCAAGCCAAACTTCCCATTGCTGAAGAGTTCTCAAGTGGCTCATATCTACGAGGGAACGACTGCACCAGCTTCTTCTGAGGGACCAGGTAAACCCGAGGTCTTAGGAGGTACTCTTAATATTAAGAACATTCCTATTACACTCTTGTTTGACACAGGTGCATCATGAAGTTTTATCTCTAGTGACACAATTAAAAAGTTAAATCTGAAACCAAGAAAACTTAAAGAATTGGTTAGAGCTCATAGTCCAATAGGAGGTTCTCTTATTCTCGATCAGTATTGTAGAGTACCTGTTATTTATTTTCGCTGCCAATTCCCTTTTGATTTGATCGACATGAATTTCTCTGGATATGATATCATACTGGGAATGGATTGGCTAACAAAGTGTGAGGCTGAGTTAGTATGTGCTGAAAGAATTGTCAAAGTTAAAACTAAGCTTGGAAATATTACTATACCATGCCACGGCTCAGCAACTGACAGGAAAGAATTATGGTCTTCTCTAAAAGTCACTCCCACTTCTATTGAGGATATTCCTATCATCAAGGATTATGCTGATGTGTTCGACGAAGTTGATAGTTTACCTGCACGTAGAGAAATCTACTTCAGAATTGACTTAGCTCCAAATGCAAGGCCCGTTGTGCGTCCTATTCGGAGAATGTCGTCAAAAGAAAACGAGGAGCTGAGCAATCAAACTAAGCAGCTTTTGTGGAAAGGTCTAATCAGGCCTAGCTTTTCAAAATGGGGTGCAACAGTGGTATTTGTACCAAAGTCAGAAGGTACTCTCCGATTGTGTGTGGATACCGCGACCTCAATAAACAAACAATGAAAAACAAATATCCACTGCCTCGTATTGATGACTTGATGGACCGTCTACATGGAGCACGAGTATTCTCTAGGATGGATCTAGCCACAGGTTTCCATCAACTGCACATCGCAGAAGAGTGTGTTCCTCTGACTGCTTTCAGAGGTCCAGACACATTTTATGAATGGCTAGTAATGCCCTTCGGGCTATGTAATGCTCCAACATACTTTGTTGATTTGATGAATAGAGCATTCCGAGATGTTTTAAATAAATTCGTGCTGGTGTTCATCGATGACATCCTCATCTTTTCTAAAACCACTGCTGAGCACGAAAAGCTTCTGAAAGAAGTCTTGGAGATTTTACGAAAAAATGTGTTGAAAGCAATATTCTCAAATGCATATTCTGGAAAGAAGAGGTGAAATTCCTCGGCCATGTTGTATCAAAAGGAAGGCATTTCAATCGATCCAGGAAAGATCTCAGCCATCCAAGATTGGAAGCAACCTAGAACTCCCACTAAAGTCAGAAGTTTCTTAGGGCTAGCTGGGTATTATCAGAATTTCGTCAAAGATTTTTTAAGGCTATCTTGTCCATTTGTGAAGCTAACTAAGAAGCATGCAAAGTTTAGCTGGACACCTGAATGTGTGGCAGCATTCCAAGAGCTAAAAAGGAGGTTGACCACTGCTCCTGTGTTGACCATTATTGATGGCAATCAGGATTTGAAAGTCTGGACAGATGCTTCTAGAGAAGGTTATCCTTTTTATATAAACCAACATGTTAGAAATGACATTTTTAAAATGATAAATCTCATTTTAACATGTTATCTTTTTATCTGTTTAAGGTATTGGTGTAGTGCTAATGCAAAGGGACAATGTAGTTGCACATGCTAGCCGTCAGTTGAAACCGCATGAGAAAAATTATGCCACTCATGATCTTGAGTTAATGGCCATTGTATTTGCTCTAAAGATATGGAGGCACTATCTCTTAAGTGAGAAGTTCGAACTTTATACGGATCACAAATCATTGCAGCATCTATTTACCCAAAGAGATTTGAATTTGAGGCAGCAACATTAGGTTGAATTTCTTGCGGCCTATGACCTGGACATCTTATATACTCCATGAAAAGATAATGTTGTAGCCGATGCGCTCAACAGGATGAATGCGGACTGCACCAATCTTATCATCGCTAATCTCATCATTACCCCTACATTGATAGATAAACTTTCTGCTCTTCAGAAGAGTGATAAGTTTATTCAGATGCTTTGCGAGCGAGTTTGAAAAGGTGAGGCCCCAAGCTTCCAAATAGACAGTAAGGGGACCCTTAGACTACAAGGGCGAATATGTATGCCCGATAGTCCCGAGCTAAATAGAGAAGTTATGGACGGATGTCATAAATCTAAGCTCAGTATTCATCCAGGGGTGAGCAAGGTGTATCATGATCTCAAGCGCACCTTTTGGTGAAAGGCGATGAAGAGAGATATTTCTATATATGTTGCTAGATGTCCTACTTGTCAATAAGTCAAAAGCGATCAGCAGGAGCTAGCGGGATTGTTGCAACCGCTAGGGGTTCCAAGTTGGAAGTGGGACGAAATTTCTATGGACTTTATTAATGGCTTGCTCCGAAACAGAAAAGGGAATGACAGTATATGGGTGATTGTAGATCGCCTCACAAAGACTGCCCATTTCATCTCTGTCAAATATAATCGAACAGCTCGAAGTCTGGCGCAGCTTATTTCAAAGAGATCGTCAAGCTGCATGGAGTTCCCAGTAACATTGTTAGTGATAGTGATCCGTTATTAGCTAGCAAGTTCTGGGAAGCTTTCCAAGAAGAGCTTAAGACCAAGTTGAATCTGAGCACTGCTTATCACCCTCAGACAAATGGCCAGACTGAGAGGGTAAACCGCATATTAGAAGACTTGTTGCGAGCGTGCATTCTTGATTTTGGCGGTTCATGGGAGGACCACTTACATTTGGTTGAGATCTATTATAATAACAGTTATCAAGCAAGCCTGCAGATGTCGTCATTCAAAGCATTATATGGTAGGCCATGCAGATCCCCCGCATGTTGGGTGGAACTAGGCAATCGATTAGTCTTGGGGCCCGACATGATTCGCGAAGCAGCAGAGAAAGTTGATTTTATTAAGAAGCGCTTACTGACTGCTCAGAGCCGACAGAAGAGCTATGCAGACTCACGGAGAAGAGATGTAGAATTCTCTGTTGGCGATTATGTATACTTGAGGGTTTCCCCCATTGAGAGGTGTCGTTCGTTTTGGGAAGACTGGGAAGTTGGCGCCGAGATTCATTGGTCCATTCCCTATTCTCGAAAGAATTGGAACTCTCGCTTATAGAGTGCAGTTGCCCGACTGGTTGCCAGGGGTTCACGATGTATTTCATGTGTCCCAACTTCGGAAGCATGTTCATGATCCAGACTTAGTTGTGGAGGAAGTTGCACAACAAGATTTGGAGATTACAACGAGCTTAGCAGTAAGGAGGGAGCTAGTGAAAATTGTTGGCAAGGAGACCCGAATTCTGAGGAACAAGAGGATCCATCTAGTTAAAGTACAGTGGAGCGGGGATCCTAGAGACTGTACATGGAAGACTGAGGATAGCATCAAACAGGCTTATCCCAAGTGCAGATTGGACATCTCCGATTAACTCTTGTGTTGAGGTACATTTACAATATTTTACATTTTCCGTTTTGTTTCCTACTTTACTTTGTTTCCTTTTCGGGGACGAAAAGTTTTTAAGTGGGGGAGATTGTAACAACCCGGAAAATCAGAACCAATTTAAAATTTTATTTTAATTAATTTGGTTTGAAAATGTGACAGAATTTTAAAAATTTATTTTTAAATAATATTAAAGCCATTGAAAATAGTCAATTTTCAAAAGACCTCTGTTTTCTACGAAACCACTTTTGTTGGAACAGGAGTATCAAATTATTGTTAAGTTTAATTTTCCATAATTTTTCGAATTAATATGTGAGCCTGGCAAATGAAAATGTGTTTTGTTCATTTCAGTCAAATTTAATCGACTGGAAAATAGCCATTTTTCAAACGGTCTCGGAATTCGACGAAATTAATTTTGTTAGGACCATATCGTCATAACAAAGCCAAATATATTTTTCTGTAATTTTTAGAGGCCGTATGTAGCTCCGATGAATTTAAATGTAAGGTCGAATTAATTAAATAAATGATTTAAATGTTAAAGAAAACAGGCTACACACATTCGTTTGGGCTCACGAGCATGGCCCATTGGATCCGGAATAGGGTTTATTAGCTAGGAAGGTCTGTCGTTGGGTCTGAATCGGAGTTATAAAAAAAATATAGGATTTAATTGTTAAATTACCATTAAAACTATATAAATAATAGAAAAATTCAAAAACCCTAGAACACTATTCATCTCTGTAGCCACCGCCCCTTATATCCATGACCGAAATAGCTCCCGTCTTCTTCCACTAAAATTCCCCAATCCATTCACCAAAACTCCATCCCCCTATGGAGTTTATCGTAGAGATTTCTTCAAGCTTTCAGTCCATACGGCCATCACCCCATATTGTCGCCTGAATCAAGAGAACCAACCCCCAAACCCTCGACTTTGCCGCCACTGTACCTCCCAAGACCCGCGACCGACTTGGCCACCTTCCCCCTAGGCCGACACGCCTCCCCAAGCCCCTCAACCCCGAACTATCCGATCGACCTCCGGTGCCTTCAGTCGCGAGCAAACTAGAACCCTAGTCTCAAATAATAAAGAAAGATCATGGCCTAGTTCTGTGCTGAGGAAGAAAGGGTATAAATTCCTTTTTTATATTTAATTAATTAATTTAAATTGTTATAAACCTAAAACAAATCATAACTCGCTCGTACATTCACAGTTTTGAACGATTTCAGAAACATTGGGACTGTGACAATGAACACTACGTTCTAGAACTGATTGGGACTAATTTTGGACATTTTGAATTTTAGATCTGAATTTGGATCGAGGTGAGATCTCTGATTTAAATAATTAAATCAATTTAAATATTTTTCCCGCTGTTTAAATAATTGTTGTATGTTAATAAACTAGATCTGCGATGTTATGAAATTGTTGAATGGTTGATATGTTGATTTGTGGTGTTTTTAATATTGATCGGCTAGTTTAATCATTCGGTTAATTCAGATCTGCATGTGATGGATAGATTAGAATAGATCATTTTGTATAAGCATTTTGTTGAATCATTTTTGTTGAATCACATATATTTAACAAAGATGGAGTACTATGTTTATTCATTGAATTGAATTAGATCTTTCAATTCGATAAAAGAAAAAAAGTTCACCTTTATTTGTTGAATTGAATTAGAATTTTCAATTCAACATAATAATAGCACTTTATTTGTTTTGTTGAATTGAATTAGAATTTTCAATTCAACGTAAAAATATCAGTTTGTTTGTTTGTTGAATATAATTGGATTTTTGCAATTAGATAAAAATATCACCTTCTGTTAATGTTGGATTTAATTAGAATTGTAATCCAATAAAAATATTGTTTGTTGTTATAATTAAACCTGTAAATATAAAGAAAAAATTTATAGTGACACTTTTATTTACATTTTAGATGTAAATAAAAAGAACAAATTTACAGTGACACTTTTATTTACATTTTAGATGTAAATAAAAAGAACAAGTTTACATTGACACCTTTATTCACATTGTAGATGTAAATAAAAAGAATATGTTTTAAGTGACACCTTTATTTACATTTTTAGATGTAAATAGAAAGAATAAAAATAAAGTGACATCTTTATTCACAGTGTAGGTATGTAAATAAAAACATCATTTTAGAAAGTACATTTTTATTTTCATTTCATATGTAAATAAAAACATCATTTTAGAAAGTACATTTTTATTTGCATTTCATATTTAAATAAAAAATTCGTTTAGAAAGTACATTTTTATTTGCATTTCATATGTAAATAAAAACTTCATTTTAGAAAGTACATTTTTATTTGCATTTCATATGTAAATAAAAACAATAATGTTTAGAAAGTACATTTTTATTGGCATTTCATATGTAAATAAAAACATCGTTTAGAAAGTACATTTTTATTTGCATTTCATATGTAAATAAAAACATCGTTTAAAAAGTACATTTTTATTTGCATTTCATATATAAATAAAAACATCGTTTAGAAAGTACATTTTTATTTGCATTTCGTATGTGAATAAAAACATCATTTTAGAAAGTACATTTTTATTTGCATTGTACATGTAAATCAACACATATATTTAAAAGTACATTTTTATTTACATTTTAGATGTAAATAAAAACATAGAAATCAAAGTGACCCTTGTATTTACATTTTAGTTATAAGTAAACATATATATTTAAAGGGTGCATTTTTATCTGAAATTTACATGTAAATAAAAATATGAATTAGAAAGATTATACTTTTATTTACGTTTTAGATGTAAATAAAAAATAGAATTTAATGTTATATTTTTATTGTCAAAATAGAGACAATAAAAATATTAGATTTTGAAGTTACATTTATAATGTCATTTTAGATGTAAATAAAAGATAGGACTTAATGTTATATTTTTATTGTCAAAATAGAGACAATAAAAAGATTAGATTTTGAAGTTACATTTCTAATGTCGTTTTAGATGTAAATAAAGGATAGAACTTGTAACAACCCGTATTTTCAATAATCTGTTATAACATAAATTGAGGCAGAATTTAATTATAAAATGTGAATCAAGGGAAACGGGCTATGCCATTGCGTTTGTCTCGGAAAAATACGCGAAATAGAGTCCGAGTTTTCGAAAATCGGAGTCCGTATGACCCAGTTAAGGCCCATTGAAGTTTGCAGAAAATTCCTAAGTAAAAACAGATTTAAACTTTAAATTTAAAACATGGGTTAGGGCAAACTGGGAAGGCGGGAAAAATTCCCGCCCAGGGCCCCATGTCGACAGGCCTGTCGACAGGGGTCTTGGCATGTCGACTGCCCTGTCGACATCCCTGTCGACAGGGGGTGGCCAGGCTAACTGGCCTAGCGCACCATTTTGATTTGGGCTTGATTGGGGGGCTTGGTTCTAGAGAGTTCCGGGATCTGATGGACCTAATTGAATCTAGGGTTAATCCTATGGTCTAAATCACTAGCCTAATCTATAAATAAGACCCTAACCTACCCTAAATCATTCATTATTCATCCTAGTAACTAAACTATGGCAAAATCAAAACTCTCATGGCCTCCACTCTCTTCATACAATTCCTAAATTGATTCCTAAGTAATTTTCCATGCATACAAGCATATTTAGGCTTGTATGATCCTCCTTAGCTTGCATTAAAGGCTTGTTTTTCTATTGGCATCATAGAGGAGGAGTCTTGATCAAGTTTGCTTGCATTTGGGGGTTTTTATTAGTTGCATAAGGGGTTTCTTGCATTTGTTATACTCATTTGAGTCCGCATAAGCATTGTAAGCCCTCTTACCTTCATTTTAGAAACTCTAAAGTTAATATGTGATGAAAGTTGGGATCTTTGCAAGTTTATTTAGTTATGTATGTTTATGCATGTTCGCTAAGCTATGATTTGCAAGTTCATTGAGTTATGCATGTCCATTATGCCATGATTTGCAAGTTAAATGAGTTATGCATGTTTATGCAAGTTCACCAAGCCATGATTTGCAAAGTAAATGAGTTATGCATGTTTATGCGAGTCCACTATGCCATGATTTGCAAAGTAAATGAGTTATGCATGTTTATGCGAGTCCACTATGCCATGATTTGCAAAGTAAATGAGTTATGCATGTTTATGCGAGTCCACTATGCCATGATTTGCAAGTTAAATGAGTTATGCATGTTTATGCAAGTTCACCAAGCCATGATTTGCAAAGTAAATAAGTTATGCATGTTTATGCGAGTCCACTATGCCATGATTTGCAAGTTAAATAAGTTATGCATGTTTATGCAAGTTCATTATGCCATGTTGTGCATGTTGACAAGTTGTGCATGCTTATGCAAGTTTAAAATGACAAGTTGTGCATGTTTGGCAAGTTATGCATGTTTATGGTAATATACAAGTTCACCATGCTAAGTTATGCAAGTTTAACATGTTATACATGTTTATGGTAATATGCAAGTTCACCATGCTAAGTTATGCATGTTTATGGTAATATGCAATTTCACTATGCTAAGTTGTACAAGTCTAACATGTTATGCATGGTTGTTGTGCAAGTTTATCATGTATGTTGTGTCAAGTTCCCTCTTCCTATCCTTTATGCGTTATTACGAATATGTAAGCGATAGAATGACGTTGGGGGTTTTGGGTAAACTTAAAAATACATGAAAATATAAGATTGGGAATTTACCTATTAAGTTAGGTCTACCCCTTGGGAATTTACCTATTAAGTTAGGTCTACCCAAGTAATTGTTTGACTTGTGATTATGTTTTGAAAAGAAGTGGACATGACACTTAGAAAACATAAGTGTGGCCAACTCGAGGTTGGGTTGAGTTTGTAGCGTAATTCTACCCGGAACCGACCGGCTTAACTAGTGGCTACAAACAATAAGACCCAATGTGAGAAGTTGGTCATGTGGTGCCAAGACCCGAGGTTAGACCAAGTTGTGGTGTAAAGCTACCCGGACCCGCCCGACTTAACTAGTAACCACAACAAAGTCTAATGTGAGAGGTTAAGGTGCATTAAAGTAATTAATGCCTCATGATTAGGGTTAAGTCAGGGTCCACTAATACTTAACCAATTTAGGGGTTCGAGGGATTAGAATGGGGTTAAGTGTGAACTGTTGATTACACTTAACTAATTTAATCCATTTGGGAGTTCGAGGGATTAGAATGGGGTTAAGTTACACTTAACCAATTTAATCCATGATTAGTGAAGGGTTAAATCGCACTTAACCCTCTTAGGAAACCCTAGCAGCGGGTCCGTTCCGGCAGTAATCCCAGTTTGGTATCATCACAACCCTAGAGACTAGGCTAGGGCGGCGCACGATTACTGGACGGATGTAAACGACCAAAGCGACGGCTGAGTGGTACAGCGGTGCGGGTCCGGCGGGCTACGGACGTGCACGTAGTCCGATGTTGGACAAACTCGAGGCACGGGTACCAGTAGGTCTGGGCTGTGCATTATTGCTTAAGTGTCCGGGGTTGGCACCCGAGGGCTTGATACACCCGAAGGTGGACCCAGCACAGTCAGACTACATCCATATGTGGGCCGTATGGACACCAACACTTGACGTGTTAGGTTTATAGGGAGCCGATCGACTAGACCGTGGGCTGGACCTTATATTAAGGTCACTTCATGTTATTGGGCCAAAGTTTGGGCTGAGGGATCAATACCTGTTATGTTGGTTTGCTAGTACACCGTGGTGCAACAACTTAACCTTGTTTATGCGATGACACCTCTATCTATCTTATAGTTACTTTATCATGCCAGTATGTTGTTATCTACGATCATCTCAGTTTGCATCATGATGTTAACTTTATTAGTTTATAGACTGATCGTAGCAGGGCTTACTCAGTCTTTTTGACTGACCTGTTTTCTTTCGCCTCTTTTCTTCCGTTTCCCCCCCCCCCCCCAGGTTCTCAGGGAGGGAATACTGGAGCCTAGCTTGGATTCTAGCTGCTTCCTTGGATAGCTCAAGTATGCTTTGGACTTGAGCCGCTATGGTTTATCACTCTTATTTGGGGATAGTACTTATGTATTTTCAGTTTATCAGATGATGTATTTAACTAGACTTGTAATTTTGGGAAATTGACATTTTGATGTACCAGACTTGTGTTTTGAAATGGTTTATAAATCTTCCGCTGTTTTATTTACTCACTCTGTTTATTTACATATATATATATATGTCATGTCCTGCCTTGCTATATCATTATGCATGTTTACCAATAATGCCCCTCCAAAGCTAGTGCATTCCTTTGCGAGTGACCTTAGTGGAGGTGGGGTGTTTCATTTGGTATCAGAGCATATGGTTTACGAGAAGGGATAAAAAGGTTTTTAAAACTTTTGAAAAGAAAAACTATTTTCAAAACCAAGTATTAAGTATTTTCCAAAGAAAAGTCTAGTTTATTTTAAAGGCTATTCCCCAAAAAGCCATTAGCAAAGTTCCTTCGTTTTTCTCCATTATGAATCTATCTTTTTCTTCGTTTCCAGTATGGCCGACAACTTTGCCATTGCGGAGGGAGTACACGTACCTGTTTGGTATAGGAGACTTTTGGAGGCTAGGGCGACCGAAGCCGGCCCCGCAAATATTACTCCTCCCCCGGTAGTCGATGTTCCTCTTCCTCCTTCCCCTCAGCATCCTCAAACTGACTTCGCAGAGATTTGCCAAGATTTTAAGGCGATGGGATGCAAGAATTTCTTTGGAACCGAGACTTTTGTAGAGGCAAGGAATTGGTTGAAAGAGACCGAAGATCTTTTAGCCACCTTTGATATAGGTGACCGCAGGAAGGTTCTATTGGCGGTATGGTTGCTAAAGGAAGAAGCTGCACGTTGGTGGGTAGTCACCACCGCTACTAGGCCAATTGAGACTTGGGATGACTTTAGAGGAAGGTTTGGACTGAGGTTCTTATCACTGAAGCAAGGGGACATGACTATTAGGGAATACATAGATAAGTTTGATCAACTGGCTCGGGTCGATTTAGACTTGGTTAATACGGCTCAGAAGAAGGCCCTACACTTTGCTCTAGGATTAAACGAGCCATTACATGGTTTGGCCATGTCTCATATACCCTTGGGGGCGACTTTCGAGAATTTGGTGAGTTTGGCCCTACTTCAAGAAGTAGATAACAATGACAAGAAAGAGGTCAAGGCGAATGAGTCTGAAGGCAAGAGAGTAAATTCCGGGAAACGAGGCAAGAATAACAACAACCGCAAGGACAAGACAAGAGCGAATGGGAAGTGTAACTTCTGTGGTAAAGTTGGACATATAGCCAGGGAATGTAGGAAGAAGAAGAGAAAGCGGGGCGAATGCTTTCATTGTGGTGAGTCTGGACATCTCAACAAGGATTGCCCGAAGAAACAAGGGCAAGGTCAGACTCAGTGTGCAGGACTATCTGGAGGGCGAGTTCATCCCCTCAACACCGTTCTTCCAGCTCATGATAGAGGTGGCATTTCTGTTGAAAATCTGGTTTACATTTTCTGATTTTCCCTGTTCGTACTTTGTTTGATTCTGGCACATCGCATAGTTTTATTTCATCTGATCTAGTTGAAAGTTTGCACCTAAGTACTAGCCTAGTTGAGGATCCCGTATGTGTTTCAAATCCAATTGGGGGCTCTGCCCGCCTGTCTGTGGTCTGAGTGGATTTGAAAATTTCTATCTTGAGTACAGAATTCTCGTGGGATGTATATATTCTCGGTTTCGGGGGATATGGGTTGGTTTTGGGCATGGAATGGTTGTCCTGTTTTGGAGCCCTTCTGGGTTTTTGTATA
Organism: Allium sativum; assembly: GCA_030737875.1. Taxonomy (NCBI): domain Eukaryota; kingdom Viridiplantae; phylum Streptophyta; class Magnoliopsida; order Asparagales; family Amaryllidaceae; genus Allium; species Allium sativum. The sequence goes on from CM060916.1 coordinate 490,794,326, forward strand.
GGGGGTGGTGAGGCTCATGACTCGCCTCAGCAGTACCCTTAGAAATTTCTAGCAACCCTAGGGGTCCCGTCATGTTATGTTATCTTGAATCCCTCAACTCGTCTATCGATAGTTCGAAATCGGTGAGGGTGGTCCGAGAATATCCTGATATCTTGGGGGGAAAGAAAAAGGGGTTACCCCTAGACGTGGGATAGATTTCCGCGTTATCTGGTTGGTAATACCAAGCCAGTTTCGTGGCCGGTTAGGCACGTGACCTCACGAGATGAGAGTTAAGAAAGCGAGTCAAGGAGTTGCTTCCTGAGACGAAGCATTTTCGAGTAGGGTGCTCCCGTGGTATTCGTTACTGATGTGGACAGTTTGCTTCGCTTATGTGTTGATCTTCGTGAGAAGAATAGGTAACCGTTACCAAGGATCAATGATTTGTCTGATCAGCTTGTAGGAGCATCCGTTTTCTTTTGATCTAGCTACCAGATTCCATCAGCTTAGGATGGCTGAGGATGGAATTGACAAGACTGCGTTTGGGACTCTAGATGGATTTTAGAATGGCTAGTCATGCTATTTGGTTTGACTAATGCACCCGCATATTACGTGATTTTGATGGGTAGGGTGTTTAGGGAGTCCTTGAACAAGTTTGTCAGGGTCGTCATAGACGATATTTGATCTCCTCAAAAGAACGAGGAAGAGCAAGTTAGACATCTCAAGAAGGAGATGGATACGCTTAGAACCACCAGTTGAAGGTCAAGTTCTCAAAATGTCACTTTGGAGGAAAGAAATTGGATTTCTTGGGGACATAGTTCCTAAGTAAGGCTTAGCGGTGGATTCCGCTAAGTGGTTGCGGTTTAAGACCGGAAGACCCTGAGGAGGGCAATTGAAGTAAGAAGCTTCCTCCGTTTGGCTAGTTAGTCAGCATTCCCGGAGCATAGACTTACTCTTCTGGATCAAGAAGGGGGTTTCGCAGGAAGAAGACCCGCGGTTGGTCAAGAACATGGACCAGTCGATTCGAGGCGAGATGTTAAGTCACCTCGCTAGATATATTATAGATGACAAGGGATGACTAAGGCGCGATGAGAGATTATGTGTTCCTCGAGTGAAAGACTTGGTAAAGAAGGATCTTGAAGATGCGCATCACTCGAGGAGGTGACCGAGTTGGTCTTAGGATGCATGATTGTGCTACCAGGTTAAGGCCAAGTCATAGGAGCCCAGTGGGCCATTACCTCCATTGGAGACTCCGCAAGGGAAGTGTGAAAACATCTCAATAGATTACGTGGATGGACTACCTAGATCAAAGGAAGGGAATACGGGTATGTGGGTCATAAAAGGTAGACTCACGAAGAGTGCTCATTTCAGTCCGGTGAAGAGCGAGAGGACTGCATCATGATTAGCAACGGTTTACCCTGAAGAAGTTGGCCAGTTTTGAAATAACCTACAGGAAGCCATGGGTAGGCAACCGAATCTAGGTATGGCCTATAGGCGGATGGTTCATTTCGATTAAGCCTGAGTTATAGAAAATCACGTTTATAAGGGCAATTGGTAACATGGATTGGTATTTTCAGGAAAAGTTCTGCTGCATGGAATACTTTATAGTAAGTAGGCGAGATCCAGGATTCACTAGTGAATTTTGGAGAGCTTTCATGGAATCATGAGGTTACAGTTATGTTTAAGCCAAGTATACAGAAAAAAAAGGAATAGGTGGAAAAAGAAGACGAGAGGCGACGAGTTCCAACTCGAGTTTGGGAAATGGGAGTTAGGAAGCCAGGAAATCATGAAGTAAAAGACGGTCAAAGCACAGTGGAGTTAAGCTCAAGACTAAGAAGAGTAGACACGCGCATCATATCTCTTTTTAAGAGTGCATCCTCGATCCATGTTTTCCTGTGGAGCTTGATTGCAAGTTATCTTTTGTATATATCCTCTCGGTCCCATTCTCGATCTTATTTCTGGTATAAACTCCATAAGCGGGTTATGATTCATCGGTTGGTACTATATGTCAGAGCTTGAATGGATTTCTTGTAATTTATCTTGCTTACCTTCTAAGCATATTTCTCTGTCCATGATTATCTAGTTTATCGTGTTTATCCGGTCATGAGAACCTTAGGTAGAAACCCTTTGGTTGAAACATGTGTTTGAAGCATGTTATGTCTGATGGTTGCAAGTGGTTGCAAGTGTTTGCAAGTGGTTGCTCGTGGATGCATTATACACGATTAGGCACTAGATCGGCTCGCACACTCCTCATATTGCATGTGCATGAGTGTTTATGCTTATTCATGGATGAAAATTTTGTGTTATCACATGGATGTTGCATATGGGTGTATGTTATGTGCACACATATAGATGATATACATTATGTTAGGAATTGCATACATATGGATTCATTTCACTAACATAATTTGCATTGATGATATTTGCATTAGATAAGTACATATACACACACCTCTGCATATGTTCATCCAGCATTTAGAATCTTGTAAGGACAATGATTGCTCGTGGATGATGCTTTGAGTAGATGGATGATTGGATGGTAGGATACGTTCTTCCTAACTTGAAGATTTCGGGGACGAAATCCTTTAAGGAGGGGAGAATGTAACAACCCGTATTTTCAATAATCTGTTATAACATAAATTGAGGCAGAATTTAATTATAAAATGTGAATCAAGGGAAATGGGCTATGCCATTGCGTTCGTCTCGGAAAAATACGCGAAATAGAGTCCGAGTTTTCGAAAATCGGAGTCCGTATGACCCAGTTAAGGCCCATTGAAGTTTGCAGAAAATTCCTAAGTAAAAACAGATTTAAACTTTAAATTTAAAACATGGGTTAGGGCAAACTGGGAAGGCGGGAAAAATTCCCGCCCAGGGCCCCATGTCGACAGGCCTGTCGACAGGGGTCTTGGCATGTCGACTGCCCTGTCGACAGCCCTGTCGACAGGGAGTGGCCAGGCTAACTGGCCTGGCGCACCATTTTGATTTGGGCTTGATTGGGGGGCTTGGTTCTAGAGAGTTCCGGGATCTGATGGACCTAATTGAATCTAGGGTTAATCCTATGGTCTAAATCACTAGCCTAATCTATAAATAAGACCCTAACCTACCCTAAATCATTCATTATTCATCCTAGTAACTAAACTATGGCAAAATCAAAACTCTCATGGCCTCCACTCTCTTCATACAATTCCTAAATTGATTCCTAAGTAATTTTCCATGCATACAAGCATATTTAGGCTTGTATGATCCTCCTTAGCTTGCATTAAAGGCTTGTTTTTCTATTGGCATCATAGAGGAGGAGTCTTGATCAAGTTTGCTTGCATTTGGGGGTTTTTATTAGTTGCATAAGGGGTTTCTTGCATTTGTTATACTCATTTGAGTCCGCATAAGCATTGTAAGCCCTCTTACCTTCATTTTAGAAACTCTAAAGTTAATATGTGATGAAAGTTGGGATCTTTGCAAGTTTATTTAGTTATGTATGTTTATGCATGTTCGCTAAGCTATGATTTGCAAGTTCATTGAGTTATGCATGTCCATTATGCCATGATTTGCAAGTTAAATGAGTTATGCATGTTTATGCAAGTTCACCAAGCCATGATTTGCAAAGTAAATGAGTTATGCATGTTTATGCGAGTCCACTATGCCATGATTTGCAAAGTAAATGAGTTATGCATGTTTATGCGAGTCCACTATGCCATGATTTGCAAAGTAAATGAGTTATGCATGTTTATGCGAGTCCACTATGCCATGATTTGCAAGTTAAATGAGTTATGCATGTTTATGCAAGTTCACCAAGCCATGATTTGCAAAGTAAATAAGTTATGCATGTTTATGCGAGTCCACTATGCCATGATTTGCAAGTTAAATAAGTTATGCATGTTTATGCAAGTTCATTATGCCATGTTGTGCATGTTGACAAGTTGTGCATGCTTATGCAAGTTTAAAATGACAAGTTGTGCATGTTTGACAAGTTGTACATGCTTATGCAAGTTTAAAATGACAAGTTGTGCATGTTTGGCAAGTTATGCATGTTTATGGTAATATACAAGTTCACCATGCTAAGTTATGCAAGTTTAACATGTTATACATGTTTATGGTAATATGCAAGTTCACCATGCTAAGTTATGCAAGTTTAACATGTTATGCATGTTTATGGTAATATGCAATTTCACTATGCTAAGTTGTACAAGTCTAACATGTTATGCATGGTTGTTGTGCAAGTTTATCATGTATGTTGTGCCAAGTTCCCTCTTCCTATCCTTTATGCGTTATTACGAATATGTAAGCGATAGAATGACGTTGGGGGTTTTGGGTAAACTTAAAAATACATGAAAATATAAGATTGGGAATTTACCTATTAAGTTAGGTCTACCCCTTGGGAATTTACCTATTAAGTTAGGTCTACCCAAGTAATTGTTTGACTTGTGATTATGTTTTGAAAAGAAGTGGACATGACACTTAGAAAACATAAGTGTGGCCAACTCGAGGTTGGGTTGAGTTTGTAGCGTAATTCTACCCGGAACCGACCGGCTTAACTAGTGGCTACAAACAATAAGACCCAATGTGAGAAGTTGGTCATGTGGTGCCAAGACTCGAGGTTAGACCAAGTTGTGGTGTAAAGCTACCCGGACCCGCCCGGCTTAACTAGTAACCACAACAAAGTCTAATGTGAGAGGTTAAGGTGCATTAAAGTAATTAATGCCTCATGATTAGGGTTAAGTCAGGGTCCACTAATACTTAACCAATTTGGGGATTCGAGGGATTAGAATGGGGTTAACTGTGAACTGTTGATTACACTTAACTAATTTAATCCATTTGGGAGTTCGAGGGATTAGAATGGGGTTAAGTTACACTTAACCAATTTAATCCATGATTAGTGAAGGGTTAAATCGCACTTAACCCTCTTAGGAAACCCTAGCAGCGGGTCCGTTCCGGCAGTAATCCCAGTTTGGTATCATCACAACCCTAGAGACTAGGCTAGGGCGGGGCACGATTACTGGACGGATGTAAACGACCAAAGCGACGGCTGAGTGGTACAGCGGTGCGGGTCCGGCGGGCTACGGACGTGCACGTAGTCCGATGTTGGACAAACTCGAGGCACGGGTACCAGTAGGTCTGGGCTGTGCATTATTGCTTAAGTGTCCGGGGTTGGCACCCGAGGGCTTGATACACCCGAAGGTGGACCCAGCACAGTCAGACTACATCCATATGTGGGCCGTATGGACACCAACACTTGACGTGTTAGGTTTATAGGGAGCCGATCGACTAGACCGTGGGCTGGACCTTATATTAAGGTCACTTCATGTTATTGGGCCAAAGTTTGGGCTGAGGGATCAATACCTGTTATGTTGGTTTGCTAGTACACCGTGGTGCAACAACTTAACCTTGTTTATGCGATGACACCTCTATCTATCTTATAGTTACTTTATCATGCCAGTATGTTGTTATCTATGATCATCTCAGTTTGCATCATGATGTTAACTTTATTAGTTTATAGACTGATCGTAGCAGGGCTTACTCAGTCTTTTTGACTGACCTGTTTTCTTTCGCCTCTTTTCTTCCGTTTCCCCCCCCCAGGTTCTCAGGGAGGGAATACTGGAGCCTAGCTTGGATTCTAGCTGCTTCCTTGGATAGCTCAAGTATGCTTTGGACTTGAGCCGCTATGGTTTATCACTCTTATTTGGGGATAGTACTTATGTATTTTCAGTTTATCAGATGATGTATTTAACTAGACTTGTAATTTTGGGAAATTGACATTTTGATGTACCAGACTTGTGTTTTGAAATGGTTTATAAATCTTCCGCTGTTTTATTTACTCACTCTGTTTATTTACATATATATATATATGTCATGTCCTGCCTTGCTATATCATTATGCATGTTTACCAATAATGCCCCTCCAAAGCTAGTGCATTCCTTTGCGAGTGACCCTAGTGGAGGTGGGGTGTTTCAGAACTTAATGTTATATTTTTATTCTCAAAATATAGAGAATAAAAGATTAGAATTAGAAGTTATACTTTTATTTACATTTTAGATGTAAATAAAAGAATAGATTCTAAAGTTACACTTTTGTTAACATTTTAAGGATAGTAAAAGATTAGATTAAAAGGGTATATTTTATTTACATTTTAAATATAAATAAAGAATGGAATCAAAAGTATATTTTTATTGTCATTCTAGGGACAATAAAAAGAGTAGAAACAAAGGTTACATTTTAATTTGCATTTTCGATGCGATAAAAAAGATACAAGTAAAAAGTACATTTTTATTGTCATTTTAGATGCGATAAAAATGACAGAATTAAAAAGTACATTTTTATCGTCATTTTAGATGCGACAAAAATGATAGAATTTAAAAATACATTTTTATCATCATTTTAGATGCGATAAAAATGATAGAATTAAAAAGTACAATTTATCGTCATTTTAGATGTGATAAAAATGATAGAATTAAAAAGTACATTTTTATCGTCATTTCAGATGTGATAAAAAGAATAGATTTCAAAGTTACATTTTAAGTATATTGACAGAAATAGTTAAAATCGCCAAACGATTTATATTTATATAAATATAAATTATAAATAAAGCGAATCACGCGCGGTAGTTCGCGTTTCAGCAATCGTAAATGGATATACCGAAACATCCGACTATCAGATTTTCCAAAAACTGGAACCGTTAGGACCGCTTTGGGAAGTGCTTTCCAACGATATAAATTTCATCAAAATCCCACGGTTAGAATTCAAGATATGTGTAAATCAAATTTTGGTAAAAACAACGCTAGGGCCGCCCATCGACCCGAAGCGTCGTTTAACTATATTGAGCTATTTTGAATAAATAAAAATAGCGATAAATCATTATAAATAGATATAAACGATATATAATTATTTAAATGATTAATATTCGAGAATTATTTGAAAAGACCGAGTTCAACTCATTTCAAATAATTATACGGCGATTAAATCAAGACGGTGATTGAAGACCGGCAATCTTCACATCGAATGGACGGATACTGATGCCTTTTATAGGAGTTGCTACCTTGAAAGGGTTTTAGTGGTAGATGTCCAGACGTGTGTGCTGATTGTCCGGATATGCGACCACCGACAAGGAATAAGGTGACTCTGGTTCCGTTCAGACCCAGAACGAACTTGTAAATGGATGCGTGTCTAACGTTGGAGTTCATTCTGTGTAAATTAAATCAATTTCTATCTAATGTATATCTTTTTGGTGGTGGAGAATTTATTCTCTTGCTTAACACCCTCAGAGGGTATATATGGATAGTTGTTGATCGCATGGTGTGAACTATCAATGTGGCACGTCAAGATGCAGATGATCAAGGCTTTTGTTGAAAAGCAGGCCTTGTGGTTGATGATCAAAGCATAGTCTGTTTAGGCTTAGCTTTGTGTATAACATGACTTCACGAGCCTCACACCCCAGTATGAGTTAAAAACGGGATCAGGACAGTAGGGAGTGCACACGTTTCCTTCTAGCTAGAAGTGGTGTCAGCGACTTAACAGCTCTAACATTTTTACTTATGTGGATGATGGATTATGGGGTACCTTGGTTTTATAGGTTGTTAGTGGACATATTAGAGGTTCAAAAGAACCGAGAAACGTGTGTTCAGGAATTTCCAATCCACTAGCGTTATGTATGGACCAGCCCTACCGCATCCAAGGGTTCACTGCGGGGAATCCTGAGGCATTTGCTAGAGTGTCTCGAATCGGAGAGGACAATTCTTAACATTGATTCATGATGGAAACCAAATCTCCAATACGACATTACGGATTTGATTGTAAACCTATATACGGCGGCATAGTAGGATGGGGTACTATGCTGTCTAGGATTGATACATTTAATTTGAAATATTTTAAAAATTGATTAGACAATAATAATAATATTAAAATATTATTTTATATGTATCAAGTCATGTTTGATCATTATAAGGAAAAATTCTATACTCCGGTTTGCCTTGCATTGTGTGATGGGACTTGAGTCTTATAATGATTTCATTTTTTCCAGAACGCATAACGTTGTTTTGTATAGAAATTTATTTAATTTATGCACTGGCAATCCAACGGTGTAAACCCGTTGCGCGTTAGCGGCATGGTCCTGTGATTAGCCACACTGTTAAATTATATAAGGAAGATTTCTCATATCAGTCCCGTGATTGACTCGTAGTTTGTTTCACTTTGCAAACTCGGGTGCTCTCTTTTCCACATGGACAGCCAAGTAACAGGTTTAGGCTTGGATACATTTCTGGATTGGAGCTTACTTTGGAAGAAGACTGTAAAACCCCACGTCCATTATTGTCACTCACAAAGGGAATTCATTAACTTCCATGGAGGTTATAAGTGAATATCGAACAGAAAAATTACAACAAGACAGATAATAAGTAGTACTTGAAAACTAAAAACTTCATTTTATTGCAGCGGAAACATGTTTATTACATCACAAAACCATTAATAAGAGTCAAGTACATTATCCATCTTCATAAAAACAAAATACATAATCCCATTACACAAATAGCCATTAAAAAAGATAACAAGCTGGACTTTACTTCAACGGTCCAATCTTTCCAAAGAGAGATGAAGAAATCCAATCAAACTCCACTAGAGCTAGGCCCAACCTGAGGACCTGGAGGGGGAAAAAGGATAGAAATGGAGGGGGTCAGACATAAAGTCTGGCGAGTATGATAATTCTAACAATACTATTATCAAAATAACTAGACTAAGGCATAAGCTGGAAGACAAGTAAATGTCTATGAACTATTAGGTATGGAAAGCAGATGAAGATAACATTAAAGATAACGTCAAAGATAACGGTAAAGGCACACCTAATTACTAACGAATGATTACTACACCGCACCGCATATTACTACACTGCACCGCGCCAATTACTACACTGCACTGCGCCAATTACTACACTGCACCGCGCCAATTACTACACTGCACCACACCAGTCACCCTATTGGTTGATCCCACTTGCTTCACAAAGAAACTTTATTAATAGCCTTACGTACCCCTAGCTGACTACATAGGTGCCGTCTGCCCCTATCTCCACTAGGTGTACCGCACTACCCTCTTAGAAATTTTATAAGTAACTTCGTGTACTCCTAGCTGACTACATAGGTGCCGTCTGCCCCTATCTCCACTAGGTGTACCCCACTACCCACTTAGAAATTTTATAAGTAACTTCGTGTACTCCTAGCTGACTACATAGGTGCCGTCTGCCCCTATCTCCACTAGGTGTACCCCACTAACCACTTTCGATCGGCTCCCTACTCGTAGATACCCGTCCTGGCCCCACAGTGGGGTGTATCACTCCCCTAAAGTGGCAACCCGATACAACTGAGAATGCACGGCTTATACCTACACGATGCAACAACGTCTTACCTACCAGCCCGGGTCCACACACGCATATGAAACCCGTTGGACTTACCTTGCCACTGCTCCCCATTTTGGCCTCTTATAGTCAAGCCCAGTATGCGTGTCCCGTCCTCGACTTGGGTCGAGCCCACAAAGATACGTTTGGGATACTGGTCGAAATGGGCCCCCACAAGCTACCCACCTAAGCTTGTCACTAGTATATCCCACTTAACCCTCTTAGTCATGTTCATTTACATGTGTGTTTGGTTAAGTCTTACTAATCGTATTTCACATGCCGCTAAGGGCACCCACTAGATTCCTCATGCCACCCAAGGCACCTACTTAACCCCCATGTCCCACTTTACATGTATATCTTGGTTAAGTATTTCTTAATTCATTCAGGCCATAACCTCATAAAGACCTCTCACATTAGACTGGCATTTATGGCAGCTGGATTTGCCGGGCGGGTCCGGGCAGTCTTACACCAAAAAAGAGTCTAACCTCGTGTCTTTACAATCATTATGCTTTAGTTTAGGCCTAGGACCTCTCACATTGGGCTGACATTTGTGACCACTGGATTTGCCGGGCGGGTCCGGGCAGGTTTACGTCACAAACGAGTCCAACCTCGTGTCCTAAGCATTGATTAACACTTAAAATCTTTTACCCCAGTCTTAATAATTCCCTATTCAAATTATTAATTAAGTCAACTTTTAATGATGTCCATAATTGACTCAATTATGGCCATCCACTTATGGCATGCAAAATCATATCAATTGCACCCCAACTTTTTAATATTAAATCCTTAATATTACCCCTACCCCACGTTTATACGTTCGCTTATTCAACGCATAGTATAGGCTAGACTTGAATAGTCTAACGCACAGCAGAAAGCCAAATTAACATATAGATAATAAAATAAATCTAATCATGATAGGGGTGGAACTTGAATAAATTACCCATGTTAAGGATCAAAAGGTGTCAACTTGTTAAATGTCACAATTTACATGATATGATCATAGCCCAAATCTATACATAAACTGGCATATGAGGTTTATAGGCAACATAATGATGGTGTGAACTAGCATAGGATATCACATATGTCATAGCATAATTCTAGATGTCATAATAGATGTCATGGCATGTGTTCATAACTTTTCTAATTTAACTTGCATATGTAACTTGTCATATAGATAAACATAGCCCAAACATGATGATTTAATTAATATGAAATAACTAGCATAGACAATAGCATCATGATTTCAAAGCATGTATGATTCATCACAACTTTAGCCTAGAAACTTTCAACATACATAACATCATCATAGCATGATTTGCAACATATAGGATATTATCACCACATAGCATAGGATTTATAACATACATGATAGTATAAGGTTTACAACAACATATATGACAATTCACATCATCTACTCATAATCCATTCATGACTTAACCTAATTAAAATGATAATAATCTTGTTAAGACTACCATACTCACAATTATAGAAGAAAGAGAGTCGAATTAGCGCTCCTTTGATGAAGAATCGCTGTTAGGGTTGGGTAGTTCTGATTTAGTTGTTGTTCTTTATCTTTAATTTGATGGAGGCTGCTCTAGGTCTCAAAATATCAGCATTACGGCCATGGTCTTTGTTTATTTTCTGATTTAGGGTTTGTGTATGGGGGTCTTTTTATAGAGTTATAAATTAATTTAAGCCGTCGGATGTTCTTAGGGTTAATCAAAACCATTTAATTATGATAGGGTGATGAGTCAGCCCTAATGACTCAGCAAGGAGTCAGAATGGACTCAACAACACGGGTCAGCCTGAACCAGAAAGCTGTGCAGGCTCCAACCTCGGCCTGGGCGCACTTGGCAGGTGCGCCAGTGTAAATTTGTACTGGCGCACTTCCCAAGTGCGCCAGTGCATTTTTTTTCTTTGCCACCAAACTTCGTTCGTCCATAACTTTTTCATCCGGTACTCGTTTCCCGCAAACTCGGACTCTATCTCCACTAGAATTCCGAGACGAACACAATGGCGCAACCCGTTTCCCACAATTCTCACGTCTAAGATTAGTTATTCTTTAATTTGTAAATATTAATATTAACAGAATTACGGGGTGTTACAAAGACGAAGACCTTTTCTTTTATCTCTATTTCTGCTTTTGAGACATTAGACATCTTTCATGTATGATGTAATCTGATGGAGTTTTGAAACTTATTTCCTTTCTATTAAGACTTTTCTATTTGCTATGTGTATCCTATATCTGCGTACTCTGATGCATTAGATATTATGATGCTGATGACATTTTATTTCCGCTGCAATGATTTATGTGTTATGACATTATCTGAGATCTGCTTTTGTTGTAAATATGTCATATTCCAATGATTATCCTTTCTTTCGTTCTGCGGAAGTTTGGGGTTATCACACCCTATGTGTATGTCGACCTCAGGGTCGACCTCCTGGGTCCCACGAATGTTTTTGGGCAGATGTTTACCATTTTGACGTTTTTTTTAAATGTTTGGTTAGTATCCCGTTATACTTTCTTTTATTTATCTTTTATATTATATTAACATATAATTTTCTTATACATATATATATATATAACTTCAAATGTCCATTTTACATATATATATATATATATATATATATATGCACAACTTTTATTTGTTTTCAAAATTCAAATGGTGTTATGTCGTTATTTAATTCTTACCATATTCCTTTAATTGTTGCATTATTTTGAATTTCTCCTTTGTGTGTGTGTGTGTATATATATATATTTGCACATATATACGCATATATTCTCATATACATACATACATATATATATATATATAATATTTATATACTTCCTTATATGTATGCTTTTCCTTATATGTGTGTTTATACATATTTTCTCTTTAGAACAAGTGTTATTTTAGTTGTTCGCTTAAAACAAAAATATGGCACTGGCGGTGATCAAACTCCTTGCCTCTTGTATGAAAGCCACATGCTCTAACCAACTGGACTACTTAGGCTTTTGTTATCAAGGCTTAGAACAATGGTGGTAATTGTTCTTTTCTTATTCCTCCTTTTCATATTTGTTACAATATTTCATTTAAACCAATGCATGTAACCTTATCAATTTGCATGCATCTTTTTCTTTCATTTTTTCTTTTCTTATTAATGCATAATATTTGTAAATCATTGCATGCAACATAATTACACTGCATGCAACAAATTTCTTCTTTCTTTTAACGCATGTATTGCATTGTTATTTACATTAATCTTTTCTTCTTTTTCAATGCCTGTATTCATTAAATGCTATCATATATTATCATTATTATATTCTTCTTTTAAATATTTATGTCTATGCGTATATATATGCATATGCACTAATGAATATTTAATTGTCATAAAATGCGGGTTGTTACATGAACAGAATCATTGTTAGAAGGGGATTTATCTTTTTTGAGTCGTTTAAGAAAGGGTGAAAGTCCCTATCGATTCCTTGAAGAGGCTCTGGGTATTGGTGAAGCTGGAGAAGTAGGCGTCGCATTGGTTGAAAGTGAAGCAGAATTATATTAGGAAGTAATTTCATGAGAAGACATGGTTATTTCTATTAGCTTGGAAATTAAGGGATTCTGAGTGTTATATATAACTTAGTTTTTTTCTATTATTGGAATTATTTTTGGTAGTTTGAGATTATTTTTATTTTTAGCTATTTTAAGTGAAAGGTTTGGTAAAATATAGGAAAACAAGGTAAACTTAGTTATTGTATAAGTTAGGTTGTAGTGATAAAGTATACAAGGAATACCAAATAGGCAAATGGAATGACATATAACTATCAACGTGTAAGGTCTAATGTTCGAGAGTTGGTTTAGTTGATGCAAAATAAAATTTTATCTTGCTATTTTTTTTGTATTGATTTTATAGTTCGGATATAGAACATATTTCTAGTTCTCTTCTTAGTTTTATGAAAAATATTTCACATAATGGTTTTGTAAAAATATTAGCAATTTGTTTTTCAGTACTAACAAATTCTAATGTTATGTTACCTTTTTCAACATTATCTCTAAGAAAATGATGTCTAATATCTATATGTTTTGTTCGAGAGTGTTTTATATGATTTTTAGATAGATTGATTGCACTCGTGTTACCACAATATATCGATGAACTTGTTATAGTTTTTTCAAAATCTCTAAGTGTATGTTGCATGTGTATTACTTGCGCACATGCTAGATCAGAAGATATACATTCTACTTCACACGTTGAAAGACAAACCAAATTTTGTTGTTTACTGGACCACAAAACAAGAGATTGACCAATGAAATGACCAGTGTCACTTGTGCTTTTTCTATCTATTTTGCAACATTCAAAATCAACTTCACTATATGATACAAATTCGAAAGAACTACCTTTGGAATAGAAAAAACTATAACCTCTAGTGTTGGCTAAGTATCTCAAAATAAGATTTACTGCTCTATAACATGATCCCTTTGGTTGTGCCTGAAATCTTGCACATAAACAGACACTCATCAATATATCAGGTCAATTAGTTATTAGATACAATATATTTGAACAATATATTATGTCATATATATATTTGAACAATTAAAATATCATTATGAATTCTTTTTATAAATAATGTAGTATCTATTTTACCTATTTGAAAACCAAAATTAATTAAATGAGTTTCTAATCTATAATACCAAGCACGAGTTGCTTGTTTTAGTCCATATAGAGCTTTCTTTAATTTATATACATGTTATGGAAATTTTTCATGTATAAATGATGGAGGTTGTTCAATACATACTTGTTCTTTTATGTATCCATTTAGTAAAGCGATTTTTACATCCATTTGATTTTTTTTAAAGATTATGAGGACATGCAAAAGCAAGTAATGTTCGAATGGCCTCATGTCGAGCTAGTAGAGTAAAAAAAATTCATAATCAATACGTTCTTCTTGATTATATCCTTGAGCTACTAATCTTTCTTTATTTCGAATGATGTTTTCATTTACATCCGACTTGTTCTTATAAACCGTTCTAATTAAAGATTGATCTATAGGTCTACGGACGAGTTCCCGTACTTCGTTTTGTACGAATTGATTGAGTTCTACTTGCATTGTCATAATCCATGCTTTGTCATTTGCTGCTTCATTATAATTCTTTAATTCTAAAGTTAAAATAAATACAGTATGACTCATCTGATTTAATTGATTTCTATTTGCAACTCTTGAGTTTAAATCATCAATAGTGTTATTAGAAGGATGATCCTTTAAAACATGAGGTGGTGATCTTAATGTGTTTGAAATTTCATTATTATCTAATGTATTCAGACCATTATTATTTAACACTACATTATTGTTATTATAATGTATTATAGACTCTTCTTCATCATTAATTTTGTTAGATAACAAATTTTCATCGAAAGAGAAATGTAAACTTTCTTTTATAATATTCACGCATTTGTTTAAAATTCTATATGCTTTACTACGATCTGAATAACCAATAAAGATACATTCGTTAGCTTTTGGATCGAATTTTCCAAGATTATTTTTTGTTTTTAAATAAAATATTTGAGCCAAATGTTCTAAAATACGAAACTTATGGTTTTTTCGTAGAATATTTCATAGCACGTGTTTTTAGTTAGTGGACGTAATGTTAGCTTATTTAATACATAACAAGCTGTTGCAATAGCTTCGATCAAAAAAAATTAGGTGGATTACTGTTATTTAATAACGTTCATGCACATTCCGATAAAGATCTATTTTTCCTTTCTACTACACGGTTTTGTTGTGGAGTTCGTGGAAAAGAAAATTTGTGGTCAATTCCTTTTTTATTGCAATAATTTGTAAAAATTTCATTTTCAAATTTTCCTTTGTGATCACTGCAAATATTCTTCATTTTAAATCAATTAATTTTTTTTATTCTTTTAGCAATAGTTTTAAACATTACGAAAGTATTACTTTTAAGTTTTAAAAATAAGGTCCATGTATACCTTGAAAAATCATCAACTATTACAAAAACGTATTTGTTATGATTTATTTATCGAGTTTGTGCAGGACCAAATAAATATAAATGCAATAATTGTAACGGTTTTTTGGTTGAAATTTTATTTTTAGACTTAAAAGAACTTTTTAATTTTAAGGATTTGACATGAATCACATAAGTTATTAACTTTATAATTGATTTTTGGCAAACTTCTAACTAGTTCATATTTTGCTAATTTATTAATATACTTGTAACGCCTTCGATTTTTAGAGGTTTAATAATAATTAATTTAATTATTTTAATATAATGATGTGATAATTTAAATGGTTTAAATTCAAATATTTTGAATACTTAATTAATATAAATATTGGAATAGTAATATTTAAATTCCGAAATAATCGAAAATAGCTGAATTGACAATTTTGTGTAAGTTGGATTATTTAAGATATTAATTGAATTTATATTCAAGTTAAAATGACGAATATATTATTTAAACGACAGTTGAACGTATTATTTATAATATAATTATAATTGAGCTTGAAATGGCACGGCAGATCGTAATATTTCGATTTGAACTTCAATTGGGTATGCATGATTTGTTATTAAGCGGATTTTTTTTCGAAACAGGAAACACTGGAATCTAATTAACTGTAATTTTCTAATGGAAGTGGAAAATCGAGATTTCATCATGTAGATTGTAATTTATGTCCAAATCAAATTTTTAAATAGTCTCTATGGAGTTGTTTATAAACCACAACGACTTATTTAATATAATTAAATATTGGTTTCGAAATTCGACAAGATATTTGAGACACGGTTGTAAATTAATTTTTAGAATTTTAATTTAGAAAATAAACAACTTTTCGGTTGAAGTAGTTTGCACCCTATATTGGCATTTTAAAATTTCATAAAATAACTTAACTTGTCTGTTTTATTATAGTTTTGGGACCGGGTTGCATTGCTTGACATAACTGTAGTTTTATTGTTGTCCGTAGCGGCTTGTACGTGAATGGAGTTTTGTGCAACAGTGTACCGATATAGTCTAAACTTTAGGAAAACAAAATATATGTTCTTACTGCAACTCTATCCACGTACCGATGATGTGAATAATTGATTTTCTTTTTAGCCTATTTATTTCCAATATGAATTAAAAATAAAATAAGAAATAAAAATAAAAGAAAAATGGAATTACATCCTTCATGTGTCACAAGTAGATTTACAACAACATTCAAGGAAAAGATCAGTAAGCAAAGTTGAAAAAGAAAATAAAGACAATCAATATACAGTTTTGCTAAACAATACATAAAACTGCACCATAAAATGAAGAAGTTGTAACGACCCGGAAAATCTGAACCAATTTAAAAAAATTTAATTGCCTATTTTAGTGGATTTTAAATAGTAACGATGAAAGGTAAGTTTGAATCGACAATTGAAAAGGAATATAATTAATTCTAATTATAAAACAAGGCCTGAAATGGCGCAGTAGTTTCAAAATTTGAATTTAAACTTTGACTGACTGTACCGGGTGCAAAACGAAACGGATTTGAGTGAAACCAAAAAAATTTAAATCTGTTAGTGAATATCTTTCTAACAAATCTGAAAAATCGAAGTTTCATAGCGGGAAGCAAAAGTTATGGCCAAATGAATTTTCTGAAAGGTCGCTATGGAATTTATATAGCCCGTGAAAATGGCCATTTTGCAAACGACCTCGGAATTCGACCAAACCACTTATGTTGGATCCGAGATGTTAAATTATTGCTAGGTTTCAAATTTCATAATTTTTGAAGCTAGTGTGTGAGCATGGCAAAGGAAAATGTGTTTTGGTCAAATTCAGTTAAATTGGATCGATTAGAAAGGGGCCATATTTCAAACGGTCTCAGAATTAGACGAAACTGGTTTTGTTGGGACCGTATCATCAAAATAAAGCTAGATTTAATTTTCTGGAATTTTTCGAATCAGTTTGTGGCCCTGGCAAATCGAAATGTACGTTCAAATCAAATATTGAATGTTATATATTTTAAATTGAATGAAAACTGACTGAAACAGTCGAATGGGCCTTCGAAACATATCCCATTGTGTTCGGAATGGGGATAAAACTCTAGGGACTACAGTCGTTGGGTTTGGATTGGAGGTCGTGTTAGAAAACCCCCTTTTAAAAGCTTCCGGCCAATCAGAATTTATAAAAAAAAGGGAAAATCCTCATAACCTCCCCCCCTCCCGATCTCGACGGCGGCCACTTCTTCTTCTTTCTCTCCACCGTTCTGGCCAATCCCTTCACCAAACCACCTCGCTCCAGTTGGGTTTTTTGAAGATCTCCACGTCCTCTTCCAATCCATACCACTTGCTCCCCCCATTGTGCCACCGTCATCGCGAATCACCTCCCCGAAGTGGCCAACTTCAGTTCGCCGCCACCATCGCTAGAGGCCACCGAAGTGGGGACCCTTCCTGGCACACGTGCGCCCCACCTGGCTCTTCGACGCCGTGAAGCCCGATCCTCATATCGAGCAACGGATTGGAAGTTAAATTCAAACCTAGGTTTGAATCAAAAACTGAGAGGTACGGCTTTGTTAATTTCAAACCGATTTTAACACTGTAAAACGTTGCAAACTTCTAAAAATCGTATATTTGTGCTATGTGGTTGAAATTCAGTAAAACAAGAGATAGTGGACTCGTGTGGACGCCTTCTACATTCTAGAAGAGACTGCATATTTTTCTGAGCCTTCTTCTATTTTTGGTGGAGTGGAACCAAATGTGAGATTTCTAAATTATAAACAATATGGAAAACGACGATGTATAAATTATATAGTCGATGTATGAGTTATATAAGCGTTGTACACCTCTTGTATAAGCGTTGTATAAGTTGTACGTTCGATATATAAGTTATATATGCATTGTAAAAATTATATATGTGTTGAATAGAAGTGAAATGCTTATATATATATATATATACGCCCCTCGTCCACAAACCATGGACGATATTTATTGTTTGTGATTGGTGTGAAAATTGGTTGATTACGAATGGTTGATTAGAATTGTTTGTGGTTGAAATTGATTGATTGTGGTTGAAAAATACCCGTTTGTGGTTGAGAATTATTTGGTTGAAACCAAATAGGATTAGTTTGTGGAAATGAAAATAAAAATATACATGCCGCCTGCGTGCGAACTAGATGCATGATTCCCCATTGTCAAAAGTTGCGAGGCTTTAAGGTAGAGCGAAGAGCCGTACTAGGGACGGCCCCAGTTTTACTACCATGTCGTTATGCCGCCGAAATTTTGAATAATATTCATGTGTTAGAATTATTTTCATATATTGAATAACCTTCATGTGTTGAATCGAAATTCATTCGTTGAATAGAAATTCATGTGTTGAATGGTATTCGTGTTTTAAATAAATTGTTTTAACAATAGAAATCACATTTTTACTCTATATATACAAACTATAGAAAACATTCATGTGTCGAATCAAAATTCATTTGTTGAATAGAAGTTCATGTGTTGAATGATATTCGTGTTTTAAATAAATTGTTTTAACAATAAAAATCACATTTTTACTCTATATATACAAACAATAGAAAACATTCATGTGTTGAATCGAAATTCATTCATCGAATAGAAATTCATGTGTTGAATGGTATTCGTGTTTTAAATAAATTGTTTTAACAATAAAAATCACATTTTGACTCTATATATACAAAAAATAGAAAACATTCTTGTGTTGGATCGAAATTACTTCGTTGAATAGAAATTCATGTGTTTAATGGTATTCGGGTTTTAAATAAACTGTTTTAACAATATAAAAATCACCTTTTTATTGTATACATACGAATTTTGAATAACATTCATGTGTTGAATAGAAATTCATTCGTTGAATAGAAATTCATGTGTTGAATGGTATCCAGGTTCGAAAGAAATTGTTTTATAATAAAAATCATATTTTAATCATCTATATGAACTATATAAAATAGTCGTATTTTGAAAGAAATTGTTTTATAATAAAAATCATATTTTTATCATCTATATGAACTATATAAAATAGTCGTGTTTTGAAATAAATTGTTTTACATTAAAAATCACATTTTTATTATATACATGAATTGTTAAAAATAGTGAAGTGTTGAAATAGAAGACAGTTGGATAAAAATATCATTTTTATCAAATGTATGAAAAGCATATAGTTTTGAAATCGAAGAATCGATTATATATATAATTAAAATATATCGAATAACGAAGCTGCAGTTCATGTTTTGAAACCGTGAATTCAAACGATTAGTGCGGGAGATCCGACTATCTGATTTTCCCGAAGCCGCAACCGTTGGGTTCGCTTTGGAAATATCTTTCCAACGGCACCAACTTTGTAAAGTTCCAATGGTTGGATTGTCTGGAACGTTTAATTCAAATATGAAGGAAAACAGCACCAGAATCGATTATATTTATATACATATATAAATATAATTATATTAAATCGAATAACGACGCTGCATTTCGTATTTTGAAATCGAAATTTCAAATGATTGTACCGGGAGATCCGACCGTCGGATTTTCCCAAAACTGGAACCGTTGGATTCGTTTTGAAAAGATCTTTTTAATGATGTAAATTTTGTGAAGATCCAACGGTTAGATTTTCAGATATGTGTAAATCAAATCTGAAGAAAAACAGCGCCACGGCCGCGTTATGGCCCGAAGCGTCGTTTGAATAAATAGGCTATTTTAAAATAAATAAAAATAGCGATAAATCGTTATAAAATATTATAAACGATATGGATGTGAAATTTATAAATTAACTGAAGGTTAATAA
The DNA here is from genome assembly GCA_030737875.1 of Allium sativum. NCBI lineage: Eukaryota > Viridiplantae > Streptophyta > Magnoliopsida > Asparagales > Amaryllidaceae > Allium > Allium sativum. Next base: position 490,814,424 of record CM060916.1, read on the forward strand.
GTCGAATGGTTTCCTGGATTTTGAACTGATGTTGGTCTCGGCCTTCGGGGTTAATATTTGGGAAATCGTTCTCTTACTGATTGACGGTTAGTGACTAATGAATTGAAATGATGCGTATGTAGTGTTTGTGTAGCACTTGTTTATTATATACGCGAGTTGCTCAGAAAGACCGGGTTTATCCCATTCTGAATAACTGAATCGACGATAAGAAATCGAAGATGAAGATGGTGGTCGAAGACCCGAGATCTTCACCTCGTTTGGATGGTAACTGATGTCCTGATTGGGAGGCATCCCGAAATATGGATAATGAGTGGTGATCGTCCAGACATACGTGGAGATCGATGGGTTTGCGAGTTATATAGTGCCTTCGGTTTCGTTCAGACCCAAAACGGACTTGCAAATGGATGGTGTGTCTGACATTGGAATTTATTCTGTGTGATTGATAGCCATCAGTTGCATGGTGTGAATTGCCTGTGTGGCATGCTAAGACGCAGTGATCAAGGCTTTTATTGAAAAGCAAAGTCTTGTGGTGATGATCAATGCATCGCCTGTGTGGCGTAGCTTTGTGTATAACGTGAATTCGCGAGCCTCACACCCCGGTATGAACCAGAAATGGGAGTGGACATCAGAGGGGACATGCGTTTCTTTCTAGCTAGAAGTGGCGTCAGTGGTTTTACACGCCCTGACGAGTTTGACTTATGTGGTTGTTACTGTTGCGAGACGCCTCGGTTATATCGGTCGATCCGGGACCGATGGAGTCAATCGTTGGCTCACTTACGCCCCAAAGGGCGGGGAAACGCGGAGTTCAGGAATTTTAATCCACATCGGTGGACCGGCCCTGACGATTCAAAGGCTTGACTGAGTATTTGCCTGAGGCTCGGGCTAGACTGTCTCGAATTCGGTAAGGACTATCTTTTGCCTTGGTTCATGACGGAAATCCAATTTCCAAATACGTGACTGTGCGGTTTTGATTGTATACCTATATATGGCGACCTAGTGGTATGGGGCATTAATGTCGTCTATGATTGATACTTATGATTAGAAATTGCTTTTGAAACATATAAACACTAGTAATAATATCAAATGCTTTTGTTTTATTCGTATCAAACATATTTTGGCCATTATAAGGTAAAAACTCTATCCTCTGGTTTGCGTTGCATTGTGTGATGGGAACTGAGTCTTATAATGGCTTCATTTTTTATGAAAAAACATTGCGATGTTTAAAAGAATTATTTGTTTTAAAGCACTGGCAATCCGATGGAGTAAACCCGTTCCACGAAAGTGGCGTGGTCCTATGATTAGCCATATTTTAAATGTGTTGAGTAGATTTCTCATACCAGTCCCATGACTGACTCGTAGTTTGTTTCACTTTCAAACTCGGGTGCCCCTTTTTATACACGGGCAGCCTTGTATTCAGGTTTTAGCTGGCTTCCTCTAGATAGCTGGAGCTGAAGATGGATTCTATCATTTATCTCTTTTTATTCTGTTCAGCTCCTATTGTACATATTTTGTTTGTTTTCCGCTGTAGACATTTATGTATAGCTGAACTATATTTGTACTAAGTATGATCCTGTATACGGTGTAACTCTGATGATTACATTTATCCAGTGTATTATTTGTTCTTTATCTAGTGTATTTATTTATTTCTGTTCTGCTATTATCTGTTTCTGTGTTATATTCCAAAGATTACCCTTGTCAGCGTCAGTACGGGAATTGGGGTCGTCACAATGTGGTATCAGAGCTTTGGTTAAGCTTAGTGCTGGAATATAACATATTAACGAACTCGTCAGAAATAGAACTAGTAGTGTTCTAGGACAGGTAACTCATTACAGATAGGATCAGTAACATCCTAGTATGAGTAAAGCAGAATGAAATACACCCAATAGACACGTTTACATTTGAAGTATATGTTTCTATGTTTTGAAATATCATTTCTATGACCTGACGCTTGATCTGCTGTTTGCAGAAGTACTAGAAAATGAGTGTCAGAAATAGAAGAAATGCAGAACCAGATCTAGAGGCTCTATTTAAGAGATATCGAAATCTGGGAGGAGCACAATTCTCGGGCAATGAATCTATTATTCAAACTCAAGCTTGGGTGAGCTCTGCAGAAAGAATATTTGAGCGTTTTCAGCTGAGAGATGATCAGAAAAGGTTAGTGGCATCTTGGGCGCTCAAAGAAGAAGCTTTAATCTGGTGGGAAACAATCATCAAAGATAATCCAGAAGGTGATATCACCTAGGATAAATTCAAAGAGATTTTCCTAGAAAGATTTACTCCTCCTGAAGTGACTGAGCGATTATGTGATGAATTCTCTTATCTGATACAAGGAGATATGACCATTCCAGAATATCATAAGAAATTCAACGAACTTTCTCACTTTGCTCCTCATTTGATTCAAGATCCAAAGAGGAAGAATATGAGATTTATTCATGGCCTGCAAAGAAAATATTAGAATAGTGTGATGAGGAATGTGAAGCTTCCTTTTTCTGAAATGATATACATGGCTTATTAGTATGAAGATCTCCATAAGAAAGGTATGTTGCGCGACGAAGAGGAAGTCAGTTCGAGTAACAAAGTGGAGTCGGTGACTGATAGTCCTGAGGTCAGTAAGAAGCCCAGTGCCAAGAGAAAAAGGGCTAAATCTGGGAAAGAACCAACAACGGCTGCCATATGCCTTAACTGCAATCAGAAAGTCCATTTGTCCAGAAAATGTAAATCTTTAAAGAAACAAAAGAAGAATGGATCCAAACCTACTAAGAAAATGAACCCACATGGTGAAAGGACATGCCATAAGTGTCATCAAGCAGGTCATATTGCACGGGAGTGCCAACTCTCAAAGAAATCGGAAGCAGTACATATAAATGAAATAGCAGAAACTTCTGAACCCTCAGCTATTCTAGAAAGGCCAGATGTTTTAGAAGGCACGCTAACTGTTAAAGATATTCCAGTTAAAGTACTGTTTGACACAGGCGCGTCGCGAAGCTTTGTTGCAAAGAATGCAGTGAAGAAACTGGATTTGAATTTGAAGAAGCTCAAAGAACCAATGACTATCCAAAATCCGGTTGGGGGTTCCCTCGATCTCAGTTGGGTGTGTGGAGTGCCGGTTTCTTTTTCTCGTTATCGGTTCCCTACCATAGCGGTCGTCATGAATTTTACAGAATTTGATCTTATCTTGGGGTTAGACTGGTTGACCAAATATGAAGTTGAGGTTAAATGCACCGACAGAGTCGTTAAGGCGAAGATTAAATCAGGTGATTATATAACCATTCCCTGTGAAGGTCAGAATTATAATAGAAAAGACTTCTTGGCAGCTTTGGATGTTTCTCTGGCTCAAATAGAAAATATCCCTGTAATCACAGAGAATACCCCCGACCTCGTAAAAGATATTCCTGTCGCCAAGAATTATGCGGTTGTGTTCGAAGAAGTTGTTCGCTTACATCCGCAGAGGGAAATTGATTTCAAGATCGCTTTAATCCCGAATGCAAGGCCAGTAGTGCATGCCATTCGAAGGATGACCCTAAAGGAGAAAGAAGAACTAGACAATCAAACACGACAGCTCATATGGAAGGGTCTGATCAGGCCTAGTTTCTCTGATTAGGGAGCAACAGTGGTGTTTGTCCCAAAATCTGACGGTACTCTGCGTCTATGTGTGGATTATCGTGATTTGAACAAGCAGACAATAAAGAATAAATATCCATTGCCGCGAATCGATGACTTATTGGATCGTCTGAATGGAGCACAGGTATTTTCAAGGATGGACCTAGCTACAGGCTTCCATCAGCTTCGTATTGCCGAAGAATGTGTTCCTATGACAGCATTCATAGGTCCATACCTATTCTATGAGTGGTTGGTAATGTTGTTCGGCTTATGTAACGCTCCAGCTTACTTCGTCGATTTGATGAATCGAGTGTTCCGCGGTGTCTTGAATAAATTTGTTCTAGTTTTTATTGACGATATTCTAATCTTCTCTAAATCAGAGGCTGAACATGAAAAGCATTTGGAACAGGTTCTAGAAATTCTAAGAAGGAATGTATTGAAAGCTAAACTATCCAAATGTATATTCTGGCAAGATGAAGTGAAATTTCTTGGCCACGTCGTATCAAAAGAAGGAATTGCTGTGGATCCAAGCAAAATCACAGCTATTCAAAATTGGAACAGCCCAGTACTCCTACAGAAGTCCGCAGTTTTCTCGGATTGGCTAGTTATTACCGGAAGTTCATAAAAGATTTTTCGAAGATATCTAGTCACTTAACGAAGCTTACAAAGAAGCACTCAAAATTCAAGTGGACTCCAGAATGTGAGGAGGCCTTTGAGGAGCTAAAGTTAAGATTAACAACTGCTCCAGTGTTAACCATTATCGACGGCAATCAAGATTTGAAAGTCTGGACAGATGCCTCTAGAGAAGGCCTGGGTGCAGTACTAATGCAAAGAGGTCAAGTGATCGCTTATGCTAGCCATCAGCTGAAGCCACACGAGAAAAACTACGTCACTCATGATCTTGAGTTGTTGGCTATAGTATTTGCTTTGAAAATCTGGAGACACTATCTTCTGGGTGAGAAATTCGAACTTTTTACAGACCATCAGTCATTAAAGTATCTTTTCACCCAGAAAGACCTGAATCTGAGGCAGCAACGTTGGCTAGAGTTCCTTGCAGCATATGATTTTGAGATTCTATACACTCCAGGGAAAGCCAGTGTCGTGGCCGATGCGCTGAGTCGAAAGAATGTAATGATCGCCAGCTTTTTTATTACGACTTCCCTGATTGACAAAATATCTATTCTTCAGAAGGATGATAACTTTATTAATGATATGATCAAAAGGATTCAGCAAGGCGAACCCTCGTGTTTTCAAATAGATAACGACGGGACCCTGAAATTGAAACGAAGGATTTGTGTTCCCGACATCCCAGAGTTATAAAGGGAAGTGTTAGACAAGTGTCACAAATCCAAGCTTAGTATCCATCCCGGTGTGGCTAAAATGTACAACGATCTCAAGCGAACATTCTGGTGGAAGGCTATGAAAAGAGACGTTTCAATATATGTCAGCCGATGCCCTACTTGCCAACTAGTCAAAAGCGACCAACAGAAGCTGGCTGGATTGTTGCAACCACTGGACGTTCTAGGTTGGAAGTGGGAACATATTTCTATGGACTTCATAGATGGTTTGCCCAGAACCAGAAAAGGAAATGACAGTATTTGGGTGATCGTAGATCGCTTCACGAAGACCGCCCATTTCATACCTGTCAGATCAAACAGAACTGCTCAGAGTCTGGCGCAGATCTATTTCAAGGAAATTGTTAGACTACACGGTGTGCCGATCAGTATAGTTAGTGATAGAGATCCAATATTCACTAGCAAATTCTGGGAGGCATTTCAAGTAGAACTGAGAACGAAGCTGAACTTGAGCACCGCTTATCATCCTCAGACAGATGGTCAAACGGAGAGGGTGAATCGTATTTTAGAAGATCTATTGCGGGCTTGTGTTCTCGATTTCGGTGGATCATGGGAAGACCATCTGCATTTGGCTGAATTCTCATATAACAATATCTACCAGGCGAGCCTGACAATGTCGCCATTCGAAGCATTATATGTAGACTGTGCCGATCTCCTGCTTGTTGGGTCGAACCTGGTAATAGACTTGTGTTGGGGCCTGATATGATCCGAGAAACAGCCAACAAAGTCGATTTCGTTAAGAAACGATTACTAGCCGCCCAAAGCCGACAGAAGAGCTATGCCGATAGAAGAAAAAGAGATATATCATTTGCTGTTGGCGACTATGTATATTTGAATGTATCGCCGATGAGGGGAGTTATCCGGTTCGGTAGAACCGGGAAACTGGCGCCTAAATTCATTGGCCCGTTTCCTATTCTTGAACGGATTGGAACTCTCGCTTATAGGGTTAAATTGCCAGATTGGTTGCCCGGAGTGCATGTTGTATTTCACATATCTCAACTTTGAAAGCACGTTCATGATCCAGACTTGATCGTGGAAGAAGCAGCTCAACAGGATATTGAAATTACTCCAGAATTGGCTGTGAGAAGAGAGCCGCTAAAGATTATCGGCAAAGAAACCAAAGAGCTAAGGAACAAGAAGGTTCACTTAGTCAAAGTGCAATGGAGTGGAGATCCGCGAGATTGTACTTGGGAAACTGAGGAGAGCATTCAGAAAGCCTATCCTAAGTGTCGAGTAGATATCTCTGATTGACTGCGGTGCAAGGTACATTTACCATATTTTGAAATTTCCAATTGTTCTCTACTTTGTTGTCATTTTCTTTCCATGGATGTGCACTTTTAATTCTATAGTCTGAATGATTTTAAAAGAGTATAGGAATTGATTAGTATATTTTTGAAAAGTTACAAACAAATTGCTTGTTGTTTGTGTTGTGTGATAGTGGATTTAATTAATTAAATTATTAGAAGGATAGTTAATTTAATCAATAATAGAATGAATGGTAGAATTTATTCGATTAAATCACACATTGAACTGATATGAAAATAGATAGAAATATATACATGTGCATTATATATGTTTGAGCAGGTAAAAGGATAGCTGTTGAGTAAAGAAATTATTTGCGTGCCCGACAAATAGGTAAACCTTAATGAGTTGGATGCGAAATATTATTATATCAACTCCCGTGAATGCCATTGGATGCGGAGTGCTGGTTGTTCTGTGTGTAAAAATAAATGTCGCCATAAGATAGTAACGATTAATTTTGAACTACACTACATGGCATACTTCTTGAAGATAGGCATACTTCATCATATACCACATAAGCATTTGGAGCTTGTGTGACGAGGTGGAAGATTTACCATACGAGCGAGAGGCTTGTATGGCGATGACTATATATTACAGGTTGAACTGATGACTGATATGGACCATATAAAATTGTAACGATAAATTGCCAGATTAATAAAACCCCACACGGGTCTCGAGTTGACAATAATCACGTCTCTCTAGTTATTAGATACGGCACATGGATTATTTATTTCTCACACGGGATGAGGTGACGAGAATTTATTCTCTGGAGCAATTAAAATATACACTCCCTCAGGCTTTGACAGGGTGACGAGAACTTACTCTCTGGAGTTATTATCAATACACGCTCCCTTGTAAACACCAGATTATATCATTATAAATATGTGTATGCTTTATAGGATTTATTGGGTACCTAATACGGCCCAATAAATTTCCAAACCCCTCCCCGTACAAAGGAGGTTATGGCGAAATTTTTCGAAAATTCCGGGTGTTAGCCAAATTTTTTGAAGAATTTGAAAATTCTCAAAAACTGAAAAGTTAGAGAATGGAAGCCAGATTGAACGTAGAGTTGATTAATCAAGCCACTTTCGACTTTGTTCCTTTTCGAGGACGAAAAGTTTTAAGTGGGGGATATTGTAACGACCCGGAAAATCTGAACCAATTTAAATTTTTTAAATTGGCTATTTAGGTGGATTTCAAATATTTATAATAAATATTTTAAATAATAACGATGAAAGGTAAGTTTGAATCGACAATTGAAAAGGAATATAATTAATTCTAATTATAAAACAAGGCCTGAAATGGCGCGGTAGTTTCAAAATTTGAATTCAAACTTTGACTGACTGTATTAGGTGCAAAACAAAACGGATTTGAGTGAAACCAAAAAAATTTAAATATGTTAGTGATTATCTTTCTAACGAATCTGAAAAATCGAAGTTTCATAGCGGGAAGCAAAAGTTATTGCCAAATGAATTTTCTGAAAGGTCGCTATGGAATTTATATAGCCCGTGAAAATGGCCATTTTGCAAACGACCTCGGAATTCGACGAAACCACTTTTGTTGGATCCGGGATGTTAAATTATTGCTAGGTTTCAAATTTCATAATTTTTGAAGCTAGTGTGTGAGCGTGGCAAAGGAAAATGTGTTTTGGTCAAATTCAGTTAAATTGGATCGACTAGAAAGGGGCCATTTTTCAAACGGTCTCAGAATTCGACAAAACTAGTTTTTTTGGGACCGTATCGTCAAAACATAGCTAGATTTAATTTTCTGGAATTTTTCGAATCAGTTTGTGGCCCTGGCAAATTGAAATGTACGTTCAAATCGAATATTGAATGTTATATATTTTAAATTGAATGAAAACTGATTGAAACAGTCGAATGGGCCTTCGAAACATATCCCATTGTGTTCTGAATGGGGATAAAATGCTAGGGACGACAATCGTTGCGTTTGGATTGGAGGTCGTATTAGAAAACCCCCTTTTAAAAGCATCCGGCCAATCAGAATTAACCCCCCCCCCCCTGTAACGACCCGACTTTTCGACCCTCGAATGTCGACACTAATACATCCACAGTATTCACGTGCCGAGCACCCAAGTGTCGGAAAGACGAAAAGTTAGGGTGAAATAAAATAAAAAGAAAATAGACTAAGGAAGAAGAGGACACAATATCAGAATCTCACAATGCAACGATAACATATAATATAAAGAATGATCTTTACAAAATAAACTGTATGTTTACAACTATCAGAGAAGACCAACCTATCATCAACTTGAACAGTCATAACATGTCCTCATCACTGTTGATGTACAACATATAATGCAGCGGATATAAAAAGTACGGTAAGTTGAACTCCAACTCTCTTCTAGAAGCTCCAAAGCATCCAAAGTAAAACCTGCTATACTCAGTCTACTCGAAGGAGTACGTGAGGGTTTTAGGGAAAACAGAAACTAAGCGTCAGACATCAGTCTGGTATGAGACACTCAAGATACATATTGCATGTAACAACACCGAGGGAACTGTGCAGATTACCGCTCCGGTTTTTACCTCAATTAAAACCAACCATTTATTATGAGAAGTATAGTTGTATTATAAATAATGTCTAGGGTGTAGAATATAAATAAATTCACATAGAAGGAATGGTTACATTGGTTACATTCAACAACTATTAAGTGTACAAACAAAACCGATAAGGCACGTTCGCATATTGGATTTTCCATCGGAGATCTCTCAATATAGATCCGAACTCCATGCACAAGGGTCAGAAAGGACCTCCGAGCGTCGTATATCTCTAGATGAAATATACCATAAGGTAAACACAACTGGCCCACGCACGAAAACACCGAAGTGCACCACGTGGAACCAAATATACCCAACTCTCGCTCGCAACTTCAAAGAGCTCCCGCAACTATTTGATAATAAGCATACACTAGATATGGAGTCAATATATCCTGCCGTAGGTTAGCAAAACCCCAGATTGTGCTCCTACTCTGTTTTTAGCCATTTCCGATGTCGAGGTTTCGTTCAGCATCGTTCACATGAATCTTCACCACTCGAACAGAACAAGAATTCCCAGTTGGAATCCCACAGCTCAATAGATCTTGGAATCACACATAGATTTCTTCACAGATCTCGGAATCACACATGGATTCCAATACATCAACAGATCTTGGAATCACATATAGATTCTTTCATAGATCTTAGAATCACTATATGTGTTCGAGCATCTCAATAGATCTCGAATCACCACATAGCCTTCACTTCCCAGCCGCTTCCAAAACGTAGAACCCGTATACTAGTTTTGAAGTGGTTTTCGATAAGTAGAACACTTACCAATCCCGGTCTCCTCAAAACTAGTCGCTAGATTTAAGGTCAAGTTCTATAGTCAATTAACTGACTACAATTCACACAATAGACGACTGTATATGGAAAACAGCCTCGCTTAATTTCCATAACAATTGAATAAACATCCAAGGCACTATCAAGGTTACAAAGCGTGTTAAACAATCAAATCACTATCAAGTCACATAGCATGATAAACAGTTGAAGCACGGTTAACTCATATAAACGGCTTCTAATCCCATTCCCATTTAATTAACCTTTCATTAATTAAAAATTCTGTTATTAGTAAAACTCCTTTTATCTAATAAAACTTTATTTGTCAAATACGACTTCGCTTATTAATCAATAACTCATACTTGACTAATATTCCTTTATTAGTATAACTTCTTTTAACTGATAAAACTTCATTTGTCTAACTAGACTTCCTTATTAATCAATAACTCATACTCGATTAATATTCCTTTATTAGTAAACTTCTTTTATCTAATAAAACTTCATTTGTCTAACAAGACTTTGCTTATTAATCAATAACTCATACTCGATTAATATTCCATCATACACTTGCGTATATATTCAACTTATACATATAAAAGGTGTATATGTATATATTCTACTAATTCACTATCCCTTTATAGTCTTGAATACTTAAAATCGTATTCATATACTTATCCCCCCGGTATAAGTATATCCATAATTCACTTCTAAGATTCCCTCTATAACTTCAATACTACAAAACATATTCATATACTTATCCCTCCGGTATAAGTATAACCATAATCAATTTATAAGATTTTTCTTAAAATATAATCAAAGAGGTTAAAACCATTGTTTAATAAAGAACCTCTTCTCTTTTATAAGTTAAACATCTTATTCAATATCTTTATTCTGAAAGATTTCTATACTTGTTTCTATCTTTAAAATAAATTATTAAAGATCTAAGTATATTCAAAACCACTAAACCGTATACTCCAGATTAACTACATTCCAAGGGTTTAAAACAAGTGTTGCTAAAACAATGTTTACAACAAACCCAAAACAATCCTTTATAATTTATCTTTAAATGTTTGTTTAAAGATTCAATTATATTTACTTCCATGATATAACCTGAGAGGGTTAAAGACTAATGTAATTAAAACATTGTCACGACAAACCCAAAACCATTTTATGCTTATAGAAATCACACTTCGTGCACTTAACTCGTTTCCGACATTATCAACTTAACTATCCCTCGGTCAAGAGTGAGGCCAGGTAAGTTAGAGCACTGGTTGCATATCACCCCTTGCTTAGACACCCCATTCTTGATACTCACAGATAGATAAGCCTACTCGTCGGCTTATTAGAATTAAGCAGAGTAACCATGATATTCAATAAACAAGTAATTAGGAAGTGCACTCATATCACTATTCTAGCTTCACACACTTTCAAACTTACTTCAATTTAACATACAAGTTAAACAACCATTTTAATATGATAAGAAATCACTAAGGACGTCATTACAAAGTTCCATACAATGTATTGAAAACACAACAATTAAAACTGCATATATAGCCACTACCGCTATAAGTGCACTTTCAAGTTCAAGTCCACAATATGTCAATTCCCTACTAATCCTTATGTGCTTTGTTTCAAATCCATTCCACTTGTTATACAAGTCAATTCAAGTCCAATTCCAAGTCCATTCAAGTCCATTCCAGTCCATTAACATGGATCACATATGTCGCTTACTTTTAAAGTAAGAATCAAGACAACATTTTTAACATAAGTTACCAACATTCAATCAACTTTAAGCATAGTTAAAAACATGCAAAAGTGTTTATGTTTGCTGTCATAAATAGTGAGTAAACTCACCTTAATCCTTAGCAAATCCTAGCTCCAAGAATAAGAACCATGATCCAAACTAGCAACCTCCTTTCTTTCCCTCCTTTCCTTGCTTTTCCTTGCTTCCTTCTTGTATATAGCTCACGGCCTAAAATAGAGAATGGAGAGGTTCTTCGATTTTTCAACTTCTAACTAGCTAGAAGATCTTGTAATGGTGTAGGAAGGCTTCACTCAAAGTTTGGCTTGATTTGAAGTTCATTTGAGTGTACTTTGAGAAAGTTAGTAAGGAAGAGGAAGAAGATGAAGATAAGCCATTAAAAGCTTCACTTTTGCTTAGGAATTTTGTGTAAGAAAGAAGGAGGTATACCCCTCCTTATATAGGAAAAAGAAGGTGGATGGGAAAAGACCAAAATGCCCTTAAAACCCTAAACGTACTCATGAAAGAAGTGAAAGGTGTGTAAGAGAAGTGAAAGGTGTGTAAGAGAAGTGAAAGGTGTGTAAGAGATGGTAAGTTTGCTTTTTTTCAAAAACTTTAAGTAAGCATTCATTTATATACATATAAGAAGCTTATATGCATACACTTAGGATATTTTATAAACCTTTGATGTGACTAATTATGCATACATTTATGTGTAAGCATGTATGTGCATATATATCATACAACGTTGCAACGATGTGAAACAACTTCTATTCAACGATAGGATGTGAATCTGGAAGTTGAATCTCGATCATATTTTTAGTTTTTTATCAAATGATTTATTCAAGTAAAAAAACTTGGAAATAAATTCATTAACTTATTTAAACAATTAAAACAAGCATACTTAAATTATAAATCACTTATTTGAATATTTAAATACCCAAAATACAAAACTTTCCTCAAATGCTCATTTTTTAAAATGATGACATCATCAAAATAGTTAACCATAAATATGAAAAATAATTTTATATACTATTTACTTTCCTAATGAATAATTAGACATCCACTAAAATTTTCAACAACTTTTATTGAGAAAACAGCCATTTATCAATAAAATGATTTTCGGTCATTTTATCAATATTTTACCAAAAATATATTTTTGAAAGCATTTTTCTAAAATGAGTCTAGTATCATTAATTACTTGTTAAATGATATTTTACAAGGTTATAAAATCACATTTATAACATTTAACAATATTACAAATTGTTACGATATTCGAAGATTAAGTGTTCGATTTTTCGGGTCTTTACATTCTCCCCCACTTAAAATATTTCGTCCTCGAAATTGCAACACGAGTAACCAAAGGAACATTCAAACATTGATTCTTAAAAGTATAATACTACAAGAATACAAATCTCATGTTTTGATCAAGTTCAAAACCCTCTTATCGTATAAGGATGATAAACAATTCATTAAGCATCACCTTATGCTCAACAGCCTCGGGTTAACACTTAACCAATCATTCACTCTACCTCAAACAATTCATGGATTCAATTCTCAAATTTTCCACAAGTCAACAACATAGCATGAATTGTTTAAAAAGCCCGTACGATATACGTAAGCCATCCGTACGCAATATCAAATTCAATCACTTATTCGATCACACAATTTCACTTCCAGACTAGTATCGCTCACTCGATCACTCTAGTGCGGACTCAGATCTGGTTTCATGATTAGAAACCGCCATTCTCCTTACATAGCTATACTATGATAGAGAATCACAGAATCAAATAAAGAATCCTGTATCTAACTTCGTCGTCAAGAATCGAGTGAAAAATACCAACTCTGATCGGTATAAGCTACCACAAAATCACACACTCGAATCTGGATCAAACCATAAAGCGAATAAAACAACCTATGTAAATCTTACATATTCCTTCCAATTGGTTTATTATTACTCCAATTATTTTATTCACCTTCGTTCTCATACTTAGTATATTCTTCTATACTAATATTCCTTTGTGAATCATATCATAATACTTCAAGCTATTAACCGTTATATAACTTAAAAGTATATACAAACGACCAATTTGTCTTACTTAAATAAGCATGCTAACAAATTTGGACTTTTCTTACTTAACTTCCGAACTACTCACTATAATGAATACGATTATATTTCCATAGTTCTTTCTTATTAAACTCTTATTATAAACTGGTTCGACTTCATATACGTTTATAATTCATTCAATAATCGAATTCAAATTTCAACATACACTTATATTCGCTTAGTGTACAAATATTAACATACTCAGTTGACTAAACTGAGCTAGTTCAATAATCACAAAACTAGTTAAAACTTAATAATTCTCAAATTCAATATTTTAAACTTCCCTAAGTTTATAAATTATAAACCAAGTCTCTTACGCTTTCACATAAACTAGTCAAGCATGTAAATTCACTTGGAAACATCGACTATCCAAAACCGTCGAAAATTCCATTCAGATTTAATTCTTACCCAACATCATTACCGAATGCCTTATAGTCAAATTGTGAAATTGAATTCACAAAGTGTTCGTTTCCAATGTTCCCCCAATTATAAATCTACCTAACCCATGCAAGCAAATGGATAAGATTACTCTTATCCAAACACAGTAATTGATACCCATAAACTGGTCCGGGCACAACTAGAAATCAGCCAATAATAGTCAACGCTCCTAAGCGAGCATGATCCATCAATCAACGAATGATAATAATTTAATATCATCCTTCCCTATCAACAACTCATCTATATAACTGATTTAGTTATGAAATCTTTCTTTATATATAAAATATATACTTATTGATAACTTATTTCATTTACCAAATTCGAAAACAATATCGAATCAAATGACTTGTTCGAGTGTTTCAGAATCTTCATCAAAACGATGATCAATCGATTGATTCAGATCCAGAATTCAGACTTACAAGTCAAAACACCCAATACAAAATATTTTGTATTCACTAACAAGTACGCGCTCTCATATATATAATACATTCTACTCATTCTAGGGTGTTGCTAACCCCATCTCTAATGAGCCATACCCAACCAAAGCCAAGGTATTCGCTCAACCTTGTGCTCTGATACCAAATGTAACGACCCGACTTTTCGACCCTCGAATGTCGACAGTAATACATCCACGGTATTCACGTGCCGAGCACCCAAGTGTCGGAAAGACGAAAAGTTAGGGTGAAATAAAATAAAAAGAAAATAGACTAAGGAAGAAGAGGACACAATATCAGAATCTCACAATGGAACGATAACATATAATATAAAGAATGATCTTTACAAAATAAACTGTATGTTTACAACTATCAGAGAAGACCAACCTATCATCAACTTGAACAGTCATAACAACATGTCCTCATCATTGTTGATGTACAACATATAATGCAGCGGATATAAAAAGTACGGTAAGTTGAACTCCAACTCTCTTCCAGAAGCTCCAAAGCATCCAAAGTAAAACCTGCTATACTCGGTCTACTCGAAGGAGTACGTGAGGGTTTTAGGGAAAACAGAAACTAAGCATCAGACATCAGTCTGGTATGAGACACTCAAGATACATATTGCATGTAACAACACCGAGGGAACTGTGCAGATTACCGCTCCGGTTTTTACCTCAATTAAAACCAACCATTTATTATGAGAAGTATATTTGTATTATAAATAATGTCTAGGGTGTAGAATATAAATAAATTCACATAGAAGGAATGGTTACATTGGTTACATTCAACAACTATTAAGTGTACAAACAAAACCGATAAGGCACGTTCGCATATTGGATTTTCCATCGGAGATCTCTCAATATAGATCCGAACTCCATGCACAAGGGTCAGAAAGGACCTCCGAGCGTCGTATATCTCTAGATGAAATATACCATAAGGTAAACACAACTGGCCCACGCACGAAAACACCGGAGTGCACCACGTGGAACCAAATATACCCAACTCCCGCGTGCAACTTCAAAGAGCTCCCGCAACAATTTGATAATAAGCATACACTAGATATGGAGTCAATATATCCTGCCGTAGGTTAGCAAAACCCCAGATTGTGCTCCTACTCTGTTTTTAGCCATTTCCGATGTCGAGGTTTCGTTCAGCATCGTTCACATGAATCTTCACCACTCGAACAGAACAAGAATTCCCAGTTGGAATCCCACAGCTCAATAGATCTTGGAATCACACATAGATTTCTTCACAGATCTCGGAATCACACATGGATTCCAATACATCAACAGATCTTGGAATCACACATAGATTCTTTCATAGATCTTAGAATCACTATATGTGTTCGAGCATCTCAATAGATCTCGAATCACCACATAGCCATCACTTCCCAGCTGCTTCCAAAACGTAGAACCCGTATACTAGTTTTGAAGTGGTTTTCGATAAGTAGAACACTTACCAATCCCGGTCTCCTCAAAACTAGTCGCTAGATTTAAGGTCAAGTTCTATAGTCAATTAACTGACTACAATTCACACAATAGACGACTGTATATGGAAAACAGCCTCGCTTAATTTCCATAACAATTGAATAAACATCCAAGGCACTATCAAGGTTACAAAGCGTGTTAAACAATCAAATCACTATCAAGTCACATAGCATGATAAACAACTGAAGCACGGTTAACTCATATAAACGACTTCTAATTCCATTCCCATTTAATTAACCTTTCATTAATTAAAACTTCTGTTATTAGTAAAACTCCTTTTCTCTAATAAAACTTCATTTGTCAAATACGATTTCCCTTATTAATCAATAACTCATACTCGACTAATATTCCTTTATTAGTATAACTTCTTTTAACTGATAAAACTTCATTTGTCTAACTAGACTTCCTTATTAATCAATAACTCATACTCGATTAATATTCCTTTATTAGTAAACTTCTTTTATCTAATAAAACTTCATTTGTCTAACAAGACTTTGCTTATTAATCAATAACTCATACTCGATTAATATTCCTACATATACTTGCGTATATATTCAACTTATACATATAAAAGGTGTATATGTATATATTCTACTAATTCACTATCCCTTTATAGTCTTGAATACTTAAAATCGTATTCATATACTTATCCCTCCGGTATAAGTATATCCATAATTCACTTCTAAGATTCCCTCTATAACTTCAATACTACAAAACATATTCATATACTTATCCCTCCGGTATAAGTATAACCATAATCAATTTATAAGATTTTTCTTAAAATATAATCAAAGAGGTTAAAACCATTGTTTAATAAAGAACCTCTTCTCTTTTATAAGTTAAACATCTTATTCAATATATTTATTCTGAAAGATTTCTATACTTGTTTCTATCTTTAAAATAAATTAGTAAAGATCTAAGTATATTCAAAACCATTAAGCCGTATACTCCAGATTAACTACATTCCAAGGGTTTAAAACAAGTATTGCTAAAACAATGTTTACAACAAACCCAAAACAATCCTTTATAATTTATCTTTAAATGTTTGTTTAAAGATTCAATTATATTTACTTCCATGATATAACCTGAGAGGGTTAAAGACTAATGTAATTAAAACATTGTCACGACAAACCCAAAACCATTTTATGCTTATAGAAATCACACTTCGTGCACTTAACTCGTTTCCGACATTATCAACTTAACTATCCCTCGGTCAAGAGTGAGGCCAGGTAAGTTAGAGCACTGGTTGCATATCACCCCTTGCTTAGACACCCCATTCTTGATACTCACAGATAGATAAGCCTACTCGTCGGCTTATTAGAATTAAGCAGAGTAACCATGATATTCAATAAACAAGTAATTAGGAAGTGCACTCATATCACTATTCTAGCTTCACACACTTTCAAACTTACTTCAATTTAACATACAAGTTAAACAACCATTTTAGTATGATAAGAAATCACTAAGGACATCATTACAAAGTTCCATACATTGTATTGAAAACACAACAATTAAAACTGCATATATAGCCACTACCGCTATAAGTGCACTTTCAAGTTCAAGTCCACAATATGTCAATTCCCTACTAATCCTTATGTGCTTTGTTTCAAGTCCATTCCACTTTTTATACAAGTCAAATCAAGTCCAATTCCAAGTCCATTCAAGTCCATTCCAATCCGTTAACATGGATCACATATGTCGCTTACTTTTAAAGTAAGAATCAAGACAACATTTTTAACATAAGTTACCAACATTCAAGCAACTTTAAGCATAGTTAAAAACATGCAAAAGGGTTTATGTTTGCTGTCATAAATAGTGAGTAAACTCACCTTAATCCTTAGAAAATCCTAGCTCCAAGAATAAGAACCATGATCCAAACTAGCAACCTCCTTTCTTTCCCTCCTTTCCTTGCTTTTCCTTGCTTCCTTCTTGTATATAGCTCACGGCCTAAAATAGAGAATGGAGAGGTTCTTCGATTTTTCAACTTCTAACTAGCTAGAAGATCTTGTAATGGTGTAGGAAGGCTTCACTCAAAGTTTGGCTTGATTTGAAGTTCATTTGAGTGTACTTTGAGAAAGTTAGTAAGGAAGAGGAAGAAGATGAAGATAAGCCATTGAAAGCTTCACTTTTGCTTAGGAATTTTGTGTAAGAAAGAAGGAGGTATACCCCTCCTTATATAGGAAAAAGAAGGTGGATGGGAAAAGACCAAAATGCCCCTAAAACCCTATACGTACTCATGACAGAAGTGAAAGGTGTGTAAGAGAAGTGAAAGGTGTGTAAGAGAAGTGAAAGGTGTGTAAGAGATGGTAAGTTTGCTTTTTTTCAAAGACTTTAAGTAAGCATTCATTTGTATACATATAAGAAGCTTATATGCATACACTTAGGATATTTTATAAACCTTTGATGTGACTAATTATGCATACATTTATGTGTAAGCATGTATGTGCATATATATCATACAACGTTGCAACGATGTGAAACAACTTCTATTCAACGATAGGATGCGAATCTGGAAGTTGAATCTCGAACATATTTTTAGTTCTTTATCAAATGATTTATTCAAGTAAAAAAAACTTGGAAATAAATTCATTAACTTATTTAAACAATTAAAACAAGCATACTTAAATTATAAATCACTTATTTGAATATTTAAATACCCAAAATACAAAACTTTCCTCAAATGCTCATTTTTGAAAATGATGACATCATCAAAATAGTTAACCATAAATATGAAAAATAATTTTATTTACTATTTACTTTCCTAATGAATAATTAGACATCCACTAAAATTTTCAATAACTTTTATTGAGAAAACAGCCATTTATCAATAAAATGATTTTCGGTCATTTTATCAATATTTTACCAAAAATATATTTTTGAAAGCATTTTTCTAAAATGAGTCTAGTATCATTAATTACTTGTTAAATGATATTTTACAAGGTTATAAAATCACATTTATAACATTTAACAATATTACAAATTGTTACGATATTCGAAGATTAAGTGTTCGATTTTTCGGGTCTTTACACCCCCCCCCCACCCGATCTCGACGGCGGCCGCTTCTTCTTCTTTCTCTCCTCCGTTCTGGCCAATCCCTTCACCAAACACCCACGCTCCAGTTGGGTTTTTTGAAGATCTCCACGTCCTCTTCCAATCCATACCACCTGCTCCCTCCATCGTGCCACCGTCATCGCGAATCACCTCCCCGAAGTGGCCAACTTCAGTTCGCCGCCGCCGTCGCCAGAGGCCACCGAAGTGGGGCCCCTTCCTGGCGCACGAGCGCCCCACCTGGCTCTTCGACATCGTGAAGCCCGATCCTCGTATCGAGCAACGGATTGGAAGTTAAACTCAAACCTAGGTTTGAATCAAAAACTGAGAGGTACGGCTTTGTTAATTTCAAACTGATTTTAACACTGTAAAGCGTTGCAAATTCTAAAAATCGTATCTTTGTGCTATGTGGTCGAAATTCAGTGAAACAAGAGACAGTGGACTCGTGTGGACGCCTTCTACATTCTAGAAGAGACCGCATATTTTTCTGAGCCTTCTGCTATTTTTGGTGGAGTGGAACCCAATGTGAGATTTCTAAATTATAAACAATATGGAAAACGACGATGTATAAATTATATAGTCGGTGTATGAGTTATATAAGTGTTGTACACCTCTTGTATAAGCGTTGTATAAGTTGTACGTTCGATATATAAGTTATATATGCGTTGTAAAAATTATATGTGTGTTGAATAGAAGTGAAATGCTTATATATAAATATAAACATATATATATATATATATATATATACATACGCCCCTCGTCCACAAACCGTGGACAATATTTATTGGTTGTGATTGGTGTGAAAATTGGTTGATTACGAATGGTTGATTAGAATTGTTTGTGGTTGAAATTGATTGATTGTGGTTGAAAAATACCCGTTTGTGGTTGAGAATTATTTGGTTGAAACCACATAGGATTGTTTGTGGAAATGGAAAAAAAATATACATGCCGCCTGCGTGCGAACTAGATGCATGATTCCCCATTGTCAAAAGCTGCGAGGCTTTAAGGTAGAGCGAGGAGCCGTACTAGGGACGGCCCCGGTTTTAACAACCCTGCCGTTATGCTGCCGAAATTTTGAATGATATTCATGTGTTAGAATTATTTTCATATATTGAATAACCTTTATGTGTTGAATCAAAATTCATTTGTTGAATAGAAATTCATGTGTTGAATGGTATTCGTGTTTTAAATAAATTGTTTTTACAACAGAAATCACACTTTTACTCTATATATATAAACTATAGAAAACATTCATGTGTTGAATCGAAATTCATTCGTTGAATAGAAATTGATATTCGTGTTATAAATAAATTGTTTCAACAATAAAAATCACATTTTTACTCTATATATACAAACAATATAAATCATTCATGTGTTGAATCGAAATTCATTCGTTGAATAGAAATTCATGTGTTGAATGGTATTCGTGTTTTAAATAAATTGTTTTAACAATAAAAATCACATTTTTACTCTATATATACAAACAATAGAAAACATTCTTGTGTTGGATCGAAATTCATTCGTTGAATAGAAATTCATGTGTTGAATGGTATTCGGGTTTTAAATAAATTGATTTAACTATATAAAAATCACCTTTTTATTGTATACATAAGAATTTTGAATAACATTAATGTGTTGAATAGAAATTCATTCGTTGAATAGAAATTCTTGTGTTGAATGGTATTCGGGTTCGAAAGAAATTGTTTTATAATAAAAATCATATTTTTATCATCAATATGAACTATATAAAATAGTCGTATTTTGAAAGAAATTATTTTATAATAAAAATCATATTTTTATCATCTATATGAACTATATAAAATAGTCGTGTTTTGAAATAAATTGTTTTACATTAAAAATCACATTTTTATTATATACATGAATTGTTAAAAATAGTGAAGTGTTGAAATAGAAGACAGTTGGATAATAATATCATTTTTATCAAATGTATGAAAAGCATATAGTTTTGAAATCGAAGAATCGATTATATATATATATATATGTATATATATATAATTAAAATATATCGAATAACGAAGCTGCAGTTCGTGTTTTGAAACCATGATTTCAAACAATTAGTGCGGGAGATCCGACCATCGGATTTTCCCGAAGCCACAACCGTTGGGTTCGCTTTGGAAATATCTTTCCAACGGCACCAACTTTGTAAAGATCCAACGGTTGGATTGTCTGGAACGTTTAATTCAAATCTGAAGGAAAACAGCGCCAGCATCGATTATATTTATATACATATATAAATATAATTATATTAAATCGAATAACGACGCTGTAGTTCGTATTTTGAAATCGAAATTTCAAATGATTGTACCGGGAGATCCGACCGTCGGATTTTCCCAAAACTGGAACCGTTGGATTCGTTTTGAAAAGATCTTTTTAATGATGTAAATTTTGTGAAGATCCAACAGTTAGATTTTCAGATATGTGTAAATCAAATCTGAAGAAAAACAGCGCCACGGTCGCGTTATGGCCCGAAGCGTCGTTTGAATAAATAGGCTATTTTAAAATAAATAAAAATAGCGATAAATCGTTATATAATATTATAAACGATATGAATGTGAAATTTAGAAATTAACTGAAGGTTAGCTAAGTCGAATGGTTTCATGGATTTTGATCTGATGTTGGTCTCGACCTTCGGGGTTAATATTTGGGAAATCGTTCTCTTACTGATTGACGGTTAGTGACTAATGAATTGAAATGATTCGTATGTAGTGTTTGTGTAGCACTTGTTTATTATATACGCGAGTTGCTCAGAAAGACCGGGTTTATCCCATTCTGAATAACTGTATCGACGATAAGAAATCGAAGATGAAGACGGTGATCGAAGACTGGAGATCTTCACCTCGTTTGGATGGTAACTGATGTCCTGATTGGGAGGCATCCCGAAATATGGATAATGAGTGGTGATCGTCCAGACGTACGTGGATATCGATGGGTTTGCGAGGTATATAGTGCCTCCGGTTTTGTTCAGACCCAGAACAGACTTGCAAATGGACGGTGTGTCTAACATTGGAATTTATTCTGTGTGATTGATAGCCATCAGTTGCATGGTGTGAATTGCCTGTGTGGCATGCTAAGACGCAGTTATCAAGGCTTCTTTTGAAAAGCAAAGTCTTGTGGTGATGATCAAAGCACCGCCTGTGTGGCATAACTTTGTGTATAACGTGAATTCGCGAGCCTCACACCCCGGTATGAACCAGAAACGGGAGAGGACCTCAGGGGGGACATGGTTTTATTTCTAGCTAAAAGTGGCGTCAGTGGTTTTACACGCCCTAACGAGTTTGACTTATGTGGTTGTTACTGTTGCGAGGCGCCTCAGTTATATCGGTCGATCTGAGACCGATGGAGTCATTGTTGGCTCACTTACGCCCCAAAGGGCGAGGAAACGCAGTGTTCAGGAATTTTAATCCACATCGGTGGACCGGGCCTGACGATCCAAAGGCTTGACTGAGTAATTTCCTGAGGCTCGGGCTAGACAGTCTCGAATTCGGTAAGGACTATCTTTTGCCTTGGTTCATGATGGAAATCCAATTTCCAAATACGTGACTGTGCGGTTTTGATTGTATACCTATATATGGAGACATAGTGGTATGGGGCATTAATGCCGTCTATGATTGATACTTATGATTAGAAATTGCTTTTGAAACATATAAACACTAGTAATAATATCAAATGCTTTTGTTTTATTCGTATCAAACATATTTTGCCCATTATAAGGTAAAAACTCTATCCTCCGGTTTGCGTTGCATTGTGTGATGGGAACTGAGTCTTATAATGGCTTCATTTTTTTATAAAAAAACATTGCGATGTTCAAAAGAATTATTTGTTTTAAAGCACTGGCAATCCGATGGAGTAAACTCGTTCCATGAAAGTGGCGTGGTCCTATGATTAGCCATATTTTAAATGTGTTGATAGATTTCTCATACCAGTCCCATGACTGACTCGTAGTTTGTTTCACTTTCAAACTCGGGTGCCCCTTTTTATACACGGGCAGCCTTGTATTCTGGTTTTAGTTGGCTTCCTCTGGATAGCTGGAGCTGAAGATGGATTCTATCATTTATCTCTTTTTATGCTGTTCAGTTCCTATTGTACATATTTTGTTTGTTTTCCGCTGTAGACATTTATGTATAGCTGAACTGTATATGTACTAAGTATGATCCTGTATACTGTGTAACTCTGATGATTACATTTATCCAGTGTATTATTTGTTCTTTATCTGGTGTATTTATTTGTTTATGTTCTGCTATTATCTGTTTCTGTGTAATATTCCAAAGATTACCCTTGTTACCGTCAGTACGGGAATTGGGGTCGTCACAGAAGTTGTGAACTCATACGAATCGGCCAACCGGTTAAAAGTAGTTCGCCTTAATCAACTCAGAGACCCTGTATTTTCTCCATCAACTTGACAACATCAGAAGTGCATAAATTTATTGCTCTTGAAATCTTTTAAACTGCGATTTACAGGCACCCTATACATATGTGTTTTTAAATCACGGCAGAACCATTAGTTATTACAAAGCATATGCAACTGAGCCTACCCTACCGATGAAATTCACAACTCCATTTCGAAAGTGAAACCAATCTATTTTAATGTACCAACGCAGAAGCTAATACATGAAAAATAATCACAGGCCTAAGCTATTCTTTCAAGCTAACAGCAGAACTTTGAGTATTGTAATCCTTGGCACCCACAGCACAAATCCTATAAATGCACAGACAATCGTTCCTGTTTTACTTCTCTTCAGAAATCCAAACCAAAAATGTCGAGGTCTTTAAAAATTTATTGCAAACAAAATACGCCACAATAAAATACAAATCATATATATTATTACATTCCTCCATCGTTAAGACTTGCACATACCCTCTATGTTTTCTAATCAAACAGCAGCCTACCCTAGGAACTAAATATCTTCATGTCTTGGCAAATTAAATTTTTTTAAAAGCCCGGAGATCTAAGGGCCTAAGGGTGTACATCCTACAACAGTTATTCCTTGACTGGGAAGTATCATCGTTTATAAATGGGATCCAAAATCATCATTTCTTTTTCGTTTGCTTCGCAAGATCAAAACGTGAGGAAATGAAAACACGTAAGACTTAAAATCTGATTAAAATCAAAACACTAAACGGAATTCAATATTTCAGATTTGTTACAATCCTGGGGTAAATCTCTTTAACCTTATATGCTTTTCAAATGGCTCGAACGGTTTTTGGGCTCGCTACCTATTGCCATGGGAAGGAAGTTGTAACAACTCGTATTTCGATAACATGTTAAAACGAGAATCAAGGCAGAATTTAATTTTAAATTCTGAATCAAGTAAAACGGGCTATGCCATTGCGTTCGTCTCGGAATAATACGCGAAATAGAGTCCGAGTTTTCGAGAATCGGAGTCCGTATGACCCGGTTAAGGCCCAAAGAAGATTTCTGGGAATTTGAATTTCGGAAACAGTTTTGGAAATCAGATCTGGGGTAGGCGGGAAGTTTCCCCGCCTAGGCCATGTCGACAGGCCTGTCGACTTGGGCCCAGACCAAGTCGACAGCCCTGTCGACTTGCCTGTCGACAGGGGGTGGCCGGGGCAAGCTGCCTGGCGCAACTGCTTGTCTCACCTGGTCTTGTCCTTGGGCTGGTTCTGGAAGCTTCCGAGATCTGATGGTCCTAATCTATCCTAGGGTTAATCTAAGGGCCTAAAACTATCCTAATCTCTATAAAAACACCCCTAAGCCCCCCCTAAACCCTCATAACTCACCCTCTCCACGAAGTGCTGCCCAAATGCAAAGTGATCATGGCCTCCATCTCAAATCCCTAGAGCCTATGCACTCAAATCAAGTTCAAATCAAAAGGTGCAAGCTTGCTACATCAAATAGAGGCCAAATCAACATTTCTATGCGAGTTTCATGATGGTTCTTCATCAAAGGAGCCACCTTTCTTCGTCATGATGATGCATGATCCCTTTCCTAAGCCTTGCCTATGTAAGTTCTAGCTACTTTTGGATCAAAACGGTATTTTTAATGTTGACATGGGATAAAATGAGATAAAGCATAAGTATGCATGTATGTGCACCTAACTTTGTCCCTTTTCTATGATCTATGACCTTAGATTAAGATGTAGCAACTTAATCATGTCACTCATGTTATGTTTAGCCTAGTTTATCTTGCAAGTTTGGATCTTTGTCTATGGAAGATTTGCATGAACCTTTGGGAACCATTTGACTTGTGAAACATTGGCTTAGACAAGATTTTGGGGCTTATGCATGTTTATGAACCCAAACCCCTTATGCTAACATGCAAGTTCGTGGCCAAATCCTTTATGAGATTATGCATGCTCGTGGCCAATCCCCTCTTTTAAGTTGTGCATGTTTATGGCCAAACCCTTTTGGATAATATACATGTTTGTGGCCAAATTACCTTATGACACTATGCATGTTTATGGCCAATCTCTTTATGATGTTATGCATGTGGTAGCCGAGCCCTTTTTGGCATCATGCATGTTTTGAGACCAATATGTGACATAGTATCCTTACTATGTTGACTCGCTTTGCTTGCGTTGGGAAAACACGATTTTGGGTAGTTAGATAAACATGAACATGTCGCAAAATCTTAACTTGAATATGACATGTGTTTATTCTTGAAAATATGACTTGAAAGATAACATGGAAGATGACATGTAAGTATGCATAAAAACATGAGCTTGGGAATTTACCTATTAAGTTAGGTCTACCCATTGGGAATTTACCTATTAAGTTAGGTCTACCCAAATGCTTGAAAACTTGTAACATGTTTTGGAAACATGATGAACTTAGATAATATAAGTATGGCCAACTCGAGGTTGGGTTGAGTTTGCAACGTAAAACTACCCGGAACCGACCGGCCTAACTAGTAGTTGCAAACAATAGGACCCAATGTGAGAAGTTGGTCATGTCGCGCTTAAGACCCAAGGTTAGACTAGGTTGTGGTGTAAATCTACCCGGACCCGCCCGGCTTAACTAGTAACCACAACAAGGTCTAATGTGAGAGGTTGAGGGTGCATTAATTAAATTAATGCCACATAATAGGGTTAAGTTAATTTGATTAATGAGGCTTAACCAAATATGATATGGACAAATGGGTTAAGTAATTTGATTAGGCTAATGATACTTAACAAAACATGATAAGCTTGGGTAGGTTAAGTAACTTGATTTGCCTAATGACACTTGACCATTTTTATACAACTAGTGGACGGGATTAAGTTAACCAACACTTAATCAATCCAACACGATAACGTGCTAAGGTTAAGTAATTTTCTTAGTGACACTTAACCGTATAATACAGTTAATGGATGGGGATAAGATTAGGCTTAACTAACCTGAACATAGTAATCGGATGGGGTTAAGTTAGCCTAGACTTAATCAATCCAACTTGGTAATTTAATGGGGTTAAGTTAAACACTTAACTAATTTAACACGATGATTTGATGAGGTTAAGTGATCTATACCTAACCAATCTAACTCGTTAATTTGATGAGGTTAAGTTAATCTATACTTAACCAATCTAACGTGAAAACACGATAAGGCTAAGCCACGAATCACTTGAATACGCTTGACCGATTTGACTTGGTAATTTGACAAGGTCAAGTTAATTTATATAATTAACCAATCTAAAATGATAATTAGACGAGGTTAAGTTATGGATTGCTTAATATACTTAGCCAACTTGACACCTGGTTTGTAGGGTTAAGTCTTGGACTTGGATACTTAGCCAATTTTGACATGGTTTGTAGACGGGCTAAGTTAGGAACTTAAGTGACCCTTAACCCATTAGATAAACCCTAATTCGGAGGATTAGGTAAATAACCATAGTTAACCAGGATTATGGAAATAAGGCTAAGTGGTAAACCTTAGTTAAGGGAAACTAAGTAATAATTCTTAGTCAAGGAAATTTGGACCATTTCTTAGATAGATTAGTAACCCGATACGTTAGGTCAACGTTTAAGTATGCGTATAGGAGCAGGCTATCTGATTTAGATAAAGGCTCCGACGAACTGGGTAACGAAGCAGCGGCTTCGGGGAACGTGAGGATATTCTTGGGATCCCTCTATGAGCTGCCAGGTCATTATACTAGGCTCACGAGAGGTTGAGGTCTGCGGTAGAAGAACCAAGAATATGCCTTGGTTGCTATGCGAGCGACCTAAAGACTGGGGTGGATAGCAGTGACTCGACGAATACATAAGGTGCCCGAGATAGCAAGTTCGTCGGTCATCTACCATCTTGAGTCGAGCGTGTACGTACGGAAAGGCAGGGAACACCCAACAGACCATAATTGCTATCTAATTATGGGTGAGGTAGGCCGTAGGATGTGGGCTGGCCGGAGTGTAGTTCTCATGCAAGATTTTCTCTTGTGTTGCCTTTCACTAGTTGAGGGAGGGGTCTCGTGGGACCATAGCCACGTGTAGAAAAGCAGACCTTAGTATCTGCATCGGCAGATAAATCTAAAGCTCCCGACCGAGTCCTGTATTTCTTGGTTTGCCCTGTGACAGGACTCGGATGGCACGGTGTGATACATGTGCATACAGTTATAGAAAAACGATTCACGATGAATGCGTGGGAAAAAGGGCGCGGTTGAGGGTTAGCGTAATCCCTAGTGGCCTAGGTGGTTTAACCCAAACCGAAATACGAAAGCGTGCAATAGGTAAGCGTAATCCCTAGTGGTGCTAGGTGGCGTAAGTCCTAGTAGTTCAAACGATGATTCATATGGAAGAGCCTAGCTAGAACAAGGGTGACAGTCCAAACGATTTCTAGTATAATACGACATGAGGAAGCCCGTATGAGGTACGGCAAAGGACTGAACTTATATACATGGAAAAAAAAAAAATGATTTGAGTAACCTATATATGCGATATATTAGGTTGACATGGACCATTACACGACTTTGAGTAAGGGACATTCATGGTTAACACATAACAAGGCTGGGATACTAGTACGGAGGGTGCAGAGCAAATATACATGTTAGAACTAAAATACATAATAGATACCGTGGGATGATAGACGGGGCAGATACCTTGGGATAATGTACTCGATAGAAATCTGACGATGTGATACCTTGACTTATCATAACACCGTAGTTTATCATGATACCTTAGTTTACCTTGCCACAGTAGTTAAACCGGCTAGCCCGGTTTAGTTTATCTATCTTGTAGTTATCCTTATGTTTACTTTCAGTTTATGCATGTCATGTTACCTTTACCTGTTTTTATACTGGAAGTAGATAGGACTTACTCAGTCTTTTTGACTGACCCGTTTTGTTTCGCCTCTTTTCTTCCGTTTCCCCCCCAGGTTACAGGGAGGAAACAATGCAGTTTAGTTCGGACTTCTTCTGCTTGAAGGTCATCATGGATGGCTTGGACTTCTCTTGACTATGGCTACTTTACTGTTTTTACTTGGGGAATAATTTATTAAAAAGTCTTTATGCTTCTTTATTATTGCAAGACAGGTTTTGTTGTACTCTGATGTAAAAGGCTTTAGACCTTATTTATTCATGTTATGAAAGTTTGATTTTACTTCCGCTATTTTATATGTTCTGTCTTGTGATATTTCTGTGCATGTTTACCAATAATGCCCCTCTAAAGCTAGTGCATTCCTTTGCGAGTGACCCTAGCGGAGGCGGGGTGTTACATTTGGTATCAGAGCAGAAGGTTACCAGACTGGGCAAAAGTTTTTAAAGACCTTCTGAAAACTATTTGAAAAAAAAAAAAAACCGTTTACAAAGAAGCATTTTTCAAGAAAATTTTCTTTTAAAAGAAAAAGGCTATTCCCCAAAGCCCATTAGCACTATCCTTGTTTCCTTAATTGAGTCTCTTTTCCTTTCTTTCCTCCATCTGTAGTCACAGTAGTTTTAACTGCGACTAGTCTTTTCTACCTACGAAAGTGCTTTCCATACGATGGAGGTGGTTCTCGAGAGACCAGTGGCCGCGTTATAAGAAAGGATCGTGAGAAAGAAGGATAAAGGATACGAGCTTAAGGATGAGCAACTTGTTGGTATGGCTTAGTCCTCAAAGGAGGGAGAAAGATGAACAATGAAACCCATGACGAGAGAGTACCTTTGGCATGGTAAAACGGGGTGGATAGTTAAGTATTATGGGACAAGGACAAGATCATCGGGAGGGTAATAGTATGCTCTCATTTCTAGGGTACCTCGGAAGGAGGGTAACGATCTTGTTAAAGGTTTAGCTTTTCTTCTCTATCATCCCGTTAGGACTTCGTTGTTCGTATCATTTAAGTCTGCTTCGATAGTTGAGTCTCTGCACCTTAAGTACTAGCGTAATAGAGAATCCCATTTTTGTCTCAAAGTCCTATTGGAGAATCAGTCCATTTATACATGACTTGTTTGGATTTGAGAATGTCTATGCCAAGAGTTGAGTTTGGAAATAATGCTTATGTTTATAAGCTATGGATGGATTCTAGGGGTGAAGTGGTGATCCAGTAGGGGGTGCCACTCCCGGTTTTGATAGGAGGGTAGTTGGACCTTTCGACTAGCTTTGGTAATGCCCTCGAAGTATCGTGTAACCTTTTTGAGGTTCTGTCATGACTAGTTACTTAGAATCCCTTGATGCCTTTATTAGAAATTTGAAGCCCGATCGAGTGGTGTTCGCCGATAAGACAGATGGTTTATTTCACTTATGCATGGGTTATAGAAATCACCCTAGTAAGGACTCTTGGCAATTTGGATTGGCATCGGAAAACGAGATCCAGGATTCACTAGTGAATTTTGGAAAGCTGGCTTGAGTACGTAGATATGGTTGAGCCAAGTATACTAGGGAAAGAATAAGTGCAATTGGAACGAGAGGCGACGAGGAAATGAGTTCCAACTCATGTTATGGAAACAGGAAGTAAGAAGCTGCGAAATCGTGAAGTAAAAGGGGCGGTCAAGGCACGATGGAACTAAGCTCAAGGAAATACGACTTTGATGGTCGAAGACTAGATACACGCATGATACCTCTTTTTGGGAGTATATCCTTGATCCCTGTTTTCTGTAGAGCTTACTTGTAGGCTATCTTTTATGGATATCCTCTCGGTCCTGTCTCTGTTACAAACCCCGTACGGAGTTTGTTTTGTTTATCTTCTCGACCCTGTTTCAGGGAATTCTAGGTAGAACCCTATGGATGTAAGCATGTATTTGAAACATGTTATGATTGATATGGTTGCAAGTGGTTGCTCGTGGATGCGCGAATACACATTAGATACTAGCTCGACTCGGTCACATTTCATATTGCATATGCGCGAGTATTTATACTTGTTTATGGATGAAATTGAATGTGTTATCATGCGGTTGTTGCATATGAATGAATGATTGTGCACGCATATAGTATCTATATGACTAGGACTATTTGCATACATGTTAGATTCATGGCACTTAACATATCTTGCATTAGAAAGATCATTCAGGCCTGATCATTAGCATTAGCTAAGGAACATATACACACACTCTTTGCATATATTCATACAGCATTAGAAATCATCTAAGGACGATGGTTGCTTGTGGATGATGTTTTGAGTAGATGGATGATGGATGGTAGGATATGTTCTTCCTAACTTGGAGATTTCGGGGACGAAATCCTAAAAGGTGGGGAGAATGTAACAACTCGTATTTCGATAACATGTTAAAACGAGAATCAAGGCAGAATTAATTTTAAATTCTGAATCAAGTAAAACGGGCTATGCCATTGCGTTCGTCTCGGAAAAATACGCGAAATAGAGTCCGAGTTTTCGAGAATCGGAGTCCGTATGACCCGGTTAAGGCCCAAAGAAGATTTCTGGGAATTTGAATTTCGGAAACAGTTTTGGAAATCAGATCTGGGGTAGGCGGGAAGTTTCCCCGCCTAGGCCATGTCGACAGGGCTGTCGACAGGCCTGTCGATTTGGGCCCAGACCAAGTCGACAGCCCTGTCGACTTGCCTGTCGACAGGGGGTGGCCGGGGCAAGCTGCCTGGCGCACCTGCTTGTCTCACCTGGTCTTGTCCTTGGGCTGGTTCTGGAAGCTTCCGAGATCTGATGGTCCTAATCTATCCTAGGGTTAATCTAAGGGCCTAAAACTATCCTAATCTCTATAAAAACACCCCTAAGCCCCCCAAACCCTCATAACTCACCCTCTCCACGAAGTGCTGCCCAAATGCAAAGTGATCATGGCCTCCATCTCAAATCCCTAGAGCCTATGCACTCAAATCAAGTTCAAATCAAAAGGTGCAAGCTTGCTACATCAAATAGAGGCCAAATCAACATTGCTATGCGAGTTTCATGATGGTTCTTCATCAAAGGAGCCACCTTTCTTCGTCATGATGATGCATGATCCCTTTCCTAAGCCTTGCCTATGTAAGTTCTAGCTACTTTTGGATCAAAACGGTATTTTTAATGTTGACATGGGATAAAATGAGATAAAGCATAAGTATGCATGTATGTGCACCTAACTTTGTCCCTTTTCTATGATCTATGACCTTAGATTAAGATGTAGCAACTTAATCATGTCACTCATGTTATGTTTAGCCTAGTTTATCTTGCAAGTTTGGATCTTTGTCTATGGAAGATTTGCATGAACCTTTGGGAACCATTTGACTTGTGAAACATTGGCTTAGACAAGATTTTGGGGCTTATGCATGTTTATGAACCCAAACCCCTTATGCTAACATGCAAGTTCGTGGCCAAATCCTTTATGAGATTATGCATGCTCGTGGCCAATCCCCTCTTTTAAGTTGTGCATGTTTATGGCCAAACCCTTTTGGATAATATACATGTTTGTGGCCAAATTACCTTATGACACTATGCATGTTTATGGCCAATCTCTTTATGATGTTATGCATGTGGTAGCCGAGCCCTTTTTGGCATCATGCATGTTTTGAGACCAATATGTGACATAGTATCCTTACTATGTTGACTCGCTTTGCTTGCGTTGGGAAAACACGATTTTGGGTAGTTAGATAAACATGAACATGTCGCAAAATCTTAACTTGAATATGACATGTGTTTATTCTTGAAAATATGACTTGAAAGATAACATGGAAGATGACATGTAAGTATGCATAAAAACATGAGCTTGGGAATTTACCTATTAAGTTAGGTCTACCCTTTGGGAATTTACCTATTAAGTTAGGTCTACCCAAATGCTTGAAAACTTGTAACATGTTTTGGAAACATGATGAACTTAGATAATATAAGTATGGCCAACTCGAGGTTGGGTTGAGTTTGCAACGTAAAACTACCCGGAACCGACCGGCCTAACTAGTAGTTGCAAACAATAGGACCCAATGTGAGAAGTTGGTCATGTCGCGCTTAAGACCCGAGGTTAGACTAGGTTGTGGTGTAAATCTACCCGGACCCGCCCGGCTTAACTAGTAACCACAACAAGGTCTAATGTGAGAGGTTGAGGGTGCATTAATTAAATTAATGCCACATAATAGGGTTAAGTTAATTTGATTAATGAGGCTTAACCAAATATGATATGGACAAATGGGTTAAGTAATTTGATTAGGCTAATGATACTTAACAAAACATGATAAGCTTGGGTAGGTTAAGTAACTTGATTTGCCTAATGACACTTGACCATTTTTATACGACTAGTGGACGGGATTAAGTTAACCAACACTTAATCAATCCAACACGATAACGTGCTAAGGTTAAGTAATTTTCTTAGTGACACTTAACCGTATAATACAGTTAATGGATGGGGATAAGATTAGGCTTAACTAACCTGAACATAGTAATCGGATGGGGTTAAGTTAGCCTAGACTTAATCAATCCAACTTGGTAATTTAATGGGGTTAAGTTAAACACTTAACTAATTTAACACGATGATTTGATGAGGTTAAGTGATCTATACCTAACCAATCTAACTCGTTAATTTGATGAGGTTAAGTTAATCTATACTTAACCAATCTAACGTGAAAACACGATAAGGCTAAGCCACGAATCACTTGAATACGCTTGACCGATTTGACTTGGTAATTTGACAAGGTCAAGTTAATTTATATAATTAACCAATCTAAAATGATAATTAGACGAGGTTAAGTTATGGATTGCTTAATATACTTAGCCAACTTGACACCTGGTTTGTAGGGTTAAGTCTTGGACTTGGATACTTAGCCAATTTTGACATGGTTTGTAGACGGGCTAAGTTAGGAACTTAAGTGACCCTTAACCCATTAGATAAACCCTAATTCGGAGGATTAGGTAAATAACCATAGTTAACCAGGATTATGGAAATAAGGCTAAGTGGTAAACCTTAGTTAAGGGAAACTAAGTAATAATTCTTAGTCAAGGAAATTTGGACCATTTCTTAGATAGATTAGTAACCCGATACGTTAGGTCAACGTTTAAGTATGCGTATAGGAGCAGGCTATCTGATTTAGATAAAGGCTCCGACGAACTGGGTAACGAAGCAGCGGCTTCGGGGAACGTGAGGATATTCTTGGGATCCCTCTATGAGCTGCCAGGTCATTATACTAGGCTCACGAGAGGTTGAGGTCTGCGGTAGAAGAACCAAGAATATGCCTTGGTTGCTATGCGAGCGACCTAAAGACTGGGGTGGATAGCAGTGACTCGACGAATACATAAGGTGCCCGAGATAGCAAGTTCGTCGGTCATCTACCATCTTGAGTCGAGCGTGTACGTACGGAAAGGCAGGGAACACCCAACAGACCATAATTGCTATCTAATTATGGGTGAGGTAGGCCGTAGGATGTGGGCTGGCCAGAGTGTAGTTCTCATGCAAGATTTTCTCTTGTGTTGCCTTTCACTAGTTGAGGGAGGGGTCTCGTGGGACCATAGCCACGTGTAGAAAAGCAGACCTTAGTATCTGCATCGGCAGATAAATCTAAAGCTCCCGACCAAGTCCTGTATTTCTTGGTTTGCCCTGTGACAGGACTCGGATGGCACGGTGTGATACATGTGCATACAGTTATAGAAAAACGATTCACGATGAATGCGTGGGAAAAAGGGCGTGGTTGAGGGTTAGCGTAATCCCTAGTGGCCTAGGTGGTTTAACCCAAACCGAAATACGAAAGCGTGCAATAGGTAAGCGTAATCCCTAGTGGTGCTAGGTGGCGTAAGTCCTAGTAGTTCAAACGATGATTCATATGGAAGAGCCTAGCTAGAACAAGGGTGACAGTCCAAACGATTTCTAGGATAATACGACATGAGGAAGCCCGTATGAGGTACGGCAAAGGACTGAACTTATATACATGAAAAAAAAAACATATGATTTGAGTAACCTGTATATGCGATATATTAGGTTGACATGGACCATTACACGACTTTGAGTAAGGGACATTCATGGTTAACACATAACAAGGCTGGGATACTAGTACGGAGGGTGCAGAGCAAATATACATGTTAGAACTAAAATACATAATAGATACCGTGGGATGATAGACGGGGCAGATACCTTGGGATAATGTACTCGATAGAAATCTGACGATGTGATACCATGACTTATCATAACACCGTAGTTTATCATGATACCTTAGTTTACCTTGCCACAGTAGTTAAACTGGCTAGCCCGGTTTAGTTTATCTATCTTGTAGTTATCCTTATGTTTACTTTCAGTTCATGCATGTCATGTTACCTTTACCTGTTTTTATACTAGAAGTAGATAGGACTTACTCAGTCTTTTTGACTGACCCGTTTTGTTTCGCCTCTTTTCTTCCGTTTCCCCCCCCAGGTTACAGGGAGGAAACAATGCAGTTTAGTTCGGACTTCTTCTGCTTGAAGGTCATCATGGATGGCTTGGACTTCTCTTGACTATGGCTACTTTACTGTTTTTACTTGGGGAATAATTTATTAAAAAGTCTTTATGCTTCTTTACTATTGCAAGACAGGTTTTGTTGTACTCTGATGTAAAAGGCTTTAGACCTTATTTATTCATGTTATGAAAGTTTGATTTTACTTCCGCTATTTTATATGTTCTGTCTTGTGATATTTCTGTGCATGTTTACCAATAATGCCCCTCTAAAGCTAGTGCATTCCTTTGCGAGTGACCCTAGCGGAGGCGGGGTGTTACAGAAGTCGCAACTGGGAGAAGGAGCGCGGATGACTTGGCAGTGGCAGGAAGGTGCGGTTTGAATAAGTGGAGATGGAAGTTGTTGTGGGTTCGAAAGGTATTCCCTGTCGCCTGTTTTCATACAACGCGAGTCAGGGGTTGCTCTCGCCTGAACTCGAGGCGACGGTGGGGAGTTTCGAAGGCGGAGAGTTGCTCCGAGAACCGAGGCATGGGCACGGTGATGTTTTGGTTGTATTTGGTGAGTAAATGTGACGCACTTTACAGTGCTTTTGCGTGGTATGACTCGAAGTTGTGATTCCTGACGGACTCGAGTATACATAAATAGGGATGGGGCGATTGCTTTATTGAAGAGAAGAGTTCTGGTGTTCCTTTGGTTGAGTTTTAAGGGGAGATGAGCATGAAAGGGGTGTTCAAGGAACTGCTGCAGTGGTGAAATACATAAGAGCTGGCGGATGTTTTTATTTTCATTGGGGAAGATGTATTTGGACTTTCTGAACAAAATCAAGGAGGGACGTGGGCTCGTAAAGAAGCACACGGGTTTGGGCCTTCAAACGATTTAAAAGAAAAAAGAAAAAAAATATGCAAGGCCCACGTTTAAATGAAAATGGATGGGAACTCATACAAATAACATGAAGGGGAGGGGCATGCGGCAATTGAAGTTTGGACTTTTGGGTTTGCAGTTGGGTAAGAGTTACCAATAAGTTGTGCTGGGTTAAATTATTAAATTGGTTAGAATTTAGTTAAGTTCAATAAGTTATGAACCGAAATAAAACAAATTGGAAGCTATAATCGAGTCATTGTTCATTAGACCGTTCACTGTGAGTAGAAACATGAGACACCCAAAATTTAGAAAAAGGGAAATTTAGTTCGATAAATAGGAATCAATAATTTAACACATTCGGTTAAATATAAATTATCAGTAAAATGTTGGTGATTAAAGTTAATTATGCTTAACGTAATTAAATTTTTTATATATTTGTTACTGACCTTTAAAAATGTTTACAAACTAATAAAATTAATATCTCATGCATACTTGTACAGAATTGAATGTCGTTTGTCGCGTTGGTATCATATGATCACAGGCTAAATAGAGGAACTAGTCTTGAGAGGTTTGGAGTTCGTTCAGATATATGGCAAAATAAAACATCTAATCCGAATCAACCAACGTTAATCGTTATTTAAACATCAACGACCAAGGTGAGTAAACTCACTAATTCTGTCCAGTTTTATAATTTTATAAACGTTATTTAATAATGTTAAAATGATTGAATGTTGTGTGTGCTGGTTGTTTAGATGATTTACAAATAAATTGGTTGATAGTTATATATATACACATATATACAAAGTCATTGATTAAATATTGATTCAATTTATATGGAATTGATATTATATCGGTTAATTAACATCTGTGGATGCAGGGAAACAGGTTGGAGGGTTCCAACTGGATTCCACAACAATTATATTATTATATTTCATATATTGCATTATATGATGTGTCTAATAATCTAGTGTAGATTATTGTGTGATCGTGATGTTTGAACAACATTGACCTGAAATAAGTGGTATATTAAATACCGTAAATATATTGAAAATGACTCGAAATTTAAAAGAACAAAATCTATTTATAAATAGAAATTAAATTTCGATTAGCTAGAATATAATAACTTTTTAATTATATAAAACAAGTGGTTTGATTTATAAACGATATTTATAAATGAAGTGAGATAATTATTATTAAATAATTTGGGAATGGGAACTCAAGAAATTGGTGAAAAGGAGAAATGATGAAATTTGGTTCCATGTTTGGAAGGTGAGTAAAATTGATATAAATCCATAAGGATTCATAGTTAGAATTCAACGATGTCGAATGGTATTAAAATAATTTATTTTTGAAAATTATATATTATAATCCATAATTTGATGAGATAATAAATATTTGGTTTGTAACCAATAATTTATAATCGAATTTGTAATCGAGACGAAGTTATAATATTGATATAAAATTAATAAGAAGTTGACTGGTGAATGGAATTTATAAAGTGGAATATGAAAAAGAATTTATAAAGGAACTAGATGGATGAAATTCTAAACCGAAATGGTATTTATTATTTAAATCAAGATTTGATTTAGTGAATTTAGTCCAGATTTCTATAGAGTAACAATATTCACTTTTAAGTAAATAAAGGTTTAAAAGCAAACGTTTACAAATGGGAATGGTAATAGAAGGAAATAGGTAGATATTTGAAATGATAAATTCAAAAGTGAAATTAAAAATGGAGTTGATCAGAAACAGTGAATTATTTTCGACGATCGGAACGATAATTCAGTATGGATTATTCGAAAGAGGGTTATAAGTTGAAATTCGATTATATCGAATTCAGGAAGACTTTCCGTTTTAATTAAGGTTTATTTAGTTAATTTAATATTATTTAATTATTGTAAATAAAGGATCAAAGTTATATTTTGAATTTAAAATATTTTGGAAGCAGATATTATAATACTGTCGATATAATCAATATCCTCCGTAAAAGATGTGGAATCTTAAATTGAATTCGAGAGCTGCATAAGAAATGGTTGTTAAGATTTAAGTTGTGAGCCTTATCTATTTTGAAGTTGAGAATGATGTTCAGTTAAGGTCTGAGAGGTAATTATACCCCAAGTTGATTGACTTCATATTTACTAAGGAATATTAGGTTTAGGTAGCAAGGATTGGTTATTGCTGTGGTTAGTTAATGAGTAATTAATAGATTGAGATATATAACAATGTTTTATATAATATCGATTTAATCCAATAAAAGGGGTTTTGGACACATTTTCCAAATATAACCAGAAATGTTTTCTAAGCATAGAAAATGGAATGTTGTGGGAAATATAAAATTTAAGAAATGATAATTGGAAATGTTTTTCCCAGTGTTAATTATTTATATTTTCTGAATATAGAAAATAAGAGTTGTGAATATACGGAATTAATTCCCGATGTTAAAAACGGATATTGTCTAAATATGGAAAACAAATAGTTGAAATAAATGGAAATGTTTTACAATGATCGTGTGGGGCAAAATGGGTTTTGAGAAATATTTGGATAAATATGGGAAATAGGAAATTGGGGAAATGAATAAATTATAAATTAATTAATTTAAGGGGCTCAATATTGATGGATGGTTGATCGGTAAGATTTCAATTTGGAAATACGACCGTTGTTTGTATGTATGTTTTCCTTTGATAGTTAAATCACCGGCTATCAAAATTTCTGACCATTTCTGTTGTCAATACGGAGAGACCGGGATCAGATTTATTATCTGAAAACCACTCTGTATGGGCATTAGCGTTGCGAATCAAATATATTGAAAACGGAGTTATCCAAGGGCTATTCTGGAGATCCTAGGTAGAAATTTCTTAAGATGGATTTACAGAATAGTGCCTTCGTTTTGTCCAGTCCCAGGACAACTTGTATGGACGAATGTCTGACGGAGTATATCTAATGGATCGCGTAAGCTGATCTCTTCAAACGTGCTTACATTTGGTGGTGGAGAAATCCGTTTCTCTTAGCTTTATAGCCATGGTATTTTTGGGAAAATCACTTTGTGATTTTGTGAGTATGACGATGTGGCATTTAAATTAAATGAAGGTGTGATCTATCAAAAGATACGTTACGACCTCAAGCCTCACCAACCGGAAAATGACAAAAATCGGGAAAACAACATGTCTATGTGGGTCGCCCCCATTAGGGTATATTGTTACCATCTAGAGAATATTCATATTTGTTACTTCATTTTGCTTCTGTATCTCCTATGAACGGTTATGTTGCTAGCAACCATAGGTGACAATATATTCGATACACTCAATAGAAATGAGTGGTCAATCATGTGTGGCCGGGTTGCAAGATTTTCTTGTTGAACCCAGTGTATTCCTCTCTAGAGATGCACTATCGGCAGGTGGTTCCATACCTTGTCATAGTCGGAATCCAATCCCCAATAAGCGCCTGCTGTTTTGATTGTATACTATATATGTGGAGCGTGAGATGCAAGCATTCTGCTAGATTGTTATTTACTTGTGGTTAGACACTATTATAATATCAGAAAAGTATTGATTTTGAAAATGTTTTGGGTTATCTTAAGGTAAAAACCATTTGTGGTTATGTGTGGATCGGTCTTACGATTATCATTTCTTTTGAATAAGATTTTGAAAAGTTAAACTGAACGGCTGGAGTTTACTCACACCAGTCCCATGGTTGACCCAGAGTTTATTTTGCTTCGTTTTACCTAAACTTTTGGGTGCCCAAATTTGTACAGCAGCCAAGTAATCGGGATTTTACAGATACCCTTAGAAGAGCTTGGAGCAGGAGGCTTCAGCATTAGTATGTAGGGAGTTTATTTCCATTGTGATATATATGTTATGTACTCTGATGATGAATGTAAGTACAAATACAGTTTTTTGTATTTCAAAGTATGTTATATAATATATTTTCCGCTGTGAGATTCGTATTAATTCAGTTGTGATCTTCTTCTTCTTCTATTCTAACTTTCTTTCTGTTTCTCACTCTTTAACTTCTTTCTATTAATGATCGGGTATTCCGATGCTTGAATATTCGACATTATGTTTGGTGTCGATTTTCGGGGTCGAAAATCCTTGGGTCGTTACAGTGGTATCAGAGCTAAAGGTTAAGTAATTACCTTGGCTCTGTGGCGTAACCCAGTACATATAGGGTTAGTAATACCCTAAATTGAGTTAAGTATACATATGAGAGAGAGTATTTGTAGAATGGTTTTATATTAGGGAGATTTATTGGTTTTATATAAAATGGTTTTATATTAGGGAGATTTATTGGTTGAGTGACTTATGAATTCTTATCGATGGTGGGGCACCACAAGATCGATAGGGGTTTCTAAACGCTAGAATACGATAAACCGACACAATATGTTTTTGAAAGAAGGGTAAATGAAATAATTTACCGGAAATATATTTTGATACAAAATAAGTATATATATTGGAATTATTATATATATATTGTGTGTGTTGGTTGTTATTAAAATCGAATAAGGTTATAATTAAAATGGTTATAAATAACCAATAAGAATTCGTATTAATATAGTATATAAAGCAGATGAATTAAATCTTAAAATTTAATCAGAATTTGGAATTGAAATTCCGGAAATCTGAAAAGTGTTTGTAAATGAATTTGGATTTAATGTATGGAAAATTTAAAATCCTGGGGGAAGTTGGAAATGTTTTCCAAGCTTTGATATTTTGAAGTGATTTTATAATAAAAGTGTTTAGAAATGATTTCAAAAGTGATATGGTATTGAACTCACTTCGATTACTGGAAAATAATTCTGATGATGACTGCAGCATTGTCAGTGTTCATTTTCGAGTTTCTAAGTGACATATTACTATAAAATATTTTGTTTTTGAATTATTTTAAGAAAACAAGTTGTTTGAAATTCCAGAAAAATATATTTGATTTTTGGAAAAGCTAAGCTATTTGAAACTCTTAGATAAAGATTGTTTGAATTAAAAACAAATTAAATAGAAATTTGTAAAAGCAGGTTAGAATTAAATTGAAACCAGTTAAGTGGGAATTGAATTGGAGTAGAATTTAACTTGGTTGAGTAATTGGGTTTGTAAGATAGGATTTTGGAATGGGATTAGATTGTTGAACAAGAATTTGGAATTTTAATTGAAGCTGGAGTTTGAGAATGGAAGTTGGCTTGGATATAAGCGAAGATTGTATTTGAGGAGATCAATTGGGAATACATTTGTATATGCTGAAGTGATAACAAATGGAAGAGATTGTAATAACCCGGAAAATCTGGGCCAGTTTAAAATTTTTATTTTGGCAATTTTGGCGAATTTTGAATATTTAAAATAGAATATTTTAAATAATATCGACGAGAAAATTTATTTTGAATATAATTCGAACGTATATATTTTACGCGTCGTCGTTAGAATATAAATAATTATATATAATTATAAAAGGAAGTGAAAATGGCGCGGTAGTTCGATAATTCGATTTCTAATTTCAAATGAATATACAGAATTCAATATAAGTCAGAATTGAACGAAACAAGAAATATTTGAATCTGTATAACTATATCTTTGTAACGAAGTTAACAAACTGAGATTTCATTTTAGAAATGATAAGATATGTCCAGTTTAAAATTAGAAATAGTCGCTGTGGAATTTTTATATATTTTTATATATATAAGGCCCTTAAAAATGGACATTTTGCAAATGACCTCGGATTTCGACGAAACCACTTTTGTTGGGTCCGTGATGTTAAGTTATTGCTAGATTCCAAATTTCATAATTTTTCGAATCAATATGTGAGCGTGGCAAAGGAAAATGCGTTTGACCATTTTCAGTGGATTTTAATCGACTGGAAATTGGCCATTTTTCATACGGTCTCAGAATTCGACGAAACTAGTTTTGTTAGGACCGTATCGTCAATACGAAGCTAGAAAATATTTTTTATGGAATTTTTCTAGTTAGTATGTGACCCCGGTAATTTGAAATGTACGTTTAAAATTCAATATAGTGATTTAAATTGAAATTTAACGGAAACTGGTTGTAACAGCCGAATCGGCTTGCGATACATATCCCATTGCGTTCGGAATGGGGGTATTTAGCTAGGGGCGACAGTTGTTGGGCTCGGATTGGGGTTAGTATCAACGAGCAACTATTTTTCGAATTAAAAGAATTTAAATAATAATATAAATGATTATAAAACCCTAAGTCAAAGCCCTAGGGTTCATTAATTCCTTGGTCAAACAGTTTGCCGCCTCTACTCTTAATCGGCGACCAGAATCGTCCCAAATTAATTCCCCTTGATCTTGAAATCCACCAATTGATTTCTGAAATTATTAAAACTAAATCGAAGTACACCTCGAGGTCGATAAATCAAGCGGTCAAGATCATTTCTCATTTGGAGTTTCGCTCAGAATTTGGCCTCGAGGCGTGGTCGTTGGGGGCGGTTTTCAGGTAGGAGGGGGCCGTCGAACTGCTTATGGTCGAGGGTGAAGGTGGAGGATGTTGGCGGCTTCACGGTGGTGGGTGGTGATCAGCGGCCGATGGCCTGGAGAGGCGTGTGGCGGGAGGTTTTTGCGTGCGATGATGGGTTTTGGTGAGGTCCAGAATTGAACGAAAATGGGAGCTGATGCTTAGGGTAATTTAAACTCTTGATTTCCTAAATTATTAATTAGGTAATTAAATTATTTAAAAAAAAAAAAAAAAAAAAAAAACCAGATTCAAATATGAATTGTATTGTTTTTACAATACAAATTTGCTTTGTTTTTACAATATAAATTTGCAATGTTTTTTGAAAAATGAAAATAAAATAAAGAAGACCCTTGCGTTAAAAATAAAAGAGAGCATTGTTTTATTTTTCAGTTAGAAAAATATACCTTGTTTTTAAAGGAAAATATACGTTGTTTTGAAAAGATTGCATTGTTTCTTTTCAGTTTTAAAAGGAGAAAATGAAATAGCATTGTAAAAATATTACTTTTATACGAAATAGTTAGAAATAAAAATATGATTTTTATATGTTGAATATAGAAATAAAAATATGATTTTTATATGTTGAATATAGAAATAAAAATAGGATTTTTATATATTGAACTTTAAAGTAAAAATTCGATTTTTATATATTGAACTTTAAAGTAAAAATTCGATTTTTATATATTGAACTTTAAAGTAAAAATTCGATTTTTATATATTGAACTTTAAAGTAAAAATTCGATTTTTATATATTGAACTTTAAAGTAAAAATTCGATTTTTATATATTGAACTTCGAACTAAAAATATGATTTTTATATATTGAATGGCGATGTAAAAATTCGATTTTTACATATGTAGTGAAAGCAGCAACGAAGGTGACAAAAAGGCGAAACGACGAAGAATTCTGCATTAGAAGAGCCGTGGAGCTAGGATAGCTATATGTGAGAACTTCTCACTCAAAATTTCTCTTTTGCTAGTTATATTTATATATATATATACTAGGATGCAGACGGTGCTTAGTAGCACCCGACACCCGTCCACATACCATGGACTTGTTAGTTTGGTTGTGTAGTTGGTTAGATTATTTGATTTGGATTTGATTGATTGGTTGAATTGGAAATTGATTAAAATTGATATGTGAATGGCGTGGGCCTTCACTAGACCGGGGATAAGGCTAGGCCTTGTCCCGTTTCTAGTATCGTGCCGTTATGCCGCCGAAATTTTCTAAAATATGTTAGAAAAATAAAGATAATCATTTATTGAATAAATGAACTGAATAGATATTCATATGTTAAGATAAATTGTTTTATCGTTAAAAATATAATTTTTAACGTGAATGCGAATAAATAAAATATTCATTTACAAACCGGACGGTTTGTTTATGTACACCTATTTGAATG
The DNA here is from genome assembly GCA_030737875.1 of Allium sativum. Taxonomy (NCBI): domain Eukaryota; kingdom Viridiplantae; phylum Streptophyta; class Magnoliopsida; order Asparagales; family Amaryllidaceae; genus Allium; species Allium sativum. The sequence goes on from CM060916.1 coordinate 490,857,698, forward strand.
ATATTGATTGGGTCGATAAATTTTACACATCGCCCAACTGCACGAATAAAAACTTATGTTTGATTGTTTGAAACCCTACACGGGTGTTGGGATGAAATTTAAAGTTCACTCATCCTGACTGATTAAATATGTCGATCGATTGATTGACAGGCTGTTATAAGCGTTAGAGATCTATATTTGATGCTTATACAGTGTAGTGCACTTTGGTTGATGGTTGATTATTTTTCAATGCTATTATATACATGTGATGTATGAAAATCCATATAATTAATTTTATATGGTGATTGATTGGGCCTCATTCCAATTTGAAAAATAAAGAATATATAAAATAAAGGTTCATGTGTTGACTATACTCATCCGTTGGGAATAGCCATATGTTGAACGAATTATTTTTATAATAAAATTTACATCTTTATCAATATAAAATAAAGGTTCATGTGTTGACTATACTCATCCGTTGGGAATAGCCATATGTTGAACGAATTATTTTTATAATAAAATTTACATCTTTATCAATATAAAATAAAGGTTCATGTGTTGACGGTACTCATTCGTTGAGATTAGTCATGTGTTGAACGAAATATTTTAACAAAAATAGTCATACACGGACGGTACTCATTCGTTGAGATTAGTCGTGTGTTGACAAAAAGAAATATTTGAAATAGGATATATAAAGCCGTGTTGAATAGTGATGCGCCATTTTGACGCGAACGATATTTATATTGAATATATAACGATTTCGATTTGAATTGAATATATAACGATTTCGAAATGAATTGAATATATAACGATTTCGATTTGAATTGAATATATAACGATTTCGAAATGAATTGAATATATAACGATTTCGATTTGAGTTGAATATAAAACGATTTCGAATTGAATGGAATGGAAAACCAATTTGATCTCAAATTGAATATATAATGAACTTGATTCAAATAGAAAACGAAACGAATTTAATTTGAATAGGAAATGAATTTGAATCGAATAGAAAACCAATTTGAATTGAATTGAATTGAAAACGAATTCAAATTGAATTGAAAGCGAATTGAAACGAATTCAAATTGGGTTGAAATTTGAATTAAATAGGAATGAATTTTAAACCGAATTTTTAAAGTAGAATTCAATTTTGCTTTGGATTGAAATAGAAGTTGAAATGGTTCTTGAAACGAATTTAAAACTATTTATATAGTTCGTTTTAAATAGAAATCGACGAAATATATATTATATATATTATATATATAATATAATGGCCTGAATAGAACGCGCCGCGTCGCGGCAGTTCGTGAATTTCGACCATTTATTTCAAACGAACATTACGGGAGATCCAACCGTCGGATTCTCCTAAAACCGGAACCGTTGGGTTCGTATCGAAAAGAGCTTTCTAACGAATATTAGAAATTCAAAATCTAACGGTTGGATTTGGAGATACGTCCAAATCAAATTCGAAAAAGGTCGCTATAAGTGCAGTTCGATGGCCATTGTTGGAAATCGACTGTACGGGCCTTGATAAAATTATTAAAAATATCAATAATTTGTGTAAAATCATAAGAAATGATTTGGGAAAAATTGGGGTGAAAAACTCCATATTTGAAAAGATAAAAATAGATTTTTATCAAAATGAACTAGTTTTAAACTAAATTTAAAACCAATTTATTTTTAAATAAATGAACAAGATTTAAAAAGGGGTTTTAAATAATCGAATTTCTAATATATTTGATTGAGTTTGAAATGGGTTTATCGTGAACTGTGTTTTAAATAACACCTAGTTCTTTAACCCAGTAAAAGGAGTTTTAACGAATCTGCAATTAGATTGAAATGTGAATTCGTAATCTAAATTTCCAAATTTAGAAAATGAGCGGGAATGGAGTATTACCAGTTTTGCTCCAAAGCGATAGTTAAATCTTTAATTAGATTTGAACGTGAAATGGTAATTAGTTTTACCGATAACACAGTGGTGTTAGATATGGAGTATTACCAGTTTTGCTTCATGGGATGAATAGGTTGGGATTGGGAAATAAAATAAATAATTACTTCGTTGTGGTTCGCTAATCTCGACTAGTTGGAAAAACCATAATTTGGTTTTAAATGACATCCAAAGGAAGATTACAGGATAAATTTTAAAGAATTTATCTTGGATAAAATTAATGGGAACCTTTCCCTAAGAATATGGAATTTAGAAACTAGCTGTAGGTTGGCTAAGAAGAATGGTTTCCTGGGTATTAATCTGATGTTGGTTTCGGCCTTCGGGGTTAATGTTTGGGAAATTGTTCTCTTGCTAATTTGCAGTTAGTGACTAATGAATTGGAATGAGGCGTATGTTGTGTTTGTGTAACATTTGTTTTCAATATACGCGGGTTGTTCGGAAAGTCCGGGTTTATACCCATTCTGAATAACCGATTCGACGATAAGTCGAAGATGAAGACGGTGGTCGAAGACCGGAAGTTTTCACATCGTTTGGGTAATTACTAACGATCCTGATTGGGCTGTACACCCAAGAGGATGGAAATAGTTGGTGGTCGTCCAGACGTACTTGGAGATGGATGGATATGCGAGGAAAGTGCCTCCGGTTTCGTTCAGACCCAGAACGGACTTGTAAATGGATTGTGTGTCTGACATTGGATTTTATTCTGTGTTGATTGATTTCTATTAAATATATATCTGTTTGGCGGCGGAGAATTTATTCTCTTGCTTAACGCCCTTCTCTGAGACGTACGAGCTTAGAGGTTATATATCGATAGATATCAATCGCATGGCATGAATTGCCTGTGTGGCATGCTGAGTTGCATGGATCAAGGCTTCTGTTGAAAAGCAAAGTCTTGTGGTTGATGATCAAAGCACGCCTACGTGGAAGCTTTGTGTATAGCGTGTATTCGCGAGCCTCACACCTCGGTATGAGTTAAAAACGGGATACGGACCGCTGGGAGAGCGCACGTTTCTTTCTAGCTTTGGTGGTGTCAGTGACTTACCAGCCCTGACATATATATACTTTTCACCTTTGTGGTTGTTGGATGAGGCGCCTCGATTATAGGTCTGTAAGGACCGGGAAACGTGTGTTCAGGCATAATTAATCCTCTAACGTAAGTGAGGACCGGCCCAGCCGCATCCAGGGGTTACCCAGTGTGCGTAATCCCGGGGACATTTGCTAGAGTGTCTCGAACGCGGAGAGGAGCTTGCCCCTTGCCTCGACTCATGACGGAAATCCAATTTCCAATACGTGTATCGCGGTTTTAATTGTAGAACTAGTATGGCGACATGATATATGGTACCCATGCCGTCTATGATTTATACTTATGATTGAAATTGTTTTGACACTATACACTTATTATAGTATCAAATGATTTGTTTAAAACGTACCAAGCATGTTTGGCTATTATAAGGGAAAACCCTATCCCCCGGCTTGCGTTGCATTGTATGATAGGACCTGGGTCTTATAATAGCTTCATTTTTCGAAAAAGCATTGCGTTGTTTATTCTATGCACTGGTATTCTTGGGAGGAAACCCGTTCCGTGTTATGCGGCGTGGTCCCTTGAATTACTCTCTTTTAAAGTAAAGCTTTAAATAACTGTTTTAGTTCTCACACCAGTCACATGACTGACCTGGAGTTTATTGTTTTAACCTAAACTCTGGGTGCCCCTATTTTCCGCACGGGCAGCTAGTAGTTTTGGTTTTGCAGATTTATATTCACAGGATCCTGGTTTACAGCTGGAATGATATCCGGAAAGCTCTGTATCCGTATATCACCTTCAGTTGTGCTTTGTATTATTTTCCGCTGTTATGTAATTTATTGTAATCTCTGATATTTCTGTAATGTAATTTATTCATTTATACTCTGTATATTCTTGTAATCTGATGCATTGTTGTAATAATAGCAATGAAATGTTCTTCTGTATGTGTCCTGATTTGTCCTGTTCTCAACGTTCAGGGGTTTCGAACGGTTTAGATCGGTTTAACGACTGATTCGGATCGAGCGAAATTCCAGGCCGTCACATTTGGTATCAGAGCTTTGGTTTACAGAGCTCGAGAACAAGACACCTTAGAACCATACGAAAGAATTCATCAGATATTGGATTAGTAACATCCAAATAGAATGACTCGTTAGAGATAGGATCAGTAGTATCCTAGAACGAGTGTGAAGAGTATATTTTTCAAATTGAAAACCATTTTGTTTTGAAATTTAAACCATTTTAATACGTATTTGATTATTTATTTATTTTGAATATGGACAATCGAGTATATAAAGATTTCGCGTATACGCGTCATGAACGTATATTCGAAGTGTTAATATACTGGATAGATATAGAATCATACTCTAGTGGCCCGAAGATGATTCTGATGATTGACTAGTTGTCATTAGTATTCATGTTCGAGTAACGAAGGTGTGATATCTATATATTTCCATTAGACTGGTGTGAGAACCAAAACTAATATAGATAGAACACTTTGTTGTGAATTGGCATCAAAAACAAGATTTTCTGTATATATATCAAATTTTATGGATTTGAAAACTCTAATTCACTAATTGATTGATGTTTGGGTTGTTTGTTTATTTGTTTGCTAATTTTAATCATTTAGGACTAATTGAACCAAATATTGAACTATATTGAAAATTGGTCGCATTTGCTTCCATATACATATACTTACATTGAACAGGTCATAGCAAGGAGGCTAGAGCAGAGAATAAAATTTGTTTGCCCGACAAATAGGTACATGTTTATTACATAATTTACTGTTTTGTTTGGGTGATGATGATTTTGTGAGCCTATTGGCTAGCCGCTTGGCTTTTTCTTTTTCTTTTTGAGATCTGAAGGACCGGGGAAGCTATTTGAAATTCCCCGATGCTCCCATTGCAGGGGAGGTTATGGCGAAATTTTTCAAAAATTTAGGGTGTTAGCCAAATTTTTGAAATTTTGGAAATTTTCAGAAACTAAAGAGTTGGAGAATGGAAGCCAGATCGAACATAGAGTTGAATAATCAAACCACTTTCGACTTTGTTCCTTTTCGGGGACGAAAAGTTTTAAGTGGGGGAGATTGTAATAACCCGGAAAATCTGGGCCAGTTTAAAATTTTTATTTTGGCAATTTTGGCGAATTTTGAATATTTAAAATAGAATATTTTAAATAATATCGACGAGAAAATTTATTTTGAATATAATTCGAACGTATATATTTTACGCGTCGTCGTTAGAATATAAATAATTATATATAATTATAAAAGGAAGTGAAAATGGCGCGGTAGTTCGATAATTCGATTTCTAATTTCAAATGAATATACAGAATTCAATATAAGTCAGAATTGAACGAAACAAGAAATATTTGAATCTGTATAACTATATCTTTGTAACGAAGTTAACAAACTGAGATTTCATTTTAGAAATGATAAGATATGTCCAGTTTAAAATTAGAAATAGTCGCTGTGGAATTTTTATATATTTTTATATATATAAGGCCCTTAAAAATGGACATTTTGCAAATGACCTCGGATTTCGACGAAACCACTTTTGTTGGGTCCGTGATGTTAAGTTATTGCTAGATTCCAAATTTCATAATTTTTCGAATCAATATGTGAGCGTGGCAAAGGAAAATGCGTTTGACCATTTTCAGTGGATTTTAATCGACTGGAAATTGGCCATTTTTCATACGGTCTCAGAATTCGACGAAACTAGTTTTGTTAGGACCGTATCGTCAATACGAAGCTAGAAAATATTTTTTATGGAATTTTTCTAGTTAGTATGTGACCCCGGTAATTTGAAATGTACGTTTAAAATTCAATATAGTGATTTAAATTGAAATTTAACGGAAACTGGTTGTAACAGCCGAATCGGCTTGCGATACATATCCCATTGCGTTCGGAATGGGGGTATTTAGCTAGGGGCGACAGTTGTTGGGCTCGGATTGGGGTTAGTATCAACGAGCAACTATTTTTCGAATTAAAAGAATTTAAATAATAATATAAATGATTATAAAACCCTAAGTCAAAGCCCTAGGGTTCATTAATTCCTTGGTCAAACAGTTTGCCGCCTCTACTCTTAATCGGCGACCAGAATCGTCCCAAATTAATTCCCCTTGATCTTGAAATCCACCAATTGATTTCTGAAATTATTAAAACTAAATCGAAGTACACCTCGAGGTCGATAAATCAAGCGGTCAAGATCATTTCTCATTTGGAGTTTCGCTCAGAATTTGGCCTCGAGGCGTGGTCGTTGGGGGCGGTTTTCAGGTAGGAGGGGGCCGTCGAACTGCTTATGGTCGAGGGTGAAGGTGGAGGATGTTGGCGGCTTCACGGTGGTGGGTGGTGATCAGCGGCCGATGGCCTGGAGAGGCGTGTGGCGGGAGGTTTTTGCGTGCGATGATGGGTTTTGGTGAGGTCCAGAATTGAACGAAAATGGGAGCTGATGCTTAGGGTAATTTAAACTCTTGATTTCCTAAATTATTAATTAGGTAATTAAATTATTTAAAAAAAAAAAAAAAAAAAAAACCAGATTCAAATATGAATTGTATTGTTTTTACAATACAAATTTGCTTTGTTTTTACAATATAAATTTGCAATGTTTTTTGAAAAATGAAAATAAAATAAAGAAGACCCTTGCGTTAAAAATAAAAGAGAGCATTGTTTTATTTTTCAGTTAGAAAAATATACCTTGTTTTTAAAGGAAAATATACGTTGTTTTGAAAAGATTGCATTGTTTCTTTTCAGTTTTAAAAGGAGAAAATGAAATAGCATTGTAAAAATATTACTTTTATACGAAATAGTTAGAAATAAAAATATGATTTTTATATGTTGAATATAGAAATAAAAATATGATTTTTATATGTTGAATATAGAAATAAAAATAGGATTTTTATATATTGAACTTTAAAGTAAAAATTCGATTTTTATATATTGAACTTTAAAGTAAAAATTCGATTTTTATATATTGAACTTTAAAGTAAAAATTCGATTTTTATATATTGAACTTTAAAGTAAAAATTCGATTTTTATATATTGAACTTTAAAGTAAAAATTCGATTTTTATATATTGAACTTCGAACTAAAAATATGATTTTTATATATTGAATGGCGATGTAAAAATTCGATTTTTACATATGTAGTGAAAGCAGCAACGAAGGTGACAAAAAGGCGAAACGACGAAGAATTCTGCATTAGAAGAGCCGTGGAGCTAGGATAGCTATATGTGAGAACTTCTCACTCAAAATTTCTCTTTTGCTAGTTATATTTATATATATATATATACTAGGATGCAGACGGTGCTTAGTAGCACCCGACACCCGTCCACATACCATGGACTTGTTAGTTTGGTTGTGTAGTTGGTTAGATTATTTGATTTGGATTTGATTGATTGGTTGAATTGGAAATTGATTAAAATTGATATGTGAATGGCGTGGGCCTTCACTAGACCGGGGATAAGGCTAGGCCTTGTCCCGTTTCTAGTATCGTGCCGTTATGCCGCCGAAATTTTCTAAAATATGTTAGAAAAATAAAGATAATCATTTATTGAATAAATGAACTGAATAGATATTCATATGTTAAGATAAATTGTTTTATCGTTAAAAATATAATTTTTAACGTGAATGCGAATAAATAAAATATTCATTTACAAACCGGACGGTTTGTTTATGTACACCTATTTGAATGATATTGATTGGGTCGATAAATTTTACACATCGCCCAACTGCACGAATAAAAACTTATGTTTGATTGTTTGAAACCCTACACGGGTGTTGGGATGAAATTTAAAGTTCACTCATCCTGACTGATTAAATATGTCGATCGATTGATTGACAGGCTGTTATAAGCGTTAGAGATCTATATTTGATGCTTATACAGTGTAGTGCACTTTGGTTGATGGTTGATTATTTTTCAATGCTATTATATACATGTGATGTATGAAAATCCATATAATTAATTTTATATGGTGATTGATTGGGCCTCATTCCAATTTGAAAAATAAAGAATATATAAAATAAAGGTTCATGTGTTGACTATACTCATCCGTTGGGAATAGCCATATGTTGAACGAATTATTTTTATAATAAAATTTACATCTTTATCAATATAAAATAAAGGTTCATGTGTTGACTATACTCATCCGTTGGGAATAGCCATATGTTGAACGAATTATTTTTATAATAAAATTTACATCTTTATCAATATAAAATAAAGGTTCATGTGTTGACGGTACTCATTCGTTGAGATTAGTCATGTGTTGAACGAAATATTTTAACAAAAATAGTCATACACGGACGGTACTCATTCGTTGAGATTAGTCGTGTGTTGACAAAAAGAAATATTTGAAATAGGATATATAAAGCCGTGTTGAATAGTGATGCGCCATTTTGACGCGAACGATATTTATATTGAATATATAACGATTTCGATTTGAATTGAATATATAACGATTTCGAAATGAATTGAATATATAACGATTTCGATTTGAATTGAATATATAACGATTTCGAAATGAATTGAATATATAACGATTTCGATTTGAGTTGAATATAAAACGATTTCGAATTGAATGGAATGGAAAACCAATTTGATCTCAAATTGAATATATAATGAACTTGATTCAAATAGAAAACGAAACGAATTTAATTTGAATAGGAAATGAATTTGAATCGAATAGAAAACCAATTTGAATTGAATTGAATTGAAAACGAATTCAAATTGAATTGAAAGCGAATTGAAACGAATTCAAATTGGGTTGAAATTTGAATTAAATAGGAATGAATTTTAAACCGAATTTTTAAAGTAGAATTCAATTTTGCTTTGGATTGAAATAGAAGTTGAAATGGTTCTTGAAACGAATTTAAAACTATTTATATAGTTCGTTTTAAATAGAAATCGACGAAATATATATTATATATATTATATATATAATATAATGGCCTGAATAGAACGCGCCGCGTCGCGGCAGTTCGTGAATTTCGACCATTTATTTCAAACGAACATTACGGGAGATCCAACCGTCGGATTCTCCTAAAACCGGAACCGTTGGGTTCGTATCGAAAAGAGCTTTCTAACGAATATTAGAAATTCAAAATCTAACGGTTGGATTTGGAGATACGTCCAAATCAAATTCGAAAAAGGTCGCTATAAGTGCAGTTCGATGGCCATTGTTGGAAATCGACTGTACGGGCCTTGATAAAATTATTAAAAATATCAATAATTTGTGTAAAATCATAAGAAATGATTTGGGAAAAATTGGGGTGAAAAACTCCATATTTGAAAAGATAAAAATAGATTTTTATCAAAATGAACTAGTTTTAAACTAAATTTAAAACCAATTTATTTTTAAATAAATGAACAAGATTTAAAAAGGGGTTTTAAATAATCGAATTTCTAATATATTTGATTGAGTTTGAAATGGGTTTATCGTGAACTGTGTTTTAAATAACACCTAGTTCTTTAACCCAGTAAAAGGAGTTTTAACGAATCTGCAATTAGATTGAAATGTGAATTCGTAATCTAAATTTCCAAATTTAGAAAATGAGCGGGAATGGAGTATTACCAGTTTTGCTCCAAAGCGATAGTTAAATCTTTAATTAGATTTGAACGTGAAATGGTAATTAGTTTTACCGATAACACAGTGGTGTTAGATATGGAGTATTACCAGTTTTGCTTCATGGGATGAATAGGTTGGGATTGGGAAATAAAATAAATAATTACTTCGTTGTGGTTCGCTAATCTCGACTAGTTGGAAAAACCATAATTTGGTTTTAAATGACATCCAAAGGAAGATTACAGGATAAATTTTAAAGAATTTATCTTGGATAAAATTAATGGGAACCTTTCCCTAAGAATATGGAATTTAGAAACTAGCTGTAGGTTGGCTAAGAAGAATGGTTTCCTGGGTATTAATCTGATGTTGGTTTCGGCCTTCGGGGTTAATGTTTGGGAAATTGTTCTCTTGCTAATTTGCAGTTAGTGACTAATGAATTGGAATGAGGCGTATGTTGTGTTTGTGTAACATTTGTTTTCAATATACGCGGGTTGTTCGGAAAGTCCGGGTTTATACCCATTCTGAATAACCGATTCGACGATAAGTCGAAGATGAAGACGGTGGTCGAAGACCGGAAGTTTTCACATCGTTTGGGTAATTACTAACGATCCTGATTGGGCTGTACACCCAAGAGGATGGAAATAGTTGGTGGTCGTCCAGACGTACTTGGAGATGGATGGATATGCGAGGAAAGTGCCTCCGGTTTCGTTCAGACCCAGAACGGACTTGTAAATGGATTGTGTGTCTGACATTGGATTTTATTCTGTGTTGATTGATTTCTATTAAATATATATCTGTTTGGCGGCGGAGAATTTATTCTCTTGCTTAACGCCCTTCTCTGAGACGTACGAGCTTAGAGGTTATATATCGATAGATATCAATCGCATGGCATGAATTGCCTGTGTGGCATGCTGAGTTGCATGGATCAAGGCTTCTGTTGAAAAGCAAAGTCTTGTGGTTGATGATCAAAGCACGCCTACGTGGCAGCTTTGTGTATAGCGTGTATTCGCGAGCCTCACACCTCGGTATGAGTTAAAAACGGGATACGGACCGCTGGGAGAGCGCACGTTTCTTTCTAGCTTTGGTGGTGTCAGTGACTTACCAGCCCTGACATATATATACTTTTCACCTTTGTGGTTGTTGGATGAGGCGCCTCGATTATAGGTCTGTAAGGACCGGGAAACGTGTGTTCAGGCATAATTAATCCTCTAACGTAAGTGAGGACCGGCCCAGCCGCATCCAGGGGTTACCCAGTGTGCGTAATCCCGGGGACATTTGCTAGAGTGTCTCGAACGCGGAGAGGAGCTTGCCCCTTGCCTCGACTCATGACGGAAATCCAATTTCCAATACGTGTATCGCGGTTTTAATTGTAGAACTAGTATGGCGACATGATATATGGTACCCATGCCGTCTATGATTTATACTTATGATTGAAATTGTTTTGACACTATACACTTATTATAGTATCAAATGATTTGTTTAAAACGTACCAAGCATGTTTGGCTATTATAAGGGAAAACCCTATCCCCCGGCTTGCGTTGCATTGTATGATAGGACCTGGGTCTTATAATAGCTTCATTTTTCGAAAAAGCATTGCGTTGTTTATTCTATGCACTGGTATTCTTGGGAGGAAACCCGTTCCGTGTTATGCGGCGTGGTCCCTTGAATTACTCTCTTTTAAAGTAAAGCTTTAAATAACTGTTTTAGTTCTCACACCAGTCACATGACTGACCTGGAGTTTATTGTTTTAACCTAAACTCTGGGTGCCCCTATTTTCCGCACGGGCAGCTAGTAGTTTTGGTTTTGCAGATTTATATTCACAGGATCCTGGTTTACAGCTGGAATGATATCCGGAAAGCTCTGTATCCGTATATCACCTTCAGTTGTGCTTTGTATTATTTTCCGCTGTTATGTAATTTATTGTAATCTCTGATATTTCTGTAATGTAATTTATTCATTTATACTCTGTATATTCTTGTAATCTGATGCATTGTTGTAATAATAGCAATGAAATGTTCTTCTGTATGTGTCCTGATTTGTCCTGTTCTCAACGTTCAGGGGTTTCGAACGGTTTAGATCGGTTTAACGACTGATTCGGATCGAGCGAAATTCCAGGCCGTCACAGAGATAGAGTAGAATGCCCAACGAAAAGGTACACGTTTATATTTTATATGAGTATGAGATTTTAATGAGCCTATTTGGCAAGTTGCTTGGCTGTTTGATTTTCTTTTGGATTGGAGAGTTCCTGGAGAGGCAAGTTGTAGTACCGATTGAGCCATGCAAAAGAGAAGTGAAACTTCTAAAAAATTTAAAGTATTAGAAAATTTTTAGGATCTTTGGAAATTTTCATTAATAGGAATGAATTAATATTTTAACAGAGATTAATTGGTTCAATTGAAACTGAAATTAAAGAGATAAAACAAATTGTTTTTAACTTGGTAAACATTTGTTGTAGTTTTTCCTACCATAGTAATTTCGGGGACGAAATTCTTTTAAGGGGGAAGGAATGTAATGTCCCGGATTTTTAGAGGTTTAATAATTAATTAATTTAATTATTTTAATATAATGATTTGATAATTTAAATGGTTTAAATTCAAATATTTTGAATATTTAGTTAATATAAATATTGGAATAATAATATTTAAATTCCAAGATAATCGAAAATAGCAGAATTTACAATTTTGTGTAAATTGGATTATTTAAGATATTAATTGAATTTATATTCAAGTTAAAATGACGAATATTATTTAAACGACAGTTGAATGTATTATTTATAATATAGTTATAATTGAGCTCGAAATGGCACGGCAGTTCATAATATTTCGATTTGTACTTCAACTGAGTATACAGGATTTGTTATTAGGCGGGTTTTTTTAAACAAGAAACATTGGAATCTAATTAATTGTATTTTTCTAATGGAAGTGGAAAATCAAGATTTTGTCATGTAGATTGTAATTTATGTCCAAATCAAATTTTTAAATAGTCGCTATGGAATCGTTTATAAACCATAACGACTTATTTAATATAATTAAATATTGGTTTCGAAATTTGACAATATTTTTGAGACGCGGTTATAAATTAATTTTTAGAATTTTACTGTAATTTTTAATTTAGCAAATAAACAACTTTTCGGTTGAAGTATTTTGCACCCTATATCGGCATTTTGGAATTTCACAAAATAAGTTAACTTGTCTGTTTTATTATAGTTTTGGGACCGGGTTGCATTGCACGACACAACTGTAGTTTTATTGTTGTCCATAGCGGCTTGTACGTGAACGGAGTTTTGTGTAACAAGGTACCGATATAGTCTAAACTTTAGGAAAACAAAACATATGTTCTTACTATAACTCTATCCACGTACAAACCATGTGAATAATTGTTTTTCTTTTTAGCCTATTTATTACCAATATGAATAAAAATTAAAATAAGAAATAAAAATAAAAGAAAAACGGATTTACATCCTTCATGTGTCACAAGTAGATTTACAACAACATTCAAGGAAAATATCAGTAAGCAAAGTTGAAAAGGAAAATAAAGACAATCAATATACAGTTTTGCTAAACAATACATAAAACTGCACCATAAAATGGACTAGTTGTGAACTCATACGAATCGGCCAACTGGTTAAAATTAGTTCGCCTAAATCAACTCAAAGACCTTGTATTTTCTCCATCAACTTGACAACATCAGAAATACATAAATTTATTGCTCTTGAAATCTTTTGAACTGCGATTTGCAGGCACCTTGTACATATGTGTTTTCAAATCATGGCAGAACCATCAGTTATTACAAAGCACATGCAACTGAGCCTACCCTACCCATGAAATTCACAACTGCATTTTGAAAGTGAAACCAATATATTCTAACATACCAATGCAAGAGCTAATACATGAAAAATCATCACAAGCCTAAGTTATTCTTACAGGCTAACAACAGACCTATGAGTACTGTAATCCTTGGCACTCATGGCATACAAATCTATAAATGCACAGACAATTGTTCCTTTTTACTTCTATTCAGAAATCCAAACAAAAAATGTTGAGTTCTTTAAAAAAAATTGCTAAAAAAAATACGCCATAATAAAATACAAATCATTTATATTATTACATTTTTTCATCGTTAAGACTTGGGCACACACTCTATGTTTTCTAATCAAACAGCCGCCTACCCTAGTAACTGAATATCATCATGTCTTGGCAAATCAAATTTTTATAAAAGCCTGGAGATCTAAGGGCCAAAGGGCGTACATCCTACAACAGCTATTCCTTGGCTGCGAAGGATCATCGTTTATAAATGGGATCCAAAATCTTCATTTCTATTCTGTTTGCTTCAGCAAAATCAAAACGTGAGGAAATGAAAAAACGTAAGTTTAAAATCCGATTATAATCAAAACACTAAACAAAATTCAATATTTCAGATTCGTTACAATCCTGGGGCAAATCTCTTCAACCTTGTATGCTTTTCAAATGGCTCAAACAGTTTTTGGGCTCGTTGCCTATTGCCATGGGAAGGAAGTCGCAACTGGGAGAAGGAGCACAGAAGACTTGGCGGTGGCAGGAAGGTGCGGTTTGAATAAGTGGAGCTAGAAGTTGTTGTGGGCTCGAATGGTATTCCCTATCGTCGGGTTTCATACAGCGCGAGTCAGGGGTTGCTCTCGTCGAAATTCGAGGCGATGGTGGGGAGTTCCAATGGCGGCGAGTTGCTCCGGGAACCGAGGCATGGGCACGGTGAAGTTTTGGTTGTATTTGGTGAGTAAAAGTGACGCACTGTAAAGTGATTTTGCGTGGTATGACTCGAAGTTATGATTCCTATAATGGACTCGAGTGTATGTAAATGGGGATGGGGTAATTGCTCTGTCGAAGAGAATTGTACTGGTGTTCCTTTGGTTGAGTTTTGAGGGAAGATGAGCATGAGACGGGAGTTCGAAGGATCTGCTGTAGTGGTGAAATACTTAAGAGATGGTAGATGTTTTTATTTTCATTGGGGAAGAAGCATTTGGACTTGCTGAACAAAAGCAGGGAGGGACATTGGCTCGTAAAGAAGCACACGGGTTTGGGCCTTCAAACGATTTAAAAGAAAAAAGAGATGCAAGGCCTATGTTTAAATGAAAATGGAAGGGAATTCATACAAATAACGTGAATAGGAGGGGCATGCGACAATTGAAGTTTGTGCTTTTGGCTTTGCAGTTGGGTAAGAGTTGCAAATAAGTTGTGTTGGGTTAAATTATTAAACTGGTTAGAATTTAGTTAAGTTCAATAAGTTATGAACCGAAATAAAATAAGTTGGAAGCTATAATGGAGTCATTGTTCATTAGACTGTTCACCGTGAGTAGAAACATGAGACACCCAAAATTTAGGAAAAGGGAAATTTAGTTCAACAAGTAGAAAACCATAATTTAACACGTTCGGTTAAATATAAATTATCAACAAAATGTTAGCGATTAAAGTTAGTTATGTTTAACATAATTAAGTAATTTAATATTTGTTACTGACCTTTAAAAATGTTTACAAACTTATAAAATTAATATCTTATGCATACTTGTACAGAATTGAATGTCGTTTATCGCGTTGGTATCATATGATCGCAAGCTAAACAACGGAACTAGTCTAGAGAGGTTTGGAATTCGATTGGATTTACGGAAAAATAAAACGTATGATCTGAATCAACCAACGTTAATCGTTATTTAACGATCAACGACCAAGGTGAGTAAACTCACTAACTCTGTCCAGTTCTATAATTTTATAAACGTTATTTAATATTGTTAAAAATGATTGAATGCTGTGTTTGATGGTTGTTTGGATGATTTACAAATAAATTGGTTGATAGTTATATATATACATATATACAAAGTCGTTGATTAAATATTGATTCAATTTATATGGTATTTATATTATATCGGTTGATTAACATCTGTGGATGCAGGGAAATAGGTTGGAGGGATCCAACTGGATTCCTCAAACAATTATATTATTATCTTTCATATATTGCGTTATATGATGTAACTAATAATCTAGTGTTGATTATTTGTGATTGTGATGTTTGAACAACATTAACCTGTAATAATTGGTATATTAATTACCGTAAATATATCGAAAATGACTCGAATTTTAAGAAACAAAATCTATTTATAAATAGAAATCAAATTTCGATTGGCTAGAATATAATAACTTGTTTAATTATATAAAACAAGTGGATTGATTTATAAACGATATTTATAAACGAAGTGAGATAATTATTATTAAATAATTTGGGAATGGGAATCCAAGAAATTGGTTAAAAGGAGAAATGATGAAATTTGGTTCGATGTTCGAAAGGTGAGTAGAATTGATATAAATCCATAAGGATTCATAGTTAGAATTCGACGATGTCAAATGGTATTAAAATAATTTATTTTTAGAAATTATATATTATAATCCATAATTTGATGAGATAATCAATATTTGGTTTGTAACCAATAATTTGTAATCAAATTTGTAATCGAGATAAAGTCATAAACTTGATATAAAATTAACAAGAAGTTGACTGGTGAATGGAATTTATAAAGTGGGATATGAATAAGAATTTATAGAGGAACTAGAAAGATGGAATTCTAAACCAAAATGGTATTTATTATTTAAATCAAGATTTGATTTAATGAATTTAGTCCAAATTTCTATAGAGGGTAATATTCACTTTTAAAGTAAATAATGGTTTAAAAGCAAACATTTGCGAATGGGAATGGTAATAAAAGGAAATTGGTAGATATTTGAAGTGATAAATTCAAAAGTGAAATTAAAAATGGAGTTGATCAGAAACAGTGAATTATTTTCGATGATCGGAACGATAATTCGGTAGGGATTATTCGAAAGAGGGCAATAAGTCGAAATTCGATTATATCAAATTCAGGAAAGTACTAATCACTTTCTGTTTTAATTAAGGTTTATTTAATTAATTTAATATTATTTAATTATTGTAAATAAAGGATCAAAGTTATATTTTTAGTTTAAAATATTTTGGAAGTAGATATTATAATACTTTCGTTATAATTAATGTCCTCCGTAAAAGATGTGGATTCTTAAATTGAATTCGAGAGTTGCATAAGAAATGGTTGTTATGATTTAAGTTGTGAGCCTTATCTATTTGGAAGTTGAGAATGATGTTCAGTTAAGGTCTGAGAGGTAATTATACCCCAACTTGATTGACTTCATTATTTATTAAGGAATGATTAAGGTTCGGTTGCAAGGATTGGTTAGTGTTGTGGTTAGTTAATGAGTAATTAATAGGTTGAGTTATATAACGATGTTTTATATAAACTCGCTTTAATCCAATAAAAAGGGTTTTGGAAACGTTTTCCAAATATAACCAGAAATGTTTTCTAAGCATAGAAAATGGAATTTTGTGGGAAATATAGAAATTAAGAAATGATAATTAGAAATGTTTTTCCCATTGTTAATTATGTATTTTCTAAATATAGAAAATAAGAGTTGTGAATATATGGAATTAATTAACGATGTTAAAAAGAGATATTGTCTAAATATAGAAAATAAATAGTTGAAATAGATGGAAACGTTTTACAAGGATCGTGTGGGAAAAAACGGGTTTTGAGAAATATTTGGGAAAATATGGGAAACAGGAAATTGGGGAAATGAATTAATTATTAATAAATTAAATTAAGGGGCTCAGTATTGATGGATGGTTGATCGATAAGATTTCAATTTGGAAATATGACCGTTGTTCGTATGTATGTTTTCCTTTGATAGTCAAATAACCGGCTATCAAAGTTTTTGACCATTTCTGTTGTCATACGGAGAGACCGGGATCAGATTTATTATCTGAAACTCACTCCGTATGGGCATTAGCGTTGTGAATCAAATATATTAAAGACGGAGTCATGTAAGGGTTGTCCTGGAGATCCTAGGTAGAAAGTGCCTAAGATGAATTTACAGAATAGTGCCTTCGGTTTTTTCAGTCTCAGGACAACTTGTATGGATGAATTTCTGACAGAGTATATCTAATGGATCGCGTAAGTTGATCTCTTCAAACGTACTTACGTCTGGTGATGGAGAAATTCGTTTCTCTTAGCTTTTTATCCGTGGTATTTTTGGGGAAATCAATTTGTGATTTGGCGGGAATGACGATGTGGCATTCAAAGTAAATGAAGGTGTGATCTGTCAAAAGATACGTTACGACCTCAAGCCTCACCAACCGGGAAATGACAAAAATCAGGTAGGTAGCATGGCTATGTGGGCCTCCCCTATTAGGGTATATTGTTACCATCTAGAGAATATTCATATTTGTTACTTCTTTTCGCTTCTGTATCTCCCAGGAACGGTGTGACGGCCCGCCCCGCACCAGCCAACATTTCCAATGAAAGTGTGTTGTGCCAATGTCCAACCACCATGGGACGGTCGCCAAAGAAAGGAAAGAACGGAATTTGAACTAGCTAGGAACCTATAGAATGTCTCACAGCACATGGAATAAAATATAATAATAACATACTTGGCATAAAACAGGTGAGACGGTGCATAAGCTGAAAACTAAACCATCATAGCAGCGGAAAATCCAAATACAGCTTATGTTGCCCATCATCGTTATTACAACTTTTAAAAACTGTCTCTAAAGCAAAATAAGGAAGGTACACTACTAATGCCCAAAGTAGTGACCAGCAGCGACACAAGGAGAATATATATATATCATATGTGGAAGCCTCCTGCTCGTCTCCGGCACAGCTACTCGTGCATAGTCACCTGACCTATCTCTAGTCTGCCCGTTTAAGAGCACCCAGAGTAATAAGAAGAGACATAAAACTCTAGGTCATACAAAAGTCTGGTATGAGCGATAAGCAGCAAAACAGAACAATAACAGGTATACTAAACCATACCTGAACCTGGACCTGCAACCAAAGAGTTAGCACAACAAGATGCACAATACTCTAATGTAACACTAACATAAAGCGTAAATGGGGGTGGGGTGATGGATGTAGCAAACACCGAACATAGCAATCATCCTCACATCTCTCACTCGGTGCGTAAAGCATATGATTTCTACCACTTTGATCACCCAATTCTTTGCTACGATCACTCTGCCCCATGGAGTCACAACGACCCCACTGCACTGATCCATAGCCACTAATCCGTCTCTAAGTGGTGAGTCAAAGCTATAGGTATCGATAACCCCTTAACACACGTCCCGTAGCAAAGTCCAATAATGAAGCCAACTCGTTGGTTCTCGTCTGGATCCTGAGTTCTGACTTCTAATTTGAACTACCTTTGCATCTCGGATTTTGGTCATCATCATCCCGGTTCGATCTCCATTTGGTTTGTGATCATCATATAGGTTTGGGTCCTCCATCGGTTCATGACTAGCTCCGTTTCGTGGCCTCCATGCGGTCCGGGTCGTGGTCACCACATCGGTTCGGGTTGGACTTGTCTACTTAGGTTGTTCCGTGAACTTCCTCTTCTGGCGGTTCGGTTCGGAGTAGCACCCTGATTCGGATCATGACACTCTACTGGGATCGGTTCGTGATGCCCTTCCTCTAGCAGTTTGGATCGTGAGCTTCTGGTCGGTTCGGAGCTTCTAGTTCGTGGGCTCTTCAAGTGAGCGGGTCGGGGGTCGTGGAGTGCTCCACGAGCGGGTCGGAGATGGTGAGCACGATCGGTTCGGTTCGGATATAGGCGATTCGATTCCTGCATATTTTCCTGCAACCTTTCCAGCGACTATTTTTCCCCACACGACGGCGTTTTCGACTATTCTAACTTTTCTAATCAATCAAAAAGCATACCATACAGTCATAGCAACATGTATAATCATCCATAAACACTAAATCAACAATTTAATATGTTTATATGGATCAAACATTACCAAAACCCATATTTTTCCCTTAAGCATGTTTGAGCACATCTAATGATAAGATTAGAAAAACTTAACAAAATTAACCCAAACTTCTAACAGAGGCCTAAAACAATATTTCGAAATTTAAAAATATTTTTCTAGAATTTAATCATGTATAAATTCACTAATTATCATTAATTACTCTTAATTAACCTTAATTAGTGTAAAAACAATGCTAATCACTCACCTTAGCCACAAATAAAACTTTCAAAACTGAAACTCCACTTATTTGGGGCGATTTGCAGCGTCTAACAGCAGCTCTAACTTTGAAATGGTGCTATTTCTCCTTGATTAGAGAGTGATTTGGGATGAAATTAGAAGGTGAAGGCCATCGTTAGGGTTCCTAGGAGGTAAATGCCGGCTAGAAAACTGAAATAGAATCAAAACCTAACTCATTTCAGCCTCCCCATAACCCTTATCTCGAAATGGGTTATGGGCTCATTCACTAATCACCTTATTTGGTCCGGTTAAGCATTTTTCACCTTCCAAACCTTATTTAAGACATATCTCTCAAAAGGTGAGTCCGTTTGGCTAATGTGACCACTCTACGGAAAGGTAAAAAATCACCCGGATCTAATGGAAGTGGTTTTAGGTCAAAATTCCTTACCAACCAAAAGTTATGGCCAAAACAAGATCAGTTAGGGGCAAAACAGTCATTTAAAAATCGGCAAAAATCATGAACATGGGAAATGACCCCAATAGTCATCTCCCAAAGTTACATGGCTATACGACTTCGCATGAGAAAGAAGTAAATATTCTACGATCCCTTGATGCGTAGAATGCGGGTCGTTACATTCTCCCCCCCCCCCCCCCCCCCCTTAAGAAATTTCGCCCCCGAAATTCCTTAACTAAGAAACAAGTAAAGGATCCTGCATGCCTACCAACCATTCACAACAATCAAACATACAAAACAACAAACAAGTCTATCCTAGCATGCAGAAAACTAAATTGTAATTAAAATCTTACCAGTCAAAGAGTTCTGGATACGTCTTCCTAATGCTCTCCTTTGTTTCCCAAGTACAGTCATTCTCATTCTCACCCCACTGAACTTTGACTAGATTTACCGCTTTCCTTTTAAGTTGCTTCGTATCATGCTCGACAATACGAATCGGCTTGCGGTTCCTAACCGCCTCGGGGTCTACTTCGATATCATCCAACTGATTAGGTGAAATAGTCATATCGGGGTCATGCACGAATTTCCTAAACTGGGAAACATGAAATACGTTATGAACTCCCGCCATCTTGTCCGGCAACTCAACTTTATATGCCAAATTCCCGACTTGCTCGAGGATTGGGAATGGACCAACAAATCTTGGTGTTAACTTGCCTCTCCTACCAAATCGTATCACGCTCTTTAATGGAGAAATCTTGACAAACACCAAGTCGCCAATGGAGAATTTTAAATCTCTTCTCCTCTTATCATCTTAACTCTTCTGCCTATCTTGGGCAGCCTTCATTCGTTGTCGGATAACCTTGATCTTATCTGAGGTTTCTCTTATCACATATGGTCCAAGCGCAAACTTCTCACCAGTTTCTAACCAACGTGACGGTGAGTTGCATGGTCTTCCGTACAAAGCTTCAAATGGAGCCATACTAATACTGGATTGATAACTATTATTATATGCAAACTCTACAAGATGCAAATGGTCATCCCATGATCCACCAAAATCTAATATGCAAGCTCTCAAGAGATCCTCTAATATACGATTTACCCTCTCTGTTTGACCATCAGTTTGAGGATGATACGCGGTACGGAGATATAATTCTGACCCTAGATCCTCTTGTAAGCTCTTCCAAAACTATCTAGTAAACAACGGGTCTCAGTCACTCACAATGCTTTTAGGTACTCCATGAATTCTCACTACCCACTTCATATATAGTTCCGCTAACTTAGCTGCCGTATGATTCGACTTGATGGGTATAAACCTTGCACTCTTAGTCAATCGGTCCACAATCAACCAAATGCTATCATGGTCCGAGCTAGTCCTTGGAATCCCATCAATGAAATCCATTGAGACTTGTTTCCATTTCCATTCTGGAATTTCTAATGGTTGCAACAAACCACTAGGCTTCCTTTGCTCAGCTTTAACTAACTGGCAATTTATCTCTTAGAGATAAACTTCCCAACGTCTCTCTTTATCCCTTCCCAGTAGTAGGTCTGCTTCATGTCTCGATACATTTTGTTACTACCGGGATGTATAGTCAGTCTTGAGTGATGACATTCTCTAAGAACTTCATCACTCCATCCATTGACATTGGGTACAACCAGTATATCATCCTTTCGAAGCCATCCTTCACTATCTGGCCCACACTTGCTCATCTCCTTGCTATCGATATCCATTTCTACCTTGGAGATGATTTCCAATAGGTTAGGATTGTTCCTCTGATTGGAACCAATCCGCTCAATCAAAGTCGGTCTGATTATCTAACTTGCTAACATTTCTGGATCCAATCCATATTTATGTCTGAGATTATATCCCATGATATACTCCAGTTGCTTCCATTCAAGAAACATAGCATCTAAACTATCATATCTCTTATTCAGTGCAACAGCTATTGCACCTAGTCCGGTAGCACAGGCATCCATGTATGTCGTCATCTCTTCATTCTTTATTACCAAAATCCTACAAGTGATAGTCTACTCAAGGGAAAAAAAATAGGAACAAACATAGCAACCATAGCATCCATCAAACATGTCCTATCTATCACCTGCTAAAGCCATACATACGTCGATACCTACTTGACTGGTCCAACCAATCCCAAGGCTAGTGGAAGCCCCGCCTCCATACGGACTACTGTACGTCCAACGTACATTTATCCTCCAAGGATAACTAGATCACGTCCAATGGATCCAAGGTAAGGGCGTTCCCAGATACCCCTGCTTCGAGTCCTGCCTAAAACACTCTAGGTATCGACGATTTCTTAGTACTCTCATCAGAAGAGCTACCCACATACTCTGACCCAGTCTCGAGTATCCATTACTGACAAATCTCAAGTCCAACATGAGTCGTCTCCCTATTCGTTGCACCTCCAAGATCAACGAACAACCATTTTTCTCTTACGAGTTCAAGTCCAACTTGAATCTTCCTAATCTTCGTTGCAACTCCACGATTAACAAACACATCTTATCCTTTTACGAGTTCAAGTCTAATTTGAATCGTCCTAAACAATCCATTACCTTGCAACTTCCTCAAGTCCCACTTGAGTCATCTCCTACCCCTATCGAATCCAACTCGGGGCAGTCCATACCATTGAACAATCTTATTATGTCACGGCTGCACATCACTCCTCGAGTAAGCCGAGATATCATTCAGTGGAAATCACAACAACTACTTATCTCTCTTGCAAACCATCCTAGTCGAACTCGATATTCCCCAAGCACAAGCCCCAAAGGCCTAAATCAATATTAGACAAGCACTTAAGGAACATCTCCTCCGAATTCAGACAATCTACGTGAGATGATACTAGCAAAGCAACCAAGCAATCACAAGCAAACATACGTCCACGTCTCGATAAGACCACATTACAACAAATCATGCAAATGCTAGTCGAACCACCGATCGGGTTCATCACAACTAAAGGTCTATCGACTATCTCAGGTTCTAATCCCAACTTATCTACCAGGTCAGTAGATATGAAGGAATGGGATGCTTCGCTATCAAACAAAACTCGAACGGGAACATCATAAACAGAAAGCATACCTCGAATAACGATGCCCTTTCCTTTCTCCACTGCAGTTGAGGCATTCGACGAAGAAGGAACAGCATTGATAGCATATGCTTTCACAATCTTCTTCTCTTTAGGGGGTTGCGGGAAATTATCCTTGTGATGTCCCACTTGGCCGCAATTGAAACACTTCCTTTCCCCAGGCTTTTCCTGACAATCTCTAGCATAGTGGCCCTTCTTACCACAACTAAAGCACTCTTTTTCTTTCTTGTCCTTCTTTTTCTGACCACCCTTGGTCTGATCCTGTTTTCTCTTATTCTGAGACTCCTTCTTACCTCTACTGCTTACTTGTGGCTTTGGTTCCACTACAGATGCAATAGCAACACCGGCCTTTGACTTAGGGTATAGACTCTCTGATCTCAAAGCTTTCCCCATAATCGATTCAAATGTCTCATCGATATGGTTTATAAGCCTTTCCCCCAAGTACTGATTTAAGCCTGTTACGAACTTCTCATTCTTCTTCTTGGGAGTGTCAATAAGAGATAATCCATACTTCGATAAAGTATCGAACTCAGCAATATACTCCGAGACTGCCCTACCATCCTGCTTAAGCTCCAAGAACTTCCTAAACAACTCTGACTTCTGAGCAGCTGAGATAAACTTTTCACTGAATCGAGCCTTAAACTGGTCCCATGTAACATGATCCTATGGAGTAGCTGCCTTAATAGAATTCCACCAACTCATCGCCCGTCGCTGCAGCTGACGGGATGCTAACTTTCTCTTCGTCGCATTCTCAATACCTAAGTCCTCGGAGATACGCTCAAAGCTATCCAACCATTCCTGAACTTCTGTAGTCGATTCCGTTTCGTGGAACGGCTTTCCACGATGACTAGTGTAATCCTTGCATAGCTTGGCAAAATCGGCCCTAGGCGCTTGCACCGCTGCACCACCACCATTTGCTGCATCGGGAACTGCTCCTTGCACATTTCTAAGCATCTCCCTCATGAAGTCAGTGAACATCGCCCTCATACCAGGAGCATTCCCATTATTAGCTCCTCTACCAGTACCTCTAGTATATCGACTCATCGTTCAATCTGTAAGGAGAAAACGATTAACCATCTCTTCAGTGGTGCCAGTGCAGTGCGACTTTATCCTTAAGTATACTAATAATATATATATATATAGCTTTTGAAAACCAACATATCACAAGTACGCGCTCTCATATACGTACTATCTCTCTCTGGTGTCTTCCCTAGGTTAACTACGCAACCTAGAGCTCTGATACAAAATGTGACAGCCCGCCCCGCACCAGCCGACATTTCCAATGAAAGTGCACTGTGCTAATGTCCAACCAGCACGGGAAGGTCGCCAAAGAAAGGAAAGAAGGGAATTTGAACTAGAAAGGAACCTATAGAATGTCTCATAGCACATGGAATAAAATATAGTAATAACATACTTGACATAAAACAGGCGAGACAGTGCATAAGCTGAAAACTAAACCATCATAGCAGCGGAAAATCCAAATACATCTTATGTTCCACATCATTGTTATTACAACTTTTAAAAACTGTCTCTAAAGCAAAATAAGGAAGGTGCACTACTAATGCCCAAAGTAGTGACCAGCAGCGACACATGGGGAATATCTATATATATCATACGTGGAAGCCTCCTGCTCGTCTCCGGCACAGCTACTCGTGCATAGTCACATGACCTGTCTCTAGTCTGCACGTTTAAGAGCACCCAGAGTAATAAGAAGAGACATAAAACTATGGGTCAGACAAAAGTCTGGTATGAGCGATAAGCAGCACAACAGAACAATAACAGGTATACTAAACCATATCTGAACCTGGACCTGCAACCAAAGAGTTAGTACAACAAGATGCACAATACTCTAAGATAACACTAACATAAAGTGTAAATGGGGGTAGGGTCATGGAGGTAGCAAACATCAAACATAGCAATCATCCTCACATCTCTCACTCAGTGTGTAAAGCATACGATTTCTACCAATTTGATCACCCAATTCTTTGCTACAATCACTCTACCCCAAGGAGTCACAACGACCCGACTGCACTGATCCATAACCACTAATTCGTCTCTCTGTGGTGAGTCAAAGCTATAGGTATCGATTACCCCTTAACACACATCCCGCAGCAAAGTCCAATCATGAAGTCAACTCATTGGTTCCCGTCTGGATCTTGAGTTCTGACTTCTAATTTGAACTACCTTTGCATCTCGGGTTTTGGTCATCATCATCCCGGTTCGATCTCCATTCGTTCTGTGATCATCATATAGGTTCGGGTCCTCCATCGATTCGTGATAGCTCCGGTTCGTGGCCTCCATGCGGTCCGGGTCGTGGTCACCCCATCGGTTCGGGTTGGACTTGTCTACTCAGGTAGTTCCGTGCACTTCCTCGTCTGGCGGTTCGGTTCGGAGTAGTACCCTGATTCGGATCGTGACACTCTACTGGGATCGGTTCGTGATACCCTTCCTCTAGCAGTTTGGTTCGGAGTTCTAGTTCGTGGGCTCTTCAGGTGAGAGGGTCGGGGTCAAGGAGTGCTCCATGAGCGGATCGGAGAAGGTGAGCATGATCGGTTCGGTTCGGATATAGGCGATCCGATCCAATTCCTGTATATTTTCCTACTACCTTTCCAGCGACTGTTTTATTCCACACGACGGCCTTTTCGACTATTCTAACTTTTCTAATCAATCACAAAGCATACCATACAGTCATAGCAACATGTATAATCATCCACAAACACAAAAACAACAATTTAATGTGTTTACACGGATCAAACTTAACCAAAACACATATTTTCCCCTTAAGCATGTTTAAGCTAATCTAGTGATAGGATTAGCAAAACTTAACCAAATTAACCCAAACTTCTAATAGAGGCCTAAAACAATATTTCAGAATTTATAAATATTTTTTCAGAATTTAGTCATGTATAAATTCACTAATTATCACTAATTACTCTTAATTAACCTTAATTAGTGTAAAAACAATGCTAATCACTCACCTTAGCCACAAATAAAACATTCAAAACTAAAACTCCACTGATTTGGGGTGATTTCCAGCGTCTAACAGCAGCTCTAACTCTGAAATGGTGCTATTTCTCCTTGATTAGAGAGCGATTTGGGATGAAATTAGAAGGTGGAGACCATTGTTAGGGTTCCTAGGAGGTAAGTGGCGGCTAGAAAACTGAAATAGAACAAAAAACTAACTCATTCAGCCTCCCCATAACCCTAATCCCGAAACGAGTTATGTGCCCATTCACTAATCACCATATTTGGCTCGGTTAAGTAGTTTTTCACCTTCTAAACCTTATTTTAGCCATATCTCCCAAATGGTGAGTCCGTTTGTCTAATGTGACCAATCTACAGAAAGGTAAACCATCATCCTGGTCTAATGGAAGTCGTTTCAGGTCAAAACTCCTTACCAATCAAAAGTTGTGGTCAAAACAAGATCAGCTAGGGGAAAAATGGTCATTTATAAATCGGCAAAAATCATTAACATGGGAAATGACCCCAATAGTCGTCCCTCAAAGTTACACGGCTATACGACTTCGCATGAGAAAGAAATAAATATTCTACGATCCCCTGATGCGTAGAATGCAGGTTGTTACAAATGGATATGTTGCTAGCAACCGCAGGTGACAATATATTCGATACACTCAAGAGAAATGAGTAGTCAGTCATGTGTGGCCGGGTTGCAAGATGTTCTTGTTGAACCCAGTGTATTCCTTTTTAGAGATACACTATCGGCAAGTGGTTCCATACCTTGTCACAGTCAGAATCCAATCTCCAATAAGTGCCTGCGGTTTTGATTATATACTATATATGTAGAGTGTGAGATGCAAGCGTTTTGCTAGATTGTTATTTACTTGTGATTAGACACTATTATAATATCAGAAAAGTATTGATTTTGAAAATGTTTTGTGTTATCATAAGGAAAAAACCATCCGTGTTTATTTGTGGATCGGTCTTACCATTATCATTTCTTTTGAAAAAGATTTTGAAAAGTTAAACTAAATGGTTGGAGTTTACTCACACCAGTCCCATGACTGACCCAGAGTTTATTTTGCTTTGTTTTACTTAAGCTCTTGGGTGCCCAAATTTGTATGGGCAACCAAGTAGTCGGGATTTTACAGATACCCTTTGAAGAGCTTGGAGCAGGAGGCTTCAGCATTAGTATATATGGAGTTTATTTCCGTTGTGATATATATGTTATGTACTCTAATGATGAGTGTAAGTACAAATACGGTTTTTTGTATTTCAAAGTATGTTATATAATACATTTTATTCGTTCCACTGTGAGATTTGTATTTATTATGTTGTGATCTTCTTCTATTTTAACCTCCTTTCTTTCTATTTCTCACCCTCTAACTTCTTTCTACTAATGGTCGGGCATTTTCGATGCTTGAATATTCAACATCGGGTTTAATGTCGATTTTCGGGGTCAAAAATCCTTGGGTTGTTACAATACTTAAAGTGTATTTGACAAAAACATATATGCCATAACCAAGGATCTTTTACTGTTAAGCATATATCCGAATTTTGTTTTATATTCATATTTAAAAAAAATTAAATACTTCAAAGTCTAAATTTTTATTATGGTCAAATATATTACACCAATCTTTCCCAAAATTAAAATTAAAACTTTTATCGCATAATTGACTAATTCTTAAGACATTATGTTTTAAATTTTCAACAAGCACTACGCAGTAAATGGCCTACTACAACGAAATCGAAGGTGTTGCTAACTACAATGTTACCATAACTATGCTGATTTTTGTCTATTGCAATGAACGCTTCAAGATATTAGCATAGATATCAAATTGTATTACAGTAGCTCTATATAATTAAAAAAATAAAAAAATTACACCTTAGCTTTCCACACCATTAGTTAAAACAAAATCTTAACCATCAATCCACTATCGCTACTCCTCCTTTGTTTCCCGCTAACATTTTCATTCACGCGCTTCTCATTTTGTTCTCCCCCATATTCAAGTTCCAAAGCTTTTAGGGTTTCTTGGAGAATCAAAAATGGAGCCGATTGCTTGATAAAACTTCTCTGATTCAGGCTCCTTCTCATATTCAATCTAGCTCCACTTATTCGAGATATTTTTGCCGTCGCCAAAACAGTTCGAAATTGGTTCACACCATTCAGACACTTAATAATCGACAATTCCTGGGTACGTTATTCAAAATTTGCGGCGATGCGATGGATCGATTTAATGAACATGGATGCAAACTGATTGTGTTCTTACTTTTCATCCCTGGTAAGTTTTATTGTAATGTTATTACCTAAGGTTTTGTTATTTCTTACAACTTTAAATATGAATGCAGTTAGTTTGTTGACTACTTTAATGTTTATTTCTTATTTGTTTTAGTAAATAATGTTGATTAACTTGGCATACTCAGCATGATTTGTTGATCTAAATTTGTTTGAGTTGTAGCATTTTACGGATACAAAGTAAATCGCATTGACATTAGAGTTCCTATATCGATTCACATTCGAAACCACTGAAAAGTCACTGGATTGCAATATTGTTGTTTTAGGAATCTGGAAGCAATACGCATTCCTAATTTGATTTGTAATTCATGGAATGTGGTGCATATAACATCTTAATTTTAAGATTCATTTAGAATCTTAGCTACTTATTAAGGAAAATACACTAGTGCCCAATTATACAAGGAACTCTACATATTTGTAGAATTTGCTTGCTCGTTTGTGTATATATTGAAGCATTTTTTCCATAACCTTACTGCTTTCTTTATGAATTTATGTCATCCCTTACTAGATTGGAAAATTCTAGATGGAGCATTGCCTAACATAAAATGTTTGAAGATTAGGGTTCTAGACTGGCTTGCGATGCTTCCAAGTGGATTGCAGCATTTGAAATCTCTTCTAGAGTTGGAAATGGCTATTCCAAAAAGTGATCTTCAAAGACGGCTCATAGTGAAAAGATTCTAATGCGACTACAAGCAGCCCTGCCTGTATATGTGACTACAAGAAGCCCTGCATGTAGACACAAAAGATTATAACGCCTTTGTATCGTGAACATCTCAGGTACTATTACGAAGTTTTAAGTAATTTTTTGTTACTATTATGCAACATGTGGTTTTAATATTAAGAATGCTAGATATTGTCTTGGGTATTTCCTTTATTTAATCTCCAACTGAAAATAGAGAACTGCTTTTCATAGATTAATGATATATTAAGCTGGACTAATGCACTAGAGAAATCTACAGAGTATTATGAGTTTACAATAGAGGAGTCTTTCTTAGTAATATTATTGAGTAAATGTTAATGATTATGTTGTCAACTCAAATTATAGTATTACTGAGTAATATATGTTTTTCTCAAATGATTCTAGGTACTCCATTCACAGTTATACTTAATTTGGCCAGTCAACTTATAAATATAGATTTAGATGCTTCAAATAAAAATGCTTCAATTGGGATAGATCGTATGAATGTTGAGGCTGACTAGGCGATGAATCACAATAATGCACTAGGTCAGTCCTCATCTTTGGTTACTTATATGAAGCTGCACATTCTGAAAATGGTTCAAAGTTATAAAAGAAGGAGTACGTCAAGGACCAGCTATGCATTGGACTAATTTAGATCCTAATAAATTAACAATGCTGAGAAGTCATCCGCTTTGATAGCTCTAGTCTTCGGATAGCAAAACGAAGTCGACGAGACGATGATAACTTTATGTTCTAAGCTGTTGAAATGACTCGGATAGAATTGGTCCTCCGAATGTCACCAGTAGTCATGGACAACGCAAGACCCCATTCAGGTATAATAGCATGTGGTTTATTATTTAAGGGTGTGATGAAATTAAACAGAGTAATTGGAGTGTGATATTCTGCTAATAATTTGTTTGCATTTTTCTGTGGGTTAAAGTCAGTTAAAGTATGCTGGAGATCAAAGCATAAGTTTTTTTTGCCGAAATGTCTAATAGCAAGAAAATACAATGCTTGCATGGTGTGGAACATGCTGCTTGTGTTTTGTCATGTGAGTGCATTTTTTATCTTTAATATACATTGCAAGTTATTGGCTCATCATCACCTGTCCAGGCTACATAATTACTCCAGGTTTGCTGCATTCATTTACTTCATTGGTATATTTTTTCCCCTGTTAACATGCTTTTTAGTCAAAGTCGTCACACGTGAAATCTATGGTTAACAGTACATTCAAGTATTGAGAACATCGTCAGAAGACAGGAAACAATTTGGTTGAATCGCATCACAAATAAAGAATGGCTCGAAACTCCTATTAGAGGACCTATTTTGGCCCAAAACAGCGATTACAGTTCATATCACAGTAAAACTTGTAGCCCTCTAAATTAACTTCAAGTAGAGCTTTCGTTTGGCCTAATCGGACCTATCATTTGAAAGTTACGCCTGTTTCTGTGAACGCAAGTATGGACTGGCCATCACTTGGATGAAGCGACGAAACATCACCGACTGGACGTATGGAGCGTCTCGCCCCCCTAGGGCTCGCCCCTTCGTCTCGTGCACCAATCCCGACTCGCCCCCCTTGGGCTCCCCCCTCCCTCGGTTTGTGACTCGCCCATGGACCACGACCCGACTGTGGACCTCAACACCAACTTTATCATGAGCCACCTCCGACTCGCCACCTCGATTCGCCCATAAGAACCACAAACCACTTGGGAATAGTCACGCTGCAGGTGATTTTGACTTATTCTTATGGCTATCCTTACTCCTATCAACTCGGGTCTCGTTACACATGGCATGGCACGACTTGGAGAGGATTTTTCCACGTTTTACACCTCATTTCAGGATTTTTGGGATGCGTGCCATGCGTCCCACGAACTGGTATCAGGAAATGGCTACAAATACACCACTAGAAGACATTGTCAAGGGATTCTTCTGATGTTTTGGCACTAACTCCTAATGGCTTCCAACATTGTTCTAAGAAAGGCCATTGCTCAACATATAAGTCAAACTCCATAATATAACACGAGGATTTCGTGTGTAATCTTCTTATTTCTTACCTCTTTTCATTGTAAACACGAGGATTTCGTGGATAAACCGAGAGAATTGTACTTCTAACTTCTTAGGATTTAAGAAGAGATAAAGTGGATGTAGGATTTGTTTGAGCCAAACCACTATAAAGACTTCGTGTGTCTCCTGTTATTTACTATTTTATGCATTCTATAATCTATGATTTGTGATTTTGAGGACTTCATGCGGCATTTGGGTGTTAGTACCATTTTTTTGTCTAACATCCCCATTTTGTTTCAGGAGGCTCAAAGCCAAACTTAGCCAAGCTTGCATGTCTCGGGGTGTTTAAACCACTCAGGCATCTAAGGTCAGGTAAATATATGGTTAAGAATACTCAAAGTGTTTGAACTTTATATTTCTTATGTATCAACCAATTAATATGACAAGTTTAATCAAATATATTTCAAGGGGATGATATAGTGCATAGGTTTTCTAACCAAAGATATGAATAATCTTTTCACTGTAAGGTTGGTAAGAGCAGCTTAATTTCTCCTGTATTTTTTATTTGGGATGGAAATCAATCATTGCCCATAATTCACGCATGACAAGTTTATATTTCGGTTAACTTGTTCTTCCTTAGTTTTCTTATCTTCGTTAACTAAGTATTATTTTCTACCCAATGTACATATGTTGTTATTGCCATATGTGGGTAATTTGCTTCTGTGAGTATACTTAGAATTGATTTAGCTGGTAATAATTGTTTCAAGAATAACCTTTCACTATATACATTCACATTGTAACACCCCGTAATTCTGTAACACTAGGATTCACAAATCAAGGCAGAATTAAATTTTAAAATCAAAATCAAGGGAAACGGGTTACGCCATTGCGTTCTCTCGGAATTGTGCATGAAAACGAGTCCGAGTTTGCGAGAATCGGAGTCCGTATGAAGGAGATATGACCCTCCGAAGTTTCAGGAATTTTCAGAACAGAAAACAGCTCGAAATTCGAATTCGAAATTCGAATTCAAACCCAGAAGCCAGGTCGACTGGGGAGTCGACTGGGTAGTCGACCCCCCTGACCAGGTCGACTGCCCAGTCGACCTGGGTGTCGACCTGGGTACAGAAACCCACTTTTGGGCCTAGGTGCATTCTGATGTACCTGGTCTCGTTTTCTGCCTAGATTCATCTCCCTAATCCTATATAAACAGCCTCTGGCCTCATTCTCTCTACACCATTTCATTCTATCCTTATGCTGCCTCTGAGAAAATGTATAAATAAATAAAAATAAGAAAATAATACGAAAATCCAAGACAAGGTTATGCTGCTCAAGTTTGTCAAGAAGAGATTCGAATCAAGATTAAAGTTTCAAGATAAGAATCAAAGGCTAACTCAAACGGTTTCGAGCAACGTCGCACGAAGCATAGCAACGCCATCTTTCTATTCTAAAAACCGATCAACGTAAGTCAGTTACTTTTTAGATTTGAACGTTTTCTCTATTCGTGACATGAAATTAAAGGAATAAAAGAATATGCCAAATCTTTCTATTCGAATCAGTGCTTATATCTTTGGACCTAATTAAGAACTGTTATGATTCGAGGACCAATAAGACTGTGACTATGAAACTATGGACATTAAAACCATATGCCTCTTTGACTATGAACATTGCCTATGACTATGAACACTGCCTATGACTGTGACTCATGGCTATGAGAATTATTTCCTTGACTATGAACACAAGCCTATGCTTTTGATTAGGAAACATAAACTATTGCCTATGACATAACAAGAACAACTGTGATTAAACACCTATGATTCATGACTAGGAAAGTGTTGCTTAAATTTTGTGACTGTGAAATTGGGTCTAAACCTGATTATCTATTCTGTCTATTCTTGGTTTTAGATCTTGGGAATTTACCTATTAAGTTTGGTCTACCCATGTTCTTGAACCTACGTCGTTATTCAACCCTTTTTATGTCATAAGATTTTCAGACCTATAGGCCTTCAATGTTTTAGATCAATTTCAGTGAAATTCGTTAGGTCTGTAATTAGTAAATTATCATTTTATGCCAGTTATTATGTCTATCTTTTTCATAGCATCTTTGGTTCATTCCCTATTTTCTACGAATCAAGATTTATCTATAATCTAGATTGAATCACGATTATACGAACGGTGGGAATACGATTTGGGCAAAATATGAATTTTACTAAAAACGTAGTTTTAAACTTGGAAATTGGCATAAATTAGGAACATGTATGATGGCATGTTCATAGAAATGCAAATTGGATAAATTTGACATGAATTATAGGATGTGTAATTTAAATCTAGTATTGACTTGTAAATCTAGCATTTACATGAATTGTGAACTAGAATAATAGGTCTAGTTTGACATGAACTGTAATTAGAATGTAAAATCAGAATTGGATTAGCTAATTTAGCATAATAAGTATATTGGCATAAATTTGAAATTGGCCATAATTGCGAGTAATTGTCATGTTTGGCAAAAATCATGGTTAGTGACACTTAATTTGGTATAGTTTACATACCAAAAAGCATAAATATGATATAGAGGGGAAAATGGGCCATAAGAATAAATGTTGACAATTTACATTAAAGGAGTAATTAGGAAATAAGTAAATTAGGAATGATTTACTTATAGAATTTGTCCTAAATGAGAAAATGTAAATTTAGACAAATTAAAGGTTTATTAACGACATCTCTTTTAATAATACACCAGAAAGTTCTAGGGTGACAGAGAGGATAGTGTCTAGGCTTGGGTTTGGAAAATACAAGTTTCCTGCTCTTCCTGGCTATCCCTAACTGATCCGACGGACGGGATGGTTACTTTCAAAACCTGATTTGAAAATTAATCAAAACCCTTTTGAACTTAGAAAACACGAATATGCCTAACCCGAGGTTAGACTGAGTTGCGATGTAAACCTGCCCGGAACCAACCGGCACATCCAGTAATCGCAACAATATCTGTCTAATGTGAGTGGTAGCGGCTTTAATTTATTTAGTTAAACCTAGAACAAGAATGGTAGGTTTAAGTTAACTAAGACACTTAACCAATTCAACATGATAACCAGACCGGTGGGTGGGGTTAGGTTCATACAGACACTTAACACAGTTAAGCTAGAATGGGAGGGTTAAGTCCATAGGAACACTTAACCAACTTAACACAGTTAAGCTAGAATGGGAGGGCTAAGTCCATAGGGACACTTAACCAACTTAACATGGTAACAAGACAAGATTTGTAGGGGTTAAGTAACTAAGAAAACACTTAGCCAGATTAACATGTTAACTAGACTAGAAGGTGGGGTTAAGTAAAGTTAATACACTTAGCCAAATTAACATGTTAAATAGACTAGAGGTTGGGGTTAAGTAAAATTTAATACACTTAGCCAATTTGATATGTTAGCTGGACTAGACCGCAGGGTTAAGTAAACTTGAACACTTAACCATCAGATTGTGATAAAGAGGGGATAATACTTAACCATTAATAAAAACATGTTAGTGAAAACAGATGGGCAAGGTTAAGTTAAAAAGGAACACTTAACCAATACAGGATGAATGGGTAGGGTTAAGTAATAAGAAATACTTAACCAATATAACTTGGTTTGTGGTAGGGTTAAGTCAACATGAATAACTGATAACACTTAACCAGTTTAACAGGATAAATGAAGAGGGTTAAGTTGGCTTGAATTGACTAATGACACTTAACCAATCCAAATTGACGGGAAAGAGAACTAAGTAGTAAACCTTAGTTAAAAGGAGCTAAGTAGTAAACCTTAGTTAAGAAAACAACGATTCTGGAAACTAAGTGGTAAACCTTAGTTAGCAAAACTAAGTAGTAATTCTTAGTATAACACGGGAAGGAGCGAATGTCTGTCTAAAAAAGAAGGCTCCAACGAATTGGGTTACGAAGCCCGAGGGGACGCGAGGGTACTCTTGGTATCCCTCTGTGAGGCTGCAGATGATCCTCCTGGGCTCACAGAGGTTAAGGTCTGCGTTAGAAGAACCAAGGGTATGCCTTGGTTGCAAAATATGGCGACCTAAAGACTAGGATGGACCAGCGTGATTCGGCGAGAAACCGGTAGCCCTGTGATAGCAACTCGTCATCTACCATCCATCTTGAGTCAGTCGAGATACGTGAAGTGGAAAGGTGGAGAACTCCAAAAGACCATATACTTGCTATCTAGTTATGGGTGAGGATGGCCATAGGTTAGTGGGGCATAGGGGGCCTGCGTATAGTTCTCATTTTTCATGGTGTGCCTTTCATTAGTTGAGGGAGGGGTCGAGTGGGACCATAGCCACTGGAATAAAAACAGACCTTAGCATCTACATCGGCAGATATCTGAAAGCTCCCGACCGAGTTTTGTGTTTCTTGATTTTCCTTACCACAGGACTCAGGCCGCACATTACAGGACATGCGCATCTGGACAAGCGATAACGATTCACGATACATGCGTGGGGAAGTATAGGAACATATACCACTCTAGGTAGTGTGTCCTAGACTTGGGGGCATCATTCGACAGGTAGCATAATCCCTAGTTGGACTAGGTGGCATAAACCCTGAATCCGAGAAGCGTTCAGCAGATAGCGTAAACTCTAGTTGAATCTAGAAAGCACTTGATAGAAAACCCTAGATTAGATCTAGGTAATAAATAATAAATGTATGCCTGAAGGCAATGGAAACTACAGGGATTGGGATCATGTTATCGTTACTAGTTGGGACACAAGTTAGGTGGTGCAGAGATATAGAAATCAGTATAACAAGGAAATAGCGAAGCGGCGAAAGTATTAGAGCATATCCAGTTTATCTTATCTTAGCATATCTTGTGATTATCTTGTCTAATCTAGCTGACCCTATCGTCATGGTGTTATCTTGTATTCAGTTAATTCATGTCGTTTTGTTTTTCCATGTTCACGTGCTAGAAGATACTGAACTTACTCAGGCTTTATGTCTGACTCTGTTTTTCTTTCGTCTTCTTTTCTTCTGTTTCCTCCCCCCCCCCCCCCCCCAGGTAGTAAAGAAGGGAATAGTATAGCTCAGGTTAAGTTGGATTGTCACTCTTTCCCAGCTTGAAGATTTGTCGAAGTTTTGCTTGGATCCTCTTTTCAGATGCTATGGCTGGCTCTTGCTACATTGGGGAATATAAATGTTGTTTTATGCTTCTTTATTTTGTAAGACAGATGATACTCTGATATTATAAAGAAATCGTTGTACAAACTATTTTATCAATAAAGCAAAGTTTTATTTTCCGCTGTTGTAATTTTTGTCTGTCTTGTAATTTATCTGCATCTTTTACCCTAAATGCTCCACAGAACTTTGTGCATTCCCTTTGTGAGTGACACTAACGGATTTGGGGTGTTACACGTGGTATCAGAGCTGAAGGTTACCAGATCAGATAAAGAATTTGAAAAATTATTTTCAAAACGGTTTTAAAAGAAGCATTTTCAAGTGAAAAGATTTGTTTTAAAGGCATATTCCCCAAAGCCGTATGCATTATCTTCTCTTTCTCTGTTTGAATTATTTTCTCCTTCTTTCTTGAGTCTCTGGGGCTCCTGGCTTTCTGGGAGGTAACCTCATCGATGGGCGAAGTCGTGCCTGGCTTCCATCCATAGCCATAGTTGTTTCACCTACGGCCAGTTTTCTTTCAAGCTTAGTAGGGTTTTCTGTACGATGGAGGCAGCTTTCGAGAGATTTGTCAACATGATTACACACGAAAGAGGATGTGGAGTTTGGCTAAGGAGCACAACCCAAGGATGAGGAATTCATGGATGTAGATTTAGCTCATAAAGGAGGAAGGAATTATAAGACAAGAGGAAGTATCTTTACTATGGTGTAATAGGGCATGTAATTAAGGGCCAAGGACAAGATTTTCAGAAGGGCAAGTACCTACTTTCGCCACCAAGCGTACCTAGGAGAAAGGTAGTAAAGTTCTGTTGGAAGAGTCTAGTTTTGCTGTTCGTACTCTTTCCTTTGGTTTTAGCGCTTCGCATTTGTTCATATCCACTTCCATAGTCGAGTCTCTGCACCATAGTACTTGTATAGTAGAAAGATCCCACTAGAGTCTCAAATCCAATTGGTGGTCCGACCAGTTTATTTTTGGTTGGTAGGTGTAACGACCCGCATTCTACGCATCGGGGGATCGTAGAATATTTTTTTCTTTCCCATATGAAGTCGTATGGTCATGTAACTTTGGGAAACATCCATTAGAGTCATTTCCCATGTTCATGATTTTTGTCGATTTTTAAATGACCATTTTGCCCTTAGTTAGTACTGTTTTGGCCACAACTTTTGATTGGAAAGGAATTTTGACCTGAAACCACTTTCATTGGATTCGTTTGATGGTTTACCTTTCCGTAGAGTGGTCATAATAGCCAAACGGACTTACCGTTTGGGAGATATGGCTGAAATAAGGTTTGGAGGGTGAAAAATTGCTTAACCGGGCCAAACCGGGTGATTAGTGAGTAGGCCCATAACCCATTTCGGGATTAGGGTTATGGGAAGGCTGAAATGAGATAGAGGATCATTCCATTTCAGTTTTCTAGCCTCCACTTATCACCAAGGAACCCTAAAAATGGCCTCCAACCTCTAAATCACCTCCAAATCACCTTTTGGTCAAGGATTTGGCTTAGCAACCTCTAATCAAGGAAGATCTACACCAAAGCAACATTGGAGCTGCTGTTTAGCATTGGGATTCACATCAAATCAGAGATTTATTTCAGATCTTAGTTTATTTGTGGCTAAGGTGAGTGATTTGCATAGTTTTGCACTAATTATGGCTAATTAGGGGTAATTAGTGTTAATTAGTGAATTTAAACATGATAAAATTCTGGAAAAATGTTTATAAAATTTGGAATGATGTTTTAGACCTCTGATATGAATTTGGGTTAATTTGGTTAAGTTTTGCTAATCTTATCATAAGTTTCACCTAAACATGCTTAAGGGAAAATAAGAGGTTTTGGCTATGTTTGATCCATTTTAACCTATCATATTGTTGTTTTGATGTTTGTGGTTGACTATATATGTTCCTATGACTGTATGGTATGCTTTGTGACTGATTAGAATAGTTGGAATGGTCGAAAACGCCGTCAAGGGGCGTAAACAACTCGCTGGACAAGGTGCAGGAGTTCGGATCGGATGGGGATTGAGGGTCAATCGGATCGCCCTATGGGATCGTGGGACATCACCACGAGTCAAGTCATCTCCTCCGAGCCGAACCATCTGCGCAAGGCCCACGAGCACCAACCGTGAACTGCTATCCGATCCGATCCACTCGTGCTTTGTACCACGACCCGACTAGAGGAAAGCAGCATCCACGATCCGATGCACTACGAGACGCCGATCCGAACCGGGGGAGCAACGAGCTGGAGGAGCGCGATCTGATCCGTATGGGGTATTCCGATCCGAACTGAGGAGAGGAGCACGATCTGAAGCAAAGAGAAAGAGGACCGCGATGACGATCCGAACCGTGGCAAGCTGGAGACCCGACCCGATCCACTAGGGGTGATGGCGACCCGACCCGATCCAGTGAAGAAGGAGCACTCCGAACCGAACCGATGAAGACTGATAACCCGAGATGCAAAGGTAGTCCAAATGAAGGGTATTGACTCAGGATCCAGATAGGAACCAATGAGTGGACTTCATGAGTTGGACTTTGCTGCGGGACGCGTGCTAAGGAGTTGTCGACGTTCATAACTTCGATTCACCACTGAAAAGGAATGATGG
Organism: Allium sativum; assembly: GCA_030737875.1. Classification (NCBI taxonomy): domain Eukaryota; kingdom Viridiplantae; phylum Streptophyta; class Magnoliopsida; order Asparagales; family Amaryllidaceae; genus Allium; species Allium sativum. The sequence goes on from CM060916.1 coordinate 490,896,453, forward strand.
GCTACTTATCAGTGCAGTAGGGTCATTATGACCTGAGGGGCAAGGTGATGGTAGCAAGACTACGTTATCAGTGCAGTAGAGTCATTACGACTCGAGGGGCAAAGTGATGCGTAGTAAGACTATGAGCCAGTGCAGTGGGGTTCTTGTGACTCCATGGGGCAGAGTGGACATAGTAAGGATTAGTAAGGCTATGAGCCAGTGCAGTGGGATTCTTGTGACTCCATGGGGCAAAGTGGACATAGCGAAGGATTTGTGGCTACGTTATCAGTGCAGTGAAGCCATTTATGACTTCATGGGGCAAAGTGATCGTAGCAAGGCATGTTGGGTGATCGAAGTGGTGAATATCATATGCTTTACGCACTGAGTGAGAGATGTGAGGATGGATGCTATGTTTGATTGTTTGCCATCATTATGACATGCCCACCTCCCCCACCTCCGTATCTTTACACTGTTTGATATGGTACCTTAGAGTGTTGTACAGTATGTAGTGCTAACTCTTTGGTTGCAGGTCCAGGTTCAGGTATGTTTTAGTCTACCTGTTATTGTTCACTTTAGATGCTTATCGCTCATACCAGGCTTTATGTCTGACCCAGAGTTTTATGTCTCCTCTTATTACTCTGGTTGCTCACACGAGCAGACTAGAGACAGGTTAGCTGGTGATGCGCGAGTAGCTGATTCGGAGGCGGGAAGGAGGCTTCCACGTATGATATATATATACACGTTCTCCCTGTGTCACTGGTGGTCGCTACTTGGGAATTAGTAGTGTACCACCTTTATCTTACTTTTGCTTTGAGACAGTTTGAAAGTTGTAATAAGCTGTATTTTGGATTTCCGCTGCTATGATGTTTAGTTCTGATTTTCAGCTTATGCACTGTCTCTCCTGTTTTATGTCAAGTATGTTATTATTATATTTTATTCTATGCGCTGTGAGACATTCTACAGGTTCCTCGTTTAGTTAATTCCCTTCTTTCTTTTCCTTCTGGCGACCGTCCCGTGCTAACTGGACATGTGTACAGCACACTTTTGGAGTAAATGTCGGTTGGTGCGGGGCGGGCCGTCACACTTGGTATCAGAGCCAGGTTGCGTAGTTAACCTAGGGAAAGACACTAGGAAGAGTTAGTACGTATATGAGAGCGCGTATTTGTGATTATTTTGGTTTTCAAAAACTATGTATATATATACTATTAGTAGTATAAGAATGAAGTCGCACTGCACTAGCACCACTATGGGGTCGTTAATCGTTTCCCTTTTTCAGATTGACGATGAGCCGAGACACGAGGGGTGCTGGTAGAGGGACCAGGTTACTTGGGATCAGTTCAAGGCTCGCTTTAGCGAGAAGTTCATTCCAGCTGCCCAGAAGTCAGTATTGTTCAAGAGGTTCTTGGAACTCAAGCAGGGTGGCAGGGCAGTTTCTGACTATATTGCTGAGTTCGACACTTTATCGAAGTATGGACTCTCTCTCATTGATGCTCCTGAGAAGAAGAATGAGAAGTTCATTACTGGTTTGGATGGATACTTGGGGGAAAGGCTTATCAACCACATCGATGAGACTTTTGAATCGATTGTGGGGAAAGCTTTGAGATTAGAGAGCCTTTACCCTAAGTCAAAGACTGAGGCTGCATCTGCAGAAGGGCCAAAGCCGCAAGCAGGCGGTGGAGGCAAGAATAAATCTCAGAATAAGAGGAAGCAGGACCAATCTAAAGGTGGTCAGAAAAAGAGCAAGAAGGATGTTGAGTGCTTCAGCTGTGGTAAGAAGGGCCATTATGCTAAAGAATGTCGGGCCAAGCCAGCGGAAAGGAAGTGCTACAACTGTGGTCAAGTGGGACATCATAAGGATAAGTGTCCGCAACCTCTTAAGGAGAAGCAAATTGTGAAAGCATATGCTATTGATGCTGTTCCTTCTTCGTCGAATGCCCCAACTGCGGCGGAGAAAGGAAAGAATGTTGTTATTCAAGGTATGCTTTCTATTTATGATGCACCAGTTCGAGTTTTGTTTGATACTGGGGCTTCCCGTTCCTTCATATCTAGTGACCTGGCAGATAGATTGGGACTGGAACCCGAGATAGTCGATAGACCATTGGTTGTGACGAACCCGATTGGTGGTTCGACTAGCCTTAGTATGATTTGCAGGAATTTGGTCTTATCGAGTCATGGATGTATGTTTTTTTGTGATTGCTTTGGGCTTTACTGGGTATGGCATTATATTGGGAGTCGATTGGCTCCAAAGATACGGGGTGGTGGTAGACTGTGAGGGCTTTTTGGTGACAGTGAGGGCGGATGATGGGCGGAGGGTAGTGTTTGGTAGTCTACCTAGTGATGGGGTTATGGCTAGTTTTGTAAATTCCCTCGACATCCAGCAGGATGAGTTGTCAGGTGTGCCCGTGGTTGGCCAGTATTCGGACGTCTTCGAGGAGGTGACCGGGCTTCCACCACACCGAGAGATTGAGTTCCGTATTGATTTAGTGAAAATGCCAGACCTATAGTGATGCCACTTCATCGTATGGCACCAAGGGAGCAGCGAGAGCTCGGGGTGCAAGTCAGCAATCTTTTGAAGAAGGGATTTATTAGAAGGAGTGTCTCCGAGTGGGGAGCACCAGTTGTGTTTGCCACTAAGGCAGATGGTTCCCTTCGTTTGTGTGTGGACTATCGCGAGTTGAATAAGGTAACGAGGAAGAATAAGTATCCTCTACCGCGGATAGATGATTTGTTTAATCAACTGGAAGGAGCAAGAGTGTTCTTCCAGTTGGACCTCGCGACAGGATTTCATCAGCTTCGAGTAGCAGATGAGAGTGTTCCGAAAACGGCATTTAGGACGCCGTATGGATTTTATGAGTGGTTGGTCATGCCATTTGGGTTGACCAATGCACCAGCCTACTTTGTGGATCTCATGAATCAAGTATTCAGAGATCAGTTGAATAAGTTTGTTCTTGTGTTCGTGGATGATATCCTTGTTTACTCAAGGACAGAGGAGGAACACAAGGGACACTTGAGGATAGTGATGGAGGTGTTGAGGAAACACCAATTGAAAGTGAAATTCTCTAAGTGTCATTTTTGGAGAAGGGAAGTAAGATTCTTGGGTCATGTTGTTTCAGAGAGTGGTATTGCCGTGGACCCTGCGAAGGTGGCTACGGTACAGGATTGGCCTACACCCAAGAATGTAACAGATGTGAGAAGTTTCTTGGGATTAGCTGGATATTATCATAAGTTTATCCAGGACTTCTCCAAGATAGCAGCACCGTTGACTCAATTGACTAAGAAGAATCAGTCCTTCGTCTGGGACGGAGTGTGTGAGGATGCCTTCAAGAGTCTAAAGGAGAAGTTGACGCGTGCACCAGTGTTAGTCATTCCTAAAGGGAATGAAGAGATGACGGTATACACGGATTCTTGTGGTACCGGACTAGGTGCTGTATTGATGCAAGGAGGTAGGGTTGTAGCTTATGCTAGTCGACAGCTAAAGCCACATGAGAAGAAGTATCCTACCCATGATTTGGAATTAGCAGCGATTGTATTTGCGTTGAAGATGTGGACACTATCTCTTGGGAGAAAGATTTGAGTTGTTTACCGATCATAAATCGTTGAAATATCTCTTCTCTCAGAAAGATCTGAATCTCCGTCAGCAGAGATGGTTAGAGTTCTTGGCTTCGTATGATTTTGATATTGCATACACACCTGGGAAGGGTAATGCGGTAGCTGATGCCTTGAGTAGGAGACATGCCAGCTTAGGGGCAATGTTTCTTAAGTGGAAGCAACTGGAGTATATCGCGGGGTTTGATTTCAGACCAAAGTGCGAATTGGATCCAGTCACGCTAGCTAGTTTGGCGATCAGACCCACTTTGATAGAGCGGATTGGTTCCAGCCAGAGGGACGATCCTAATCTATTGGAAATCATCTCCAAGTTAGAGATGGACATCGACGGTGAGGAGATGAATGTGTATGGGCTTGATCGAGATGGATGGCTTCGGAAGAATGGAAGACTAGTTGTGCCCAACGTGAATGGTTTGAGGGATGAAGTGCTTAGAGAATGTCATCACTCAAAACTGACTATACATCCCGGTGGTAATAAGATGTATCGAGACATGAGACAGACTTACTACTGGGAAGGGATGAAAAGAGACGTTGGGAAGTTTATATCCAAATGCATGAATTGCCAGCTAGTTAAAGCCGAGCAAAAGAAGCCTAGTGGGTTATTGCAACCATTAGAAATTCCCGAATGGAAATGGGAGCAAGTCTCGATGGATTTCATCGATGGTTTACCAAGGACTAGATCGGGATATGTTAGCATTTGGGTAATTGTGGATCGATTGACTAAAAGTGCAAGATTTATACCAGTCAAATCGACCAGAACGGCAGCCAAGTTGGCAGAATTGTATATGAAGTGGGTAGTGATATTTCATGGAGTACCCAAAAGCATTGTGAGTGACCGAGACCCGTTGTTCACTAGTGGGTTTTGGAAGAGCTTACAAGAGGCTCTAGGGTCAGGATTACATCTCAGTACCGCATATCATCCTCAGACCGACGATCAGACGGAGAGGGTGAATCGTATATTGGAAGATCTCTTGAGAGCTTGTACATTTGATTTTGGTGGATCATGGGATGACCATTTGCATCTAGTAGAGTTTGCATATAATAATAGCTACCAATCCAGTATCGGTATGGCTCCATATGAAGCTTTGTACGGAAGACCGTGTAACTCACCATCATGTTGGATAGAGACTGGCGAGAAGTTTGTGCTTGGACCAGATGTGGTGAGAGAAACTTCAGATAAGATCAAGATCATTCAGCAACGAATGAAAGCTGCCCAAGATAGGCAGAAGAGTTATGCTGATAAGAGGAGAAGAGACTTGAAATTCTCCATTGGTGACTTGGTGTTTGTCAAGATCTCTCCGTTAAAGAGCGTGATACGATTTGGCAGGAGAGGCAAGTTGGCATCAAGATTTGTTGGCCCATTCCCTGTTCTTGAACTGGTCGGGAATTTGGCCTATAGAGTTGGCTTACCAGAGAAAATGGCGGGAGTTCACAATGTATTTCATGTTTCCCAATTAAGGAAGTTCGTTCACGACTCAGATATGACTATTTCACCTGATCAGTTAGAGGACTTCGAAGTAGAACCCGAGGCGGTTGGGAACCGCAAGCCGATTCATATTGTGGGGCACGATACGAAGCAACTTCGAAGGAAGTCGGTGAAGCTAGTCAAGGTTCAATGGGGCGAGGACGAGAATGATTGTACTTGGGAGACAGAGGAGAGCATTAGGAAGGCATATCCAGAACTCTTTGCCTGGTAAGATTTACTTTGCGATTTAGTTATTCCGCATGCTAGGATAGACTTATTTTACTTGTTTTGCATGTTTGATTGTCGTTTTATGGTTGATAGGCATGCGCGACCTTTGTGTGTGTTTGGATTAGGGAATTTCGGGGGCGAAATTTCTTAAGGGGGGGGGGGGGGGGGGGAGAGTGTAACGACCCGCATTCTACGCATCGGGGGATTGTAGAATATTTATTTCTTTCCCATATGAAGTCGTATGGTCATGTAACTTTGGGAAACATCCATTAGAGTCATTTCCCATGTTCATGATTTTTGTCGATTTTTAAATGACCATTTTGCCCTTAGTTAGTACTGTTTTGGCCACAACTTTTGATTGGTAAGGAATTTTGACCTGAAACCACTTCCATTGGATTCATTTGATGGTTTACCTTTCCGTAGAGTGGTCATAATAGCCAAACGGACTTACCGTTTGGGAGATATGGCTGAAATAAGGTTTGGAGGGTGAAAAACTGCTTAACCGGGCCAAACCGGGTGATTAGTGAGTAGGCCCATAACCCATTTCGGGATTAGGGTTATGGGGAGGCTGAAATGAGATAGAGGATCATTCCATTTCAGTTTTCTAGCCTCCACTTATCACCAAGGAACCCTAAAAATGGCCTCCAACCTCTAAATCACCTCCAAATCACCTTTTGGTCAAGGATTTGGCTTAGCAACCTCTAATCAAGGAAGATCTACACCAAAGCAACATTGGAGCTACTGTTTAGCATTGGGATTCACATCAAATCAGAGATTTATTTCAGATCTTATTTTATTTGTGGCTAAGGTGAGTGATTTGCATAGTTTTGCACTAATTATGGCTAATTAGGGGTAATTAGTGTTAATTAGCGAATTTAAACATGATAAAATTCTGGAAAAATGTTTATAAAATTTGGAATGATGTTTTAGACCTCTGATATGAATTTGGGTTAATTTGGTTAAGTTTTGCTAATCTTATCATAAGTTTCACCTAAACATGCTTAAGGGAAAATAAGGGGTTTTGGCTATGTTTGATCCATTTTAACCTATCATATTATTGTTTTGATGTTTGTGGTTGACTATATATGTTCCTATGACTGTACGGTATGCTTTGTGACTGATTAGAATAGTTGGAATGGTCGAAAACGCCGTCGAGGGGCGTAAACAACTCGCTGGACAAGGTGCAGGAGTTCGGATCGGATGGGGATTGAGGGTCGATCGGATCGCCCTATGGGATCGTAGGACATCACCACGAGTCAAGTCATCTCCTCCGAGCCAAACCATCTGCGCAAGGCCCACGAGCACCAACCGTGAACTGCTATCCGATCCGATCCACTCGTGCTTCGTATCACGACCCGACTAGAGGAAAGCAGCATCCACGATCCGATGCACTACGAGACGCCGATCCGAACCGGGGGAGCCACGAGCTGGAGGAGCGCGATCCGACCCGTATGGGGTATTCCGATCCGAACTGAGGAGAGGAGCACGATCTGAAGCAAAGAGAAAGAGGACCGCGATGACGATCCGAACCGTGGCAAGCTGGAGACCCGACCCGATCCACTAGGGGTGATGGCGACCCGACCCGATCCAGTGAAGAAGGAGCATTCCGAACCGAACCGATGAAGACTGATAACCCGAGATGCAAAGGTAGTCCAAATGAAGGGTATTGACTCAGGATCCAGATAGGAACCAATGAGTGTACTTCATGAGTTGGAATTTGCTGCGGGACGCGTGCTAAGGAGTTGTCGACGTTCATAACTTCGATTCACCACTGAAAAGGAATGATGGGCTACTTATCAGTGCAGTAGGGTCATTATGACCTGAGGGGCAAGGTGATGGTAGCAAGACTACGTTATCAGTGCAGTAGAGTCATTACGACTCGAGGGGCAAAGTGATGCGTAGTAAGACTATGAGCCAGTGCAGTGGGGTTCTTGTGACTCCATGGGGCAGAGTGGACATAGTAAGGATTAGTAAGGCTATGAGCCAGTGCAGTGGGGTTCTTGTGACACCATGGGGCAAAGTGGACATAGCGAAGGATTTGTGGCTACGTTATCAGTGCAGTGAAGCCATTTATGACTTCATGGGGCAAAGTGATCGTAGCAAAGCATGTTGGGCGATCGAAGTGGTGAATATCGTATGCTTTACGCACTGAGTGAGAGATGTGAGGATGGATGCTATGTTTGATTGTTTGTCATCATTATGACATGCACACCTCCCCCACCTCCGTATCTTTACACTGTTTGATATGGTACCTTAGAGTGTTGTACAGTATGTAGTGCTAACTCTTTGGTTGCAGGTCCAGTTTCAGGTATGTTTTAGTCTACCTGTTATTGTTCACTTTAGATGCTTATCGCTCATACTAGGCTTTATGTCTGACCCAGAGTTTTATGTCTCCTCTTATTACTCTGGGTGCTCACACGAGCAGACTAGAGACAGGTTAGCTGGTGATGCGCGAGTAGCTGATTCGGAGGCGGGCAGGAGGCTTCCACGTATGATATATATATATACACGTTCTCCCTGTGTCATTGGTGCTCGCTACTTGGGCATTAGTAGTGTACCTCCTTTATCTTACTTTTGCTTTGAGACAGTTTGAAAGTTGTAATAAGCTGTATTTTGGATTTCCGCTGCTATGATGTTTAGTTCTGATTTTCAGCTTATGCACTGTCTCTCTTGTTTTATGTCAAGTATGTTATTATTATATTTTATTCTATGCGCTGTGAGACATTCTACAGGTTCCTCGTTTAGTTAATTCCCTTCTTTCTTTTCCTTCTGGCGACCGTCCCGTGCTAACTGGATATGTGTACAGCGCACTTTTGGAGTAAATGTCGGTTGGTGCGGGGCGGGCCGTCCAGTTTATTTTTGGTTAGTAGGGATTTGAGAATAGCTATCGAGTTTGCTTATATCATCTCACGTAGATCGTCTAAATTCGGAGGAGATATTCCTTGGGTGCTTGTCTGATATTGGTTTAGGCCTTTGGGGCTTGTACTTGAGGAATGTCGAGTTCGACTAGGATGGTTTGCGTGAGAGATGAATAGTTGTGGAAGGCAATCTAAAAAGCACGTAGTGACCTTTCGACCCTTATAGTTATGGCATGGTGGATAAGAGGGAGACCTCTAATCATCTTAGTACATACACTTGGTACCATGATTGACATCTGTTTATTTTGGAAATGGAGGTCAGAAACTTCACAATCGTGAAGTTAAATTAGTTAAGATACAGTGGAGTAAAGCTCAAGAAGGCTAGATACTAGCATCATACCCTTTTCCTTAAGGGTGCATCCTTGATTTCTTTTTTTTAGGAGCTTTACGCATAATTTTTTCTCTCTTTCCAAAGTATATCCTCTAGGTCGTATCTTCGATCCTTAGGTAGAAGCCAATGGATGTAAACATGTATTTGAAACATGTTATGGTTGATGGTTGCAAGTGGTTGCTAATGGTTGCTCGTGAATGCATATGCACACGTATTAGGCAAAAGATCAGTTCGGACGATTTCATATTGCATTTACAGATATGTATTTGTTTGTTAGTTGAACTTGATATGTTATCATATGGATGTTGCATATGGATGAATGGCTGTGAACGCATGTAGTATTTACATAACTAGGGATGCTTGCATACATGATTGGACGCATGGCACTGACATGATTCGCATTAAGGAGGTCAACTGAATCAGTAGACCGCTTGATTTTGCATTAGATAAAGACATATACACACACTATGCATATGAACATGAAAGCTTTAGAAATCTGTTAAGGACAATGAATGCCTGTGATTAAATGGTTGAGTAGATGGGTGATTGGATGGTAGGACACATTCTTCCTACCTTGAAGATTTCGGGGACGAAATCCTTTTAAGTGGGGGAGAATGTAACACCCCGTAATTCTATAACACTAGGATTCACAAATCAAGGCAGAATTAAATTTTAAAATCAAAATCAAGGGAAACGGGTTACGCCATTTCGTTCGTCTCGGAATTCTGCATGACAACGAGTCCGAGTTTGCGAGAATCGGAGTCCGTATGAAGGAGATATGACCCTCCGAAGTTTCAGGAATTTTTAGAACAGAAAACAGCTCGAAATTCGAATTCGAAATTTGAATTCAAACCAAGAAGCCAGGTCGACTGGGTAGTGAACCCCGCCTGACCAGGTCGACTGCCCAGTCGACCTGGGTGTCGACCTAGGTACAGAAACCCACTTTTGGGCCTAGGTGCATTCTGATGTACCTGGTCTCGTTTTCTGCCAGATTCATCCCCCTAATCCTATATAAACAGCCTCTGGCCACATTCTCTCTACACCATTTCATTCTATCCTTATGCTGCCTCTGAGAAAATGTATAAATAAATAAAAATAAGAAAATAATACGAAAATCCAAGACAAGGTTATGCTGCTCAAGTTTGTCAAGAAGAGATTCGAATCAAGATTAAAGCTTCAAGATAAGAATCAAAGGCTAACTCAAATGGTTTCGAGCAACGTCGCACAAATCATAGCAACGCCATCTTTCTATTCTAAAAACCGATCAACGTAAGTTAGTTACTATTTAGATTTGAACGTTTTCTCTATTCGTGACATGAAATTAAAGGAATAAAAGAATATGCCAAATCTTTCTATTCGAATCAGTGCTTATATCTTTGGACCTAATTAAGAACTGTTATGATTCGAGGACCAATAAGACTATGACTATGAAACTATGGACCTTAAAACCATATGCCTCTTTGACTATGAACATTGCCTATGACTATGAACACTGCCTATGACTGTGACTCATGGCTGTGAGAATTATTTCCTTGACTATGAACACAAGCCTATGCCTTTGATTAGGAAACATAAACTATTGCCTATGACATAACAAGAACAACTGTGATTAAACACCTATGATTCATGACTAGGAAAGTGTTGCTTAAGTTTTGTGACTGTGAAATTGGGTCTAAACCTGATTATCTATTCTGTCTATTATTGGTTTTAGATCTTGGGAATTTACCTATTAAGTTAGGTCTACCCATGTTCTTGAACCTACGTCGTTATTCAACCCTTTTTATGTCATAAGATTTTCAGACCTATAGGCCTTCGATGTTTTAGATCAATTTCAGTGAAATTCGTTAGGTCTGTAATTAGTAAATTATCATTTTACGCCAGTTATTATGTCTATCTTTTTCATAGCATCTTTGGTTCATTCCCTATTTTCTACGAATCTAGATTTATCTATAATCTAGATTGAATCACGATTATATGAACGGTGGGAATAAGATTTGGGAAAAATATGAATTTTTACTAAAAACGTAGTTTTAAACTTGGAAATTGGCATAAATTAGGAACATGTATTATGGCATGTTCATAGAAATGCAAATTGGATAAATTTGACATGAATTAAAGGATGTGTAATTTGAATCTAGTCTTGACTTGTAAATCTAGCATTTACATGAATTGTGAACTAGAATAATAGGTCTAGTTTGACATGAACTGTAATTAGAATGTAAAATCAGAATTGGATTAGCTAATTTAGCATAATAAGTATATTGGCATAAATTTGAAATTGGCCATAATTGCGAGTAATTGTCATGTTTGGCAAAAATCATGGTTAGTGACACTTAATTTGGTATAGTTTACATACCAAAAAGCATAAATATGATATAGAGGGGAAAATGGGCCATAAGAATAAATGTTGACAATTTACATTAAAGGAGTAATTAGGAAATAAGTAAATTAGGAATGATTTACTTATAGAATTTGTCCTAAATGCGAAAATGTAAATTTAGACAAATTAAAGGTTTATTAACGACATCTCTTTTAATAATGCACCAGAAAGTTCTAGGGTGACAGAGAGGATAGTGTCTAGGCTTGGGTTTGGAAAATACAAGTTTCCTGCTCTCCCTGGCTATCCCTAACTGATCCGATGGACGGGATGGTTACTTTCAAAACCTGATTTGAAAATTAATCAAAACCCTTTTGAACTTAGAAAACACGAATATGCCTAACCCAAGGTTAGACTGAGTTGCGATGTAAACCTGCCCGGAACCAACCGGCACATCCAGTAATCACAACAATATCTGTCTAATGTGAGTGGTAGCGGCTTTAATTTATTTAGTTAAAGCTAGAACAAGAATGGTAGGGTTAAGTTAACTAAGACACTTAACCAATTCAACATGATAACTAGACCGGTGGGTGGGGTTAGGTTCATACAGACACTTAAGACAGTTAAGCTAGAATGGGAGGGTTAAGTCCATAGGAACACTTAACCAACTTAACACAGTTAAGCTAGAATGGGAGGGCTAAGTCCATAGGGACACTTAACCAACTTAACATGGTAACAAGACAAGATTTGTAGGGGTTAAGTAACTAAGAAAACACTTAGCCAGATTAACATGTTAACTAGACTAGAAGGTGGGGTTAAGTAAAGTTAATACACTTAGCCAAATTAACATGTTAACTAGACTAGAGGTTGGGGTTAAGTAAAATTTAATACACTTAGCCAATTTGATATGTTAGCTGGACTAGACCGCAGGGTTAAGTAAACTTGAACACTTAACCATCAGATTGTGATAAAGAGGGGATAATACTTAACCATTAATAATAACATGTTAGTGAAAACAGATGGGCAAGGTTAAGTTAAAAGGAACACTTAACCAATACAGGATGAATGGGTAGGGTTAAGTAATAAGAAATACATAACCAATATAACTTGGTTTGTGGTAGGGTTAAGTCAACATGAATTACTGATAACACTTAACCAGTTTAACAGGATAAATGAAGAGGGTTAAGTTGGCTTGAATTGACTAATGACACTTAACCAATCCAAATTGACGGGAAAGAGAACTAAGTAGTAAACCTTAGTTAAAAGGAGCTAAGTAGTAAACCTTAGTTAAGAAAACAACGATTTTGGAAACTAAGTGGTAAACCTAAGTTAGCAAAACTAAGTAGTAATTCTTAGTATAACACGGGAAGGAGCGAACGTCCATCTGAGTAAAAAAGAAGGCTCCAACGAATTGGGTTACGAAGCCCGAGGCTTCGAGGGGACACGAGGGTACTCTTGATATCCCTCTGTGAGGCAGCAGATGATCCTCTTGGGCTCACAGAGGTTAAGGTCTGCGTTAGAAGAACCAAGGGCATGCCTTGGCTGCAAAATATGGCAACCTAAAGACTAGGATGGACCAGCGTGATTCGGTGAGAAACCGATAGCCCTGTGATAGCAACTCGTCGTCTACCATCCATCTTGAGTCAGTCGAGATACGTGAAGCGGAAAGGTGGAGAACTACAAAAGACCATATACTTGCTATCTAGTTATGGGTGAGGATGGCCATAGGTTAGTGGGGCATAGGGGGCCTGCGTATAGTTCTCATTTTTCAAGGTGTGCCTTTCATTAGTTGAGGGAGGGGTCGAGTGGGACCATAGCCACTGGAATAAAAACAGACCTTAGCATCTGGATCGGCAGATATCTGAAAGCTCCCGACCGAGTTCTGTGTTTCTTGATTTGCCCTGCCATAGGACTCGGGCCGCACATTACAGGACATGTGCATCTAGACAAGCGATAACGATTCGCGATACATGCGTGGGGAAGTATAGGAACATATACCACTCTAGGTAGTGTGTCCTAGACTTGGGGGCATCGTTCGACAGGTAGCATAATCCCTAGTTGGACTAGGTGGCATAAACCCTGAATCCGAGAAGTGTTCAGCAGATAGCGTAAACTCTAGTTGAATCTAGAAAGCACTTGATAGAAAACCCTAGATTAGATCTGGGTAATAAATAATAAATGTATGCCTGAAGGCAATGGAAAGTACAGGGATTGGGATCACGTTATCGTTACTAGTTGGGACACTAGTTAGGTGGTGCAGAGATATATAAATCAGTATAACAAGGAAATAGCGAAGCGGCGAAGGTATTGGAGCATATCCAGTTTATCTTATCTTAGCATATCTTGTGATTATCTTGTCTAATCTTGCTGAACCTATCGTCATGGTGTTATCTTGTATTCAGTTAATTCATGTCATTTTGTTTTTCCATGTTCACGTGCTAGAAGATACTGAACTTACTCAGGCTTTATGTCTGACTCTGTTTTTCTTTCGTCTTCTTTTCTTCTGTTTGCCCCGCCCCCCAGGTAGTAAAGAAGGGAATAGTATAGCTCAGGTTAAGTTGGATTGTCACTCTTTCCCAGCTTGAAGATTTGTCGAAGTTTTGCTTGGATCCTCTTTTCAGATGCTATGGCTGGCTCTCGCTACATTGGGGAATATAAATGTTGTTTTATGCTTCTTTATTTTGTAAGACAGATGATACTCTGATATTATAAAGAAATCGTTGTACAAACTATTTTATCAATAAAGCAAAGTTTTATTTTCCGTTGTTGTAATTTTTGTCTGTCTTGTAATTTATCTGCATCTTTTACCCTAAATGCTCCACAGAACTTAGTGCATTCCCTTTGTGAGTGACACTAACGGATGTGGGGTGTTATACACATGGTGGTTTGCGTAAATGCACAACACTCATCTTATCTCATTTAAAAAAACAAAACCAAAAGACACTAATAAACATAGAAAACAATTCATAACTTTGGTCTATGTTGAAATGACCCAAACTTCCCCGTAAAGGAAAGCTCGGGATGCTTTGAGAACAACACGCATCGAAACACAAAACAAAAGAACATTTCGTTGCTCATTACAATATATCATAGTACAAGAATATCCTAGAGTATGAATAAATAATATATAATAGAAATACAATAACAGAGATTTAAATTACATTTATATAAATAGCAGCGGAAAAGTAATACAAAATACAACTGAAAGAAATACATGGATACCGAGCTTTCTAAATATCACTTCAGCTGTAAACCAGGATCCTGTGAATATAATATCTGCAAACCAAAACTACTAGCTGGCCGTGTGGAAAAAATAGGCACCCAGAGTTTAGGTTAAAATAATAAACTCCAGGTCAGTTATGGGACTGGTGTGAGAACTAAAACAGTTGTTAATTTGATTTTAAAGTTAGGTAAATCACGGGACCATGCCGTATACCACGAGACGGGTTTACTCCAAATGAACCTTAGTTTAAAATAAAACAATGTAATGCTTTTTGGAAAAATGAAACTATTATAAGACTCAGGTCCCATCACACAATAAACGCGGTCAGAGGATAGAGCTTTCCCTTGTAATAGCCAAAAATGCTTGATACGCGAAATTTCATCTTTTATTATTACTATAAGTGAAGAAATCAACTTCGAATATAAATGTATCAATCATAGGCGGCATGGGTACCATATATCATGTCGCCATACTAGTTCTACAATCAAAACCGCATGATGTCGTATTGGAAGTTGGATTTCCATCTATGAACCAAGGCAAGGCGCAGTCCTTCCGTTTCGAGAATCTCTAGCCCGAGCCTCAGGCTTCAGTCGCAGCTATAAGTAGGTAACATGTAGGGCCGATCCACACTAAGTGCGTTGGTGGATTCATAATTCCTAAGCATGTATTTCCCCGCCCTATGGGGCATAAAATAATTTGGTTAGTAATGTCGACCAGAACATCTATCAATATATATATCCGAGGCGCCTCTCTATCCATCAAGTAATAATAAGCAACATCCACATGAGTAAATGTCAGGGTTGCAAAACGCTGACTCCCCTCCTAGCTAGAAAGAAACGCAATGCCTACCCTGCTGTCCTCTCCCGTTTCTGGTTCATACCGAGGTGTGAAGCTCGCGAAGTAACGCTATACACAAAGCTATGCTAATTAAAGCTATGCTTTGATCATCATCTACAAGACTACGCTTTTCAACAAAAGCCTTGATCATTTGCATCTTGGCATGTGTGACGACCCCAAACATTTGTGGTACGAAAGTAAGGATAATCATAGGAGCATAACATAATTACAACAATAATAGATCTCAGATAATAGCATAACACATAAATCATTACAGCGGAAATGGAAATTGAAATGTCATCACAACATAACATCACAGACATCAGAGTACGCAGTTACAGGATACACTTAGCAAAAAGAAGTCTCAACAAAAAGAGAAATAAGTCTCAACTCCACCAAAAACATCAAAGATCAATGAGTCTAAATGTCTCAAGAAGCAATAAAAAGATAAAAAGGAAAAGGGTTCTTCATCTTCTTCATAAGCAAGCTCCAGTCCAAAATGTGTCCATACCTAAAACCTGTCATTTGTCTGGCCGTGTGGAAAGAGGGCACCCGAGTTTGCAAAGTGAAACAAACTACGAGTCAGTCATGGGACTGGTATGAGAAATCTTTCTTAACTAACAATATGGATAATCACAGGACCACGCCGCTAACGCGCAACAGGTTTACTCCATTGGATTGCCAGTGTATATGTTTAATAAATTTTATTTCAAAACAACGCAATGCTTTATAGAAAATGAAATCATTATAAGACTCAAGTCCCATCACACAATGCAATGCAAACCGGAGGATAGAGTTTTACCTTATAATGATCAAAAATGCTTGATACATAGAAAATAATATTTTTAATATTATTATTCGTGTCTAATATGTTTTCAAAAATACTTCAAAGTAAATGTATCAATCCTAGATGGCATAGTACCCTATCCTACTATGTCGCCATATATAGGTTTACAATCAAAACCGTAGTGTCGTATTGGAGATTGGGTTTCCATCATGAGTCAAGGCTAGGGACGATCTCCTAACCGATTCAAGACACTCTAGCAATGTCTCAGGATCATACCTACGAGCAACCCTTAGATCCTGCAGGGTCGGTCCACAAATAACATTAGTGGATTAGTTATTCCCGAACACACGCTTCCTGATCCTATTGGACCTATAAAATGGTCCCAATCGACCAATAAATTCGAGGAGCCTCATTCCATCAACCACATAAGTAAAAAGTCAGGGCTTGCAAAACCTTGATACCACGTCTAGCTAGAATGAAACGTGTGCACTCCCTGCGTTCCCTTGTCCCGTTTCTGACTCTACCGAGGTGTGAGGCTCGCGAGATAACGTTATTCACAAAGCTATGCCAAAAAATAGGCTATTCTTTGATCATCATCAACAAGGCTCTGCTTTTTAATAGAAAGCCTCGATCAATTACATCTTGGCATGTCACATTGACAATTCACGCCATGCGATCGATAACTACCAATATATAACCTTTGAGCTCGTGCATCTCAAAGAAGGGTGTTAAGAAAGAGAATAAATTCTCCGCCACCACAGATATATATTAAATAGAAATCAATTTAATTTACATGGAATGAAATCCAATGTCGGACACACATCCATTTACAAGTCCGTTCTGGGTCTAAACGAAACCGGAGTCACCTTATTCCTCGTCCCGTACACCCAGTACAGAAGAGAGGTGCTCGCATATCCAGACAATCAACAAGTATGTCCGGAAAACTACCACTTTAACCCTTTACTGGTAACTAACCAATGTCGGGGATCAGTAGTTATCCTTTCGATGTAAAGATCGCCGGTCTTAAATCACCGTCTTTAAGATCTTCGATTTAGATCATCATATAACCATTTGAAATGAGACCGAACTCAGTCTTTTCAAATGATTCTAGCATATATGAAATGACCCAAACTTCCCAGTAAAGGAAAGCCTGGATTGCTTTGAGAACAATACACATCAGAACACAAACTGAAGAACATTTTATTGCTGATTACAACAATTACATCAGAGTACAAGAATATAACAGAGTATGAATATATGTTACACAAAAGAAATACATTAATATCAGGGTTTTAAATTACATTTAAATAGCAGCGGAAAATAATACAAATATACAACCGAAAGGAATACACGGATGCAGAGCTTTCCGAATACCGCTTCAGCTGTAAGCCAGGAACCTGTAAATATATCTGCAAAAAGCTACTCGACTGCCCGTGTGGAAATTATGGGCACCCGAGTTTGCCAGTGAAACAAACTACAGGTCAGTCATGGGACTGGTATGAGAAATCTTAACTAAACTTATCTAATAATAAGGCTAATCACAGGACCACGCCGCTAACGCGGAACGGGTTTACTCCATTGGATTGCCAGTGCATAAATTAAAGTAAATCGTTAAACAATGCAATGCTTTTTTAGAAAAATGAAACCATTATAAGACCCAAGTCCCATCACACAATGCAACACAAACCAGAGGATAGAATTTTACCTTATAATGGTCAAAAGATGCTTGATACGATAAAACGGATTTAATATTAGTGTGTATATCTATGAGTATATATATTTCAAAAACAATTTCAATCATAATGTATCAATCATAGACGACATAGTACCCCATCCTACTATGTCGCCATACTAGCTCTACAATCAAAACCGCAAGGTCGTATTGGAAATTGGATTTCCATCCTGAGTCGAGGCTAGGGGCAAGCTCCTCTCCGATTCGAGACACTCTAGCAAATGCCTCAGGATCCCCCGCAGTGAACCCTTGGATGTGGTAGGGCCGGTCCCCGCCTATTGGAAGTGGATTGGTTATGCCTGAACACACGTTTCCTGGTTCCTTTGAACCTATAATATGACCACTATCGGCCTATAAAAAAATCCGAGGCGCCTCAAAATCCATCATCCACATAAGTAAAATGCCAGGTCGTGTTAAAGCACTGACACTACCACTAGCTAGAAAGAAACGTGTGCACTCCCTACGGTCCATATCCCGTTTTTGACTCATACCGGGGTGTGAGGCTCGCGAAGTCACGATATACACAAAGCTATGCCGTAATAGGCTATGCTTTGATCAACCCACAAGGCCCTGCTTTTCAACAAAAGCCTTGATCATTTGCATCTTGGCGTGCCACATTGACAATTCACGCCATGCGATCAATCACTATTAATATATACCAGGGTGTTAAGTAGAGGATAAATCCTTTACCACCAAATAGACATACATTAACAGAAATCGATTTAATTCACATGGAACGAAATCCAATGTCAGACACGCATCCATTTACTAGCTTATGCTCTGGGTCTGAGCGAAAACCAAATCCGAACAATCAACAATAGTCCGGACGGCCACCACTGAAATCCCTTCAAGGTAGCTACTCCCATCAGATCCATTCGATGTGTAGATCGTCGGTCTTCTAACACTGTCTTCATCTTCGACTCTTCGTCGTCGTAGTAATTATTCGGGATGGGTTAAACCCAGTCTTCCCGAATAACTAGCGTATTTTATAATTAAAAATCAAGTACTATAAAATCACACCCAACGTCTCATTCCAATTCAGAATATCCTTTTAAATAAAATACTCACATTATCTTATCAAAGATAAGTTCTTCAAATTTATTTTTAAATTTTAAAGATTTATTAAACCCCAATTTGGTTTTAAAAACAAAAATCATTATTCAATGATTATTTAAATTTAAGTAATTTATCTTATCTTTAACTGGGATAAAGAACTAATGTCATTTAAACATTGTTCACGGTAAACCCAAAATCATCTTCCATAAAATATGGAATCTTCACAGAAAACAAATCAATATATAATCGTTATAAATTTCTGTATTCAACCAATAATATAAATGGAATAACAGCAAGGCCTCTTAAATTCCATATGTAGTATCGGCCTTCTTTTACAAAAGCTTATCTCGGTTATAATTAATTCGAATCCTATTCAATTCCAATTTAATGTATTAAATTGGAAAACATTACTTTTGGAAAATTTCCATTTAAATCTTAATAAAAGATTTATAAATTCCAAATCATACTTTTGCTGTCAGTTGGGTTAAAGAACAAATGTCGCTTAGAAACACAGTTCACAATAAACCCGACTCACATTTCATCTTATTTCAATTACTAAATATAAATTGAAAACATTTAATAATCTTAATTAAAAGATTTATTTATTTCTCAACTGGGTTTAAGAAAGGTGTTATTGAAGACACCATTCACGACAAACCCAAAATCCAATTTATTTAATTTAATTTCAATTAAATATACACTAATTTTGAAAACTTAATTAAATCTTAATTTAATGATTTATTTTAGTTAATAAGTAATTCATTCAATAAAAATGTATTTTTCCAAAATATTTTTTTTCTTTCTAAAATATTCTTTTTGGAATGTGACTCAATCAACAACCATATATTGTATGTAATCAACAATCATGATAAATAATTACCAAGCATTCAAATAACACCCAAAGTGGAATTTATAACTGTGTGAGCATTAAAGTAAATAATTAACGCTCATCACAGACTGTTAATCCATCGATTGACAGAAAACTAAATATTGGGATAAGTGTGCGTCCAATATCATCCCAATACCCGTGTGGGGTTTCATTCATCAAACAAATAATAAATTATTTGTGCACTTGGGCGATGTGTGAAAATTATCGTCCCAATCACATAAACAAGTCGGGTAACTTGTAAATGGGAGTGTAATATTCAAACTTGAGTATACTAACATTATATTTAACCCATCACAACTTCAACATTCACACATACATTTCAATACTTTTTATTGTGAACAAATGGCAATAAAAATCTTAACTCATATTTATTTACCAAAATGTATATTTTTAGCCTCATTCATTTTAATGGAAAAGGTGTATTTCTACATCATACTTTTTAATGTGACAAAAATGTCCATTACTAATTCATTCTTTTTAATGTATATAAAAATATGCATTTTAACTCATTCTTTTTAATGTAAGAAATATACATTCTTAACTTCTTCTTTTTAATGTAAACAAATATGATGATTTTGTTTATTAACTTCTAATGCAAACAAAATGAGAATTTTGTTTAAACTCATTTTATTGACCAAAAGTGATAAATTTGGTTAAACTCATTTTATTCTAATGAAAACTTTTTATAACAAAACATGATTTTATTCTAATGCTACTTTTTATGACAAACTATGATTTTTCTAATGTTAACATTTTTAGTGTCAAAATATGATTTTTCTAATGTTAACATTTCTAGTATCAAAATATGATTTTTCTAATGTTAACATTTCTAGTATCAAAATATGATTTTTCTAATGTTAACATTTCTAATATCAAAATATGATTATTCTAATGTTAACATTTCTAATATCAAAATATGATTTTTCTAATGTTAACATTTCTAATCTCAAAATATGATTTTTCTAATGTTTACATTTCTAATCTCAAAAATATGATTTTTCTAATGTTAACATTTCTAATCTCAAAAATATGATTTTTCTAATGTTAACATTTCTAGTATCAAAATATGATTTTTCTAATGTTAACATTTCTAATATCAAAATATGATTTTTCTAATGTTAACATTTCTAATATCAAAATATGATTTTTCTAATGTTAACATTTCTAATATCAAAATATGATTTTTCTAATGTTAACATTTCTAATATCAAAATATGATTTTTCTAATGTTAACATTTCTAATCTCAAAATATGATTTTTCTAATGTTAACATTTCCAATATCAAAATATGATTTTTCTAATGTTAACATTTCCAATATCAAAATATGATTTTTTTAATGTTAACATTTCTAATATCAAAATATGATTTTTCTAATGATTACATTTCAAATATCAAAATATGATTTTTCTAATGTTAACATTTCTAGTATCAAAATATGATTTTTCTAATGTTAAAATTTGTAACAACCCGGAAGTTTGGGGCGGTGGAAGGCGTGGTGACGAGCTTCGAGGGCGTGGCGACGGATCAGACTTCGGTGGGCCAGGGCACGGCGCACAGGTGGCTTTCAAGAACGATGAATGGGTTGAAGTGTCGGCCGGTGTTCTGATGTAGGAGATGAAGTATAATTCTATTATATTTATTTAATTAATTTAATATTTAATTTTATCCAATCTTTAAAAATTCATATCTTCTTCATACTAGGTCCGTTTTACGAACCGTTTGTTGCGTTGGACTCGTCTTTCCGAGAGCTTCGCGATGGCGCAGACCAGAACTGATTCTGAGACAGTCAAATTTTCAGCAAAAATCAATGTGAGAATTATGAATTTTATTATTTAATTAATTATAAATTATTTTCTTGCGTTAAAAATAATTGTATTGTGATTTAATTCAGATCTGTAATGTTCTGTGATTGATGAATGGTTGATTTGTGGTTTGTGGTTGTTTTGTTGTGCATGATATGCTAGATCGACGTTGAATTTAATATATGGGTGAATTTTATTTGTAATTAGAAAATAAATCTAAATTTAGATTTAAATCATATTTTATTTAGATCTGTTTATTCTAGTTTATAGAAAAAAAATATTATTTTTATTATTCTGAGATGAACCATAGTATTTGATCGACAAAATAAAAACTTTACTTTTGTTTATTTGTTTACTTTGCAGCAGAAAATGAACAACAAATAAAACCTTACTTTTATTTGTTTACCTTGCAATAGAAATGGAACGACAAATAAAAACTCCTTTTTATTTGTTGATATTACAATGGAAATTGGACAACAAATAAAATCTTATTTTTATTTGTTTATATAACAACAGAATTTGGTCAACGAATAAAATATTTTTATTTGTTTACTTTACAATAGAATTTAGCCAACGAATAAAACCTTATTTTATTTGTTTATTTTACAACAGGATCTGAATGGCCGATAAAACGTTATTTTTATTTGTTACCTACGTTAGAATTTGAACAACAATGGATTTTCAATATTTGTTGAATTTAATTATATTGTCAATCCAATTCAATTTAATTAAAATATTATTTTGATCATTTTTAGTGAAAATTGTATATTAAGAATAAAATGTCATTCTTAGTGTAAAATGTACATTAGATCAAAAATAACATTTTTGATTAGAGATATAAAAACAACATTTTTATTTGAAATATGTTATGCAAATCAAAAAGGACATTTTTGATTAGAAGTTTATTATGTAAATACAAAGAAAACATTTGGTCAAAATTATAATTATTGTAATAAAAATAACATCTTTGTCAAAACATGATTATGGAGATAAAATGAACATTTTTATGCCTTAAATAGAATTAAATAAAAATTCACGTTTTGTTTACGTAAAAAAAAAATACAAATAAATATAGAGATTAAAAGTTTACTTTTCATTTGCATCTCACAATGCAAATATTTTTTGAAAATAGAAATTGTTCTCTATTTGCATTTTTAATGCAAATATACTTTGAAATAAAAACTGTTCTTTTATTTGCATTCACAAATGCAAACACATATTGGAAATAAAGTTCTGTTCTTTTATTTGCATTCACAAATGCGAATATACATATTGAAAGTAAAGTTGTTCTTTTATTTGCACTACTCGGTGCAAATATTCTTTGATAATAAAATTTGTCCTTTTATTTGCATTTACTAATGCAAACATACGTTTAAAATAAAATTTTATCCTTTTATTTGCATTTACCAATGCAAATATACATTGGAAATAGAATTTATTCTTTTATTCGTATTCACCAATGCGAATATATTTTGAAATCAAAAGTTATTCTTTTATTTGCATTTCCAAATGCAAATATATTTCGAAATTAAAGTTTATTCTTTTATTTACATTCACATATGTAAATATGCCATGAAAATAAGATTTGTTCTTTTATTTGCATTTCCTAATGAATATATATATTGGAAAATAAAATTGTTCTTTTATTTGCATCCTCTAATGCAAATATACATTGGAATATACCAACGTTCTTTTAATTGTCATTAGAGTATATAAGAAAATGTACGTAGATTAAATTTGCCGTCTAGTTGTGTCAAAATTTGATTACAAATAAAAAAAATCATTTTTTTTGTTTTACATTAAAACATGATTTTTGGCAAAATATAGTTATTCAAATAATAACATTTCATTTTGTCACTTTAAACGAATGGACTGAAAATGTTCATTATTTTGTCATTGTAAAAGAATGAATAACTAGACATTCACATTTTTATCATTAAAGTAGAATAGACAAAAACACTCATTTTGTCTAAATTAAAAGAATAAAACAAAATATAGCATTGTCATGTTCATTAGATTTGAAACTCAAATTATTCATTTTTAAATTCATATTAGTTAAAAACCAATTATTCATTTTTGTTAATTCACATTAGTTAAAAATAATTATTCATTTTAGCCAATTTATACTAGTTAAACAAAATTTTACATCTTGTTAGGAATATTCATTTTTGCCAAAATGAATTAGTTGTAGCAATTTATTTATATATAGTTATATATATATATATATATATATATATGTTGACAAGATATACACATGTCAAGATAGGATAGTTAAAACAAATATTTATCATATTGTCTCATTAGAATTGACAAAACAAAATACCATTTTCGTCTAGTGTTTAAATTAACAAAATAAAAATTGTCGATAGGGACAAAGTTATTATGCTTATTCATTCATTGCAATAGAGATATTTTCTTGTTATCATTATATATATTGTGTATTACACTGCCATTCACAAGTTACCCGACTTGTGTATGTGATTGGGACGATAATTTTCACACATCGCCCAAGTGCACAAATTAGTTTATCATTTGCTTGATTGGTTGAAAACCCCACACGGGTGTTGGGATGAAAATTCACATACACTAATCCCAATATTTAGTTGTATGTTGATCGTTAGATCGACAGGCTGTGGTGAGCGTTATTATTTAATTTTAACGCTTACACAGTGGAAATTACACTTTGGATGTAATGGATGACATGATGATTATACTGTTATTGTCATATATATGATATGTGTGAAATCCATATAATCCAAATTATATGGTAAATGTTTGAGTCGCATTTCGATTCAAGTGTTCTTTTAAATAAGACTATTTTTTTTTACATTAGAAATCCTTTTTATATAAAGTGCATATATTTTTCGTAATATATTTTTAATCAACTATATGTTAAACAAAGAATATTTGTAAAAGATAAAGATTTGTAAAATAAAGAATACTTCTCATTTAGAATCTTTTATATAAAGAATATTTTTATGATTATTTTAAAATATGTTTTTAAAGGGTTACTAGCATTTGCAATTATATTTTGTGATATGAAATAAATTGAGATGTGAAGTGGATTTATCGTGGATGATGTTTTAAACGACATTTGTCTTTTAATCCAATTTACATTGAAATTATTATTTTGAACTTATGAACCTTTTTTATAGATTTAAAAAGGCATTTTCTAAAAATCAAGTTTTTCAACTAATATATTAAATTGGAATTTAGTGGAAATTCGATTGGTAATAATCGAAATGGGCTTCTGTAAAAGAAGACCGATATTATATATGGAATTTAAGAGGCTTTGCCGTTATTCCATTAATACTATTAGTCTGATACAGAAATCTATATCGATTATGTATTGATTGGATTTCTGTGGAATTCCATATTTTTAGAAATTGATTTATAGATTTTATTTTAAATATTTATCTTTGATAAAATTAACGAGAGTCTTCAAAAACGAATATCTTATTAAAAGAATATTCTGAGTTGGGATGTGACGAAATGTGTGATTTTTCCAATATTTGCTTTTTAATCACAAAATACGCGAGTTATTCAGAAAGGCCGGGTTTAACCCATTCTGAATAATCATCACGACGATCAAGAGTCGAAGACGAAGACGGTGATTGAAGACCGAAGGTTTTCACATCGTTGGGATGATGATGACTGGTATCTTGAATTGGGATTGGCCTTCCAAGGCAAGGTATTTGGTAATGATCGTCCAAACGCATTTGGAGATCGACGGACACGTTGTTTCGCTCAGACCTAGAGTGGACTTGTAAATGGATTGCGTGTCTGACATTGTATTCCTTTCTACTGTATTTGTTGAACGCTACTGATTATATATTTCTGTTTGGTGGTGAAGAATTTATTCTTTACTTATCACCCTTCTCTAAGTCGTATGAGCTTAGAGGTTATATATATATTGGTAGATGATCAATAATATGGTAGGGTCTGACAATGTGGCACGCCAAGATGCTAATTGATCAAGGCTTTTGTTGAAAAGCAGGGCCTTGTGGGATGATCAAAGCATAACCTGTTTAGGCATAGCTTTGTGTATAACGTGACTTCGCGAGCCTCACACCCCTGTATGAGTCAAAAACGGGATTAGGATTGCAGGGAGTGCACACGTTTCTTTCTAGCTAGAGTGGTGTCAGTGACCTACCAGCCCTGACATTTTACTTATGTGGATGATGGATTTTGAGACGCCTCGGATTTTTATAGGCCGATAGTGGTCATATTATAGGTTCAAAGGAACCGGGAAGCGTGTGTTCAGGCATAATTAATCCACTGCCGATAGGCGGGGACCGGCCCTGAAGATCCAAGGGTTCACTGCGGGGGATCCTGAGGCATTTGCTAGAGTGTCTCGAATCGGAGAGGAGCTTGCCCTAGCCTCGACTCATGATGGAAACCTAATTCCCAATACGCCCTTGCGGTTTTGATTGTAGAACTAGTACGGCGACATAGTATATGGTACCTATGCCGTATAGGATTGATATTATATTTTAATGTTTTAAATATATATATACACACTAATAATAATATCGTTTTTACGTATCAAGCATCTTTTGACCATTATATGGTAAAACCCTATCCTCTGGTGGGCGTTGCATTGTGTGATGGGACCTGGGTCTTATAATGGTTTCATATTTAAAAAAAAACATTGCGATATTTGACGATTTACTTTATTTATGCACTGGCAATCAAATGGAGTAAACCCGTTCCGCATTAGCGGCGTGGTCCTATGATTAGCCTACTTATTAGATAAGTTAAGTATAGAATTCTCACACCAGTCCCACGACTGACCTGTAGTTTGTTTCACTTTGCAAACTCGGGCGCCCTCTTCCCACACGGGAAGTCGAGGAGCTTTTTGCAGATATAGTTAAGCAGGATCCTGGATTGAAGACTGAAGCTAGGTCCAGTTACTGATGGCCTTCCGCTGAGATTAGTTCCGCTGCAATATATTTAATTTAATTTAAATGTATCTTCCGCTGTATTATTTATTAATGTACTCTGATATATTCTGTACTCTGATGTAACATTTATTATTGATGTTATAAAAGTCTGTGTTTTTGTTCTGATGTGTTGTATGCCCAAAGTTAACATACGTGGGTTTTGAATGGTTTTAATCGATCTTGCAATCGATTGTTGTCGGGCGAAATTCGTGGTCGTTACAACATTTCTAATATCAAAATATGATTTTTCTAATGTTAACATTTCTAGTGTCAAAATATGTTTTTCTAATGTTAACATTTCTAATAATGTTATCATTGCAAATTTCTAATAAAAATGTTATTTTGATTTACAAAACAAATTTCAAATAAAAAGGTTGTTTTTATTTCTATAATCTTGTTTTGACAAGAATGTGATTTTTATTCACTAAACAAGTTTCGACCAAAAATGTGTTTTTATTTATATAACAAATTTCTATAAAACATGTTTTCACAAAATTGTGATTTTTATCTCTATAATCATACTTTGGCAAAGATGTTATTTTCATAACAGGTTTCAAATCAAAAGGTCATTTTATATGCATAATTCATAAAAAATGTTGTTTTGATTTGCATAATATATTTCAATTTAAAAAAAAATGTTAAGTTTACTTTAATGTCACATCTTACAATGCAAATGTTAATTTTACTTAAATGTGTATTTTCTAACAGAAAATATTATCTTCATTCTATCATGATATTTAAAAATGATAATTCTAAATAAAATGATATTTTTATTTCTAATGCAACATTTCCTAACAAAATGTTATCTTTTATCTAACGTGACAATTTAATGCTAATATAACATTATCTAACTGAAAAGACAATTCTATATTAATATAACATTTTCTAACTAAAATGAAAATTTTATAATATCATGGCAATTATATAACAAGAATGTTTATTTTGCCTAACATGACAATTATATAACAAAAATGTTTATTTTGTCTAATTCACTTTTAATATACAAAATTGTTGATTTTAATCATATATGACAAAAATTGATTATTCTAATATATATGACAGGATTGATTATTCAAATATATATGACAAAATTGATTATTCAAATATATACGATAAAATATGATCTTATCGTATACACAATATTTCTAACAAACATGAATACACAATCACAATCAATCGTCCATCACAATCACAGCACAGTCAACATTTAAATGAGTATATACATACAACATGAATTTCATACTGAATGAATACAATAAAATAAATAAACAATTAATTTTAATTTAAAAAAAAAATAGAAAACTCACTTTGCTTTGTTCTGTACGATTCAGATCTGAATTTTCCTCAATTTTCAAAGATCTGGTCACCGTCATCGCGAAGTATTTTTCGACACGAGTCCAACGCAACTGGTTTCATGGAATTCTGATTTAAAATGATCGAGTTATGGCAATTTATACCTTGAACAAATTTAATTAAGTAAATTAATTAATTTAGAATCCACTTATCCTTAATCTTCTTCTTCCATATTCTGTAATACGCTCCAAAAGAAAACCCATTACGCTCCGTTCTAGGGTTCGAAATACCCTTCACCACGCTGCGTCGGACCGGAATCGAGCACCACCCCCTCACCGCCTATGAGTCACCTCCATCCGCGCCCAAGCATGGCCAACTCGGTGGCCCCCAGTGCCCTGGAGATGCGTGTGAACAGACGTCGTTTGAGGATCGAGCTCGGCCTCTACGGTTCTCGATTTCCAATCACCTCCGTATAGAATCATAGATCTTGAATCGCTCTTCAACACTAGTTTAAACGTTGGAAGTAATTTGAATCGGATTTGGAGAAAATAGGGATTGAATTTCGGTGCTTTGTGGCCATTGAAGATGAGATACGGCGGCTGGGTGCTCAACTGATTAGGGTTTACGTATTGTACGGTATTTATACAGTGTATTCTTATTTATTTATTTATTTATTTATTTCAGTTTAATTCAAATAAAATTAGTTTATCTTCACGAACTCCAAATCCAACCCAATGAGTGTCGCCCCTAGCTAATAACCCCCGTCCCGGACAAAATGGAATATGTTTCGTAACCCAATTCGGCTGTTCCGATTTGTTTTTCTTTAAATTAAATTATAAATCATTTAATTATTAAATTTGAACGTACATTTTAAATTACCGGGGCTACAAACTGATTCTAAAAATTATGGAAAAATTATTTCTAGTTATGTTTTGACGATACGGTTCTAATGAGACTAATTTCAACGAATTCTGAGACTGTTTGAAAAATGGGCATTTTCAAGTCGATTAAATTTGACCAAAACTGATAAAACACGTTTACCTTTGCCACGCTCACATACTAATTCGAAAAATTATGAAAATTGAAACCTAGCAATAATTTGACATTTTGGTTCCAACAAAAGTGGTTTCGTTGAAAACCGAGGTCGTTTGAAAAATGGCTATTTTCAAGGCCAATATATTATATTAAAATATACATTTTTAAACAAATAAATTCCGAAACTCAAAATATATAAGTGTTTAATGTTTTCCAATGCAGAAACGTCATTCCAAACTCAATGGAAGTGGTTTCGAGTCGAAATTCCTTCATATGTGAAAAGTAGCTTTTCGGGCCCTATATAATATATATATAAATTCTACACCGACCTTCCTAAAAATTGAATTGGCCATAACATTTTATTTTTAAAACGAAATTTCATTTTTTCAGATTCGTTGGAAAGATATGATTAAACAGATTTAAATATTTCTGGTTTCATTCAATTCTGATTTATTTTGAATCCTGTACATTCAGTCAAAGTTCAAATTCAAAATTTTCAAACTGCAGCGCTGTTTTAAACTCCTTTTATAATTAAATTAAATTCTTATATTTTAACTTTGATTAAAATAAAAAATTTAGTCGTTATTATTTAAAATAAATTATTTTAAACATTGAAATCCATTAAAATTTCTAAAATAAAATTTTTAAATTGGCCCCAAAATTCCTGGTCGTTACAATCGCCCCCACTTAAAATCTTTTCGTCCTCGAAAAGGAACGTAGCTAAAAATTGTTTTAATTAACTAACTTAATTAAATTTTTTATTTATTAGTTTAATAAATTGTCATTCTAATATTTTAATTCATGAAGCTAATTACCAAACATCACAACCAGCAATCAATTAGGTGATTAACTTTTCAAATATATATAACTTTTATATATAGTCAAAATCATATTTTGAGTGCAAATCACAGCAATGTGTCTTAACTAAGTGTTGGTTCTCATACCAGTCAATGGAAATATATAGATATACCACTTTTGAAACTTGAACAAAAATACTGATGATGGAGCTCCATCATTAGAATTTCCCCCGGGCGGCTAGAGTGTGATTCTATATCTATCCAGTATATTAAAACTTCGAATATCCGTTAATTACTCGTATATTCGAAATCTTTATATACTCGATTGTCCACATTAAAATATAATATAATCAAATACGTATTTTAAGATAAAATTTTCAAAACTAAATTTGTTTTCATTTTATTTTTAAAGAAAATAATACTCTTCGCACTCATTCTAGGATACTACTGATCCCATCTCTAACGAGTTATCCTTATTGGATATTACTAATCCAATATCTGATGAATTCTTTCGTTCAGTTCTAATGTGTCTTGTTCTCGAGCTCTGTAAACCAAAGCTCTGATACCAACTGAAACGACCCAAACTTCCCAGTAAAGGAAAGCCTGAATTGCTTTGAGAACAATACACATCAGAACACAAACTGAAGAACATTTTATTGCTGATTACAACAATTACATCAGAGTACAAGAATATAACAAAGTATGAATATATGTTACACAAAAGAAATACATTAATATCAGGGTTTTAAATTACATTTAAATACCAGCGGAAAATAATACAAATATACAACCGAAAGGAATACACGGATGCAGAGCTTTCCGAATACCGCTTCAGCTGTAAACTAGAATCCTGTAAATATATCTGCAAAAAGCTACTCGACTACCCGTGTGGAAATTATGGGCACCCGAGTTTGCCAGTGAAACAAACTACAGGTCAGTCATGGGACTGGTATGAGAAATCTTAACTAAACTTATCTAATAATAAGGCTAATCACAGGACCACGTCGCTAACGCGGAACGGGTTTACTCCATTGGATTGCCAGTGCATAAATTAAAGTAAATCGTTAAAGACCGCAATGCTTTTTTAGAAAAATGAAACCATTATAAGACCCAAGTCCCATCACACAATGCAACGCAAACCGGAGGATAGGGTTTTACCTTATAATGGTCAAAAGATGCTTGATACGATAAAACGGATTTAATATTAGTGTGTATATCTATGAGTATATATATTTCAAAAACAATTTCAATCATAATGTATCAATCATAGACGGCATAGTACCCCATCCTACTATGTCGCCATACTAGCTCTACAATTAAAACCGCAAGGTCGTATTGGAAATTGGATTTCCATCCTGAGTCGAGGTTAGGGGCAAGCTCCTCTCCGATTCGAGACACTCTAACAAATGCCTCATGATCCCCTGCAGTGAACCCTTGGATGTGGTAGGGCCGGTCCCCGCTTATTGGCAGTGGATTGGTTATGCCTGAACACACGTTTCCCGGTTGCTTTGAACCTATAATATGACCACTATCGGCCTATAAAAAAATCGAGGCGCCTCAAAATCCATCATCCACATAAGTAAAATGCCAGGCCGTATTAAAGCACTAACACTACCACTAGCTAGAAAGAAACGTGTGCACTCCCTACGGTCCATATCCCGTTTTTGACTCATACCGGGGTGTGAGGCTCGCGAAGTCACGATAAACACAAAGCTATGCCGTAATAGGCTATGCTTTGATCAACCCACAAGGCCCTGCTTTTCAACAAAAGCCTTGATCGTTTGCATCTTGGCGTGCCACATTGACAATTCACGCCATGCGATCATTCACTATTAATATATACCAGGGTGTTAAGTAGAGGATAAATCCTTTACCACCAAACAGACATACATTAACAGAAATCGATTTAATTCACATGGAATGAAATCCAATGTCAGACACGCATCCATTTACTAGCTTATGCTCTGGGTCTGAGCGAAAACCAAATCCGAACAATCAACAATAGTCCGGACGGCCACCACTGAAATCCCTTCAAGGTAGCTACTCCCATCAGGGTCTCTGTAGCAACACATCCATTCGATGTGTAGATCGTCGGTCTTCTAACACCGTCTTCATCTTCGACTCCTCGTCGTCGTAGTAATTATTTAGGATGGGTTAAACCCGGTCTTCCCGAATAACTAGCTTATTTTATAATTAAAAATCAAGTACTATAAAAGCACACCCAACGTCTCATTCCAATTCAGAATATCCTTTTAAATAAAATACTCACATTATCTTATCAAAGATAAGTTCTTCAAATTTATTCTTAAATTTTAAAGATTTATTAAACCCCAATTTGGTTTTAAAAACAAAAATCATTATTCAATGATTATTTAAATTTAAGTAATTTATCTTATCTTTAACTGGGTTAAAGAACTAATGTCATTTAAAACATTGTTCACGGTAAACCCAAAATCATCTTCCATAAAATATGGAATCTTCACAGAAAACAAATCAATATGTAATCGTTATAAATTTATGTATTCAACCAATAATATAAATGGAATAACGGCAAGGCCTCTTAAATTCCATATGTAGTATCGACCTTCTTTTACAGAAGCTTATCTCGATTATAACTAATTCGAATCCTATTCAATTCCAATTTAATGTATTAAATTGGAAAACTTTACTTCTGGAAAATGTCCATTTAAATCTTAATAAAAGATTTATAAATTCCAAATCATACTTTCGCTGTCAGTTGGGTTAAAGAACAAATGTCGCTTAGAAACATAGTTCACAATAAACCTGACTTACATTTCATCTTATTTCAATTACTAAATATAAATTGAAAACTTTTAATAATCTTAATTAAAAGATTTATTTATTTCTCAACTAGGTTTAAGAAAGGTGTTATTGAAGACACCATTCACGACAAACCCAAAATCCAATTTATTTAATTTAATTTCAATTAAATATACACTAATTTTGAAAACTTCATTAAATCTTAATTTAATGATTTATTTTAGTTAATAACTAATTCATTCAATAAAAATATATTTTTCCAAAATATTTTTTTTCTAAAATATTCTTTTTGGAATGTGACTCAATCAACAACCATATATTGTATGTAATCAACAATCATGATAAATAATTACCAAGCATTCAAATAACACCCAAAGTGGAATTTATAACTGTGTGAGCATTAAAGTAAATAACTAATGCTCATCACAGACTGTCAATCCATCGATTGACAGATAACTAAATATTGGGATTAGTGTGCGTCCAATATCATCCCAATACCCGTGTGGAGTTTCATTCATCAAACAAATAATAAATTATTTGTGCACTTGGGCGATGTGTGAAAATTATCGTCCCAATCACATAAACAAGTCGGGTAACTTGTAAATGGGAGTGTAATATTCAAACTTGAGTATACTAAACATTATATTTAACCCATCACAAATTCAACATTCATACATACATTTCAATACTTTTTATTGTGAACAAATGGCAATAAAAATCTTAACTCATATTTATTTACCAAAATGTATATTTTTAGCCTCATTCATTTTAATGGCAAAGGTGTATTTCTACATCATACTTTTTAATGTGACAAAAATGTCCATTACTAATTCATTCTTTTTAATGTATACGAGCGTCACGGCATGCGCTTCGCGCATGGTCGTGGAACGCGCTTTGCACGTGATAATGGCACGCGCTTCGTGCGTGGATTGTTATTCCTTAAATATTGTGTAATTTATATATGTGAGGAGATGTAGAATGCATATTTGAATATGTCGACATGGTGAATATATTACTTTGTTTTAATATTTTATTAGTATAAATATATATCTGAATACATACTAAGTACGATCAAGTAGGAAGATTTAGAATTGTGTGGACGCATCAGGAAGCACATGGATCTAAGCATTTTGAATATGTAAATATACTGCAGGCTCACCCTTGAATGAGTAAACTTAGGTATGCGCAGTAGGAAATTTAAATGACTAAATATAGCAAAATTTAAATGAGTAAAAGTAGCATAAATACAAAGTTAAGAAAATTTGGGTTATTAATTATAACAGATTTGGCAGGCAAAGAATGGAAATGAGGGCAGGAAAAATTTTCCTTTTCACATCCATCATGATTTGATTTTTTTCTATAAAAAAAGAGTATTTGATAAGAAAAAAAAAAGATAAAACCAACAAAAATAATTCAATTTTGGGAACGTATTACGGTAGTTAAATTCAATCTTGGGGTAGAAAACTTGAAACATGGAACATAGAAAAGAACAAAAAAAGAAGAAGAAATAGAGAAAGCATCCAAGTTGTAGATTCCTGCACGAAAGATTGTTGTTTTTATGGCAGTGAGATGAAGGCATATATGGAGGAGTTCAAAAATATTGGGAAACAAATATATAAAGTGAGGTTTACCTAAAATTAGAAGCTTTCATAGAGTATGGAAGGCTAAAAGGAAGAAACGTGGTGTTCCCAGCAGTTGAGAAAGAAATAGAAGACCATGTATATTTATAGGTGAAATACGATGCAATTACAGGAGATATCACATTATTCGAGGAGGAGAAATATTAGCCGCATACTTAAAATGATGAAGTTTTCAGGAAAAAAAATGAAAATATCAGTATTTATGCATATCTTTTTTTAATTCAATCAGACTCGGTATTCTAGGAGAAATATCAGCCGCTTACTTAAATTAGAAGGAAATGGAAAGACGGAAAGAAATTATATGAAAATGTGGAAAATAAATTGAAAGGAGGAAAGAAATAAAAGAGTGCAATTACAGATCCTTTTTAAATTGGAAAGAGAAAAGAAATAAAAGAAAATAAGCTGGAAAGAGGAAAAATACCATCCGCATATTTAAATGATGAAGTTTTTAGGGAAAAAACGAAAATGCCAGCATTTATGCAGATCCTTTTTTTTTTTTTTTTTTTTGGAATTCAATCAGAATTGATATTCTAGGAGAAATATTAGCCGCTTACTTAAAATAAGTTTTCAAAGAATAAAACGAAAATATCAGCCTTATAAGTATAAGTTTATTCATGTGATAGTATAAGTTTTTCAAAGTTCAAATCATAATTGAATAAGGAAATTAGTAATTTTTCAAGTTTTCACAAATTAAGTTATTGATTTAGAGAAACTTGCATTTGCAATATTATTGTCTTACTTAATAATATATATATCTCGTAACAAAGGAGGGATAAATTAGTGCGTATATGTAAACAAATTGCGGAACCAAAGGAGGAAACAAAATATTAATTGATAAGGGGCATTTTCAATTATTATTATATGGTTAATTTTAAGGTAAAACAAATTATTAATTGATATTAGGAAATTAATAGAGAATCTACCGTAAATTCTTGCCATGGAAACAAATTATTAATTGATAAGGTTGTCAATTAACCGTTTTCAATTAATAATATGTAGAACAACATTAGTTGAGAGTCAAAACAAATTATAAAAATGGAAGGACATTTAATATTTCATTATAAGTAATGAATTCAGGAAAGGTTAATTTGTTTCCTAATATCAATCGGAATAGGTTTTGTGTCAATATAAATACTACTAATATCTGGACCTATCTATTTGGCGATGCAATATATTTCGAAATCAATATGATTTTTTTTTCAAATATTTTAAGGGGCATTTTTGGTAGTTTGCATGTACACCAAAAAAGTGTGACACCAAACCTATTCCAACTATTATTAAAGATAAAAATATACATTTTAACTCATTCCTTTTAATGTAAGAAATATACATTCTTAACTTCTTCTTTTTAATGTAAACAAATATGATGATTTTGTTTATTAACTTCTAATGCAAACAAAATGAGAATTTTGTTTTAACTCATTTTATTGACCAAAAGTGATAAATTTGGTTAAACTCATTTTATTCTAATGAAAACTCTTTATAACAAAACATGATTTTATTCTAATGCAACTTTTTATGACAAACTATGATTTTTCTATGTTAACATTTCTAGTATCAAAATATGATTTTTCTAATGTTAACATTTCTAGTATCAAAATATGATTTTTCTAATGTTAACATTTCTAATATCAAAATATGATTTTTCTAATGTTAACATTTCTAATCTCAAAATATGATTTTTCTAATGTTAACATTTCTAATCTCAAAATATGATTTTTCTAATGTTAACATTTCTAATCTAAAAAATATGATTTTTCTAATGTTAACATTTCTAATCTCAAAAATATGATTTTTCTAATGTTAACATTTCTAGTATCAAAATATGATTTTTCTAATGTTAACCTTACAAATATCAAAATATGATTTTTCTAATGTTAACATTTCTAATCTCAAAATATGATTTTTCTAATGTTAACATTTCTAATCTCAAAATATGATTTTTCTAATGTTAACATTTCTAATATCAAAATATGATTTTTCTAATGTTAACATTTCTAATATCAAAATATGATTTTTCTAATGTTAACATTTCTAATATTAAAATATGAATTTTCTATTGTTAACATTTCTAATATCAAAATATGATTTTTCTATTGTTAACATTTCTAGTGTCAAAATATGATTTTTCTAATGTTAACATTTCTAGTGTCAAAATATGATTTTTCTAATGTTAACATTTCTAGTGTCAAAATATGATTTTTCTAATGTTAACATTTCTAACAATATTATCATTGCAAATTTCTAATAAAAATGTTATTTTGATTTACAAAACATATTTCAAATAAAAAGGTTGTTTTTATTTTTATAATCTTGGTTTGACAAGAATGTGATTTTTATTCACTAAACAAGTTTCGACCAAAAATGTGTTTTTATTTATATAAAAAATTTCTATAAAACATGTTTTCACAAAGTTGAGATTTTTATCTCTATAATCATACTTTGGCAAAGATGTTATTTTCATAACAGGTTTCAAATCAAAAGGTCATTTTATATGCATAATTCATAAAAATGTTGTTTTGATTTGCATAATATATTTCAATTCAAAAAAAAATTATGTTTACTTTAATGTCACATCTTACAATGCAAATGTTAATTTTACTTAAATGTGTATTTTCTAACAGATAATATTATCTTCATTCTATCATGATATTTAAAAATGATAATTCTAAATAAAATGATATTTTTATTTCTAATGCAACATTTCCTAACAAAATGTTATCTTTTATCTAACGTGACAATTTAATGCTAATATAACATTATCTAACTGAAAAGACAATTCTATATTAATATAACATTTTCTAACTAAAATGAAAATTTTATAATAACATGGCAATTATATAACAAGAATGTTTATTTTGCCTAACATGACAATTATATAATAGAAATGTTTATTTTGTCTAATTCACTTTTAATATACAAAAATGTTGATTTTTATCATATATGACAAAAATTGATTATTCTAATATATATGACAGGATTGATTATTCAAATATATATGACAAAATTGATTATTCAAATATATACGATAAAATATGATCTTATCGTATACACAATATTTCTAACAAACATGAATACACAATCACAATCAATCGTCCATCACAATCACAGCACAGTCAACATTTAAATGAGTATATACATACAACATGAATTTCATACTGAATGAATACAATAAAATAAATAAACTATTAATTTTAATTTGAAAAAAATAGAAATCTCACTTTGCTTAGTTCTGTATGATTCAGATCTGAATTTTCCTCAATTTTCAAAGATCTGGTCACCGTCATCGCGAAGTATTTTTCGACACGAGTCCAACGCAACTGGTTTTCATGGAATTCTGAATTAAAATGACCGAGTTATGGCAAATTATACCTTGAACAAATTTAATTAAGTAAATTAATTAATTTAGAATCCACTTATCCTTAATCTTCTTCTTCCATGTTCTGTAATACGCTCCAAAAGAAAACCCATTATGCTCCGTTCTAGGGTTCGAAATACCCTTCACCACGCTGCGTCGGACCGGAATCGAGCACCACCACCTACGAGTCACCTCCATCCGCGCCCAAGCATGGCCAACTCGGTGGCCCCCAGTGCCCTATAGATGCATGTGAACGGCCGTTGTTTGAGGATCGAGCTCGGCCTCTACGGTTCTCGATTTCCAATCACCTCCGTATAGAATCATAGATCTTGAATCACTCTTCAACACTAGTTTAAACGTTGGAAGTAATTTGAATCGGATTTGGAGAAAATAGGGATTGAATTTCGGTGCTTTGTGGCCATTGAAGATGAGATACGGCGGCTGGGTGCTCAACTGATTAGGGTTTACGTATTGTACTGTATTTATACAGTGTATTCTTATTTATTTATTTATTTATTTCAGTTTAATTCAAATAAAATTAGTTTAACTTCACGAACTCCAAATCCAACCCAACGAGTGTCGCCTCTAGCTAATAACCCCCGTCTCGGACACAATGGAATATGTTTTGTAACCCAAATCGGCTGTTCCGATATGTTTTTCTTTAAATTAAATTAAATCATTTAATTATTAAATTTGAACGTACATTTTAAATTACCGGGGCTACAAACTGATTCTAAAAATTATGGAAAAATTATTTCTAGTTATGTTTTGACGATACGGTTCTAACGAGACTAATTTCATCGAATTCTGAGACTGTTTGAAAAATGGCCATTTTCAAGTCGATTAAATTAGACCGACACTGACAAAGCACGTTTACCTTTGCCACGGTCACATACTAATTCGAAAAATTATGAAAATTGAAACCTAGCAATAATTTGACATTCCAGTTCCAACAAAAGTGGTTTCGTTGAAAACCGAGGTCGTTTGAAAAATGGCTATTTTCAAGGCCAATATATTATATTAAAATATACATTTTTAAACAAATAAATTCCGAAACTAAAAATATATAAGTGTTTACTGTTTTTTAATGCAGAAACATCATTCCGAACTCAATGGAAGTGGTTTCGAGTCGAAATTCCTTCATATGTGAAAAGTAGCCTTTCGGGCCCTATATAATATATATATATAAATTCTACAGCGACCTTACTAAAAATTGAATTGGCCATAACTTTTGATTTTTAAAACGAAATTTCAGTTTTTTAGATTCGTTAGAAAGATATGATTAAACAGATTTAAATATTTCTGGTTTCGTTCAATTCTGATTTATTTTGAATCCTGTACATTCAATCAAAGTTCAAATTCAAAATTTTCAAACTGCAGCGCTGTTTTAAACTCCTTTTATAATTAAATTAAATTCTTATATTTTAACTTTGATTAAAATAAAAATTTTAGTCGTTATTATTTAAAATAAATTATTTTAAACATTGAAATCCATTAAAATTTCTAAAATAAAAATTTTAAATTGGCCCCAAAATTCCGGGTCGTTACAATATATATATATATATATATATACTTTAAAAACATTTCATGTCGTTAATAGTATTTAATAACGATTTATCGCTATATATATATATATATATATATATATATATATATATATATATAGCTAAATTAATTTAATGACGCTTCGAGTCAATAGGAAGCCTTGGCGCTGTTTTTATCAAACTTTAATTTACACTTATCTCGAAATCTAACCGTTGGATTTTAACAAAATTTATATCGATGGAAAGATCTTCCCAAAGAGGTCCTAAAGGTTCCAGTTTTGGGAAAATCCGACGGTCAGATCTTTCAGCATAATCGTTTAAAGTTACGATTCCGAAATGCGAACTATCACGCGCGATTCGTTTGATTTTAATATATATATATATATATATATATATATATATAATTATGTATAAATGTAAACCATTCGACGATTTCGCTAACGTATTTAACATGCCAAATAAAAGAATGTTTTCATTTGCATATCCTATCTATGTATTGTCAAACCGAATATATTTCATTTACATGAAAATTGATCCAATGACGAGTCAACTTTGCATATACATTCTAATATATGAAAATGTAAATATAAATGTAATTTTTACAGTGCATATTAATTCTAATATATGCGATGTAATATAAATGTGATTTTAACAACGCATATAAATTCTAATATATGCGATGTAATTATAAATGTGCTTTTAACAACGCATATAAATTCTAATATATGCCATGTAATTATAAATGTAATTTTAACAACGCATATAAATTCTAATATTTGCGATGTAATAATAAATGTAATTTTAACAACCCATATAAATTCTAATATATGCGATGTAATTATAAATGTTATTTTAACAACGCATATAAATTGTAATATATGAGATGTAATTATAAATGTAATTTTAACAACGCATATAAATTCTAATATAAGCGATGTAATTATAAATGTAATTTTAACAACGCATGTAAATTCTAATATATGCGATGTAATTATAAATGTAATTTTAACAACGCATATAAATTCAAATATATGCGATGTAATTATAAATGTAATTTTAACAACGCATATAAATTCTAATATATGCGATGTAATTGTAAATGTAATTTTAACAACACATATAAATTCTAATATATGTGATGTAATTATAAATGTAATTTTATCCATTTCATTAAAAATGAAGTTTTTAATGTAAACATGTTTTATTTTGAAAACATGCATGTTTGTCCAACTTCTATTATTACATTAAAAAGGTGAATTTTTAATGTAAAACGTATTTTCTTTTTTAAAACATGAATCTTTACCTAATTCTCTACTATTACATTAAAAATGAATCTTAATGTAAAACATATTTTCATTTTTAAAACATGTCTCTTTTTCTATATTTCTATTATTACATTAAAAGTGAATTTTTAATGTAAAACATGTTTTCTTTTTAAAACATGAATCTTTTGACAAGTTTCTAACTTTACATTAAAATGAATATTTTAATGAAAATTATGTTTTGATTTTAAAACATGAATCTTTTCTTATTTTTAACATTACATTAAAAATGTAAATTTTTAATGAAATCATGTTTTGATTATAAAACATGTACATTTTCCTTATTTTCAACATTACATTAAAAATGTATATTTTTCATGAAATCATGTTTTTATTATAAACCATGTACATTTTCCTTGTTTTCAACATTACATTAATTTTTTTAGTGAAATCATGTTTTGATTATAAACCATGTACATTTTCCTTATTTTCAACATTACATTAAAAATGTATATTTTAAATGAAATCATGTTTTGATTATAAACCATGTACATTTTCCATTGTCTAACATTTCATTAAAATGTGAACTTTTTAATGTAATGTTTTATTTGTTAAAAACATGGACATTTATATTTTATAATAATTCCATAAAATGATAGAAATTTATATTTCATTTTTGTTGAATATTCTAATTCAACAAAAGTGATATTTTATTTTGATTGAAGATTCTAATTCAATCAATAACGACAAAAGAGATATTTTATTTTGATTGAAAATTCTAATTTATATTTCATTTTTGTTGAATATTCTAATTCAACAAAAGTGATATTTTATTTTGATTGAAAATTCTAATTCAATCAATAACGACAAAAGAGATATTTTATTTTGATTGAAAATTCTAATTCAATCAATAACAAAAGTGATATTTTAATTTGATTGAAAATTCTAATTCAATCAATAACAACAAAAGTGATATTTTAATTTGATTGAAAATTCTAATTCAATCAATAACAACAAAAGTGATATTTTAATTTGATTGAAAATTCTAATTCAATCAATAACAACAAAAGGGATATTTTAATTTGATTGAAAATTCTAA
Organism: Allium sativum; assembly: GCA_030737875.1. NCBI lineage: Eukaryota > Viridiplantae > Streptophyta > Magnoliopsida > Asparagales > Amaryllidaceae > Allium > Allium sativum. The sequence goes on from CM060916.1 coordinate 490,937,376, forward strand.
TTCAATCAATAACAACAAAAGCGATATTTTAATTTGATTCAAAATTCGAATTCAATCAATAACAACAAAAGTGATATTTTAGTTTGATTGAAAATTCTAATTCAATGAATAACAACAAAAGTGATATTTTAATTTGATTGAAAATTCTAATTCAATCAATAGCAATAAAAATGAACATTTTCGTTATAGATCTATATTTGACAAGACGATGTCTCATGTTCCTAAATAAAATATGAAATTTATATCACAACATCAAATCACTATACATAGATCTGAAATAAAAAAAAATATTTCAAATCAAAATCAGATAATAAACCATAGATTAAAACAAGATCTGACAAACATGAGAATCATGATCAACAATCAACAGTTTCAAATCACAGATCTGATTTAATTACCATAACTATATGGATTCAACTGACAATAATTAGTTAAATTTTTAATTATAAAAAAAATATAAGAAATCTCACTATCGTTTGAATCTGAGTGGCTCAGATCTGCAATTTTTTAGCCAAAATTCAATCAGCTTAGAATTGGATCCAATCAGTCTAGAAACGTAGATCTCGTGTCTACGATCGCAACGCTTCGAAAATCGTTCATTTCTGAGTCAATATGGATAAGTTATGATTTGTTTTATATTAATAAAATTTAAAATGAATTAATTAAATAATATAATTTAAAATTAAACCTTCTTCCTCCTTATCAAACACAGGCCGACGCTATTCAAGATTGTTCGATTCTAGGATTCGGAATTGCCATAAGTCCACTCAGCTTCGTCTCGATCAGGTTATGCCACGCCGGAGAGTGAAGAGCGGCGCACGGTGTGGGGCCCACCACGTTCAACTCGGTCTGGCCAAGGAGGAGGGGCGGCGGCCTTAATGCGTTGACTTTGGGGTGCTGTAACACGTTGGTTACTCGACGATGGTGAGGGCTGTCCGTATGGGTGGAGAGAGGAGAGAAATCTCTTCGATAAAGTCTAAAGGAGTGAAGGATTTTAATGTGTGGATTGATAGATTTTAATGGGGAAAGGATGGAGTGTTCATCGCCATGGATTGAGGTAGGCGGCGGCTACAGGGAACTAGGGTTTTGAAAGAAGACCAAGTTGTTTTTTATAATATTTTATTTCTAATTTTTACAAATAAGTCCATAAATTCTTAACAACTCCAATTTCAGTCCAACAGGAGTTGTTACTACTTAATTGCCCCTGTTCCGAAACTAATGGGCTATGTCCTGTCAGCCCAAACGACTGTTTTTGGCCTAGTTTCTTCAATTTAAAATTCAAATCCTTTATTAGATTAATTCGATCGTATATTTAAATTCACCGGGGCCATATACGGACTCCGAAAATTCCCGAAAAACAAATCTAGCTACGTTTTGACGATACGATCCCAACAAAATTATTTTTGTCGAATTTGGGGACCGTTTGGAAAATAGCCTTTTTAAAGGTCGATCAAATTCAACAGAAATTAACAAATCAGAGTTTAATTAACTACGCTCACAAATTAATTCCAAAAATTCTGGAAAATTAAACTTAGCAATAATTTGACATTCCAGATCCGACAAAAGTGGTTTCGTCGAAAACGGAGGTCGTTTGTAAAATGGCCTTTTATATGGGCTATAAATTATACTATATTCCATAGCGACTATTCTGAATATTCAACTGGCCATAACTTTTATTCCAGGTATGAAATTTCGATTTTTCGGATTCGTTGGAAAGATAATTTTAAACAGATTTAGATATTTTTGGTTTCACTAAAATCCGTTAAATTTTGAATCCTGCACATTCAGTCAAAGTTCAGATTTGACTTTTCAAACTACCGTGCTATTTCTAATTCCTTTTGAAATTAAAATAAATATATTCGTTCTAACTTCGATTAAAATAAATTTTTAATTGTTATTATTTAAAATAAATTATTCTAACTATTCCAAAATTCACTAAAATAGCCAAAATAAAAAATTTAAATTGGTTTTGAATTCCCAGGTTGCTACGACATGCCACATTGTCAGTCCATACCATACCATTGATTTCTGCCAATATATAACCTCTAAGCTCGTACGTCTCAGAGAAGGGTGTTATGCAAGAGAATAAATTCTCTGCCACCAAACAGATATATATTTAGCAGAGAACAACGAATACAACATAAAGGAATACAACGTCATACATATTATCCATTTACAAGTCCGTTCTGGGTCTGAACGAAATCGGAGGCACCTTATTCCTTGTCTCATATGTCCAATACAGGAGAGAGGTCCTCGCATATCCGTCAATCTCCAAGTACGTTTGGACGATCACCACTCATTACCTTGTCTTGGGTGTGTGGCCCAATCAAGACTTCAGTAATCACCCAAATGATATGAAGAACTCCAGTCTTCAACCACCGTCTTCATCTTCGACTCTTAATCGTCGTATAAATTATTCAGAATGGGTTAAACCTAGTCTTTTCGAATAATTCACATATTTTATAAACAAGTACTATAAAACTCATCATACTCCTCATTCCAATTCAGAATATTCTTTAAATAAAATATTCATATTATTAGGGAAAGGTTCCCATTAATTTATCAAAGATAAATCCTTTTAAGTTTATTCTTTAATCTTCTTTTGAATATCATTTTCAAAATATTTATTTAACTAGTCGGGATTTGCGTATCTTACCGAACTAATCATATATTAGTAATCCCAATCCCAACCTATTCATCCCATGGAGCAACACTGGCAGTACTCCATATCTAACACCCACAGTGTTATCAATAAATTTAATTAACATTTCACGTTAAAATCTAATTAAAGATTTAATATCGCTTGGTGTAAAACTGGTGGTACTCCATTCTCGATCATTTCAAAAATTTGATAAATCTAATTATCTCATTTCCATTTCAATCTAATTAAGTAAAACTCCAATTTGGTTTTAATATCAAAAATCATTACTTTATGATTATTCAAATTTAAGAAATTAATCCTATCTTTAACTGGGTTAAAGAACTAATGTTATTTTAAAATATTGTTCACGATAACCCCAAATTCATCTTCTTTTAAATATGGAATCTTCACAGAAACCAGATCAATATATAATCGATATAAATTCCCATGTCAGACTGATAATATAAATGGAATAACGGCAAAGCCTTTTAAATTCCATATATAGTAACGGTCTTCATTCACAGAAGTTCATCTTGATTATTGTTAAATCGAATTCCATTCAATTCCAATTTAATACAATAAATTGGAAAACGTTACTTTGGAAAATTTCCATTTAAATCTTAATAAAAGATTTATAATTCCAAATTATATTTTCACTGTTAATTGGGTTAAAGAACAAATGTCATCAAAAACACAGTTCACAATAAACCCAATTCACATTTCATTTTATTCCAATTACTAAATATAATTGGAAACTGTAATAATCTTAATTAAAAGATTTATAAATTCCAAAATTATATTCTATTTAATTCCAATTAAATATTAACTGGAAAACACCATTAAAACTTATTTAAAAGATTTATTCTTTTCTAATCAGGGTTTAAGAACAAATGTTATTAAAGACACCGTTCACAACAACCCAAAATCCAATTTATTTTCCTTAATTCTAATTAAATATTAATTAATTGGATTTTTATTCTAGTTAATACCTAGTTCATTTTTGATTAAAATATATTTTTATCTTTATAAAATTGGAATTTTCATCCAAATTATTCCCAAATCATTTATTATTATTTTTCATAATTTTTCCATATTTTTAATAATTTTATCAAGGCCCGTACAGTGGGTTTCCAATAACGGCCACCGAACTACATTTATAACGACCTTTTCCAGAAATTGATTTGGACATATTCTAAAATCCAACTGTTAGATTTCGAACCTCTTATATTCATTGGAATACTCTTTTTAATACAAACCCAACGGTTCTGGTTTTAGGAGAATCCGACGGTCGGATCTCCCGTTACATCCATTTGAAGTTAATGGTCGAAATTCGCGAACGGTCGCTGCGCGGCGCGTTCTATTCAGGCCATTAAATATATATAATATATATTTCGTCGTTTTTCATTTAAAACGTATTTATAAAATATTTATAAATTAGTTTTTAAAACGATTGCAGCTTCATTTTCAATTTTAAATCAAAATTGAATATTCTATATGTTTATCATATTAAAATGATAATATTATCAAAATATTAAATTTTGAAATTACTTCTTTTCGATATTCATTTTAAAATGAATAAAATCGATCGATAAACCCGTTGGGGTTAAAATGGCGTTTATTATTTAATTCGGCTTCATGTTTTTATATTTTTGTGTCCATCCAAAAATCGGACATCAAAATCATAATTTTATTCTTTATTGTATATTATTTTAAAATATTTATTATTTAAAATATTCTTTATTTTCAAAGATTCTATATTTAAAATATTCATTACATTAAAATGTGTTGTTACATTAAAAATGTACCTTTACATTATTTACATTCAAAATGTTCTTTTGTATAAAAATGTTCTTTTACATTATTTACATTAAAAATGTTTTTCTTTAAATATAAATGTATTTTTTAGATAAAAATGTCCTTTTATATATTAAAATGTATATTTTATATACAAATGTATCTTTTACATATAAATGGTTCTTTTTACATATAATGTTCTTATACATGAAAATGTTCCATTATATAAAAATGACTCTTTTACATGAAATTGTTCTTTTACATATAAATGTCTTTTTATACTAAAATGATCTTTTATTCTAAAATGTTATTTTATTCTAAAATGATATTTTATTCTACAATGATATTTTATTCTACAATGATATTTTATTCAAAAATGATGTTTTATTCTACAGTGATATTTCAGTCTACATTATTCATAAAACATTATTTATTATATAACATTATTTAGTATAAAACATTATTTATTATAAAACATTATTTATTTCGGAATCGGAATGCGACTCAACCAATTACCATATAACTTTAGTTATATGGATTTCACACACCGCATGTATGCAACAATAATGGTAAATAATCATCAAACCGTCCAATCACAACAAGAGTGAAGTTTACAACTGTGTGAGCATTAAAATAAATAAATAGCGTTCATCATAGACTGTCAATCCATCGATTGACATATAATTAAATTCAGGGGAGATGTGAATAAATTGTCATCCCCACACCCGTGTGGGGTTTTCAAACGACAACAGTTTATTTACACAACTTATTGGTTAATAAATTTAACCAAATTTCGCTATTCAAATTATAAATAAATATTTATAACCTATTATCACTATCATGTTAATATTAACATCATTTTTAATATGTTAAACATTTCACAACATAACCAACATGCAATACAGTCAATTTTAAATCGTCCATGGTTTGTGGACGAGGGAGGTGATCTAATGGTACAATTTATAATGATTAAATTGATAAAAATCTACACTGGCAATTCTATATATTTTTCAGTTATGAAAATAAATAAATAAATAAATAAATGTGCAGAAATTTTAGTGAGGAGTTCTCACCTTTGGTTTCCACTCCATCAGTCTTTACTGATGATTCTGATACCGTTCTACTTCCAGTCAGTTTCATTGCAATCTGTTTCACACGGTATGTGTTAGAAATCATATTTTTAATGACGCCTCATATATTTAAAAATCACATTTTAAATATTGTTCTATATATATGGTAAAAATCATATTTTTATTTACATTATGTTTATATAAAAATCATGTTAAAAACAGTGCGGTTTTTATATTAAAAACAATGCGATTTTTCTTTTCAAAACAATGCGATATTTGTTTCAAAAACAATGTGATATTTTTTTCAAAATAATGGTATTTTTAATTCACAAAACAATGGTATTTCGTTTACAAAATAATGATATTTTTATTTCACAAAATAATGTCATTTCTTTTTATTAAAACAAAGCTAATTTTATTTTACAATCTATGATAATTTTATTTTTAAAACAACGTTCTTTTTATTTCTAAAACAACGTTCTTTTTATTTCAAAACAACGTTCTTTGTTTTTCATATTATCAAAACCATGTTATTTTCTTTTATCAAAAACGATGTTATTTTTATTTATCAAAACCATGTTATTTTCTTTTATCAAAACGATGATGTTTTTCTTTTCGAAAAAACGTCGTTTTTCTTTTAAAAACATTGATGTTTTTCTTTTCAAAACAATGTTCGTTCTGTTTACTTTTAAAACAAAGTTCCTTTTTTTATTTTATAAAACAAAGTTCCTTTTTTTATTTTATAAAACAAAGTTCCTTTTTTTATTTTATAAAACAAAGTTCCTTTTTATTTACCAAAACATTGTTCTATTTTTTTTACAAATAGATGTTAATTTTATGTGCAAATCAATGTTAATTTAATTACAAATCGATGTAAATTTTATATACAAATCAATGTAAATTTATTTATGAATCAATGTTAATTTAGTTTAAATATTAAAGCATTTGAATATATAATTAATTACATATTAAAACCTTAACTACATCGTTTACCACAACACAAAGAACCGTTGTTGTTTATCATTCTTCTTCGTTGCCTTTAGTAACGCAAAACCCAACCGCCTATTTGAAAACTCCCCTGCTGCTCCTTCTCCGCCAGTCCGGACCATGATTCGCCGTGCCCAAGTCAACGAGCATCACGCCCTCTGCCTCCTCCCTGAACGCCGCTCGACTCGGCCTCCCCAGCGCCTTGATATCCACCTCCAAACTGCCGCACTTCGAACCCACAGATCTCCCGAACCCTCACACTAAAAATGATCAAACCCCTATAGAATCAAAGTGCTTAAAAATCTCTATGATATTTGCTTTGGGGTAGAATCCAATTCGAGATATGTTGAAAGAAATTGAAGATCTAGGATCGCTCATTCCTGGCCATTTATTTGACAAGACGGCGGTTTCTTAGGGTTTTAGGGGGAATACGAAATACGCAGATACCAAATACACTATATATATACTATTTCTTTTATTATTTTATTTATTTAATTCGATTTAACTCCAAAAATACTAGTTAAGCACCACGAATCCCAACGACTGTCGCCCCTAGCTAAATACTCCCGTTCAGGATACAATGGAACATGTTCCGTAATCCAATTCGGAGGTTATGATCAGTTTTTATCGAAATTAAAATATAGAACAATATATATTTAATTTAAACGTACAATTTAAATTACCGGGGCCACATACTAACTCCGAAAATTCCAGAAAAATTATTTCTAGCTATGTTTTGACGATACAGTCCTATCAAAACTAGTTTCGTCGAATTTGGAGACCGTTTGAAAAATGGTCATTTTCTGGTCGATCCAAATTAACTAAAACGGACAAAACACGTTTTCTTTTGCCACGCTCACATATTAATTCAAAAAATTATGAAAATTGGAATCTAGCAAAAATTTGACATTTCGGATCCAACAAAAGTGGTTTCATCGCAAACGGAGGTCATTTGCAAAATGGCTATTTTTAATATTAAAATATATATATAAATTACATAGCGATTATTTTAAATATTCAACTGGCCATAACTTTTGACTCCCGCTATGAAATTTCAATTTTTCAGATTCGTTGGAAAGATATTCTTACACAGATTTAAATATTTTTTGGTTTTACTGAAATTCAGTTTATTTTGAATCTTGTACATTCATTTAAGTTCGAAATCGAATTTTCAAACTACCACGCCATTTCAGGCTCGTAATATAATTAAAATAAATTTATTCGTTCTAACTCCGATTTAAATAAATTTTTCGTTGTTATTATTTAACATAAATTAATTTAAATATTAAAAATCCATTAAGATTTCTAAAATAAAATTTTTAAATTGGTTCAAAATTTCCGGGTTGTTACAATCACCCCCAATTAACATCTTTTCATCCTCGAAAAGAAACAGAGCTGAAAGTTGTTTAGCTCATCAAATCAACTTTCAATTCTAATAAATTTTCGATTCAGTTCAACATTAAATTCAATTTGGCTAAGTTTATCATTCTTACATGTATTGGTTAAATTAATTATCATTCCAATATATTAACTAGTTAAATTAATTATCAAACATCACAACCAGCAATCAATTAGGTGATTAACTTTTCAAATATATATAATTTTTATATATATAGTCAAAAATCATATTTTAGTACAAATCACAATAACATATCCTAGCTATATTTTGGTTCTCACACTAGTCAATGGAAATATATAGATATACCACTTTCGAAACTCGAACATAAACACTGATGACGCTAGCAATCATCAGAATCATCGCCGGGCGACTAGATTATGATTCTATATCTAACCAGTATATTAAAACTTCGAATATCCGTTAATTACGCATATATTCAAAATCTCATATACTCAATTGTCCAAATTAAAATAATATAATATACTCAAATACGTATATTAAGAAAAAATTTCAAAACTAAATTTGTTTTCATTTTTTTTTCTCTTTAAAATTAATCATGTTCACTCTCGTTCTAGGATACTACTAATCCCATCTCTAACGAGTTATCTTATTGGATATTACTAATCTAATCTCTGATGAATTCTTTCGTTTGGTTCTAATGTGTTTTGTTCTCGAGCTCTGAAAACCAAAGCTCTGATACCAAATGAAACGACCCAAACTTCCCCGTAAAGGAAAGCCCGGATTGCTTTGAGAACAACACGCATTAGAACACAAAACAGAAGAACATTTCATTGCTTATTACAATAATTATATCAGAGTACAAGAATATCCCAAAGTATGAATAAATAATATACAATAGAAATACAATATCAAAGATTTAAATTACGTTTATATAAATAGCAGCGGAAAAATAATACAAGATACAACTGAAAGAAATACATGGATAGCGATCTTTCTGAATATCGCTTCAGCTGTAAACCAGGATCCTTTGAATACAATATCTGCAAAACCAAAACTGCTAGCTGGCCGTATGGAAAATATAGGCACCCAGAGTTTTGGTTAAAACAATAAACTCCAGGTCAGTCATGGGACTGGTGTGAGAACTAAAACAGTTGTTAATTTGATTTTAAAGTTAGGTAAATCATGGGACCACGCCATATACCATGAAACAGGTTTACTCCACATGAACCTTAGTTTAAAATAAAACAACGTAATGCTTTTTGGAAAAATGAAACTATTATAAGACTCAGGTCCCATCACACAATGAACGCAGCCGGAGGATAGAGTTTTCCCTTATAATAGCCAAAAATGATTGATACGCGAAATTTCATCTTGTATTATTACTATAAGTTAAGAAATCAACTTCGAATATAAATGTATCAATCATAGGCGGCATGGGTACCATATATCATGTCGCCATACTATTTCTACAATCAAAACCGCATGATGTCGTATTGGAAGTTGGATTTCCATCTATAAACCAAGGCAAGGCGCAGTCCTTCCGTTTCGAGACTCTCTAGCCCGAGCCTCAGGCTTCTGTCATAGTTGTACCTAGGTAACATGCAGGGCCGGTCCACACTAAGTGCGATGATGGATTCATAATTCCTAAGCGTGTGTTTCCCCACCCTATGGGGCGTAAAATAATCTGGTCAGTAATGTCGACCAAAACATCTATCAATATATATATCCGAGGCGCCTCTCTATCCACCAAGTAATGATAAGCAACATCCTCATGTGTAACAACCCGGAAAATCGGAACCAATTTAAAATTTTATTTTAAGGAAATTTTGTTAGAAAATGCATCAGAATTTAAAAATTCCATTTTTAGATTAAATTATTTTTTATATATTTTATGATGTATTAATGAATGATTTCAATTTTATTTCTAATAAACAATTTGTAATTAGATAAATGGTGATTTATAACAATTGAATTGTTTATGAATAAATTTCATGAACGAATACTCAAAATATCCGCTCGTTTGAATTGTTGCCCAAAACCATATGAATTTAATGTCTATATTTTTCTTTTAATTTACAATTAATGTTTACCATTTAAGGTTTAACATTCATTCATTAATATCATTTCTTTCCTTGAGCGTTCTCAAAAATAAAAAAAATAAAAATTAAACCATTCATTGCTATTGGCCTCTTACCCTTTTTATACAAACCATTAAATTCTTCCTAAAACACGTATGGTCCCAAGGAAATTTAATATAGACTATATCAGTTTCTTTTTGTTTTGTTCTTATATATTTATACATGAACAGCTTTTTGTATATATAAACAAAATGGACATATCATAGAAAAATCAAAAAGGGAAAGAATTAAAATCCTCCACTATATAATATCTTTTCCTCTCCACAAATCCTCATTTTCTCTTCTTCCTCAAAAAAATAATAATAGCATCCCTCTTTCTCTCTCTCCCCCTCTCTCTTGAAAATCTACAGGAAAGCCCCTCAAAATTAAATAATTTATATCTCCCAAACCGTAAGGAGTTAGGCCATGAAATTTTGTGAGCATTTAGATAAAGATGAAAGATTAGAGGAAGAAATTAGAGAAATCAAGGTGAGAAATCTAAACTCACCTATTGAAAGGCTCTATTAATGTAAGGACCCGAAACTTCCCCGGTCTCTGAAGAGAAGAGGAAGAACGGATTGCTTTGAGAATATGACAAATCATCACGCAAACAGAAGAACATTTCTTAATTATTTCAACAATTTCATCAGAATACAAGAATATACAGAGTATGAATAAATATTACATGTCATAAAATATCCGAGATTCAAATTACATTTAAATACGTAGCAGCGAAAAAATAATACAAAACACAACTGAAAGAAATACACGGATACAGAGCTTTCCGAATATCCCTTCAGCTATAAACCAGGATCCTGTGAATATAATATCTGCAAAACCCAAATACTAGCTGCCCGTGCAGAAAATAAGGACACCCAGATTTTAGGTTAAAACAATAAACTCCTGGTCAGTCATGTGACTGGTGTGAGAACTAAAACAGTTATTTAAAACTTTACTTTAAATTAGATATATCAAGGGACCACACCATATAACACGGAACGAGTTTCCTCCCAAGAATACCAGTGCATATAACAAAACAGCGCAATGCTTGTTGGAAAATTGAAGCTAGTATAAGAACCAGGTCCTATCATATAATGCAACGCAAGCTGGGGGATATGGTTTTCCCTTATAATTGCCAAACGTGCTTGGTACATTTAAAACAAATCATTTGATACTATTATAAGTGCATAGTGTGTAAAACAACTTCAAATATAAATGTACCGATCATAGATGGCATAGGTACCATATATCATGTCGCCAATACTAGGCTCTACAATCAAAACTGCAATTGTCACGTATTGGAAGTTGGATTTCCGTCTGTGAACCAAGGCAAGGTTTAATAACCCGGAAATCCGAGCCAATTTAAAAATTTTATTTTGGCAATTTAGTGAATTTTGAATATTTAAAATAAAGTATTTTAAATAATAATGACGAGAAATTTATTTTGAATAGAAATAGAACGTATATATTTATTTGAATCATCGTTAGAATATAATTATTTTATCTTAATTATAAAAGGAATAGAAAATGCGCGGTAGTTTGAAAATTCGATTTCAAAATTCAAACGAATGTACAGGGTTCAAAATAAACTGGATTTTAGCGAAACCAAAAATAATAGAATCTAATTGAGAATATCTTTCCAACGAATCCAAAAAATCAAAATTTCATAGTGGGAATCAAAAGTTACGTCCAGTTGAAAATTCAGAATGGTCGCTATGGAACTCTGACCCTTAAAAATAGAAATTTTGCAAACGACCTCGGTTTTCGACGAAACCACTTTTGTTGGATCTGTGATGTCAAGTTATTTCTAGGTTTCAAAATTCGTAATTTTCTGATTCAATATGTGAGCGTGGCAAAGGAAAACGCGTTCGACCAGTTTTAGTTGATTTTAATCGACTGGAAAATGACCATTTTCAAATGGTCTCAGAATTTGCCGAAATTAGTTTTGTTAGGACTGTATCATCAATACGAAGCTAGAAAATATTTTTCGGGAATTTTTAGAGAACATAGGTGGACCTGGTAAATTGAAATGCGCGTTCAAGTTCAATATATAGATTTATATTTTGATTTTGACGAAAACTGATCGAAACAGTCGAATCAGCCTGCGATACCTATCCCATTGTGTTCGGAATGGGGATAATTAGCTATGGACGACAGTCGGTGGGTTCGGTTTGGAGGTCGAAATAAAAAGTTACTTTTTAAAATAAAATTAAATTAAATAAACTTATATATATTAATATACTCTCCCTCCTCCCCCTTTTATTATAACAGATCGAAAAAAAGGGGGAACATCGCGCTGAGCGCGATACCTGCCGCCGCCCCCTCGATCTAGGCCGCCCCTCCCCCTTAAAGCCCCCGCCTCTTCCTCCTCCTCCCTTCTCTCCGTTCCCCCTCAGAAAACCCAAAACTGCACCCCCCTTCAGCCCAGAACCCGCCTCCACCTCCTAGGACTCACCGCCGACTACTGGACCGTCGCCGCCCCTACTGGCCACCGTTGGCCACTGCGCAAGCCCCCCTATCTAACTCCGATGCCCTACCACTCCTCCCTCTTTAAACAATAAGTTTTTATATTTCATACTTTTATTTTGTTTATTTTATTGATTTAAAGCCTAGATTTTATTTTGTTTTATAAAGCTTTGATTTTAAACAATAGGAAGTTTATATTTTTAACTTATGAAAGATAATATTTTTATTCGAACAAAGATGATATTTTAATTCGAACAAAGACGAGAAATTTTTATTCGTATAAAGTTGGGATTTTTATTCGGGTGAAGCTATGGTTTTATTTGTATGGAAAGGGGATTTTTATCCGTATAAAAATGAGATTTTTATATGAATAACATAATAAAAATATGATTTTTATTATATGAAAAGTAAAATAAAAATACGATTTTTATGCTAGTATAAAGTTATGATTTTTATATATATTTTACCAAAGTAAAAATATAATCTTTGTTAGAAGAAGAGCGATATAAAAATATAATTTTTATTATGAAGTTAGCGTGATAAAAATATGATCTTTATTATGTGAACACCGTTATAAAAATAATTTTTTTATCTATATAGTAGCGGTATAAAAATAGAATTTTTATCTGTATAGTAGCGTTTTAAAAATATGATTTTTATATACATAGCAATAATATAAAGATGCGATTTTTATATATGTAGTGGCTACGGACAATGAAATTGACAAAAGGCGAGCACGAAGAAGATTTCTACATATGAAGTGTCGTGGCATTTGGTTTAGCTAGTCTGTGAGAACTCCTCACTTTTATTTTAATTTCTAGTTGAAATATATACTAGGATGCAGACGGTGCTTAGCAGCACCCGACACCCGTTGTCCACAGACCATGGACGACTTGGACGACTTGTTTGTTTGATTGCGTTTGGATTGATTTGTTTGTGTGAAAATTGATTGTGAGGTGGAATGGGAAATAAATATTCAAGTGTTGAATAGAATAAAAATTCATGTGTTGAATAGAATAAAATTCTTGTGTTGAATAGAATAAATATTCATGTGTTGAATAGAATAAAAATATATATTCATGTGTTGAAATAAAAATATATATTCATGTGTTGAAATAAAACTATATATTCATGTGTTGAAGTAAAATAAATATTCATTTACAATTCGAACGATTTGTTTATGTACACCCATTTGAAGGATATAGATTGAGACGGTAAAATTTACACATCGCCCAACTACACAAATAAAACCTGTGTTTGATTGTTTGAAACCCCACACAGGTGTTGGGATGATATTTGGCGTACACTAATCCCAATAATTAGCAGTGTGTCGATCGATAGATTGACAGACTGTGTAAGCGTTAATTATTTATATTTAATGCTTATGCAGTTGTGTGGTGCACTTTGGATGATGGTTGATGATTTATCGTTGCTATTATATACATGTGTTGTAGGGAATCCATATAATTAACATTATATGGTAATTGATTGGGCCTCATTCCAATTTGGGAGAATAACGAATATTATAAAAGAAAATTCATGTGTTGAATAGAATAAAAATATATATATTCATGTGTTGAATAGAATAAATATTCATGTGTTGAATAAAAATATGAATCCATGTGTTGAATAAAAATATATATTCATGTGTTGAATAGAATAAATATTCATGTGTTGAATAGAAAGAAAATTCATGTGTTGAATAGAAAAATAAATATTCATGTGTTGAACGGAAATAAATATTCGTGTGTTGAATTGAATAAAAATATATATTTATGTGTTGAAGAAAATATTCATTTGTTGAATAGAATAACGAAGTTGTTGAAATATATAAAGCCGTGTTGGTTAGATATGCGCCATTTTGACGTGAACGATATTTATATCGATTTTATTCATTTTTATAATGTATATAGAAAAGGAAGTGATTTCAAAATATAATGCTTTGAAAATATTATCATTTATAGATTAATGATATGGAATATTCAACTTTGATTAGAAACTGAATATGAAGTTGAAATCGTTTTGATAACCAATTTAAAACGATTTATAAAATACGTTTTGAAAGGAAATCGTCGATATATAATATATATATATATTATATATAATGGCCTGAATAGAAAGCGCCGCGCTGCGGTAGTTCGCGAATTTCGACCATTGACCTCAAATGGATATTACGGGAGATCCGACCGTCGGATTCTCTTAGAACTGGAACCGTTGGGTTCGTATCAAAAAGAGCTTTCTAGCGAATATTAGAGATTTGAAATCTAACGGTTGGATTTGGAATTATGTCCAAATCAAATTTGGAAAAGGTAGTTGTAAGTGCAGTTCGATGGCCGTTGATGGAATTCGACTGTACGGGCCTTGATAAAATTATTAAAAATAGTAATAATTTGTGTAAAATCATAAGAAATGATTTGTGAAGAATTAAGATGGAAAAATCCAAATTTGAAAAGATAAAAATAGATTTTTATCAAAATGAACTAGTTTTGAACTAGAATAATAATTTATTTATTTTTAAATAAATAAATTGGATTTGAAAGGGTTTTAAAAGTAACCAGAAGTTTCAATAATTGAATTGGAATGGAATGTGATTTTGGGTTTATAGTGAACCGTGTTTTAAATGACATTGGTTCTTTAACCCAGTTAAAGACATGATATGATTTCCCAAGTTAAATAATCATTGATAGTGATTTTTGGGAAGATTAAAACTAAGTGGAGTTTTAATGAATCTTTAATTAGACTGAAGTGATTGAGAATGGAGTATCACCAATTTTGCTCCAGGCGATAGTAAATTCTTTAATTAGATTTGAACGTGAAACGGTAATTAAATTTACCGATAACACCGTGGTGTTAGATATGAAGTATGACCAGTTTTACTTCATGGGATGAATAGGTTGGGATTGGGAAATAAAATAAATGATTACTTCGTTGTGGTTCGCTAATCCCGACTAATTTGAATTGATATTCAAAAGAAGATTAAAGAATAAATTTGAGGAATTTATCTTTGATAAAATTAATGGGAACCTTTCCCAAAGTGTAAGGATATTTGAATAAAAGAATATTCTGAATTGGAATGAGGCGTATGTTGTGTTTGTGTAACACTTGTTTATTATATACGCGAGTTATTCATAAAGACCGGGTTTATCCCATTCTGAATAACTGATTCGACTTGGTGTCGAGGATGAAGACGGTGGTCGAAGACCGGAGGTCTTCACATCGTTTGGGTGATTACTGATGATCTTGATTGCGTTGTACACCCAAGAGGAGGGAATCAGTTGGTGATCGTCCAGACGTACTTGGAGATCAATGGATATGCGAGGTACCAGGTGCCTCCAGTTTCGTTCAGACCCAGAACGAACATGTATGGACTGTCTGTCTGACATTGGATTTTGCTCTGTGTTGATTGATCTCTAATAAATATACATCTGCTGGTGAAGGGGAATTCATTCCCTTACTTCACCCTTCTTTGAGACGTACAGGATCAGAGGTTGTATATCGATAGACGTCAGTCGCATGGTGTGAATTGCCTGTGTGCCATGCCTAAGTGGCAATTGATCAAGGCTTCTATTGAAAAGCAAAGTTTTGTGGTTGATGATCAAAGCACCGCCTGTGTGGCATAGCTTTGTGTAACATTGATTCGTGAGCCTCACACCCCGGTTGTGAACCAGAAACGGGCGAGGACCTTAGGGAGGGCATGCGTTTCTTTCTAGCTAGGGTGGTGTCAGTGACCTACCAGCCCAGACATTTATATTATTTTCACCTGTGTGGTTGTTGCTATTGCGAGGCGCCTCGGATATATCGGTGACTGTGTGGAGCCGATGGAGTCATTTAGCTCATTTACGCCCCATAGGGCGAGGAAATGTAGTGTTCAGGTATTTTAATCCACATCGGTGGACCGGCCCTGACGATCCAAGGCTTGTCTGCGCGCTTGCTTGAGACATGGTAGGCTAGATTGTCTCTAATCAATAGAGGACGATCCATGGCCTCGGTTCATAGATGGAAATCCAATTTCCAAATACATGACATTTGCGGTTTTGATTGTAGAGCCTAGTATTGGCGATATGATATATGGTACCCATGCCATCTATGATTGATATTTATGATTGAAATTGTTTTGACACTACACACTTATAGTAATAATAAATGATGAAATTTAGCGTATCAAGCATTCTTTGGCTATTATAAGGTAAAATCCTATCCTCTGGCTTGTGTTGCATTGTGTGATGGGACCTGGGTCTTATAATAGCTTCATTGTTCTTTATTTAGCATAGCGCTGTGGTTTTGTGCACTGGTATTCTTGGGAGGAAACTCGTTCCGTGTTATACGGCGTGGTCCCTTGATTTACCTAACTTTAAAAATAAAGATTAGTAACTGTTTTAGTTCTCACACCAATCACGTGACTGACCTGGAGTTTATTGTTTTAACCTAAACTCTAGGTGCCCCTATTTTCCGCATGGGAAGCTAGTAGTTTTGGTTTTGCAGATTTATATTCACAGGATCCTGGTTTACAGCTTGAACGATATCCGGAAAGCTCTGTATCCGTATATCTCTTTCAGTTGTGTATTGTATTATTTTTCCGTTGCAGTGATGTATTTAAATGTAATTTAAATCTCTGATAATTTATGATGTGTAATATTCATTCATACTCTGTAATATTTTTGTATTCTGATGGAATTGTTGTAATTAACAATGAAATGTTCTTATGGTTGCGTTCTGATTTGTCGTGTTCTCAAAACAATCAGGGGTTTCGAACATTCTTGGTCGGTTTAGCGATCGATTCGGATCGAGCGAAATTTCTGGTCGTTACATGTGGTATCAGAGCTTTGGTTTACAAAGCTCAGAGAACAAGACACATTAGAACCATACGAAAGAATTCATCAGAGATTGGATTAGTAATATCCAATGAGAATTACTCGTTAGAGATAGGATCAGTAGTATCCTATAACGAGTGTGAAGAGTAACGTTTTTAAAATAAAAATGAAAACATTTTTTTTTGAAAATTTAAATCGTTTTATACGTATTTAAATATTTATTTATGTTAAATTTGGACAATCCAGTATATAAATATTTTGCATATATGTTTGATCCGCGTGTATTTGATGTTTTAATATACTGGATAGATATAGAATCACACTCTAGCCACTCGGGGATAATTCTGATGATGTCCGGACATCATCAGTATTTATGTTCGTGTTTCGAAGGTGGGATTTCTCTATGATTCCAATTGACTGGTGTGAGAACCAAAATTAGATAGGGCTTATTGTTGTGATTTAGCATCAAAAATCTGATTTTTGACTATGTATTGAAGTAATATGAATTTGAAATGATAATCAACGAATTGATTGCTGATTGTGTTGTTTGATTAATTAAAATGATGAACCTGTAGCCAAATTGTATCAAAAAGTGAATTGTATTGAAAATTTGTTGCATTTGCATACATATACATGTACTTACATTGAACAGGTCATAGCAAGGAGGCTAGAGCAGAAGAATAAAATTGTTTGCCCGACAAATAGATACATGTTTACGAATTTATTGGGTTTTGATGATTTTATGAGCCGATTGGCTAGCCGCTTGGCTGTTTCTTTTTCTTTTTGGATTGTTGAGGGCCATTGGAGGCTATTTGAAATATCCCGAAGCTCCCGATGCAGAGGAGGTATGGCAAAAAAAATCGAAAATTTAGGGTGTTAGCCAAATTTTTGAAAAATTTGAAAAGTTCTTAGAAACTGAAAATTTGAAGAACTTAAGCCATAAAGACAATAGTGAAAGTTGAGTTGATTAGTTAAACAACTTTCAGCTTCGTTCCTTTTTGGGGACGAAAAGTTTTAAGTGGGGGAGATTGTAATAACCCGAAAATCCGAGCCAATTTAAAATTTTTATTTTGGCAATTTTACTGAATTTTGAATATTTAAAATGAAGTATTTTAAATAATAACGATGAGAAATTTATTCTGAATAGAAATAGAACGTATATAGTTAGAATATAAATATTTTATTTTAATTATAAAAGGAATAGAAAATGGCGCGGTAGTTTGAAAATTCGATTTCGAAATTCAAATGAATGTATAGGATTCAAAATAATCCGGATTTTAGCGAAACCAAAAATAATAGAATCTAATTGAGAATATCTTTCCAATGAATCCGAAAAATCAAAATTTCATAGCGGGAATTCAAAAGGTACGTCCAGCTGAAAATTCAGAATAGTCGCTATGGAATTCTAGCCCTTAAAAATAGAAATTTTGCAAACGACCTCGGTTTTCTACGAAACAACTTTTGTTGGATCTGTGATGTCAAGTTATTTCTTGGTTTCAAAATTCGTAATTTCCTGATTCAATATGTGAGCGTGGCAAAGGAAAACGTGTTTGACCGGTTTCAGTTGATTTTAATCGACTGGAAAATGGCCATTTTTCAAACGGTCTCAAAATTCGACGAAATTAGTTTTGTTAGTACCGTATCGTCAATGCGAAGCTAGAAAATATTTTTTGGAAATTTTTAGAGTCCTTATGTGGCCCCGATAACTTGAAATGCACGTTCAAATTCAATATATAGATTTGTATTTTGATTTTGACGAAAACTGATCGAAACAGTCGAATCAGCCTACGATACCTATCCCATTGTGTTCAGAATGGGGATAATTAGCTATGGACGACAGTCGGTGGGTTCGATTTTGAGGTCGAAATAAAATTTTGCTTTTTAAAATAAAATAAAAGTATATATATATATATATTAATATACTCACCCTCCTCCCCCTTTTATTCTAACAGATCGAAATAAAAAATAAAAAAGGGGGGATCATCGTGCTGAGCGCGATACCCGCCGCCGCCCCCCTCGATCCAGGCCGCCCCTCCCCCTTGAAGCCCCCGCCTCTTCCTCCTCCTCCCTTCTCTCCGTTCCCCCTCAGAAAACCCAAAACCGCACCCCCTTCAGCCCAGAACCCGCCTCCACCTCCTAGGGCCCACCGCCGACTGCTGGACCGTCGCCGCCCCTGCAGGCCACCGTTGGCCACTGCGCAAGCCCCCCTCTCCCGTCTGACTCCGACGCCCTACCACTCCTCCCTCTTTAAACAGTAAGTTTTTATATTTCATACTTTTATTTTGTATATTTTATTGATTTAAATCCTAGATTTTATTTTGTTTTATAAAGCTTTGATTTTAAACAATAGGAAGTTTATATTTTTAACTTATGAAAGATAATATTTTTATTCGAACAAAGACGAGATTTTTATTCGAACGAAGACGATATTTTTATTCGTATAAAGTTGGGATTTTTATTCGGGTGAAGCTATGGTTTTATTTGTATGGAAAGGGGATTTTTATCCATATAAAAATGAGATTTTTATATGAATAACATAATAAAAATATGATTTTTATTATATGAAAAGTAAGATAAAAATACGATTTTTATGCTAGTATAAAGTTATGATTTATATATATTTTTTAGCAAAGTAAAAATATAACCTTTGTTAGAAGAAGAGCGATATAAAAATATAATTTTTATTATGAAGTTAGCGTGATAAAAATATGATCTTTCTTATGTGAACACCGTTATAAAAATAAAAAATTTATCTACATAGTAGAGGTATAAAATTAGAATTTTTATCTATATAGCAGCGTTTTAAAAATATGATTTTTATATACATAGCAACAATATAAAGATGCGATTTTTATATATGTAGTGGCTATGGACAATGAAATTGATAAAAGGCGAGCACGATGAAGATTTCTACATATGAAGAGTCGTGGCGTTTGATTTAGCTAGTCTGTGAGAACTCCTCACTTTTATTTTAATTTCTAGTTGAAATATATACTAGGATGCAGACGGTGCTTAGCAGCACCCGACACCCGTCGTCCACAGACCATGGACGACTTGTTTGTTTGATTGCGTTTGGATTGATTTGTTTGTGTGAAAATAGATTGTGAGGTGGAATGAGAAATAAATATTCATGTGTTGAATAGAATAAAAATTCATGGGTTGAATAGAATAAAATTCATGTGTTGAATAGAATAAATATTCATGTGTTGAATAGAATAAAAATATATATTCATGTGTTGAAATAAAAATATATATTCATGTGTTGAAATAAAACTATATATTCATGTGTTGAAGTAAAATAAATGTTCATTTACAAATCGAACGATTTGTTTATGTACACCCATTTGAAGGATATAGATTGGGATGATAAATTTTACACATCGCCCAACTGCACAATTAAAACCCATGTTTGATTGTTTGAAACCCCACACGGGTGTTGGGATGATATTTGGCATACACTAATCCCAATAATTAGTTGTGTGTCGATCGATAGATTGACAGACTGTGTAAGCATTAATTATTTATATTTAATGCTTTTGCAGTTGTGTGGTGCACTCTGGATGATGGTTGATGATTTATCGATGCTATTATATACATGTGTTGTAGGGAATCCACATAATTTACATTATATGGTAATTGATTGGGCCTCATTCCAATTTGGGAGAATAAGGAATATTATAAAAGAAAATTCATGTGTTGAATAGAATAAAAATATATATATATTCATGTATTGAATAAAAATATGAATTCATGTGTTGAATAAAAAAAAATATTCATGTGTTGAATAGAATAAATATTCATGTTTTTAATAGAAAGAAAATTCATGTGTTGAATAGAAAAATAAATATTCATGTGTTGAATGGAAATAAATATTCATGTGTTGAATTGAATAAAAATATATATTTATGTGTTGAAGAAAATATTCATTTGTTGAATAGAATAACGAAGTTATTGAAATATATAAAGCCGTGTTGGTTACATATGCGCCATTTTGATGTGAACGATATTTATATCGATTTTATTCATTTTTATAATGAATATAGAAAAGGAAGTGATTTCAAAATTTAACGTTTTTAAAATATTATCATTTATAGATTAATGATAAGGAATATTCAATTTTGACTAGAAATTGAATATGAAGTTGAAATCGTTTTGAAAACGAATTTAAAACGATTTATAAAATACGTTTTGAAAGGAAATCGACGATATATATATATTATATATATAATGGCCTGAATAGAACGCGTCACGCTGCTGTAGTTCGCGAATTTCGACCATTGACTTCGAATGGATATTACGGGAGATCCGACCGTTGGATTCTCCTAGAACCAGAACCGTTGGGTTCGTATCGAAAAGAGCTTTCTAACGAATATTAGAGATTTGAAATCTAACGGTTGGATTTGGAATTATATCCAAATCAAATTTGGAAAAGGTCGCTGTAAGTGTAGTTCGATGGCCGTTGATGGAATTCGACTGTACGGGCCTTGATGAAATTATTAAAAATAGTAATAATTTGTGTAAAATTATAAGAAATGATTTGTGAAGAATTGAGATGAAAAATTCCAAATTTGAAAATATAAAAATAGATTTTATCGAAATGAACTAGTTTTGAACTAGAATAATAATTTATTTATTTTTAAATAAATAAATTGGATTTGAAAGGGTTTTAAAAGTAACCATAAGTTTCAATAATTGAACTGGAATGGAATGTGATTTTGGGTTTATAGTGAACCGTGTTTTAAATGACATTGGTTCTTTAAACCAGTTAAAGACAGGATATGATTTACCAAGTTAAATAATCATTGATAGTGATTTTTGGTAAGATTAAAACTAAGTGGAGTTTTAATGAATCTTTAATTAGATTGAAGTGATCGAGAATGGAGTATTACCAGTTTTGCTCCAGGCGATAGTTAAATCTTTAATTAGATTTGAACGTGAAATGGTAATTAAATTTAATAACACTGTGGTGTTAGATATGAAGTATGACCAGTTTTACTTCATGGGATGAATAGGTTGGGATTGGGAAATAAAATAAATGATTACTTCGTTGTGGTTTGCTAATCCCGACTAATTTGAATTGATATTCAAAAGAAGATAAAAGAATAAATTTGAGGAATTTATCTTTGATATAATTAATGGGAACCTTTCCCAAAGTGTAAGGATATTTGAATAAAAGGATATTCAGAATTGGAATGAGGCGTATGTTGTGTTTGTGTAACACTTTTTTATTATATACGCGAGTTATTCAGAAAGACCGGGTTTATCCCACTCTGAATAACTGATTCGACGTGGTGTCGAGTATGAAGACGGTGGTTGAAGAACGGAGGTATTCACATCGTTTGGGTGATTACTGATGACCTTGATTGGGCTGTACACCCAAGAGGAGGGTATCAGTTGGTGATTGTCCAGACGTACTTGGAGATCAATGGATATGCGAGGTACCTGGTGCCTCCGGTTTCGTTTTGACCCAGAACGAACTTGAATGGACTGTGTGCCTGACATTGGATTTTTCTCTGTGTTGCTTGATCTCTATTAAATATACATCTGCCTGGTGAAGGGGGATACATTCCATTACTTCACCATTCTCTGAGACGTACGGGATCAAAGGTTGTATTTTGATAGACATCAGTCGCATGGTGTGAATTGCCTGTGTGGCATGCCTAAGTGGCAATTGATTAAGGCTTCTGTTGAAAAGCAAAGTCTTGTGGTTGATGATCAAAGCATGGTCTGTGTGGCATAGCTTTGTGTAACGTTGATTCACGAGCCTCACACCCCGGTTGTGAACCAGAAACGGGAGAGGACCTCAGGGAGGGCATGCGTTTTTTTCTAGCTAGTGTGGTGTCAGTGACCTACCAGCCCTAACATTTATATTGTTTTCACCTGTGTGGTTATTGCTGTTGCGAGGCGCCTCGGATATATCGGTGACTGTGTGGAGCCGATGGAGTCATTTGGCTCATTTACGCCCCAAATGGCGGGAAAACGTAGTGTCCAGGCATTTTAATCCACATCGGTGGACCGGCCTTGACGATCCAAGGCTTGTCTGCGCGCTTGCTTGAGACATGTTAGGCTAGATTGTGTCGAATCGGTAGAGTACGATCCCTGGCCTTGGTTCATAGATGGAAATCCAATTTCCAAATACGTGACATTTGCGGTTTTGATTGTAGAGCCTAGTATTGGCGACATGATATATGGTACCCATGCCATCTATGATTGATATTTATGATTGAAATTGTTTTGACACTTTACACTTATAGTAATAATAAAAGATGAAATTTAGCATATTAAGCATTCTTTGGCTATTATAAGGTAAAACCCTATCCTCCGGCTTGTGTTGCATTGTGTGATGGGACCTGGGTCTTATAATAGCTTCATTGTTCTTTATTTAGCATTGCGCTGTGGTTTTATGCACTGGTATTCTTGGGAGGAAACCCGTTCCGTGTTATATGGTGTGGTCCCTTGATTTACCTAACTTTAAAAATAAAGATTAATAACTGTTTTAGTTCTCACACCAGTCACATGACTGACCTGGAGTTTATTTTTTTAACCTAAACTCTGGGTGCCCCTATTTTCCGCACGGGCAGCTAGTAGTTTTGGTTTTGCAGATTTATATTCACAGGATCCTGGTTTACAGCTGGAACGATATCCAGAAAGCTCTGTATCCGTATGTCTCTTTTAGTTGTGTATTATATTATTTTTCCGCTGCAGTGATGTATTTAAATGTAATTTAAATATCTGATAATTTATGTTGTGTAATATTCATTCATACTCTGTAATATTTTTGTATTCTGATGGAATTGTTGTAATTATAATGAAATGTTCTTCTGTTTGCGTTCTGATTTGTCGTGTTCTCAAAACAATTGGGGTTTCGAACGATCTTGGTCGGTTTAGCGATCGATTCGTATCGAGTGAAATTCCCGGTCATTACACAAGGGATCGTCCTTATCGCTTCGAGACTGTGTAGCTCGAGCCTCAAGATCAGAACGCATCGACCCTTAGAAGCCACAGGGCCATTCCACATGGAGTGGATTAAAATGCCTAAACATTGCGTTTCCCCGCCTTATGGGGCGTAAATCTGGTCTGTATAAAGACCATCCATCAGTCCCGGGGTGACCGATATAACCGAGGCGCCTCGCTATCCATCATCCACATAAGTAAAACGTCAGGGCTTGCAAAACGTTGACACCATTCCTAGCTAGAAGGAAACGCATGCCCTCCCTGGATCCTTCTCCCTTTTTTGGTTCACACCGGGATGTGAGGCTCGCGAATTAACACTATACACAAAGCTATGCCACAAAGGCCGTGCTTTGATCATCAACACTAGCCTATGCTTTTCAACAAAAGCCTTGATCATTTGCATCTCAGCATGCCACACAGGCAATTCATGCTATGCAACTGATGTATATCAATCACACAGAATGAAATCCGATGTCAGATACACATCCATTTACAAGTCCGTTCTGGGTTTGAACGAAATCGGGGGCACCTTATTCCTCCCTCATATGTCCAATACAGGGGAAAGGCCCTCGCATATCTGGTCGATCCCCAAGTACGTCTGGATGATCACCACTTATTACCTTGTCTTGGGTGTGTACAACCCAATCAAGACATCAGTACTCATCCAAACGATGGGAAGACCTCCGGCCTTCAACCACCGTCTTTATCCTGGACACATCGTCGAATCAGTTATTCAGAATGGGATAAACCCGGTCTTTCTGAATAACTTGCGTATATAATAAACAAGTGTTATAAAAACACAACATATGCCTCATTCCAATCCAGAATATTCCTTTACTTTGGGAAAGGTTCCCATTAATTTTATCAAAGATAAATTCTTTAAATATATTTTTTAATCTTCCTTTGGATATCATTTCAATCTAATTAACGATGCATTAAAACTCCACTTGGTTTTAATCTTCCCAAAAAACAATATTAACGATTGTTTAGCTTGGGAAATCATATCCTGTCTTTAACTGAGTTAAAGAACCAATGTCACTTAAAAAACGGTTCACGATAAACACAAAATCACAGTACATTCCATCAGCCTTTAACCGTAAATAAGCAAGTGCACAAATTCCCTAAGTATTATCCCCGAAGGCCGAAACCGACATCAGATCAATTCCCAGGAAACCATTCAAAATAACTAATCTCCAATTAGTTTCTGATTTTCTTAACTCCATTGGGTCTAAGAACAGTATTATCAAAGATACCATTCATGACAACCCGAAATCTTATTCCTGTCTTTAATTGGGTTAAAGAACCAATATCCTTTCAAACACGGTTCATGACAAACCCAGGATCGCATTCCATTCCATCAGCCTTTAACCGTGAATTAGCAAGTGAACAATTCCCTAAGTATTAACCCCGAAGGCCGAAACCAACATCAAATCAATACCCAGGAAACCATTCAACTTAACTAATCTCTAGTTAGTTTCTGATTGTCTTAACTCCATTGGTTCTAAGAACAGTATTATCAAAGATACCATTCACGACAACCCAAAATCTCAGTCCATTGTTAATCGGGTTAAAGAACAAGTGTTATTTAAAAGACCATTCACGATAAACCCAAAATCACATTCCATTCCATCAGCCTTTAACCATAAATTAGCAAGTGAAAAATTCCCTAAGTATTAACCCCGAAGGCTGAAACCAACATCAGATCAATACCCAGGAAACCATTCAACTCAACTAATCTCCAATTAGTTTCTAATTTTCTTAACTCCATTGGGTTTAAGAACAGTATTATTAAAGATACCATTCACGACAACCCAAAATCTTATTCCTTTGTTAATCGGGTTAAAGAACATGTGTTATTTAAAACACTGTTCACGATAAACCCATAGACCAATTTCAATTCTATTCCAATTAAATATCAATTCATTAGTATACTTCATTAAATCTAAATAAAAAGATTTAATCTTTTCTCAACTGGGTTCAAGAATAGTGTTAATGAAGACACCATTCACGACAAACCCAAAATCACATTTAATACTAAATACAAGGCTCTGAATAGAAAATATATCGGCTTATATTCAATATCAAATTATGGAATCAACAAATACCGTATTGGAATAACGATATATATCTTCCAAATTCCTCCACAATATCCGTATAATCACGAAATCCAATATCAAAATATTTCGAAGATAATTTCGATTCAAATCCATTCCAGTTCATATATTGGGAATTCCGGTTATTTTTAAAACCATTTCAAATTCAATTTATTTATTCAAAAATATTGAATTTCATAATTCTAGTTCGTTTTGATAAAAATATATTTTTATCTTTTCAAATATGGAATTTTTCATCCCAATTCTTTCCAAATCATTTGTTATGATTTTACACAAATCATTGATATTTTTAATAATTTTATCAAGGCCCGTACAGTCGATTTCCATAAACGGTCATCAAATTGCACTTACAACGACCTTTTCCAAATTTGATTTGAACATAATTCCGAATCCAACCTTTAGATTTTATTATTTAGAAAGCTCTTTTTGATACGAACCAAACGGTTCTGGTTTCAGGAGAATCCGACGGTTGGATCTCCCGTAATGTCCATTCGAAATTAATGGTTGAAATTAGCGAACTACCGCGGCGCGGCGCATTCTATTCAGACCATTATGTATACAATATATATATTATATATTTCGTCAATTTCCATTTAAAACGTATTCTATAAATTGTTTTAAATTCTTTTTCGAAATGATTTCAACTTCATATTCAATTTATAATCAAAATTGAATATTCCATATCATCGATATATAAATTATAATATTTTCAAAATATTAGATTTTGAAATCATTTCCTTTTCGATATTCATTATAAAAATGAATAAAATCGATATAAATATCGTTCACGTCAAAATGGCGTTAATCTAATCAACATGGCTTTATATATTTAAATATATCTGTGTCCATCCCAAATCGGACATTAAAATCAAATTTTGATCTTTTACTGAATATTATTTTAAAATATTCATTATTTTAAAATATTTGTTATTTTAAAATATTTATTCTTTCTGAACTGGAATCAGATACAGTCAATTACCGTATAATGTGATTTATATGGATTTCATACACATATGTACACAACAGCAATCAAACACATTCAACCATCATCCGGAGTGCATTCTACACTGCATAAGCATCAAACATAAATATCTAACGCTTACAACAGCCTGTCAATCAATCGATCGACATATAGCTAATTATTGGGACTAATGTATGTCAGATATTCTCCCAGTACCCGTGTGGGGTTTCAATCAACAAACACAGATTTATTTGCCTAGTTAGGCGATGTGTAAATTTTATCGTCCCAATCAATATAAGTCAAATGTGTGTACATAAACAAATCGTCCGATTTGTTTATGAATATTTATTTTATTCATATACACGTTAAAAATTATATTTTTAAATATAAGATATTTTATTCCATTCCACATCACACAATCATTTTTCACAACACAATCAAACAAACAAGCAAGTTGTCCATGGTCTGTGGACGATGGTTGTCGGGTGCTGCTAAGCACCGTCTGCATCCTAGTATATAATTTAACTAGAAAATAAAATAAAAGTGAGAAGTTCTCACCTTTGGGTTCCACTCCTCCATGCTTTCTTTCTGAACTTTTTGGATTTGTTTGAAATTCCAACGCATCCTTTTCATGCTGTTCATATATAAAATCACATTTTTATTTCAATGCTATATATATAATAAACATCAGATTTTTATTTTTCTACATATATAAAAATATTATTTTTATACACTCTATTATATAAAAATTCTATTTTTAATCCGCTACTCATATGAAAATCGAATCTTTATTCTCGCTACTTCATGATAAAAATTCAAACCTTTCTACTTCATTAAAGTTCAATCTTTTTAATTTATAAAAATTCAATCTTTTTACTTTATAAAAATTCAATCTTTTTGTAAATAAAAATCAATCTTTTTGTAAATAAAAATCAAAACTTTCATGAATAAGAATCTCATTTTTATTTCGTTGAAAATCACATCTTCATAAGACATTATTCTACTTAAAAATCAACATTATCCTATAAAAAAAAACTGATTTTTATTCTTTTAACACTAATTACATTTAATATATAAAAATAAATAAATAAATTATAAAAAAACTTACAGTTTTTCAGTTTTGGGGGTTGGAGGAAGGAATGGGCGTTGCTGGTGGGGGTCAGAGGTGGCGGGGTACCACTGTGGTCAGCGCGGAGGCGAGGGGGTGCAATGGCGCATTGCTGGAGGCAGTCATGGGTGGCTGGCGGCGAAATCTTGGCTAGGGTTTTGGGTTTGCTAGTGGTTTGGGGGTGGGGTGTCACGCAGGAGAGAGAAGGGAAGGAGTAGAGGGAGGCGCGAGGGGAGGGTGGATGATCGGGGGGGGGCGGTCCTGGTTGAGCGTCGTCGATAAGGGGAGGGAGCGGCGACAGGTTCAATTTGGGAATCGGTTTTTTAATTTTTTTTCTTTTTTTTTGTTGACTGCTTTTGAAGAGAGAGAGGGGAAAGGATATGTAAATATATATATATATATTATTTATTTTAAATTTCCATAAAGTTGCTTTTTACTTTGAACTCCAAAC
This sequence comes from Allium sativum, assembly GCA_030737875.1. Lineage (NCBI taxonomy): Eukaryota > Viridiplantae > Streptophyta > Magnoliopsida > Asparagales > Amaryllidaceae > Allium > Allium sativum. The sequence continues at coordinate 490,966,210 of CM060916.1, forward strand.
AAGGCCCATCGCCTATCATCCCTAGCTAATTACCTCCATTCCGAACACAATGGGATATGTATCGTAAGTCAGTTTGCCTGTTTCGATCGGTTCAAAATCAAAATATAAATCTATATATTGAATTTGAATGCACATTTCAATTTACTAGGGCCACCTACAGAACCCAAAAATTCCAGAAAAATCATTTCTAGCTTTGTATTGACTACGGTCGTAACAAGGCTAATTTCGTCAAATTTGGAGATCGTTTGAAAAATGGCAATTTTCTGGTCGATCCAAATTGACTGAAACTGTCAAAACACGTTTAACTTCGGCACGCTCACATATTGATTCCAAAAATTAAGAAAATTGGAATCTGGCAATAACTTGACATCTTGGATCCAATAAAAGTGGTTTCGTCAAAAACGGAGGACTTTTGCAAAATGGCCATTTTTAAGGGCCAAAATTCCATAGTGACTATTCTGAATGTTCAACTGGACATAACTTTTTATTCCTGCTATGAAATTTTGATTTTTCAAATTCGCTGGAAAGATATTCTCAAATAGATTCTAATATTTTAGGTTTTGCTAAAATCCGGTTTATTTTGAATCCTGTACATTCATTTCAAATTTGAAATCGAATTTTCAAACTACCGCGCCATTTTCAATTCCCTTTATATTTAAAATAAAATATTTATATTCTAATGTTGAATCAAATGAATATATACGTTCTAATTCTATTCAATATAAATTTCTCGTCATTATTATTTAAAATACTTCATTATAAATATTCAAAATTCATCAAAATTACCAAAATAAAAATTTTAAATTTGTTTCGATTTTCCGGGTTGTTACAATTAAAAATTAATTGCTTGTTCATTGATTGTTGAATATTGTTTATAAAATATATGTATGCGATAAAATATTCATGATATGAAGTTGTGAATGTGATAAAATATTCATGCTATGAAGTAGTGAATGCGATAAAAATATTCATGCGATGTAGAAAATTGTGTGTGTGATAAAATTATGTATGCGATGTAGAAAGTTGTTGTAAGATCTTTAATTATAAAATAAAAATTATTATTGATTTCGATGTGAGATTTCTCGATTTAAATATATATATATATATATATATATATATATTTTAATTGAATTTGATTGTGATATGATACATATGCTATATAAAACACACATAGGCGTCGTGAAAAATTGAGACAGATTTACTTTGGTTGTGATGAATTGTTAGATCAAAATATATATTGTTCGTTAAGATATTGTCTTTTCCATTTTAGTCTGGAACAAAAATATTCATTTGTTAATTTTATTTTTGTTAGTCAAAAATATTCGTTGTTGAAAAAAACATTTCAACAATAAAAAAATTACATTTGTATTACATATAGTGATCATTAAAATTATCCATTGGTTGGGCTAAAAATATGTTAGCAATAAAAAAATACATTATTGTTGTGTTTGTAGAAATAATGACAAATATTTATTGTTTAAATGGAATAAGATTGCAATAAAAATTATATTTTTATTGTGTATATAAGATGTTCATATTTTATAAATAGATATGTCATTTATATAGAAAACATATTTCATAAATAAATAAGTCATTTATGTAGAAAACATATTTTATGAATAAACATGTCATGTGAGAAATTTTACTTTTTTTATATGATTAAAATTAATTTATCATAATTGTGGTATTACTCATACGCTGTAATATTCTATTGATTGTCGTACGTGATTTAATCTGTGATTGGTGTGTTAAGTAGATTTGTTGTATTGATCATTTTTGTTAATTAGAAAATAGTTAAACAAAAATTATTATTTTTGTTTATTAGATTAGTTAAATCAAAATTAACATTTTTGTTAATTAGAATTGTGTTAAACAAAAATTATCATTTTTGTTTATTAGATTAGTTAAATCAAAATTAACATTTTGTTAATTAGAGTTATGTTAAACAAAAATTAACATTTTTGTTTATTAGATTAGTTGAATCAAAATTTAACATGTTTGTTAATTAGAATTGAGTTAATAAAAAATCATCATTTTTGTTAATTAGAATAGTGGAATTATAATTATCATTTATGTCAAATGTAAATATTGGATTAATTTTGTCAAGTTTGTCAATTTTTCCAATTTAGTATTTTTGAAATAAAATTGTCATTTTTGACAAAATAAAATAGTTGAATTATAATTATCATTTTTGTCAAAATGTAAGTATTAAATGAAAAGGACATTTTTGTTGTAATAAAATGGTTGAAACAAATACATCCTTTTTGTTGAAATCAAATATCTGAAATGAAAAGGACATTTTGTTGTAAGAAAATAGTGAAATAAAAAATTTATCATTTTTAATAGTTGAAACAAACATTTTTGTCAAAATTTAATAGTTGAAACCAAAATAAACATTTTTTTCAAAATATAATAGTTGAAACAAAAGTTGTCATTTTTGTCAATTAAAATTGTTGAAAACAAAAATATACAATTTCGTCAATTAAAATTGTTGAAACAAAAATGTACACTTTTGTCAATTAAAATTGTTGAAACAAAAATTATCATTTTTGTTAATTAGAATAGTTGAAACAATAATTAACATTTTTGTTAATTAGAATTGAGTGAAATAAAATATACATTTTGTCAAAACATATCAGTTGAAATAAAAATGTACATTTTGTCAAATATGAGAGTTAAAACAAAAATTACATTTTTGTTAATTAGATAAGAGTTAAAAACAAAAAATTCATTTTTGTTAATTAGATAAGAGTTAAAAAAAAATTACATTTTTGTTAATTAGACAAGAGTTAAAACAAAAATAACATTTTTGTTAAGGAGATTTGGGTTAAAACAAAAACAATATTTTTGTTAAATAGATTTGTGTTAAAGCAAAAATATTAATTTTGTTGAAATAAAATTGTCAACAAAAATGAAAAGACCATTTTTATTCATTTTGTTAAACTAGAATTGTTAACAAAATGAAGTCGTCATTTTTATTCATTTTGTTAAAATGGAATTTTAGGCGAAATGAAATCATCACTTTTTATTCATTTTGTTAAACTAGAATTGTTAACAAAATGAAATTATCCCTTTTAATAATTTTGTTGAAATAGGATTGTTCGAAAAATAAAAAATCTCATGTTTATTGGATGAATGGATGATATGAAAATGACCAGTATTTAAAATATAAAATTTGTTGAATAATAAAAATCTCATTTTATTGTATATATATTAAATATGAAAATGTTTATGCTTTGAAAATAAATTGGTTAAACAATAAAAATCACATTTTTATTGTATAAATAGAATTTGTCAAAATGATCATTATTTGAAATGGAAATTATTAACAAAAAAAATTCACATTTTTATTGTATATTGGGAAAGATTAAAAAAGGATCATTATATGAAATAAAAATTAGTTCACATTAAAAATTACATTTTTAATGTAAAAGTGAATCTTTAAAATTATCATTATTTGATAAAAAATGTGTTGACATAAGGAATCACATTCTTTATGTAAATGAAACAATGAAAAGGATTCATTGCTTAACAAAATTCACATTTTTAATGTAAATGATTCAATAAAAAGATTCATTGTTTAACAAAATGAATTAACATTAGAATTCACATTTTTAAATGTAAATGAAATAATGAAGGGATTCATTGTCAACAAAATAAAGTTATCATTTTTAATTGTTTTGTTGAACTAGATTTGACAACAAAATGAATGGATCACTTTTTAATCATTTTGTTGAACTATAATTGTCAACAAAAATGAATATATCACTTTTTAGGCATTTTGTTGAATTAGAATTTGTACGTTAATTAAAGAATCATTTTTATTGTCAAAACATACATTAGAATTTGTACGTTGATTAAAGAATCATTTTCATTGTAAAAACATACATCAGAATTTGTATGTTAATTAAAGGATTATTTTTATTGTCAAAATATATATTGAAACTATATACAAATAAAATATTTATTTTTATTTGTTTAAGTTAAAAATGGGTATACAAAAATAAAAAAATTACTATCTTTTTATTTCTCATTAGCTAAATTTTCGTGTAAATAAAATACGTTTTATTTGACAGCATGAACATGTAGATGTGTTGTGCCAATAAAACATCATTTTGTTTGGCGTGTTAAAGACGTTAGTGGAATCGTCGAATGGTTATATTTATATATAATTTTATATAAAAATATAGATTAAAATTAAACGAATCGCGCGTGGTAGTTCGCGTTTCGGAATCGTAACTTTAAACGATTATACCGAAAGATCCGACCGTCGGATTTTCCCAAAACCTGAACCGTTAGGACCGCTTTGGGAAGATATTTCCGACGATATAAATTTTGTTAAAATCCAACGGTTAGATTTCGAGATATGTGTAAATCAAATTATGATAAAAAACAGCGTCAGGGTCGCCTATTGACCTGAAGCGTCACTAAATTAAATTGAGCTATTCTTATATAAATAAAAATAGCGATAAATCGTTGTAAAATAATATTAACGATATAAAATGATTTAAATTATATATATGCGAGAATTATTTGAAAAGATCGAGTTCAATCTCATTTCAAATAATTATACGACGATTTAAATCAAAGATATTGAAGACGGTGATTGAAGACCGACGATCTTCACATCGAATGGATGACTACTGATGCCCGGCATTGGGTAGCTCCTAGTAAAGGGTTAAATTGGTAGTTGTCCCGATGTACTTGTTGATTGTCCGGATAAGCGAGCACCTCTCTTCCGTATTGGACATACGGGACAAGGAATAAGGTGACTCTGGTTTCGTTCATACCCAGAACGGACTTGTAAATGGATGTGTGTCTGACGTTGAATTTCATTTTATGTGAATTGATTTATATTTAATATATATCTATTTGGTGGCAGAGAATTTATTCTCTTGCTTGACACCCTTCTCTGAGACGCATGAGCTTAGAGGTTATATATGGGTAGTTATCGATCGTCTGGCGTGGGTTGTCAATGTGGCATACCAAGATGCAAATGATCAAGGCTTTTGTCGAAAAGCAAAGCCTTGTAGTTGATGATCAAAGCACGGCCTGTTTAGGTGTAGCTTTGTGTATAGCGTTACTTCGCGAGCCTCACACCCTGGTAAGTCAGAAACGGGACAAGGGAACGTAGGGAGTGTGTAACAACCCACGTCCATTAATGTCACTCACAAAGGGAATGCATTAACTTCCATGGAGCATTTTAAGTGTGTATAGAACCGAAACTTAACAACAAGACAGATATAAACAATACTTAAAACTTTAAAACTTTATTCATTGCAGCGGTAAACACATAAGTTTGATTACGTCATCAAAAACCAGAGTCAAAGTACATAATATCCATCTTGACTAAATCAAAGTACATAAATTGAAAGACATAATCCCCAATACAAAATAGCCATAAATAAGAGAGGCTGAACTTTACTTCAGCGATCCAAGCAAACTTCTAAAAGCAAGAAATACAGCTGTCCAAAATCAAGCTCCACTGGTGTTAGTTCCAACCTGAGCACCTGGGGGGAGAAAGGAAGAAAAGAGGAGGAAACAAAGGGGGTCAGACATAAAGTCTGGCGAGTGCGATAACTTTAACAATATAATTAACAAAATAACTAGGCTAAGGCATAAGTTGGAAAATAAGGAAATGACTGTAAACAATTGAGTAAGACAGAGTAAACAAGGAAATAAGGTTGAACTAAGATAACGTTAAAGCGCACCTAAACCACTATAAGATAGTTACAATACTGCACCACCACTATTATACTACACCACCACTAGTCACCCTAAGGTTGATCCCGCCTACAGAACTTAATAATGATTATGGTAGTTTCGTGCACCCCTAGCTGCCTTCATAGGTGCCGCCTGCCCCTATCTCCACTAGGTGTACCCACTACCCCCAATGCGATTGGCTCCCTAACTCGTAGATACCCGTGTTGTCCCCTCAATGGGGTGTATCACTCCCCAAAGTGGCAACCCGATACCACCAATAATGCACGGCTTATACCTACACGATGCAACAACGTCTTACCAACCAGCCCGGGCCCACACACGCATATGAACCCGTTGGACCTGAGTTGCCACCGCTAACCCGGTTTGGCCTCTTACAGTCAAGCCCAGTATGTGTGTCCGATCCTCGACTTGGGTCGAGCCCACAAAGATACGTATGGGTTACTGGTTGAAACGGGCCCCCATTACTTGACACAAGCTATCCACCTAAGCTTGGTCCCCTCTAGTACATTGCACTTAACCCTCTTCTTATTCATGTTCACTTATATGTTTCAATTTTGGTTAAGTGTTTCTAATCGTATTTCAAATGCCACCCAAGGCACCCACTAGATTCCACATGCCACCCAAGGCACCCACTTAACCCCCTCATGCCCCACTACATGTTTTAAGTGTTTCTTAATTCATTAAGACCGTAACCTCATAAAGACCTCCCACATTAGACTGGCATTTGTGACAGCTGGATTTGCCGGGCGGGTCCGGGCAATCTTACACCACAAACGATCCTAACCTCGTGTCTTTAAAATTGTTACGTATTTAATTTATGCCTAAGACCTCCCACATTAGACTGGCATTTGTGGCAGCTGGATTTGCCGGGCGGGTCCGGGCAGTCTTACACCACAAAAGAGCCTAACCTCGTGTCTTAGACGATTAATTTCTCCTAATTAGACACTCCCCAATTTGAATTAATTTCCTTATTCAGATTATCAATCAATTCCAAATTTAACTATGGCCATAATTGACTCAATTATGTCCATCTATTTATGGTATGTAAAATCATACCAATTTTCATCACAAATTTATTTTATGCCTTTTAAGGCATTTATGCCAATTCTCAATGTTAAATCTTTTAATATTATCCCCTTACCCCACGTTGTACGTTTGTTCGTTTAACGTAAAATATACGTTATACTCGAATAGTCTAACTCATGGAATAAAGAGAAAACATCACAACATACATATAATTAAAACTAGATCTAAACATAAGGGGTGAACTTGCATGTGTGAATTGTGTTCTACATCTAAAACTTGCATAGGCCAAAGTTACACTTGCATAAAACTACACATGTCATAGATTCAATTCTAATGGTGTAAACTTGTTTAGGTAATGGTCACAACTTGCATAAATCATGTATGTCATAGATCTACATCTAAAGGTGTAAACATTCATAGACAATAACCACAAACTTGCATAACATGATTCATATCCCTAACACATGTATTTATATAAACTTGCATATGTGATTTATGCAACATAACGATGGTGTAAACTCACATCTAAACATACAAACTAGCATGTAGAATTTAGCATATAACTCACACATGTCATAGCCTAACTTTAGATCTAAAATAGATGTCATGAAACATGTAAGGTTATACATAATCTTTACTAACTTGCATATGGTTCAAGTCTAAATCAATATCTAAACTTGCATACATATATATGATTTATCATATGAATCAACATAACCAAACTAGCATATGAACAACATGATGATTTGATTATACATAAGCCAATCATAGAATTACAACATAAATGATAACATCATAACTTTACAACATAGATGATAACATCACAACATAACATCATAAAATTTACAACATATATGATAACATCACAATTTTACAACATAATTATAACATGCGGTCAATAATTCACATCATATCCATATAATCCACATCATAACTTAATCCAATTGAATTGCTAATTATTTTGTTAAAGAAATCGAACTCACTACTCAAAGAAGGTCTTGGGTTCTGAATTCTGAGTTCTGAAGTTGTATTAGCTTTCCTTTGAAGTAGATTCGTTGTTAGAGTTAAAGAGAATTGAATTTGATTTTCTTTCTTCCTCTCTAATTGGTGGCGGCTATTCTGAGTTGCAAGGTGACGGCATGGAGGCCATGAATCTAATTTTAATTTGATTTTAGGGTTTGAGTCTATAGGTGTTTTTATAGAGTTTAGGATTAGTTTAAGCCGTCCGATCAACCCAGAATTATTCCCAATCAATCAGAGCAGATCGGAAACCCTAATGAGTCAGCACACAGTCATTAACAGGTCATCAATCAAATCTGCCCGGACGGGTAGGTCGACCCCAGGTCGACCCTATGGTTGACCTGGTCAGGGTAGGTCGACCCCCAGGTCGCCCCTATGGTTGACCTGGCCCTGGCGGGAATTTTCCCGCCTAGCCTGTTTGACTCTGAAATTTTGAATTTTGAAATCTGTTTTGAATTTTCTGAAGCTTCCGATGGCCATAACTTCTTCATACGAAGTCCAATTCACGCAAACTCGGACTCTATCTCAACCAGAATTCCGAGGCGAACACAATGACGCAACCCGTTTCCCTTAATTCTCACGTCAGAGATTAATTATTCTTTAATTTGTGAACATTAATATTAACAAAAATACGGGGTGTTACATTCTCCCCTCCGTAAAGGATTTCGCCCCCGAAATCTCCAAGTTAAGGAGAATGCATATCCTAACATTCAAACAACCATCTACTCAACCATCAAACACAGGCATCCATTGTCCTTATAAAATTCCTAATGCTATATGAACATATGCAAGAAGTTTGTGTATATGTTCCTTATCTAATACAAAATCAGTCGGTCTACTGATTCAACTGACCTCCTTAATGCAAACCATGATAGTGCCATGCGTCCATTATGTATGCGAAAGAACCCTATCGATACATATTATTTCTACATGTGTGCACAACCATTCACCAAAATGCAACATCCATGTGATAGTACAACCATTATACATCCATTACTTAAATATGTACACACATTTATATGCAATATGCAATATGAAGTGACTGAGCCGATCTAGTGCCTAAAGTGTATATATATACATCCACAAGCAACCACTAGCAAACACTTGCATCCACATGCATCCATCAGACGTAACATGTCTCAAACACATGTCTGCATCCTAGTATATATTTATAACTAGAAAAATAAAATTAAAAGGTGAGAAGTTCTCACAGATAGCTAATCCAATATCACGACTCTTCTTATATAGAAATCTTCGCCTTTCTTGCCTCTTGTCACTTCCGTTGCCCGTAGTCACTACATATATAAAAATCGAATTTTTACTTCGCTATTCAATATATAAAAATCGAATTTTTACTCCGCTATTCAATATATAAAAATCGAATTTTTACTTCGCTATTCAATATATAAAAATCGAATTTTTACTTCTCTATTCAATATATAAAAATCGAATTTTTACTTCGCTATTCAATATATAAAAATTGAATTTTTACTTCGCTATTCAATATATAAAAATCGAATTTTTACTTCGCTATTCAATATATAAAAATCGAATTTTTACTTCGCTATTCAATATATAAAAATCGAATTTTTACTTCGCTATTCAATATATAAAAATCGAATTTTTTACTTCGCTATTCAATATATAAAAATCGAATTTTTACTTCGCTATTCAATATATAAAAATCGAATTTTTACTACTACTATATAGATAAAAATTCTATTTTTACACTGCTAAAAATCGTATCTTTTCTATTTTAAAAATCTATTCTTTTCTATATCAAAAATCTAATCTTTAACTTGTCTTTCATATTATAAAAATCCCACCTTTTTATTTTAACTCCTATCATATAAAAAAAAATTTGATTTTTATTTAAATTAATGACTTTCACACAAGAAAAACTGATTTGAAAACATTAAATAGAAATAAATAGAAGAACTTACAGAAGGTGGAGAAGAAGGCGGGGTGGCGCTGCGTCTAGGTGGCAGGAGGGGTTCGGCGAGGGTGGTCAGGTGGCGGTGGAGGTCGGTGCAGGCGGTTGCGGTGGCTGGGATGAGGGGGTTTGGAGCTGGGGTTTTCGCAGGAAGGAGGAGAGAGAGATGGAGGAGGAAGGGGAGGGTGGTGCGGCACTAGAGGGGGGGGGGGGAAGAACGACGTCGACGACGCGATGGGAGGGGGGGAAGGAAGAGCGACGGGTCCAGATCCATTTTTTCTTTTTTTTTCCTGAGAAGTGTGAGAGAGAGAGAGAGAGGAATTGAGTTATAGATTATAATATATATTTAATTATTTTTAAATTCTAAAAGCCACTTTTTATTTTCAACTCGAAACAAGACCCACCGCCTGTCGTCTATAACTAATTACCCCCATTCCGAACACAATGGGACATGTATCGTAAGCTGATTCGACCGTTTCGACCAGTTTCCGTTGAATTTACATTTAAATCCTTATATTGAATTTTAAACGTACATTTCATCTTACCGGGGTCACATACGGACTCAAAAAATTCCAGAAAAATATTTTTTAGCTTCGTATTGACGATACGGTCCTAAAAAAACTAATTTCGTCGAATTCTGAGACCGTTTGAAAAATGGCCATTTTCCAGTCGATTAAAACCAACTGAAACTGGTCAAACACATTTTCCTTTGCCACGCTCACATATTGATTCGAAAAATTATGAAATTTGAAACCTAGCAATAACTTGACATCACGGATCCAACAAAAGTGGTTTCGTCGAAATCCGAGGTCGTTTGCAAAATTTCCATTTTTAAGGGCCTGAATTTCATAGCGACTATTCAGAATTTTCAACTGGACATATCTTTTGATTCCCGTTATGAAATTTCAATTTTTCGGATTCGTTGGAAAGATATTATCAATTAGATTCAAATATTTTTGGTTTCACGAAAATCCGGTTTATTTTGCACCCGGTATGTTCATTTAAACTTTGAAATCGAATTATCGAACTACCACGCCATTTTCAATTCCTTTTATAAATATAAATAAATATTTATATTCTATCGTCGATTCAAACGAATATATACGTTCGAATTATATTCAAAATAAATTTCTCGTCTATATTATTTAAAATTATTCATTTTAAATAATCAAAATTCGCTAAAATTGCCAAAATAAAAATTTTAAATTGGCCCCGATTTCCGGGTTATTACAATTACCCTATCTAAAGGTCAAAGATACTAGCGAGAGGACCTACTAAAGATAAAACAATTACAAGCTAAGTGATAAAGGAGAAATTAAAAGACATACCCTTGAAAAGAAAAGGGTACGATGAACGCATCTTCTCTTCCGTCTCCCAAGTAGCGTTGCTCTCGTCATCTCCCCATTGCACTTTGACAAGCTTGACCTCTCGATTCCTCAACTTCTTAATCTCCGACCTAAGAATGCATGTAGGAGCTTGTCGAATCGTCGCATCACGCTCTACCTCCACCTATCTGAGCAAGCTCGGCTTTACCACTTCCGCGGTCTCATGCAAGCACTTCCTCAAATGTGATACATGGAATACATCGTGTACACCACTAAGTCTCTCGAGCAACTCCAATCTATACGCCATCTGCCCAATCCTCTCCTTAATAGGAAACGGCCCTACAAATCTTGGTGCTAACTTCCCAACAAACCCAACGCGAACGATGTTTCGTAATGGAGACACCTTGACAAAGACCATGTCCCCAATATCAAACTCAAGATATGACCTCCTCTTGTCCGCATAAGATTTATGCCTATCTTGCGCCGTCTTCATCCTCCTTCGAATCAAATCGATCTTCTCCGAAGTCTCTCTAATCATATCGGGCCCAAGCAAGATCTTATCTGTAGACTACCACCAACATGTAGGCGAACGGCACGACCGTCCATACAGAGCCTCGAACGGTGCCATGCCAATGCTAGACTGAAAGCTATTATTATATGCGAACTCCTCCAACGGAAGATGTTCCTCCCATGTACCTCTGAAGTCTAAGAACACATCCTCAATAGGTCCTCTAGAATACAATTCACACTCTCGGTATGGCTGTCCGTCTGAGGATGATATGCGGTGCTCAAACATAACTGAGTCCCTACCGCCTCTTGCAAGCTCTTCCAAAACTCGCTAGTGAAGATAGGATCGCGGTCGCTCACTATGCTAGAAGGAACACCGTGCAAACGAACTATTTCTCGAATGTACACGGAGGCTAACCACGGAGCAGTCCTCTTACTCTTCACGGGAATGAAATGGGCGCTCTTAGTAAGTCTGTCTACAACGACCCAAATACCCATATTACCCTTCCTCGATCTCGATAATCCATCAACAAAGTCCATTGAGACGCTTTCCCACTTCCGTTGTGGGACCTCCAATGGGTGAAGCAACCCACCGGGCTTCTTTTGCTCTTCTTTTACTTGTTAGCACACCAAGCATTTAGCAACAAACTCAGCCACATCCCTCTTCATGCCGGTCCAAAAGTAAACTCGTCTCATGTCCATGTACATCTTGTCCCCGCCGGGATGGATGGCCATCTTCGAACGATGTGCATCATCAAGAATGGTCTTCCTCAAATTCTCGTCCCGTGGTACACAAAGTCTACCGTCCCTACGTAACCAACCCTTATCATCTAGGGTATACCTACGGAGATGGCTCGATGACTCCCCTCTTTTGAGCTTCTCTACTAACTCAACCAACCGTGGGTCATCTCGCTGTGCCTCACCAATCCGTCCCAAAAGCGTAGGTCTGACCTCTAAGGATGCTACTAAACCGGGTACAAAGTCAATGGAAGGTCTAAAGTCAAACGTAGAGATGAACTCTAAGCTTCGCCGCTCAACAAACAACGGACTCAAGGACAACCTTTTCCTACTTAAGGCGTCTGCCACCACGTTACCCTTGCCAGGAGTATATGCTATCTCGAAATTGTAGGACGCTAAGAATTCCATCCACCTTTCTTGCCTTAAGTTCAAGTCCTTCTGAGAGAACAAGTGTTTTAAGCGATTTATGGTCAGTGAACAATTCGAATTTCTCGCCAAGAAGATAATGGCGCCAAGACTTAAGGCAAAAACAATAGCGGCCAACTCTAGGTCATGCATAGGGTAATTTTTCTCATGCACTCTCAACTGCCTTCCACCATAGTTATTACCCTTCCCTCTTGCATTAAGACTGCGCCTAGTCCTGTCCCACAAGCATCGGTATAAACGGTAAATGGCTTACTCCCATTTGGCAACACTAAGACTGGGGTTGTGGTCAAAGCTCTCTTTAAATGTTGGAACGCTTCATCACAATCTACGTCCCATGTGAAAACTAGGTTCTTCTTCGTCAAGCGTGTCAATGGGTCTGATATTTTTGTGAAGTCTTTGATAAACTTCCTGTAGTAGCCAGCCAACCCTAAGAAACTCCTCACCTCGGTAGCATTTTTACGGACCTTCCAATCTTGGATGGCCACTACCTTCGTGGGATCCACAGCTATCTTTTCTTTGGAAACCACATGCCCTAGGAATCGCACTTCCTTCCTCCAAAAGTGACATTTAGAAAATTTAGCTTTAAGGCTATGCGCTCGAAGGGTCTCCAACACTTCCCTAAGATGCAGGGCATGCTCTTCCTCGCTTTTAGAAAAGATCAAGATGTCATCCACAAAGACTACCACGAACTTATTATGGTACTCCCTAAACACCATACTCATCAAGTCAACAAAGTATGCGGGGGCGTTTGTCAAACCGAAGGGCATCACAAGCCACTTGAAGAAGTCGTTTGGATTCCTAAAGGCAGTCTTGTCTATGCTATCCTCAGCCACTCTCAACTGATGGAAACCCGTGGCTAAATCCAACTGCGAAAACACTGAGGCCCCACTAACTGATAGAAGAGATCGTCAATCCTCGGCAGTGGGTGTCCATTCTTCTTAGTAAGCTTATTAAACTCCCTATAGTCCACACAAAGTTTAAGGGACCCATCCGCCTTCATGGCAAATACTACTGGAGCACCCCACTCCGATATACTACGTCTGATGAACCCCTTCTCAAGCAATTCTTTCACTTGCTTACTGAGTTCTCCTCTCTCTCTTGGAGCCATGTGGCGCACTGGCAATGCAACTGGCTTTGCATTATCTACTATATATTTGAAAGTCTATCTCATGTTTTGGGGGTAAACCCCTCACCTCATCAAAGACATCAACGTATTCATGGACTATACAAACAGAATGTAAATCATCATCGGATTCGTCAAGGGATTCTAGGTAGCTAAGCATTACTAGGCCTCTAGGGTCACAAGAAATATCAAGGGTCTTTCCACAACGAGTCAACAATCTAACTACCCTTCTTTCACAATCTAGGATGGCCCCGTATCTAGTTAGCCAATTCATACTTAGAATCAAGCCGTAGCCCATGAAGCCAAGAACAAAGGCGTTGCATTCAAATTCAATGCCCAAGATAAACACTCTCAAATCCCGATAGATCATAGAAAGATGAGCCGAACCACCAATAGGATTTGAGACTACTAAGGGATCCGTAACTAGACTAGTATCTAAGTGCAGTGTTTAAACTAATGATGTAAAGATAAACGAATGTGATGCGCCAGAATCGAATAAAGTACGGACAGGATGAACAAACAGAAAAACTAAACTTTCAACGGAAATTGCTCTACCTCGTTCTTGCAGCGGTGGGACCACGAGAGCCTGAACTTAGCCCCTTGCCTGCCCTGGTGCCATAAGAGCCTGCACCTGTCCTCCCGAGGTAGACCCTGCTCTCTGTCCTTTCCTTAGGCAATCCTTAATCAGATGTCCCGCTTCGCCACAGTGGAAACAGCCAGTCTTCTTTTTCTTCCTACATTCTTTGCTTAGATGGCCGGTGTCCCACAGTTAAAGCATCTTTTCTTTCCCTTAGCATTGTTTCCTTTACCACCTTTCTTGTTCTGTTGTTGCTGTTGCGGCTTATTTTGATCCCCTTTCTTCTCGGGTGCCTTATTAGCATTGACTCCCTTCTCCTCTTCATACATAAGCTCCACGTCAACTATTCTCTCAAAGGTAGCCCCCATGGGGATGTAGGTCATAGCTAACCCTTGAAGCGGCTGGTTAAAACCCTTAACAAATCTCAGGGCCTTCTTTTCTGGTGTATTCACCAAGTCCAAGCCAAATCTCGCCAACTAGTCGAACTTGTTGACGTATTCTTTCACCGATAGATTCCCTTGCTTCAATGCCAAAAACCTTTCCATGTAGAGATTCTCTTCAGACCGTGAGAGAAACTTCGCCTCAAACCTCCGCCTAAAATCTGGCCATGTATCGACTGGACGTTCTCCATTAATGACCTCCCACCAAAACGAGGCCTCATCCTTCATTAGCCATGCAGCTAACTAGACCTTTATTCCATCTTCCACCTCAAAGATCCCAAACAATTCTTCCACCTCCTTTAGCCAGTTTCGAGCTCCAACAAATATCTCCGTCCCGTGAAAGGTTTTCCGCCCATTGCCCGAAAGTCCTTACATATCTTTGCGGAAGCATCGACGCGAGGAGGAGGAGGAGGGGGAGGAGGAGGAGGGGGAGGAGGAGGAGCATTTGCTGGACCTGCGATGGTGGCCCTAGTCTCCAAATACCTCCTAAACCATTCGGGTATTGGTATTCCCTCGGGTATCACGGGAATTCCAGACATGCTGAAACAAAAAAGGAAAGTTTCAATACAAAAGGACCGAAGGAAAGATATATGGCTCTTGGGGTTATACTTTCTAAAATAAGCTTTTCTCTTGAAAATACTTTCCTTAAAACATACTTTTGAAGGTACTTCTTTATAAAAGTTGTTTTTCAAAAACACTTTTCAAAATTTATATATGTTCTGGTAACCTTTAGCTTTGATACCACGTGTAACACCACACGTCCATTAATGTCACTCACAAAGGAAATGCATTAACTTCCATGGAGCATTTTACGTGTGTATAGAACAGAAACATAACAACAAGACAGATATAAACAGTACTTAAAACTTTAAAACTTTATTCATTGCAGCGGTAAACGCATAAGTTTGATTACATCATCAAAAACCAGAGTCAAAGTACATAATATCCATCTTGACTAAATCAAAGTACATAAATTGAAAGACATAATCCCCAATACAAAATAGCCATAAATAAGAGACGCTGAACTTTACTTCATCGATCCAAGCAACCTTCTAAAAGCAAGAAATACAGCTGTCCAAAATCAAGCTCCACTGGTGTTAGTTCCAACCTGAGCACCTAGGGGGGAGAAAGGAAGAAAAGAAGAGGAAACAAAGGGGGTCAGACATAAATCTGGCGAGTGCGATAACTTTAACAATATAATTACCAAAGTAACTAGGCTAAGGCATAAGTTGGAAAATAAGGAAATGACTGTGAACAATTAAGTAAGACAGAGTAAACAAGGAAATAAGGTTGAACTAAGATAACGTTAAAGCACACCTAAACCACTATAAGATAGTTACAATACTGCACCACCACTACTATACAACATGTAATGACCCGCATTGGCAGAGGTATTATAATTAATTTATTTAATTATATAAATAGTGATATAGTGAATTAAATGGTCGTGGAATTAAATAATGGTGAATATTTAATTAAAGTAATAATTTAAAATATATATTTAATTCTGAAATAATCAGAATTGGCCGAAATGACGATATAGTGTGAACATGATCATCTGTGATATTAAATTCAGCTTGGAATTGAATTTGAATAACGAATATATTCAATCGTCGACAGTTGAACGTATAGTTTATAATATAATTATAAACGAGCTTGAAATGGCGCTGCAGTTCGTAAATTGGCGATTCGAACTTCAACTGAATGTACAGGATTCATTTTAAGCCGGATTTCTGTGAAACAAGAAACGTGTGGAGCTGGTGGAGTATATCTTTCTAGTAAAGGAGAAAAATCAGGATTTTGTCGTGTAGATTTTGATTTACATCAAAATAAAATTTTAGAAAAGTCGCTGTGGAATTCCTTTATAATTTATAAAGGAATTATTTATATTTTAAAAAGGAATTCCCATATAAAATGAATATCGGGTTGACCCAGAGTGAATATCAAGTTAGAAATTCATATAGGAATATTCTAGAGCTGAACGATATCGTATGTGGATATATACGATAATATTTATTTATTTATATTTAATTTAATTATATTTAAATATATTTATATATTTAAATGAGTCATCCAAAGCTTTAAAAATAGACAGTTTTGCAAACGAAGTCGGAATTCGACGAAACTAATTTTGTTGGATTCATAATGTCAAATTATTGTTATATTTCCAGTTTCGTGATTTTTAGAGTCACTGTGTGGTCGTACGGATTTTTAGAGTGAAAAACAGTCAGTATTTTGACAGTTAAAAATACGCTGTGTGAGCATATGGAGTCGGAACTCGACAAAACCAGTTTCGTTGGGACCGTAATGTCAAACTCTAGCCACATGTCCAGTTTGATGATTTTTGGGTATTGCATGTAGTTACAGGAATTTTTAAGGACAGATAAAATCAGTAGTCCACTAAAAATTGATATTTAATTGAATATTTAAAATATTTAAAAATCCACTATAAATACACCCACTCCAACCTAACCCTAAAGTATTCATTCTCTAGTCAAAGTTGTAGCCGCAGCTCATTTCGTTCATCCTCAAACAAAACGCAGAAAAACCACTTCAAAGAAACTCAAAGTAAGATCACATAAATTCTTCTAAATTCCGAAACCTCTATATATCAGTTCCCGGAGTAATTTCCTTCAACCCAGTACCCTTTTTATTCAGTTTGACGTCTATTTGGGATGATGGGTTTTTAACAGTGTGAGTTAGGGTTGAAGTGATGGTGAGATCGAAGCAACAACTCTCGAATTTGATGTTGTTTTTGGATTCTGCGGGGCGTTTAGAATCCTAGTAGTGATTTTCTTGGGATTCGGTGGTTAAAGACGTCGCGGGTTTCGGATCCGACGAGGAAATTGTGAACGACAGAACCACCCAGGGTGTTGCGAGTTGTGGTTGAAGGGGGCGGTTGGGTAGAGGAGCTCGAGAGGAGCTCAAAGGTGGTGGTAGTTTTCGGATTCGTGTGGTGTAGAAGGATTGAACGTGGATGGATGGTGGCTTTTGAAGAGGAGAAGCAAGTGTGGTATCGTAGAAGAAGAAGATCCATATGGGCGCGGGTTCGTTTGAAATGGGCCGACAATGATTTAATGGGTAAAGGCCCAAATAATTATTTCACCCAAGTTTATTTAAATTTTAGTATTAGAACTATAAAATTGTGTAACTTGATCATACGGTATCAGATTGTCGAACCGTAAGTTGCGTTGGGATCGTATGGACGGTGGCTACACCATGGAACTAACCGGGAGTGAATCCGAGCTCATTACGATTTATGGTGAAATAAACTGTTTGATTCCAATCAAACAACAGTTTATCGTTCTTTAACGATGAACTGCAAATGTGAGTAAATCTCACTAACTCTGAACAGTTTATAAATTCATGTTGTATTTTTAGAACTGTTAAATATTGGCTGTTTGACTGTGTGTTGACTGTTTAATTGAACTGCTAGTCAATTAGTTGAATTTCTATATTGATTCTGTTTAACAGAATATATCAAATGGAACTGAAAGTGATGTTATCTATATTGTTTAACATCTGTGATGCAGGGAAACAGGTTGGAGGAACCCAACGGGGTTCCTCAACATTTATTTTACTGTTTTTCATATATTGTGCTATATGATGTGATATATAATCTGTTGTCGATTATATGTGTTTGTACGATACTGATCATCGTGATTTGATATGTTGAATACCATAACATACCGAAATGTTGATAAGGGGATATTTTCAAAGTGATATTTGAAAATAAAAATATTTATAAATGGAATATTTATAAATAAGAAATATTTATAAATTGGGATATTTATAAATAGGAGACATTTAGAAAAAGGGAAAAACGTTATAAAAAGGAAACTGTTATAAGAAGGAAATCATTTTAAAGTGGAGAACCGTTACTAAAAGTAAATCTTTACAATGAATAAACGTTGTTAAAAAGGAAATCTTTATAAAGCAAATAAAGGAGTTAAATCGAATATGGTATTCGAAAGGAGTTAAATCGAATATGGTATTCGAAAGGAGTTAAATCGAATATGGTATTCGAAAGTTAGTAAATCGAATTATTTATTCGAAAGGGGTTAGTCGAGTCTAGTTAGTTGAATAGAGTTAATCAAATATTAGTTATTCGAATTAGGTTAAACCAGTTAGGATAAAAGCATTAGAGTAAAAAAGTTAGATCTAAACCAATTAGGGTAAAACCATTAGGGTAAACCAGTTAGAGTTAAACAGTTAGTGTTAATCAGTTAAAGTAAATCGATAGAGTTATATCGAACCGGAATTTATTGAATAGAGTTAAAAGAGTAATCGAATATAGTTTATTCGAATAGAGTTAAAAGAGTAATCGAATATAGTTTATTCGAATAGAGTTAAAAGAGAAATCGAATATAGTTTATTCGAATATAGTTAAAAGAGTTAATCGAATATAGTTTATTCGAATAGAGTTAAAAGAGTTAATCGAATATAGTTTATTCAAATAGAGTTAAAAGAGTTAATCAAATATAGTTTATTCGAATAAAGTTAGAGGACTAATCGAATATAGTTTATTCGAATAGAGTTAGAGGAGTAATCGAATACAGTTTGTTCGAAAGGAGTTAAGCAAGAAGTTAAGTAAGGAGTTAAGTAGGAGTATGTGAAAAGAGTTAATCGATTAGAGTTAAAAGACGAACTTACCCTGTTTCAAGATTTGAAATGTCGTTCAGTTAAGGTCTGAGAGGTAGTATTACCCCAACTTGATTGACTTCATTTTTAACTAAGGAATGGTTAAGGTTCGATAGTAAAGGATGGTTAAGTGAATTTAGTAATAAAAGGAAATTGTTTGAGTTGGCATCGCGATGGTTTATTTAAACATCTGTCTAAGTCCAATGAAGAAGCTTTGGAAATGTTTTCCAAATAAGAAACCAGAAATGTTTTCTAATAAAGAAAACAAGAAATGGAAATGTTTTGCATTGTTAATAACGTATATTTTCCAAATTTAGAAAACAAGAAATATTGAATATAGGGAAACAGGAGATAAGTAAATTAATGAAATAAAGAGATAAAATATTAAATGATGTTTGATCGATATAAATTTCCATTTGGAAGTAATATCGTTGTTTGCACACCTGTTTTTCTTCGATAGTTAAATCACAGACTATCGAAGTTTTGACCATTTTAACGTTGTTAATATGGGGAGACCGGTTGGATTATTATCCGAAGAACCACTCTGTATTGGCATAAGCGTTGTGAATCATATATGCCAAAGGAAATTGAAGACAGAGTTATGCAAGGGCTATCCTGTTTACAGAATAGTGCCTTCGGTTCATCCTGTTCCTGGGTGACTTGTATGGACGGATGTCTGATAGAGTATTTCCAGACGATCACGTATATTGATTTCTCCAACCGTACCAAGAGTGGAAGCGGAGAAGGAAACTTCTTTTAGCTAACACATAATGTATGGTTGAGGACGTCAATCGGTGATTTGATGGATTTGACGATGTGGCATTCAAAGTGAATCTGGTGTGATGATAAAGCGTAGCTTCTAGCCTCACATCCGGTAAATGACAGAAATTGGGAAGGCAGCATGGCTAAGTCGGTTGCACCGAAGTAGGGTGTACAATCACCTGATCTAGAGTTTCATTTACTTCTAAAAATCTAATGTCGATACCGTCCCATTCGGGAAACGGTTGCTGATCCCAACCGTTGGTGATATACATTCGATACACTCAAGCGAAATGAGTGGTCGGTCATGTGTGGCCGGGTTACAAGATGTTCTTGTTGAACCCAGTGTATTCCTCTCTAGAGGTACACTAGCGAAAGGTGGTCCTATACCTTGTCATAGTTGTAAATCCATTACCCAATATGTGCTTGCGGTTTTGATTGAATACCATATATGTAGAACGTGAGATGAAAGCGTCTCTGCTAGATGATTATTATATTGTGTTGATAGACATTATTATAATATCAAAAGGTTTTTGATATAAAGATATTTGGATTCTCATAAGGGAAAAACCCGTTCCGTTATACGGCGTGGTCTTATGAGATATCGATTACCTGCTTGAATTATTTTAAACTGTTTTACTCATACCAGTCCCATGACTGACCCGGAGTTTATTTGTTTGTTTCCCTAAACTCTTGGGTGCCTAAATTAGTACGGGCAGTCAAGTAGTCAGGATTTACAGATATACTGGAAGAGCTTGGAGCAGGAGGCTTCAGGATCACATAGTTATAGTTATTTCTGCTGTGTTGTAAGTGATGTACTTTGATAATGATATGTATATTCAAGTACAGATTTGTATTTCAAAGTTATGTTATGAAATATATTTATTCGTTCCGCTGTGAGATTCGTGTTACTCTGATATTGTGTTCTTCTTCTTCTATTCTAAGTTTCTATCTTATCTATTCTCACCCTCTAACTTCTTTCATTAATGACCAGTATTTTTCGATGTTTGGTTAGTCATCATTGAGTTTATGGCGATAACCAAAGTCGATAAAATCCCGGGTCATTACAGTTGGTATCAAAGCATAAGGTTAAGTTAAGAATTACCTTGGCTCTGTGGCGTGACTCAGTAGAGATAGGGTTAGCAATACCCTAGATTGAGTCGAGTGTATATACACGAGTGAACGTATTTGTTATTGATATAAAAAAAATTGTTTCATATTGTGGTGATTCATTGGTTGAGTCGTTTACGAGTTCTGGTCGATCAGCTTGATCCACTATATCGGTAGGAGTTTATAAACACTCGAATACGATGGGTCAGCACGATATGTTTTGAAAAGAGGGTAAATTAAAATAAGTTTACCCAAGGTATATCTCGATATAGAGAAGATATATATATATATATATCGAAATTATAATATAGTGGATATATTGGTTGTTATTATAATCGAGTAAGATTATAAATTAAATGGTTATGTAAATAACCAATCAGAATTCATATAACTGAAATACGTGAAATCAGATGAGTTAAATCTGAATTTTAAACCAGAAATTGAATTAAAATTCGGGGGAATTGGATAAGTGTTTGTAAATGGATTTGGATTAAAAATAAGGAAAATTTAAGATCCTGGGAGATTTTAAATTGTTTTACAAGCCGTGTGAATCATATGTTAAAATGAATTTCAAAGTGGAAATGTTTAAAAATGGTTTTATAGTATTGGACTCACTTCGATCGCTAGAAAATAGATTCTGATGATGACAGCTGCATCATCAGTATTCATTTTCGAGTTGTAAGTGACGAATTACTACCAGAGATACTGTTTTGAATTTGTTTTGGGAAAGACAAGTTGTGTTGAATTTCAAAATGGGATTTATAATAAAGAATGAATGAAGAAAGTTTGAAATAGAGTTTGAATATAGAAATTCAAATAGAATTTGAATATAGAATTCGAATGGAATTCAAATATAGGATTTGAATATATAGAAATTGAATATAGAAGTTCAAAGGGAGTTTGAATATATGAAATTCAATGGAAGTAATATAGGATTTGAATATCGAAAGTGAAATGGAATTTGAATATAGAAATTCAAATGGAATTCAAATATAGAATTTAAATATAGAAAATATAAAGGAATTCAAATGTAGGATTTGAATATATAGAATTTGATATATAGAATTTGAATAGAATTTGATATATAGGATTTGAATATAATAGAATTTGATATATTGATTTGAATAATAGAAGTGATATAAAATTTGAATAGAAATTGAATAGAATTAACTAAGTCGAAGAGGGATTAGTTAATCGAGTTTTGAATTTGAAGTTGAACTTTGAAAGGTGAATTGGATTCGTAAATGGATATTCGAAATCAAATATAGAACTTAAATTTGAAATTTGGATTCAAATTAGTTAATAAGCAAGTTAATACATATTTGAACATGTCATGTTCAAATATAAAAGTGAAATAGACTAAAGAGTTAATTAACAAATTAATTACCAAATTAATTAACGAATTGAGTTAAAACGATCAGGTATAGTTAAAATAGATTGGGCAGGTATAAACATACATGAGATAGGTATGGATAAGGTATTAAGGTATATAAATAGAATGCTCGACGAAAAGGTATGTATTTAATTCATATATGAGATTTTATGCGCCGTATCGGCTAGCCTCTTGGCTTTTTCTTTTTCTTTTGGATTGGTGAGGGCCATGGGAGGCTATTTGAAATATCCCGATGCTCTCGGTACAAAGGAGGTTATGGCGAATTTTTTCGGGAATTTAAGGAGTTAGAATATTTTTAAGATAATTTGATAGTTAGAAATCAACGTATCGATATATATAGAAGTCGATAAGGAAATGAACTTAGAAATAGAATAGTAAAATTAAAAAGGAAGACTAAGAACAAAATCTAGTAAGAATAGAAAGAGGAAGCGTATACGTGTTTAAAAGTGAATAAGTAGTTGTATGGTATTGATTATTTGAGTAAGTAGTCATATCTGTTTTGACGTTATAAATGTTATTCAGTCAAGGTCTGAGAGGCAGTTATACCCCAACTTGATTGATTTCATTATTAACAAATAAATAGTAAGATTTCAGGCTCGAAGGTCAATGTTGAATAAGAGTTAGTTGAATATAGTATTTGGGTTGTCGTAACGATGTTTTACACAACATCCGTTTTAACCCAAATAAGTGTAAGCTTGGAAATATAATAAAGAATATTTCCTAAATATAGAAATAAACGAGATCAGAAAAGAGATAAGTAATTGGAATATTTTCCAATTATAAATAACATATATTTTCTAAAGTTTAGAAAATAAAGGAAGGCGATATTCGGAAATGTTTTCCAAATAACATAAAAGGACAATATGGCTATTGTAAATATTTGGTTAACAAATATTGATAAAGAAATAGAGAAGTGATTTAACTAATGAAATATTAATTAAGGGCTCAGTGACATGTTCAAAAAGAAATTCTGAATTTTGAAAAGAGTAAACTGTTTAAAAACTCCCAGGGAAAGACTGTCTAAATTAAAAACAAATTTAACAGAAATTTCTAAAAGCAAAATTGAATTAAAGTGAAGCCAGTAAAGTGGTAACTGAGATTGAATTAGAATGATATCAAGACAAATTAGATTATGAGATTCGAATTTGAAGTGTAATGTGACAATCAAGTTAAGAGTCGGGAATCGAGAAGAAACTCGAGTTGAAATGATATTTGGCTTAGATATAAGCGAATGGTTGTGTTGTGGATAAAAGCAGATTGAAATTTGATTGGGATGTTCCTTGTATCCGCTGAACTGATAACAGGTGGAAAGGATATAATGATATGCCGACAAAAGGTATAAGTTTATATTTCTATTGGATATAAGATTTATGAGCCGAATTGGTAAGCCGCTTGGCTGTTTGATTTTCTTTTGGGTTGGAGATGGCCCAGAGAGGCGAGTTGGAGTTTGACCTATTGACCAGTACAAAGGAGGTGCTGGCGAAATTTTTCGAAAAGTTAAGCGTTAGAAAATTTTCAGGATTTTTGACAATTTTCGTTGATAAGAATTAATTAATAATTTAATTGAAATTAAATTGGTTCAGTTGAAACTGAAGTTAAGAAGTGAACAAATATGTTCTAACCAGTCGATAGGGTCGTTCTCTACCTTAGCAATTTCGAGGACGAAATTATTTTAAGTGGGGATGATTGTAATGACCCGCATTGGCAGAGGTATTATAATTAATTTATTTAATTATATAAATAGTGATATAGTGAATTAAATGGTCGTGGAATTAAATAATGGTGAATATTTAATTAAAGTAATAATTTAAAATATATATTTAATTCTGAAATAATCAGAATTGGCCGAAATGACGATATGGTGTGAACATGATCATCTGTGATATTTAATTCAGCTTGGAATTGAATTTGAATAACGAATATATTCAATCATCGACAGTTGAACGTATAGTTTATAATATGATTATAAACGAGCTTGAAATGGCGCTGCAGTTCGTAATTTGGCGATTTGAACTTCAACTGAATGTACAGGATTCATTTTAAGCCGGATTTCTGTGAAACAAGAAACGTGTGGAGCTGGTGGAGTATATCTTTCTAGTAGAGGAGAAAAATCAGGATTTCGTCGTGTAGATTTTGATTTACGTCCAAATAAAATTTTAGAAAAGTCGCTGTGGAATTCCTTTATAATTTATAAAGGAATTATTTATATTTTAGAAAGGAATTTCCATATAAAATGAATATCGGGTTGACCCAGAAGTGAATATCAAGTTAGAAATTCATATAGGAATATTCTAGAGCTGAACAATATCGTATGTGGATATATACGATAATATTTATTTATTTATATTTAATTTAATTATATTTAAATATATTTATATATTTAAATAGGTCATCCAGAGCTTTAAAAATAGCCAGTTTTGCAAACGAAGTCGGAATTCGACGAAACTAATTTTGTTGGACTCGTAATGTCAAATTATTGTTAGATTTCCAGTTTCGTGATTTTTAGAGTCACTGTGTGGTTGTACAGATTTTTAGAGTGAAAAACAATCAGTATTTTGACAGTTAAAAATACGCTGTGTGAGCATACGGAGTCGGAATTCGACAAAACCAGTTTCGTTGGGACCGTAATGTCGAACTCTAGCCACATGTCCAGTTTGATGATTTTTGGGTATTGTATGTAGTTACAAGAATTTTTAAGGACAGACAAAATCAGTAGTCCATTAAAATTTGATATTTAATTGAATATTTAAAATATTTAAAAATCCACTATAAATACACCCCACTCCAACCTAACCCTAAAGTATTCATTCTCTGGTCAAAGTTGTAGCCGTAGCTCATTTCGTTCATCCTCAAACAAAACGCAGAAAAACCACTTCAAAGAAACTCAAAGTTAGATCACATATATTCTTCTAAATTCCGAAACCTCTATATATCAGTTCCTGGAGTAATTTCCTTCAGCCCTGTACCCTTTTTATTCAGTTCGACGTCTGTTTGGGATGATGGGTTTTTAACAGCGTGAGTTAGGGTTGAAGTGATGGTGAGATCGAAGCAACAACTCTCGAATTTGATGTTGTTTTTGGATTCAGCGGGGCGTTTAGCATCCTAGTGGTGATTTTCTTGGGATTCGGTGGTTAAAGACGTCGCGGGTTTCGGATCCGACGAGGAAATTGGGAACGATGGAACCACCCAGGGGGTTGCGAGTTGTGGTTGAAGGGGGCGGTTGGGTAGAGGAGCTCAAAGGTGGTGGTAGTTTTCGGATTCGTGTGGTGTAGAAGGATTGAACGTGGATGGATGGTGGCTTTTGAAGAGGAGAAGCAAGTGTGGTATCGTAGAAGAAGAAGATCCATATGGGGGCAGGTTCGTTTGAAATGGGCCGACAATGATTTAAAGGGTAAAGGCCCAAAGTAATTATTTCACCCAAGTTTATTTAAATTTTAGTATTAGAACTTTAAAATTGTGTAACTTGATCATACGGTATCAGATTGACGAACCGTAAGTTGCGTTGGGATCGTATGGACGGTGGCTACACCATGGAACTAACCGGGAGTGAATCCGAGCTCATTACGATTTATGGTGAAATAAACTGTTTGATTCAAATCAAACAACAGTTTATCGTTCTTTAACGATGAACTGCAAATGTGAGTAAATCTCACTAACTCTGAACAGTTTATAATTTCATGTTGTATTTTTAGAACTGTTAAATATTGGTTGTTTGACTGTGTATTGACTGTTTAATTGAACTGTTATTCAGTAGTTGAATTTCTGTATTGATTCTGTTTAACAGAATATATCATATGGAACTGAAAGTGATGTTATCTATATTGTTTAACATCTGTGATGCAGGGAAACAGGTTAGAGGAACCCAACGGGGTTCCTCAACAATTATTTTACTGTTTTTCATATATTGTGATATATGATGTGATATATAATTTGTTGTCGATTATATGTGTTTGGACGATACTGATCATCGTGATTTGATATGTTGAATACCATAACATACCGAAATGTTGATAAGGGAATATTTTCAAAGTGATTTTTGAAAATAAAAATATTTATAAATGGAATATTTATAAATAAGAAATATTTATAAATTGGGATATTTATAAATAGGAGATATTTAGAAAAAGGGAAAAACGTTATAAAAAGGAAACTGTTATAAGAAGGAAATCATTTTAAAGTGGAGAACCGTTACTAAAAGTAAATCTTTACAATGAATAAATGTTGTTAAAAAGGAAATCTTTATAAAGCAAATAAAGGAGTTAAATTGAATATGGTATTCGAAAGGAGTTAAATCGAATATGGTATTCGAAAGGAGTTAAATCGAATATGGTATTCGAAAGTTAGTAAATCGAATTAGTTATTCGAAAGGGGTTAGTCGAGTCTAGTTAGTTAAATAGAGTTAATCGAATATTAGTTATTCGAATTAGGTTAAACCAGTTAGGGTAAAACCATTAGAGTAAAACAGTTAGAGTTAAACCAGTTAGGGTAAAACCATTAGGGTAAACCAGTTAGAGTTAAACAATTAGTGTTAATTAGTTAAAGTAAATCGATAGAGTTATATCGAACCAGAATTTATTGAATAGAGTTAAAAGAGTAATCGAATATAGTTTATTCGAATAGAGTTAAAAGAGTAATCGAATATAGTTTATTCGAATAGAGTTAAAAGAGAAATCAAATATAGTTTATTCGAATAGAGTTAAAAGAGTTAATCGAATATAGTTTATTCGAATAGAGTTAAAAGAGTTAATCGAATATAGTTTATTCGAATAGAGTTAAAAGAGTTAATCGAATAGAGTTTATTCGAATAGAGTTAAAAGAGTTAATCGAATAGAGTTTATTTGAATAGAGTTAAAAGGGTTAATCGAATATAGTTTATTCGAATAGAGTTAGAGGAGTAATCGAATATAGTTTATTCGAATAGAGTTAGAGGAGAAATCGAATATAGTTTGTTCGAAAGGAGTTAAGTAAGAAGTTAAGTAAGAAGTTAAGTAAGGAGTTAAGTAGGAGTAAGTGAAAAGAGTTAATCGATTAGAGTTAAAAGATGAACTTACCCTGTTTCAAGATTTGAAATGTCGTTCAGTTAAGGTCTGAGAGGTAGTATTACCCCAACTTGATTGACTTCATTTTTAACTAAGGAATGGTTAAGGTTCGATAGTAAAGGATGGTTAAGTGAATTTAGTAATTAAAGGGAATGGTTTGAGTTGGCATCGCGATGGTTTGTTTAAACATCTAACTAAGTCCAATGAAGAAGCTTTGGAAATGTTTTCCAAATAAGAAACCAGAAATGTTTTCTAATAAAGAAAACAAGAAATGGAAATGTTTTCCATTGTTAATAACGTATATTTTCCAAATTTAGAAAATAAGAAATATTGAATATAGGGAAACAGGAGATAAGTAAATTAATGAAATAAAGAGATAAAATGTTAAATGATGTTTGATCGATATAAATTTCCATTTGGAAATAATATCGTTGTTTGCACACCTGTTTTTCTTCGATAGTTAAATCACAGACTATCGAAGTTTTGACCATTTTAACGTTGTTAATATGGGGAGACCGGTTGGATTATTATCCAAAGAACCACTCTGTATTGGCATAAGCGTTGTGAGTCATATATGCCAAAAGAAATTGAAGACGGAGTTATGCAAGGGCTATCCTGTTTACAGAATAGTGCCTTCGGTTCATCCTGTTCCTGGGTGACTTGTATGGACGGAGGTCTGACAGAGTATTTCCAGACGATTACGTATATTGATTTCTCCAACCGTACCAAGAGTGGAAGCGGAGAAGGAAACTTCTTTTAGATAACACATAACGTATGGTTGAGGACGTCAATCAGTGATTTGATGGATTTGACGATGTGGCATTCAAAGTGAATCTGGTGTGATGATAAAGCGTAGCTTCTAGCCTCACATCCGGTAAATGACAGAAATCGGGCAGGCATCATGGCTAAGTTGGTCGCACCGAAGTAGGGTGTATAATCACCTGATCTAGAGTTTCATTTACTTCTAAAAATCTATTGTCGATACCGTCCCATTCGGGAAACATTTGCTGATCCCAACCGTTGGTGATATACATTCGATACACTCGAGCGAAATGAGTGGTCGGTCATGTTTGGCCGGGTTGCAAGATGTTCTTATTGAACCCAGTGTATTCCTCTCTAGAGGTACACTAGCGAAAGGTCGTTCCATACCTTGTCATAGTTGGAAATCCATTACCCAATACGTGCTTGCGGTTTTGATTGAATACCATATATGTAGAACGTGAGATGAAAGCGTCTCTGCTAGATGATTATTATATTATGTTGATAGACGTTATTATAATATCAAAAGGTTTTTGATATAAAGATATTTGGATTCTCATAAGGGAAAAACCCGTTCTGTTATACGGCGTGGTCTTATGAGATATCGATTACCTGCTTGAATTGTTTTAAACTGTTTTACTCATACCAGTCCCATGACTGACCCGGAGTTTATTTGTTTGTTTCCCTAAACTCTTGGTTGCCTAAATTTGTACGGGCAGTCAAGTAGTCAGGATTTACAGTTATACTGGAAGAGCATGGAGCAGGAGGCTTCAAGATCACATAGTTATAGTTATTTCCTCTGTGTTGTAAGTGCTGTACTTTGATAATGATATGTATATTCAAGTACATATTTGTATTTCAAAGTTATGTTATGAAATATATTTATTCGTTCCGCTGTGAGATTCGTGTTACTCTGATATTGTGTTCTTCTTCTTCTATTCTAAGTTTCTATCTTATCTATTCTCACCCTCTAACTTCTTTCATTAATGACCGGTATTTTTCGATGTTTGATTAGTCATCATTGAGTTTATGGCGATAACCAAAGTCGATAAAATCCTGGGTCATTACAGTTGGTATCAAAGCATAAGGTTAAGTTAAGAATTACCTTAGCTCTGTGGCGTGGCTCAGTAGAGATAGGGTTAGCAATACCCTAGATTGAGTCGAGTGTATATACACGAGTGAACGTATTTGTTATTGATATAAAAAAAATTGTTTCATATTGTGGTGATTCATTGGTTGAGTCGTTTACGAGTTCTGGTCGATCAGTTTGATCCACTATATCGGTAGGAGTTTATAAACACTCGAATACGATGGGTCGGCACGATATGTTTTGAAAAGAGGGCAAATTAAAATAAGTTAACCCAAGGTATATCTCGATATAGAGAAGATATATATATATATATCGAAATTATAATATAATGGATATATTGGTTGTTATTATAATCGAGTAAGATTATAAATTAAATGGTTATGTAAATAACCAATCAGAATTCATATAAGTGAAATACGTGAAATCAGATGAGTTAAATCTGAAATTTAAACCAGAAATTGAATTAAAATTCGGGGGAATTGGATAAGTGTTTGTAAATGGATTTGGATTAAAAATAAGGAAAATTTAAGATCTTGGGAGATTTTAAATTGTTTTACAAGCCGTGTGAATCATATTTTGAAATGAATTTCAAAGTGGAAATGTTTAAAAATGGTTTTATAGTATTGAACTCACTTCGATCGCTGGAAAATAGATTCTGATGATGACAGCTGCATCATCAGTATTCATTTTCGAGTTGTAAGTGACGAATTACTACCATAGATACTGTTTTGAATTTGTTTTGGGAAAGACAAGTTGTGTTGAATTTCAAAATGGGATTTATAATAAAGAATGAATGAAGAAAGTTTGAAATAGAGTTTGAATATAGAAATTCAAATGTAATTTGAATATAGAAATCGAATGGAATTCAAATATAGGATTTGAATGTATAGAAATTGAATATAGAAATTCAAAGGGAGTTTGAATATATGAAATTCAATGGAAGTGATATAGGATTTGAATATCGAAAGTGAAATGGAATTTGAATATAGAAATTCAAATGGAATTCAAATATAGAATTTGAATAGAGAAAATATAAAGGAATTCAAATGTAGGATTTGAATATATAGAATTTGATATATAGAATTTGAATAGAATTTGATATATAGGATTTGAATATAATAGAATTTGATATATAGATTTGAATAATAGAAGTGATATAAAATTTGAATAGAAATTGAATAGAATTAACTAAGTCGAAGAGGGATTAGTTAATCGAGTTTCGAATTTGAAGTTGAACTTTGAAAGGTGAATTGGATTCGTAAATGGATATTCGAAATCGAATATAGAACTTAAATTTGAAATTTGGATTCAAATTAGTTAATAAGCAAGTTAATATATATTTGAACATGTCATGTTCAAATATAAAAGTGAAATAGACTAAAGAGTTAATTAACAAATTAATTAACAAATTAATTAACGAATTGAGTTAAAAAAATCAGGTATAGTTAAAATAGATTGGACAGGTATAAACATACATGAGATAGGTATGGATAAGGTATTAAGGTATATAAATAGAATGCTCGACGAAAAGGTATGTATTTAATTCATATATGAGATTTGGTGCGCCGTATCGGCTAGCCTCTTGGCTTTTTCCTTTTCTTTTGGATTGGTGAGGGCCATGGGAGGCTATTTGAAATACCCCGATGCTCCCGGTACAAAGGAGGTTATGGCGAATTTTTTCGGGAATTTAAAGAGTTAGAATATTTTTAAGATAATTTGATAGTTAGAAATCAATGTATCGATATATATAGAAGTCGATAAGGAAACGAACTTTGAAATAGAATAGTAAAATCAAAAAGGAAGACTAAGAATAAAATCTAGTAAGAATAGAAAGAGGAAGCGTATATGTGTTTAAAAGTGAATAAGTAGTTGTATGGTATTGATTATTTGAGTTAGTAGTCATATCTGTTTTGACGTTATAAATGTTATTCAGTCAAGGTCTGAGAGGCAGTTATACCCCAACTTGATTGATTTCATTATTAACAAATAAATAGTAAGATTTCAGGCTCGAAGGTCAATGTTGAATAAGAGTTAGTTGAATATAGTATTTGGGTTGTCGTAACGATGTTTTACACAACATCCGTTTTAACCCAAATAAGTGTAAGCTTGGAAATATAATAAAGAATATTTCCTAAATATAGAAATAAACGAGATCAGAAAAGAGATAAGTAATTGGATTATTTTCCAATCATAAATAACATATATTTTCTAAAGTTTAGAAAATAAAGGAAGGCGATATTCGGAAATGTTTTCCAAATAACATAAAAGGCCAATATGGCTATTGAAAATATTTGGTTAACAAATATTGATAAAGAAATAGAGAAGTGATTTAACTTATGAAATATTAATTAAGGGCTCAGTGACATGTTCAAAAAGAAATTCTGAATTTTGAAAAGAGTATACTGTTTAAAAACTCCCAGGGAAAGACTGTTTGAATTAAAAACAAATTTAACCGAAATTTCTGAAAGCAAAATTGAATTAAAGTGAAGCCAGTAAAGTGGTAACTGAGATTGAATTAGAATGATATCAAGACAAATTGGATTGTGAGATTCAAATTTGAAGTGTAATGTGACAATCAAGTTAAGAGTCGGGAATCGAGAAGAAACTCGAGTTGAAATGATATTTGGCTTAGATATAAGCGAATGGTTGTGTTGTGGATAAAAGCAGATTGAAATTTGATTGGGATGACCCTTGTATCCGCTGAACTGATAACAGGTGGAAAGGATATAATGATATGTCGACAAAAGGTATAAGTTTATATTTCTATTGGATATAAGATTTATGAGCCGAATTGGCAAGCCGCTTGGCTGTTTGATTTTCTTTTGGGTTGGAGATGGCCCAGAGAGGCGAGTTGGAGTTTGACCTATTGACCAGTACAAAGGAGGTGCTGGCGAAATTTTTCGAAAAGTTAAGCGTTAGAAAATTTTCAGGATTTTTGAAAATTTTCGTTGATAAGAATTAATTAATAATTTAATTGAAATTAAATTGGTTCAGTTGAAACTGAAGTTAAGAAGTGAACAAATATGTTCTAACCAGTCGATAGGGTCGTTCTCTACCTTAGCAATTTCGAGGACGGAATTATTTTAAGTGGGGAAGATTGTAATGATCCGCATTGGTAGAGGTGTTATAATTAATTTATTTAATTATATAAATAGTGATATAGTGAATTAAATGGTCGTGGAATTAAATAATGGTGAATATTTAATTAAAGTAATAATTTAAAATATATATTTAATTCTGAAATAATCAGAATTGGCCGAAATGACGATATGGTGTGAACATGATCATCTGTGATATTTAATTCAGCTTGGAATTGAATTTGAATAACGAATATATTCAATCGTCGACAGTTGAACGTATAGTTTATAATATAATTATAAACGAGCTTGAAATGGCACTGCAGTTCGTAAATTGGTGATTCGAACTTCAACCTAATGTGCAGGATTCATTTTAAGCCGGATTTCTGTGAAACAAGAAACGTGTGGAGCTGGTGGAGTATATCTTTCTAGTAGAGGAGAAAAATCAGGATTTCGTCGTGTAGATTTTGATTTACGTCCAAATAAAATTTTAGAAAAGTCGCTGTGGAATTCCTTTATAATTTATAAAGGAATTATTTATATTTTAAAAAGGAATTTCCATATAAAATGAATATCGGGTTGACCCAGAAGTGAATATCAAGTTAGAAATTCATATAGGAATATTCTAGAGCTGAACAATATCGTATGTGGATATATACGATAATATTTATTTATTTATATTTATTTTAATTATATTTAAATACATTTATATATTTAAATGGGTCATCCAAAGCTTTAAAAATAGCCAGTTTTGCAAAAGAAGTCGGAATTCGACGAAACTAATTTTGTTGGATTCGTAATGTCAAATTATTGTTAGATTTCCAGTTTCGTGATTTTTAGAGTCACTGTGTGGTCGTATGGATTTTTTGAGTGAAAAACAATCAGTATTTTGACAATTAAAAATACGCTGTGTGAGCATACGGAGTCGGAATTCGACAAAACTAGTTTCGTTGGGACCGTAATGTCGAACTCTAGCCACATGTCCAGTTTGATGATTTTTGGGTATTGTATGTAGTTACAGGAATTTTTAAGGACAGATAAAATCAGCAGTCCATTAAAATTTGATATTTAATTGAATATTTAAAATATTTAAAAATCCACTATAAATACACCCCACTCCAACCTAACCCTAAAGTATTCATTCTCTGGTCAAAGTTGTAGCCGCAGCTCATTTCGTTCATCCTCAAACAAAAAGCAGAAAAATCACTTCAAAGAAACTCAAAGTAAGATCACATAAATTCTTCTAAATTCCGAAACCTCTATATATCAGTTCCTGGAGTAATATCCTTTAGCCCAGTGCCCTTTTTATTCAGTTCGACGTCTGTTTGGGATGATGGGTTTTTAACAGCGTGAGTTAGGGTTGAAGTGATGGTGAGATCGAAGCAACAACTCTCGAATTTGATGTTGTTTTTGGATTCAGCAGGGCGTTTAGCATCCTAGTGGTGATTTTCTTGGGATTCGGTAGTTAAAGACGTCACGGGTTTCGGATCCGACGAGGAAATTGGGAACGACGGAACCACCCAGGGGGTTGCGAGTTGTGGTTGAAGGGGGCGGTTGGGTAGAGGAGCTCGAGAGGAGCTCAAAGGTGGTGGTAGTTTTCGGATTCGTGTGGTGTAGAAGGATTGAACGTGGATGGATGGTGGCTTTTGAAGAGGAGAAGCAAGTGTGGTATCGTAGAAGAAGAAGATCCATATGGGGGCAGGTTCGTTTGAAATGGGCCGACAATGATTTAAAGGGTAAAGGCCCAAAGTAATTATTTCACCCAAGTTTATTTAAATTTTAGTATTAGAACTTTAAAATTGTGTAACCTTATCATACGGTATCAGATTGACGAACCGTAAGTTGCGTTGGGATCGTATGGACGGTGGCTACACCATGGAACTAACCGGGAGTGAATCCGAGCTCGTTACGATTTATGGTGAAATAAACTGTTTGATTCAAATCAAACAACAGTTTATCGTTCTTTAACGATGAACTGCAAATGTAAGTAAATCTCACTAACTCTGAACAGTTTATAATCTCATGTTGTATTTTTAGAACTGTTAAATATTGGCTGTTTGACTGTGTGTTGACTGTTTAATTGAACTACTATTCAGTAGTTGAATTTCTATATTGATTCTGTTTAACAGAATATATCATATGGAACTGAAAGTGATGTTATCTATATTGTTTAACATCTGTGATGCAGGGAAACAGGTTGGAGGAACCCAACGGGGTTCCTCAACAATTATTTTACCGTTTTTCATATATTGTGATATATGATGTGATTTATAATATGTTGTCGATTATATGTGTTTGGACGATACTGATCATCGGGATTTGATATGTTGAATACCATAACATACCGAAATGTTGATAAGGGAATATTTTCAAAGTGATATTTGAAAACAAAAATATTTATAAATGGAATATTTATAAATAAGAAATATTTATAAATTGGGATATATATAAATATGAGATATTTAGAAAAAGGGAAAACGTTATAAAAAGGAAACTGTTATAAGAAGGAAATCATTTTAAAGTGGAGAACCGTTACTAAAAGTAAATCTTTACAATGAATAAACGTTGTTAGAAAGGAAACCTTTATAAAGCAAATAAAGGAGTTAAATCGAATATGGTATTCGAAAGGAGTTAAATCGAATATGTTATTCGAAAGGAGTTAAATCGAATATGGTATTCGAAAGTTAGTAAATCGAATTAGTTATTCGAAAGGGGTTAGTCGAGTCTAGTTAGTTAAATAGAGTTAATCGAATATTAGTTATTCGAATTAGGTTAAACCAGTTAGGGTAAAACCATTAGAGTAAAACAGTTAGAGTTAAACCAGTTAGGGTAAAACCATTAGGGTAAACCAGTTAGAGTTAAACAGTTAGTGTTAATGAGTTAAAGTAAATCGATAGAGTTATATCGAACCAGAATTTATTGAATAGAGTTAAAAGAGTAATCGAATATAGTTTATTCGAATAGAGTTAAAAGAGTAATCGAATATAGTTTATTCGAATAGAGTTAAAAGAGAAATCAAATATAGTTTATTCGAATAGAGTTAAAAGAGTTAATCGAATATAGTTTATTCGAATAGATTTAAAAGAGTTAATCGAATATAGTTTATTTGAATAGAGTTAAAAGAGTTAATCGAATAGAGTTTATTCGAATAGAGTTAAAAGAGTTAATCAAATAGAGTTTATTCGAATAGAGTTAAAAGGGTTAATCGAATATAGTTTATTCGAATAGAGTTAGAGGAGTAATCGAATATAGTTTATTCGAATAGAGTTAGAGGAGTAATCGAATATAGTTTGTTCGAAAGGAGTTAAGTAAGAAGTTAAGTAAGGAGTTAAGTAGGAGTAAGTGAAAAGAGTTAATCGATTAGAGTTAAAAGACGAACTTACCCTGTTTCAAGATTTGAAATGTCGTTCAGTTAAGGTCTGAGAGGTAGTATTACCCCAACTTGATTGACTTCATTTTTAACTAAGGAATGGTTAAGGTTCGATAGTAAAGGATGGTTAAGTGAATTTAGTAATTAAAGGAAATGGTTTGAGTTGGCATCGCGATGGTTTGTTTAAACATCTGTCTAAGTCCAATGAAGAAGCTTTGGAAATGTTTTCCAAATAAGAAACCAGAAATGTTTTCTAATAAAGAAAACAAGAAATGGAAATGTTTTCCATTGTTAATAACGTATATTTTCCAAATTTAGAAAATAAGAAATATTTAATATAGGGAACCAGGAGATAAGTAAATTAATGAAATAAAGAGATAAAATGTTAAATGATGTTTGATCGATATAAATTTCCATTTGGAAATAATATCGTTGTTTGCACACCTGTTTTTCTTCGATAGTTAAATCATAGACTATCGAAGTTTTGACCATTTTAACGTTGTTAATATGGGGAGACCGGTTGGATTATTATCCAAAGAACCACTCTGTATTGGCATAAGCGTTGTGAACCATATATGCCAAAGGAAATTGAAGACGGAGTTATGCAAGGGCTATCCTGTTTACAGAATAGTGCCTTCGGTTCATCCTGTTCCTGGGTGACTTGTATGGACGGATGTCTGACAGAGTATTTCCAGACGATCACGTATATTGATTTCTCCAACCGTACCAAGAGTGGAAGCGGAGAATAAAACTTCTTTTAGCTAACACATAATGTATGGTTGAGGACGTCAATCAGTCATTTGATGGATTTGACGATGTGGCATTCAAAGTGAATCTGGTGTGATGATAAAGCGTAGCTTCTAGCCTTACATCCGGTAAATGACAGAAATCGGGCAGGCAGCATGGCTAAGTCGGTCGCACCGAAGTAGGGTGTATAATCACCTGATCTAGAGTTTCATTTAATTCTAAAAATCTATTGTCGATACTGTCCCATTCGGGAAACGTTTGCTGATCCCAACCGTTGGTGATATAAATTCGATACACTCAAGCGAAATGAGTGGTCGGTCATGTGTGGCCGGGTTGCAAGATGTTCTTGTTGAACCCAGTGTATTCCTCTCTAGAGGTACACTAGCGAAAGGTGGTTCCATACCTTGTCATAGTTGGAAATCCATTACTGTAACACCCCACCTCCTCCAGGGTCACTATTGCAAGTACACTGGCTTTGGAGGGGTGTTGGACAAGGTAAACATGCATAAGGATATCACAAGACAGAACATATAAGTAAAACAGGGTAAGTAAAGCAGCGGATAGAACTACTATTTCAAAACCATAGTCAACTTACATCAAAAGTACTTTGTCATTATTTTCCAACTTCTACAAGTCTAGAAACATAAACTGAAAACTGGAAATAACATAAAGTAAACTATCCCCAAAGTAGACGTGGTAAAGCCATAGCGAGCTCAAGTCCAAACCGTACATGAACTATCCAGTAAGCAAGCTAAAGATCCAAGCTAGGTGCTAGTGTTCCCACCCTGAGAGCCTGGGGGGGGGGGGAACGAAAGAAAAGAGGCAAAAGAAAACGGGTCAGTTAAAAAGACTGGTAAGTCCTACCTACTATTAGTATAAAAACTAATAAAGTTAACTGGACATGTAAACAGAGATGAAACATGGGATGATAACTGGCATGGTGAAAATTTAACAAGATAGACCAAGTGTGGCATCGCATATACAAGGTTAAGTTGCACCAGGTGTACTAGTATTCTAGTCCATGTCAATTATAAACAAGAAATGATCCCTTGGCCCAAGTTTGGCCCAACATCATGAGGTGACCTAAATCAAGGTCCAACTACTCGGTCTAGTCGATCGGCTCCCTATAAGCCTAACTCATCGTGTATCGGTGTCATACGGCTTAATCATGGAATGTAGTTAACTGTGCAAGGTCCACCCCAGGGTGTATCCAGCCCTAAGGTGTAAACCACAGACACAAATCAAGCACGCACAGTCTAAACCTACTGGTGCCCATGTTCAACTCCGGACTTAATGTGCACGACCATGGTCCGCCTGAACTTAACTAGTGCACCATTCAGCCGTCACTTTCAGTCTCTTACAATCATCCCAGTAATCGTGGCCCACCCTAGCCTAGTCCCAGGGTATCTTGATACTATAGGTTACTGCTGAAAAGGACCACGTAACTAGGATTTCAAACGGGTTAAGTGTGGTTAACCCTATCCTAACCATGTATTGAGTTGGTCAAGTGTATCCAAGTAGTTCATTACTTAACCCTATCAATACATCGTGTTCAACTGGTTAAGTATATTCAAGTAGTCCATGACTTAACCCTACTAATCCATCGTGTTTAATTGGTTAAGTATTCAAGTAGTCCATGACTTAACCCTACCATGTGGCATTAATTAACTTAATGCACCCCAACCTCTCACATTAGACTTTGTTGTGGTTACTAGTTAAGCCGGGCGGGTCCGGGTAGCTTTACACCACAACCTAGTCTAACCTCGGGTTTTAAGTGCGATGTGACCAACTACTCACATTGGGTCCTATTGTTTGTAGCCACTAGTTAAGCCGGTCGGTTCCGGGTAGATTTATGCTACAAACTCAACCCAACCTCGAGTTGGCCACTTTCATGTTTTCTACATGTCATGTCCACGTTATTGTTCCAAACATAATCACATGTCATATTTTCAAATCATGTTTCATGTCATTTAATTTTACCCACAACGTAACCCCATCGCATGTAAGTTTGCATCAACGCACATAGATCAAAAAGGGGAACATAATGATATGACAAGTTGGGCATAAAGTGGCAAAGTCTATCACAAGTTCAACATGGTGATATATGAGGCAAAAGGGGTTCAACATACTAGCATATGGCGTTATTAGCCTCAAAACATACATGACATCCACTTAGCAAATAGGTGATAACATGATCATAGTTGACATAGGGTGATAAAATGTGATTAGCATATAGTTCAAGATCATATGTGAGTTAACATCAAGGTTATAAGATGGTTCTATGTTGCATTTATGCATAACTACCAAGTTCTATGTTGCATTATGCATAACCAACAAATAAAGCTCATAGCTTTCTACCCAAAAATCAAGGTAAATGATACTAGGTTCATGATAGTGCCACAATCATAGATCAAAAGAGTCATACATGGATCTATGCATACAAATATAGCCCAAAAGTCACATTTCAACTTGCTACATGATCATATTAACTTCATAGCTTAAATCTAAGAGTAGAATAGGGCTTACAAAGCTTGGCTATGAAGACTAGAACAAAATAAAACAAGATTGAGAGGAAGCCACACTAGAAATCCCCAAATGAATATAAGCTCCAAGTTGTCTTGAGAAACAAGAAGCTCCTTTGATTTGTATGAAGAAAGATCCTTGTTTTGATTAAGAAAGATGGCTCTTTTACTAGCTTAGAACATTCAAACTTTCATGAAGAGGATGGAGGCCATGATATGAAGATGGAGGCCATGATCAAGGAGCATTTTGGCATAATCTAGTTGTAGGAATGATTTGTGTTGATTTAGGCTAGGTATTAGGGTCTTTTTATAGGAGTTTAGGTTAGTTTAGGCCATAGGATTAACCCTAATTCAGATCTGAGCCATCAAATCGCGTCACTAGCCAACAAAACAAGACCCAGGAGCCAAAACAGGTGCACCAGGCCAAACTGGCCGACCACCCAAGTCGACAGGGGTGTCGACTGGGCAGTCGACACCACCTGGGGTGTGTCGACTCCCAAGTCGACTCCCCAGTCGACTTGGGGCTGGCGGGAATTTTCCCGCCTGTCCTGCTTGGGCTGAATTTGAATTCTGAATTCAAATTTGAACTGTTTTTGAACTTGAAATTTTCTGAAAACTTTGATGGGCCATAACTTGGTCATACGGACTCCGATTTTCGAAAACTCGGACTCTATTTCGCGTATTTTTCCGAGACGAACGCAATGGTACAGCCCGTTTCCCTTGATTCAGATTTTAACATTTAATTCTGCCTTGATTTATGTTATAACATGTTATTCAAAATACGGGTTGTTACATTCTCCCCACCTTAAAGGATTTCGTCCCCGAAATCTTCAAGTTAGGAAGAACGTATCCTACCAACCATCATCCATCTACTCAAAAAATCATCCACGAGCGGTCATTGTCCTTAAAAGATTCTAAATGCTGTATGATCATATGCGAAAGGTGTGTGTATATGCACTTATCTAATGCGAAAATCAGGCAGTTACTGATTCAGTAAACCTCCTTAGTGCAAAGTATGTTAGTGAAATGAGTCCATATGTATGCAAATTCCTAACATAATTCATAATCTCTACATGGGTGCACATAACATTCATCCATATGCAACATCCACGTGATAGCATAACAAGTTTCAGCCATGAATAAGTATAAGCACTCATGCATATGCAATATGAAAGTGTGTGAGCCGATCTTAGTGCCTAATGTGTATCATGCATCCACGAGTATCCACTTGCAAACACTTGCAACCACTTGCAAACATCAAGCATAACATGTTTCAAATACATGTTTCATCCAAAGGGTTTCTATTTAAGGTTCTCATGCCAGGATTAACGAGATAACAAGATAAACATGGATAGTAAAAGATATGCTGACTAGGAAATGAGATTGAGAATGTACCCTAAAAAAGGAATGGATAAAGCCTACGCATGTTCTCCTCGGTTTCCCAAGTTGCATTTTCATCGGCTTCACTCCACTGAACCTTTACTAACTTGACTTCTCGATTCCTCAGCTTCTTGATCTCCGTTCCCAAGATACGAATCAGAGCTCTCCTCAGGGTTGCCTCTTCCTCTACCTCCACGTCTTCAAGAATGCTAGGCTCAACCACCTCGGCTGACTCATGTAGGCACTTTCGGAGATGCGAGACATGAAAAACATTGTGCACTCCGGCCAGCTTCTCAGGCAATTCCACCTTATAAGCCATCCTCCCAATCCTCTCTATGATAGGGAAGGGTCCTACGAACCTTGGTGTCAGCTTCCCAACTGCTCCAAAACGAACCACATTTCGCAAAGGAGAAACCTTCACAAAGACCATATCTCCAACTTAAAACTCTAAGTCTGTCCTTCGCTTGTCTGCATAGGATTTCTGTCTGTCTTGGACCGCTTTCATCCGCCTTCGAATCAATTCAACCTTCTCGGACCTGTCCCTTATCATGTCTGGCCCAAGTATAAGCTTATCTGTCGTCTCCCACCAACATGTTGGTGACTTGCACGGCTTCCCATACAAAGCTTCGAATGGTGCCATCCCTATGCTTGCTTGGTAGCTGTTATTATAAGCAAACTCTACGAGAGGAAGGTGGTCTTCCCAAGTGCCACAAAAGTCAAGAATGCATAGCCTCAACAGATCTTCTAGTACCCTATTCACCCTTTCGGTCTGGCCATCCGTCTGTGGGTGATAGGTCGTACATAGATTCAATCACGTACCCATCGCTTCTTGCAAACTACTCCAAAATTGGCTAGTGAAGATTGGGTCACGATCGCTAACTATGCTAGAAGGAACTCCATGCAACCGCACTATTTCTCGATGATAAACAGATGCTAGCCATGATGCGATCCTCTTGCTCTTCACCGGAATAAAATGAGCACTTTTCGTAAGTCTATCAACTATGACCCATATGCCAGTATTCCCCTTCCTTGATCTCGGCAATCCATCCACAAAATCCATAGAGATACTTTCCAGCTTCCATAGCGGGACCTCCAATGGATGCAATAGCCCACCGGGCTTCTTCGACTCGGCCTTCACTTGTTGGCAAACAATGCATCTAGAAACAAACTCTGCCACATGCTTCTTCATCCCATCCCAAAAGAAAATGCGCTTCATATCCCGGTACATCTTATCCCCTCCAGGATGTATGGTCATCCTCGAGTGATGCGCCTCCTCAAGAACTTTATTTACTAAGTCTCCCACTCGTGGGACACATAGTCTTCCATCACGCCTTAGCCATCCCTTGTCATTAATAGTATATCTAGCAAGGTGACTTGACGTCTCACCCTGAATCAACTTGTCCATGATCTCGACTATCTGTGGGTCTTCCCTCTGTGAAGCCCCAACTTGATCAAGAAGTATAGGTCTAAGCTCAAGGGATGCTAACGAACAAGTCATCGACTCAACAGCCGGTGTGAAATCAAAGGTTGCCAAGAACTCTAGGCTCTTCATCTCAACAAACAAGGGACTCAAAGTCAACCTTCTTCTGCTTAGCGCATCCGCCACAACATTACCCTTGCCAGGGGTATAAGCTATCTCGAAGTCATATGATGCCAAGAATTCGATCCACCTTTGTTGCCTTAGATTCAAATCTTTCTGCGAGAAGAGGTACTTGAGGGACTTGTGATCAGTATATAACTCAAGCCTTTTGCCTAGAAGATAGTGGCGCCAGGATTTGAGTGCAAAGACGATCACCGCCAACTCCAAATCATGATTGGGATAGTTCTTCTCATGAACTTTGAGTTGCATACCCCAAAAGCATATCACTCTCCCTTCTTGCATCAGGACAGCGCCCAATCCCGTGCCACATGCATCGGTGTACACGGTAAACAACTTCCCTCCATCGGGTAATGCTAGAACTGGAGCTGTGGTGAGGGCTTTCTTGAGCCTTTGAAAAGCAAGCTCACACTCTAAGTCCCATGCAAAGACTAAGTTCTTCTTCGTTAACTTAGTGAGAGGGGCTGAAATCCTAGCGAAGTCCTTAATGAACTTCCTATAATATCCTGCCAGACCGAGAAAGCTTCTTACTTCAGTTGCATTCTTGGGGAGTTTTCCAGTCTTGTACCGCCACCACTTTAGCGGGATCCACAGCTATGCCCTGCTTAGAAACTATATACCCAAGGAACCGAACTTCCCTTCTCCAGAAATGGAATTTAGAGAACTTGGCTTTCAACTGATGAGCTCTAAGCGTATCCATAACCTCCTTGAGGTGTGTAGCATGCTCTTCCTCGTCCTTAGAGAAGACCAGGATATCATCCATGAAGACAACCACAAACTTGTTAAGGAACTCCCTGAATACCCTACTCATCAAATCAACAAAGTATGCGAGTGCATTAGTCAAACCGAACGGCATGACTAGCCATTCAAAGAATCCATCTGGAGTCCTAAACGCAGTCTTGTCAATACTATCCTCAGCCACTCTAAGCTGATGGAATCCGGTGGCTAGATCGAGCTGAGAGAAAACAGAAGCACCAACAAGCTGGTCAAAGAGATCATCAATCCTCGGTAACGGGTGTCTATTCTTCTTTGTCAGCTTGTTCAACTCACGATAATCAACACATAGACGAAGCGAACCATCCGCCTTAGTAGCGAATACCACCGGAGCACCCCATTCTGAAATGCTGCGCCTAATGAAATTTTTCTCAAGCAACTCCTTGATTTGCTTGCTAAGCTCTCTTCTTTCTCACGGGGCCATGTGCCTAACAGGCAATGAAACTGGCTTGGCATTATCAACACGATATATACGGAAATCTATCTCTCGTTTAGGGGGTAACCCCTTCACCTCATCAAAAACATCAGGATATTCTCGGACCACCCTCACAGATCGAAGATCTTCAATAGACGAGTCGAGGAATTCAAGATAACATAACATGACGGGATCCAGAGGGTTACAAGAAATCTCTAGGGTATTGCCAAGGTGAGTCATAAGCCTCACTACCCTATGCTCGCAATCGAGAATGGCTCCATAACTGGACAACCAATCCATGCCCAAAATCAACCCATATCCCATGAACCCGAGAACATAAGCATTACATGTGAATTCTACGGTCAAGATAGAAATCCTCAAATCCATACAAATCATAGATAAATGGGCGGAACCCCCAATTGGATTTGAAACACTAACGGGATCCTCAACAAGACTAGTACTTAGGTGCAAACTTTCAACAATGTCAGAGGAAATAAAGGTATGTGATGCGCCAGAATCAAATAAAGTTCGAACAGGAAAACTAGAAATATAAACAAGGCTTTCTAATGAAATACTACCTCGGTCCGGAATTGGAGCAGTGTTGAGAGCATGCATCTGCCCTCCAGAATGTCCTGCTCGCTGAGTCTTTCCTTGCCCCTGCCCTTGCTTCTTTGGGCAATCCTTACTGAAGTGTCTAGTCTCTCCGCAATGAAAGCATTCTCCCAACTTCCTCTTCTTCTTCCTACAATCTTTGGCTATGTGTCCGACGATCCCACAGTAGTTGCACTTCCTTGTCTCCTTTGCCTTGTTGTTGGCATTATTACCCTT
The DNA here is from genome assembly GCA_030737875.1 of Allium sativum. Taxonomy (NCBI): domain Eukaryota; kingdom Viridiplantae; phylum Streptophyta; class Magnoliopsida; order Asparagales; family Amaryllidaceae; genus Allium; species Allium sativum. The sequence goes on from CM060916.1 coordinate 491,010,550, forward strand.
GTTGTTCTTATTGTTCTTGTTACTCTGATTGCTCTGGTTGCCTCCCCACTTAGAGTCCGCCTTCTTGGGTTGAGTCTCATTAGGCTTGACTTCTTTCTTGCCATTCTTATCATTTCCTGAAGCAATGCCATGTCTACTAGGCTTTCAAAAGTGGCCCCCATGGGTATATGAGACATGGCTAAACCTTGTAATGGCTCATTCAACCCTCGTGCAAAGCGTAGAGCCTTCTTCTGGGGTGTGTTAACCATGTCCAAACTGAATCGAGCAAGCTGGTTAAACTTATTCACATACTCCCTCACTGTCATGTCCCATTCCTTCAAAGATATAAACTTCTCCATTTGTAGATTCTCCTCAGCAGATGATAGAAACTTAAGCCCAAACCTCATCCTAAAATCGGCCCAAGTCTCTATAGGCCTAGTAACGTTGGTGACCTCCCACCAATAAGCAGCTTCCTCTTTCAATAGCCATACTGCCAACAGAACTTTTCTACGGTCTTCCACCTCAAAGATGGCAAAGAGGTCTTCAGTTTCTTTTAACCAATTCCTTGCCTCAACAAAAGTCTCCGTCCCAATAAAATTCTTGCCACCCATCGCCTTAAAGTCTTTGCAAATCTTTGCGAAATCCGCTTGTGGTCGCTGAGGAGGAGGAGGGGGAGGAGGAACCCCAGTTACGGTGGGAGTGTTTGCTGGGCCCGCATCGTTGGCCCTAGCTTCCAAGTACCTTCGGAACCATCCGGGTATGGGTACTCCCTCGGGAAGGTTAAGATCGGCCATGCTGGAAAAGGAAAAGATAGATTTAGAACGAGGAAACAAAGGATAGTGCTAATGGCTTTTGGGGAATAGCCCTTTAAAATAAACTAGACTTTTCTTGGAAAATACTTAATTGGTTTTGAAAATAGTTTTTTTTTCAAAAGGAAATTTTAAAAACCTTTTGTTCAATCTCGTAAACCTTATGCTCTGATACCAAATGTAACACCCCACCTCCGCCAGGGTCACTCTTGCAAGTACACTGGCTTTGGAGTGGTGTTGGACAAGGTAAACATGCATAAAGATATCACAAGACAGAACATATAAGTAAAACAGAGTAAGTAAAGCCGCGGATAGAACTACTATTTTAAAACCATAGTCAACTTACATCAAAAGTACTTAGTCATTATTTTCCAACTTCTACAAGTCTAGAAACATAAACTGAAAATAACATAAAGTAAACTATCCCCAAAGTAGACGTGGTAAAGCCATAGCGAGCTCAAGTCCAAACCGTACATGCGCTATCTAGTAAGCAAGCTAAAGATCCAAGCTAGGTGCTAGTGTTCCCACCCTGAGAACCTGGGGGGGAAACGGAAGAAAAGAGGCGAAAGAAAACGGGTCAGTTAAAAAGACTGGTAAGTACTACCTACTATTAGTATAAAAACTTATAAAGTTAACTGGACATGTAAACAGAGATGAAACATAGGATGGTAACTGGCATGGTGAAAAGTTAACAAGATAGACCAAGTGTGGCATCGCATATACAAGGTTAAGTTGCACCAGGTGTACTAGTATTCTAGTCCATGTCAAGTATAAACAAGAAATGATCCCTTGGCCCAAGTTTGGCCCAACATCATGAGGTGACCTAAATCAAGGTCCAACTACTCGGTCTAGTCGATCGGCTCCCTATAAGCCTAACTCGTCGTGTATCGGTGTTATACGGCTTAATCATGGAATGTAGTTAACTGTGCAAGGTCCACCCTAGGGTGTATCCAGCCCTAAGGTGTAAACCACAGACACAAATCAAGCACGCACAGTCTAAACCTACTGGTGCCCATGTTCAAATCCGGACTTAATGTGCACGACCATGGTCCGCCTGAACTTAACTGGTGCACCATTCAGCCGTCTCTTTTGGTGTCTTACAATCAGCCCAGTAATCGTGCCCCACCCTAGCCTAGTCCCAGGGTATCTTGATACTATAGGTTACTGCTGAAAAGGACCACGTAACTAGGATTTCAAACGGGTTAAGTGTGGTTAACCCTATCCTAACCATGTATTGAGTTGGTCAAGTGTATCCAAGCAGTTCATGACTTAACCCTATCAATACATCGTGTTCAACCGGTTAAGTATATTCAAGTAGTCCATGACTTAACCCTACTAATTCATCGTGTTTAATTGGTTAAGTATTCAAGTAGTCCATGACTTAACCCTACCATGTGGCATTAATTAACTTAATGCACCCCAACCTCTCACATTAGACTTTGTTGTGGTTACTAGTTAAGCCGGGCGGGTCCGGGTAACTTTACACCACAACCTAGTCTAACCTCGGGTTTTAAGTGCGATGTGACCAACTACTCACATTGGGTCCTATTGTTTGTAGCCACTAGTTAAGCCGGTCAGTTCCGGGTAGATTTATGCTACAAACTCAACCCAACCTCGAGTTGGCCACTTTCATGTTTTCTACATGTCATGTCCACGTTTATGTTCCAAACATAATCACATGTCATATTTTCAAATCATGTTTCATGTCATTTAATTTTACCCACAACGTAACCCCATCGCATGTAAGTTCGCATCAACGCACATAGATCAAAAAGGGGAAGATAATGATATGACAAGTTGGGCATAAAGTGGCAAAGTCTATCACAAGTTCAACATGGTGATATATGAGGCAAAAGGGGTTCAACATACTAGCATATGGCGTTATTAGCCTCAAAACATACATGACATCCACTTAGCAAATAGGTGATAACATGATCATAGTTGACATAGGGTGATAACATGTGATTAGCATATAGTTCAAGATCATATGCGAGTTAACATCAAGGTTATAAGATGGTTCTATGTTGCATTTATGCATAACTACCAAGTTCTATGTTGCATTATGCATAACCAACAAATAAAGCTCATAGCTTTCTACCCAAAAATCAAGGTAAATGATACTAGGTTCATGATAGTGCCACAATCATATATCAAAAGAGTCATACATGGATCTATGCATACAAATATAGCCCAAAAGTCACATTTCAACTTGCTACATGATCATATTAACTTCATAGTTTAAAACTAAGAGTAGAATAGGGCTTACAAAGCTTGGCTATGAAGACTAGAACAAAATAAAACAAGATTGAGACGAAGCCACACTAGAAATCCCCAAATGAATATAAGCTCCAAATTGTCTTGAGGAACAAGAAGCTCCTTTGATTTGTATGAAGAAAGATTCTTGTTTTGATTAAGAAAGATGGCTCTTTTACTAGCTTAGAACACTCAAACTTTCATGAAGAGGATGGAGGCCATGATATGAAGATGGAGGCCATGATCAAGGAGCATTTTGGCATGATCTAGTTGTAGGAATGATTTGTGTTGATTTAGGCTAGGTATTAGGGTCCTTTTATAGGAGTTTAGGTTAGTTTAGGCCATAGGATTAACCCTAATTCAGATCTGAGCCATCAAATAACGTCACTAGCCAACAAAACAAGACCCAGGAGCCAAAACAGGTGCACCAGGCCAAACTGGCCGACCACCCAAGTCGACAGGGGTGTTGACTGGGCAGTCGACACCACCTGGGGTGTGTCGACTCCCAAGTCGACTCCCCAGTCGACTTGGGGCTGGCGGGAATTTTCCCGCCTGTCCTGATTGGGCTGAATTTGAATTCTGAATTCAATTTTGAACTGTTTTTGAACTTGAAATTTTCTGAAAACTTTGATGGGCCATAACTTGGTCATACAGACTCCGATTTTCGAAAACTCGGACTCTATTTCTCGTATTTTTCCGAGACGAACGCAATGGCACAGCTCATTTCCCTTGATTCAGATTTTAACATTTAATTCTGCCTTGATTTATGTTATAACATGTTATTCAAAATACGGGTTGTTACAATTACCCAATACTTGCTTGCGGTTTTGATTGAATACCGTATATGTAGAACGTGAGATGAAAGCGTCTCTGCTAGATGGTTATTATATTGTCTTGATAGACATTATTATAATATCAAAAGATTTTTGATATAAAGATATTTGGATTCTCATAAGGGAAAAACCCGTTCCGTTATACGGCGTGGTCTTATGAGATATCGATTACCTGCTTGAATTGTTTTAAACTGTTTTACTCATACCAGTCCCATGACTGACCCGGAGTTTATTTGTTTGTTTCCCTAAACTCTTGGGTGCCTAAATTTGTACGGGCATTCAAGTAGTCAGGATTTACAGATATACTGGAAGAGCTTGGAGCAGGAGGCTTCAGGATCACATAGTTATAGTTATTTCCGCCGTGCTGTAAGTGTTGTACTTTGATAATGATATGTATATTCAAGTACAGATTTGTATTTCAAAGTTATGTTATGAAATATATTTATTCGTTCCGCTGAAAGATTCGTGTTACTCTGATATTGTGTTCTCCTTCTTCTTCTATTCGAAGTTTCTATCTTATCTATTCTCACCCTCTAACTTCTTTCATTAATGACCGGTATTTTCGATGTTTGGTTAGTCATCATTGAGTTTATGGCGATAACCAAAGTCGATAAAATCCCGGGTCATTACAATTGGTATCAGAGCATAAGGTTAAGTTAAGAATTACCTTGGCTCTGTGGCGTGACTCAGTAGAGATAGGGTTAGCAATACCCTAGATTGAGTCGAGTGTATATACACGAGTGAATGTATTTGTTATTGATATAAAAAAAATTGTTTTATATTGTGGTGATTCATTGGTTGAGTCGTTTATTAGTTCTGGTCGATCAGTTTGATCCACTATATCGGTAGGAGTTTATAAACACTCGAATACGATGGGTCAGCACAATATGTTTTGAAAAGAGGGTAAATTAAAATAAGTTTACCCAAGGTATATCTCGATATAGAGAAGATATATATATATATATATCGAAATTATAATATAGTGGATATATTGGTTGTTATTATAATCGAGTAAGATTATAAATTAAATGGTTATGTAAATAACCAATCAGAATTCATATAAGTGAAATACGTGAAATCAGATGAGTTAAATCTGAAATTTAAACCAGAAATTGATTTAAATTCGGGGGAATTGGATAAGTGTTTGTAAATGGATTTGGATTAAAAATAAGGAAAATTTAAGATCCTGGGAGATTTTAAATTGTTTTACAAGCCCTGTGAATCATATTTTGAAATGAATTTCAAAGTGGAAATGTTTAAAAATGGTTTTATAGTATTGAACTAACTTCGATCGATGGAAAATAGATTCTGATGATGAAAGCTGCATCATCAGTATTCATTTTCGAGTTGTAAGTGACGAATTACTACCAGAGATACTATTTTGAATTTTTTTGGGAAAGACAAGTTGTGTTGAATTTCAAAATGGGATTTATAATAAAGAATGAATGAAGAAAGTTTGAAATAGAGTTTGAATATAGAAATTCAAATGGAATTTGAATATAGAATTCGAATGGAATTCAAATATAGGATTTGAATATATAGAAATTGAATATAGAAATTCAAAGGGAGTTTGAATATATGAAATTCAATGGAAGTGATATATGATTTGAATATCGAAAGTGAAATGGAATTTGAATATAGAAATTCAAATGGAATTCAAATATAGAATTTGAATATAGAAAATATAAAGGAATTCAAATGTAGGATTTGAATATATAGAATTTGATATATAGAATTTGATATATAGGATTTGAATATAATAGAATTTGATATATAGATTTGAATAATAGAAGTGATATAAAATTTGAATAGAAATTGAATAGAATGAACTAAGTTGAAGAGGGATTAGTTAATCGAGTTTCGAATTTGAAGTTGAACTTTGAAAGGTGAATTGGATTCGTAAATGGATATTCGAAATCGAATATAGAACTTAAATTTGAAATTTGGATTCAAATTAGTTAATAAGCAAGTTCATATATATTTGAGCATGTCATGTTCAAATATAAAAGTGAAATAGACTAAAGAGTTAATTAACAAATTAATTAACAAATTAATTAACGAATTGAGTTAAAACGATCAGGTATAGTTAAAATAGATTGGGCAGTTATAAACATACATGAGATAGGTATGGATAAGGTATTAAGGTATATAAATAGAATGCTCGACGAAAAGGTATGTATTTAATTCATATATGAGATTTTATGCGCCGTATCGGCTAGCCTCTTGGCTTTTCCTTTTTCTTTTGGATTGGTGAGGGCCATGGGAGGCTATTTGAAATATCCCGATGCTCCCGGTACAAAGGAGGTTATGGCGAAGTTTTTCGAGAATTTAAGGAGTTAGAATATTTTTAAGATAATTTGATAGTTAGAAATCAACGTATCGATATATATAGAAGTTGATAAGGAAACAAACTTAGAATTAGAATAGTAAAATCAAAAAGGAAGACTAAGAATAAAATCTAGTAAGAATAGAAAGAGGAAGCGTATACGTGTTTAAAAGTGAATAAGTAGTTGTATGGTATTGATTATTTGAGTAAGTAGCCATATCTGTTTTGACGTTATAAATGTTATTCAGTCAAGGTCTGAGAGGCAGTTATAACCCAACTTGATTGATTTCATTATTAACACATAAATAGTAAGATTTCAGGCTCGAAGGTCAATGTTGAATAAGAGTTAGTTGAATATAGTATTTGGGTTGTCGTAACGATGTTTTACACAACATCCGTTTTAACCCAAATAAGTGTAAGCTTGGAAATATAATAAAGAATATTTCCTAAATATAGAAATAAACAAGATTAGAAAAGAGATAAGTAATTGGAATATTTTCCATTTATAAATAGCATATATTTTCTAAAGTTTAGAAAATAAAGGAAGGCGATATTCAGAAATGTTTTCCAAATAACATAAAAGGACAATATGGCTATTGTAAATATTTGGTTAACAAATATTGATAAAGAAATAGAGAAGTGATTTAACTAATGAAATATTAATTAAGGGCTCAGTGACATGTTCAAAAAGAAATTCTGAATTTTGAAAAGAGTAAACTGTTTAAAAACTCCTAGGGAAAGACTGTCTGAGTTAAAAACAAATTTAACAGAAATTTCTGAAAGCAAAATTGAATTAAAATGAAGCCAGTAAAGTGGTAACTGAGATTGAATTAGAATGATATCAAGTCAAATTGGATTATGAGATTCAAATTTGAAGTGTAATGTGACAATCAAGTTAAGAGTCGGGAATCGAGAAGAAACTCGAGTTGAAATGATATTTGGCTTAGATATAAGCGAATGGTTGTGTTGTGGATAAAAGCAGATTGAAATTTGATTGGGATGACCCTTGTATCCGCTGAACTGATAACAGGTGGAAAGGATATAATGATATGCCGACAAAAGGTATAAGTTTATATTTCTATTGGATATAAGATTTATGAGCCGAATTGGCAAGCCGCTTGGCTGTTTGATTTTCTTTTGGGTTGGAGATGGCCCAGAGAGGCGAGTTGGAGTTTGACCTATTGACCAGTACAAAGGAGGTGCTGGCGAAATTTTTCGAAAAGTTAAGCGTTAGAAAATTTTCAGGATTTTTGACAATTTTCGTTGATAAGAATTAATTAATAATTTAATTGAAATTAAATTGGTTCAGTTGAAACTGAAGTTAAGAAGTGAACAAATATGTTCTAACCAGTCGATAGGGTCGTTCTCTACCTTAGCAATTTCGAGGACGAAATTATTTTAAGTGGGGAAGATTGTAATGACCCGCATTGGCAGAGGTATTATAATTTATTTATTTAATTATATAAATAGTGATATAGTGAATTAAATGGTCGTGGAATTAAATAATGGTGAATATTTAATTAAAGTAATAATTTAAAATATATATTTAATTCTGAAATAATCAGAATTGGCCGAAATGACGATATGGTGTGAACATGATCATTTGTGATATTTAATTCAGCTTGGAATTGAATTTGAATAACGAATATATTCAATCGTCGACAGTTGAACGTATAGTTTATAATATAATTATAAACGAGCTTGAAATGGCGCTGCAGTTCGTAAATTGGCGATTCGAACTTCAACTGAATGTACATGATTCATTTTAAGCCGGATTTCTGTGAAACAAGAAACGTGTGGAGCTGGTGGAGTATATCTTTCTAGTAGAGGAGAAAAATCAGGATTTCGTCGTGTAGATTTTGATTTACGTCCAAATAAAATTTTAGAAAAGTTGCTGTGGAATTCCTATATAATTTATAAAGGAATTATTTATATTTCAAAAAGGAATTTCCATATAAAATGAATATCGGGTTGACCCAGAAGTGAATATCAAGTTAGAAATTCATATAGGAATATTCTAGAGCTGAACGATATCGTATGTGGATATATACGATAATATTTATTTAATTATATTTAATTTAATTATATTTAAATATATTTAAATATTTAAATGAGTCATCCACAGCTTTAAAAATAGCCAGTTTTGCAAACGAAGTCGGAATTCGACGAAACTAATTTCGTTGGATTCGTAATGTCAAATTATTGTTAGATTTCCAGTTTCGTGATTTTTAGAGTCACTGTGTGGTCGTACGGATTTTTAGAGTGAAAAACAGTCAGTATTTTGACAGTTAAAAATACGCTGTGTGAGCATACGGAGTCGGAATTCGACAAAACCAGTTTCGTTAGGACCGTAATGTCGAACTCTAGCCACATGTCCAGTTTGATGATTTTTGGGTATTGTATGTAGTTGCAGGAGTTTTTAAGGACAGATAAAATCAGCAGTCCATTAAAAATTGATATTTAATTGAATATTTAAAATATTTAAAAATCCACTATAAATACACCCCACTCCAACCTAACCCTAAAGTATTCATTCTCTGGTCAAAGTTGTAGCCGCAGCTCATTTCGTTCATCCTCAAACAAAACGCAGAAAAACCACTTCAAAGAAACTCAAAGTAAGATCACATAAATTCTTCTAAATTCCGAAACCTCTATATATCAGTTCCTGAAGTAATTTCCTTCAACCCTGTACCCTTTTTATTCAGTTCGACGTCTGTTTGGGATGATGGATTTTTAACAGCGTGAGTTAGGGTTGAAGTGATGGTGAGATCGAAGCAACAACTCTCGAATTTGATGTTGTTTTTGGATTCAGCGGGGCGTTTAGCCTCCTAGTGGTGATTTTCTTGGGATTCGGTGGTTAAAGACGTCGCGGGTTTCGGATCCGACGAGGAAATTGGGAATGACGGAACCCCCCAAGGGGTTGCGAGTTGTGGTTGAAGGGGGCGGTTGGGTAGAGGAGCTCGAGAGGAGCTCAAAGGTGGTGGTAGTTTTCGGATTCGTGTGGTGTAGAAGGATTGAACGTGGATGGATGGTGGCTTTTGAAGAGGAGAAGCAAGTGTGGTATAGTAGAAGAAGAAGATCCATATGGGGGCGGGTTCGTTTGAAATGGGTCGACAATGATTTAAAGGGTAAAGGCCGAAAGTAATTATTTCACCCAAGTTTATTTAAATTTTAGTATTAGAACTTTAAAATTGTGTAACTTGATCATACGGTATCAGATTGACGAACCGTAAGTTGCGTTGGGATCGTATGGACGGTGGCTACACCATGGAACTAACCGGGAGTGAATCCGAGCTCGTTACGATTTATGGTGAAATAAACTGTTTGATTCAAATCAAACAACAGTTTATCGTTCTTTAACGATGAACTGCAAATGTGAGTAAATCTCACTAACTCTGAACAGTTTATAATTTCATGTTGTATTTTTAGAACTGTTAAATATTGGCTGTTTGACTGTGTGTTGACTGTTTAATTGAACTGCTTTTCAGTAGTTGAATTTCTATATTGATTTTGTTTAACAGAATATATCATACGGAACTGAAAGTGATGTTATTTATAATGTTTAACATCTGTGATGCAGGGAAATAGGTTGGAGGAACCCAACGGGGTTACTCAACAATTATCTTACTGTTTTTCATATATTGTGATATATGATGTGATATATAATCTGTTGTCGATTATATGTGTTTGGACGATACTGATCATCGTGATTTGATATGTTGAATACCATAACATACCGAAATGTTGATAAGGGAATATTTTCAAAGTGATATTTGAAAATAAAAATATTTATAAATGGAATATTTATAAATAAGAAATATTTATAAACTGGGATATTTATAAATAGGAGATATTTAGAAAAAGGGAAAAACGTTATAAAAAGGAAATTGTTATAAGAAGGAAATCATTTTAAAGTGGAGAACCGTTACTAAAAGTAAATCTTTACAATGAATAAACGTTGTTAAAAAGGAAATCTTTATAAAGCAAATAAAGGAGTTAAATCGAATAAGGTATTCGAAAGGAGTTAAATCGAATATGGTATTCGAAAGGAGTTAAATCGAATATGGTATTCAAAAGTTAGTAAATCGAATTAGTTATTCGCAAGGGGTTAGTCGAGTCTAGTTAGTTAAATAGAGTTAATCGAATATTAGTTATTCGAATTAGGTTAAACCAGTTAGGGTAAAACCATTAGAGTAAAACAGGTAGAGTTAAACCAGTTAGGGTAAAACCATTAGGGTAAACCAGTTAGAGTTAAACAGTTAGTGTTAATCAGTTAAAGTAAATCGATAGAGTTATATCGAACCAGAATTTATAGAATAGAGTTAAAAGAGTAATCGAATATAGTTTATTCGAATAGAGTTAAAAGAGTAATCGAATATAGTTTATTCGAATAGAGTTAAAAGAGAAATCAAATATAGTTTATTCGAATAGAGTTAAAAGAGTTAATCGAATATAGTTTATTCGAATAGAGTTAAAAGAGTTAAACGAATATAGTTTATTCGAATAGAGTTAAAAGAGTTAATCGAACAGAGTTTATTCGAATAGAGTTAAAAGAGTTAATCGAATAGAGTTTATTCGAATAGAGTTAAAAGAGTTAATCGAACATAGTTTATTCGAATAGAGTTAGAGGAGTAATCGAATATAGTTTATTCGAATAGAGTTAGAGGAGTAATTGAATATAGTTTGTTTGAAAGGAGTTAAGTAAGAAGTTAAGTAAGGAGTTAAGTAGGAGTTAGTGAAAAGAGTTAATCGATTAGAATTAAAAGACGAACTTACCCTGTTTCAAGATTTGAAATGTCGTTCAGTTAAGGTCTGAGAGGTAGTATTACCCCAACTTGATTGACTTCATTTTTAACTAAGGAATGGTAAAGGTTCGATAGTAAAGGATGGTTAAGTGAATTTAGTAATTAAAGAAAATGGTTTGAGTTGGCATCGCGATGGTTTGTTTAAACATCTGTCTAAGTCCAATGAAGAAGCTTTGGAAATGTTTTCCAAATAAGAAACCAGAAATGTTTTCTAATAAAGAAAACAAGAAATGGAAATGTTTTCCTTTGTTAATAACGTATATTTTCCAAATTTAGAAAATAAGAAATATTGAATATAGGGAAACAGGAGATAAGTAAATTAATGAAATAAAGAGATAAAATGTTAAATGATGTTTGATCGATATAAATTTCCATTTGGAAATAATATCGTTGTTTGCACACCTGTTTTTCTTCGATAGTTAAATCACAGACTATCGAAGTTTTGACCATTTTAACGTTGTTAATATGGGGAGACCGGTTGGATTATTATCCAAAGAACCACTCTGTATTGGCATAAGCGTTGTGAATCATATATGCCAAAGGAAATTGAAGACGGAGTTATGCAAGGGCTATCCTGTTTACAGAATAGTGCCTTCGGTTCATCCTGTTCCTGGGTGACTTGTATGGACGGATGTCTGACAGAGTATTTCCAGACGATCACGTATATTGATTTCTCCAACCGTACCAAGAGTGGAAGCGGAGAAGGAAATTTCTTTTAGCAAACACATAATGTATGGTTGAGGACGTCAATCGGTGATTTGATGGATTTGACGATGTGGCATTCAAAGTGAATCTGGTGTGATGATAAAGCGTAGCTTTTAGCCTCACATCCGGTAAATGACAGAAATCGGGCAGGCAGCATGGCTAAGTCGGTCGCACCGAAGTAGGGTGTATAATCACCTGATCTAGAGTTTCATTTACTTCTAAAAATCTATTGTCGATACCGTCCCATTCGGGAAACGTTTGCTGATCCCAACCGTTGGTGATATACATTCGATACAGTCAAGCGAAATGAGTGGTCGGTCATGTGTGGCCGGGTTGCAAGATGTTCTTGTTGAACCCAGTGTATTCCTCTCTAGAGGTACACTAGCGAAAGGTGGTTCCATACCTTGTCATAGTTGGAAATCCATTACCCAATACGTGCTTGCGGTTTTGATTGAATACCATATATGTAGAACGTGAGATGAAAGCGTCTCTGCTAGATGATTATTATATTGTGTTGATAGACATTATTGTAATATCAAAAGGTTTTTGATATAAAGATATTTGATTCTCATAAGGGAAAAACCCGTTCCGTTATACGGCGTGGTCTTATGAGATATCGATTACCTGCTTGAATTGTTTTAAACTGTTTTACTCATACCAGTCCCATGACTGACCCGGAGTTTATTTGTTTGTTTCCCTAAACTCTTGGGTGCCTAAATTTGTACGGGCAGTCAAGTAGTCAGGATTTACAGATATACTGGAAGAGCTTGGAGCAGGAGGCTTCAGGATCACATAGTTATAGTTATTTCCGCTGTGTTGTAAGTGTTGTACTTTGATAATGATATGTATATTCAAGTACAAATTTGTATTTCAAAGTTATGTTATGAAATATATTTATTCGTTCCGCTGTGAGATTCGTGTTACTACGATATTGTGTTCTTCTTCTTCTTCTATTCTAAGTTTCTATCTTATCTATTCTCACCCTCTAACTTCTTTCATTAATGACCGGTATTTTTCGATGTTTGGTTAGTCGTCATTGAGTATATGGCGATAACCAAAGTCGACAAAATCCCGAGTCATTACACTACACCACCACTAATCACCCTAAGGTTGATCACGCCTACAGATATTAATAATGATTATGGTAGTTTCGTGCACCCCTATGTAACAACCAAGAAATGCGAGCCAGTTTAAAATTTTTATTTTGTTAATTTTAATGAATTTTGATATTTAAAATGAATTATTTTAAATAATATAACCGAAAATTTATTTTGAATATATTTATATACGTCGTCGTTAGAATATAAATAATTATTTATAATTATAAAAGGAATTGAAAATGGCGCGGTAGTTCGATAATTCGATTTCAAACTTCAATTGAACATACCGGGTGCAAAATAAACCGGATTTTAGTGAAACCAAAAATAATAGGATCTAATTGGGAATATCTTTCCAACGAATCCAAAAAATCAAAACTTCATAGCGGGGATCAAAGGATATGTCTAGTTGAAAATCCTGAATAGTCGCTATGGAATTCAGGCCCTTAAAAATGGGAATTGGCAAACGACCTCGGATTTCGACGAAACCTCTTTTGTTGGATCCGGGATGTAAAGTTATTGCTAGATTCCAAATTTCAAAAAATTTCGAATCAATATGTGAGCGTGGCAAAGGAAAACGCGTTTTACCAGTTTTAGTTGATTTTAATCGACTGGAAAATGGTCATTTTTCAAACGGTCTCAGAATTTGACGAAAGTAGTTTTGTTGGGACCGTATCGTCAATACAAAGCTAGAAATTATTTTTCTGGAATTTTTAGAGTTCGTATGTGGCCCTAGTAAATTGAAATGTGCGTTCAAATTCAATATATAGAGTTATATGTTAATTTTTACGAAAACTGATCGAAACGATTGAATCAGCTTACGATACATATCCCATTGTGTTCGGAATGGGGGTAATTAGCTATGGACGACAGGCGGTGGGTCCCGTTTCGAGTTCAAAATTTTAAGTTGCTTTTTGGAGATAAAAATTAAATTAAATATCTCCCTCCCCATTAGTCAACCCCTTATCTCCTCACCCTCCCCCCCCCCCCCGTTAATTTCAAAATCGAAGGAAAAAAACAAATCAAAATCGCGCCTCCCCAATCGCACCCCCCCCCCTACGTTGATCAGCCCTCCTTCCGCCGCCCAGGCCTCCCCCCTCGCCCCACCTGGACGTCGCTCCAACTCCCACCCCCCCCCCCTCCGCTCTTCTCCTTCTTTCCCCTTTCACCTAAATCGGACGTGAGCCCCCCCCCTTCTTTCCAAATCCGCCGCCACCCTCCCATTGAAGACCGAACTCGAGCCCTCCGCGCCACCACTGGCTGGCGCCGGCGCCAAGAAACCCCCCCTCCTCGCTGAAAAGTACAGTAAGCTTTATTTATTTATTTTTGTTATTTCTTTTCTTTAGATCTGATTTTAGTGATTAATTTTAAACCATTGAAAAATATTTATATGAGAAGCACTAGTTTTAAAGTGTGATTTTTATTTGTTTAAAACCGATAGGAAAATTAGGATTTTCATGTGTTGAAAAGAATATAACAAGGTCGGATTTTTAATAATTAAAGCTTTGATCTTTATAAAGGTAAAGACTATATCTTTATTTTTGAAAAGTTTATATTTTTATACATACATGAAGAGTTTTTAAATAAAAGAAATGATTTTTCTATATGCATGCACCGAATAAAAATATAATTTTTATATAGTAGAAGTATTAAAAATATAATTTCTATATAATAGAGAATATAAAAATATAATCTTTATATTTGAAAAGGAGAAATCTTTATATTTGAAAAGGCGAAATCTTTATATAGAGAATAGCGTGATAAAAATATAATCTTTATTATATGAACATCGATGTAAAAATAGAATTTTTATCTATACAGTAGCGATGTAAAAATATAATTTTTATCTATACAGTAGCAATATAAAAATAGAATTTTTACCTATACAGTAACGATGTAAAAATAGAATTTTTATCTATATAGTAGTAATGTAAAAATAGAATTTTTATCTATATAGTAGTGATGTAAAAATAGAATTTTTATCCATATGGAGTGATTATAAAAATATGATTTTTATATATGTAGTGACTACGAGCAGTGAAATTGACAAAAAGGCGAGCACGACGAAGATTTCTACATAAGAAGAGTCGTGGCGTTTGGTTTAGCTTTCGTGAGAACTGCTCACTGTAAATTTCCTTTCCTAGTTAAAAATATATACTAGGATGCAGACGGTGTTTAGTAGCACCCGACACCATCGTCCACAGACCATGGACTTGTTTGTTTGGTTGTGTAGTTGGTTAGATTATTTTATTTGAATTTGATTATTGGGTGAAATGGAATGGATTTGATTGATATGTGTATGGCGTGGTCCATTATTAGACCGGGGATAAGGCTAGGCCTTGTCCCGTTTCTAGTATCCTGCCGTTATGCCGCCGAAATTTTCTAAAATAAGTTAGAAAAATAAAGATATCATTTTATTTAATAAATGAACCGAATAGAATATTCATAGGTTGAATAAAATAATTTGGTCATTAAAAATATAATTTTTAGCGTGAATGTGAATAAATAAATATTCATTTACAAACCGGACGGTTTGTTTATGTACACCTATTTGAAGGACACTGATTGGGACGATAAATTTTACACATCGCCCAACTGCACAAATAAAAATCTGTGTTTGTTGATTTGAAACCCCACACGGGTATTGGGATAATATATGACATACACTAATCCTAATAATTAGTTGTATGTCGATCGATTGATTGACAGGCTTTTATAAGCGCTAGATATCTATATTTGATGCTTAAACAGTGTAGTGCACTTTGGATGATGGTTGATTATGTATCGTTGTTGTTATATACATGTGTTGTATGGAATCCATATAATTAACATTATATGGTAATTGATTGGGCCTCATTCCAATTTAGAAAATAAAGAATATTATAAAATAAAGGTTCATGTGTTGACCGTACTCATCCATTGAGATTATTCATGTGTTGAACGAAATATTTTAGCAATAAAATTTACATCTTTATCATATATAAAATTAGAAACTAACTGGAAAATAGATAAGATGAGTGGTCTCCTAGATATTGATCTGATGTTGGTTCCGGCCTTCGGGGTTAATATTTAGGGAATCATTCTCTTACTAATTTACGGTTGGAGTCTGATTTGAAATCAAACGATATATACCATAATTTTTATAAAATATATTGAATAACAAAAATAGTCACACGTGGACAGTACTCATTCGTTGAGATTAGTCATGTGTTGACAAAAATATAGATTCACGTATTGAATAGAATAAAAATTCATTTGTTGAATAGAATAACGGAATTATTGAAATATATAAAGCCGTGTTGATTAGAGATGCGCTATTTTGACGCGAACGATATTTATATCGATTGTATTCGTTTTTAAATTGAAAAGAAAACGAATTTAAATTGAATTGAAAGGAAAACGAATTCGAAATGAATTGAAATCGATTTGAACTGAAATCAAATAGAAATAAAGGTAAAACGAATTTATAAGAAAAAAAAATTCAATTTTGATTTGAATTGGAAAGGGAAGTTGAAATTGTTTTTGAAACGAATTTAAAACTATTTATAAAATTCGTTTTAAATAGAAATCAACGAAATATATATTATATATATTATATATATAATATAATGGCCTGAATAGAACGCGCCGCGCCGCGGCAGTTCGTAAATTTCGACCATTGACTTCGAACGGACATTACGGGAGATCCGACCGTCGGATTCTCCTAAAACTGGAACCGTTGGGTTCGTATCGAAAAGAGCTTTCTAACGAATATTAGAAATTTGAAATCTAACGGTTGGATTTGGAGATACGTCCAAATCAAATTTGGAAAAGGTCGCGGTAAGTGCAGTTCGATGGCCGTTGATGGAAATCGACTGTACGGGCCTTGATAAAATTATTAAAAATAGTAATAATTTGTGTAGAATCATAAGAAATGATTTGGGAAAAATTGGGATGAAAAACTCCATGTTTGAAAAGATAAAAATAGATTTTTATCAAAATGAACTAGTTTTGAACTAAAATTAAAACCCATTTATTTTTAAAATAAATAAATTGGATTTGAAATGGGTTTTAAATAGAATTGATTTGAGGGTTTATCGTGAAGGGTGTTTTAAATAACACTTGTTCTTTAACCCGATAATAAATAGAATGTGATTTGGGTTTATCGTGAATTGTGTTTTAAACGACATTAATTCTTTAACCCAGTAAAAGGAGTTTAATGAATCTTTGATTAGATTGAAATGTGGATTGATAATATAAATTATCAAATCTAGAAAAGGATCGAGAATGGAGTATCGCCAGTTTTGCTTCGAGCGATAGTTAAATCTTTAATTAGATTTGAACGTGAAATGGTAATTAAATTTACCGATAACACCGTGGTGTTAGTTATGGGGTAATAACAGTTTTTCTCCGTGGGATGAATAGGTTGGGATTGGGAAATAAAATAAATAATGACTTCGGTGTGGTTCGCTAATCTCGACTAGTTTGGAAAACCATAATTTGGTTTGATATGATATCCAATGGAAGATTAAAGAATAAATTTTAAAGAATTTATCTTTGATAAAATTAATGGGAACCTTTCCCTAAGAATGTGAAATTTAGAAACTAGCTGTAGGATAGTTAAGAAGAATGGTTTCCTGGGTATTGATCTGATGTTGGTTTCGACCTTCGGGGTTAATATTTGGGGAATTGTTCTCTTGCTAATTTACGGTTAGTGACTGCTGAATTGGAATGAGGCGTATGTTGTGTTTGTGTAACATTTGTTTATTATATACGCGGGTCATTCAGAAAGGCCGGGTTTATACCCATTCTGAATAACCGATTCGACGATAAGTCGAAGATGAAGACGGTGGTTGAAGACCGGAAGTCTTCACATCGTTTGGGTGATTACTGATGATCTTGATTGGGTTGTACACACCAGATGAGGGAATCAGTTGGTGGTCGTCCATACGTACTTGGAGATCGATGGATATACGAGGAAAGTGCCTCCGGTTTCGTTCAGACCCAGAACGGACTTGTAAATGGACTGTGTGTTTGACATTGGATTTTATTCTATGTTGATTGATCTCTATTAAATATACATCTGTTTGGCGGCGGAGAATTTATTTTTTTGCTTAACGCCCTTCTCTGAGACGTACGAGCTCAGAGGTTGTATATCGATGGACATCAGTCGCATGGCATGAATTGCCTGTGTGGCACGCCTAATGTAATAACCCGGATATCCGGGCCAGTTTAAAATTTTTATTTTGGCAATTTTTGCGAATTTTGATTAATTAAAATGAATTATTTTAAATAACAACGACGAGAAATTTATTTTGAATGTAATTCGAACGTATATATTCGTTTGAATCGACGATAGAATATAAATATTTATTTATATTTATAAAAGGAATTGAAAATGGCGCGGTAGTTCGATAATTCGATTTCAAACTTCAAATGGATGTACAGGATTCAAAATAAACCCGATTTTAGTGAAACCAAAAATATATGAATCTAATTGAGAATATCTTTCCAACGAACCCGAAAAATTGAAATTTCATAGCGGGAATCAAAAGATATGCCCAAGTGAAAATTTAGAATAGTCGCTATGGAATTCTGGCCCTTAAAAATAGACATTTTGCAAACGTCCTCGGTTTTCGACGAAACCACTTTTGTTGGATCCGGGATGTCATGTTATTGCTAGATTCCAATTTTCATAATTTTTCGAATCAATATGTGAGTGTGGCAAAGGAAAACGCACTTGACCACTTTCAGTTGATTTTAATCGACTGGAAAATGGCCATTTTTCAAACGGTCTCAGAATTCGACGAAACTAGTTTTATTAGGACTGTATCGTCAATACGAAGCTAGAAAATATTTTTCTGGAATTTTTCGAGCTAGTATGTGACCCCGGTAAATTGAAATACGCGTTCAAAATCAATTTATAGAGTTATATTTTGATTTTAACGGAAACTGATCGAAATGATCGAATCAGCTTACAATACATATCCCATTGTATTCGGAATGGGGGTAATTAGCTATGGACGACAGTCGGTGGGTCTCGTTTCGAGGTCGAAAATAAAGGTTGATTTTTTGAAAATAAATGAAATTAAATATTATAAATATATTATATATCCCCCCTTATTCCTTCACCCCCTTGTTGACTTCAAAACAGAAATTAATAAAAAAAAGAAAAAAACCTAGCCTAATCGATCACGACCCCCCATCCTGCTGCCGCCGCGATTTCCCCCCCTCCCCCTCCTACTGCCGCCACGATTCCGCCCCCCCCCCCCCCCCCCACTCCTGCTGCCGCCGCGATTCCCCCCCCCCTCCTGCAGCTGACGCGCTACCCCCCCCTCTCTCCACCTGAGCGACGCGCACTCCCCCTCTTCAGCTCTGACCTCCCCTCGTGCTCCCCGACTGACGTGAAGACCCCAGCTCCTCTCTTTTCCTCTTGGAGCCACAATACAACAGCGAAGCTCCTTCTTTTCTTTCCTTCTTCGATGTATGTAAGTTTTGTTTTTAATTTATTTTATATAATTAGCAATTATATAATCAGTTTGTTTTGTGTGAATTAGCAAATATAAAAAGATCAGTCTTTTTGTTTGAAGAAAGATCGATTTTTATTTAGAAGAAAGATCGGATTTTTAGTCAAGGAAAGACGAGATTTTTATATATTGAATAGCAAAGTAAAAATTCGATTTTTATATATTGAATAGCAAAGTAAAAATTCGATTTTTATATATTGAATAGCAAAGTAAAAATTCAATTTTTACATATGTAGAGAATACGGGCAAAGAAAGTGACAAGAGGCAAGAACGGCGAAGATTTCTACATAAGAAGAGTCGTGGGATTGGATTAGCTAATCAGTGAGAAATTCTCACCTTTTAATTTAATTTTCTAGTTAAAATATATACTAGGATGCAGACGGTGTTCAGTAGCACCCGACACCCGTCGTCCACAGACCATGGACGGCTCGTATGCTTGTTTGTTTGATTTTGATGTGTAGTTGATCGTGTGATGTGAAGTGAAATGGAATAAAATATTTATGTAGTTAAAAATATTTTATAGTTGAAAATATAATTTTTAACATGAAAATGAAATAAATTAATATAAACAAATCGAACGATTCGTTTATATACACACATTTGACTGATATTGATTGGGACGATAAATTTTACACATCGCCCAACTGCACAAATAAAATTTGTGTTTGATTGTTTGAAAACCCCACACGGGTATTGGGATGATATATGACATACACTAGTCCCAATAATTAGCTGTATGTCGATCGATTGATGGACAAACTGTTATGAGCGTTAAATATTTATATTTGATGCATGTACAGTGTAGAATGCACTTTGGATGATGGTTGATTATTCATCGTTGTTAATGTATACATGCGTTGTAGAAAATCCATATGATTAACATTATATGGTAATTGATTGGGCCTCATTCCAGTTTTGAAAAAGAAATATTTGAACAGAAATATTTGAAAAAGAAATATTTGAAAAAGGATATTTGAAAATAGAAATATATGAAGCCGTGTTGATTAGATTGACGCCATTTTGACATGAAAGATATTTATATCGATTTTATTCATTTTATAATGAATATCGAAAGTGATTTCAAAATCTGATATTTTGAAAAGAATTGGAATTCGAATTAAACTGAATAGAAATGAATTCGTATTGAAATCGAATAGAAATGAATTCGAATTGAAATCGAATAGAAATGAATTCGAATAGAAATGAATTCGAATTGAAATCGAATAGAAATGAATTCGAATTGAAATTGAATTGAATTGTAAACGAACCGAAATTGAATTAGAAATCAATTTGAATTGAAATCAATTTGAAATGAATTTAAAATGAATTTATAAGGGAAAATTCAATTTTGATTTGAATTTGAAATGAAGTTGAAATCGTTTTGAAAACGAATTTAAAAACGATTTATATAATACGTTTTAAAAGGAAATCGACGAAGTATATATTATATATATTATATATATAATATAATGGCCTGAATAGAACGCGCCGCACCGCGGCAGTTCGCGAATTTCGACCATTAACATCGAACGGATTTTACGGGAGATCCGACCATCGGATTCTCCTAAAACCGGAACCGTTGGGTTCGTATCGAAAAGAGATTTCCAATGAATATTAGAAATTAGAAATTGTAACACCCCACCTCCGCTAGGGTCACTCTTTTGGGGGCACTAGCTTCTGGGGGGCGTTAGAACTGGGTAAGCATGCATAATGATATATCAAGGCAGAACAAGAACATAAATATATATGTAAAACAGAGTAAAACAGCGGAATATTTCAAACCATCTCAAAACAAGTCTTAGTACATCATAAAGTCAACTGCCAAAATAAACATGTCTAGTACATCATAAACAGAAATACTGAAATACATAGTGCTATCCCCAAAAATAAAGATGATAAACCATAGCGAGCTCAATGTCCAGGCATACATGAGCTATCCAACGAACAAGCAAGCGATCCAAGCTAAGCACCACTGTTCCCTCCCTGAGAACCTGGGGGGGGGGGGAAACGGAAGAAAAGAAGCGAAAGAAAACAGATCAGTCAAAAAGACTGGTAAGCCCTAATACGATCAGTCTATAAACTAATAAAGCTAACATCATGATGGAAACTGAGATGAACATACTGGCAGTAGATAAAGGTGTCATCACATAAAGAAGATTAAGTTTTGCACCATAGTGTACTAGCAAACTAACATAACAGGTATTGATCCCTCAGCCCAAACTTTGGCCCAATTGCATGAGATGACCTCAATACAAGGTCCAGCCCAACGGTCTAGTCGATCGGCTCCCTATAAACCTAACACGTCGAGTGTTGGTGTCCATACGGCCCACATATTGTTGTAGTCAGACTGTGCTGGGTCCACCTTCGGGTGTATCAAGCCCTCGGGTGTCAACCCCAGACACCTAAGCAATAATGCACAGTCTAAACCTACTGGTACCCGTGCCTCGAGTTTGTCCAACACCGGACTACGTGCACATCCGTAGCCCGCCTGGACCCGCACCGCTGTACCACTCAGCCGTCGCTTTGGTCGCTTACATCAGTCCAGTAATCGTGCCCCGCCCTAACCTAGCCTCTAGGGTTGTGAATGATACCAAACTGGGATTACTGCTGGAACAGACCACGTTGCTAGGGTTTTCTAAGAGGGTTAAGTGTGGTTTAACCCCTCACTAATCATGGATTAAATTAGTTAAGTGTAACCAACAGTTCACCACTTAACCCCATTTAATCCCTCGTATCCCCAAAATTGGTTAAGTATTAGTGGGCCATGACTTAACCCTAATCATGAGGCATTAATTAATTTAATTGTGCCTTAACCTCTCACATTAGACTTTGTTGCGGTTACTAGTTAAGCCGGGCGGGTCCGGGTAGCTTTACACCACAACTTGGTCTAACCTCGGGTCCAAGGTACACATGACCAACTTCTCACATTGGGTCCTATTGTTTGTAGCAACTAGTTAAGCCGGTCGGTTCCGGGTAGGTTTACGCTACAAACTCAACCCAACCTCGAGTTGGCCACACTTAGGTTTTCTAAGTGTCATGTCCACTTTAATTTCAAAACATGATTACAAGTTTAACAAATACTTGGGTAGACCTAACTTAATAGGTAAATTCCCAAGGGTAGACCTAACTTAATAGGTAAATTCCCAATCTTTCATTTTTATGTATTTTAAGTTTTACCCAAAACCCCCCAACGTCATTCCATCGCTTACATATTCGTCATAACGCATAAAGGATAGAAAGAGGGAACTTGGCACAACATACATGATAAATTTTACATATCATACTAAACATGCATAACATGTTAGACTTGCATAACTTAGCATAGTGAATTTGCATAAAACATGCATAACTTATTAGACTTGCAAATCATGGCATAGTGAACTTGCATAAACATGCATAACTTGTTAAACTTACAAATCATGGCTTAGTGAACTTGCATAAACATGCATAACTTATCAAACATGTGTAACATAGCATAATGAACTCGCATAAGCATGCATAACTTATTAAACATGCATAACATAGCATAGTGAACTCGCATAAGCATGCATAACTCATTAAACATGCATAACATAGCATAGTGAACTCGCATAAGCATGCATAACTTATTAAACATGCATAAATCCCAACTTTCATCACATATTAACTTTAGAGTTTCTAAAATGAAGGTAAGAGGGCTTACAAATATTATGAAGACACAAATCTACTAATAAAGATTGAGAAGCCCTTTATGCAAGCATATAAAAACCCAAAACAAAGCTCCAATTAACAAAAATCCCAAAAACTATAGCTTATCAAATAAAGCTTGCAACTTGATGATGTATGCAAGCTAATGATCATTCATACAACTTAGAAATGCTTGTATGAACATCATAATCTTCATAGGAATGATTCATGAAGAGGTTGGAGGCTAGGGTTTTTAGGTGGAGGCCATTTGAGAATTCAATTTGACATAGTTTGGTTGCTAGAATGAATAATGAGGTTTTAGGGTAGGATTAAGGGCTTATTTATAGAAGATTAGAGTGTTTTTAGCCCTAGGATTAACCCTAGGTTAGTTTAGGCCCGTCAGATTTAGGAATTCCCTAGAACCAAGCCACAAGACCAAGCCCAAATCACAAATGGTGCACCAGGCAAAACTGCCCGGCCACCCCGTGTCGACAGGGCTGTCGACAGGGCTGTCGACACCCTGGGGACCCTGTCGACATGCCTGTCGACATGGGGGTCCTGGCGGGAGTTTTCCCGCCTGACGCCAGTTAGCCCTAATCCTTGTTTTTAATTTAAAATTTAAATCTGTTTTTAACATGGAAATTTCTGAAAACTTCAATGGGCCTTAACTGGGTCATACGGACTCCGATTTTCGAAAACTCGGACTCTATTTCGCGTATTTTTCCGAGACGAACGCAATGGCATAGCCCGTTTCCCTTGATTCAGATTTTTGAATTAAATTCTGCCTCGATTTATGTTATAACAGGTTATTGAAAATACGGGTTGTTACATTCTCCCCTCCTTAAAGGATTTCGTCCCCGAAATCTTTAAGTTAGGAAGAACGTATCCTACCATCCAATCATCCATCTACTCAAAGCATCATCCACGAGCAATCATTGTCCTTAAAAGATTCTAAATGCTGTATGAACCTATGCAAAAGTGTGTGTATATGTACTTATCTAATGCAAAGATCAATGCAAAATATGTTAGTGAAATGTATCCATATGTATGCAAATCCCTAACATAATGTATAATATCTACATACGTGCTCAATCATACATCCATATGCAACATCCATGTGATGGCATACAAAATTTCATCCATGAATAAGCATAAACACTCATGCACATGCAATATGAGGAGTGTGTGAGCCGATCTAGTGCCTAATGTGTATCATGCATCCACGAGTAACCACTTGCAACCATCAAACATAACATGTCTCAAGCACATGTTTCATCCAAAGGGTTTCTACCTAAGGTTCTCATGACAAGATTAGCACGATAACTAGATAAACATGGACAGCAAAGAGGAAGATATGCTAACAAAGGAAAGAGATTGAGAGTGTACCCTCAAAAAGGAATGGATAAAGCCCACGCATCTTCTCCTCGGTTTCCCAAGTTGCGTCTTCTTCGGCTTCACCCCATTGAACCTTCACCAGCTTGACCTCTCGATTCCTTAGCTTCTTGGTCTCTGTCCCCAAGATACGAATCGGAGCTCTCCTCAAAGTTGCCTCTTTCTCTACTTCCATGTCTTCAAGAATGCTAGGTTCAACCACCTCAGCGGACTCATGTAGGCACTTTCGGAGATGCGAGACATGAAAGACATTATGCACTCCGGACAGCTTCTCGGGCAATTGCACTTTATAAGCCATCTTCCCTATTCTCTCTATGATAGGGAAGGGTCCAACAAATCTCGGTGCTAACTTCCCAAAAGCTCCAAATCGGACCACATTCCGCAAAGGAGAAACCTTTACGAAAACCATATCCCCAACATCAAACTCCAAATCGGATCTTCGCTTATCGGCATAGGATTTCTGTCGGTCTTGGGCCGCCTTCATCCGTCCTCTAATCAACTCGACCTTCTCGGATGTATCTCTAATCATGTCAGGTCCAAGTATAAGCTTATCTGTAGTCTCCCACCAACATGTGGGTGACTTGCACGGTCTCCCATATAAAGCCTCAACCGGTGCCATCCCTATGCTTGCCTGATAACTGTTATTATATGAAAACTCAACAAGAGGAAGATGGTCTTCCCAAGTACCACCAAAATCCAGAATGCAAAGCCTCAATAGATCCTCGAGTACCCTATTCACCCTTTCGGTTTGGCCGTCCGTCTGTGGGTGATAAGCAGTACTCAAATTCAACCTCGTGCCCATAGCCTCTTGCAAGCTATTCCAGAATTGACTTGTAAAGATTGGGTCACGGTCACTGACAATACTAGAAGGGACTCCATGAAGTCTCACAATCTCACGAAGATATACGGACGCTAGCCAAGATGCGGTCCTCTTGCTCTTTACTGGAATAAAATGAGCACTCTTCGTAAGTCTATCTACAATAACCCAAATGCTCGTATTCCCTTTCCTTGACCTTGGAAGCCCATCAATAAAGTCCATAGAAATACTCTCCCACTTCCATAGCGGGACCTCTAGAGGATGCAATAGCCCACCGGGCTTCTTTGACTCGGCCTTAACTTGCTGGCAAACAACACATCTAGAGACAAACTCTGCCACATCCTTCTTCATTCCAGGCTAGAAGAAAATGCGCTTCATATCCTTATACATCTTATCTCCACCCGGATGTATAGTTATCTTGGAGCGATGTGCTTCCTCAAGAACTTTCCTCACCAAGTCTTCCACCATCGGAACACAAAGCCTTCCGTCTCTCCTCAGTCAACCCTTATCATCTATAGAATATCGAGCAAGGTGACTAGATGTCTCCCCTCGAACCAGCTTATCCATGATCTCAATTATCTGAGGGTCTTCCTTCTGCGAAGCCCCAACTTAGTCCAGAAGGGTAGGTCTGAGCTCAAGAGATGCTAAAGAACCGGTCATCGACTCAACTGTCAAAGAAAAATCAAAGGCTGCCAAGAACTCTAAATTCTTCATCTCAACAAATAGAGGACTTAGTGTCAACCTTTTTCTACTCAACGCATCCGCTACAACATTCCCCTTGCCGGGGGTATAGGCTATATCAAAATCATAGGACGCCAAGAATTCCATCCATCTTTGCTGCCTTAAGTTCAGATCCTTCTGCGAAAAGAGATACTTCAAAGACTTATGATCAGTATACAGCTCAAATCTCTCTCCCAGAAGATAATGACGCCAAGCCTTGAGTGCATATACTATTGCTGCCAGCTCTAGATCATGAGTGGGATAATTCTTCTCATGCACCTTAAGTTGCCTTCCACCAAAACATATAGCTTTGCCCTCTTGCATCAGAACGGCGCCCAATCCCGTGCCACAAGCATCAGTGTACACGGTAAACATCTTACCACCATCGGGTAAAGCTAGAACTGGTGCTGAGGTAAGGGCTCTCTTGAGTCTCTGAAAAGCAAGCTCACAGTCCATATCCCAAGCAAAAACTAAGTTCTTCTTCGTCAACTTAGTAAGAGGAGCGGATATCTTCGCGAAGTCCTTGATGAACTTCCGGTAAAAACCCGCAAGACCTAGAAAACTTCTCACCTCGGTTGCATTCCTTGGAGTCTTCCAATCCTGAACTGCAACCACCTTAGCGGGATCCACCGCTAAGCCTTGCTTGGATACGATATGCCCAAGGAATCTCACTTCTCTTCTCCAAAAGTGACACTTGGAGAACTTGGCCTTTAACTGATGCGCTCTAAGCGTATCCATCACCTCTACAAGATGCCTCGCGTGTTATTCTTCATCCTTGGAGAAGATCAGAATATCATCCACAAAGACAACGGCAAACTTGTTCAAGAACTCTCGAAACACCCTACTCATCCAGTCCACGAAATACGCGGGTGCATTCGTCAAACCGAACGGCATAACAAGCCATTCAAAGAATCCATCTGGAGTTCTGAATGCAGTCTTGTCTATACTATCTTCAGCCACTCTGAGATGATGAAATCCAGTAGCAAGATCAAGCTGAGAGAAAACAGAAGCACCAACTAGCTGGTCAAAGAGATCATCGATCCTCGGTAACGGGTGTCTGTTCTTCTTAGTCAGCTTATTCAATTCTCTATAGTCCACACAGAGTCGAAGAGAACCATCTGCCTTAGTAGCAAACACCACAGGCGCTCCCCATTCGGATATACTTCGTCTGATGAAGTTCTTCTCAAGTAACTCCTTTACTTGCTTGCCGAGCTCCCGTCTCTCACGCGGAGCCATGTGCCGAACGGGCAAAGAAACAGGCTTAGCATTATCCACCAGATAAATGCGAAAATCAATCTCTCGTTTAGGGGGCAACCCCTTAACTTCTTCAAAAACATCTGGATAATCTCGGACCACCCTTACAGACTGAAGGGCTTCCTCTGACGAGTCGAGAGATTCAAGATAGCACAACATGACGGGATCCTTCGGATTGCATGAAATCTCTAAGGTGTTGCCAAGGCGAGTCACAAGCCTCACTACCCTATGCTCACAATCAAGAATGGCTCCATATCGGGACAGCCAATCCATGCCCAATATCAATCCGTATCCCCTGAAACCAAGAACATACGCACTACACAAGAACTCTACACTGAGTATAGAGATCCTCAGATCCTCACATATCATAGATAGATGAGCAGAACCCCCAATGGGATTCGAAACACAAACGGGATCATCCACTAAGCTAGTACTAAGGTGCAAACTATCAACAAGATCAGATGAAATAAAGCTATGTGATGCACCAGAATCAAACAAGGTACGAACTGGAAGATCAGAAACATAAACAAGGTTCTCAACAGAAACACTACCTCGATCGGGAACTGGAGCGGTATTGAGAGCATGAACTTGCCCTCCTGAAGGTCCAGCATGTCCTTTCTTCTTCGGGCATTCCTTGCTGAAGTGTCCAGTCTCACCACAGGAAAAACATCCACCACTAAGCTTCCTTTTCTTCTTCCTACAATCCTTAGCAAAGTGTCCAGGCGCACCACAGTAATTGCACTTCCCCTTGCCTTTGTTGTTGTTTCCCTCCTTGTTCTTGCTCTGATTCCCCTGACTGCTTTGACCACCTTGATTGCCTTTACCTTGAGAATCAGCCTTCTTTGCTTGAGTATCACTCGACTTGACCTCTTTCTTTCCATCTCCCTGAAGTAGAGCCATATTGACCAAACTCTCAAAAGTAGCCCCATGCGGAATATGTGACATCGCCAAACCCTGCAGCGGCTCATTCAACCCTCTAGCAAATCGAAGAGCCTTCTTCTCAGGAGTGTTTACCATATCCAAACCAAAACGGGCCAGCTGATTAAACTTGTTCACATACTCCTTGACAGACACATCACCTTGCTTTAATGCAATGAACTTCTCCATCTGCAAATTCGCCTCAGCAGAAGATAGAAACTTGGCCACAAATCTAGCCCTCAAATCGGCCCAAGTCTCAACGGGCCTCGTCCCATTGGTGACCTCCCACCAATAGGCCGCTTCATCCTTCAAAAGCCACACTGTCAATAAGATCTTCCTCTCGTCATCAATCCCAAAGATAGCAAATAAGTCCTCAGTGTCTTTCAGCCAATTCCTAGCTTCAACAAAAGATTCCGTGCCTAGGAAATTCTTGCCTCCCATCGCCTTGAAGTCTTTACAAACCTTCGTGAACTCAACCTGAGGATGCTGAGGGGGAGGAGGAGGAAGAGGAGCCTCAGCAACTGGAGGAGGAGGAACATTAGCAACGGGAGGAGGAATATTAACATTAGGGGGAGGATTCTCAACTACAGGAGGAGGAGTGGGAGTAGGGTTTGCGGGGCCAGCTACCGCCCTAGCTTCAAGAAGTCTCCTATACCAGAGTGGTACATTTACTCCATCCGGGATGGCAAGATTCTCAGCCATACTGAAACGAAAGATAAGATAAGATTAGGTCAAGGGAACGAAGGATAACGCTAATGGCTTTTTGGGGAATAGCCTTTTAAAATACTAGACTTTTCTTTGGAAAATACTTTATACTTGTTTTGAAAATAGTTTTTCAAAAGTCTTTTAAAAACTTTTTGTTCTTTCTTGTAAACCATATGCTCTGATACCAAATTTGTAACACCCCACCTCCGCTAGGGTCACTCTTTTGGGGGCACTAGCTTCTGGGGGGCGTTAGAACTGGGTAAGCATGCATAATGATATATCAAGGCAGAACAAGAACATAAATATATATGTAAAACAGAGTAAAACAGCGGAATATTTCAAACCATCTCAAAACAAGTCTTAGTACATCATAAAGTCAACTGCCAAAATAAACATGTCTAGTACATCATAAACAGAAATACTGAAATACATAGTGCTATCCCCAAAAATAAAGATGATAAACCATAGCGAGCTCAATGTCCAGGCATACATGAGCTATCCAACGAACAAGCAAGCGATCCAAGCTAAGCACCACTGTTCCCTCCCTGAGAACCTGGGGGGGGGGGGGGGAAACGGAAGAAAAGAAGCGAAAGAAAACAGGTCAGTCAAAAAGACTGGTAAGCCCTAATACGATCAGTCTATAAACTAATAAAGCTAACATCATGATGGAAACTGAGATGAACATACTGGCAGTAGATAAAGGTGTCATCACATAAAGAAGATTAAGTTTTGCACCATAGTGTACTAGCAAACTAACATAACAGGTATTGATCCCTCAGCCCAAACTTTGGCCCAATTGCATGAGATGACCTCAATACAAGGTCCAGCCCAACGGTCTAGTCGATCGGCTCCCTATAAACCTAACACGTCGAGTGTTGGTGTCCATACGGCCCACATATTGTTGTAGTCAGACTGTGCTGGGTCCACCTTCGGGTGTATCAAGCCCTCGGGTGTCAACCCCAGACACCTAAGCAATAATGCACAGTCTAAACCTACTGGTACCCGTGCCTCGAGTTTGTCCAACACCGGACTACGTGCACGTCCGTAGCCCGCCTGGACCCGCACCGCTGTACCACTCAGCCGTCGCTTTGGTCGCTTACATCAGTCCAGTAATCGTGCCCCGCCCTAACCTAGCCTCTAGGGTTGTGAATGATACCAAACTGGGATTACTGCTGGAACAGACCACGTTGCTAGGGTTTTCTAAGAGGGTTAAGTGTGGTTTAACCCCTTACTAATCATGGATTAAATTAGTTAAGTGTAACCAACAGTTCACCACTTAACCCCATTTAATCCCTCGTATCCCCAAAATTGGTTAAGTATTAGTGGGCCATGACTTAACCCTAATCATGAGGCATTAATTAATTTAATTGTGCCTTAACCTCTCACATTAGACTTTGTTGCGGTTACTAGTTAAGCCGGGCGGGTCCGGGTAGCTTTACACCACAACTTGGTCTAACCTCGGGTCCAAGGTACACATGACCAACTTCTCACATTGGGTCCTATTGTTTGTAGCAACTAGTTAAGCCGGTCGGTTCCGGGTAGGTTTACGCTACAAACTCAACCCAACCTCGAGTTGGCCACACTTAGGTTTTCTAAGTGTCATGTCCACTTTAATTTCAAAACATGATTACAAGTTTAACAAATACTTGGGTAGACCTAACTTAATAGGTAAATTCCCAAGGGGTAGACCTAACTTAATAGGTAAATTCCCAATCTTTCATTTTTATGTATTTTAAGTTTTACCCAAAACCCCCCAACGTCATTCCATCGCTTACATATTCGTCATAACGCATAAAGGATAGAAAGAGGGAACTTGGCACAACATACATGATAAATTTTACATATCATACTAAACATGCATAACATGTTAGACTTGCATAACTTAGCATAGTGAATTTGCATAAAACATGCATAACTTATTAGACTTGCAAATCATGGCATAGTGAACTTGCATAAACATGCATAACTTGTTAAACTTACAAATCATGGCATAGTGAACTTGCATAAACATGCATAACTTGTTAAACTTACAAATCATGGCTTAGTGAACTTGCATAAACATGCATAACTTATCAAACATGTGTAACATAGCATAATGAATTCGCATAAGCATGCATAACTTATTAAACATGCATAACATAGCATAGTGAACTCGCATAAGCATGCATAACTCATTAAACATGCATAACATAGCATAGTGAACTCGCATAAGCATGCATAACTTATTAAACATGCATAAATCCCAACTTTCATCACATATTAACTTTAGAGTTTCTAAAATGAAGGTAAGAGGGCTTACAAATATTATGAAGACACAAATCTACTAATAAAGATTGAGAAGCCCTTTATGCAAGCATATAAAAACCCAAAACAAAGCTCCAATTAACAAAAATCCCAAAAACTCTAGCTTAGCAAATAAAGCTTGCAACTTGATGATGTATGCAAGCTAATGATCATTCATACAACTTAGAAATGCTTGTATGAACATCATAATCTTCATAGGAATGATTCATGAAGAGGTTGGAGGCTAGGGTTTTTAGGTGGAGGCCATTTGAGAATTCAATTTGACATAGTTTGGTTGCTAGAATGAATAATGAGGTTTTAGGGTAGGATTAGGGGCTTATTTATAGAAGATTAGAGTGTTTTTAGCCCTAGGATTAACCCTAGGTTAGTTTAGGCCCGTCAGATTTAGGAATTCTCTAGAACCAAGCCACAAGACCAAGCCCAAATCACAAATGGTGCGCCAGGCAAAACTGCCCGGCCACCCCGTGTCGACAGGGCTGTCGACAGGGCTGTCGACACCCTGGGGACCCTGTCGACATGCCTGTCGACATGGGGGTCCTGGCGGGAGTTTTCCCGCCTGACGCCAGTTAGCCCTAATCCTTGTTTTTAATTTAAAATTTAAATCTGTTTTTAACATGGAAATTTCTGAAAACTTCAATGGGCCTTAACTGGGTCATACGGACTCCGATTTTCGAAAACTCGGACTCTATTTCGCGTATTTTTCCGAGACGAACGCAATGGCATAGCCCGTTTCCCTTGATTCAGATTTTTGAATTAAATTCTGCCTCGATTTATGTTATAACAGGTTATTGAAAATACGGGTTGTTACAGAAATCTAACGGTTGGATTTGGAATTATGTCCAAATCAGATTTGGAAAAGGTCGCTGTAAGTGCAGTTCGATGGCCGTTGATGGAAATCGACTGTACGGGCCATGATAAAATTATTAAAAATAGTAATAATTTGTGTAAAATCATAAGAAATGATTTGGAAAAAACTGGGATGAAAAACTCCATATTTGAAAAGATAAAAATAGATTTTTATCGAAATGAACTAGTTTTGAACTAGAATTAAAATTCTATTTATTTTTAAATAAATAAATTGGATTTGAAAGGGGTTTTAAAAGTAACCAGAATTTCCAATAATTGAATTGGAATGGATTTGAATCGAAATTGTCTTTGGATTATTTCGAAGTTGGATTTCGTGATTATACAGGTATTTTTAGGGAAATTTGAAAGATATATTTATATCGTTATTTCCAGTACGATATTTGTTGGTCGTAGAATTTGATATTGAATATAAGCCGATATATTTTCTATTCAGAGTCTTGTATTTAATGTCAAATGTGATTTTGGGTTGTCGTGAACGGTATCTTCAATAATATTGTTCTTAGACCCAAAGGAGTTAAGAAAATCAGAAACTAACTGGAGATTAGTTAAGTTGAATGGTTTCTGGGGTATTGATCTGATGTTGGTTTCGGCCTTCGGGGTTAATCCTTAGGGAATTGCTCAATTGCTAATTCACGGTTAGGGACTGATTGAAATTTGATGTGATTTTTGGGTTTATCGTGAACCGTGTTTTAAATGACACTGATTCTTTAACCCAGTCACAGATTAAAACTAAGTGGAGTTTTAATGAATCTTTAACTAGATTGAAAAGATCGAGGATGGAGTATCACCAGTTTTACTCCAGGCGGTAGTTAAATCTTTAATTAGATTTGAATGTGAAATGATAATTGAATTTACCGATAACATCGTGGTGTTAGATATGAAGTATTACCAGTTTTACTTCATGGGATGAATAGGTTGGGATTGGGAAATTAAAACAAATGATTACTTCGGTAAGGTTCGTTAATCCCGACTAGTTTGAATAGATATTCAAAAGAAGATTAAAGAATAAATTTAAAGGATTTATCTTTGATAAAATTAATGGGAACCTTTCCCTATGAATGTGAAATTTAGAAACTAACTGTCGGTTAGCTAAGCAGAATGGTTTTCTGGATATTGATCTGATGTTGGTTTCGGCCTTCGGGGTTAATATTTGGGGAATTATTCTCTTGTTAATTTACGGTTAGTGACTGATGAATTGGAATGAGGCGTATGTTGTGTTTGTGTAACACTTGTTTATAATATACGCGAGTTATTCGGAAAGACCGGGTTTATCCCATTCTGAATAACTGATACGACGATAAGTCGAAGATGAAGACGGTGGTCGAAGACCGGAGGCCTTCACGTCGTTTGGGTGATTACTGATGATCTTGATTGGGATGTACACCCAAGAAGATGGAAACAGTTGGTGATCGTCCAGACGTACTTGGAGATCGATGGATATGCGGGGTACTAGGTGCCTCCGGTTTCGTTCAGACCCAGAACGGACTTGTAAATGGACTGTGTGTCTGACATTGGATTTTAGTCTATTTGATTGATTTCTATTAAATATATATCTGTTTGGCGGCGGAGAATTTATTCTCTTGCTTAACGCCCTTCTCTGAGACGTACGAGCTCAGGGGTTATATACTGATGTATATCAAACGCATAGAGTGAATTGCCTGTGTGGCATGCCTAAGTGGCAAATGATCAAGGCTTCTGTTGAAAAGCAAAGTCTTGTGGTTGATGATCAAAGCACGGCCTTTGTGGCATAGCTTTGTGTAACGTTTAATTCGCGAGCTTCACACCCGGTATGAACAAGAAATGGGAGATGGACCTCAGGGAGGGCATGCGTTTCTTTCTAGCTAGAAGTGGCGTCAGTGGTTTTACACGCCCTGACGAGTTTGACTTATGTGGTTGTTGCTGTTGCGAGGCGCCTCGGTTTGATCGGACGATCCGGGTCCGATGGAGTCATTCGTTGGCTCATTTACACCCCATAGGGTGGGGAAACGCATTGTTCAGGCATAATAATCCACATCGGTGGACCAGCCCTGACGATCAAAAGGGTTGATGCGTTCTGATCCTGAGGCTCGGGCTAGACAGTCTCGAATCGGTAGAGGACGATCCTTTGCATCGGTTCATAGATGGAAATCCAACTTCCAAATACGTGATTTTGCGGTTTTAATTGTAGAACTAGTATGGCGACATGATATATGGTACCCATGCCGCCTATGATTGATACTTATGATTTGAAGTTTTATACACTATGCACTTATAATAGTATCAAATGATTTGTTTTAAACGTACTAAGCATGTTTGGCTATTATGAGGAAAACCCAATCCCCCGGCTTGCGTCGCATTGTGTGATAGGACCTGGGTCTTATAATAGCTTCATTTTTCTTTATTTAGCATTGCGCGGTTGTTATATGCACTAGTATTCTTGGGAGGAAACCCGTTCCGTGTTATACAGCGTGGTCCCTTGATTTACCTAACTTTAAAAATAAAGATTAATAACTGTTTTAGTTCTCACACCAGTCCCATGAATGACCTGGAGTTTATTGTTTTAACCTAAACTCTGGGTGCCCTTATTTCGACCCGGGCAGCTAGTATTTTTGGTTTTGCAGATTTATATTCACAGGATCCTGGTTTACAGCTGGAACGATATTCGGAAAGCTTTGTATCCGTATATCTCTTCTAGTTGTGTATTGTATTATTTTCCGCTGCTATGTATTTAAATATAATTTAAATCTCTGATATTTCTGTGTAATATTCATTTATACTATGTATATTCTTGTAATCTGATGGAATTGTTGTAATATACAATGAAATGTTCTCCCGTCTGCGTTCCATTTCGTCGTGTTCTCAAAACAATTCGTTCTTTCTCTTCTCTTCGGAGACCGGGGAAGTTCGGGTCGTTTCACCTAAGTGGCAATTGATCAAGGCTTATGTTGAAAAGCAAAGTCTTGTGGTTGATGATCAAAGCACGGCCTTTGTGGCTTAGCTTTGTGTATAACGTGAATTCGCGAGCCTCACCCCTCGGTATGAGTCAAAAACGGGATACGGACCGTTGGGAGAACACGACGTTTCTTTCTAGCTATAGGTGGTGTCAGTGCTTAAACTGGCTGACATTTATATACTTTTCACCTTTGTGGTTGTTGGAATGAGGCGCCTCGATATTAGGTCTGATAGGACCGGGAAACATGTGTTCAGGAATTGCCAATCCTCAAACGTAAGAGAGGACCGGCCCAACCGATCCAAGTGGCTGCCCAGAGTGTGTAGTCCTGGGACATTTGCTAGAGTGTCTCGAATCGGAGAGGAGCTTGCCCCTTGCCTCGACTCATCACGGAAATCCAATTTCCAATACGTGATATTGCGGTTTTAATTGTAGAACTAGTATGGCGACATGATATATGGTACCCATGCCGTCTATGATTGATATTTATGATTGAAATTGTTTTGACACTATACACCTATAATAGTATCAAATGATTTGTTTTTAAACGTACCAAGCATGTTTGGCTATTATAAGAGAAAACCCTATCCTCCGGCTTACGTTGCATTGTGTGATGGGACAAGGGTCTTATAATAGCTTCATTTTTCGAAAAAGCATTGCGTTGTTTATTTATATGCACTGGTATTCTTGGGAGGAAACCTGTTCCGTGTTATACGGCGTGGTCCCTTGAATTACTCTCTTTTAAAGTAAAGTTTTAAATAACTTCTTTTAGTTCTCACACTAGTCACACGACTGACCTGGAGTTTATTGTTTTAACCTAAACTCTGGGTGCCTTATTTTGACACGGGCAGCTAGTAGTTTTGGTTTTGCAGATTTATATTCACAGGATCCTCATTTACAGCTGGAACGATGCTCGGAAAGCTCTATATCCGTGTATTACTTTCAGTTGTGTTTTATATTGTTTTTCCGCTGCTATGTAATTTATTGTAATCTCTGATATTTATTGTATGTATTTTATTCATTCATACTCTGTATATTCTTGTATCTGATGGAATTGTTGTGATTAACAATGAAATGTTCTTCTGTCTGCGTTCTATTTTGTCGTGTTCTCAAAGTATCCGCTCTTTCCTTTCCGGGGAAGTAACGGGTCCTTACACCATAGCTGCCTTCATAGGTGTCGCCTGCCCCTATTGCCACTAGGTGTACCCACTACCCCCAATGTGATCGGCTCACTAACTCGTAGATACCCGTGCTGGCCCCACAGTGGGGTGTATCCCTCCCCAAAGTGGCAACCCGATACCACCAATAATGCACAGCTTATACCTACACGATGCAAAACGTCTTACCTACCAGCCCAGGCCCACACACGCATATGAACCCGTTGGACTTGCGTTGCCACCGCTAACCCGGTTTGCCTCTTACAGTCAAGCCCAATATGCGTCTCCCGTCCTCGACTTGGGTCGAGCCCACAAAGATACGAATGGGTTACTGGTTGAAACGGGCCCTCATTACTTGACACAAGCTATCCACCTAAGCTTGGTCCCCTCTAGTACATCCCACTTAACCCTCTTCTTATTCATGTTCACTTACATGTTTCAATTTTGGTTAAGTGTTTCTAATCGTATTTCAAATGCCACCCAAGGCACCCACTAGATTCCACATGCCACCCAAGGCACCCACTTAACCCCCTCATGTCCCACTACATGTTTATCTGGTTAAGTGTTTCTTAATTCATTAAGACCGTAACCTCATAAAGACCTCCCACATTAGACTGGCATTTGTGGAAGCTTGATTTGTCGGGCGGGTCCGAGCAGTCTTACACCACAAATGAGCCTAACCTCGTGTCTTTACAATTGTTACGTATTTAATTTATGCCTAAGACCTCCCACATTAAACTGGCATTTGTGGCAGCTGGATTTGCCAGGCGGGTCCGGGTAGTCTTACACCACAAAAGAACCTAACCTCGTGTCTTAGACGATTAATTACTCCTAATTAATCATTCCCCAATTTGAATTAATTTCCCTATTCAAATTATCAATCAATTCAAAATTTAACTATGGCCATAATTGACTCAATTATGTCCATCTATTTATGGTATGTAAAATCATACCAATTTTCATCAAAATTTTATTTTATGCCTTTTAAGGCATTTATGCCAATTCTCAATATTAAATCTTATAATATTATCCCCTTAACCCACGTTGTACGTTTGTTCGTTTAACGTAAAATATACGTTAGACTCGAATAGTCTAACTCATGGAATAAAGAGAAAACATCACAATATACATATAATTAAAACTAGATCTAAACATAAGGGGTGAACTTGCATGTGTGAATGATGTTCTACATCTAAAACTTTCATAGGCCAAAGTTACACTTGCATAAAACTACACATGTCATAGATTCAATTCTAAAGGTGTAAACTTGTTTAGGTAATGGTCACAACTTGCATAAATCATGTATGTCATTGATCTACATCTAAAGGTGTAAACTTGCATAGGCAATAACTACAAACTTGCATAACATGATTCATATCCCAAACACATGTATTTATATAAACTTGCATATGTGATTTATGCAACATAACGATGGTGTAAACTCACATCTAGACATATAAACTAGCATGTAGAATTTAGCATATAACTCTCACATTTCATAGCCTAACTTTAGATCTAAAATAGGTGTCATGAAACATGTAAGGTTATACATAATCTTTAATAACTTGCATATGGTTCATGTCTAAATCAATATCTAAACTTGCATACATACATATGATTTATCATATGAATCAACATAACCAAACTAGCATATACAGAACATGATGATTTGATTATACATAAGCCAATCATAGAATTACAACATAGATGATAGCATCATAACTTTACAACATAGATGATAACATCACAACATAACATCATAGAATTTACAACATATATGATAACATCACAATTTTACAACATAATTATAACATGCGGTCAATAATTCACATCATATCCATATAATCCACATCATAACTTAATCCAATTAAATTACTAATTATTTTATTAAAGAAATCGAACTCACTACTCAAAGAAGGTCTTGAGTTCTGAATTCCGAGTTCTGAAGTTGTATTAGGTTTCCTTTGAAATAGATTCGTTGTTAGAGTTGAAAAGAATTGAATTTGATTTGCTTTCTTCCTCTCTAATTGGTGGCAGCTATTCTGAGTTGCAAGGTGACGGCATGGAGGCCATGAATCTAATTTTAATTTGATTGTATGGTTTGAGTCTATAGGTGTTTTTATAGAATTTAGGATTACTTTAAGCCGTCCGATCAACCCAGAATTAATCCCAGCCAATCAGAGCAGATCAGAAACCCTAATAAGTCAGCACACAGTCATTAACAGGTCATCAATCAAATCTACCCAGGGGGCAGGTCGATCCCCAGGTCGACCCCTAGGTCGACCCTATGGTCGACCTGGTCAGGGTAGGTCGACCCCCAGGTCGACCCTATGGTCGACCTGGCCCTGGCGGGAATTTTCCCGCCTAGCCTGTTTGACTCTGAAATTTTGAATTTTGAAATTTGTTTTGAATTTTCTGAAGCTTCCGATGGCCATAACTTCTTCATACGAAGTCCAATTCACGCAAACTCGGACTCTATCTTAACCAGAATTCTGAGACGAACACAATGGCGCAACCTGTTTCCCTTAATTCTCATGTCTGAGATTAGTTATTCTTTAATTTGTGAACATTAATATTAACAGAAATACGGGGTGTTACAAAGTGCACACGTTTCCTTCTAGCTAGAAGTGGTATCAGGGTTTTGCAAGCCCTGATATTTTTCTTATGTGGATGATAGATTACGAGGCCTCAGTTATATTAGTCGATAGTGACCAATTTATAGGTTCAATAGGACCGGGAAGCGTGTATTCAGGCATAACTAATCCACCAAAGTATTTGTAGACCGACCCTGTAGGATCCAAGGGTTTGCCAGCGTCGGAATCTTGAGACATTTGCTTGAGTGTCGCGAATCGGTAAGGAGATCGTCCCTAGCCTTGACTCATGATGGAAACCCAATTTCCAATACGACATTACGGTTTTGATTGTAAACCTATATGGCGACATAGTATATGGTAGCTACCCGTCTAGGATTGATACATTTACTTTGAAGTATTTTAAAACTGATTAGACACTAATAATAATATTAAATTTTATTTTCTACGCATCAAGCATGTTTGATCATTATAAGGTAAAACTCTATCCTCCGGTTTGCATTGCATTGTGTGATGGGACTTGAGTCTTATAATGATTTCATTTTTCTAAAAACCATTGCGTTGTTTTCTGATAAAATTTTATTTAATTTATGCACTGGCAATCCAATGGAGTCAACCCGTTCCGCGTTAGCGGCGTGGTCCTGTGATTAGCCATATTATTAAATAATTTAAGTAAGATTTCTCATACCAGTCCCATGACTGGCTCTTAGTTTGTTTCACTTGCAAACTCGGGTGCCCTTATTTTCCACACGGGCAATCGAGTGGCTTGTTTGCAGATATTTATTTTTTGAGCAGGATTCTGGATTGAAGCTTAAAGGTGTGTCCAGAGCATTGATAGTCTTCTGCTGCATTGTATTAAATTTGTTGTAAATTATCTTTCGCTGTATTATTTCGATGTACTCTGATATTTTGTACTCTGATGTTGCACTATTATGATGTAATAAAAGTCTTCTGTTATTTGTTCTGATGTGTTTAATCCCCAAATTTAGCATATGCGGGATTCGAACGGTCTTGGTCGATTTAGCGATCGATTAGGTCTGGGCGGAATCCAAATCGTTACAGCTGTTATAAGAGCTTTGGTTAGCTCAAATCATTGGGGTATAACTCGTTAGAACTGAACAAGAGACTCATCAAAGGTAGGATTAGAAATATCTTATAAAAGAATACTCATTAGAGATAGGATCAGTAGTATCCCATAACGAGAAAAATCATTAGAGATGGGGTTAGTAATGCCCTAGAATGAGTTGAGAGTGACAAGTTCATTATTAACCTATTTGTGATTATATATATAATCTGATCTTAGAAAATATGATTTTTGATATATAAAAGTTACATATATTTGAAAAGCTAAACAACCAATTGATTGATGATTGTCTTGTGTGATTATTAGTTCAACTAATAAAATTATTGAACCAAATAAAAGAATGAAAGTTGAGTTAGTTAGCTAAACAACTTTCAGCTCTGTTTCTTTTCGAGGACGAAAAGATTTTAAGTAGGGGAGATTGTAACAACCCGGAAAATCAGAACCAATTTAAAATTTTATTTTAAGGAAATTTTGTTAGAAAATGCGTCAAAATTTAAAAATTCCATTTTTAAATTAAATTATTTTTATAAATTTTATGATGTATTAATGAATGATTTCAATTTTATTTCTAATAAACAATTTGTAATTAGATAAATGGTGATTTATAATAATTGAATTGTTTATGAATAAATTTCATGAACGAATACTCAAAATACTTAATTTTGATTTGATTGTATAAATCAATTTATGGTATTCATTTTGAGATTTAAAATATAAATTAAATTAAGGTGCAATGTAAAATAAATATTTATATTTGAGATTTTGTCAATTCTTGAACAATAGGTGCGAACCATTTCATAAATTTATAAACAAACGTGATTTGCATTACATACCGATTTGAATATTTAGCATTAAAATTTCTTCGTTGTTTAAAAATGAATATTATGGAAAGAGTTGTATCGTCAAAAATTTAGAAATGAATTTAATACTTATCATGCGACTTTATAAGAAGAAAATATATGTTTGAAATCAATTTTTAATTTACGAGTTGAGATTTTTAATATTAATAGTAATAAATTTTGTTTTGAATAAACCATTAAAATCTAATTTTATTACGGTATTATTGTGCTAAAGTTAATGAGATTTTGATGTACAAACGGTGTCATTAAACTAAAAATATAACGCATATTTATATAAGCAATGCATTATTTTTGTCCTATTAGTTCATGCATGTGCGTTGATTTTTTTAGTGTAATCTTTGGAAACAGACTAAGTAAAAGATATGCATGCATTGTTGGGGCCCGCAACATAAGTAAAACATCTTATATAAATAAAAATTAAATTGCAAATTTGTTTCATTCTCAATTT
The DNA here is from genome assembly GCA_030737875.1 of Allium sativum. Classification (NCBI taxonomy): domain Eukaryota; kingdom Viridiplantae; phylum Streptophyta; class Magnoliopsida; order Asparagales; family Amaryllidaceae; genus Allium; species Allium sativum. The sequence goes on from CM060916.1 coordinate 491,051,575, forward strand.
GCCTTGTCCGCTCATTTGAATTGTTGCCAAAAACCATGTGAATTTAATATCTATAATTTTCTTTTGATTTATAATTAATGTTTAACATTTAAGGTTTAACATTCATTCATTAATATCATTTCTTTCCTTGAGCGTTCTCCAAAAAACAAAAAAAAACAAAAAAATTAAACCGTTCATTGCTATTGGCCTCTTACCCTTTTTATACAAACCATTAAATTTTTCCCAAAACATGCATGGTCCCAAGGAAATTTAATATAGACTATATCAGTTTCTTTTTGTTTTCTTCTTATATATTTATACATCAGCAGCTTTTCGTATATATAAATAAAATGGACATATCATAGAAAAATCAAAAAGGGAAAGAATTAAAATCCTCCACTATATAATATCTTTTCCTCTCCACAAATCCTCATTTTCTCTTCTTCCTCAGAAAAAAAAAATTAACAGCAGCCCTATTTCTCTCTCTCCCCCTCTCTCTCGAAAATCTGCAGGAAAGCCCCTTAAAATTAAATAATTTATATCTCCCAAACCGTAAGGAGTTAGGCCATGAAATTTTGTGAGCATCTAGAGAAAGAAGAAAGATTAGAGGAAGAAATTAAAGAAACCAAGGTGAGAAATCTAAACTCACCTTTCGAAAGGCTCTATTAAAAATTAATTGCTTGTTCATTGATTGTTGAATATTGTTTATAAAATATATGTATGCGATAAAATATTCATGCTATGAAGTTGTGAATGCGATAAAATATTCATGTTATGAAGTAGTGAATGAGATAAAAGTATTCATGCAATGTAAAAAATTGTGTGTGTGATAAAATTATGTATGCGATGTAGAAAGTTGTTGCAAGATCTTTGATTTTAAAATAAAAATTATTATTGATTTCAATGTGAGATTTCTCGGTTTATATATATATATATATATATAACATGAATTTGATTGTGATATGATATATATGCTATATAAAACATCGTGAAAAATTGAGATTGATTTACTTTGGTTGTGATGAATTGTCAGATCAAAATATATGTTGTTCGTTAAGATATTGTCTTTACCATTTTAGTCTAGAAAAAAAAATTCATTTGTTAATTTTATTTTTGTTATTCAAAAATATTCATTGTTGAAATAAAACATTTCAATAATAAAAAAATTACATTTGTATTACATATAGTGATCATTAAAATTATCCATTGGTTGGGCTAAAAATATGTTAGCAATAAAAAAATACATTTTTATTGTGTTTGTAGAAATGATGACAAATATTTATTGTTTAAATGGAATAAGATTACGATAAAAATTATATTTTTATTGTGAATATAAGATGATCATATTTCATAAATAGATATGTCATTTATGTAGAAAACATATTTCATAAATAAATAATGTCATTTATGTAGAAAACATATTTTATGAATAAACATGTCATGTGAGAAATTCTACTTTTTTTATATGATTATAATTAATTTATCATAATTGTGGTATTACTCGTATGCTGTAATATTCTATTGATTGCCATACGTGACTTAATCTGTGACTGGTGTGTTAAGTTGATCTGTTGAATTGATCATTTTTGTTTATTAGAAAATAGTTAAACAAAAATTATCATTTTTTTGTTAGATTAATTAAATCAAAATTAACATTTTTGTTAATTAGAATTGTATTAAACAAAAACTGTCATTTTTGTTTATTAGATTAGTTATGTAAGCAACCCGAACTTCCCCATGAAGGAAAGCCCGGATTGCTTTGAGAACACGACAAATCAGAACAAAAACAGAAGAACATTTCATTGCTTATTACAACAATTTCATTAGAATACAAGAATATAACAGAGTATGAATAAATAATATACATTCGACAAATATCAGAGATTTACATTACATTTAAAGACATAGCAGCAGAAAACAGTACAAAACATAATTGAAAGAAATACACGTATACAGAGCTTTCTGAGTATAGTTCCAGCTGTAAACCAGGATCCTGTGAATATAAATCTGCAAAACCAAAACTACTAGCTTCCCGTATGGTAAATAGGGTCACCCAGAATTTAGGTTAAAACAATAAACTCCTGGTCATTCATGTGACTGGTGTGAGAAAACAGTAAATAATCTGATTTTAAAGTTAGGTATATCAAGGGACAACGTCGTACAACACAGAACGGGTTTCCTCCAAAGAACACCACTGCATAAAAACAACAGCGCAAAGCTAAATAAAGAACAATGAAGCTATTATAAGACTCAGGTCCTATGACACAATGCAACGTGGAGGATAGAGTTTTTACCTTATAATAGCCAAAAATGCTTGGTACGTGAAATTTCATATTTTACTATTACTATAAGTGTATAGTGTCAAAACAATTTCAATCATAAGTATCAATCATAGACGGCATAAATGCCCCATACCATTATATCGCCATACTAGGCTCTATAATCAAAACCGCAAAATGTCGTATTGGAAGTTGAATTTCCACCTATGAACCAAGGCAAGGGATCGTCCTTACCGCTTCGAGACTCTCTAGTCCGAGCCTTAGGATCAGAGCTCGAGTGACCCTGGGATTGTCAGGGATGGCCCATCAAAGTACAATGTGGATTAAAAAACCTTGGACAATAGGCTTCCCCACCCTTTGGGGCGTAAATGAGCCAAATGACTCCATCGGCCCCGGATCAACCGATATAACCGAGGTTCCTCGCTATCCATCATCCACATAAGTAAAACGCCAGGGCTTGTAAAACGCTGAAACCACTCCTAGCTAGAAGGAAATGCATGCACTACCTGATGTCCTCTCCTGTTTCTTGTTCACACCGGTGTGTGAGGCTCGCGAATTAACGCTACACAAAGCTACGCTATATTAAAGCCATGCTTTGATCATCAACCACAAGGCTCTGCTTTTCAACATAAGCCTTGATCGTTTGCATCTCAGCATGTCGCACAGGCAATTCACGCTATGCAACCGGTGTCTATCAATCACGCAAAATGAAATCCGATGTCAGACACACATCCATTTACAAGTTCATTCTGGGTCTGAACGAAACCGGAGGCACCTTATTCCTCCCCCATATGTCCAATATAGGGGAGTAGTCCTCACATATCCGTTCGATCTCCAAGTATGTCTGGATGATCACCACTTATTACCTTGTCTTGGGTGTACAGGCCAATCAAGATATCAGTAATCATCCAAACGATGTGAAGACCTCTGGTCTTTAACCACCGTCTTCATCCTCGACACATTATCGAATCAGTTATTCACCCGGTCTTTCTGAATAACTCGCGTATATAATAAACAAGTGCTATAAAATCACAACATACGCCTCATTCCAATTTAGAACATTCCTTTACTCAAATATTCTTATACATTGGGAAAGGTTCCCATTAATTTTATCAAAGATAAATTCTTTAAATTTATCCTTTAATCTTCCTTTGGATATCATTTCAATCTAATTAAAGATGCATTAAAACTCCACTTGGTTTTAATCTTCCCAAAAATCAATATTAACGATTGTTTAACTTGGGAAATCATATCCTGTCTTTAACTGGGTTAAAGAACCAATGCCATTTAAAACACGGTTCACGATAAACCCTAAATCACATTCCATTCCATCAGCCTTTAACCGTAGATTTTCAAGTGAACAATTCCCAAAGTATTAACCCCGAAGGCCGAAACCAACATCAGATCAATACCCAGGAAACCATTCAACTTAACTAATCTCCAGTTAGTTTCTGATTTTCTTAACTCCATTGGGTCTAAGAACAATATTATTAAAGATACCATTCACGACAACCCAAAATATTATTCCTGTCTTTAACTGGGATAAAGAACCAATGTCCTTTAAAACACGATTCACGATAAACCCAAAATACATTCCATTCCATCAGCCTCTAACCGTAAATTAGCAAGTGAACAATTCCCTAAGTATTAACCCCGGAAGGCCGAAACCAACATCAGATCAATACCCAGGAAACCATTCAACTTTACTAATCTCCAGTTAGTTTATGATTTTCTTAACTCCATTGGTTCTAAGAACAGTATTATTAAAGATACCATTCACGACAACCCAAAATCTCATTCCGTTGTTAATCATGTTAAAGAATAAGTGTTATTTAAAAGATCGTTCACGATAAACCCGAAATCACATTCCATTGTTAATTAGGTTAAAGAACAAGTGTTATTTAAAACACCATTCACGATAAACCCAGTTCACATTCCATCAGTCTCTAACCGTTAATAAGTAAGAGAACGATTCCCTACGTATTAATCCCGAAGGCTGAAACCAACATCAAATCAATGCCCAGGAAACCATTCAACTTAGCTAATCTTTAGTTAGTTTCTAATTTTCTTAACTCAACTGGGTTTAAGAACAGAGTTAGCGAAGACGCCATTCACGAAAAACCCAAAATCCCATTTGATATTAAATACAAGGCTCTGCATAGAAAATATATCGGCTTATATTCAATATTAAATTCTGAAATCAACAAATATCATAATGGAATAACGATATATATATATCTTCCAAATTCCTCCACAATGCACGTATAATCACAGAATCCAATATCAAAATATTCCGAAAATAATTTCGATTTAAATCCATTCCAATTCATATATTCGAAATTTCAGTTATTTTTAAAACCATTTCAAATCCAATTTAATTATTTAAAAACATCGGATTTATTATTCTAGTTCATAACTAGTTCATTTTGATAAAAATACCTTTTCATCTTTTCAAATATGGAATTTTTCAACCCAATTCTTTCCAAATCATTTATTATGATTTTACACATATTATCGATATTTTTAATAATTTTATCAAGGCCGGTACAGTCGATTTGCATAAACGGCCATCGAACTACACTAACAACGACCTTTCCAAATTTGATTTGGACATAATTCCAAATCCAACCATTAGATTTCAAATCTCTAATATTCGTTAGAAAGCACTTTTTGATACGAACCCAACGGTTCTGGTTTTAGGAGAATCTGACGGTCAGATCTCCCATAATATCCGTTCGAAGTCAATGGTCGAAATTCACGAACTGCCGCAGCGCGGCATGTTCTATTCAGGCCATAATATATATATATATTATATATGTATTTCGTTGATTTCCATTTCAAATGTATTTTATAAATCGTTTTAAATTTGTTTTCAAAACGATTTCAACTTCATATTCAATTTCTAATCCAAATTGAATATTCCATGTCATCGATATATAAATGATAGTATTTTCAAAACATTATATTTTGGAATCAATTCCTTTTCGATATTCATTATAGAAATGAATAAAATCGATATAAATATCGTTCACGTCAAAATGGCGTTAATCTAATCAACACGGCTTTATATATTTAAATATTTTCGTGTCCATCCCAAATCGGACATCAAAATCACATTTTGATCCATTACTGAATATTATTTTAAAATACTCGTTATTTTAAAATATTCATTCTTTCTGAACTGGAATCAGACACAGTCAATTACCATATAATTTGATATATATGGATTTCATACAACACATGTATACAACAACAATCAAACACAGTCAACCATCATCCAGAGTGCATTCTACACTGCATAAGCATCAAATATAAATATTTAACGTTTATGACTTCCTGTCAATCAATCGATTGACATACAGCTAATTATTGGGACTAGTGTATGTCCAATATCATCCCAATACCCGTGTGGGGGTATCAATCAACATATAATGAATTTTATTTGTGCAGTTGGGCGATGTGTAAAATTTATCGTCCCAATCAATATCAGTCAAATGTGTGTACAGAAACAAATCGTCCGATTTGTTTATATATATTCATTTTATATACACGTTAAAAAATATATTTTTAACTACATAATATTTTATTCCATTCCACATCACACAATCAATATTCACAACACAATCAACCAAACAAACAAGTCGTCCATGGTCTGTGGACGACAGGTGTTGGGTGCTACTAAGTACCGTCTGCATCCTAGTATATATTTTAACTAGAAAATAAAATAAAAGTGAGGAGTTCTCACCTTTGGGATCCACTTCTCCATTCTTTATTTATGAACGGTTTGGATTTGCCCACCATTACGACGCAATCTTTTCACGCTGTTCATATTAAAAATCACGTTTTTAATTTGCTACACATATATAGAGATCACATTTTTAGATCGAAGTTTTTTAAATAAAAATCATATTTTTACTTCACTACTTCATGTATAAAAATCGTATTGTTAATTCGCTACATAAATAAAAATCATATCTTTATACCTTTAAAAATATTTTCATCGATCCATACAAATAAAAATCCAATTTTTTTATCGCTGTTCAAACAATAAAAACCATATTTTTATTGCTCCACTTATATGATAAAAATCACATTTTTATAACACCTCTTTTATGATAAAAATCACATTACTATCTCATTACTTCTTATACAAAAATCACATCTTTATATTGTTATTCATATAATAAAGATCGTATTTTTATCACTAATTACATATAGTAAAGATCGTATTTTTAAAACGATTAATATGGCAAAAATGAAAATGAACTACCTTTTCAATACAAACGGCATGGGTTCACTTGTGCGAGGTGAAGTTCTGGAGGTCCTTGCTTGAGCATCGGCAGTGCAGGTTAGCCGAGGGGGTGATGGCTATGTCTTCTTCAATTTGGGGTTCGTCAGAGGGGTTTTTAAACAAAGGAGGGGAGAGGTGGCGCTGTGGAGGGGTGCTGATGATCGAGGTGGCGCTACAGGTGGCGGGGGTGGCTGAGCACGACCTGGAGGCAACGGTCGGAATTGGGTTAGGGTTTCTCTTCCAGAAATCGAGAGGGGAGAGGAAGGAAGGGGGAGAGGAGGGCGTTGTCGATGGCAGGGGGCCGGAGGCGGCTGACGCCGGCGGGGGCATGCCCTCCGGGAGCGGCGACGATAGGAGGCAACAGGGAAAGGGCTTCAGCGGTTTTTTTTATTCTGAACATGGAAAGTGAGATTGAAAGGGGGAAGAAGGTTGACTTTTATATTTTTTTACTATTTTTATTTTCAAAAAGCAATTTTTTAATTCTAATTCCTATTCAAACCCAACAGCTGTCGCCCCTAGCTAGTTACCCCCATTCCAAGCACAATGGATATGCCCGGTAAGCTGATTTGACTGTTTTGATCAGTTTCCGTCAAAATCAAAATATAAATCTATATATTGAATTTGAATGCACATTTCAATTTACCGGGGCCACATACAGACTCTAAAAATTCCAGAAAAATTATTTTTGGCTTCGTATTGATGATACGGTCCTAACAAAACTAATTTCATCAAATTTGGAGACCGTTTGAAAAATGGCCATTTTCTGGTCGGTCCAAATTGACTGAAACTGTCAAAACACGTTTTACTTTGCCACGCTCACATATTGATTCAGAAAATTATGAATTTTGGAATCTAGCAATAACTTGACATCCCGGATCCAACAAGAGTCGTTTCATCAAAAACAGAGGGCATTTGCAAAATTTTCATTTTTAAGGGACAAAAATTCCATAGCGACTATTTTGAATTTTCAACTGGGAATAACTTTTTATTCCCGCTATGAAATTTTGATTTTTCGAATTCATTGGAAAGATATTTTCAAATAGATTCTAATATTTTTTGTTTCACTAAAATTCGGTTTATTTTAAATCCTGTACATTCATTTGAAATTTGAAATCGAAATTTCAAACTACCGCTCCATTTCCAATTTATTTTATAATTAAAATAAATATTTATATTCTAACTTCGATTCAAACAAATATATACGTTCTAATTCTATTCAAAATAAATTTCTTGTCGTTATTATTTAAAATAATTCATTTAAAATATTCAAAATTCATTAAAATTGGCAAAATAAAATTTTTAAATTGGTTCCGATTTTCTAGGTTGTTACAATCTCCCTCACTTAAAATCTTTTCTTCCTCAAAAAGGAACGGAGTTGAAAGTTGTTTTACTAACCAACTCAACTTTCAGTTTGGCTTTCGTTCTTTAACTTCTCAGTTTCTAAGAATTTTCCAATTCTCTAAAAAATTGGCTAACACCCCATATTTTTGAAAAATTTCGCCATAACCTCCTTTGTACGGGAGCACCGTGGAAAATCCCCAAACTACCACACAGGCCCTCTTATCTCAAAAAGAAAAAGAAAAATCCAAGTTTCTAGTCAATCGGCTCATAAAATCATCAAAAACCCCAAGAAATACAATAAACATGTAACTATTTGTCGGGCAAACATTTTTATTCCTCTGCTCTAGCCTCCTTGCTATGACCTGTTCATACATACATACATACATATATATATATATATATATATATATATATATATATGTACATGCATGCATTTTCAAACAATTTTCAATACAGCTCAATATTTGGTTCAATTTGGCCTAAATTTACCTTTCTTTCACACGTTGATTTAAATAAATAATCACACAACACAATCATCAATCAATTAGTGAATTAACGTTTCAAATTCATAATTTTGACATATATACAAAAAATCATGTTTTTGATGCCAAATCACAACGATAAGCCCTATCTAGTTTTGGTTCTCACACCAATCAATTGGAAATATATAAAAGATCCCACTTTTGACATTTGAACATAAGATCCGATGATGAGATCTCAATCATCAGAATCATCTCCGGGCGTCCAGAGTGTGATTCTATATCTATCTAGTATATTTGAGGCTTCAATACACGTGGATCAGACGTATATTAAAATCCCTATACCGGACAGTCCAAACTAATTTAAAATAAAATATTCAAATACGAATAATATGGTTTAAATTCTCCAAAAAAATTGTTTTATTTTATTTTAAAAATAACCCTTTTTGGACTCATTCTAGGATACTACTGATCCCATCTCTAACGAGTCACTCCCATTGGATATTACTAATCCAATCTCTGATGAATTATTTCATTCGGTTCTAATGTGCCTTGTTCTCCGAGCTTTGTAAACCAAAGCTCTGATACAAAATGTAAGCGGCCCGAGCTTCCCCGTGAAGGAAAGCCCGGATTGCTTTGAGAACATGACAAATCAGAACACAAACAGAAGAACATTTCATTTCTTATTACAACATTTTCATCAGAACACAAGAATATAACAAAGTACTAATAAATAATATACATTCGACAAATATCAGAGATTTACATTACATTTAAATACATAGCAGCGGAAAACAGTACAAAACATAACCGAAAGAAATACACGGATACAGATCTTTCCGAGTATAGTTCCAGCTGTAAAACAGGACCCTGTGAATGTAAATCTGCAAAACCAAAACTACTAGCTGCCCGCGTGGAAAATAGAGGCACCCAGAGTTTAGGTTAAAACAATAGACTCCAGCTCAGTCATGTGCCTGGTGTGAGAACTAAAACAGTTAATAATCTAATTTTAATGTTAGGTATATCAAGGGACCACGCCGTATAACACGGAACGGGTTTCCTCCCAAGAATACCAGTGCATAAAAACAACAGCGCAATGCTAAATAAAGAACAATGAAGCTATTATAAGACTCAGGTCCCATCACACAATGCAACGCAAGCTGGAAGATAGAGTTTTTACCTAATAATAGCAAAAAATGCTTGGTATGTGAAATTTCATATTTTATTATTACTATAAGTGTATAGTGTCAAAACAATTTCAATCATAAGTGTCAATCATAGATGGCATAAGTGCCACATATCACTATGTCGCCATACTAGGCTCTACAATCAAAACCGCAAAATGTTATATTGGAAGTTGGATTTCCATCTGTGAATCAAGGCAAGGGATTGTCCTTACTGCTTCGAGACTCTCAAGCCCGAGCCTCAGGATCGGAGCTCGAGTGACCCTTGGATCATCAAGGATGGTCCATCAAAGTGCAATGTGGATTAAAAAACCTTGGAAAATACGTTTCCCCGCCCTATGGGGCGTAAATGAGCCAAATGACTCCATCGGCCCCGGATCGACCGATATAACTTAGGCGCCTCGCTATTCATCAGCCACATAAGTAAAATGTCAGGGCTTAAAAAACGTTGACACCACTCCTAGCTAGAAGGAAACGCATTCCCTCTTTGATGTCCTCTCCCGTGTCTGGTTCACACCGGTGTGTGAGGTTCGCGAATTAACGCTGCACAAAGCTATGCTATATTAAAGTTGTGCTTTGATCATCAATCACAAGGCTCTTCTTTTCAATAGAAGCCTTGATCATTTGCATCTCAGCATGCCACATAGGCAATTCACGCTATGCAACTGATGTCTATCAATCACACGAAATGAAATCCGATGTCAGACACACATCCATTTACAAGTTCGTTCTGGGTCTAAACGAAACCGGAGGCACCTTATTCCTCCCCCATATGTCCAATACAGGGGAGAGGTCCTTGCATATCCGGTCGATCTCCAAGTACGTCTGGACGATCACCACTTATTACCTTATCTTGAGTGTACACCCCAATCAAAACATCAGTAATCACCCAAACGATGTGAAGACCTCCTGTCTTCAACCACCATCTTCATCCTCAACACATCGTCGAATCAGTTATTCAGAATGGGATAAACCCGTTGTTTCTGAATAACTCGCGTATATAATAAAAAAAAGTGCTATTAAAGCACAACATACGCCTCATTCCAATCCAGAATATTCCTTTATTCAAATATTCTTATATTTTGGAAAAGGTTCCCATTAATTTTATCGAAGATAAATTCTTTAAATTTATTCTTTAATCTTCCTTTGGATATCATTTCAATCTAATTAAAGATGCATTAAAACTCCACTTAGTTTTAATCTTCCCAAAAATCAATATTAACGATTGTTTAACTTGGGAAATCATATCCTGTCTTTAACTAGGATAAAGAACCAATGTCATTTAAAACACGGTTCACGATAAACCCTAAATCACATTCCATTCAATCAGCCTTTAACAGTTAATTTTTAAGTGAACAATTCCCTAAGTATTAACCTCGAAGGCCGAAACCAACATCAAATCAATACCCAAGAAACCATTCAACTTAATTAATCTCCAGTTAGATTTTGATTTTCTTAACTCCATTGGGTCTAAGAACAGTATTATTAAAGATACCATTCACGACAACCCAAAATCTTATTCATGTCTTTAACTGGGTTAAAGAACTAATGTTCTTTAAAACACGGTTCACGACAAACCCAATATCACATTCCATTCCATCAGCCTCTAACCGTAAATTAGCAAGTGAACAATTCCCTAAGTATTAACCCCAAAGGTCAAAACCAACATCAGATCAATACCCAGGAAACCATTCAACTTAACTAATCTCCAGTTAGTTTCTGATTGTCTTAACTACATTGGGTCTAAGAACAGTATTATTAAAGATACCATTCACGACAACCTAAAATCTCATTCCATTGTTAATCGGGTTAAAGAACAAGTGTTATTTAAAAGACCATTCACGATAAACCCAAAATCACATTCCATTGTTAATTGGGTTAAAGAACAAGTGTTATTTAAAACACTGTTCACGATAAACACAATTCACATTCCATCAGTCTCTAACCGTTAATTAGTAAGAGAACAATTCCCTAAGTAATAATCCCGAAGGCCGAAACCAACACCAGATCAATACCCAGGAAACCATTCAACATATCAAATCTATAGTTAGTTTCTAATTTTCTTAACTCAACTGGGTTTAAGAACAGTGTTATTGAAGACACTGTTCACGACAAACCCAAAATCCCATTTGGTATTGAATACAAGGCTCTGCATAGAAAATATATCAGCTTATATTCAATATCAAATTCTGAAATCAATAAATATCGTATTGGAATAACGATATATATATCTTCCAAATTCCTCCACATAGTCCGTATAATCACGGAATCCAATATCGAAATATTCCGAAAATAATTTCGATTCAAATCTATTCCAATTCATATATTGGAAATTCTGGTTACTTTTAAAACCATTTCAAATCCAATTTAATTATTTAAAAACATTGGATTTATTATTCTAGTTCATAACTAGTTCATTTTGATAAAAATACCTTTTTCTCTTTTTAAATATGGAATTTTTCATCCCAATTCTTTACAAATCATTTATTATGATTTTACACAAATTATCGATATTTTTAATAATTTTATCAAGGCATCGAACTGCACTTACAGCGACCTTTTCCAAATTTGATTTGGACATAATTCCAAATCCAACCATTGTATTTCAAATTTCTAATATTCGTTAGAAAGCTCTTTTCGACACGAACCCAACGGTTCTGTTTTTAGGAGAATCCGACGGTCGGATCTGCCATAATGTCCGTTCGAAGTCAATGGTCGAAATTCGTGAACTGCCGCGGCGCGGCGCGTTTTATTCAGGCCAATATATATATAATATATTGTAATGACCCGGAAATCTGGTCCAATTTGAGCTAACCGAAAACACAAATCCAACCCCAAATTAAACTGAAAATCGTCAAATTAATTAAAAGAAAACAGAAGGTGAGGAAAGATAAGATAGAAACTTATAGAAAAGAAGAAGAAGAACACAATATCAGAGTAACACGAATCTCACAGCGGAACGAATAAATATATTTCATAACATAACTTTGAAATACAAATATGTACTTGAATATACATATCATTATCGAAGTACAACACTTACAACACAGCGGAAATAACTATAGCAATTAATCCTGAAGCCTCCTGCTCCAGCTCTTCAAGTATCTGTAAATCCAGACTACTTGGCTGCCCTTACAAATTGGGCACCCAAGAGTTTACGGAAAACAAAACAAAATAAACTCCGGGTCAGTCATGGGACTGGTATGAGTAAAATAGTTTAAAACAGTTCGAACAAGTAAATGATATCTCATAAGACCACGCCGTATAACGGAACGGGTTTTTCCCTTATGAGAATCCAAATTATCTTTATATCAAAAACCTTTTGATATTATAATAATGTCTATCAACCACAATATAATAATCATCTAGCAGAAACGCTTTCATCTCACGTTCTATATATATAGTATACAATCAAAACCGCAAGCACGTATTGGGTAATGGATTTCCAACTATGACAAGGTATGGAACCACCTTTCGCTAGTGTATCTCTAGAAAGGAATACACTGGGTTCAACAAGAACATCATGCAACCCGGCCACACATGACCGACCACTCATTTCGCTTGAGTGTATCGAATGTATATCACCAACGGTTTGGATCAGCAACCGTTTCCCGAATGGGACAGCATCAACAATAGATTTTTAGAAGTAAATGAAACTCTAGATCAGGTGATTATACACCCTACTTTGGAGCGACCGACTTAGCCATGCTGCCTGCCCGATTTTTGTCATTTACCGGTGGATGAGGCTTGAGGTTACACTTCATCATCACATCAGATTCACTTCGAATGCCACATTGTCAGATCCAGCAAAAATCACTAATTGACATCTACAACAGTACATTACGTGTTAGCTAAAGAAGTTTCCTTCTCCGCTTCCACTCTTGGTACGGTTGAAGAAATCAATGTTCGTGACCTTTCTAGAAATACTCTGTCAGACATTCATCCATACAAGTCATCCCGGAACAGGATGAACCGAAGGCACTATTCAGTACATCCATCTTAGGCACTGTTATCTAAGACTTATACAATAGCCCTTGCACTTTACTCTGTCTTCAATTATCTTTGGCATATATGATTCGCAATGCTTATTCCAATACAGAGTGGTTCTTTGGATAATAGTCCAACCGGCTTCTCCATATTAACAACGTTAAAATGGTCAAAACTTCGATAGTCTGTGATTTAACTATGAAAGAAAAACAGATGTGCAAACAACGATTATTTCCAGATGGAAATTCTATCAATCAATCATCAATCATATATAAATATATATATATATATTCATATTTTCCTTATTTTCTACGTTCAGAAAATATACATTATTAACACTGGAAAATATTTCCAATTTAAATCAACATCGCGACAACAACTCAAACTACTGTACTTATCTACTAAAATCACTTAACTCCTTTCACTCTCGAACCTTAACCATTTCTAAATTAAAAACGAAGTCAATCAAGTTGGGGCATAACTACCTCTCAGACCTTAACTAAACAACGTTTCAAATCTCGAAATAGGTTAAGTTCATCTTTTAACTCTTTAACACTTCATTACGTAACTCTCGTTTGAATAAATCTCTATTCGATAACTCCTCCCTTCGAATAACTATAATTGATAGTCTCTCTTACAAATAACTAGATTCGAAGACCTTCTTCAAATAAACTAAATTCGGTTAACTTTATTTACTTAACCCTAATCGATTTACTCTTTTTACTTAACTCCTTACTTAACTCCTTAACTCCTTTCGAATAACTAATTCGATAACTCCTTTCGATTAAACTATAATCGATAACTCCTTTTGATTAATCTATAATCGATAACTCCTTTCGAATAACTAATTCGATAGATCCTTTGTGTTTAACTCTATTCGAATAACTCTTGTTTATTTAACTCTATTCGAATAATCTAAATTCGATTAACTCCATTTATTTAACCCTAATCGACTAACTCTTTTCAATAACTCTAGTTCGATTTAACTCTATCGATTTACTCTAACTGGTTAACTCTATCTAATCAACTCGACTCGACTAACCCCTTTCGAATAACATATTCGATTTACTAACTTTCGAATACCATATTCGATTTAACTCCTTTCGAATACCATATTCGATTTAACTCCTTTCGAATAACTAATTCGATTTAACTCCTTTATTCGCTTTATAAAGATTTCCTTTTTAACAACGTTTATTCATTTTTAAAGATTTACTTTTAGTAACGGTTCTCCACTTTAAAACGATTTCCTTCTTATAACTGTTTCCTTTTTATAACGTTTTCCCTTTTATAACGTCCTATTCCGTTATAAATAAATTTCCCTTTTTAACTCTATTTATTTTCTAAATATTTTCTATCAATTCTATTTGTAAATGATTTACAAATATTTCCTTTTTATTCGTTTTACCAATATTTCCCTTTATATTTGTTTTTTTTACAAATATATTTCCTATCAATTCTATTATTAAATGGTTTACCAATCTTTCCTTTTCTAATATTCCATTTGCAAATGGTTTGCAAATATTTCCTTTTCAAATATATTCTTCGATTTTGTAATTTCCCTTTTCTAAATATCTCCTATTTATAAATATTCCAATTTATAAATATTTCTTATTTATAAATATTCCATTTATAAATATTTTATTTTCAAATATCACTTTGAAAATATTCCCTTATCAACATTTCGGTATGTTATGGTATTCATATCAAATCACGATGATCAGTATCGTCCAAACACATATAATCGACAACAGATTATATATCACATCATATATCACAATATATGAAAACAATAAAATAACTGTTGAGGAATCCAGTCGGATTCCTCCAACCTGTTTCCCTGCATCCACAGATGTTACACAATAAAATCAACATCACTTTCAGTTCCATATGATATATTCTGTTAAACAGAATCAATATAGAAATTCAACTAATTGACTAGCAGCTCAATCAAACAGTCAACACACAGTCAATCAGCCAATATTTAATAGTTCTAAATATACAACATGAAATTATAAACTGTTCAGAGTTAGTGAGAATTACTCACATTGGACGATCATCGTTAATAACGATAACCATCGCTTGGTTCAGACGGACAATTTATTTTGCTGTAAATTGTAACGAGCTCAGATTCGCTCCCATTCAGTTCCACTGCATAGTGTCCGTCCATACGATCCCAACGGATCGAACCGTTCATGTTTCTGACAACGTATGAGATAATTACAAATTTTAGAAGACAATACACTAGTCAAATTAAATTAAACTAAATCTTTTTAAATCTTTGGGCCTCATTACTTACCAAACCCGGCCCAAACTCTTTCAAACTCGCCCCATCCATACCTGTCTTCCCCAAATACCATACGCACTCCAGGAACCCAAAACACAACCACTTCGAATCCTTCAAATCCACCATTCTTTTTCATTGTTTCACTAAACCAAAAACAAGTAATACCGAAATACACTTCTTCCTTCCCTCTTCAACTACTACACCATTCTGTTCATCTCAAGCTCGTCTTCATTTGTGCGGTTCCCAAAAAGCCACGCACTCAAAGTAACCACCACGACATATAATTGCATTGGAATCCACCATTTTTGGCACATAAGTGCGAAAAGCCCCCAGGAACTCGTAACAAATATCGAAAACCCCTCTAGATGTTTGTATGTGAATGGATCAGTAACCCTAACTCGCGTTGGAAGTTTCAGCGAACAGAAAATGGACGTCGAACACCTCAAAACTACTACTGCATTGAAGAGCCTCTCTCGCTGAACCCATAAACACATATAACTTGATTTTTAGGATTTTTCTTCAACTTGTTTTGATTTTTATAAGGTGGCAAAGGAAGTGTTTTGAGAATTAAGAAAATGGACGGCGGCACATTTGCATTGACTGTGGAAGTAAGAGTTAGGTTTAGAGAATGGAGTGGTGTATTTATAGTGTAAGGAAAATATCTAGATATTTTGTTGAATGGAATATTCCTAGTATATTCTCGTTTCTATATACATTTTTCTTTCTAAAAATTCTCGTGACTCCATATGATACCCAAAAATCACCAAACTAGACATACTGCTAGAGTTGACATTGCGGACCCAACGAAACTGGTTTCGTCGAATTCCGACTTCGTTTGCAAAACCGACTATTTTTAAAGCTCTGGATGACCTATTTAAATATAATAATATATTTAAATATAATTAAATTTAATATTTAAAAATAAATATATCGTCTATATTCACAGTGGAATACCATGCAGTTCAGAAAACCCTATATGTATTTCTAACTCGATATTTCAAATCTGGGTCAACCCGATATTCGATTTATATTGAAATTCCTTTTTATATAAATAATTCCTTTATAAATTATAAAGGAATTCCACAGCGACTTTTATAAAATTTGATTTGGACATAAATCAAAATCTACACGACGAAATCTAGATTTTTCTCTTCCACTAGAAAGATATACTCCACCAGCTCCACACGTTTCTTGTTTCACAGAAATCCGGCTTAAAACGAATCCTGTACATTCAGTTGAAGTTCAAATCGCCAAATCGCGAACTGCCTCGCCATTTCGAGCTCGATTTTAATTATAATATAATTATACGTTCAAACTGTCGTTTATATAATATATTCGTTATTCAAATTCAATTCCAAGCTGAATTAAATATCACAGATGATTTAGTTCACACCATATCGTCATTTCAGCCAATTCTGATTATTTCAGAATTAAATATATTATTAAATTTATTATTTTAAATTAAATATTCACCATTATTTAAATTAAACCACCATTTAATTCACTATATCACTATTTATATAATTAAATAAATTAATTATAATACCTCTGCAAATGCGGGTCATTACATTCTTCCCCACTTAAAATAATTTCGTCCTCGAAATTGCTAAGGTAGAGAACGACCCTATCGACTGGTTAGAACATATTTGTTCACTTCTTAACTTCAGTTTCAACTGAACCAATTTAATTTCAATTAAATTATTAATTAATTCTTATCAATGAAAATTTCCAAAAATCCTGAAAATTTTCTAACTCCTTAACTTTTCGAAAAATTTCGCCAGCACCTCCTTTGTACTGGTCAATAGCTCAAACTCCAACTTGCCTCTCTAGTCCATCTCCAACCCAAAAGAAAATCAAGCAGCCAAGAGGCTTGCCAATTCGGCTCAAAAATCTTATATCCAATAGAAATATAAACTTGTACATTTTGTCAGCATATCATTATATCTGAAACACCCCACCTCCGTTAGGGTCACTCTCAAAGGGAATGCCCTAATTTTGGTGGAGGTTTATAAGTACAAGTCACAGATATACAAGACAGATATAAGAACACATATTTGTAAACAGCGGAAGAACAACAAATTTTTATTTCATAAAGTCAAATACGTGTTACAACAACATCCTTTTCAAAAACATAACATAACACTTTCATAATCTGTCTTGAGTACATTATTTAAAGAAGCATAAATAAAATATAGATAAACTGCAAGAGCCCCATAGTGGATTGTCCCAAAGCCATAGTTCAAAACAGGAAAGTCCAAGCAATACATTTCTCTTCTTCAAGCTGGATGTTGAGGTAGGTCAAGCTGCTGTGTTCCCTCCCTGAGGACCTGGGGGGGGGGGGGAAACGGAAGAAAGAAGACGAAAGAAAAATAGAGTCAGACATAAAGCCTGAGTAAGTCTAGTACTATTTTGTCTATGAATAAAGAACTGGGTATGATAAGTATAAGCAAGAAGTGGGCATGCACTATAAACTTGGTTAAGTTGTCTAGGGTCGAATATACTATCGTACCCCATGTTAATCTCTGAACCCATATAAACTAGTTTCCAATTTGCACCCCATAATCAGGGTGATGTGATCCATTCTATGATGATCGGCTCCTACTCGCATAGTTACATGTGTCTTACGGCCCCCGATGTCGTAGTTACCTATGCTAGTCCCACCATGGGGTGTATCAAATCCCATAGTGGCAACCCGACACAACCTTAGAGTGCACAGGTATGCTACTGGTGTCCAGTGCCTTATTTTTCTGCGCCGGAGTGTGTGCACGCCCGCACTCCGTTAGAACCTACACTGCTACACCACCGCCGTCGATTTGACCTCTTACAATCAGCCCAGTAATCGTGCCCCACCCTGCCTAGCTTCAGGGTATCCTGATACACCTTTTAGGGTTACTGCTGAAAAGGGTCCCCCGTTACTAGGTTTTCTATCTCTAGCCAACATGCTAAGTTGGTTAAGTGTTTCCTAACCTAACCCCACCAGTCCGTTTAGTTTAGCATGTTCCATTTTGATTAAGTCTTTAGTTCACTTAATCCTAACAATCCTGACTCAGCCTTAATTGTCTTATTAAGGCCCTGACCTCTCACATTAGACAGGTATTGTTGTGGCTGCCTGTTGCCGGTTGGTTCCGGGCAGTCTTACGCCACAACTCAGTCTAACCTCAGGTCCTTGCTGGGCTCCATGTTTAACCTCCCACATTGGATAGGTATTGTTGTGACTACTGGACAGCCGGGCGGTTCCGGGCAGGTTTACATCACAACTCAATCCAACCTCGGGTTAAACACATCGTATTTTCTACATTTACATATCTTGTCATTCCTCTTTATTTCTTATATGTAAATATTTGCGGCCCATTATTAAGTTAATGGTGTAAAGGTTACACCAATCACGGGCCCAACCCATACTTGAATTTGGGCCCCTCTATTTTATATTTTCATTCATTAATTAATTTTAACCCAACGTTATTTTCCCCCGTTTTTACACGTCCGTTTATATATATTGGGCTTAGCCTTTTAAAGCCCAATTTAGCCATGCGAAAAGGGGAGGCTTAAAGCGTGATTACATACACAAAGAGGGGAAGGTGAGCGCATGAACTTGCAATACGACGTTGGAAATACAAAATAGAAACTGGTGTATTTGCATAGTGGTAACATAGGTGACATAAATCAAGGCATGTGAACTTGCATAGGTTTAACTGCAACATGAACCTATATTCTTATTTATGCATAATGTCAAACATAAACATGGCATAAATATTTCTAGCATAAGCATGGCATAATGTCAAACATAAGCATGGCATAAATATTTCTAGCATAAGCATGGCATAATGTCAAACATAAGCATGGCATAATATCAAACATAAGCATGGCATAAGCATAGTTAAATTTGTTCACATAACCATGGCATAAATATTTCTAACATGAAATCATGATTCTTACTTTAGTCATGTAAACTTACAAAAAGAGACTTTTTGAACCTAACCTAGCCATGTACCACATATGTCATCATATAATTCTTGTAAACAAGATAGACTAAATCATGGATTTTAATTATGCCAAATATCATTCATAGCCTAGCCATATTCATAAGTTTGCAAATAAGTTCTCTAGTACAAAAGCATGACTTAGTACATGATGCCAAATTCTCAATATAATTTCATATGGATGATAATAACCAAACTTGTTCTAATTACATACGAAATGATTTATGCACAAAAATATACATCATGATGGCATAGTAGCAAAACCCCAAACTTGCATGAATTTAAATCAACTACATACATGTAGCTTCAACATAGGTCACATAATTTGCGAATATTCCAAACGTATATTTGCATAGAACTACCGCATGTAGTTCTTTATAATGAATAACATAAATTTTGCACAATTATGAATTCCTTTATTATCCCAATTCAAGCATACAAATCAACACAGTTATTTATTCATACCAAAGTAATACTCTACTTACAATGGTTGCGGCGAATTCTCTAATTAAGAGATATGATTCCTTTGTTGAATTGATTGGCTTAGGTTGCTTGAATTGCTTTAGGCTTTAGAACTTTCTCCCTAATTCTCTCTCTAGTTGGCGGCTACTCTTAGTCGTTCCTCAGCAACATGGCGGCTATGTTCTTAATTTTGAATGAATAGATTAGGGTTTAGTCTAGGGTTGTTTATATAGAGGTTAGGAACTGATTAGGACCCTTGATGTTGCTAGGTTAGATCGTAGTCATTCATTCGATAGAGAGACCAATTAAAACTTGCCACCTAGCCCTAGTGACAAAGCAGACCACAAAAATTCGACCAAACACAGACCTGGCCAGCCAGGTTGACTGGGCTCGACCAGGTCGACACCCCTGTCGACAGGGCTGTCGACAGCCCTGTCGACATGGGTAGCCCAGGTCGACAGCCCAGTCGACCTGGGTGGCCTAGGCGGGTGTTTATCCGCCCTGGCCCATTGGGCCCGATTTTTAATTATTTTATTCTGTTTGAATTTTAAATTTAATTCAAAACTTCCGAAGGCCATATCTTCTTCATACGGACTCCGTTTTTCGAAAACTCGGACTCTATTTCGCGTATTTTTCCGAGACGAACGCAATGGCGTATCCCGTTTCCCTTAGTTCTTTTATTTCAGATTAATTATGCTTTAATTTGTTAATTTCACAGTTATAGAATTTTCGGGGTGTTACAATATCCTTTCCACCTGTTATCAATTCAGCGGATACAAGGGTCATCCCAATCAAATTCCAAATCAGTTTTATCTCCAACACAACCATTCGTTTTTAGCCAAGCCAAATCCCATTTCAACTCAAGTTCAATTCTTGATTTTCAATTCCTTAACTCCTCAATCCAATACCATTTCAGATTCTAATTTCACAAATCCAATCTTATTCGATTTCAATTCAACTTCAGTTACCACTTAACTGACTTTACTTTAATTCAAATTTGGTTTCACAAATTTTTGTTAAATTTGTTTTTAATTCAAACAGTCTTTCCCTGGGAGTTTTTAAACAGTTTACTCTTTTCAAAAATCAAATTTTCCTTTTGAACATGTCACTGAGCCCTTAATTAATATTCCATTAGTTAAATCACTTCTCTATTTCTTTATCAATATTTGTTAACCAAATATTTTCAATAACCATATTGGCCTTTTATGTTATTTGAAAAACATTTCCGAATATCGCCTTCCTTTATTTTCTAAACTTTAGAAAATATATGCTATTCATAATTGGAAAATATTCCAATTACTTATCTCTTTTCCGATCTCGTTTATTTCTATACCTAGGAAATATTCTTTATTATATTTCCAAGCTTACACTTATTTGGGTTAAAACGGTGTTGTGTAAAACATCGTTATGACAACCCAAATACTATATTCAACTAACTCTTATTCAACATTGATCTTCGAGCCTGAAATGTTACTATTTATTTGTTAATAATGAAATCAATCAAGTTGGGATATAACTACCTCTCAGACCTTAACTGAATAACATTTATAACATCAAAACAGATATGACTACTTACTCGAATAATCAATACCATACAACTACTTATTCACTTTTAAACATGTATACGCTTCCTCTTCCTATTCTTACTAGATTTTATTCTTAGTCTTCCTTTTTGATTTTACTACACTATTTCTAAGTTCGTTTCCTTATCGACTTCTATATATATATTGATACGTTGATTTCTAACTATCAAATTATCTTAAAAATATTCTAACTCCTTAAATTCCCGGAAAATTTTTCCATAACCTCCTTTGTACCAGGAGCATCGGGATATTTCAAATAGCCTCCCATGGCCCTCACCCATCCAAAAGAAAAAGAAAAAGCCAAGCGGCTAGCCGATACAGCGCATAAAATCTCATATATGAATTAAATACATACCTTTCCGTCGAGCATTCTATTTATATACCTTCATACCTTATCCATACCTATCTCATGTATATTTATACCTGCCCAATCTATTTTAACTATACCTGATCGTTTTAACTCAATTCGTTAATTAATTTGTTAATTAACTCATTAGTCTATTTCACTTTTATATTTGAACATGGCATGTTCAAGTGTATTTTAACTTGCTTATTAACTAATTTGAATCCAAATTTCAAATTTAAGTTCTATATTCGATTTCGAATATCCATTTACAAATCCAATTCACCTTCCAAAGTTCAACTTCAAATTCGAAACTCGATTAACTAATTCCTCTTCAACTTAGTTAATTCTATTCAATTTCTATTCAAATTTTATATCACTTATATTATTCAAATCTATATATCAAATTCTATTATTCAAATTCTATATATCAAATTCTATTCAAATTCTATATTATAAATCCCGTTTGAATTTCTATATTCAAATTCTATATATTCAAATTCTATATATCAAATTCTATATTATAAATCCCATTTTAAATTCAACACAACTTCTCTTTCCCAAAACAAATTCAAAACAGTATCTCTGGTAGTAATTCGTCACTTACAACTCGAAAATGAATACTGATGATGCAGCTATCATCATCAGAATCTATTTTCCAGCGATCGAAGTGAGTTCAATACTATAAAACCATTTCTAAACATTTCCACTTTGAAATTCATTTCAAGATATAATTCACACTGCTTGTAAAACAATTTAAAATCTCCCAGGATCTTAAATTTTCCTTATTTTTAATCCAAATTCATTTACAAACACTTATCCAATTTTCCAGAATTTTAATTCAATTTCTGGTTTACAATTTCAGATTTGACTCATCTGATTTCACATATTTCTCTTATATGAACTCTGATTGGTTATTTACATAGCTATTTAATTTATAATCTTACTCGATTATAATAACAACCAATATATCCACCGTATTATAATTTTGATACATATATATCTTCTCTATATCAAGATATACCTTGGGTAAACTTATTTTAATTTACCCTCCTTTCAAAACATATCGTGACGACCCATCGTATTCGAGTGTTTATAAACTCCTACTGATACAGTGGATCAAACTGATCGACCAGAACTTATAAACTACTCAACCAATAAACCTTCACAATATAAAATTATTTTTATATCATATACAAATACGTTCACTCGTATATATACATTCAAACACAATCTAGGGTATTACTAACCCTATCTCTACCGAGTCACGCCACAGAGCCAAGGTAATTTCACTTAACCTTATGCTCTGATACCAACTGTAATGACCCGGAAATCCGGTCCAATTTGAGCTGACCAAAAACACAAGTCCAACCCCAAATTAAACTGAAAATCAGGAAATTAATAGAAAGAAAATAGAGGGTGAGGAAAGATAAGATAGAAACTTATAGAAAAGAAGAAGAAGAACACAATATCAGAGTAACACGAATCTCACAGCGGAACGAATAAATATATTTCATAACATAACTTTGAAATACAAATCTGTACTTGAATATACATAACATTATCAAAGTACAACACTTACAACACAGCGGAAATAACTATAGCTATTAATCCTGAAGCCTCCTGCTCTAGCTCTTCAAGTATCTGTAAATCCCGACTAATTGACTACCTGTACAAAATTGGGCACCCAAGAGTTTAGGGAAAACAAAACAAAACAAACTCCGGGTCAGTCATGGGACTGGTATGAGTAAAACAGTTTAAAACAGTTCGAACAAGTAAATGATATCTCATAAGACCATGCCGTATAACGGAACGGGTTTTTCCCTTATAAGAATCCAAATTATCTTTATATCAAAAACCTTATGATATTATAATAATGTCTATCAACCACAATATAATAATCATCTAGCAGAAACGCTTTCATCTCACGTTCTACATATATAGTATACAATCAAAACCGCAAGCACGTATTGGGTAATGCATTTCCAACTATGACAAGGTATGGAACCACCTTTCTCTAGTGTATCTCTAGAAAGGAATACACTGGGTTCAACAAGAACATCTTGCAACCCGACCACACATGACCAACCACTCATTTCGCTTGAGTGTATCGAATGTATATCACCAACGGTTGGGATCAGCAACCGTTTCCCGAATGGGACAGCATCAACAATAGATTTTTAGAAGTAAATGAAACTCTAGATCAGGTGATTATACACCCTTCTTCGGAGTGACCAACTTAGCCATGCTGCCTGCCCGATTTCTATCATTTACCGGTGGATGAGGCTTGAGGTTACGCTTCATCATCACATCAGATTCACTTCGAATGCCACATTGTCAGATCCATCGAAAATCACTAATTGACGTCTACAACAGTACATTACGTGTTAGCTAAATAAGTTTCCTTCTCCGCTTCCACTCTTGGTACGGTTGAAGAAATCAATGTTCGTGACCTTTCTGGAAATACTCTGTCAGATATTCATCCATACAAGTCATCCGGGAACAGGATGAACCGAAGGCACTATACAGTACATCCATCTTAGGCACTGTTATCTAAGACTTATACAATAGCCCTTGCACTTTACTCCGTCTTCAATTATCTTTGGCATATATGATTCGCAACGCTTATGCCAATACAGAGTGGTTCTTTGGATAATAATCCAACCGGTCTCTCCATATTAACAACGTTAAAATGGTCAAAACTTTGATAGTCTGTGATTTAACTATCAAAGAAAAACAGGTGTGCAAACAACGATATTATTTAAAGATGGAAATTCTATCAATCAATCATATATATATCTATATATATATATATATTCATATTTTCCTTATTTTCTACGTTTAGAAAATATACGTTATTAACACTGGAAAACAATTTCCATTTCTACTCCATATTTCCAATTTCAATATTTGATTACGTTTCTGATTCTATTTGGAAAACATTCCAAATCTTCTTTACTTGGATTTAAACAGATGTTTAAATCAACATCGCGATGACAACTCAAACTACTATACTTATCTACTAAAATCACTTAACCCCTTTCACTCTCGAACCTTAACCATTTCTAAATTAAAAACGAAGTCAATCAAGTTGGGGTATAACTACCTCTCAGACGTTAACTGAACAACGTTTCAAATCTCGAAATAGGTTAAGTTCATCTTTTAACTCTTTAACACTTCATTACGTAACTCTCGTTCGAATAAATCTCTATAAGATAACTCCCCCCTTCGAATAACTATAATTGATAATCTCTCTTACGAATAACTAGATTCGAAAACCTTCTTCGAATAAACTAAATTCGGTTAACTTTATTTACTTAACCCTAATCGATTAACTCTTTTTACTCAACTCCTTACTTAAATCCTTAACACCTTTCGAATAACTAATTCGATAACTCCTTTTGATTAAACTATAATCGATAACTCCTTTCGATTAAACTATAATCGATAACTCCTTTCGAATAACTAATTCGATAATTCCTTTGTGTTTAACTCTATTCGAATAACTAATTCGAATAACTCTTATTTATTTAACTCTATTCGAATAACCTAAATTCGATTAACTCCATTTATTTAGCCCTAATCGATTAACTCTTTTCAATAACTCTAGTTCGATTTAACTCTATCTGGTTATGTAACGACCCAAAAAATCTGAACCA
This sequence comes from Allium sativum, assembly GCA_030737875.1. Classification (NCBI taxonomy): domain Eukaryota; kingdom Viridiplantae; phylum Streptophyta; class Magnoliopsida; order Asparagales; family Amaryllidaceae; genus Allium; species Allium sativum. The sequence continues at coordinate 491,077,429 of CM060916.1, forward strand.
ATTTAAATTTTTTAAATTGGTTATTTTAGTGGATTTTAAATATTTAAAATAAATATTTTGAATAATAAATGAAAAGTAAGTTTGAATCGACATTGAAAATAAATATAATTACTTTGAAATATAAACAAGGCCTGAAATGGCGCGGTAGTTTCAAATTTTCATTTCAAACTTTGACTGACTGTACTGGGTGCAAAACAAAACGGATTTTAGTGAAACCAAAAATATTTAAATCTGTTAGTGAATATCTTTCTAAAGAATTTGAAAAATCGAAGTTTCATAGCGGGAAGCCTTGTATTCAGGTTTTAGCTGGCTCTTTCTGGATAGCTGGAGCTGAAGATGGATTATATCATTTATCTCTTTTTATGCTGTTCAGCTCCAATTGTACATATTATGTTTGTTTTCCGCTGTAGACATTTATGTATAGCTGAACTGTATTTGTACTAAGTATGATCCTATATACTATGTAACTCTGATGATTACGTTTATCCAGTGTATTATTTGTTCATTATCTGGTGTTGATCGTCGCTGATCTATGAATCAGAAAAGCGCGACATTTAAATTAAATTCTGCAAGCATACAGGTGTGTAGCATACAGGTCGAACACAGGGAGGTAAATTAAAATTAAATTATTTATCTAATCTCTTGGGCGAGTTAGACAAAACTTTAGAGGTTGATTTTGAAAATAAAACAAAACAAAATTAAAACTGTAATTTGATTCAGAACAGATCTAACTGAACCGACGATCTAATCACAATTTCAATGGAAAAGCAATGAAACTATGAATCGGATTCAAATCTAATCAAATCCAATTTAACCTATGAACGCTATTAAAATACAGAAATTAAAAGTGCAGAATATAAATAACAACAGGAAATAAAATTAGGATTACCGCTGAATCTAATCAGACGGTCAATCACTAATTAAAAGAAATGCAAAATACAAATAGTGTTCTACCGAATCTAATCGTGTAGACAACACTAATTGCTAAGAAATAGAAAATTGCATAAAAAAATGAGTTTTATTAATGAAGAAGAGAATAGAATGAGATATAGGATGGTGGCTACAATGATATTACAAGGGTATATATAGGGTAGATAGCCAAACCCTAACCCTAACCCTAATGATAACTGGGCCTGGTCATTACATCACTAATTAGTTTACAATGAGAAACATAAATGGGCCTTAGATAAATAAAGCAAATTTGGGCCTTCTCTCTTTTCCTCTTGCTTCCTTGACACTTCTTCATTGATTTGTGATGTGCAAAGCCTTTTTATCAATCCTTTTCTTGTCCAACAGCAACTAGATGTGAGATCTTCATCTACAATTCTTCAAAATGTAAATATATATCAATTTCATCTCTATTTCTCTACTTTTCTGGTTGCATGCGGGCTGGGTTGGAATATCTGTAAAAGTGACAAAACAATACCCAAGTAATATTTATTTATATACAAAAGATAAGAAATAAGATCATAAAATAAACACATTTCTATGTCAATCAAATACCCCCACACTTATCTTTTACTCGTCCTCGAGTAAAACAAGTAATGAAAAACTAACTAGATAGGTCACACTTTCGTAGGAAACACGATTGCATTGAGTGTATGCAACGAGCCGTTAAACCTCTAGGTTTCCCTAGTAGGACGAGTGGTGTCTCGTGAGGGTTTTCAGCGGATACTACCCACAAAATCCAAATGCAGTATGATATGGTTCTAATGAACTACATGAATGCAATGGACATATGCAGATAAAAACGAAAAATGAAAACACGACTTATTTCAGGAAAGTGGTACAACGAATTAAGTTAATAATTTCTAATCAGTTGATTTTATTTTAGATACCTCAACTTGTCACAAATTTTCAGTATAAATCAAGTTTCCAAATGTTAAATTCTAGTTTGGCCAGTTGGTTCGGTTGATAACATAGTGCAGCCATGAAATAGATTCTTAGTTTGCTTGGCACAGTTTGCATAGTGGTATTATTATTTTCTCGTGTATGGCTAGTCAAATCAATAAGGTCAAGAAGTGTTTGGGCATCATCGCTTATTCTTTATTCTATAAAATTTTAAAATTTATTATTAAGTACATACACCTAACTTGGAAGACCAAGGTTTACCACCCATGCACTGCCTCGCGGACTAACGGAGAGTGCGTAAAGAGCTTGGCGGATTGTGCAGGCCGACTTTGACTTTGTCAACAACGTGTCGGTAATCCTTAGGTGTCCAATCTCATAAAATGAGACCAAGATATTCCAATGCTGACTTTGTCAACAACGTGTCGGATAGAGCTTGGCGGGTTTGCACACCAACGCTCGATATACAAGCAATGTTGGATACCCTTGGATTACTATTATTTTTATTGAATTTATAAGCACAACAAGAGAGTTACGCGAATTCAACTTAACACAACTTAGTTTTAAAGATTTGACAAGCCATTATAAGTATTTTAAGTCCTCCACTTATTTAAACAAAGTCTACAATATAGAATAGATTTCATGGCCATCACCTAAGAATCTCCCTATGTATCGGTTACACTATTATCCCTCAAAATTTAACTTTTCATTATATTTCCTATTCGATCTAAGTTGAGAGAGAAAAATACTATCAACTGGCTAAAAATTGTAAACTTATTTTGTTGTATCAATTGAAAATGAGTCGTATTTCAAAAAAAAAATGGCATGTTACTACAGTCTAAAATGCATAACGGTCCTATTTAAATGGCTGAAATTGAAAAAGAAAGAAAAATAAAGAAAAAAACGAAAATGAGTGAAATGCAGACTCCCCCCCCCCCACACTAGAATTATACAGTGTCCACACTGTGATTTTTTTCTAAATTTGAAAGATCGTACCCAGAGATGGATTAAATGCAAAATTATTTGTAAAATGAAATGCAGTTTAACTATATGGAGAAATGGATCATATGTACAATGATATATGTGTTTGCGATGTATGCGATGCAAAGAGTTCCACCAACTTTTCGCCCCACACTTGGTTCTTGCCCTATGAGTCCCATTCCCACTATGTCTAGGCATGTTTTCTAATAAGCAAAGGTTTTTGAAAACCATCTCATCTTTAAACCTAGATTTATAGTCCAGTAAATGAATGTTCAAGGTCGTCCTAACATGAAGTTTTTCAATCAAACTAACATTCCAAAAATAGTTCATGTGTTCAACAAATTTATCAGTGTAATTTTTCAAAAAATTGTGATCGTATATAAATTCAGTGAAATTTGAAATCTGAGTGTTGTTCAAGACTATGTGATCAAATTTCTCATCATTAACTGACAATGTATTTTCGACACTGACAATTTCAAGTTCATTTGAAATCTCAAAATTTTCAAACTTGGATTCGTGGCCTAATTCTGTTTCATCCTCATTCGGCAACTCCTCTTCATTCAATCCAAAAAATTCATGTTCATTGAAATTCTTCTCCAACTCTGAGTTTTTGAAAAATTCAACATTTTCATTTTGTTCAATTTCAAGAATTTCAAGTTTCTCGTAGTCTGAAAGAGGAAGGTCAAAATCTAAGCTTAAATCTTTTTTCTGAAAAGAGTTGAAGTCCAAATCATTTGTTGAATTTTGAAAAACTTCATCAAGATGATTATTCTCAATTTCCAAAGTCGTTATTTGAAAATTTTCAATGTCAGTAAAGAATGGATTATCTTCTGATTCATCGCTTGTTTGAATTTGATTCTGTTGCTCTCGTTGTTCTTTCAAAGATGTCAATAAACAAAGAAGTTCATCAGCCTTTTTATTTAGTCTTTCTTCCCTCTCTCTAAGAATGTTAAGACGATCGTTGATTTGAGAGCTCTCGTTTTGGATTTCTTGATTCACAAAATTATCTGAGTTTTCAGCAAATTGACATTGATATTGGAAATCATTTTGATTTTGAAAATTAGGTTCATAACCAAAACCGTTGAAATTCGAAGGAAAATTGCAATTTTGGTTAATCTCAAGATGTGGGTATGGGTTGTAAATTTGGAAATTTTGATCGATTTGAAAATCATTTTCAAAATTATTTTCAAACTGGTTTCCAACCTCATATTGATGTTGATCAAAGGTATGTTGCGATTCAAAACCGTTTTGATGTGGATGTGGCCCATAATCGAAATTATTGAAATTTAAATTGAAATCATCATTTCGATTATATCTATGATTTTGAAAACGTTGGTCATTTGAATTTTTTTTGACAATTGTTGGCATTGGGCTCACGAAATTTTGGAAAATTTTGCTTCATGAGTTGTAATTCAAAATCATATTCTTCAAGAGGACGTCTACTCCGCCTATTATCCCACATTTCTCTCAAGGATTTTTTTGAATTAGACATTTGAATGAAGTCAGGGTAAGACATATATTATTCTCGCTTCAAAATAGTATTAAAGGACAAGTTGTGCTCTATTAATTAACTGACTCAATTAGAAGGGGGAAAAGGGTCTTATGGCCGTTCACGTATAGTGTAAACACTAAGGGACACGACCAATGTTTTACGGGTATTATGCAACCTCTTTTGCTAATAGTTCAATAAATTGAACTACTATACATCCGCGATCCAATTATACGAGACAGTCAACTTCACAAAGCACAAATTTTCAATTATATTATCTTGGAATGTCTAATTTATTGTTGAAAACAATGAGAATGAAGATTTCAGTTATGGAAATGTCAGTCCGCACCAAATTAATTCAGAAATTTCAGTCATAGAAATATAAATTGCAGAATAATTTTTTTTTACATTCAAGCCGCTGCTCCTGCAGAAGATTTTTACAAGCAATTTCTATATTTTCAAAACAGCTTCAGCACCCGTAGAGTTTAGAAAAATATTACCGTGGGGTATGGCTGTCCGTCCAGAGTAAGCGAGTAGTGTCAATGATTGAAAGCAATTGCTTGCTTTGCTCAACTCTGAATTTCTGGTTTGATGCTTGAACTCTTTCTTCCCCTTGATCCTTTGATTGGACCCCCTTTTTTTTTGGAAAGAAAAGAACACAAATTAAAAGGAAATAACAACTGATTAGAAACTAACCACAAGAAAAAAATAGACAAAGAAAGAAGGAAAAAAAATAAAAAAAATGATTGGACTTAAATAAAAAAAAACTAAACTAAAAATAAAAACTAAGCTTAAGATAAATAAATCAAAAGAACTAAGTCTAACAAAGAAGGGAAAAAACAAATACGAGAACAAATGGGAACTCTACTCACGCGCTCAGCTCAGGCTAATCGATTTGCATTCAATTCAAGCAGCGTGCACTCAAGAATAAAAGGAAGTAGCACCTCTCAATTACAATATCTCGCCTCCATGTTCTTTTCCAAAACAAATTGTACTGAAACAAATGGGAACAAATCAATTTAAACACGCCTCTATTTCTTTCCTAATAAAATCCAAAGTCAGTAGTACGAAAAGAAACGCTCAAACCCCCTATAAAACAAATCACGCCTCTCTCCCTCTTTTTTTTGTTAGAGAATCGAGAGGATAAAATAGCGAACAACTTAAATAAAAAGAAAACCAAACTCAAAGGAAACGATTTCTAAAGTAAAATAAAATCACCCACTAATCCAATAACAAATAGGACAACAGACTGTCCTGCTTAAGCAAACAAGGGCGTATCACCTAAATAAATATCATCACAAACCCACTGTCCCAAACAAACAAACTCGCGATAGGATAAAAAAGCCAACCCGAGCTAAAACAAGAACGCACACCCCCTGTTATTTACTTGTCAGAGTAAACCAATGAAATCTAATTCTCGCACCCAAGTAAAAGTGGAAGCAAATCCAGTAAAAGAAATTAAGCACAAATCAAGTCAATCCTTTTCCCACCTTCCCCCGTTTTTTTTTCAATCAAAATTGACTTCGAGTATTCGAAACGGGTTTTCGGATCGCTACAAATTGGACTGGGTTTTGCGAGTTGGGGTTTGAGGCGGCGTTGTTGGATCTGTTCGAAGATTGATTGGTGGTAGGAGCAGTGATGTTGTGAAATTGAAGTGGTGACGCTTGAAGGATCTCTGTTCAAGTTGAGGCTGCGGTATTATGGGTTGCGGTAGGAGATTTCGAATCGGGTTTCAGGGAAGATGGGTTGTACGAGAGTGAGGGTTCGATCGGGATTTTCACGTTTTGGTAGCGGTTTTGTTGAATTGGAGTTTGGGTATGTTTGTGACAGAGAGTGGTATGATTAGGGGCAAAAGGTGGATGCGGTTGTTGTGATGAAGATGGGGTACGGGTCTGTGAATTTGTGGTATTTTTGGTGATGTAATGAAGGGGATGAACGTGAAGACTGGAATATGTTGTTGTGGATGGTTGTATGTTTGTGGATGAATGGTGAACGTGAGGTTGTTGAAGTCCACGGTGATATTGATGGGCATTGTGTTGTGGTGGGAGAGATGGATGGCTCGTCTTGTACTGGAGTTATGAAGGGGTGGCAGACTTCTTGAAGGTAGTTTCACGTGAAGAGGATGGCTTTTGTGTGGATTGATATTGGTGAATAGGTAAGGGCTGAGTTGTGAAATCTGGAGAACTGGTTTGGGTGGGTGTGTGGAATTTGGAAGATGAGATATGGACGTGAAGACGGGGGACTGTCGTTGATGGTCCTGAACTGTCGTGGAGTTTGTTGAACGGTGGAGCTGGAGACGGTTTGTATGGACTGGTTGTGGTGATATTGTGTTTTGGTCTGAACGTGGGTTGAACTTGTGAATAGCAGAACTGGGTGGTTGCGGAAATTGTTGGAAGAGGACGGCAGAAGATTATAAAGAAAGAAAGAATTTTTGGAAAGGGATTTTTTTTTTAAAGGAAAGAACTTTTACGATGGAAAGAAATAAACCAAAGAAAGGAAAAGGGGAAAAATTGAAAAGAAACGTGGGAGATAGGAATGTTTTTTTTAAGAAAAGAAGAAATCAAGTATTGAAAATAGGAAGGAAAGAAATCGAATAAAGGAATGGCAAGTTTTTTTTCCTCTTGTTTTAGAGATTACGGTATCAATGACTAATACCAAATCAACTAAGCAAGATTTTTTTTATATATACAAGAAAAACAAAAGAAAAAAATAAAAATTAAACTAACACGAATCTGAAATTAAATAAATAATAAAATTTAATCGTTACCTCCCCGGCAACGGCGCCAAAAACTTGATCGTCGCTGATCTATGAATCAGAAAAGCGCGACATTTAAATTAAATTCTGCAAGCATACAGGTGTGTAGCATACAGGTCGAACACAGGGAGGTAAATTAAAATTAAATTATTTATCTAATCTCTTGGGCGAGTTAGACAAAACTTTGGAGGTTGATTTTGAAAATAAAACAAAACAAAATTAAAACTGTAATTTGATTCAGAACAGATCTAACTGAACCGACGATCAAATCACAATTTCAAGGGAAAAGCAATGAAACTATGAATCGGATTCAAATCTAATCAAATCCAATTTAACCTATGAACGCGATTAAAATACAGAAATTAAAAGTGCAGAATATAAATAACAACAGGAAATAAAATTAGGATTACCGCTGAATCTAATCAGACGGTCAATCACTAATTAAAAGAAATGCAAAATACAAATAGTGTTCTACTGAATCTAATCGTGTAGACAACACTAATTGCTAAGAAATAGAAAATTGCATAAAAAAAATGAGTTTTATTAATGAAGAAGAGAATAGAATGAGATATAGGACGGTGGCTACAATGATATTACAAGGGTATATATAGGGTAGATAGCCAAACCCTAACCCTAACCTTAATGATAACTGGGCCTTGTCATTACATCACTAATTAGTTCACAATGAGAAACATAAATGGGCCTTAGATAAATAAAGCAAATTTGGGCCTTCTCTCTTTTCCTCTTGCTTCCTTGACACTTCTTCATTGATTTGTGATGTGCAAAGCCTTTTTATCAATCCTTTTCTTGTCCAACAGCAACTAGATGTGAGATCTTCATCTACAATTCTTCAAAATGTAAATATATATCAATTTCATCTCTATTTCTCTACTTTTCTGGTTGCATGCGGGCTGGGTTGGAATATCTGTAAAAGTGACAAAACAATACCCAAGTAATATTTATTTATATACAAAAGATAAGAAATAAGAGCATAAAATAAACACATTTCTATGTCAATCAGGTGTATTTATTTATTTCTGTTCTGCTATTATCAGTTATGTGTTATATTTCAAAGATTGCCCTTAACACCGTCAGTACGGGTTTTGGGGTCGTCACAGGTTAACTCTATCTAACCAACTCGACTCGACTAACCCCTTTCGAATAACATATTCGATTTACTAACTTTCGAATACCATATTCGATTTAACTCCTTTCGAATACCATATTCGATTTAACTCCTTTCGAATAACTAATTCGATTTAACTCCTTTATTCGCTTTATAAAGATTTCCTTTTTAACAACGTTTATTCATTTTTAAAGATTTACTTTTAGTAACGGTTCTCCACTTTAAAACGATTTCCTTCTTATAACAGTTTCCTTTTTATAACATTTTCCCTTTTATAACGTCCTATTCCATTATAAATAAATTTCCCTTTTTAACTTTATTTATTTTCTAAATCTTTCCTATCAATTCTATTTGTAATTGGTTTACAAATATTTCCTTTTTATTCGTTTTACCAATATTTCCCTTTATATTTGTTTTTTTACAAATATATTTCCTATCAATTCTATTTGTATATGGTTTACTAATCTTTCCTTTTCTATTATTCTATTTGCAAATGGTTTGCAAATATTTCCTTTTCAAATCTATTCTTTGATTTTATAATTTCCCTTTTCTAAATATCTCCTATTTTATAAATATTTCAATTTATAAATATTTCTTATTTATAAATATTCCATTTATAAATATTTTATTTTCAAATATCACTTTGAAAATATTCCCTTATCAACATTTCGGTATGTTATGGTATTCAACATATCAAATCACGATGATCAGTATCGTCCAAACACATATAATCGACAACAGATTATATATCACATCATATATCACAATATATGAAAACAATAAAATAACTGTTGAAGAATCCAGTCAGATTCCTCCAACCTGTTTCCCTGCATCCACATATATTACACAATAAAATCAACATCACTTTCAGTTCCATATGATATATTCTGTTAAACAGAATCAATATAGAAATCCAACTAACTGACTAGCAGTTCAATCAAACGGTCAACACACAGTCAATCAGCCAATATTTAATAGTTCTAAATATACAACATGAAATTATAAACTGTTCAGAGTTAGTGATATTTACTCACATTGGACGATCATCGTTAATAACAATAACCATCGCTTGGTTCAGACGGACAATTTATTTTGCTGTAAATTGTAACGAGCTCAGATTCGCTCCCAGTCAGTTCCACTGCGTAGTGTCCGTCCATACGATCCCAACGGATCGAACCATTCGTGTTTCTGACAATGTATGAGATAATTACAAATTTTAGAAGACAATACGCTAGTCAAATTAAATTAAACTAAATATTTTTAAATCTTTGGGCCTCATTACTTACCAAACCAGGCCCAAACTCTTTCAAACTCGCCCCATCCATACCCGTCTTCCCCAAATACCATATGCACTCCAGGAACCCAAAACACAACCACTTCGAATACTTCAAATCCACCATTCTTTTTCATTGTTTCACTAAAACAAAAACAAGTAATACCGAAATACACTTCTTCCTGCCCTCTTCAATTACTACACCATTCTGTTCATCTCGAGCTCGTCTTCATTTGTGCAGTTCCCAGAAAGCCACGCACTCACAGTAACCACCACGACATATAATTACATCGGAATCCACCATTTTTGGCACACAAGTGCGAAAAGCCCCCAGGAACTCGAAACAAATATCGAAAACCCCTCTAGATGTTTGTATGTGAATGGATCTGTAACCCTAACTCCCGTTGGAAGTTTCAGCGAACAGAAAATGGACGTCGAACACCTCGAAACTACTACTGCGTTAAAGAGCCTCTCTCGCTGAACCCATAAACACTTATAACTTGATTTTTAGGATTTTTATTCAACTTGTTTTGATTTTTATAAGGTGGCAAAGGAAGTGTTTTGAGAAAGATAATGGACGGTGGTACATTTGCATTGACTGTGGAAGTAAGAGTTAGGTTTAGAGAATGGAGTGGTTACTTATAGTGTAAGGAATATATCTAGATATTTTGTTGAATGGAATATTCCAAGTATATTCTCATTTCTATATTGATTTTGCCTTTCTAAAAATTCTCGTGACTCCATACGATACCCAAAAATCACCAAACTAGACATACTGCTAGAGTTTGGCATTGTGGACCCAACGAAACTGGTTTCATCGAATTCCGACTTAATTTGCAAAACCGGCTATTTTTAAAGCTCTGGATGACCCATTTAAATATAATAATATATTTAAATATAATTAATTTTAATATTTAAAAATAAATATTATCGTCTATATTCACAGTGGAATACCATACAATTCAGAAAACCCTATATGGATTTCTAACTCGATATTTCAAATCTGGGTCAACCCGATATTCGATTTATATTGAAATTCTTTTTTAAAATATAAATAATTCCTTTATAAATTATAAAGGAATTCCACAGCGGCTTTTCTAAAATTTGATTTGGACATAAATCAAAATCTACACAACGAAATCCAGATTTTTCTCTTCCACTAGAAAGATATACTCCACCAGCTCCACACGTTTCTTGTTTCGCAAAAATCCGGCTTAAAACGAATCATGTACATTCAGTTAAAGTTCAAATCGCCAAATCGCGAACTGCCGCACCATTTCGAGCTCGATTTTAATTATAATATAATTATACGTTCAAATTGTCGTTTATATAATATATTCGTTATTCAAATTCAATTCCAAGCTGAATTAAATATCACAGATGATCCAGTTCACACCATATCGTCATTTCAGCCAATTCTGATTATTTCAGAATTAAATATATTATAAATTTATTATTTTAAATTAAATATTCACCATTATTTAAATTAAACCACCATTTAATTCACTATATCACTATTTATATAATTAAATAAATTAATTATAATACCTCTGCAAATGCGGGTCATTACATATATATATATATATATATATATATATATATATATATATATATATATTTCGTCGATTTCCATTTCAAACTTATTTTATATATCGTTTTAAATTCGTTTTCAAAACGATTTCAACTTCATATTCGATTTCAAATCCAAATTGAATATTCCATATCATCGATATATAAATGATAGTATTTTCAAAACATTATATTTTGAAATCAATTCCTTTTCGATATTCATTATATAAATGAATAAAATCGATATAAATATCGTTCACGTCAAAATGGCGTTAATCTAATCAACACGGCTTTATATATTTAAATATTTTCATGTCCATCACAAATCGGACACCAAAATAACATCTTGATCTATTACTGAATATTATTTTAAAATATTCATTATTTTAAAATATTTGTTATTTTAAAATATTCATTCTTTCTGAACTAGAATCAAACACAGTCAATTACCATATAATTTGTAGATTTCATACAAGACATGTATACAACAATAATCAAACACAGTCAACCATCATCCAGAGTGCATTCTACACTGCATAAGCGTCAAATATAAATATTTAATGTTATGACAGCCTATCAATCGATCGATCGACATACAACTAATTATTGGGACTAGTGGATGTCCAATACCATCCCAATACCCGTGTGGGGTTTCAATCAACAAATAATGAACCTTATTTATGCAAATGGGCGATGTGTAAAATTTATCATCCCAATTAATATCAGTAAAATGTTTGTACATAAACAAATCGTCTGATTTGTTTATAAATATTCATTTTATATACACGTTTAAAATTATATTTTTAATTATAAAATATTTTATTCCATTCCACATCACACAATCAATTTTCACAACACAATCAAACAAACATATAAGTCGTCCATGGTCTGTGGAAGACGGGTGTCGGGTGCTGCTAAGCACCGTCTGCATCCTAGTATCTATTTCAACTAGAAAATAAAATAAAAGTGAGGAGTACTCACCTTTGGGATCCACTTCTCCGTTCTTTATTTCTGAACGGTTTGGATTTTCCTACCATTCCGATGCAATCTTTTCACGTTGTTCATATTAAAAATCACATTTTTAATTTGCTACACATATAGAGAGATCACATTTTTAGATCGAAGTTATTTAAATAAAAGTCATATTTTTACTTCACTACTTCATGCATAAAAATCATATTTTTAATTTGCTACATAAATAAATATCATATCTTTATACCTTTAAAAATATTTTCATCAATCTATACAAATAAAAATCCAATTTTTATATTGCTGTTCAAACAATAAAAATCATATTTTTATTGCTCCACTTATATGATAAAAATCACATTTTTATAAAACCTCTTTTATGATAAAAATCACATTTTTATCTCGTTACTTCTTATACAAAAATCACATCTTTATATTGTTATTCATACAATAAAGATCGTATTTTTATCACTAATTACATGTAGTAAAAGATCGTATTTTTAAAATGATTAATATGGTAAAATGAAAAGGAGCTACCTTTTCAATACGAACGGCATGGGTTCACTTGTGCGAGGTGAAGTTCTGGTGGTCCTTGCTTGAGCGTCGGCAGTGCAGGTAAGCCGAGGGGGTGCTGGCTGCGTCTTCATCAATTTGGGGTTCGTCGGAGGGGTTTTTAAACAAAGGAGGAGAGAGGAGGCGCTATGGAGGGGTGCTGATGGTCGAGGTGGCGCTGCAGGTAGCGGGGGTGGCTGAGCACGGCTTAGAGGCGACGGTCGGAATTTGGCTCGAACATTCATCTGAAATTTGAAATCCGATTTATTTTGAATCTCGTACATTCATCTGAAATTTGAAATCGAATTTTCAAACTACCGCGCCATTTCAGGCTCGTAATATAACTAAAATAAATTTATGCGTTTTAACTTTGATTTAAATAAATTTTTCGTCGTTATTATTTAAAATGATTCATTTTAAATATTAAAAATCCATTAATATTTCTGAAATAAAAAATTTTAAATTGGTTCAGAATTTCCGGGTTGTTACACATGTATAATTTTTTTTCAACTAATAGATTTACTGAATAGTTGGTTATAAGTTTTGTAAACAGGAGTCAGTGCAATTCTTATTCAAACTGATAGATTAATGATGTATATCTTATGCATTATACTCAATATGTACCATTTTCATTCTCCAACTTCATATATATGAATATATATGTGTGTATGTGTGTGTACACACACACAGATATATATATATATATATATGTGTGTGTGTGTGTGTGTGTGTGTATTACATAGTTTATATTTTAACATGTACACAAAATGATATGATATGTTTTAAACCATCCCTATAGGTAGGGATGAGGAAAGTTGCTTAGTAGAGAGCAAGGAGGCATTAGCTTGTACATTGTTATATATTGCTGGTACATGCATATGCTTGCCTTATGTAATGCTTTTCATCTTGTGAGTTGCTTACTCCATTTAAATTGTACCACTATTTGACATGTATAGCAAATTTTCATTTGGACAAGGGCTGAAATGAGATGATGAACATCCAAATTTGAGCAGAAATAACATATGCGAAAAGTGATATTGTAAACTATCTAAGTAGGGAAGATGTTCTAGAAGTTCTCCATGCTCGATTGACTGGCATCCCCAAACGGTCAGTTTGTAACAGGTAACTGGTACCTTATAACCAATAAAATTATATTATTTTTATGAACTATAACTACCATATCAAAATATGCTCTGTATGGTGTCCTAGAATATTTCATGGACAGTTCTTTGGAGCTGGATGTGTATAGCAGAAGAAGAAATGCTGGTACATTAGTATTAGATCATTTATTAGAAATTTATTATGATTATTGTGTTGTGTAATAACTGAAAGTAAATTAGTCATGAGACCATGTAGAAAATTTCTCATTTAATAAGTATATGTACTTTTATTGACATATGTAATGAATTCAGCTATTTTTTGTAATGAAGTTACTAATTCACAAATTGTAACGATTTAGATTTCGCCCGGACCTAATCGATCGCAAAATCGAGTAAGACCATTCAAAAACCCAAATACGCTAACTTCGGGCATACAACACATCAGAACAAATAACAGAAGACTTTTATTACATCATAATAATGCAACATCCGAGTATAGAATATCAGAGTACATTGAATATAATAATACAACAGTGGAAGATAAATTTACAATGAATTTTAAGACAGTGCAGCGGAACCAATAATCTGATACAGCGGAAGTCTATCAATGCTTTGGACACAGCTTTAAACTTCGATCCAGAATCCTGCTCAATATATCTGCAAAATAAGCTACTCGAGTGTCCGTGTGGGAAAGAGGGCACCCGAGTTTGCAAAGTGAAACAAACTACGTGTAACAACCCAGAAAATTCGAACCAATTTAAAATTTTTATTTTGAATAATAACGATTAAAAATTTACTTTAACCAAAGTTAGAGAGGATATATTTATTTTGACTTCAAAAGGAATTAGAAATAGTACGGTAGTTTGAAAAGTCAAACTTGAACTTTGACCGAATATACCGAACTCAAAATCTAACGGATTTTAGTGAAACAAAAGCATTAAAATAAAAGTTGCATTTTTGTTTGCAATTTAGATGCAAACAAAAATATTAAAATGAAAGTTGCATTTTTGTTTGTAATTTAGATGCAAAAAAAACATTAAAATGAAAGTTGCATTCTTGTTTGTATTTAGATGCAAATAAAAACATTAAAATGAAAGTTACATCTTTGTTTGCATTTTTGATGTGAATAAAATATTGATTTAAAAGTTGCATTTTTATTTGCATTCTTTGATGCAAATAAAACATGAATTAAAAGTTGCATTTTTACTTTTAAATTAGAAGCTACTTTTTTATTTACAATTTAGATGTAAATAAAAGAATAGGACTAAAAGTATCATTTTTACTTCTAAATTAGAGACAATAAAAAAGAATAGATTTAAAATGTCATATTTTTATCTTATATTTAGATGCAATAGAAAAATAGTAGGATTATAATCCATGTTGTTATTATCATTTGGTTTCAACGAAAAGAGTGAACATTAGGAAAATATATTTCTAATGTAATTACCATTGGAAACAATTAGTCATTAAAAGCATGATTTATTTCAGATCATCATTTTATCATGTTAGATGAATTATGAAAATCATGAATAAATCTCTAACACGAATATAGACTGTATTTGGCTTTCTTGTGATTGTTTGAATGAAGTTGTAACCGCCAAACAACTTATACATACATATATATATATAAATTAAAAAGAATCGTGCGTGGTAGTTCGCATTTCGGCAATTGTAACTTCAAAGGATTATACCGTAAGATCCGACCATCGAATTTTTCCCAAAACTGGAACCGTTAGGACCGTTTTGGGAAGATCTTTCCATCGATATGAATTTTGTTAAAATCCAATGATTAGATTTTAAGATATGTGTAAATCAAATTTTGGTAAAAACAGCGCCAGGGCTGCCCATCGACCCGCAGCATTGTTAATTAAGTTTGGCTATTTTATATAAATAAAAATAGCAATTAATCGTTATAAAATACCACTAACGATATGAAATGATTTTTAATTTTATATATATATATATATATATATATATATATGCGAGGATCATTTGAAAAGACCAAGTTAAATCTCATTTCAAATGATCATAAGGCAATCTAAATTGAAGATATTAAAGACGGTGATTGAAGACCGGCGATCTTTACATCGAAAGGATAACTTCTGATGCCTGGCATTGCCTATCTACCAATAAAGGGTTGAAGTGGTAGTTGTCTAGACGTACTTGTTGATCGTTCGGATACGCGAGCACTTCACTTCCGTGTTGGACATACGGGACGAGGAATAAGGTGACTCCGGTTTCGTTCGACATTAAATTTCATGCTATGTAACTAAATTGATATCTACTAATATATATCTTTGGGGGCGGAGAATTTATTCTCTTGCTTAACACCCTTCTTTGAGACGCACGAGCTCGAAGGTTATATATTGGTAGTTGTCGATCACATGGTGTGAACTGTCAGTGTGACATGCCAAGATGCAATTGATCGAGGCTTTTATTGAAAAGAAGAGCCTTGTGGATGATGATCAAAGCATAGCCTATTTAGGCATAGCTTTGTGTATTTCGTTACCTCGCGAGCCTCACACCCCGGTAGAGTCAAAAACGGGATGCGGGAACGTAGGGAGTGCACACGTTTCTTTCTAGCTTGAAGCGGTGTTTGGGTTTTTACAAGGCCCGACATTTTTACTTATGTGGTTGATCGAATGAGGTGCCTCAGATATTTTTATTGGTCGCCAATGGCCAATTTATAGGTCCAATAGGATCGGGGAGCGTGTGTTCAGGCATAACTAATCCACTAGCGTTATTTGTGGACCGGCCCTGCTGTATTCAAGGGTTCACTGCGGGGAATCCTGAGACATTGCTAGAGTGTCTCGAATCGGTTAGGAGATCGTCCCTAGCCTTGACTCATGATGGAAAACCAACCTCCAATACGACATTACGATTTTGATTGTAAACCTATATATGGCGACATAGTAGGATGGGGTACTATGCCGTCTAGGATTGATACATTTACTTTGAAGTATTTTTGAAACCATATTAGATTCCAATAATAATATTAAAAATATTATTTTCTACATATCAAGCATTTTTTATCATTATAAGGTAAAACTCTATCCTCTAGTCTGCGTTGCATTGTGTGATGGGACATGAGTCTTATAATGATTTCATTTTCAAAAAGCATTGCGTTGTTTTTTACTTAAATTTTATAAAACATATGCACTGGCTATGCAATGGAGTAAACCCGTTCCGCGTTATCGGCGTGGCCCATTGACATGCCATATTATTAGTTTAGTAAGATTTCTCATACCAGTCCCATGATTGACTCATAGTTTGTTTCACTTTGCAAACTCGGGTGCCCTCTTTCCACACAGGCAACCAATTGACAGGTTTCAAGTAGGGATGTTTTCTGGACTAGAGCTTGCTGATGAAGGAACTTTTCTTTTTATCTTTTTATTTACTTCTTGAGACATTGAGACAGTGTTGAGTATTGATGTACTTTGGGAGATTGAGACTTTATTTCTTTCCCTGTTTTAGACATCTATTTTGCTAAGTGTATCCTGTACTGCATACTCTGATGTTCTGTGATGATGTTTTGCGATGACATTTCCATTTCCACTGCAATGATTTATATGTTCCGCTATTATTTGAGATCTGTTATTGTTTTAATTATGTTATGCTCCTATGATTATCCTTACTTTCGTCGCACGGAAGTTTGGGTCGTCACATTTGGTATCAAAGCTAAAGGTTAACCTTAGCTACGGAGTATAACATTTTTAGAACAATTCGTCTAGATAGAGTCAGTAGTATTCTAAGACGAGTAGCTCATTAGAGAGAGATATAGAAATGTCCTAGAATGAGCACAGCAGAATTGCCCATATAAATCAGTCATCATATCATTATCATCTTATCATATGTCTCTACTTTTAACCTTTCCTTTAAAATTATCATTTCTCTTAGTCTGACTCTTTCCCTGATGGGAGACTGAGGATAGCATCAAATAGGCCTATCCCAAGTGCAGAGTGGATATCTTCGAGTGACTTCTGTGTTGATATACATTTATAATACCTTACATTTTCTTTTTTGTTTCCTACTTTACTATGGTTTCCTTTTTGAGGACGAAAAGCTTTTAAGTAGGGGAGAGTGTAACAACCCGGAAAATCCGAGCCAATTCAAAATTTTTATTTTGACTATTTCAGTGAATTTTGAATAGTTAAAATAATTTATTTTAAATAATAACGATTAAAAATTTATTTTAATCGAAGTTAGAATGGTTATACTTATTTTGACTTCAAAAGGAATTAGAAATAGTACGGTAGTTTGAAAAGTCAAACCTGAACTTTGACCGAATATACCGGATTCAAAATCTAACGGATTTTAATGAAACAAAAACAATAAAATGAAAGTTGCATTTTTGTTTGCAATTTAGATGCAAACAAAAACATTAAAATGAAAGTTTTATTTTTGTTTGCAATTTAGATGCAAAAAAAAACATTAAAATAAAAGTTGCGTTCTTGTTTGTATTTAGATGCAAATAAAAACATTAAAATGAAAGTTACATCTTTGTTTGCATTTTTGATGTGAATAAAATATTGGTTTAAAAGTTGCATTTTTATTTGAATTCTTTGATGCAAATAAAACATGAATTAAAAGTTGCATTTTTACTTTTAAATTAGAAGCTACATTTTTATTTACAATTAAGATGCAAATAAAAGAATAGGACTAAAAGTATCATTTTTACTTCTAAATTAGAGACAATAAAAAAGAATTGATTTAAAATGTCATATTTTTATCTTATATTTAGATGCAATAGAAAAATAGTAGGATTAAAATCCATGTTGTTATTATCATTTGGTTTTAACAAAAAGAGTGAACATTAGGAAAATGTATTTCTAATGTAATTACCATTGGAAACAATTAGTCATTAAAAGCATGATTTATTTCAAATCATCATTTTATCATGTTAGAAGAATTATGAAAATCATATATAAATTTCTAACATGAATATAAACTGTATTTGGCTTACTTGTGATTGTTTGAAAGTAGTTGTAACTGCCAAACGACTTATATATATATATATATTAAAATTAAAACAAATCGCACACGGAACTTCAAATGATTATACCGTAAGATCCAACCGTCGAATTTTCCCAAAATTGGAACCATTAGGACCGTTTTGGAAAGATCTTTCCATCGATATGAATTTTTTTAAAATCCAACGGTTAGATTTTGAGATATGTGTAAATAAAATTTTGGTAAAAACAGCGCCAGGGCCGCCCATCGACCCGAAGCGTCTTTAATTAAATTTGGCTATTGTGTATAAATAAAAATAGCAATTAATCGTTATTAAATACCACTAACGAGATGAAATGATTTTTAATTATATATATATATATATATATATATATATATATGCGAGGATCAATTGAAAAGACCGAGTTAAATATCATTTCAAATGATCATACGGCGATCTAAATTGATGATCTTAAAGACGGTGATTGAAGACCGACGATCTTCACATCGAAAGGATAACTACTGATGCCTGGCATTGGCTAGCTACCAATAAAGGGTTAAAGTGGTAGTTGTCCGGACATAATTGTTGATCGTCCGGATAAGCGAGCACCTCACTTCTGTATTGGACATACGGGACGAGGAATAAGGTGACTTCGGTTTCGTTCTGACCTAGAACGGATGTAACAACCCGAAAATCTGGGCCAGTTTAAAATTTTCATTTTGGCAATTTTAGTGAATTTTGATTATTTAAAATGAATTATTTTAAATAATATCGACGAGAAATTTATTTTGAATGTAATTCGAACGTATATATTATACGCGTCGTTGTTAGAATATAAATATTTATATATAATTATAAATAGAATTGAAAATGGCGCGGTAGTTCGATAATTCGATTTCAAACTTCAATTGAATGTACCGGGTGCAAAACAATCCGGATTTTAGTGAAACCAAAAATAATGGGATCTAATTGATAATATCTTTCCAACGAATCCGAATAATCGAAATTTCATAGCGGGAATCAAAAGATATGTCCAGTTGAAAATTCTGAATAGTCGCTATGGAATTCAGGCCCTTAAAAATGGACATTTTGCAAACGACCTCGGATTTCGACGAAACCAGTTTTGTTGGGTCCGTGATGTTAAATTATTGCTAGATTCCAAATTTCATAATTTTTCAAATCAATATGTGAGCGGGGTAAAGGAAAACGTGTTTTGACCATTTCAGTTGATTTTAATCGACTGGAAATTGGCCATTTTTCTAACGGTCTCAGAATTCGATGAAACTAGTTTTGTTAGGACCGCATCGTCAATACGAAGTTAGAAAATATTTTTCTAGAATTTTTAGAGTTCGTATGCGACCCCGGTAATTTGAAATGCACGTTTAAAATTCAATATAGTGATTTAAATGTAAATTCAACGGAAACTAATTGAAACGATCAAATCAACTTGCGGTACATATCCCATTGTGTTCGGAATGGGGGTAGAACGCTATGGACGACAGGCGGTGGGCCTCGTTACGAGATCGTCTGTAAAAGTCAACTCTTTGCAATTTAAATAATTAATAAAAAAATAAATAAAAAAAATCTTATCTCCCCCCCCCTTAAAACCTTCTGGCCCCCCCCCCTTCAAAACTATTTCTAAGAAGAAAAAAAAAAAAAAAAAAAGAGAATGGCGCCTGGCAACCGACGAGACCCCCCCCCCCCTCCAAGCGGCGGCGCCGCGGCGAAACCCCCCCCCTTCCTTCTCCTCCTCCTCCCCTTCCCTCCCTTCGCTGCGACAACCGAAACCCCCCCCCCCAGACCCGAACCCGCAACCGACGAAACCCCCCCCCCTCCGTCGAGACAGTCGCGCAACCCTTCCCAGACCCCAGACCCCCCTTCGCAGGCCCCCCCACCTGCTCACAGCCGCAGCACCCCCCCCCCCTCTCCATTTTGCGTCGGCGGCGGCCACATCACCCCCCCCCCCCCCCCCCGATCCAGAAATTTCACTGTAAGTTCCCTACCTTTTTTTATTTTTATTTTTATTTACTTTAAACTGATTTAAAAGGATTTTTAAAAACTGATTTCGTTTTTTAAAATAAAAACTGATTTCGTTTTTAAGGTATAAAACTGATCTGATTTTTTTTAATAAAAGTAAAAACTGATTTTTATAAGTGTTCAAAAACTGATTTTTTATTAAGTTTTAAAAACTGATTTTAAAATAAAAGTAAAAACTGATTTTATAAGATTTTAAAAACTGATTTTTTTTAGAAAAAGGTTTGAACTTTAAAATTGGAAAGATCGAGTTTTTAGAATAGGAAAGATCATATTTTTAAAATAGAAAAGGCGAAATTTTTATTGGGTAGAAGAACTAAAAATTCGATTTTTATATATTGAACTTAGAAATAAAAATTCGATTTTTATATATTGAACTTAGAAATAAAAATTCGATTTTTATATATTGAACTTTGAACTAAAAATTCGATTTTTATGTATTGAACTTTGAACTAAAAATTCGATTTTTATGTATTGAACTTTGAACTAAAAATTCGATTTTTATGTATTGAACTTTGAACTAAAAATTTGATTTTTATATATTGAACTTCGAAATAAAAATATGATTTTTATATATAGAACTTCGAAATAAAAATATGATTTTTATATATTGAATAGCGAAGTAAAAACTCGATTTTTACATATGTAGAGGATCCGGGCGACGAAGATGACGAAGATGCGATAGCGACGAAGATTTCAATCGATGAAGTGCCGTGGAGCTAGGATAGCTATAAGTGAGAATTTCTCACCTTTCGTTTTCTTTTCTAGTTATATATATATATACTAGGATGCAGACGGTGCTTAGTAGCACCCGACACAATCGTCCACAGACCATGGACTTGTTTGTTTGGCTGTTTGGTTATTGATTGTGATATTGGTTTGAATGTAGTTTATGGTGTGAAAAATCGAATCGATAAATTGGTTAGGATTAGACGTGCGCCGTTATAAGGCGAAGGAGTAAGGCTAGGTTAGACTCTTACTCCAAATTTTGTGGTTTACATAATGAATTGATTTGATTGATGTGTGAATGGCGTGGGCCTTCACTAGACCGGGGATAAGGCTAGGCCTTGTCCCGTTTTTAGTATCGTGCCGTTATGCTGCCGAAATTTTCTAAAATATGTTAGAAAAATAAAAATACCATTTTATTGAATAAATGAATTGAATAGAAATTCATATGTTGAAATAAAATGTTTTGTCGTTAAAAATATAATTTTTAACGTGAAGTGAATAAAATAGAATATTCATTTACAAACCAGACGGTTTGTTTATGTACACCTATTTGAATGACATTGATTGGGACGATAAATTTTACACATCGCCCAACAGCACAAATAAAATATGTGTTTGATTGTTTGAAACCCCACACGGGTGTTGGGATGAAATTTGAAGTTCACTCATCCTGATTTATTAAATATGTCGATCGGTTGATTGACAGGCTGTTATAAGCGTTGAATATCTATATTTGATGCTTTTACAGTGTAGTGCACTTTGGTTGATGGTTGATTATTTTCAATGCTATTATATACATGTGTTGTATGAAAATCCATATAATTAACTTTATATGGAAATTGATTGGGCCTCATTCCAATCGTGAAAATAAAGAATATTTTGATAATAAGAAATATTTGAAATAGAATATTTGAAAATAGAAATTTATGAAGCCGTGTTGATTAGTTTGACGCCATTTTGACGTAAACTATATTTATATCGATTTTATTCATTTAGAATTGAATTGAAAACGATTTCGAAATGAATTGAATTGAAAAAGATTTCGAAATGAATTGAATTGAAAACGATTTCGAAATGAATTGAATTGAAAAAGATTTCGAAATGAATTGAATTGGAAAAGATTTCGAAATGAATTGAATTGAAAACGATTTCGAAATGAATTGAATTGAAAAAGATTTCGAAATGAATTGAATTGGAAAAGATTTCGAAATGAATTGAATTGAAAACGATTTCGAAATGAATTGAATTGAAAACGATTTCGAAATGAATTGAATTGAAAAAGATTTCGAAATGAATTGAATTGAAAACGATTTCGAAATGAATTGAATTGAAAACGATTTCGAAATGAATTGAATTGAAAACGAATTCGAAATGAATTGAATTGAAAACGAATTCAAAGTGAATTGAATTGAAAATGAATTGAAATTTGAATTGAATTGAAATTTGAATTGAACAGAAATGAATTTTAAAACGAATTTATAAGGAGGGATTCAATTTTGCTTTGAATTGAAATGGAAGTTGAAATAGGTTTTGAAACGATTTTAAAACTATTTATATAATTCGTTTTGAATAGGAATCGACGAAATATATATTATATATATTATATATATAATATAATGGCCTGAATAGAACGCGCCGCGCCGCGGCAGTTCGTGAATTTCGACCATTTATTTCAAACGGACATTACGGGAGATCCGACCGTCGGATTCTCCTGAAACCGGAACCGTTGGGTTCGTATCGAAAAGAGCTTTCTAACGAATATTAGAAATTTGAAATCTAACGGTTGGATTTGGAATTATGTCCAAATCAAATTCGAAAAAGGTCGCTGTAAGTGCAGTTCGATGGCCATTGATGGAAATCGACTGTACGGGCCTTGATAAAATTATTAAAAATAGCAATAATTTGTGTAAAATCATAAGAAATGATTTGCGAAGATTTAGGATGAAAAACTCCATATTTGAAAAGATAAAAATAGATTTTTATCGAAATGAACTAGTTTTGAACTAGAATTATAATTCTATTTATTTTTAAATAAATAAATTGAATTCGAAAAGGGTTTTAAAGGTAACCAAAATTCCAATGATTGCATTGGAGTGGATTTGAATCGAAATTGTCTTCGGAATATTTCGATGTTGGAATTCGGGATTATACAGGTGTTGTTATGGAAATTTGAAAGATATATATTTATATCGTTATTTCCAATACGACATTTGTTAGTCGTAGAATTCGATATTGAATATAAGCCGATATATTTTCTATTCAGAGCCTTGTATTGAATATCGAATGTGATTTGGGTTTGTCGTGAATGGTGTCTTCACTAACACTGTTCTTGAACCCAGTTGAGAAAAGATTAAATCTTTTTATTTAGATTTAATGAAGTTTACCAATTAAATAATATTTAATTGGAATTGAATCGATATTGATTTTTGGGTTTATCGTGAACCGTGTTTTAAATAACACTTGTTCTTTAACCCGATAATTAATGGGATGTGACTTTGGGTTTATCGTGAACCGTGTTTTAAATGACACTGATTCTTTAACCCAGTCACAGATTAAAACTAAGTGGAGTTTTAATGAATCTTTAATTAGATTGAAAAGATCGAGAATGGAGTATCACCAGTTTTGCTCCAGGCGATAGTTAAATCTTTAATTAGATTTGAACGTGAAATTTAGAAACTAACTGTCGGTTAGCCAAGAAGAATGGTTTTCTGGATATTGATCTGATGTTGGTTTCGGCCTTCGGGGTTAATATTTGGGGAATTATTCTCTTGATTAATTTACGGTTAGTGACTAATGAATTGGAATGAGGCGTATGTTGTGTTTGTGTAACACTTATTTAAATATACGCGAGTTATTCGGAAAGACCGGGTTTATCCCATTCTGGATAACTGATACGACGATAAGTCGAAGATGAAGACGATGGTCGAAGACCGGAGGTCTTCACGTCGTTTGGGTGATAACTGATGATCTTGATTGGGCTGTACACCCAAGAAGATGGAAACAGTTAGTGATCGTCCAGACGTACTTGGAGATCGATGGATATGCGGGGTACTAGGTGCCTCCGGTTTCGTTCAGGCCCAGAACGGACTTGTAAATGGACTGTGTGTCTGACATTGGATTTCATTCTGTGTGACTGATATCGGTTGCATAGAGTGGTTTGCCTGTGTGGCATGCTAAGATGCAAATGATCAAGGCTTCTGTTGAAAAGCAAAGTCTTGTGGTGATGATCAAAGCACGGCCTTTGTGGCGTAGCTTTGTGTAACGTTTACTTCGCGAGTTTCACACCCGGTATGAACCAAAAACGGGAGAAAGGACCTCAGGGAGGGCCTGCGTTTCTTCCTAGTTAGAAGTGGCGTCAGTGGTTTTACACGCCCTGACGAGTTTGACTTATGTGGTTGTTGCTGTTGCGAGGCGCCTCGGATTGATCGGTCGTTCTCGAACCGATGGAGTCATTTAGTGGCTCATTTACGCCCCAAAGGGCGGGGAAACGTAGTGTTCAGGCATTTTAATCCACATCGGTGGACCGGCCCTGTCGCTCCTAGGGTCACTCGAGCTCTGATCCTGAGGCTGGGGCTAGGCAGTCTCGAATCGGTTGAGGACTATCTTTTGCCTCGGTTCATAGATGGAAATCCAATTTCCAAATACGTGACATTTGCGGTTTTAGTTGTAATCCTATATATGGCGACATGATATATGGTACCCATGCCGCCTATGATTGATACTTATGATTTGAAGTTGTTTTAAACACTATGCACTTATTATAGTATCAAATAATTTGTTTTAAACGTATCAAGCATTCTTTGGCTGTTATAAGGGAAAACCCTATCCTCGACTGCGTTGCATTGTGTGATGGGACCTGGGTCTTATAACAGCTTCATTTCTCTTTATTTAGCATTGCGCTGTTTGTTTTATGCACTGGTATTCTTGGGAGGAAACCCGTTCCGTGTTATACGGCGTGGTCCCTTGATTTACCTAATGATTTAAAATAAAGATTAATAACTGTTTTAGTTCTCACACCAGTCACATGACTGACCTGGAGTTTATTGTTTTAACCTAAACTCTGGGTGCCCTTATTTTGACACGGGCAGCTAGTAGTTTTGGTTTTGCAGATTTATATTCACAGGGTCCTGGTTTACAGCTGGAACGATATCCGGAAAGCTTTGTATCCGTATATCTCCTTCTAGTTGTCTATTGTATTATTTTCCGCTGCGATGAATTTAAATGTAATTTAAATCTCTGATATTTCTGTGTAATATTCATTTATACTCTGTATATTCTTGTAATCTGATGCATTGTTGTAATATATAGTGAAATGTTCTTCTGTATGCGTTCTATTTTGTCGTGTTCTCAAACGATAAGGCGTTTCGAACGGCCTGGATCGGTTTAGCGACTGGTTCGGACCGAGCGAAATTCTTCGCCGTGACAGTTGGTATCAGAGCTTTGGTTTACAAAGCTCAGAGAACAAGGCACATTAGAAACATACGAAAGAATTCATCAGATATTGGATTAGCAAGATCCAATGAGAATGACTCGTTAGAGATAGGATCAGTAGTATCCTAGAACGAGTGTGAAGAGTAAATTTTTAAAATAAAAGTGAAAACAAGTTTTGTTTTGAAAATTTTAAAATCAATTATTCGTATCTGATTATCTATTTATATTGATGTGGGCAATCCAGTATATATAGATTTTGCGTGTACGTCTGATCCGCGTGTATTCGAAATTTTAATATACTGGATAGATATAGGATCGCACCCTAGTCGCCCGAAGATGATTCTGATGATAGTTCGAACATCATCCGAATTGGTATTCGTGTTTCAAAGGTGTGATATCTATATATTTCCATTGGACTGGTGTGAGAACCAAAACTAATATAGTTAGAACACTTTGTTGTGAATTGGCATCAAAAACACGATTTTAGTATATGTATCAAAATTATGAATTTGAAACTTTAAATTCACTAATTGATTGATGTTTGTGTTGTTTGTTTATTTGTTTGCTAATTTTGAACCATTATGCCTAATAGCATCAAATATTGAGTTATATTGAAAACTGGTTGCATTTGCTTGCATACACATGTATATCATTGAACAGGTCATAGCAAGGAGGCTAGAGCCAGAGAATAAAATTTGTTTGCCCGACAAATAGGTACATGTTTATTACATAATTTCCTGTTTTGTTTGGGTGATGATGATTTTGTGAGCCTATTGGCTAGCCGCTTGGCTTTTTCTTTTTCTTTTTGAGATCTGAAGGACCGGGGAAGCTATTTGAAATTCCCCGATGCTCCCATTGCAGGGGAGGTTATGGCGAAATTTTTCAAAAATTTAGGGTGTTAGCCAAATTTTTGAAATTTTAGAAAATTCTCAGAAACTGAAAGGTTAGAGAATGGAAGCCTGATAGAGCGTAGTGTTGATTAATCAAACCACTTTCGACTTTGTTCCTTTTCGGGGACGAAAAGTTTTAAGTGGGGGAGATTGTAACAACCCGAAAATCTGGGCCAGTTTAAAATTTTTATTTTGGCAATTTTAGTGAATTTTGATTATTTAAAATGAATTATTTTAAATAATATCGACGAGAAATTTATTTTGAATGTAATTCGAACGTATATATTATACGCGTCGTTGTTAGAATATAAATATTTATATATAATTATAAATAGAATTGAAAATGGCGCGGTAGTTCGATAATTCGATTTCAAACTTCAATTGAATGTACCGGGTGCAAAACAATCCGGATTTTAGTGAAACCAAAAATAATGGGATCTAATTGATAATATCTTTCCAACGAATCCGAATAATCGAAATTTCATAGCGGGAATCAAAAGATATGTCCAGTTGAAAATTCTGAATAGTCGCTATGGAATTCAGGCCCTTAAAAATGGACATTTTGCAAACGACCTCGGATTTCGACGAAACCAGTTTTGTTGGGTCCGTGATGTTAAATTATTGCTAGATTCCAAATTTCATAATTTTTCAAATCAATATGTGAGCGGGGTAAAGGAAAACGTGTTTTGACCATTTCAGTTGATTTTAATCGACTGGAAATTGGCCATTTTTCTAACGGTCTCAGAATTCGATGAAACTAGTTTTGTTAGGACCGCATCGTCAATACGAAGTTAGAAAATATTTTTCTAGAATTTTTAGAGTTCGTATGCGACCCCGGTAATTTGAAATGCACGTTTAAAATTCAATATAGTGATTTAAATGTAAATTCAACGGAAACTAATTGAAACGATCAAATCAACTTGCGGTACATATCCCATTGTGTTCGGAATGGGGGTAGAACGCTATGGACGACAGGCGGTGGGCCTCGTTACGAGGTCGTCTGTAAAAGTCAACTCTTTGCAATTTAAATAATTAATAAAAAAATAAATAAAAAAAATCTTATCTCCCCCCCCTTAAAACCTTCTGGCCCCCCCCCCTTCAAAACTATTTCTAAGAAGAAAAAAAAAAAAAAAAAAAAAAAAAGAGAATGGCGCCTGGCAACCGACGAGACCCCCCCCCCTCCAAGCGGCGGCGCCGCGGCGAAACCCCCCCCCCCCCCTTCCTTCTCCTCCTCCTCCCCTTCCCTCCCTTCGCTGCGACAACCGAAACCCCCCCCCCCAGACCCGAACCCGCAACCGACGAAACCCCCCCCCCCTCCGTCGAGACAGTCGCGCAACCCTTCCCAGACCCCAGACCCCCCTTCGCAGGCCCCCCCCCCACCTGCTCACAGCCGCAGCACCCCCCCCTCTCCATTTTGCGTCGGCGGCGGCCACATCACCCCCCCCCCCCCCCCGATCCAGAAATTTCACTGTAAGTTCCCTACCTTTTTTTATTTTTATTTTTATTTACTTTAAACTGATTTAAAAGGATTTTTAAAAACTGATTTCGTTTTTTAAAATAAAAACTGATTTCGTTTTTAAGGTATAAAACTGATCTGATTTTTTTTAATAAAAGTAAAAACTGATTTTTATAAGTGTTCAAAAACTGATTTTTTATTAAGTTTTAAAAACTGATTTTAAAATAAAAGTAAAAACTGATTTTATAAGATTTTAAAAACTGATTTTTTTTAGAAAAAGGTTTGAACTTTAAAATTGGAAAGATCGAGTTTTTAGAATAGGAAAGATCATATTTTTAAAATAGAAAAGGCGAAATTTTTATTGGGTAGAAGAACTAAAAATTCGATTTTTATATATTGAACTTAGAAATAAAAATTCGATTTTTATATATTGAACTTAGAAATAAAAATTCGATTTTTATATATTGAACTTTGAACTAAAAATTCGATTTTTATGTATTGAACTTTGAACTAAAAATTCGATTTTTATGTATTGAACTTTGAACTAAAAATTCGATTTTTATGTATTGAACTTTGAACTAAAAATTTGATTTTTATATATTGAACTTCGAAATAAAAATATGATTTTTATATATAGAACTTCGAAATAAAAATATGATTTTTATATATTGAATAGCGAAGTAAAAACTCGATTTTTACATATGTAGAGGATCCGGGCGACGAAGATGACGAAGATGCGATAGCGACGAAGATTTCAATCGATGAAGTGCCGTGGAGCTAGGATAGCTATAAGTGAGAATTTCTCACCTTTCGTTTTCTTTTCTAGTTATATATATATATATATACTAGGATGCAGACGGTGCTTAGTAGCACCCGACACAATCGTCCACAGACCATGGACTTGTTTGTTTGGCTGTTTGGTTATTGATTGTGATATTGGTTTGAATGTAGTTTGTGGTGTGAAAAATCGAATCGATAAATTGGTTAGGATTAGACGTGCGCCGTTATAAGGCGAAGGAGTAAGGCTAGGTTAGACTCTTACTCCAAATTTTGTGGTTTACATAATGAATTGATTTGATTGATGTGTGAATGGCGTGGGCCTTCACTAGACCGGGGATAAGGCTAGGCCTTGTCCCGTTTTTAGTATCGTGCCGTTATGCTGCCGAAATTTTCTAAAATATGTTAGAAAAATAAAAATACCATTTTATTGAATAAATGAATTGAATAGAAATTCATATGTTGAAATAAAATGTTTTGTCGTTAAAAATATAATTTTTAACGTGAAGTGAATAAAATAGAATATTCATTTACAAACCAGACGGTTTGTTTATGTACACCTATTTGAATGACATTGATTGGGACGATAAATTTTACACATCGCCCAACAGCACAAATAAAATATGTGTTTGATTGTTTGAAACCCCACACGGGTGTTGGGATGAAATTTGAAGTTCACTCATCCTGATTTATTAAATATGTCGATCGGTTGATTGACAGGCTGTTATAAGCGTTGAATATCTATATTTGATGCTTTTACAGTGTAGTGCACTTTGGTTGATGGTTGATTATTTTCAATGCTATTATATACATGTGTTGTATGAAAATCCATATAATTAACTTTATATGGAAATTGATTGGGCCTCATTCCAATCGTGAAAATAAAGAATATTTTGATAATAAGAAATATTTGAAATAGAATATTTGAAAATAGAAATTTATGAAGCCGTGTTGATTAGTTTGACGCCATTTTGACGTAAACTATATTTATATCGATTTTATTCATTTAGAATTGAATTGAAAACGATTTCGAAATGAATTGAATTGAAAAAGATTTCGAAATGAATTGAATTGAAAACGATTTCGAAATGAATTGAATTGAAAAAGATTTCGAAATGAATTGAATTGGAAAAGATTTCGAAATGAATTGAATTGAAAACGATTTCGAAATGAATTGAATTGAAAAAGATTTCGAAATGAATTGAATTGGAAAAGATTTCGAAATGAATTGAATTGAAAACGATTTCGAAATGAATTGAATTGAAAACGATTTCGAAATGAATTGAATTGAAAAAGATTTCGAAATGAATTGAATTGAAAACGATTTCGAAATGAATTGAATTGAAAACGATTTCGAAATGAATTGAATTGAAAACGAATTCGAAATGAATTGAATTGAAAACGAATTCAAAGTGAATTGAATTGAAAATGAATTGAAATTTGAATTGAATTGAAATTTGAATTGAACAGAAATGAATTTTAAAACGAATTTATAAGGAGGGATTCAATTTTGCTTTGAATTGAAATGGAAGTTGAAATAGGTTTTGAAACGATTTTAAAACTATTTATATAATTCGTTTTGAATAGGAATCGACGAAATATATATTATATATATTATATATATAATATAATGGCCTGAATAGAACGCGCCGCGCCGCGGCAGTTCGTGAATTTCGACCATTTATTTCAAACGGACATTACGGGAGATCCGACCGTCGGATTCTCCTGAAACCGGAACCGTTGGGTTCGTATCGAAAAGAGCTTTCTAACGAATATTAGAAATTTGAAATCTAACGGTTGGATTTGGAATTATGTCCAAATCAAATTCGAAAAAGGTCGCTGTAAGTGCAGTTCGATGGCCATTGATGGAAATCGACTGTACGGGCCTTGATAAAATTATTAAAAATAGCAATAATTTGTGTAAAATCATAAGAAATGATTTGCGAAGATTTAGGATGAAAAACTCCATATTTGAAAAGATAAAAATAGATTTTTATCGAAATGAACTAGTTTTGAACTAGAATTATAATTCTATTTATTTTTAAATAAATAAATTGAATTCGAAAAGGGTTTTAAAGGTAACCAAAATTCCAATGATTGCATTGGAGTGGATTTGAATCGAAATTGTCTTCGGAATATTTCGATGTTGGAATTCGGGATTATACAGGTGTTGTTATGGAAATTTGAAAGATATATATTTATATCGTTATTTCCAATACGACATTTGTTAGTCGTAGAATTCGATATTGAATATAAGCCGATATATTTTCTATTCAGAGCCTTGTATTGAATATCGAATGTGATTTGGGTTTGTCGTGAATGGTGTCTTCACTAACACTGTTCTTGAACCCAGTTGAGAAAAGATTAAATCTTTTTATTTAGATTTAATGAAGTTTACCAATTAAATAATATTTAATTGGAATTGAATCGATATTGATTTTTGGGTTTATCGTGAACCGTGTTTTAAATAACACTTGTTCTTTAACCCGATAATTAATGGGATGTGACTTTGGGTTTATCGTGAACCGTGTTTTAAATGACACTGATTCTTTAACCCAGTCACAGATTAAAACTAAGTGGAGTTTTAATGAATCTTTAATTAGATTGAAAAGATCGAGAATGGAGTATCACCAGTTTTGCTCCAGGCGATAGTTAAATCTTTAATTAGATTTGAACGTGAAATTTAGAAACTAACTGTCGGTTAGCCAAGAAGAATGGTTTTCTGGATATTGATCTGATGTTGGTTTCGGCCTTCGGGGTTAATATTTGGGGAATTATTCTCTTGATTAATTTACGGTTAGTGACTAATGAATTGGAATGAGGCGTATGTTGTGTTTGTGTAACACTTATTTAAATATACGCGAGTTATTCGGAAAGACCGGGTTTATCCCATTCTGGATAACTGATACGACGATAAGTCGAAGATGAAGACGATGGTCGAAGACCGGAGGTCTTCACGTCGTTTGGGTGATAACTGATGATCTTGATTGGGCTGTACACCCAAGAAGATGGAAACAGTTAGTGATCGTCCAGACGTACTTGGAGATCGATGGATATGCGGGGTACTAGGTGCCTCCGGTTTCGTTCAGGCCCAGAACGGACTTGTAAATGGACTGTGTGTCTGACATTGGATTTCATTCTGTGTGACTGATATCGGTTGCATAGAGTGGTTTGCCTGTGTGGCATGCTAAGATGCAAATGATCAAGGCTTCTGTTGAAAAGCAAAGTCTTGTGGTGATGATCAAAGCACGGCCTTTGTGGCGTAGCTTTGTGTAACGTTTACTTCGCGAGTTTCACACCCGGTATGAACCAAAAACGGGAGAAAGGACCTCAGGGAGGGCCTGCGTTTCTTCCTAGTTAGAAGTGGCGTCAGTGGTTTTACACGCCCTGACGAGTTTGACTTATGTGGTTGTTGCTGTTGCGAGGCGCCTCGGATTGATCGGTCGTTCTCGAACCGATGGAGTCATTTAGTGGCTCATTTACGCCCCAAAGGGCGGGGAAACGTAGTGTTCAGGCATTTTAATCCACATCGGTGGACCGGCCCTGTCGCTCCTAGGGTCACTCGAGCTCTGATCCTGAGGCTGGGGCTAGGCAGTCTCGAATCGGTTGAGGACTATCTTTTGCCTCGGTTCATAGATGGAAATCCAATTTCCAAATACGTGACATTTGCGGTTTTAGTTGTAATCCTATATATGGCGACATGATATATGGTACCCATGCCGCCTATGATTGATACTTATGATTTGAAGTTGTTTTAAACACTATGCACTTATTATAGTATCAAATAATTTGTTTTAAACGTATCAAGCATTCTTTGGCTGTTATAAGGGAAAACCCTATCCTCGACTGCGTTGCATTGTGTGATGGGACCTGGGTCTTATAACAGCTTCATTTCTCTTTATTTAGCATTGCGCTGTTTGTTTTATGCACTGGTATTCTTGGGAGGAAACCCGTTCCGTGTTATACGGCGTGGTCCCTTGATTTACCTAATGATTTAAAATAAAGATTAATAACTGTTTTAGTTCTCACACCAGTCACATGACTGACCTGGAGTTTATTGTTTTAACCTAAACTCTGGGTGCCCTTATTTTGACACGGGCAGCTAGTAGTTTTGGTTTTGCAGATTTATATTCACAGGGTCCTGGTTTACAGCTGGAACGATATCCGGAAAGCTTTGTATCCGTATATCTCCTTCTAGTTGTCTATTGTATTATTTTCCGCTGCGATGAATTTAAATGTAATTTAAATCTCTGATATTTCTGTGTAATATTCATTTATACTCTGTATATTCTTGTAATCTGATGCATTGTTGTAATATATAGTGAAATGTTCTTCTGTATGCGTTCTATTTTGTCGTGTTCTCAAACGATAAGGCGTTTCGAACGGCCTGGATCGGTTTAGCGACTGGTTCGGACCGAGCGAAATTCTTCGCCGTGACAGTGGACTTGTAAATGGATGTATGTTCGACATTGAATTTCATGCTGTGTAATTAAATTGATATCTATTAACATATATCTGTAGTGGCGGAGAATTTATTCTCTTGCTTAACACCCTTCTTTGAGACGCACGAGCTCGAAGGTTATATATTGTTAGTTCTCGATCACATGGTGTGAACTGTCAATGTGACATGCCAAGATGCAATTGAACGAGGCTTTTGTTGAAAAGCAGAGCCTTGTGGATGATGATCAAAGCATAGCCTATTTAGGCATAGATTTGTGTATTTCGTTACCGCGTGAGCCTCACACCCCAGAAGAGTCAAAAACGGGACGAGGGAACGCAGGGAGTGCACACGTTTCTGTCTATCTAGAAGTGGTGTTTGGGTTTTTACTAGGCTCGACATTTTTACTTATGTGGTTGATGGAATGAGGCGCCTCGGATATTTTTATTGGTCACCAATGGCCAATTTATAGGTCCAATAGGATTGGGGAGCGTGTGTTCAGGCATAACTAGTCCACTAGCGTTATTTGTGGACCGGCCCTATTGTATCCAAGGGTTCACTGCGGGGAATCCTGAGACATTGCTAGAGTGTCTCGAATCGGTTAGGAGATCGTCCCTAACCTTGACTCATGATGGAAAACCAACCTCCAATACGACATTATGGTTTTGGTTGTAAACCTATATATGGCGACATAGTAGGATGAGGTACTATGCCGTCTAGGATTGATACATTTACTTTGAAGTATTTTTGAAACCATATTAAACACTAATAATAATAATAAAAATATTATTTTCTATGTATCAAGCATTTTTTATCATTATGAGGTAAAACTCTATCCTCCAGTCTGCGTTGCATTGTGTGATGGGACATGAGTCTTATAATGATTTCATTTTCAAAATGCATTGCGTTGTTTTTGACTAAAATTTTATAAACCATATGCATTGGCAATCCAATGGAGTAAACCCGTTCCGCATTAGCGGCGTGGTCCAGTGATATGCCATATTATTAGTCTAGTAAGATTTCTCATACCAGTCCCATGACTGACTCGTAGTTTGTTTCACTTTGCAAACTCGGGTGCCCTCTTTCCATACAGGCAGCCAATTGACAGGTTTTTGGTAAGGATGTTTTCTGGACTAGAGCTTGCTGATGTAGATGATGAAGGATCTTTTCTTTTTATCTTTTTATATACTTCTTGAGACATTGAGACAGTGTTGAGTATTGATGTACTTTGGGAGATTGAGACTTTCTTTCCCTGTTTTAGACATCTATTTTGCTAAGTGTATCCTATACTGCGTACTCTGATGTTCTGTGATGATGTTTTGCGATGACACTTCCATTTCCGCTGCAATGATTATATTTTCCGCTATTATCTGAGATTTGTTATTGTTTTAATTATGTTATGCTCCTATGATTATCCTTACTTTCTTCGCACAGAAGTTTGGGTCATCACAATACGGGTCAATCATGGGACTGGTATGAGAAATTTTTCCTAACTTATCTAATAATAAGGCTAATCACAGGACCACGCCGCAAATGCGGAACGGGTTTACACCATTGGATTGCCAATGCATGGAATAAAGTAAATCGTTAAACCGCGCAATGCTTTTTAGAAAAATGAAACCATTATAAAACTCAAGTCCCATCACACAATGCAACGCAAACCGAAGGACAGAGTTTTACCTTATAATGGTCAAAAATGCTTGATACGATAAAACGAATTTGATATTATTATTAGTGTATATATGTTTCAAAAACATTTCAGTCATAATGTATCAATCATAGACGGCATAGCTACCATATACTATGTTGCCATGCTAGTTCTACAATCAAAACCGCATGGTGTCGTATTGGAAGTTGGACTTCCATCATGAGTCAAGGCTAGGGACGATCTCCTTACCGATTCGAGACACTCTAGCAATGTCTCAGGATCCCCCACAGTGAACCATTGGATCCTGCAGGGCCGGTCCACAAATATACCTTAGTGGATTGGCAATTCCTGAACACACGTTTCCTGGTCCTATTGAACCTATAATTTGGTCACTATCGACCAATAAATCCGAGGCCTCGTAATCCGTCAACCACATAATTAAAATGTCAGGGCTTGCAAAACACTAATACCACTTCTAGCTAGAAACAAACGTGTTCACTCCCTGCGTTCCGTTGTCCCGTTTCTGACTCTTACCGGGGTGTGAGGCTCACGAGGTAACGCTATACACAAAGCTGTGCCAAAATGGGCTATGCTTTGATTATCAACCACAAGGCTCTGCTTTTCAACAAAAGCCTTGATCATCTGCATCTTGGCATGCCACATTGACAATCCACGCCATGCGATCGATAACTACCAATATATAACCTCTGAGTTCGTGCGTATCAGAGAAGGATGTTAAGCAAGAGAATAAATTCTCCGCCACCAATCAGATATATATTAAATAGAAATCAATTCACAAAGAATGAAATTCAACATCAGACACACATCCATTTACAAGTCCGTTCTGGGTCTGAACGAAACCGGAGACACCTTACTCCTCGTCCCGTATGTCTAATACGGAAGAGCTGTGCTCGCTTATCCAGATGATCAACAAGTACGTCCGGACAACTACCACTTTAACCCTTTCCTAGGAGCGACCCAGTTCAGGGCATCAGTAGTTGCCCATTCGATGTGAAGATCGCTGGTCTTCAACCACCGTCTTCAATGTCTTTGACTTTTAATCGTCGTAGTAATTATTCAGAATGGGTTAACCCGTCTTTCCGAATAACTCACGTATATTATAATAAAAAATCAAGTGCTATAAATACACATCATACGCCTCATTCCAATTCAGAATATTCTTTTAATAAAATATTCATATTAAAAGGGAAAGATTCCCATCAACTTTATCAATGATAAATTCCTTTAAATTTATTCTTTAATCTTCTTTTTAAGGATCTATTAAAAATCCGATTTGATTTTAACATCAAAAATCATTACTTTATTAACTGGGTTAAAGAACCAATGTCATTTAAAACATAGTTCACGATAAACCCAAAATCAACTTCCATTAAATACGGAATTTTCATAGAAATCAAATCAATATATAATCGTTATAAATTTCCGTATCTGACTAATAATATAAACGGAATAACGGCAAAGCCTTTTAACTTCCATATATAGTAACAGTTCTCTTTTACAGAAGCCTATCTCGATTATTATCAAATAGAATTTTCACTCAATTTCAATTTAATATATTAAATTGGAAAAAACTTGACTTTGGAAATTTTCTTTTTAAATCTTAATAAAAAGATTTATAAATTCTAAATCATATTTTTACTATTAATTGGGCTAAAGAACAAATGTTTTTTAAAACACAGTTCACAATAAGCCCAATTCACATATTATTTTATTCTACTCACTAAATATAATTGGAAACTCTAGTAATCTAAATTAAAAGATTTATTCTTTTCATTCCGGGTTTAAGAACAGTGTTATTTAAGACACCATCCACGACAACCCAAAATCTATTTCTTTTATTTAATTCTAATTAAAGATTAATTAATTGGAAGGCTTCATTAAATCTTAATTTAAAAGATTTATTGTAGTTATTAACTAGTTCATTTCGATAAAAATATATTTTTGTCTTTTGTGTCCATCCAAAAACGGACATAGAAATCATCATTCTATTATTCGTTGAATATTATTTTAAAATATTCGTTATTTAAAAACATCCTTTATATAAAAGAATCTTTATGTAAAAATATTCTTAATATTACAAAATTCTTTATTTTAAAATATTCTGAATCGAAATGCGTCTCAGTCATTTACCATATAATTTCGGTTATATGGAATTCATACATGCATGTATACGGCAATAATGATAAATAATCATTAAACAGTCCATTCACATCCAGAGTGAAATTTACAACTGTGTGAGCATTAAAATGAATAAATAACGCTCATCGCAGCCTGTCAATCCATCGATTGATATACATATAAATATTGGGACTAGTGTATGTCAAATATCATCCCAATACCCGTGTGGGGTTTTTAGACAACAACAATTCATCTAAATAAATAATTGGTTAATGAATTTAACCAATTTTAATTGCGCTAACATGTTGATGATAATGAACAAAAAATTGTTATTATATTCCTAAAGCCAAATAAAAATGTATTTTACTCGCATAATTTCCCCTACATGTTTATAATGTCTAATAAAATGTAATTTATTTACATGGCATTGTTGCTGATGATTAAAAAAAAGATAATTTTCCTTTTCTTTTATTCGTATGAAATTTCTATTTTAAATTTTAACAAATAAAAGAAATATTTTAACTGGTATATGGTCTCAATGTATTACATGACAAATAAAAATGTTTATTTTAAATTGCATACAAATCCTAATGTATACATTAACATATAAAAATGTCTCTTCAATTCGTACACAAATCCTAATGTATAATTTGACAATACAAATGTCACTTTGATTTGCATACGAGTTCTATTGTATAATTTAACAATAAAATGTCACTTTAATTTACATACAAATTCTAATGTATGTTTTGACAATACAAATGATTTTTTATTTAACATACAAATTCTAACGTATGTTTTGCAAATAAAGATGATTCTTATATTTGCATATAAATTATATTTCAACAAAATGTATAAAAAGTGATACATCCATTTTGTTGACAATTCTATTTTAACAAAATGAATATTTTTACTGTAACACAAACCTATTCAACAAAAAATGTACTTGTGTTTAACTCTTTTATTTAACCAAAAATGTAAGGTTTGTTTCAACCATCTTATTTTGACAAAATGTACATTTTTGTTTCGACTAATATATTTTGACAAAAAGTTCTTTTCATCTCAGCTATTTGGTTTCAACAAATATGATGTATTTGTTTCAACCAATCTTTTATGACAAAAATGTATATTTTGACAAAAATGTATGTTTTGACAAAAACGTATATTTCTAATTCAACTATTCTAATTTGCCAAAAATGTTCATTTTTGTTTCAACAATTCTAATTTGACAAAAATGTTCATTTTTGTTTCAACAATTATATTTTGACAAAAAGGCCAATTTTGTTTCACCTATTACGTTTGACAAAAGTGACAAATTTGGTTTCAAACTTTTTAACTTGATAAAATTGGTTCTTTCATTTTTGTTTTGTTGACAAAAATGTAATTTGTGCTTTGACACAAATTTACTTTACGAAAGTGTCATTTTTGTTTTGAATATTTTATTTCAACAAAAATGTTCGTTTTTATTTTGACAATTTTATTTTAAACAAAAATTATATATTTTTG
Source organism: Allium sativum (assembly GCA_030737875.1). NCBI lineage: Eukaryota > Viridiplantae > Streptophyta > Magnoliopsida > Asparagales > Amaryllidaceae > Allium > Allium sativum. The sequence continues at coordinate 491,116,090 of CM060916.1, forward strand.
TTTCACTATTTTATTACAATAAAAATGATCTACATGTATCAACAATTTGGTTTCAACCAAAAATGGTATTTTTGTTATAACTTAAATCTCCTTAACAAAAATGTTATTTTTATTTTTACTCTTGTCTAATTAATAAAAATGTTATTTTTGTTGTTCAGTCTTTTTACTTCAAACTAAACTACATTAAAAATGTAATTTTTAATGTTCAATCTTTTTATTGAAAACAATGAACAATAAAATATGATCTTTCATGTTACTTCTTTTTATTTAAACAAAGTGAAAATATAAATATGATCTTTAATATCTTTTCATTGCAACAAAACTATGGTAAAAATATGTTCTTTAATACGAAATCTTTTATTGCGACCAAAATGACAATAAAAACATATCTTTCTATTTTACTCTTTTTATTGTAACTAAAATGACAATAAAAATATATCTTTTCATTCTACTCTTTTCATTTTTGTTGAACAAAGTGACAACAAAAAATGAAATCTTTTATTATAATCATTATATTGTAATCTTTTTACTATAATCTTTTCTACATATTCTAAAAAACCAAATATTCGCATACTTGTTCAATTCTTCTAATGACAAAATAAAAAGGCAATTTTGTTTACATAACATGTCTCATATTTTTAACGATAAAACAAAAAGACAATTTTGTTCTAACATTACATTCCTAAATAAATGACAATTTTAATATAATGACGTTTCTGATATAATGACATTTTCAATTTAATGACATTTTCAATAAAATAACATTTCTAATATAATGATATTTCTATATTAAAGTAACATTTCTAACATAAATGATGTTTGTATACTAATAACACAATTCTAACATAAATGATGTTTGTATACGAATAACACAATTCTAACATAAATGATGTTTTTATACTAATATAAAATGTCTAACAAAAATGATATTTCTATTGTAACCAATTAAAGATTAGATTTTTATCTTACAAAAATATAATTTGACAAATCATCATCAACACCGTCAATCAACCAATCTAAATTTTATACGATGCATACATTTAAATATACAATCACAATCAATACATATATATATATATATACATATATAATTTTTATTTTAAATTTAAAACGATAAATCTCACATTGGGTTTTGAATTTTTTAAAATTTTAGATCGCTCCGTTACCGCATTGGTCTATTTCATTGTGTAGATCAGGCCAAGACGGTTCCAACACTTCAGAAATCATCGAATTCCGTTGCTGTTTGAATAAGTTGCGGATTTTTAAAACTTAATTACATAATTAATTTAATTAACAACTAAATAACACTGATTATTTTCATTTACCCTTAACCCAAAATTAGGCCGTGGCCATAGTCTTCTTCTCGTTTGCAACTGAGACGTCAGAACCCAACCTCCACCGTAAAAGCTCCTGAATGCACGTAAAAGCTCCTGAATATTTAAAATGATTTATTTTAAATAATAACAATGAGAAATTTATTTCGAATAGAATCAGAACGTATATATTTATTTGAATCGGCGTTAGAATATAAATATTTTTTTTTAATTATAAAAGGAATTGAAAATGGCGCAGTAGTTTGAAAATTCGATTTCAAATTTCAAATGAATGTACAGGATTCAAAATAAACCGGATTTCAGCGAAATCAAAAATATTAGAATCTATTTGAAAATATCTTTCCAACAAATCCGAAAAGTTGAAATTTCATAGCGGGGACAAAAAGTTATTCCCAGTTGAAAATTCAGAATAATCGCTATGGAAATAAAGCCCTTAAAATGGAAATGTTGCAAAAGACCTCCGTTTTCAACGAAACTGCTTTTGTTGGATCCGGGATGTCAGGTTATTGCTAGATTCCGAAATTCATAATTTTTGGGATCAATATGTGAGCGTGGCAAAGGAAAACGTGTTTTGTCAGTTTTAGTCAATTTTGGATCGACCAGAAAATGGCCTTTTTGCAAACGGTCTCCAAATTTGACGAAATTAGTTTTGTTCGTACCGTATCGTCAAAACTTAGCCTGAAATATTTTTTGGAATTTTCAAAGTCCGTATGTGGCCCCGGTAATTTAAAATGTATGTTTAAATTGAGTATATAATGATTTATATTTTAATTTAAAGGAAAACTGATCACAACAGCCGAATTGACTTGCGAAACATATCCCATTGTGTTCGAAATGAGGGTATTTAGCTAGGGACGATAGTCGGTGGGCTTTGTTCGGGGTTCGAAAGAAAAACACATTTTTCTTTGGAGAATTAATTAAATAAAGTATAATTATTTTCCCCTTAAAACCCTCTCTCCTCTCATCAGATTGGTCAACGCCTCATTTAAATAAAAAAAGAAAAAGAAAAAGGGGGAATTCTCCGTCGCTGTCGCTCCTCCACCCAAACCCGACGCCGGCCGACCTCTGCCCCTCCCTAGCACCACCGCCGCCCTTTCCCACCCTTATTCTCCGATCTCCTCAACTCCCTCTCCGCGTTAAAGCCCTAGGCCACACGAAACCGCCGCCACAACTCCTCCTCCGCCCACCACCGGTCTGCTCCGACCGCCACCACCTACGCAGCTAACCCCGACCCCCTCCAGCTGCCACGCCCATGTCCTCCGCCCTCTCCTCCTCTAGATCGAATCACAGCCAACCGCGCCCAAAACCAATGCTGCTCCGACCATCTGACCTCCTCAGCTCCACCTTAGACATCCCCTAACCGCCGGTATGTTTTATTTATTTATTTTTATCTTTTATTTATTTAGGAATGTTATTAAAAAGGTGATTTTTATTTAGATTACATTGATTTTTAAACGGTAAAAAGATTAGACTTTTGTTTATAAGAAGAAATTTGATTTTTATAACATAAAGAGCATTGTAAAAATATGATTTTTATATTATAGAGATAATCAAAATATAATTTTTATTATATACAAGATATAAAAATATAATTTTTACTATATAGAAGATATAAAAATATGATTTTTTATATTATAGAGATAATCAAAATATAATTTTTATTATATAGAATATATAAAAATATGATTTTTATTTATGTAGGGTAGTAAAAATATGATTTTTATTATCTAGGAAGCGAAATAAAAATAGGATTTTTATATATATGAAAGGTAAATAAAAATACGATTTTTATTATGAAGTTAAAGAAGTAAAAAAATATGATTTTTATCGTTTGAATAGCAATGTAAAAATGTGATTTTTATATATTCATTAGCGATAGAAAGATTCGATTTTTATCTATATAGTAGCAGTATAAAAATGTGATTTTAAATATATAATCATCATAATAAAAATGTGATTTTAAATATATAATCATCATAATAAAAATGTGATTTTTACTATGAACAGAGTGAAAATAATTACGATGGAACTAGTGAAAAACAAATCCAAATCTGAACCATTCAAAAATATGGAATGAAGGAGTGGATCCCAAAGGTGAGAACTCCTCACTTTAATTTATTTTCTAGTTAGAAATATATACTAGGATGCAGATGGTGCTTAGCAGCACCCGACACGCGTCATCCACAGACCATTGACGACTTGTTTGTTTGTTTGATTGTGTTGTGGAAATTGATTGTGTGATGTGGAATGGAATAAAATATTTATAGTTAAAAATACAATTTTTAACCGTTATATGAATAAAATAAATATTCATAAACAAATCGGATGATTTATTTGTGTACACACATTTGACTGATATTGATTGGGACGATAAATTTTACACATCGCCCAACTGCGCAAATAAATCTGTGTTTGTTGATTGAAACCCCACACGGGTGTTGGGATGATATTTGACGTACACTAATCCAAACTGTTTAGTTGTATGTCAATCGATAGGTTGACAGACTATTGTAAGCGTTAAATACTTATATTTAATGCTTATACAGTGTAGAATGCACTCTGGATGATGGATGATTATTTATCACTGTTGTTGTATACATGTATTGTATGAAATCCATATAATCAAATTATATTATAATTGACTGTGTCTGATTCCAGTTCAGAAAGAATGAATATTTTAAAATAACGAACATTTTCAAATAATATTCAGAAAAGAATCAAAATATGATTTTGATGTCCGATTTGGGATGGACACGAAAATATTTAAATATATAAAGCCGTGTTGATTAGATTAACGCCATTTTGATGTGAACGATATTTATATCGATTTTATTCGTTCTATAATGAATATCGAAAAGGAAATGAATTCAAAATATAATGTTTTGAAAATATTATCATTTATATATATATCGATGATATGGATATTCAATTTTGATTTGAAATTGAATATGAAGTTGAAATCGATTTGAAAACGAATTTAAAACGATTTATAAAATACGTTTGAAATGCAAATCAATGAAATATATATTATATATATTATATATTATATCATGGCCTGAATAGAACGCGCCACGCTGCGGCGGTTCGTGAATTTCTACCATTGATTTCGAATGGACATTAGGGAGATCCGACTGTCGGATTCTCCTAAAACTAGAACCGTTGGGTTCGTATCGAAAAGAACTTTCTAACGATTACAAGAAATTAGAAATCTAACGGTTGGATTTGGAATCATGTCTGAATCAAATTTGGAAAAGGTCGCTGTAAGTGTAGTTCGATGGCCATTTATGGAAATCGACTGTACGGGCCTTGATAAAATTATTAAAAAATATCAGTAATTTGTGTAAAATCATAATAAATGATTTGGGAAGAAATGGGATGAAAAATTCCCTATTTGAAAGGATAAAAATATATTTTTATCGAAATGAACTAGTTATGAACTAGAATTAGAAATCCAATATTTTTAAAATAAATAATTTGGATTTGAAATGGTTTTAAAAATAATCGGAATTCCCAATACATGAATTGGAATGGATTTGAATTGAAATTATCTTCGGAATATTTCGACATTGGATTCCGTGATTATACGGGTATTGTGGAGGAATTTGGAAGATATATATATCGTTATTCCAATACGGTATTTGTTGATTCCAGAATTTGATATTGAATATAAGTTGATATATTTTCTATTCATAGCCTTGAATTTAATATTAAACGTGATTTTGGGTTTGCCGTGAATGGTGTCTTCATTAACACTGTTCTAGAAACCTGTTGAGAAAAGATTAAATCTTTTTATTTAGATTTAATGAAGTATACCAATTAATTGATATTTAATTGGAATGGAATTGAAATTGGGCTTTGGGTTTATCGTGAAAGGTGTTTTAAATACCACTTGTTCTTTAACCCGACTAACAATGGAATAAGATTTTCGGTTGTCGTGAATGGTATCTTTAATAATACTATTCTAAAACTCGATGGAGTTAAGAAAATCAGAAACTAACTGGAAATTAGTTAAGTTGAATGGTTTCCTGGGCATTGATCTGATGTTGGTTTTGGCCTTCGAGGTTAATACTTAGGGAATTGTTCACTTGCTAATTTACGGTCAAAGGCTGATGGAATGGAATGTGATTTTGGGTTTAACCGTGTTTTAAAGAACATTGGTCCTTTAACCCAGTTAAAGACAGGAATAAGATTTTGGGTTGTCGTGAACGGTATCTTTAATAATACTGTTCTTAGACCCAATGGAGTTAAGAAAATCAGAAACTAACAGGAGATTTGTTAAGTTGAATGGTTTCCTGGGTATTGATCTGATGTTGGTTTTGGTCTTCGGGGTTAATACTTAGGGAATTTGTGCACTTGCTAATTTACGGTTAAATGCTGATGGAATGGAATGTGATTTTGGGTTTATCGTGAACCGTGTTTTAAATGACATTGGTTCTTTAACCCAGTTAAAGACAGGATATGATTTCCTAAGTTAAACAATCGTTAATATTGATTTTTGGGAAGATTAAAACCAAGTGGAGTTTTAATGCATCTTTAATTAGATTGAAATGATATCCAAAGGAAGATTAAAGAATAAATTTAAAGAATTTATCTTTGATAAAATTAATGGGAACCGTTCCCAAAGTATAAGAATATTTGAATAAAGGAATATTCTAGATTGGAATGAGGCGTATGTTGTGTTTTTATAGCACTTGTTTATTATATACGCAAGTTTTTCAGAAAGACTGGATTTATCCCATTTTGAATAACTGATTCGACGATGTGTCGAGGATGAAGACGTTGGTTGAAGACCGGAGGTCTTTACATCGTTTGGATGATTGCTGATGTCTTGATTGGGCTGTAGACCCAAGACAAGGTAATAAGCGGTGATCGTCCAGACGTACTTGGAGATCGACCGGATGTGCGAGGACCTCTCCCCTGTATTGGACATGTGGGGGAGGAATAAGGTGCCTTCGGTTTCGTCCAGAACGAACTTGTAAATGGATGAGTGTCTGACATCGGATTTCACACTGTGTGATTAATAGACATCGGTTGCATAGCGTGAATTGCCTGTATGACATGCTGAGATGCAAATGATCAAGGCTTCTTTGAAAAGAAAAGTCTTGTGGTTGATGATCAAAGCACGACTTTAATATAGCGTAGCTTTGTGTAGCATTAATTCGCGAGCCTCACACTCCGGTGTGAACCAAAAACGAGAGAGGACATCGGAAGTGCATGCGTTTCCTTCTAGCTAGGAGTGGTGTCAGTGTTTTACTAGCCCTGACATTTTACTTTTGTGGATGATGGATTGCGAGGCGCCTCGGTTATATTGGTCATTCCGGGGCCGATAGTTTGGTCGGGATATGACTAGTTGACGCCCCATGGGGTGGGGAAACGCAGTGTTCAGGCATTTTAATCCACATCGAGTGGACCGGCCCTGACGATCCAAGGGCCCACCTGAGTCTGGGTCCTGAGACACGGGCTAGAGCGTCTCGAAGCGGTAAGGACGATCCCTTTCCTTTGTTCATAGATGGAAATCCAACTTCCAATACGACATTTTGCGGTCTTAATTGTAAACCTATGTATGGCAACATAGTGGTATGGGACAGTTATGCCGTCTGTTATTGATACTTATGGTTGAAATTGCTTCTGCACTATACACTTATAGTAATAATAAAACATGAAATTTTACGTACCAAGCATTGTTTGGCTATTATAAGGTAAAGCCCTATCCTCCGGCTTGCATTGCATTGTGTGATGGGACCTGGGTCTTATAATAGCTTCATTGTTCTTTATTTAGCATTGCGATGTTTGTTTTATGCACCGGTTTTCTCGGGAGTAAACCTGTTCCGTGTTATAGGGCATGGTCCCTTGATTTACCTAACCTTAAAATAAAGATTAATTACTGTTTTAATTCTCACACCAGTCACATGACTGACCTGGAGTTTATTGTTTTAACCTGAACTCTGGGTGCCCCTATTTTCTGCACGGGCAGCTAGTAGTTTTGGTTTTGCAGATCTATATTCACAGGATCCTGGTTTACAACTGGAATGATATTCGGAAAGCTTTGTATCCATATATTCCTTTCAGTTGTGTTTTGTATTATTTTTCCACTGAATTATAATTTGTAAATCTCTGATATTTAGTAAATGTGTAATATTTATTCATACTCTGTATATCCTTGTAAACTGATGAAATTGTTGTAATATACAATGAAATGTTCTTCTAGTTATGTTCTGATTTATCGTGTTCTCAATTCAATCCATGCTTCCTCTTCTCTTCGGAGACTGGGGAAGTTACGGGTTCCTTACAGTTGGTATCAAAGCTTTGTTTTATAGAGCTCGGAGAACAAGACACGTTAGAACCGAATGAAAGAATTCATCAGAGATTGGATTAGTAATATCCAATGAGAATGACTCGTTAGAGATAGGATCAGTAGTATCCTAGAATGAGTCGAAAGATTGTTGTTTTCAAAATAAAAATGAAAGCCAATTTTGTTTTGAAAATTTAAATCAATTATATGTATTTGAATATTTTATTTTAAAGTGATTGGGACAATCAAGTATATAAAGATTTTGCATATACGTCTGATCCATGTGTATACGAAGTCTTAATATACTGGATAGGTATATAATCACACTCTAGTCGCCCGGGGATGAAACTGTTGTAACAACCCGAAAATCTGGGCCAGTTTAAAATTTTTATTTTGGCAATTTTAGAGAATTTTGATTATTTAAAATGAATTATTTTAAATAATATCGACGAAAAATTTATTTTGAATATAATTCGATCGTATATATTTATACGCGTTGTCGTTAGAATATAAATAATTATATATATAATTATAAATAGAATTGAAAATGGCGCGGTAGTTCGATAATTCGATTTCAAACTTCAATTGAATGTACCGGGTGCAAAACAATCCATATTTTAGTGAAACCAAAAACATTAGGATCTAATTGATAATATCTTTCCAACGAATCCGAATAATCAAAATTTCATAGCGGGAATCAAAAGATATGTCCGGTTGAAAATTCTGAATAGTCGCTATGGAATTCAGGCCCTTAAAAATAGCCATTTTGCAAATGACCTCGGATTTCGACGAAACCAGTTTTGTTGGGTCCGTGATGTCAAGTTATTTCTAGATTCCAAATTTCATAATTTTTTGAATCAATATGTGAGCGTGGTAAAGGAAAACGCGTTTGACCAGTTTCAGTTGATTTTAATCGACTGGAAAATGGCCATTTTTCTAACGGTCTCAGAATTCGACGAAACTAGTTTTATTAGGACCGTATCGTCAATACGAAGCTAGAAATAATTTTTCGGGAATTTTTAGAGTTAGTATGTGACCCCGGTAAATTGAAATGTGCGTTCAAATTCAATATATAGAGTTATATTTTGATTTTGACGAAAACTGATCGAAACAATCGAATCAGCCTGTGAATCATATCCCATTGTGTTCGGAACGAGGGTAATTAGCTAGGGGCGACAGTCGGTGGACTCGATTTCGAGTTCAAAATGAAAAGTTACTTTTTGGGAGTTAATTAAAGAATTAAATAAATAAATATATATATATTGGAGCCCTCTCTCTCTCCCCTTTGTTCCACCGTTGACTACAGATAAATAAATAAAAAAACCAAATCGTTCGTTGCTCCAGCCCTCCCCTTGGCGTCGATCGTCGTCGCCCAAGCACCCCCGGCCACCGGCCGCTCCGCCCCAGACCTCTCCGCCTCTCCTCTCTCTCCCCTTCTTCGAACTGAAACCCGCCTCTAGCTCGAACTCCACGGCCCCAAATCGCCATCACCTCCGCCTGTAGCCCTCCACCATGTCGCCTGGATGCTCAGCCCCACCTCCGACGAGACCTACGCCCTCCCTCCGACGCCACAACCCCTTCTCTCCTCCGCGTCGAGCACGAAAACCGACCCCCCTAAGTCGATCCAGTCGCTGCAAGACTCGACGCCTGACCGCGATTACCCCCTGACCCCCCCCCCCCCGCCTCCGCGCGACCACCAACAGCCGAAGTGGACCCCCCTCTCCATCGAACAACGGGCCCAGGTGGATGTTCTTTGCGAGGAAGGGTTTTGAGGCGTCCAGCATTTTTGAACGGGGTCTGCTAATGATACAGGAATGAAGGTGAGAGGAGGTAATCCCCTTTTTTAACTTAATTAATTATTTTATTTTAAAATATATGCAATTGAGGTTTAAAGCATTGTTAAAATCTGAAATTCATATATGTAGAAATTATAAAAATCTAATCTTTGATATGAAAAAATATAGAAAAATCCTTGTTTTTCAAAATATAAGTAGAAGAGATTTTAGAAAATATAAATCGAAGTGATTTTAGTAGGTATAAATAGAGTTGGTTTTTGAAAAAAAAAATAGAAAAGACGAGATTTTTAAAATAGAAAAGGGATTATATTTTTAAGTAAGAAAAGGGTTTATATTTTTAATTAAGGAAAGTTTATATTTTTAATAACGAAAAGGTGGTATTTTTATTCGTAAGAAGTCATGATTTTATCCGTATAAAGATAGGACTTTTGTTGTATGAACATCGATATAAAAATATAATTTTTATTATAGTAGAAGATTAAAAATATAATTTTTATTATAGTAGAGGGTCAAACATATAATTTTTATTATATGTAGGGAGGAAAAAAATATAATTTTTATTTGAATAGGAAGATAAAAATTCGAATTTTATATATATAAAGTGAGGATAAAAATTCGATTTTTATATATTGAATAGCGAAGTAAAAATTCGATTTTTATATATGTAGTGAACACGAATGACGAAAGTGACAAGAGGAGAACGATGAAGATTTCCTGCATATGAAGAGTCGTGGCGTTTGGTTTGCAATTCGGTGAGAATTTCTCACTCTTCAATTCTTTTTCTAGTTATATATATATACTAGGATGCAGACGGTGTTTAGTAGCACCCGACACCCGTCATCCACAGACCATGGATGGCTTGTTTGTTTAATTGTTTGGTTGTGTAGTTGGTTAGATTATTTAGTTTGAATTGGATTGTTTGGTGAAATGAAATTGATTTGATTGATGTGTGAATGGCGCGGGCCTTCACTAGACCAGGGATAAGGCTAGGCCTCATCCCGTTTATAGTATCGTGCCGTTATGCCACCGAAATTTTCTAAAATGAGTTAGAAAAATAAAAATATCATTTTATTGTGTAAATGAATAATAGAAATTCATGTGTTGGAATAAAATGTTTTATCATTAAAAATATAAATTTTAACGTGAATATGAATAAATGAATATTTATAAACAAATCGGCCGATTTGTTTATATACACTAATTTGAATGACATTGATTGGGTCGATAAATTTTACACATCGCCCAACTGCACAAATAAAATCTGTGTTTCATTGTTTGAAACCCCACACGGGTGTTGGGATGAAATTTGAAGTTCACTCGTCCTGATTGATTAAATATGTCGATCGATTGATTGACAGGCTGTTATAAGCGTTATATATCTATATTTGATGCTTATACAGTGTAGTGCACTTTGGTTGATGGTTGATTATTTTTCAATGCTATTATATGCGTGTGATGTATGGAAATCCATATAATTAATTTTATATGGTGATTGATTGGGCCTCATTCCAATTTAGAAAATAAAGAATATTATAACATAAAAGTTCATGTGTTGACTGTACTCATTCGTTGAGATTAGTCATGTGTTGAACGAAATATTTTAATAATAAAATTTGCATCTTTATCAATATAAAATAAAAGTTCATGTGTTGACTGTACTCATCCGTTGAGATTAATCATGTGTTGAACGAAATAATTTAACAAAAATTGTCACACGTGGACAGTACTCATTCGTTGAGATTAGTCGTGTGTTGACAAAAATAAATATTCATTTGTTGAATAGAATATTTGAAAATAGAAATATATGAAGCCGTGTTGGTTAGATTGACGCCATTTTGACGTGAACGATATTTATATCGATTTTATTCATTTTAAAATGCATATTGAAAAGTGATTTCGAAAACGCATATTTTGAAATGAAATCGAAATGAATTGAATATAAAACGATCTCGAAATATATTGAATATATAATGAATTCGAATTGAATGGAAAACGAATTTGATTTCAATTGAATAGCAAACGAAACGAATTCGAATTGAATTTAATAGATAACGAATTTGAATTGAATTGAAGACGAATTCGAATTGAATTGAAAACGAATTCGAATTGAATTGGAAACAAATTGAAATGAATTCAAATTGAATTGAAATTTGAATTGAATAGAAATGAATTTTAAAACGAATTTATAAAGAAGAATTCAATTTTGATTTGAATTGAAATGGAAGTTGAAATTGCTTTTGAAACGAATTTAAAACTATTTATATAATTCGTTTTAAATAGAAATCGACGATATATATATTATATATATAATATAATGGCCTGAATAGAACGCGCCGCGCCGCGGTAGTTCGTGAATTTCGACCATTTATTTCAAACAGATATTACGGGAGATCCGACCGTCGGATCCTCCTAAATCCGGAACCGTTGGGTTCGTATCGAAAAGAGCTTTCTAACGAATATTAGAAATTAGAAATCTAACGGTTGGATTTGGAATTATGTCCAAATCAAATTTGAAAAAGGTCGTTGTAAGTGCAGTTCGATGACCGTGGATGGAAATTGACTGTACGGGCCTTGATAAAATTATTAAAAATAGTAATAATTTGTGTAAAATCATAAGAAATGATTTAGAAAGAATTGGGATGAAAAACTCCATATTTGAAAAGATAAAAATAGTTTTTTATCGAAATAAACTAGTTTTGAACTAGAATTATAATTCTATTTATTTTTAGGTAAATAAATTGAATTTGAAAAGGGTTTTAAAATTAACCATAATTTCCAATAATTATATTGGAATGGATTTGAATCGAAATTGTCTTCGGAATATTTCGATGTTGGAACTTGTGATTATACAGGTGTTGTTATGGAAATTTGAAAGATATATATATTTATATCGTTATTTCCAATACGACACTTGTTAATCGTAGAATTTGATGTTGAATATAAGCCGATATATTTTCTATTCAGAGCCTTGTATTGAATATCAAATGTGATTTGGGTTTGTCGTGAATGGTGTCTTCACTAACACTGTTCTTGAACCCAGTTGAGAAAAGATTAAATCTTTTATTTAGATTTAATGAAGTGTACCAATTAAATAATATTTAATTGGAATTGAATTGATATTGATTTTTGGGTTTATCGTGGACAGTGTTTTTAAATAACACTCGTTCTTTAACCCGATAATTAATGGGATGTGATTTTGGGTTTATCGTGAACTGTGTTTTAAATGACACTGATTCTTTAACCCAGTTAAAGATTAAAACTAAGTGGAGTTTTAATGAATCTTTAATTAGATTGAAATAATCGAGAATGGAGTATCACCAGTTTTACTTCAGGCGATAGTTAAATCTTTAATTAGATTTGAACGTAAAATGGTAATTGAATTTACCGATGACACCGTGGTGTTAGATATGAAGTATTACCAGTTTTACTTCATGGGATGAATAGGTTGGGATTGGGAAATTAAAACAAATGATTACTTCGGTAAGGTTCGTTAATCCCGACTAGCTGAATTTAAAGAATAATTTCAAGGAATTTATCTTGGATAAAATTAATGGGAACCTTTCCCTATGAATGTGAAATTTAGAAACTAACTGTCGGTTAGCTAAGCAGAACGGTTTTCTGGATATTGATCTGATGTTGGTTTCGGCCTTCGGGGTTAATATTTGGGGAATTATTCTCTTGATTAATTTACGGTTAGTGACTGATGAATTGGAATGAGGCGTATGTTGTGTTTGTTTAACACTTATTTAAAATATACGCGAGTTATTCGGAAAGACCGGGTTTATCCCATTCTGAATAATTGATACGACGATAAGTCGAAGATGAAGACGATGGTTGAAGACCGGAGGTCTTCACGTCGTTTGGGTGATTACTGATGATCTTGATTGGGCTGTACACCCAAGAAGATGGAAACAGTTGGTGATCGTCCAGACGTACTTGGAGATCGATGGATATGCGGGGTACTAGGTGCCCCCGGTTCCGTTCAGACCCAGAGCGGACTTGTAAATGGACTGTGTGTCTGACATTGGATTTTAGTCCGTGTGATTGATCTCTATTAAATATATATCTGTTTGGCGGCGGAGAATTTATTCTCTTGCTTAACTCCCTTCTCTGAGACGTACGAGCTCAGGGGTTATATATTGATGGATATCAATCGCATGGAGTGAATTGCCTGTGTGGCATGCCTAAGTGGCAAATGATCAAGGCTTTTGTTGAAAAGCAAAGTCTTGTGGTTGATGATCAAAGCACGGCCTTGTGTGGCGTAGCTTTGTGTAACGTTGATTCGCGAGCATCACACCCGGTATGAACCAAAAACGGGAGACGGACATCAGGGAGGACATGCGTTTCTTTCTAGTTAGGTGTGGCGTTAGTGCTTGAACTGGCTGACGAGTTTGACTCATGTGGATGTTGCTTATTATTACTTGCTGAAAAGCGAGGCGCCTCGTGATATTGGTTTCGGCCGATGCTTCTGATCGGCTGACGGGCCAGGTTTACGCCCCAAAGGGCGGAGAAACGCATTGTTCAGGCATAATAATCCACATCGGTGGACCGGCCCTGACGATCCAAGGCCCACCTGAGTCTGGGTCCTGAGACAAGGGCTAGATTGTCTCGAATCGGTAGAGGATCTTGCCCCTAGCCTCGGTTCATACCATAAAAGATAACCCAACTTCCAATACGACATTGCGGTTTTGATTGTAAACTTATATATGGCGACATAGTGGTATGGGTCATTCATGCCGTCAATGATTGATACTTATGATTTGAAGTTGTTTTATACACTATGCACTTATTATAGTATCAAATAATCTGTTTTAAACGTATCAAGCATTCTTTGGCTGTTATAAGGGAAAACCCTATCCCCCGGCTTGCGTTGCATTGTGTGATAGGACCTGGGTCTTATAACAGCTTCATTTTTCTTTATTTAGCATTGCGCTGTTGTTTCATGCACTGGTATTCTTGGGAGGAAACCCGTTCCGTGTTATGCGGCGTGGTCCCTTGATTTACCTAACTTTAAAATAAAGATTAATAACTGTTTTAGTTATCACACCAGTCACATGACTGACCTGGAGTTTATTGTTTTGACCTAAACTCTGGGTGCCCTTATTTTGACACGGGCAGCTAGTAGTTTTGGTTTTGCAGATTTATATTCAGGATCCTGGTTTACAGCTGGAATGATATCCGGAAAGCTTTGTATCCGTATATCTCTTCTAGTTGTGTATTGTATTATTTTCCGCTGCTATGTATTTAAATGTAATTTAAATCTCTGATATTTCTGTGTAATATTCATTTATACTCTGTATATTCTTGTAATCTGATGCATTGTTGTAATATACAATGAAATGTTCTTCTGTATGTGTTCTGTTGTGGCTTGTTCTCGAACTATCCGCGCTTTCCCAACCGGGGAAGTTACGGGTTTTCACAGTTGGTATCAGAGCTTTGGTTTACAAAGCTCAGAGAACAAGACACATTAGAACCATACGAAAGAATTCATCAGAAATTGGATTAGTAATATCCAACGAGAATGACTTGTTAGAGATGGGATCAGTAGTATCCTAGAACGAGTGTGAAGAGTATATTTTTGAAAGTGAAAACAAATTTTTGTTTTGAAAATTTAAATCAATTATTCGTATTTGATTATCTATTTATATTGAGTTGGACAGTCCAGTATATAAAGATTTTGCGTATACGTCTGATCCACGTGTATTTGAAATTTTAATATACTTGATAGATATAGAATTACACTCTAATTGCCCGGAGATGATTTTGATGATGGAGCTCCATCATTAGAATTAATGTTCGAGTGACGAAAGTGAGATTTCTATATATTTCCTATTGACTGGTGTCAGAACCAAAACTATGTAGGGCTTATTGTTGTGATTTGGCATCAAAAATGTGATTTTGACTATATATCAAAGTTATGAATTTGAAAAGCTAATCAACTAATTGATTGATGGTTGTGTTGTTTGATTTCTGTTTTGATTAGTTGAAATTTTAACCATTATGCCTAATTGAATCAAATATTGAATTGTATTGGAATTCGGTCGCATTTGCTTGCATATACATGTGCTTACATTGAACAGGTCATAGCAAGGAGGCTAGAGCAGAGAATAAAATTTGTTTGCCCGACAAATAGGTACATGTTTACTACATAATTTACTGTTTTGTTTGGGTGATGATGATTTTATGAGCCTATTGGCTAGCCGCTTGGCTTTTTCTTTTTCATTTTGAGATCAGAAGGCCTGTATGGCAATTTCGGGATTTTCCTGTGGCTCCCGGTGCAGGGGAGGTTATGGCGAAATTTTTCGAAAATTTAGGGTGTTAGCCAAAATTTTGAAATTTTTGAAAATTCTCAGAAACTGAAAAGTTGGAGAATGGAAGCCAGTTTGAACGTAGAGTTGAATAATCAAACCACTTTCGACTTTGTTCCTTTTCGGGGACGAAAAGTTTTAAGTGGGGGAGATTGTAACAACCCGAAAATCTGGGCCAGTTTAAAACTTTTATTTTGGCAATTTTAGAGAATTTTGATTATTTAAAATGAATTATTTTAAATAATATCGACAAAAAAATTATTTTGAATATAATTCGATCGTATATATTTATACGCGTCATCGTTAGAATATAAATAATTATATATATAATGATAAATAGAATTGAAAATGGCGCGGTAGTTCGATAATTCGATTTCAAACTTCAATTGAATGTACCGGGTGCAAAACAATCCGGATTTTAGTGAAACCAAAAACATTAGGATCTAATTGATAATATCTTTCCAACGAATCCGAATAATCAAAATTTCATAGCGGGAATCAAAAGATATGTCCGGTTGAAAATTCTGAATAGTCGCTATGGAATTCAGGCCCTTAAAAATAGCCATTTTGCAAATGACCTCGGATTTCGACGAAACCAGTTTTGTTGGGTCCGTGATGTCAAGTTATTGCTAGATTCCAAATTTCATAATTTTCTGAATCAATATGTGAGCGTGGCAAAGAAAAACGCGTTTGACCAGTTTCAGTTGATTTTAATCGACTGGAAAATGGCCATTTTTCTAACGGCCTCAGAATTCGACGAAACTAGTTTTATTAGGACCGTATCGTCAATACGAAGCTAGAAATAATTTTTCGGGAATTTTTAGAGTTAGTATGTGACCCCGGTAAATTGAAATGTGCGTTCAAATTCAATATATAGAGTTATATTTTAATTTTGACGAAAACTGATCGAAACAATCGAATCAGCCTGCGAAACATATCCCATTGTGTTCGGAACGGGGGTAATTAGCTAGGGGCGGCAGTCGGTGGACTCAATTTCGAGTTCAAAATGAAAAGTTACTTTTTGGGAGTTAATTAAAGAAATAAATAAATAAATAAATAAATATATATATATATATATATTGGAGCCCTCTCTCTCTCCCCTTTGTTCCACCGTTGACTACAGATAAATAAATAAAAAACCCAAATCGTTCGTTGCTCCAGCCCTCCCCTTGGCGTCGATCGTCGTCGCCCAAGCACCCCCGGCCACCGGCCGCTCCGCCCCAGACCTCTCCGCCTCTCCTCTCTCTCCCCTTCTTCGAACTGAAACCCGCCTCTAGCTCGAACTCCACGGCCCCAAATCGCCATCACCTCCGCCTGTAGCCCTCCACCATGTCGCCTCGATGCTCAGCCCCACCTCCGACGAGACCTACGCCCTCCCTCCGACGCCACAACCCCTTCTCTCCTCCGCGTCGAGCACGAAAACCGACCCCCCTAAGTCGATCCAGTCACTGCAAGACTCGACGCCTGACCGCGATTACCCCCTGACCCCCCCCCCCGCCTCCGCGCGACCACCAACAGCCGAAGTGGACCCCCCTCTCCATCGAACAACGGGCCCAGGTGGATGTTCTTTGCGAGGAAGGGTTTTGAGGCGTCCAGCATTTTTGAACGGGGTCTGCTAATGATACAGGAATGAAGGTGAGAGGAGGTAATCCCCTTTTTTAACTTAATTAATTATTTTATTTTAAAATATATGCAATTGAGGTTTAAAGCATTGTTAAAATCTGAAATTCATATATGTAGAAATTATAAAAATCTAATCTTTGATATGAAAAAATATAGAAAAATCCTTGTTTTTCAAAATATAAGTAGAAGAGATTTTAGAAAATATAAATCGAAGTGATTTTAGTAGGTATAAATAGAGTTGGTTTTTGAAAAAAAAAATAGAAAAGACGAGATTTTTAAAATAGAAAAGGGATTATATTTTTAAGTAAGAAAAGGGTTTATATTTTTAATTAAGGAAAGTTTATATTTTTAATAACGAAAAGGTGGTATTTTTATTCGTAAGAAGTCATGATTTTATCCGTATAAAGATAGGACTTTTGTTGTATGAACATCGATATAAAAATATAATTTTTATTATAGTAGAAGATTAAAAATATAATTTTTATTATAGTAGAGGGTCAAACATATAATTTTTATTATATGTAGGGAGGAAAAAAATATAATTTTTATTTGAATAGGAAGATAAAAATTCGATTTTTATATATATAAAGTGAGGATAAAAATTCGATTTTTATATATTGAATAGCGAAGTAAAAATTCGATTTTTATATATGTAGTGAACACGAATGACGAAAGTGACAAGAGGAGAACGATGAAGATTTCCTGCATATGAAGAGTCGTGGCGTTTGGTTTGCAATTCGGTGAGAATTTCTCACTCTTCAATTCTTTTTCTAGTTAAATATATATACTAGGATGCAGACGGTGTTTAGTAGCACCCGACACCCGTCATCCACAGACCATGGATGGCTTGTTTGTTTAATTGTTTGGTTGTGTAGTTGGTTAGATTATTTAGTTTGAATTGGATTGTTTGGTGAAATGAAATTGATTTGATTGATGTGTGAATGGCGCGGGCCTTCACTAGACCAGGGATAAGGCTAGGCCTCGTCCCGTTTCTAGTATCGTGCCGTTATGCCACCGAAATTTTCTAAAATGAGTTAGAAAAATAAAAATATCATCTTATTGTGTAAATGAATAATAGAAATTCATGTGTTGGAATAAAATGTTTTATCATTAAAAATATAAATTTTAACGTGAATATGAATAAATGAATATTTATAAACAAATCGGCCGATTTGTTTATATACACTAATTTGAATGACATTGATTGGGTCGATAAATTTTACACATCGCCCAACTGCACAAATAAAATCTGTGTTTCATTGTTTGAAACCCCACACGGGTGTTGGGATGAAATTTGAAGTTCACTCGTCCTGATTGGTTAAATATGTCGATCGATTGATTGACAGGCTGTTATAAGCGTTATATATCTATATTTGATGCTTATACAGTGTAGTGCACTTTGGTTGATGGTTGATTATTTTTCAATGCTATTATATGCGTGTGATGTATGGAAATCCATATAATTAATTTTATATGGTGATTGATTGGGCCTCATTCCAATTTAGAAAATAAAGAATATTATAACATAAAAGTTCATGTGTTGACTGTACTCATTCGTTGAGATTAGTCATGTGTTGAACGAAATATTTTAATAATAAAATTTGCATCTTTATCAATATAAAATAAAAGTTCATGTGTTGACTGTACTCATCCGTTGAGATTAATCATGTGTTGAACGAAATAATTTAACAAAAATTGTCACACGTGGACAGTACTCATTCGTTGAGATTAGTCGTGTGTTGACAAAAATAAATATTCATTTGTTGAATAGAATATTTGAAAATAGAAATATATGAAGTCGTGTTGGTTAGATTGACGCCATTTTGACGTGAACGATATTTATATCGATTTTATTCATTTTAAAATGCATATTGAAAAGTGATTTCGAAAACGCATATTTTGAAATGAAATCGAAATGAATTGAATATAAAACGATCTCGAAATGAATTGAATATATAATGAATTCGAATTGAATGGAAAACGAATTTGATTTCAATTGAATAGCAAACGAAACGAATTCGAATTGAATTTAATAGATAACGAATTTGAATTGAATTGAAGACGAATTCGAATTGAATTGAAAACGAATTCGAATTGAATTGGAAACAAATTGAAATGAATTCAAATTGAATTGAAATTTGAATTGAATAGAAATGAATTTTAAAACGAATTTATAAAGAAGAATTCAATTTTGATTTGAATTGAAATGGAAGTTGAAATTGCTTTTGAAACGAATTTAAAACTATTTATATAATTCGTTTTAAATAGAAATCGACGATATATATATTATATATATAATATAATGGCCTGAATAGAACGCGCCGCGCCGCGGCAGTTCGTGAATTTCGACCATTTATTTTAAACGGACATTACGGGAGATCCGACCGTCGGATCCTCCTAAAACCGGAACCGTTGGGTTCGTATCGAAAAGAGCTTTCTAACGAATATTAGAAATTAGAAATCTAACGGTTGGATTTGGAATTATGTCCAAATCAAATTTGAAAAAGGTCGTTGTTAGTGCAGTTCGATGACCGTGGATGGAAATCGACTGTACGGGCCTTGATAAAATTATTAAAAATAGTAATAATTTGTGTAAAATCATAAGAAATGATTTAGAAAGAATTGGGATGAAAAACTCCATATTCGAAAAGATAAAAATAGATTTTTATCGAAATAAACTAGTTTTGAACTAGAATTATAATTCTATTTATTTTTAGGTAAATAAATTGAATTTGAAAAGGGTTTTAAAAATAACCAGAATTTCCAATAATTATATTGGAATGGATTTGAATCGAAATTGTCTTCGGAATATTTCGATGTTGGAACTTGTGATTATACAGATGTTGTTATGGAAATTTGAAGGATATATATTTATATCGTTATTTCCAATATGACACTTGTTAATCGTAGAATTTGATGTTGAATATAAGCCGATATATTTTCTATTCAGAGCCTTGTATTGAATATCAAATGTGATTTGGGTTTGTCGTGAATGGTGTCTTCACTAACACTGTTCTTGAACCCAGTTGAGAAAAGATTAAATCTTTTATTTAGATTTAATGAAGTGTACCAATTAAATAATATTTAATTGGAATTGAATTGATATTGATTTTTGGGTTTATCGTGGACAGTGTTTTTAAATAACACTCGTTCTTTAACCCGATAATTAATGGGATGTGATTTTGGGTTTATCGTGAACTGTGTTTTAAATGACACTGATTCTTTAACCCAGTTAAAGATTAAAACTAAGTGGAGTTTTAATGAATCTTTAATTAGATTGAAATAATCGAGAATGGAGTATCACCAGTTTTACTTCAGGCGATAGTTAAATCTTTAATTAGATTTGAACGTAAAATGGTAATTGAATTTACCGATGACACCGTGGTGTTAGATATGAAGTATTACCAGTTTTACATCATGGGATGAATAGGTTGGGATTGGGAAACTAAAACAAATGATTACTTCGGTAAGGTTCGTTAACCCCGACTAGCTGAATTTAAAGAATAAATTCAAGGAATTTATCTTGGATAAAATTAATGGGAACCTTTCCCTATGAATGTGAAATTTAGAAACTAACTGTCGGTTAGCTAAGCAGAACGGTTTTCTGGATATTGATCTGATGTTGGTTTCGGCCTTCGGGGTTAATATTTGGGGAATTATTCTCTTGATTAATTTACGGTTAGTGACTGATGAATTGGAATGAGGCGTATGTTGTGTTTGTGTAACACTTATTTAAAATATACCCGAGTTATTCGGAAAGACCGGTTTTATCCCATTCTGAATAATTGATACGACGATTAGTCGAAGATGAAGACGGTGGTTGAAGACCGGAGGTCTTCACGTCGTTTGGGTGATTACTGATGATCTTGATTGGGCTGTACACCCAAGAAGATGGAAACAGTTGGTGATCGTCCAGACATACTTGGAGATCGATGGATATGCGGGGTACTAGGTGCCCCCGGTTCCGTTCAGACCCAGAGCGGACTTGTAAATGGACTGTGTGTATGACATTGGATTTTAGTCCGTGTGATTGATCTCTATTAAATATATATCTGTTTGGCGGCAGAGAATTTATTCTCTTGCTTAACGCCCTTCTCTGAGACGTACGAGCTCAGGGGTTATATATTGATGGGTATCAATCGCATGGAGTGAATTGCCTGTGTGGCATGCCTAAGTGGCAAATGATCAAGGCTTTTGTTGAAAAGCAAAGTCTTGTGGTTGATGATCAAAGCACGGCCTTGTGTGGCGTAGCTTTGTGTAACGTTGATTCGCGAGCATCACACCCGGTATGAACCAAAAACGGGAGACGGACATCAGGGAGGACATGCGTTTCTTTCTAGTTAGGAGTGGCGTCAGTGCTTGAACTGGCTGACGAGTTTGACTCATGTGGATGTTGCTTATTATTACTTGCTGAAAAGCGAGGCGCCTCGTGATATCGGTTTCGGCCGATGCTTCTGGTCGGCTGACGGGCCAGGTTTACGCCCCAAAGGGCGGAGAAACGCATTGTTCAGGCATAATAATCCACATCGGTGGACCGGCCCTGACGATCCAAGGCCCACCTGAGTCTGGGTCCTGAGACATGGGCTAGATTGTCTCGAATCGGTAGAGGATCTTGCCCCTAGCCTCGGTTCATACCATAAATGATAACCCAACTTCCAATACGACATTGCGGTTTTGATTGTAAACTTATATATGGCGACATAGTGGTATGGGTCATTCATGCCGTCTATGATTGATACTTATGATTTGAAGTTGTTTTATACACTATGCACTTATTATAGTATCAAATAATCTGTTTTAAACGTATCAAGCATTCTTTGGCTGTTATAAGGGAAAACCCTATCCCCCGGCTTGCGTTGCATTGTGTGATAGGACCTGGGTCTTATAACAGCTTCATTTTTCTTTATTTAGCATTGCACTGTTGTTTCATGCACTGGTATTCTTGGGAGGAAACCCGTTCCGTGTTATGCGGCGTGGTCCCTTGATTTACCTAAATTTAAAATAAAGATTAATAACTGTTTTAGTTCTCACACCAGTCACATGACTGACCTGGAGTTTATTGTTTTGACCTAAACTCTGGGTGCCCTTATTTTGACACGGGCAGCTAGTAGTTTTGGTTTTGCAGATTTATATTCAGGATCCTGGTTTACAGCTGGAATGATATCCGGAAAGCTTTGTATCCGTATATCTCTTCTAGTTGTGTATTGTATTATTTTCCGCTGCTATGTATTTAAATGTAATTTAAATCTCTGATATTTCTGTGTAATATTCATTTATACTCTGTATATTCTTATAATCTGATGCATTGTTGTAATATACAATGAAATGTTCTTCTGTATGTGTTCTGTTGTGGCTTGTTCTCGAACTATCCGCGCTTTCCCAACCGGGGAAGTTACGGGTTTTCACAACTGTTGATGACTATATAGCATCAGTAGTTTGTGTTCGAGTTTCGAAAGTGGGATGTTTATATATTTCCAATTGACTGGTGAGAGAATCAAAACTAGATAGAATACATTGGTTGTAAATTGGCATCAAAACATGATTTTCTGTATATGTATAAAAATTATGAATTTGAAACATTAATCAACTAATTGATTGTTAATTGTGTTGTTTGATTATTGTTTTAATTAATTAGAATTTGGAACCATTAAGCCAAATTGTATCAAATGTTGAACTGAATTGAAAATTGATAGAAATTGCATGCATATACATGTGTATCCATTGAACAGGTCATTGCAAGGAGGCTAGAGCAGAGGAATAAATTTGTTTGCCCGACAAATAGGTAAATGTTTATTGTATTTCTTGTGGTTTTTGATGATTTTATGAGCCGATTGGCTAGCTGCTTTGTTGTTTCTTTTTCTTTTTGGATTGGAGAGGCCTGTATGGCGATTTCGGGATTTTCCCGGTGCTCCCGTAGGGGAGGTTATGGCGAAATTTTTCGAAAATTTAAGGTGTTAGCCAAATTTTTGAAATTTTTTGAAAGGTTCTAAGAAAATGAAAAGTTGAAGAACTTGAGCCATTAAAAAGTGAAAGTTGAGTTGGTTAGTTAAACAACTTTCATCTTCGTTCCTTTTCGGGGATGAAAATATTTTAAGTGGGGGAGAATGTAATAACCCGGAAAATCCGAAGCAATTTAAAAATTTTATTTTGGCAATTTTGATGAATTTTGAATAATTAAAATGATTTATTTTAAATAATAATGACGAGAAATTTATTTCGAATAGAATTAGAACGTATATATTTATTTGAATCGTCATTAGAATATAAATATTTATTTTTAATTATAAAAGGAATTGAAAATGGCGTGGTGGTTTGAAAATTCGATTTCAAATTTCAAATGAATGTACAGGATTCAAAATAAACCGGATTTTAGCGAAACCAAAAATATTAGAATCTACTTGAAAACGTTTTTCCAACGAATCCGAAAAATTGAAATTTCAAAGCGGGGATAAAAAAGTTATGCCCATTTGAAAATTCAGAATAGTCGCTATGGAAATATAGCCATTAAAAATGGAAATGTTGCAAAAGACCTCCGTTTTCGACGAAAATAGTTTTGTTGGATCCGGCATGTCAAGTTATTGCCAGATTCCAAAATTCATAATTTTTGGGATCAATATGTGAGCGTGGCAAAGGAAAACGTGTTTTGTCAGTTTCAGTCAATTTGGATCGACCAGAAAATGGCATTTTTCAAACGGTCTCCAAATTTGATGAAAGTTGTTTTGTTAGGACTGTATCGTCAAAACAAAGGCAGAATATTTTTCTTGAATTTTCAGAGTCCGTATGTGGCCCCGGTAATTTAAAATGTACGTTTAAATTGAGTATATAAAGATTTATATTTTAATTTAAAGGAAAACTGGTCATAATAGCCGAATTGACTTGTGAAACATATCCCATTGTGTTCAAAATGGGGTTATTTAGCTAGGGACGACAGTCGTTGGGCCTCGTTTGGGGTTTGAACAAAAAACCCATTTTTCTTTGGAGAATTAATTAAATAAAATAAAATTATTTTCCCCTTAAAACCCTCTCTTCTCTCATCAGATTGGCCAATGCATCATTCAAATAAAAAAAAAAAGGGGAAGGCCCCGTCACCGTCGCTTCTCCACCCAAACCCGACGCCGGCCGACCTCCGTCCCTCCCTGACACCACCGTCGCCCTTCCCCCCTTCTTCTCCGATCTCCTCGGCTCCCCTCCACGTTAAAGCCCTAGGCCACACGAAACCGCCGCCACAGCTCCTCCTCCGCCCACTGCTAGTCTGCTCCG
This sequence comes from Allium sativum, assembly GCA_030737875.1. Taxonomy (NCBI): domain Eukaryota; kingdom Viridiplantae; phylum Streptophyta; class Magnoliopsida; order Asparagales; family Amaryllidaceae; genus Allium; species Allium sativum. The sequence goes on from CM060916.1 coordinate 491,140,703, forward strand.
ACCGCCACCACCTACGCAGCTAACCCAGACCCCCTCCTGCCATGACGCCCACGTCCTCCGCCCTCTCCTCCTCTAAATCAAATCACAGCCAACCGCGCCCAGAACCAATGCTGCTCCGACCATCTGACCTCCTAAGCGCCACCTTAGACATCCCCTAACCGCTGGTATGTTTTATTTATTTATTTTTATATTTTATTTATTTAAGCATGTTATTAAAAAGGTGATTTTTATTTTGATAACGTTGATTTTCAAACAGTAAAAAGATTAGACTTTTGTTTATAAGAAGAAATTTGATTTTTATAACATGAAGAGCATTGTAAAAATATGATTTTTATATTATAGAGATAATCAAAATATAATTTTTATTATATAGAAGATATAAAAATATATTTTTTATTATATAGAAGATATAAAAATATGATTTTTTATATTATAGAGATAATCAAAATATAATTTTTAGTATATATAAGATATAAAAATATGATTTTTATTAATGTACGGTAGTAAAAATATGATTTTTATTATCTAGCAAGCGAAATAAAAATAGGATTTTTATGTGTATGAAAGGTAAATAAAAATACGATTTTTATTATGAAGTTAAAGAAGTAAAAATATGATTTTTATCGTTTGAATGGCAATGTAAAAATGTGATTTTTATATATTCATTAGCGATAGAAAGATTTGATTTTTATCTATATAGTAGCGGTATAAAAATGTGATTTTAAATATATAATCATCATAATAAAAATGTGATTTTTACTGTGAATAGCGTGTAAAGAATTACGATGGAACTGGTGGAAAACAAATCCAAATCTGAAATGTTCAGAAATATGGAATGGAGGAGTGGATCCCAAAGGTGATAACTCCTCACTTTAATTTATTTTCTAATTAGAAATATATACTAGGATGCATACGGTGCTTAGCAGCACCCGACACCTGTCATCCACAGACCATGGACGACTTGTTTGTTTGTTTGATTGTGTTGTGAAAATTGATTGTGTGATGTGGAATGGAATAAAATATTTATAGTTAAAAATATAATTTTTAACGGGTATATGAATAAAATAAATATTCATAAAAAAATCGGACGATTTTTTTATGTACACACATTTGACTGATATTGATTGGAACGATAAATTTTACACATCGCCCACCTGCATAAATAAATCTGTGTTTGTTGATTGAAAACCGACACGGGTATTGGGATGATACTTAACGTACACTAATCCCAACTGTTTAGTTGTATGTCAATCGATAGGTTGACAGACTGTTGTAAGCGTTAAATACTTATATTTAATGCTTATATCATGTAGAATGCACTCGGGATGATGGATGATTATTTATCACTGTTGTTGTATACACGCATTGTATGAAATCCATATAATCAAATTATATGGTAATTGACTGTGTCTGATTCCAGTTCAGATAGAATGAATATTTTAAAATAAAGATTATTTTAAAATAACGAATATTTTCAAATAATATTCAGAAAAGAATCAAAATATGATTTTGATGTCCAATTTGGGATGGACACGATAATATTTAAACATATAAAGCCGTGTTGATTAGATTAACGCCATTTTGACGTGAACGATATTTATATCGATTTTATTCGTTCTATAATGAATATCGAAAAGAAATGATTTCAAAATCTAATGTTTTGAAAATATTATCATTTATATATATATATATCGATGATATGGAATATTCAATTTTGATTTGAAATTGAATATGAAGTTGAAATCATTTTGAAAATGAATTTAAAACGATTTATAGAATACGTTTCAAATGGAAATCGATGAAATATATTATATATATTATACATATAATATAATGGCCTGAATAGAACGCGCCGCGCTGCGGCAGTTCGTAAATTTCGACCATTGACTTCGAACGGACATTACGGGAGATCCGACCGTCGGATTCTCCTAAAACCGGAACCGTTGGGTTTGTATCGAAAAGAGCTTTCTAATGAATAAAAGAAATTAGAAATTGAATGGTTAGATTTGGAATCATGTCCAAGTCAAATTTGGAAAAATTCGATGTAAGTGCAGTTCGATGGCCGTTTATGGAAATCGACTGTACGGGCCTTAATAAAATTATTAAAAATATCAATAATTTGTGTAAAATCATAGTAAATGATTTGGGAAGAATTGAGATGAAAAATTCCCTATTTGAAAGGATAAAAATATATTTTTATCGAAATGAACTAATTATCAACTAGAATTAGAAATCCAATATTTTTAAAATAAATAAATTGGGTTTGAATATGGTTTTAAAAATAACCGGAATTTCCAATATATAAATTGGAATGGATTTGAATCGAAATTATCTTCGGAATATTTTGACGTTGGATTCCGTGATTATACGGATATTGTGAAGGAATTTGGAAGATATATATATCATTATTCCAATACAGTATTTGTTGATTCCAGAATTTGATATTGAATATAAGTCGATATAGTTTCTATTCAGAGCCTTGTATTTAATATTAAATGTGATTTTGGGTTTATCGTGAATGGTGTCTTCATTAACATTGTTCTTGAACACAGTTGAGAAAAGTTTAAATCTTTTTATTTAGATTTAATGAAGTATACCAATTAATTGATATTTAATTGGAATGGAATTGAAATTGGTCTTTGGGTTTATCGTGAACGGTGTGTTAAATAGCACTTGTTCTTTAACCCGATTAACAATGAAATAAGATTTTGGGTTATCCTGAATGGTGTCTTTAATAATACTGTTCTTAGACCCAATGGAGTTAAGAAAATCAGAAACTAACTGGAAATTAGTTAAGTTGAATGGTTTCCTAGGTATTGATCTGATGTTGGTTTCGGCCTTTGGGGTTAATACTTAGGGAATTGTTCACTTGCTAATTTACGGTTAAAGGCTGATGGAATGGATTGTGATTTTGGGTTTATCGTGAACCGTGTATTAAAGGACATTGGTTCTTTAACCCAGTTAAAGACATGAATAATATTTTGGGTTTATCGTGAACCGTGTATTAAAGGACATTGGTTCTTTAACCCAGTTAAAGACATGAATAATATTTTGGGTTGTCGTGAATGGTATCTTTAATAATACTGATCTTATACCCAATGGAGTTAAGAAAATCAGAAACTAAATAGAGATTAGTTAAGTTGAATGGTTTCCTGGGTACTGATCTGATGTTGGTTTCGGCCTTCGGGGTTAATACTTAGGGAATTTGTGCACTTTATAATTTACGGTTAAAGGCTGATGGAATGGAATGTGATTTTGGGTTTATCGTGAACCGTGATTTAAATGACATTGGTTCTTTAAACCAGTTAAAGACAAGATAAGATTTCCCAAGTTAAACAATCATTAATATTGATTTTTGGGAAGATTAAAACCAGGTGGAGTTTTAATGCATCTTTAATTAGATTGAAATGATATCCAAGGGAAGATTAAAGAATTTATCTTTGATAAAATCAATGGGAACATTTCCCAAAGTATAAGAATATTTGAATAAAGGAATATTCTAGATTGGAATGAGGTGTATGTTATGTTTTTATAGCACTTGTTTATTATATACGCGAGTTATTCAGAAAGACCAGGTTTATCCCATTCTGAATAACTGATTCGACGATGTGTCGAGGATGAAGACGGTTGTTGAAGACCATAGGTCTTCACATCGTTTGGATGATTACTGATGTCTTGATTGGGCTGTAGACCCAAGACAAGGTAACAAGTGGTGATCGTCCAGGCGTACTTGGAGATCGACCGGATATGCGAGGACCTCTCCCTTGTGTTGGACATGTGGGGGAGGAATAAGGTGCCTTCGGTTTCGTTCAGACCCAGAACGAACTTGTAAATGGATGTGTGTCTGACATCGGATTTCACTCTGTGTGGTTGATAGACATCGGTTGCATAGCATGAATTTCCTGTGTGGCATGCTAAGATGCAAATGATCAAGGCTTCTGTTGAAAAGCAGAGACTTGTGGTTGATGACCAAAGCACGGCTTTAATATAGCGTAGCTTTGTGTAGCATTAATTCGCGAGCCTCACACCCTGGTGTGAACCAGGAATGGGAGAGGACATCAAAGAGGGCATGCGTTTCCTTCTAACTAGGAGTGGTGTCAGCGTTTTACTAGCCCTGACATTTTACATATGTGGATGATGGATTGCAAGGCACCTCGGTTATATCAGTCGTTACGGGGCCAATAGTTTGGTCGGGATATGACCAGTTGACGCCCCATAGGGCGGGGAAACGTAATGTTCAGGCATTTTAATCCACATCGAGTGGACCGGCCCTAACGATCCAAGGGCCCACCCGAGTCTGGGTCCTAAGACTTGGGCTAGAGCGTCTCGAAGCGGTAAGGACGATCCCTTGCCTTGGTTCATAGATGGAAATCCAACTTCCAATACGGCATTCTGCGGTCTTAATTTTAAACCTGTATATGGAAACATAGTGGTATGAGGCACTTATGCCGTCTATGATTGATACTTATGATTGAAATTGCTTCGATACAATACACTTATAGTAATAATATAACATGAAATTTTATGTACCAAGCATTATTTGGCTATTATAAGGTAAAGCCCTATCCTCCGGCTTGTTTTGCATTGTGTGATGGGACCTGGGTCTTATAATAGCTTCATTGTTCTATATTTAGCATTGCATTGTTTGTTTTATGCACCAGTTTTCTTGGGGGTAAACCCGTTCCGTGTTATATGGTGTGGTCTCTTGATTTACCTAACCTTAAAATAAAGATTAATAACTGTTTTAGTTCTCACACCAGTCACATGACTAATCTGGAGTTTATTGTTTTAACCTAAACTCCGGATGCCCCTATTTTCCGCACGGGCAGCTAGTAGTTTTGGTTTTGTAGATCTATATTCACAGGATCCTGGTTTACAGCTGGAATGATATTCGGAAATCTCTGTATCCGTATATTCCTTTCAGTTGTGTTTTGTATTATTTTTCGCTGCATTGTAATTTGTAAATCTTTGACATTTAGTAAATGTGTAATATTTATTCATACTCTGTATACCCTTGTAATCTGATGAAATTGTTGTAATATACAATGAAATGTTCTTCTGGTTGTGTTCTGATTTGTCGTGTTCTCAATTCAATCCGGGCTTCCTCTTCTCTTCGGAGACCGGTGAAGTTACGGCCTCCTTAAAATTGAAGGGGAAGAAGATGGGTGCGCCATGGCCATCGATTAGTTAGAACAGCGGCTGTAGTTTCTGAAATTAGGGTTTAGTTAATATTAGGGTTATTTATATAATAAAATAATATTTAAATTCCTTATTTTCTTAGTTAAAGCCCGTTAAGTCTTAGTAGCTCTAATTTCAGCCCAACGAGAGTTGTCCCTAGCCAAATACCCTCGTTTCGGGCGCAATGGGCTAGGTCTCGTCAGCCCGTTTGATCGTCTCAGCCCACTTTTCTTTAATTTAAAGTATAAAACATTTAATTATTTAATTTAAGCGTACATTTTAATTCACCGGGGACACATACTTACTCTAAAAATTAGAGAAAAAATATTTCTAGCTATGCTTTGATGATACAGTCTTAACAAAACTAATTTCATTGAATTTGGAGACCGTTTGAAAAATGGCCATTTTCAAGTCGATTAAATTTGACTAAAATTGACAAAACCCATTTTCTTTTGCCACGCTCACATATTAATTCCAAAAATTATGAAAAGTGGAACCTAGCAATAATTTGACATTCCGGATTCAACCAAAGTGGTTTCATTGAAAACGGAGGTTGTTTGCAAAATGGCTATTTGTACGGGCTATATATTATATTAAATTTCATAGCGACTATTCTAAATATTAAACTGGACATTACTTTTGATTCCCGTTATGAAATTTCAATTTTTAGATTCGCTGGAAAGATATTTTTAAATAGATTTAAATATTTCTGGTTTCATTGAAATCCGATTTATTTTGAATCTTGTACGTTCAGTCAAAGTTTAAATTCAAATTTTCAAACTACCGTGCTATTTCTAACTCCAAATAAATATATTTGTTCTAACTTCAATTTAAATACATTTTAAATCGTTATTATTTAAAATAAATTAATTCAAATATTCAAAATCCATTAAAATTGCTAAAATAAATTTTTTAAATTGGTTCCAAAATTTTGGGTTGTTACAATCTCCCCCACTTAAAATCTATTCGTCCTCGAAAAGGAATGGAGCTGAAAGTTGTTTAATTAAGAAACTCAACTTTCATTATTTTTCTTTTCTTTCAATAATTTTATTAGTTGATTAACTTATCAAGTATATATAACTTTTATATATTCAAAAATCATATTTTTCTAATATCAGATTATATATAATCACAAATACGTTAATTATAAACTTGTCACTCTCAACTCATTCTAGGGCATTTCTAACCCCATCTCTAACGAGTTTTCTCATTCGAGGATACTATTGATCCTATCTCTAATGAGTATTCTTTTATAGGATATTACTAATCCTACCTCTGATGAGTCTTTTATTCAGTTCTAACGAGTTGTACCCTAAAGATTCGAGCTAACCAGAGCTCTGATACCAACATGAAATAGCCGACGAAATCCAGTAGGCTTTGCAACCATCCCTTCATCCCCCTAAGTAGCAGGTAAAACCCACTGTGGCTTCCACCTGGTCCCCTAGTACCCTTGTTTTACGGTGAGCCTCTCGACTACACGAACACAGCTGCCAACCCTCAAAAGGGACATGTAGGGGTAAGAGTCTCTCGTTCGCCACCAAACCGCGAAGCGAGAACCCCCTATCATGCGTGCCCAGCCCGCACTGGACCAGCAACAAGAACTGGTGATAATACAACATAATAATGCAACATCAGAGTACAGAATATCAGAGTACATTGAATATAATAGTACAAAAGCGGAAGATAAATTTACAATGAATTTTAAGACAGTGCAGCGGAACCAATAATTTGATACAGCGGAAGTTTATCAATTCTCTGGACACAGCTTTAAACTTCGATCCAGAATCCTGCTTAATATATCTGCAAAATAAGCTATGACTGCCCGTTTGGGAACAAACTACGGGTCAGTCATGGGACTGGTATGAGAAATCTTTCCTAACTTATCTAATAATAAGGCTAATCACAGGACCACGCCGCTAACGCGAAACGGGTTTATTCCATTGGATTGCTAGTGCATGGAATAAAATAAATCGTTAAACAGCGCAATGCTTTTTAGAAAAATGAAACAATTATAAGACTCAAGTCCCATCACACAATGCAACACAAACTGTAGGATATAATTTTACCTTATAATGGTGAAAAATGCTTGATACGATAAAACGGGTTTGATATTATTATTAGTGTATATATATTTCAAAAACATTTCTATCATAATGTATCAATCATAGACGACATAGCTACCATATACTATGTCGCCATACTAGTTCTACAATCAAAACCACATGGTGTCATATTGGAAGTTGGATTTCCATCATGAGTCAAGGCTAGGGACGATCTCCTTACCAATTCTAGACACTCTAGCAATGTCTCAGGATTCCCCGCAATGAACCCTTGGATCTTGCAGGGCCGGTCCACAAATATACCTTAGTGGATTGGCAATTCCTGAACACACGTTTCCCGGTCCTATTGAACCTATAATTTGGTCATTATCGATCATTAAATCTGTGGCCTCATGATCCATCAACCACATAAGTAAAATGTCAAGGCTTGCAAAACCCTGATGCCACTTCTAGCTAGAAAGTAACGTGTGCACTCCCTGCGTTCCCTTGTCCCGTTTCAGACTCTTACCGAGGTGTGAGGCTCTCGAGGTAATGCTATACACAAAGCTGTGCCAAAATAGACTATGCTTTGATCATCAACCACAAGGCTCCGCTTTTCAACAAAAGCCTTGATTACCTGCATCTTGGCATGCCATATTGACAATCCATGCCATGCGATCGACAAATACCAATATATAACCTCTGGGCTTGTGCGTCTCAGAGAAGGGTGTTAATCAAGAGAATAAATTCTCCGCTACCAATCAGATATATATTAAATAGAAATCAATTCACACAGATTGAAATTCAACATCAGACACATATCCATTTACAAGTCCATTCTAGGTCTGAACGAAACCGGAGACACCTTATTCCTTGTCCCGTATGTCCAATACGGAAGAGAGGTGCCCGCTTATCCAGACGATCAACAAGTACGTCTGGACAACTACCACTTTAACCCTTTCCTAGGAGCAACCTAGTTCAGGGCATCAGTAGTTGCCCATTCGATGTGAAGATCGCCGGTCTTCAACCACAGTCTTTAATGTCTTTGACTTTTAATCGTCGTAGTAATTATTCAGAATGGGTTAAACACGGTCTTTCCGAATAACTAGCCTATTTTATAATCAAAAATCAAGTGCTATAAATACACATCATACGCCACATTCCAATTCAGAATAATCTTTTAATAAAATATTCATATTAAAAGGGAAAGATTCCTATCAATTTTATCAAAGATAAATTCCTTTAAATTTATTCTTTAATCTTATTTTTAAAGATCCATTAAAACTCCGATTTGATTTTAGTATCAAAAAATCATTACTTTATGGTTATTCAACTTTTAAGAACTTAATCTTGTCTTTAACTGGGTTAAAGAACCAATGTCATTTAAAATACAATTCACGATAATCCCAAAATCAACTTCCATTAAATATGGAATTTTCACAGAAATCAAATCAATATATAATCAATATAAATTTCCATATCATACTAATAATATAAATGGAATAATGGCAAAGCCTTTTAAATTCCATATATAGTAACAGTCCCCTTTTACAGAAGTCTATCTCGATTATTATCAAATCGAATTTCCACTTAATTCCAATTTAATATATTAAATTGGAATAAACTTAACTTTGGAAAATTTCTTTTTAAATCTTAATAAAAAGATTTATAAATTCTAAATCATATTTTTACTGTTAATTGGGCTAAAGAACAAATGTCGTTTCAAACACAGTTCACAATAAGCCCAATTCACATATCATTTTATTTCAATCATTAAATATAATTGGAAACTCTAATAATCTAAATTAAAAGATTTATTCTATTCATGCGGGGTTTAAGAACAGTGTTATTTAAGACACCATCCACAAGAACCCAAAATCTAATTATTTTATTTAATTCTAATTAAATATTAATTAATTGGAAGGTTTCATTAAATCTTAATTTAAAATATTTATTCTAGTTAATAACTGTTTCATTTTGATAAAAATATATTTTTATCTTTTGTGTCCATCCAAAAACGGACATAGAAATCATCATTTTATTCTTCGTTGAATATTAGTTTAAAATATTCGTTATTTAAAAGTATCCTTTATATGAAAAGATTCTTTATGCAAAAATATTCTTAATATTACAATATTCTTTATTTTAAAATATTCTGAATCGAAATGCGACTCAATCATTTACCTATAATTTCGGTTATATGGATTTCATACATCGCATGTATACGGCAATAATGATAAATAATCGTTAAACTATCCATTCAAATCCAGAGTGAAATTTACAACTGTGTGAGCATTAAAATGAATAAAAAAGGCTCATTGCTGCCTGTCAATCCATCGATTGACATACAACTAAATATTGGGACTAGTGTATGTTAAATATCGTCCCAATACCCGTGTAGGGTTTTCAGACAACAACAATTCATCTAAATAAATAATTGGTTAATGAATTTAACCAATTTTAGTTACTCTAACATGTTGATGATAATGAACAAAAAATTGTTATTATATTCCTAAGGCCAAATAAAAATGTATTTTACTCGCATAATTTCCCCTACATGTTTCTAATGTCTAATAAAATGTAATTTATTTACATGGCATTGTTGCTGATGATTAAAAAAAACAAAAAGATAATTTTTTTCAATTTCTATTTTAAATTTTAACAAATAAAGGAAATATTTTTATTGGTGTATGGCTTCAATGTATTACATGACACATAAAAATGTTTATTTTAAATTGCATACAAAACCTAATGTATACATTAACATATAAAAATGTCTCTTTAATTTGTACACAAATCCTAATGTACAATTTGACAGTACAAATGTCACTTTGATTTGCATACGAATTCTATTGTATAATTTAACAATAAAACGTCACTTTAATTTACATGCAAATTCTAATGTATGTTTTGACAATACAAATGAATCTTTATTTAACATACAAATTCTAATGTATGTTTTGCAAATAAAGATGATTCTTATATTTGCATATAAATTATATTTCAACGAAATGTATAAAAGGTGATACATCCATTTTGTTGACAATTCTATTTTAGCAAAATGAATATTTTTGCTGTAACACAAACATATTTAACAAAAATGCTATCTGTGTTTAACTCTTTTATTTAACCAAAAATGTAATTTTTGTTTCAACCATCTTATTTTGACAAAATGTACATTTTTGTTCCAACTAATATATTTTGACAAAAATGTTCTTTTCATCTCAGCTATTTGGTTTCAACAAATATGATGTATCTGTTTCAACCAATCTTTTTTTGATAAAAATGTATATTTTGACAAACATATATATTTCTAGTTCAACTATTCTAATTTGTCAAAAATGTTCATTTTTGTTTCAACAATTCCAAATTGACAAAAATGTTCATTTTTGTTTCAACAATTATATTTTGACAAAAAGGCCAATTTTGTTTCAACAATTACGTTTGACAAAAGTGACAAATTTGGTTTCAACTTTTATAACTTGATAAAATTGGTTCTTACATTTTTGTTTTGTTGACAAAAATGTAATTTGTGCTTTGACACAAATTTACTTTACGAAAGTGTCATTTTTGTTTTGATTATTTTATTTCAACAAAAATGTTCATTTTTATTTTGATAATTTTATTTTAAACAATTTTTTTTCCACTCATTTTATTACAACAAAAATGATCTACATGTACCAACAATTTGGTTTCAACCAAAAATGGTATTTTTGGTATAACTCAAATCTCCTTAATAAAAATGTTATTTTTGTTTTTATTCTTGTCTAATTAATAAAAATTAATTTTTGTTGTTCAATCATTTTACTGAAAACTAAACTACATTAAAAATATAACTTTTAATGTTCAATCTTTTTATTGAAAATAATGAAAAATAAAATATGATCTTTCGTGTTACTTCTTTTTATTTAAACAAAGTGAAAATATAAATATGATCTTTAATATGTAATCTTTTCATTGCAACAAAATTATGGTAAAAATATGTTCTTTAATAAGAAATCTTTTATTGCGACCAAAATGACAATAAAAACATACCTTTCTATTTTACTCTTTTTATTGTAATTAAAATGTAAATAAAAATATATCTTTTCATTCTACTCTTTTTATTTTTGTTGAACAAAGTGACAACAAAAATTGAAATCTTTTATTATACTCATTTTACTGTAATATTTTTATTATAATCTTTTCTACATATTCTTAAAAAAAAAAATTCGCATACTTGTTCTATTCTTCTAATGACAAAATAAAAAGGCAATTTTGTTTACATAGCATGTCTCATATTTTTAACAACAAAACAAAAAGACAATTTTGTTCTAACATGACATTCCTAAATAAATGACAACTTTAATATAATGATGTTTCGAATATAATGACATTTTCAATATAATGGCATTTTCAATAAAATGACATTTCTATTATAAGGATATTTCTATACTAATGCAATATTTCTAACATAAATGATGTTTGTATACTAATATCACAATTCTAACATAAATGATGTTTGTATACTAATAACACAATTCTAACATAAATGATGTTTATATACTAATAACACAATTCTAACATAAATGATGTTTTTATACTAATATAACATGTCTAACAAAATTGATATTTCTATTCTAGCCAAAGATTAGATTTTTATCTTACAAAAATATAATTCGACAAATCATCATCAACACCGTCAATCAATTAATCTAAATTTTATACGACGCATACATTTAAATACACAATCACAATCAATACAAATATATATATATATATATATATATTTCTCTATATATATATATATAAATCATTTTTATTTTCAATTTAAATCGAGAAATCTCACACTGGTTTTGAAATTTTCAAAATTTTAGATCGCTTCGTTACTGCTTTGGTTTGTTTCATTGTGTAGATTAGGCTAAGACGGTTCCAACGCTTCAGAAATCATCGAATTCGATCGTTGTTTGAATAAGTTACGGATTTTTAAAACTTAATTACATAATTAATTTAATTAACAACTAAATAACACTAATTATTTTCATTTACCCTTAACCCAAAATTAGGCCGTGGCATTAGTCTTCTTCTCGTTTGCAACTGAGACGTCGGAACCCAACCTCCATCGTAAAAGCTCCTGAACGCACCCTCCCTCGAAGCACCGGTGTAACGTCCCAGATTTTTCAATCATTTAAATTGGAATATTTAAATCTGTTTTATATATATTATTGGAAATATAATGGATTTTATATCGAATTTTTTATTTTTATAAAATAGAGTTCGAATATATATAATTTATAATATGATTAAACGAGCCCGAAATGCCGCGGTAGGTCATAATTTTCGATTTGAACTTTAATTGAATATACTGGATCCGTTATAAGTCGGATATCAGTGAAATAAGAAACAGTTAAATCTATTCGTTAATATTTTTCTAATAAAAGAGAAAATTCAACATTTCATCGTATAAATGGCATGTTATGTCCAATCCAAATTTCTAAATAGTCGCTATGGAATTCGTTAATAAACGATAACGTTTATTTAATAAATTATAAAGGATTTTATGTCGTTTAACCCGATATTTATATAATATTGAGTTTAAAATTTTTATTGGTTCATTCTGGAGCTGTAATATATTTTATTTGGAAATATGCGATAGTAATAATATATATATATATTAATAATATGATTTGTTTTGAATATAAATATATTTTATCGATCGTATATAGGCCTTATAAATAGTTTTATTTTCAAATAAGCTTCGTTTTCGACGAAACAAGTTTTATTGGAATGCGTATAATTAACTATTTCTATGTTTTCAGTTTGGAGCTAATTGGAGTTGTTTTGTCGGTAGACGAAATTTAAAGGTGAATCGATAGATAAAAATAACGTTGTTTGTGCAAACGTAGCCCGTTTTCAACGAAATTAATTTAATTGGGACAGGAATGTTGAGACTAGCAAATGTGTACATTTTCGTTGTGTTTGGGGTTCGTAGGTTGCGATGTAAAACGTGCAATGACAGTTACCAGTATAATTTAATGATGAACGTACCCAAAATTAAATAGAATAAAATAAAATGCTTCATTCCTAAACACCTGCACTAAGTACAAATAAAACAAAGCCCAAATATATTGCAAGGGGGCGCGTTTGATGATGTGGTTAGAAATGACACTAGTGAGGCGTTTGCTTCTACGAACTTTTGGACTACCAATGTGTATAGTATCTCTTCTAGAGCTCTTTTCCCATCATTCTCTTTTACCTCGGAAATCCTCCTAAAAATGTATATGTTCAATAGGTTAAATTACATATACTGCAATATTTTAGTGCAATTTATGTTACATTCATTTGAAGTCTTTTGAAGTACGAAATACAAAATTTAGAACAGTACAAGGAATGCTAATGAACAACTCTGTGAGCTTGGAAGGAAAGAGAAAAAAACCATTAACATAATACATGAAAAGAAAGTGAATAAACAACACATAGTCATAAAAGAAATAATAACAAATGAAGGACATTGAGAAAATTTATATATGGATCTAGTTGTCTGGTTGTCTGTACTAAAACAAACTTGCTGGCCTCAAATACAAGATTCACATAAGCCTACCAAGCATGCTTCACGGCAAAGCAAATAAAGCCAAATAAAACCCACTTCCACCAACCTAAATTGCAACCTTCCCACATTGTGCATTGTATCCTTACTTGCCGTGCACACTTCCTTCTTTTCTTGTCTACAAGTTCTCAACCCTTAACGACCACGTTTTTGGAATTCACCCTACGAAAACAGCTACTTTATTTAACTACAGCAGACCTATACCTAGAAAGCTTGGCATCCACGGTTCTTTTCCTTATATAAACATACTGCTTCATTTCTTTTTCTCATTCGTTCCAATACTGAGAAAAAAAATAACAAAATAAAAAAATAAAAATAATAAAGAAGAATATAAGTTGTAGCGAAACAAAAGGAGATGGGCGCAGGTAGTAAAAACACACAGTAGTGACATAGTGAGCTCTGCTACAGCACGGCGAGGTGAGGACGCGAGTTGGACAGACGGTAAAGCAATGCAGTTCGGTTGGCTGTGTTGACGGATGAGCTATTGACATATGGTTGCGGGTGTTGGTAGCAGTGGGGAGGAATGGTGGAAGGCGGGCTGGGTGGACTGACATGGAGTTGGTGTAGAGACAGTGGGTGATGTTGGAAGCATGCGGTGGAGATGTTTTTGAGGAAGGTCTCACGTGTAGTAGCATAGAAATCAAGGAGCAGGTGGCTCGTGTCACGGGGAAGAATGCAGAGATGGGTTCGAATAAGAATTCATCAGGTATGAAGATGAAGGAACTGTAGCATTCTAATATGCTAAAACATATTTTTACGCCTAATTATTACTTAATTTAAATGCCTAATCCCCACTTTAATTTAAGTAAGTAAGTTAATATTATAAATATTAAGTGCTAGCTAACACATGCAGCCAAAATATTTTGTAATATGCCAAACCACAATATTATGTGTCCAATGATGTATTAACCTTCCTAGTCTATTTTATACTTATTAACGTAGCACGTATACCCAACTCAAAGGACTTACATGGCCTTTAAATATGTATATTTATATAAAAATAATAATAATGTTGGTGGCTGTTTCGCTCACATGAATTGAAGGAAGAATCTGCTCTATCAAACATTTTGACATAAGTATGGGTTAATGAAAGATGGTTAAAGTTTAATGAAAATATTTAATTTAAGTCAGTAGTTTAACCAAACCCATTAATTTATATAATTTTATTTCGTACATCCGTTGATAGAATCCGATAACACAAGGGATGTTGGGACCCTGTCGACGGGCATAATATTTGGAACTGATTTGGTCGCAGATGGAGAACCAAGGTGAGTTTAACTCACTCAGTTTACCCACATTTATATTTTATATAAACCGGGTTTTTATTTTGTGTGCAATGATTGCTACTGGTTGATGAATGAATGATTGTTTAGATATAGAATGAATATTTTTAATATTCATTTATTAAATTAAACAGTTGTTTAATTTAATCGGATTAAATCGTTATTTAAAATGATTATATCCCAACGAGGTAACTTACGTTGTTGGTTGCATAAACATATAATTAGATGATTGAATGGACGTTATAAATTGATTGTTGACTGTTATTAGTTAAATTGTTTATTTTCGTCTACCGTATGTTGTCGTATTAAATTTGAAGTAACCCATTATGGTGTAGGGAAGGACAGGTTGGAGGAATCCAACTAGATTCCTTAAATATGTTGTTTATATTCATATTACATCATATGAACTATTTAACCAGTATGACTGAATGATTCGGGTGATTGCTGATCGTTGAATTAAAATTCAACGTACGTTTATTTTTAACCAATGGATGATATGGGTTGAGAAAATGGCAACGGTTTGCCTAAAAATGAATCATTTTATGAACAGTGATTTACAGTCAGGTAAATCGATAGAAATAAGGTTATAAGAATATATTTTATAACAAAAGCGAATTTTGAAATCTATTTTATATAGATTATTTTAATAAAGGTCATTAAAGGAAATAAATGATTACTTCTACCTAGTAAATACAAACCGTGTTTATAAACTGAATTCTTGTGTTAATGTGTTTTATAAGCGATGATCAAAAATTAACCAAATGGTTAAGGATTGAATTAATTATTTCAAATATCAATTAATTACGATTAATTAATTTAATTAGATTAATAATTAAATTAAAGTAAATTATTTGAAGTGATTTAAGGAAAGGACTAATGAAAATAGTTAACGGATTAGGCTTGTTTTTGAGATACTAAGCTAACTGCTTTAAACCAGGATGGATTATTAAATAAATTATTAATTACTTTTAAAATTGATTATTACTTTAATTATCTAATAGGAAGATTAACTATTAATGTTTGGGTAAACAAAGTGATATCTAAATGTTGGGATTGATTATTATTTATTTAATAATAATCAAAGTGTTAAATCTTGAATTGAGTACCTTAAATGGAAGTGTATGAAGTTATAGAGCCTTATGTAAAGTTAAATGAAATGGTAAGCGAATTAGTATTTAGTATAAACTCCTATCAAGAGTTGTATTGGTCAAATGTTTAAAAAAATCCAAATTGGAAAATATTAAGGGGCTTAATGTTACAAATGATTTTAAGAAATCGGTTTACACAGGATTTGTAATCCGAAGGAAATTAAAAGGGTTTAAAAGTTAAAGATAGAAAAATAGAGATGTTTAAACTTAGAAAGTGTGATTTTGAATTGAAAGAATTTTCAAAAGAGAATAAGTGGAGTTAAATACCGTGTTCAAAAATCGTATAGTAAATATAAGTGTAGGGATAATTATTGGAATGAGATTTTGTTGATAAACTTATATTTATCCTGAAGATAAGAATGTCGTCGTCTCAAGGTCTAAGAGGTAAATAAAATACCCCAACTTGTAACGACTTCATGATTACCCAAGGATAATATTAGTTTAGTAACGAGGAAAGTGAAAGGTGTTAATATTAATGTTTTTTTTGTTATTGATAATTATAAACTATAACTCGAAGAGTGATAAGTTGAATAAACTGATTTGCAAATAAGAAGTGAGAAGACGGTAATCCAATTGTTGGAAGATTTGGAAATTTTAATTGACAATTGTTTACTAAAGAGGCCAAGTGATGTTGTATACTGAACCAATAAATCCACTTTATTTTTCTATGTATGATGGTTGTTTATTTTGTTAGTTAAATAACTGGCTATCAAAATCTGACTAAGTCGATTGTTGGTACAGAAAAACTGGGATCAAAATTATATTCGAAAACCATTCCAAACCAACAAATACGCGAAGATGGTAATTGAAGATGGAGCAATTGAAGACCGTGGATCTTCATAAGTGGAAGGACTACTTGTCGAATTTTCTCTGTCTTGCAACCAAAGTTATTTGATTTGTGATTCTGTCGTGGTTGGAATCTATGGATTTGCAAGGACTACTCGCTATTGATCCATGGGGTGATTCCTATATTGGATGCAGTAGGGGAGTACCTTCGGTTCATCCTGTTCCTGGATGACTTGTATGGACGAATGTCTGACAAAGTATTTCCTAGAATATCACGTACGTTGATGTTTACAAATATACCAAGTTGGTGGCAAAGAGGGGCACTTATTTTATACCCAGAGTATATTTGTGGACGTCAATTAGTGATTTGACGGATCTGACGATGTGGCATTCAAAGTGAATGGCGGTCAGATAATCAAAAGATAGTTGTAACCTCAAGCCTCATCAACCGGGAAATGACAGAAATCGGGCAGGCAGCATGGCTATGTGGGTCGCTCCCATTAGGGTGTATAATCACCTATCTAGAGAAAATCCATTTCATTCTTTAATCTTTTTCGATGTTGTCCCTTGTGGGAAATGGAGGGTAGCTCCCTACCGTTGGTGATATACATTCGATACACTCAAGCGAAATGAGTGGTCGGTCATGTGTGGGCCAGGTTGCAAGACGTTCTTGTTGAACCCAGTGTATTCGCCTCTAGAGATACACTCTCTGCAAGTGGTTCCATACCTTGTCATAGTCAGAATACTCTCCGATAAGCACCCGCGGATTTGATTGTATACTATATATGTGGAGCGTGAGATGCAAGCGTTCCGCTAGATTATTATCTATTTGTATTTAAACACTATTATAATATCAGAATAAGATATGATTTCAAAACTGGTTTGGGTTATAGTAAAGTAAAAACCATCCGTGTTTATGTGTGGGTTGGTCTTACTATTATCCTTTTTCTTCCAAAAGGATTTCTGACTTTAAAATCAATATGGGTGTTATTTAAACTTAGTGGGTTTCTCACTCTGGCTCACTAGACTGACCAGTCATTTGTAATGTTCGGGTTATCCCGGTTTACAGGTTCATGTTATCGAATGCCGTGAAGTCCAAAGACGAGCTGTAGGAGTTCAGACGTATAGTATTATCTAATATTTTTCCAATGTGTGTTGTATATGAGGACATGTTATTATAACTATTCAGATCAATTGACTGTTGTACTCTGATGATTATATGTATACATTTTTTCAAGTTCAATAAAGATTTATTTCCATATTATACTTTACTCCGCTGTGATATGAGACTCTGTGTGGTGTTGGTTCTTCTTCTTATTCTCCTATTCTAATATTTCTTTCTTTCTTATCTTACCCTCTAATTTCTTTCTAATAACTTTCTGGATGTTCCGTACTCGAATTTGGACACTGGATGCATTTGTGTTGAAAATTCGAGCATCGAAATTTCCGGTTCGTTACAGTGGTATAAGAGCTATTGGTTAAGTTGTAACCTTGGCTCTGTGGCGTAACTCAGTAGAGATAGGGTCAGTAATACCCTGGATTGAGTTCGAGTGTGTACATATACGAGAGAGCGTATTTGTAATTTTTATATAAAGATGTTTTGTATTGTGTTATTGATCGGTTCAAGTATTGGGAAAACATATTGAACTGGCAATTGACTTGATATTATTTTATAAAGAGGATAAATGAAATAATTTTTCCCAAATTATATTTTTATATAGAAAATGGAAATAATTTTCTATAGTATAATAATGTTGGTTGTTTTGTTGGATTTGCTTGGAATTAAAATTGAATTATGAAATTCGAACGGAATAAAGTGAATTTGGAATTTGGAAATCGAATGAATAATAATTAAAATCAATTGGATATAAGTCGACTGATATTAATGTATATTAAACCAAAGTGAATGCAGACCAGTAAGTATCCATGTTGAATATAACCCAAATAATTTGGTTGTTTGTTAATTGGATATTTGACTGATTGAATAAAATTCATCAGAGTTTGAATGAACTAAAACTAAATCCTAGTATATTAAATAGGGAATAAAAATTGGTTATGAAATGGAACTGGATTATTTAACCCTGTACTGGTTACTTGCATTGTAAGTTGAGTTTAGTGCAGATTTCAGAAAGCTATGTAGCTGAGTTAGTTACAGAGATTAAAAGTACCGGTTGGAAGACAAAGTGCAGTTAGCTGAGTTGCATGGAAATTAGAATTGAATTACCCGATAAATAGGTAAACCTTAATATTATTGTTTAGTGATTGATTTTATACCCCTGAGGTGGATAACCATTTGGCTTTTGATTTTCTTTGGGAGAAGTTGAGCCAAAGTGGCGTTCGTAGTTGTTGTGATCGAGCCGTGTAGCGGAGGTGGTGGCAAAAATTTCGAAAACTTCAAAAGTTGGAATTTGTTTTGATGACAACTCTAGAATAATTATTTTAAAATAATTGGGTTCGGAGCAATATTCTTCTTACCTTGTAATTTCGGGGACGAAATTATTTTAAGGAGGGAAGAATGTAACGTCCCAGATTTTTCAGTCATTTAAATTGGAATATTTAAATCTGTTTTATATATATTATTGGAAATATAATGGATTTTATATCGAATTTTTTATTTATATAAAATAGAGTTCGAATATATATAATTTATAATATGATTAAACGAGCCCGAAATGCCGCGGTAGGTCGTGATTTTCGATTTGAACTTTAATTGAATATGATGGATCCGATATAAGTCGGATATCAGTGAAACAAGAAACATTTGAATCTATTTGATAATATTTTTCTAACAAAAGAGAAAAATCAACATTTCATCATATAACTGGCAAGTTATGTCCAATTCAAATTTCTGAATAGTCGTTATGGAATTCGTTAATAAACGATAGCGTTTATTTAATAAATTATAAAGGATTTAATATCGTTTAACCCGATATCTATGTAATGTTGAGTTTAAAATTTTTATTGGTTCATTCTGGAGCTATAATATATTTTATTTGGAAATATGCGATAGTAATAATATATATATACATATATATTAATAATATGATTTGTTTTGAATATAAATGTATTTTATCGATCGTATATAGGCCTTATAAATAGTTTTATTTTCAAATAAGCTTCGTTTTCGACGAAACAAGTTTTATTGGAATGCGTACAATTAATTATTTCTATGTTTTCAATTTGGAGCTAATTGGAGTTGTTTTGTCGGTAGACGAAATTTAAAGGTGAATCAATAGATAAAAATAACGTTGTTTGTGCAAACGGTGCCCGTTTTCAACGAAAATAATTTAATTGGGATAGGAATGTTGAGACTAGCAAATGTGTACATTTTCGTTGTGTTTGGGGTTCGTAGGTTGTGATGTAAAACGTGCAATGACAGTTACCGGCATAATTTAATGGTGAACGTACCCAAAATTAAATAGAATAAAATGAAATGCTTCATTCCTAAACACCTACCCTAAGTACAAATAAAACAAAGCCCATATATATTGAAAGGGGGCGCATTTGATGATGTGGTTAGAAACGGTACTAGTGAGGCGTTTACTTCTATGAACTTTTGGACTACCAATGTGTATAGTATCTCTTCTAGAGCTCTTTTCCCATCATTCTCCTTTACCTCGGAAATCCTCCTAAAAATGTATATGTTCAATGGGTTAAATTACATATACTGCAATATTTTAGTGCAATTTATGTTACATTCATTTGAAGTCTTTTGAAGTAAGAAATACAAAATTTAGAACAGTACAAGGAATTCTAATGAACAACTCTGTGAGCTTGGAAGGAAAGAGAAAAGGCCATTAACATAATACACGAAAAGAAAGTGAATAAACAACACATAGTCATAAAAGAAATAATAAAAAATGAAGGACACTGAGAAAATTTATATATGGATCTAGTTGTCTAGTTGTCTGTACTAAAACAAACTTGTTGACCTCAAATACAAGATTCACACAAGCCTACCAAGCATGCTTCATGACAAAGCAAATAAAACCAAATAAAACCCACTTCCACCTACCTCAATTGCAACCTTCCCACATTGTGCACTGTATCCTTACTTGCCGTGCACACTTCCTTCTTTTCTTGTCTACAAATTCTCAACCCTTGACGACCACGTTTTTGGAATCCACCCCACGGAAACAGCCACTCTATTTGACAACAGCAGACCTATACCTAGAAAGCTTGGCGTCCACGGTTCTTCATCCTTGTATAAACATACCGCTTCATTTATTTTTCTCATTCGTTCCAATACTGAGAAGAGAAATAACAAAATAAAAAAATAAAAATAAACAAAGAAGAATATAAGTTGGAGCGAAACAAATGGGGATGGGCGCATGAAGTAAAAACATACAGCAGAGACATAGTCAGCTCTACTATAGCACAGCGAGGTGAGGACACGAGTTGGGCTGACCGCAATGCAGTTCGGTTGGCTGTGTTGACGGATGAGTTATTGACATATGGTTGCGGGTGTTGGTAGCAGTGGGGAGGAAAGGTGGAAGGCGGGCTGGGTGGACTGACGTGGAGTTGGTATAGAGACAGTGGGTGATGTTGGAAGCATGCGGTGGAGATGTTTTTGAGGAAGGTCTCACGTGTAGTAGCATATGAAATCAAGGAGCAGGTGGCTCGCGTCACGGGAAGAATACAAAGATGGTGTAACACCCCGTAATTTTATAACATTAAAATTCACAAATTAAAGTATACTTAATTTGTAGAAATGAATTAAGTGAAATGGGTTGCGCAGAGAAATATATATATATTGATATATATATATAAAAATTAAAAATTAAATAAATAAATATGCGAAAAAGTTCAAAAAAGCGAATTGGGAGGGGGAATAACCGAACCGGCCCATTTTTGAGGTCGACCCAAGCCCCGCTGGGTCGACTAGGGGTTAATCCAGGGTGTTTGGCTGTCAACCAGTGGGCCGATTCGCTCAAATGCAGATTTTGCACTTGATTGGTTCTCATGGTTCAGGGTTAATCTAATGGTCCTAAATAACTTCCTACACCTATAAATACATCCTAATGCTAACCCTAAACCTAATTAAAATAAAATAGTTACCGTCATACCATCGCCATGGAAATCAATGGAGCCGCCGCCAACTAAGAAAGAAGAAAAGCAAATTCAATTCTAATTCTCTCAACCCTAAAGCAAAGCAAAACTCTCTCTTTTCTTCTCTAAATTGTGAGTATGATGATATTAACAAGATTATTATCATTTTAATTAGGTTGAGTTATGAATGGATTATGAGTAGATGATGTGAATTATCATATATGTTGTTGTAAACCCCTTTTGCTATCATGTATATTGTAAATCCAATGTTATGTGATGATGATATCTTATATGTTGTAAATCATGCTATGATGATGTTATGTATGTTGAAAGTTTCTATGCTAAGTTGTGATGAATCATACATGTTAAAAAGGCCATGATGTTACCATCTATGCTAGTTAGTTCATATTAATTAAATCATCATGTTTGGGTTATGTTGATCTATATGACAAGTCACATATGCAAGTTAGATTGATTAGAAAAGTTATGAACATATGCCAAGACATCTATTATGACATCTAGAATTATGCTATGACATATGTGATATCCTATGCTAGTTCACACCATCATTATGTTGCCTAAAAAAACCCATATGCAAGTTTATGTATAGATTTGGGCTATGGTCATATCATGTAAATTGAGACATTTAACAAGTTGACACCTTTTGATCCTTAACATGTGTAGTTTATGCAAGTTTCACCCCTATTATGATTAGATTTATTTTAATTGTCTATATGTTGTGATAATTTATCTTTGTGCTAGGTGTTAGACTATACAAGTCTAGCCTATATTATACGTTGAATAAGCGAACGTATAAACATGGGGTAGGGGTAATATTAAGGATTTAATATTAAAAAGTTGGGGTGCAATTGATATGATTTTGCATACCATAAGTGGATGGCCATAATTGAGTCAATTATGGACATCATTAAAAGTTGACTTAATTAATAATTTGAATAGGGAATTATTAAAACTGGGGTAAAAGATTTTAAGTGTTAATCAATGCTTAGGACACGAGGTTGGACTCGTTTGTGACGTAAACCTGCCCGGACCCGCCCGACAAATCCAGTGGTCACAAATGTCAGCCCAATGTGAGAGGTCCTAGGCCTAAACTAAAACATAACGGTTGTAAAGACACGAGGTTAGACTCTTTTATGATGTAAGACTGCCCGGACCCGCCCGACAAATCCAGCTGCCATAAATGCCAGTCTAATGTGAGAGGTCTTTATGAGGTTATGGCCTGAATGAATTAAGAAATACTTAACCAGATAATCATGTATGGTGGGACATGGGGGTTAAGTAGGTGCCTTGGGTGGCATGAGGAATCTAGGGGGTTCCCTTAGTGGCATGTGAAATACGATTAGTAAGACTTAACCAAACACACATGTAAATGAACATGACTAAGAGGGTTAAGTGGGATATACTAGTGACAAGCTTTGGTGGGTAGCTTGTGGGGGCCCATTTCGACTAGTATCCCAAACGTATCTTTGTGGGCTCGACCCAAGTCGAGGACGGGACACGCATGCTGGGTTTGACTGTAAGAGGCCAAAACGGGGAGCGGTGGCAACGCAAGTCCAACGGGTTTCATATGCGTGTGTGGACCCGGGCTGATAGGTAAGACGTTGTTGCATCGTGTAGGTATAAACCGTGCATTCTCAAGTTGTATCGGGTTGACAATATTGGGGAGTGATACACCCCCACTGTGGGGCCAGCACGGGTATCTACGAGTAGGGAGCCGATCGAAAGTGGGTAGTGGGGTACACCTAGTGGAGATAGGGGCAGACGACACCTATGTAGTCAGTTAGGGGTACGTAAGGCTATTTATAAAGTTTCTGTGTGAAGCAAGTGGGATCAAACAATAGGGTGACTGGTGTGGTGCAGTGTAGTAATGTGCGGTGCAGTGTAGTAATCATTCGTTAGTAATTAGGTGTGCCTTTACCGTTATCTTTAACGTTACCTTAAACGCTATCTTTATCTTCCTAAGAGTTCATAGACATTTACTTGTCTTCCAGCTTATGCCTTAGTCTAGTTATTTTGATAATAGTATTGTTAGAATTATCATACTCGCCAGACTTTATGTCTGACCCCCTCTATTTCTATCCTTTTTCCCCCTCCAGGTCCTCAGGTTGGGCCCAGCTCTAGTGGAGTTTGATTGAATTGCGTCATCTCTCTTGGAAAGCTTGGACCGTTGAAGTAAAGTCCAGCTTGTTATCTTTTTAATGGCTATTTGTGTAATGGGATTATGTATTTTGTTTTATGAAGATGGATAATGTACTTGACTCTTATTAATGGTTTTGTGATGTAATAAACATGTTTCCGCTGCAATAAAATGAAGTTTTAGATTTCCAAGTACTACTTATTATCTGTCTTGTTGTAATTTTTCTGTTCTATATTCACTTATAACCTCCATGGAAGTTAATGCATTCCCTTTGTGAGTGACATTAATGGACGTGGGGTGTTACACGTGGTATCAGAGCTTAAGGTTACCAGAACAGATAAAAATACTTTAGAAAAATAGTTATTTTTGGAAGAAGTGTTTTCAAAAACATGTTTTAATGAGAAATTTAAAGAGAAAAGTTTTTAAGAAAAACATAATCCCCAATAGCCACATATCTTTATCTTTCGAATTCTCCATTTTGAATCTTTCCTTTTTCGTTTCAGCATGGCTGAAGATCTTAATCTACCCGACGGTGTAACGATACCAGGATGGTATAGGAGGCTATTATGGGCTAGGGCCGCTGCAGGTCCAGCCAATGTTCCTCCACCACCAGTTGCACCCGTTCCTCCTCCTCCTCCTCGCGTAGATACTTTTGCAAAGACGTGCAAGGAATTCAAGGCTATGGGTGGAAAACCATTTCAAGGGTCAGAAACGTTTGTGGAAGCTAGAGATTGGCTTAAGGAGGTGGAAGAATTGCTAGAAATCTTTGAAGTAGAAGAAGGGAGGAGAGTTCGATTAGCAGCTTGGTTGATGAAGGGAGAAGCCTCGTTTTGGTGGGAGGTCACTAATGGGGAGCGTCCTGTTGACTCTTGGGCGGATTTCAGACGTAGGTTCGAGGCAAAGTTTCTCTCAAGGGCGGAAGAAAATATATATATGGAAAGGTTCTTGACATTGAAGCAAGGAAGCTCATCAGTGAAAGAATATGTCAATAAATTTAATCAGTTAGCAAGGTTTGGTTTGGACTTAGTGAACACGCCGGAGAAGAAGGCGCTGAGGTTCGTGAATGGCTTGAATGAACCATTGCAAGGGTTGGCTATGACCCACATCCCTATGGGGGCCACCTTTGAGAAGTTAGTAGAAATGGCGCTTATGCATGAGGAGAAAAGCGCTAAAGCTGATAAGACACCCGAGAAGAAGGGGGATCAGAAGAAACCACAACAGCAAAACAAGAAGGGTGGAAAAGACAATAATGGCAAGGGAAAGAAGAAGTGCTTTAACTGTGGAACTCCAGGCCATCTCAGCAAGGATTGCCGAAAGAAAAAGAAGACAGGCTGTTTTCATTGTGGCGATGCGGGACATTTAGTGAAGGACTGCCCAAAGAATGGGGAGAGGGTAGGAGCTACCTCGGGAGGACAGGTGCAGGCTCTTATGGCACCAGGGCAGGCTAGGGGACAAGTTCAGGCTCTCGCGGTCCCACTGCTGCAAGAACGAGGTAGAACCATTTCTGTTGAAAGATTAGTTTTTCTGTTTGATCATCCTGTCCATACCTTATTCGATTCGGGCGCATCACATTCGTTTATCTCTACATCATTAGTTGAATCACTGCACTTAAACACCAGTTTAGTAGAGGATCCCTTAGTTGTTTCGAATCCAATTGGGGGCTCAGCTTATTTGTCTATGATGTGTTTGGATTTGAAAATTTCCATACTTAGCGTTGAGTTTAGATGTGATGCTTATGTGTTGGGCTTCACGGGCTATGGGCTAATTTTAGGAATGGATTGGTTATCCAGAAATGGGGCCGTTCTTGATTGTGAAAGGAGAGTAGTTAGGCTCGTGACTCGCCTTGGCAACACTCTCGAAATCTTCTGTAATCCCATAAATTCGGTTATGCTAAGTTATCTAGAATCGCTTGATGCGTCTGAGGAAAATCTACGATCTGTTAGAGTGGTCCGAGAATATTCGGATGTGTTTGAGGAGGTGAAGGGCTTGCCTCCGAAGCGGGAGATAGATTTTCGAATATATCTTGTGGATAATGCGAAACCAGTATCTTTGCCAGTACGCCACATGGCTCCACGTGAAAGGAGGGAACTCGATAAGCAAGTGAAGGAGTTGCTTGAGAAGGGGTTCATAAGACGAAGTATATCGGAGTGGGGTGCTCCAGTAGTATTTTCCACGAAGGAGGATGGGTCCCTTAGACTTTGTGTGGACTATAGAGAACTTAATAAACTTACTAAGAAGAACAGACACCCACTGCCGAGAATTGACGATCTCTTCGATCAGTTAGTTGGCGCGTCAGTATTTTCGCAGTTGGACTTAGCCACTGGGTTCCATCAGTTGAGAGTGGCTGAGGATAGCATAGACAAGACTGCCTTTAGGACTCCGGACGGTTTCTATGAATGGCTAGTGATGCCCTTCGGTTTGACAAACGCCCCAGCATATTTTGTTGATTTGATGAGTAGGGTGTTTAGGGAGTACCTTAACAAATTCGTGGTAGTCTTTGTAGATGACATCTTGATCTTTTCTAAGGATGAAGAAGAGCATGCCCTACATCTTAGGGAAGTGTTGGAGACTCTACGAGCGCATAGCCTTAAGGCTAAATTTTTGTAACGACCCAGAAAATCTGAACCAATTTAAAATTTTTAAATTGGCTAAAATAATGGATTTTAAATATTTAAAATAAATATTTTAGCTAATGGCAATGAAAAGTTAGTTGAATCGACAATTGAAAACGAATATAATTAATTATAATTATAAACAAGGCTCAAAAAGGCACTGTAGTTTCAAAAATCGAATTCAAACTTTGTCGGACTGTACCGGGTGCAAAACAAAACGGATTTTAGCGAAACCAATAATATTTAAATCTGTTAGTGAATACCTTTCTAACGAATCTGAAAAATCGAATTTTCATAGCGGAAAGCAAAAGTTATGGCCGAAAGACTTTTCAGAAAGGTCGCTATGGAATATATATAGCCCGTGAAATTGGCCATTTTGCATATGACCTCGGAATTCGACGGAACCACTTTTGTTGGATCCGGAATGTGAAGTTATTGCTAGATTTCAAATTTCGTAATTTTTGAAGCTAGTATGTGAGCGTGGCAAAGGAAAATGTGTTTTGGTCAATTAGAGTTAAAATGGATCGACCAAAAATGGGCCTTTTTGCAAACGATCTCAGAATTCGATGAAATCAGTTTTTTTGGGACCGTATCATCCCCACATAGCCAGATTTATTTTTCTGGAATTTTTCAAATCAGTTTGTGGTCCCGGCAAATTAAAATGTACGTTCAAAGTTGAAAATTAAATGTTTTATACTTTAATTTGAAGAATAACTGATGGTAACAGTCGAAATGGCCTACGAAACCTATTCCATTGTGTCCGGTATGGGGGTAATTAGCTAGTGGCGTCACTCGTTGGGTTTGATTTGGGATCCGTGAGCAAAAAACCCTATTTTTGGATTTTTAAACCCTATATAAAATTGTGGGCCAATCAGAACTGGAGAAAAAATAATAATAATAAAAAAAAAACCCTCGTTCCCTCTCAGCGACCGACAAACCCCGATACTCCACCTTCTCTCCTCCCCCGCCGCCGCCACAGCCCACGCCAGCGACCGCCACCACCCGGATCCGACTCGCCTCCCTCCCCTCTTCACATCCGACCAGGCCTCGACCCCCCAAGCCCCGCCAGCGTCGCGAATCGTGCCTCTGAAGTGGCCGACTTTGAGTCGCCGCCGTGGGCCGGAACCGCCATTGAACTGGACGAGGCTGGTGGCGCAGGGAAGCTCTCTCGGAGCTCTTCGACGCTGGATGATCTGATCGTGGCAACACTTCGCGGTTTGAACGAGATTTCAAAACCTAGTTTTGAGCTATTAAAGAAGGTATACGGCTGAATTAAACCTTCGTGATTTTAACACCTTAAAAGTGTTGCAAACTTTGAAAAAATCATATCTTTTTCATATGTTGATGAAATTCAGTGAAACAAGAGACGCCGGGACCGTGAGGACGCCTTCTACATTTTAGAAGAGACCGCATATTTTTCTGAGCCTTCTGCTATTTTTGGTGGAGTGGAACCCATTGTGAGATTTCTAATTTATAAACGATATGGAAAATGACGATGTATAAATTATATAGTCGATGTATGAGTTATATAAGCGTTGTACACCTCATGTATAAGCGTTGTATAAGTTGTATGTTCGATGTATAAGTTATATATGCGTTGTAAAAATTATATATGTGTTGAAATAAAAGTGTACTACTATATATATATATGTATATATATATATATATATATATATATATATATATATATATATATATACGCCCCTCGTCCACAAACCATGGACGATATTTATTGATTGTGATTGGTGTGAAAATTGATTGTTAGCGAATGGTTGTTTGGGATTTTTTGTGATTGATATTGATTGATTGTGGTTGAAAAATACCCGTTTGTGGTTGAAAAATATTTGGTTGAAACCACATAGGATAAGTTTGTGGAAATGAAATAAATATATACATGCCGCCTGCGTGCGAACTAGATGCATGATCCCCATTGTCAAAAACCGCGAGGTTTTAAGGTAGAGCGAGGAGCCGTACTAGGGACGGCCCCGGTTTTAACTACCCTGCCGTTATGCTGCCGAAATTTTGAATAATATTCATGTGTTTGAATTATTTTCATTTGCTGAAACTATAGAAAACCTTCATGTGTTGAATCGATATTCATTCGTTGATTAGAAATTCATGTGTAGAATGGTATTCGCGTTTTAAATATAAAAATCACATTTTTATCTATATATAGAAACTATAGAAAACCTTCATGTGTTGAATCGATATTTATTCGTTGATTAGAAATTCATGTGTTGAATGGTATTCGCGTTTTAAATATAAAAATCACATTTTTATCTATATATAGAAACTATAGAAAACCTTCATGTGTTGAATTGATATTCATTCGTTGATTTGAAATTCATGTGTTGAATGGTATTCATATTTTGAAATAAATTGTTTTATAAGAAAAATCCTATTTTTTTATCACCTATATAAACTATATAAAATAATAGTGTTTTGAAATGAAATGTTTTACAATAAAAATCTCATTTTTATTATATACATGAATTGTTGAAATGTGAAGTGTTAAAAATAGCCACTCGTTCAAAAATATATATATATATGAGTTGAAATATTCGTTAATTAGCTAATGATATGAATTTTGCCTATACATGTAACATTAGAATGAATGGTGTTTTTAAACCAAATGGAATCAAATATGAAGTTAAATAGAAAATGATAAATGATAAGAACTATATATATGTACATGCATATTTATTGAACAGGTTATAGCAAAGGGGCTAGAGAAGAGGAATAAAATTTTAGCTAATGTTTTGTTTGGGTGATGATTTTATGAGCCTGTTGGCTAGCCGCTTGGCTTTTTCTTTTTCTTTTTGACATG
Organism: Allium sativum; assembly: GCA_030737875.1. NCBI lineage: Eukaryota > Viridiplantae > Streptophyta > Magnoliopsida > Asparagales > Amaryllidaceae > Allium > Allium sativum. The sequence continues at coordinate 491,170,369 of CM060916.1, forward strand.
AGACGCCCGTGTGGCTATTTGGGATTTTTCCCAGCCCTCCCGTACAAAGGAGGTTATGACGAAATTTTCCAAAATTTTAAGGCGTTAGTGAAATATTTGAAGTGAAAACGATATTGAAATCATTGAATAAACTATATTTATATAAATATATAAATTTAAATAAAATTAAAACGAAACGAGGCCGTGCACTTCGTATTTTGAAACCGTGATTTCAAACAACTTGTGCGGGAAATCCGACCATTGGATTTTCCCGAAACCGCAACCGTCGGGTTCGCCTTGGAAATATCTTTCCGACGGCATCAACCTTGTAAAAATCCAACAGTTGGATCGTCTGGAATGTTTAATTCAAATCTGAAGAAAAACAGCGCCAGAAACGATTATATATATATATATATATATATATATATATATATTTATATATTTAATCGAATAACGACGCTGCGGTTCGTATTTTGAAATCGAAACTTCAAATGATTGTACCGGGAGATCCGACCGTCGGATTTTCCCGAAACTGGGACCGTTGGATTCGTTTTGAAAAGTCCTTTCTAATGATGTAAATTTTGTGAAGATCCAACGGTTAGATTTTCAGATATGTGTAAATCAAATCTGAAGAAAAACAGCGCCACGGCCGCGTTATGGCCCAAAGCGTCGTTTTGAATAAATTGGCTATTTTAAAATAAATAAAAATAGCGATAAATCGTTATAAAATACCATAAACAATATGGAATGGAAATAAACTGAATTTGCTCGATTTATGTGGTATTTGATGGTTGAATGTGTTTGGTGTGAAAATTACATTAAAGAACAAAATTGGTGTTGTCGAATAATTTAACCATTGAAATAAATTGATTTGAAATTCTAAATATACGTGAATTATTTGAAAAGGCCGAGTTAATTCTCATTTCAAATAGTTGACCGACGATAAGAAACCGAAGATGAAGACGGTGGTCGAAGACCGGAGATCTTCACCTCGTTTGGATGGTAACCGAGGTCCTGATTGGGAGGCATCCCGAAATATGGATAATGAGTGGTGATCGTCCAGACGTACGTGGTGATCGATGGGTTTGCGAGGTATTTAGTGCCTCCGGTTTCGTTCAGACCCAGAACGGACTTGTATGGACTGTGTGTCTGACATTGGATTTTATTCTATGTTGATTGATCTCTATTAAATATACATCTGTTTGGCGGCGGAGAATTTATTCTTTTGCTTAACGCCCTTCTCTGAAACGCACGAGCTCAGAGGTTGTATATCGATGGACATCAGTCGCATGGCATGAATTGCCTGTGTGGCATGCTAAGATGCAGTGATCAGGGCTTCTGTTGAAAAGCAAAGTCTTGTGGTGATGATCAAAGCACCGCCTGTGTGGCGTAGCTTTGTATATAACGTGAATCCGCGAGCCTCACACCCCGGTATGAACCAGAAACGGGAGCAGGACCTCGGGGGGGACGTGCGTTTTCTTTCTAGCTAGGGTGGTGTCAGTGACCTACCAGCCCTGACATTTATATACTTTTCACCTATGTGGTTGTTGCTGTTGCGAGGCGCCTCGGTTTGATCGGACGATTTGGGTCCGATGGAGTCATTCGTTGGCTCGTTTACACCCCTAAGGGTGGAGAAACGCATTGTTCAGGCATTATAATCCACTTCGTGTGGACCGGCCCTGACGATCCAGGGTATGGTCGCGGCTGTACCTGTGGCTCGGGCTAGAGAGTCACGAATTCGGTAAGGACTATCTTTTGCCTTGGTTCAGGACGGAAATCTAATTTCCAAATACGTGACGATGCGGTTTCGATTGTATATATATATTTGGCGACATAGTGGCATGGGACGCTCATGTCGTCTATGATTGATAGTTATGATTTGAAATTGTTTTCAAAACATATAAACACTAGCAATAATATCAAATGCCTTTGTTTTATTCGTATCAAGCATATTTTGGTCGTTATAAGGAAAAAACTCTATCCTCCGGTTTGCGTTGCGTTGTGTGATGGGAACTGAGTCTTATAACGGCTTCATTTTTATAAAAAGCATAGCGATGTTTAAAAGAATGATTTGTTTTAAAGCACTGGCAATCCAATGGAGTAAACCCGTTCCACGAAAGTGGCGTGGTCCTGTGATTAGCCAAATTATATATGTGTTGAGTAGATTTCTCATACCAGTCCCATGACTGACTCGTAGTTTGTTTCACTTTCAAACTCGGGTGCCCCTTTTCCCACACGGGCAGCCTTGTATTCAGGTTTAGCTGGTTATTTCTGGATAGCTGGAGCTGAAGATGGATTCTATCATTTATTTAATTTTTTATGCTGTTCAGCTCCTATTGTACATATTACGTTTGTTTTCCGCTGTAGACATTTATGTATAGCTGAATTGTATTTGTACTAAGTATGATCATGTATACTGTGTAACTCTGATGATTACTTTTATCCAGTATATTCTATTGTTCGTTATCTGGTGTATTCATTTAATTTTGTTCTACCATTATCTGTTTCTGTGTTATATTCCATAGATAACCCTCGTCTCCGTCGGTACGGGGTTTGGGGTCGTCTCAACGTGGTATCAGAGCCTTGGTTAAGCTAAGTTCTGGAATATAACATTTGAACGAACTCGTCCGAAATGGAACCAGTAGTGTTCTAAGACGGGTAACTCTATACAGATAGGATCAGCAATATCCTAGTATGAGTAAAGAAGAATGAAATTACACCTCGATAGACACATTTTGTAACAACCCGTATTTCGATAACATGATTAAGACGAGAATCAAGGCAGGATTTAATTTTAAATTCTGAATCAAGTGAAACGGGCTATGCCATTGCGTTCGTCTCGGAAAAATACGCGAAATAGAGTCCGAGTTTTCGAAAATCGGAGTCCGTATGACCAAGATATGGCCTCGCGAAGTTTCACGAAAAATTCCCAAATTAAAGTATACTTAATTAAGTGAAATGGGTTGCACAGAGAAATATATATATATTGATATATATATATATAATTGAAAATTAAATAAATAAATATGCAAAAATGTTCAAAACAGCGAATTGGGAGAGGGGAATAACCGAACCGGCCGATTTTTGAGGTCGACCCGAGCCCGCTGGGTCGACTAGGGGTTAATCCAGGGTGTTTGGCTGTCAACCCGTGGGCCGATTCGCTCAAATGCAGATTTTGCATTTGGATGGTTCTCATGTTTCATCTTTAATCTAAAGGCCCTAGATGGTTCCTACACTTGACTTCTTCCCCAAGACATGCTTTGATGGCTTGGATTGAATCTAGGTTTAATCCTATGGCCTAAAACACTTGCCTAATCTATAAATAAGACCCTAACCTATCCTAAATCCTCATTATTCATTCGTGCAACTAAACTATGGCAAAATTGCTCCTCTCATGGCCTCCACTCAAAATCCTAGCCTCCACTTCATTTCTATGAGAGGTTTCATGATCATGAGAGTGTTAGAGAGTTTCTATGTTAGTATGAGAGCCTCTCAAGTTGATTTCAAGGCTAAAGCTTTGATCTTTGTTCATAAAGATGGGGTTTTGATTCATTTGGAGCTTTCATTTTTGGGTTTTAGGATGATGACATGCATAGGCTTTGTCTCAATCTTTCATCTAATCGATTTGTGCCTTCATAGCAATGTAAACCCTTTCCCTACTCTTAGATATTAACTATGAAGTTAAATGTTCATGTTGCAAGTTTGGGTTTGATCATTGAGAATGATACATGCTATCATGTCATGCAAGTTTATGAAGTCATTATCTTGATCTTGTGAGCTAAAAGCTACAACCTTTATGTTGAAATGTTGCATTAGGCAACATGAGAACCCTCATAACCTTTATGTCAACTTGCATATGAAGTCATAACCCTTATATGATGATATATGCGAGTTACTAGTCATCATTCCATGTCTTTTGTCACCATGATTCGCTTATGTGCCAAGTTTGGGTTTATGCATGTTTTGAGGCTTAAGAATGTAACATGCAAGCTAATGAACACATTTGTGCCTCATTTGCCACCATGATTAACTTGTGGCTTAATATCCATTTTTTGTCATGCCTTTGTCAAGTCTCTTCTTTTAATCCATTACGTTGTTGCGAACGTATATGCGAGCTTAAAAGCGTTGGGGTCACATTATGGGAAAACATAATGACATGAACATGATGTGGGTAAATGGGTATAAACATGACAACGTGTAACGTTAAATATGACATGGGTTTATACTTGAAAACATGACTTGAAATATAACATGGAAGTTGACATGTAAGTATGCATAAAAACATAAGCTTAGGAATTTACCTATTAAGTTAGGTCTACCCATTGGGAATTTACCTATTAAGTTAGGTCTACCCAATTGCTTGAAACTTGAATATGAACATGACACTAGACTAAACATGAAAGTGGCCAACTCGAGGTTGGGTTGAGTTTGCAACATAAAGCTACCCGGAACCGACCGGCCTAACTAGTAGTTGCAAACAATAGGACCCAATGTGAGAAGTTGGTCATGTTGTGCTTGAACCCGAGGTTAGACCAAGTTGTGGTGTAAAGCTACCCGGAACCGACCGGCTTAACTAGTAACCACAACAAAGTCTAATGTGAGAGGTTGGGGTGCATTAAGTAATTAATGCAACATGATAGGGTTAAGTTAATTTGATTAATGACTCTTAACCAAATATGACATGGACAAATGGGTTAAGTAAATTGGTTAGGCTAATGATACTTAACAAAACATGACAAGGTGGGGTAGGTTAAGTAACTTGATTTGCCTAATGACACTTAACCATTTTTATACGACTAGCGGACGGGGATTAAGTTAACCAACACTTAATCAATCCAACATGATAATTTGGCAGGGTTAAGTAAGTTTTCTTAATGACACTTAACCGAAAGATACAGTTAATGGATGGGGTTAAGATTAGACTCAACTAGTCTAAACATGATAATCGGATGGGGTTAAGTTAGCCTAGACTTAATTAATCCCACTTGGTAGTTTAATGGGGTTAAGTTAAATACTTAACTAATCTAACACGATGATTTGATGTGGTTAAGTGACCTATACTTAACCAATCTAACCCGTTAATTTGATGTGGTTAAGTGACCTAAACTTAACCAATCTAACTCGTTAGTTTGATGTGGTTAAGCGATCTATACTTAACCAATCTAACCCGTGAATTTATTGAGGTTAAGTTAACCCATACTTAACCAATATAACGTGAAAACATGATAAGGCTAAGCCATGGATCGCTTGAATACACTTGACCGGTTTGACTAAGTAATTTCATAGGGTCAAGTTAATATATACTTAACCAACTTGAGCATGATTTGTAGGGTTAAGTCTTGAACTTGGATACTTAGCCAATTTTGACATGATTCGTAGACGGGTTAAGTCTTGAACTTGGATACTTAGCCAAATTTTGACATGATTTGTAGACGGGATTAAGTCATGAACTTAAGTGACACTTAATCTGTTATATAAACCCTAATTCGGAGAATTAGGTGGGTAACCGTAATTAACAAGGATAACGGGAATAAGGCTAAGTGGTAAACCTTAGTTGAAGGATAACTAAGTAATGATTCTTAGTCAAGGAAATTTAGACCAGTTCATAAATAGATGAGTAACCTAATACGGTAGGTCATCGTTTAAGTATACGAGTAGGAGCAAGTATCTGATTTAGATAAAGGCTCCAGCGAACTGGGTAGCGAAGCAGCGGCTTCGGGGAACGTGAGGATATTCTTGGGATCCCTCTGTGAGCTGCCAGGTGATCATACTAGGCTCATGAGAGGTTAAGGTCTGTGTTAGAAGAACCAAGAGTATGCCTTGGTTGCTATACGAGCGACCTAAAGACGGGGATGGATAGGGGATAGTCGACGATACACGGTCGTACCCTAGATAGCATTTTCGTCAGGCTACCTACCATCTTTGGTCAAGCGTGTACGTACGGAAAGGCAGAGAACACCCAATAGACCATAATTGCTATCTAATTATGGTTGCGGTAAGGCTTGGATGTGGGTTGGCCAGTGTTGTGTTCTCATACAGGATTTATCCTGTCTTGTCTTTCACTAGTTGAGGGAGGGGTCGCGTGGGACCATAGCCACGTATAGAAAAACAGACCTTAGCATCTGCATCGGCAGATAAATCGAAAGCTCCCGACCGAGTCCTGTATTTCTTGATCTGCCCTGTGACAGGACTCGGATGGCACAATGTGATACATGTGCATACAGTCATAGAAAACGATTCACGATGAATGCGTGGGAAAAAGGGCGCGGTTGACGGTTAGCGTAAATCCTAGTGGCCCTGGGTGGTTGAACCAAAACCGAGATACGAAAACGTGCAATAGGTAAGCGTAATCCCTAGTAGTCCTAGGTAGCATAAGTCCTAGTTGTACAAACGATAACTCATGTTGGAAGACCCTAGCTAGGTTCAGGGTAACAGTCCAAACCGATCTTAAGGATCATGGAACTATGTTAAAGTAATATAGAATCTCATGGGAAAGCCCGTATGGTCTACGGCAAGGGACTGAACATTTACATGGAAAGGAACATACGAGTTGAGTAACCTATATATGCGGCATATTAGGTTGACATGGACCATTATACGACTTTTGAGTAAGGGTCATTCATGGATAACACATGACACGGTGGGGATACTAGTACGGTAGGTGCAGAGCAGGTGTACAGGATAGATACCATGGGACGTTATACGTGATAGATATCTTGGGGATATTATACTTGATAGAAACCTGACGATGTGATACCTTGTTTTATCTTGACATCGTAATTTATCATGACACCTTAGTTTATCTGAGTTCAGTAGTTCATCCTGTTATTTTGATTTAGCTTATCTATCTTGTTATCATGCTTATGTTCATCTCAGTTTCTCATGTCAGTTAACTTTACTAGTTTTTATGCTAATAGTAGATAGGGCTTACTCAGTCTTTTTGACTGACCCGTTTTGTTTCGCCTCTTTTCTTCCGTTCCCCCCCAGGTTACAGGGAGGAAATACTGCTATTTAGTTCGGACTTCTTCTGCTTGAAGGTCATCATGGATGGCTTGGACTTTTCTTGGCTATGGCTACTTTACTGTTTTTACTTGGGGAATAAGTTTATGAAAAAGTCTTTATGCTTCTTTACTATTGCAAGACAGGTTTTGATGTACTCTGATGTAAAAGGCTTTAGACCTTAATTATTAATGTTTATGAAAGTTTGATTTTACTTCCGCTATTTTATATGTTCTGTCTTGTGATATTTCTGTGCATGTTTACCAATAATGCCCCTCTAAAGCTAGTGCATTCCCTTGCGAGTGACCCTAGCGGAGGCGGGGTGTTACACGTGGTATCAGAGCAGAAGGTTACCAGACTGGGCAAAAGTTTTTAAAGACCTTCTGAAAACTATTTGAAAATCGTTTACAAAGAAGCATTTTTCAAGAAAATTTTCTTTTAAAAGAAAAAGGCTATTCCCCAAAGGCCATTAGCACTATCCTTGTTTCCTTAATTGAATCTCTTTTCCTTTCCTTTCTCTATCTGTAGTCACAGTGGTTTTAACTGCGACTAGTCTTTTCTATCTACGAAAGTGCTTTCCATACGATGGAGGTGGTTCTCGAGAGACCAGTGGCCGCGTTATAAGAAAGGATAGTGAGAAAGAGGATAAAGGATACGAGCTTAAGGATGAGCAACTTGTTGGTATGGCTTAGTCCTCAAAGGAGGGAGAAGGATGAACAATGAAACCCATGACGAGAAAGTACCTTTGGCATGGTAAAACGGGGCGGATAGTTAAGTATTATGGGACAAGGACAAGATCATCGGGAGGGCAATAGTATGCTCTCATTTCTAGGGTACCTCGGAAGGAGGGTAACGATCTTGTTAAAGGTTTAGCTTTTCTTCTCTATCATCCCGTTAGGACTTCGTTTTTCGTATCATTTAAGTCTGCTTCGATAGTTGAGTCTCTGCACCTTAAGTACTAGCGTAATAGAGAATCCCATTTTTGTCTCAAAGTCCTATTGGAGAATCAGTCCATTTATACATGACTTGTTTGGATTTGAGAATGTCTATGCCAAGTGTTGAGTTTGGAAATAATGCTTATGTTTATAAGCTATGGATGGATTCTAGGGATGAAGTGGTTATCCAGTAGGGGGTGCCACTCTCGGTTTTGATAGGAGGGTAGTTAGACCTTTTGACTAGCCTTGGTAATGCCCTCAAAGTATCGTGTAACCTTTTTGAGGTTCTGTCATGACTAGTTACTTAGAATCCCTTGATGCCTTTATTGGAAATTTGAAACCCGATCGAGTGGTGTTCGCCAATAAGACGGATGGTTCATTTCACTTATGTAAGGGGTATAGAAATCACCCTAGTAAGTGCACTTGGTAACCTGGTTGACATCTGTTTACTTTCAAGAGAAAGTTCTTCTACATGGAATACCTTATAGTATATAAACGAGATCCAAGATTCACTAGTGAATTTTGGAGGGCTCGCATGGAATCATGAGTACGAAGGTTTGAGCCAAGTATTCTAGATTAAGAATAAGTGGAAGTGGAACGAAAGGCGACGAGGAAATGAGTTCCAACTCATGTTGTGGAAACAGGAAAAATAAGGAGCTACGAAACCATGAAGTTGAAGGATGGTCAAAGCACAAAGGAATTAAGCTCAAGGAAATACGACTTTGAAGGTCAAAGACTAGATACACGCATGATATCTCTTTTTGGGAGTATATCCTTGATCCCTGTTTTCTGCAGAGCTTACTTGTAGGCTATCTTTTGTGGACATCTTCTTGGTCCTATTTTCTGTTACAAACCCCGTAGGGAGTTTGTCTTGTTTATCTTCTCGACCCTGTTTCAGGGAATTCTAGGTAGAACCCTATGGATGTAAACATGTATTGGAAACATGTTATGATTGATATGGTTGCAAGTGGTTGCAAGTGGTTGCTCGTGGATGCGCGAATACACATTAGATACTAGCTCGACTCGATCACATTTCATATTGCATATGCACGAGTATTTATACTTTTTTATGGGTGAAATCGAATGTATTATCATGCGGTTGTTGCATATGAATGAATGATTGTGCACGCATATAGTATCTATATGACTAGGACTATTTGCATACATGTTGGATTCATGGCACTATACATATTTTTGCATTAGAAAGACTATTCAGGCCTGATCATTAGCATTAGCTAAGGAACATGTACACACACGTCTTGCATATATTCATACAGCATTAGAAATCATCTAAGGACAATGGTTGCTTGTGGATGATGTTTTGAGTAGATGGATGATGGATGGTAGGATATTCTCTTCCTAACTTAGAGATTTCGGGGACGAAATCCTAAAAGGTAGGGAGAATGTAACAACCCGTATTTCGATAACATGATTAAGACGAGAATCAAGGCAGGATTTAATTTTAAATTCTGAATCAAGTGAAACGGGCTATGCCATTGCGTTCGTCTCGGAAAAATACGCGAAATAGAGTCCGAGTTTTCGAAAATCGGAGTCCGTATGACCAAGATATGGCCTCGCGAAGTTTCACGAAAAATTCCCAAATTAAAGTATACTTAATTAAGTGAAATGGGTTGCACAGAGAAATATATACGTATTGATATATATATATATATATATAATTGAAAATTAAATAAATAAATATGCAAAAATGTTCAAAACAGCGAATTGGGAGAGGGGAATAACCGAACCGGCCGATTTTTGAGGTCGACCCGAGCCCGCTGGGTCGACTAGGGGTTAATCCAGGGTGTTTGGCTGTCAACCCGTGGGCCGATTCGCTCAAATGCAGATTTTGCATTTGGATGGTTCTCATGGTTCATCTTTAATCTAAAGGCCCTAGATGGTTCCTACACTTGACTTCTTCCCCAAGACATGCTTTGATGGCTTGGATTGAATCTAGGTTTAATCCTATGGCCTAAAACACTTGCCTAATCTATAAATAAGACCCTAACCTATCCTAAATCCTCATTATTCATTCGTGCAACTAAACTATGGCAAAATTGCTCCTCTCCTGGCCTCCACTCAAAATCCTAGCCTCCACTTCATTTCTATGAGAGGTTTCATGATCATGAGAGTGTTAGAGAGTTTCTATGTTAGTATGAGAGCCTCTCAAGTTGATTTCAAGGCTAAAGCTTTGATCTTTGTTCATAAAGATGGGGTTTTGATTGATTTGGAGCTTTCATTTTTGGGTTTTAGGATGATGACATGCATAGGCTTTGTCTCAATCTTTCATCTAATCGATTTGTGCCTTCATAGCAATGTAAGCCCTTTCCCTACTCTTAGATATTATCTATGAAGTTAAATGTTCATGTTGCAAGTTTGGGTTTGATCATTGAGAATGATACATGCTATCATGTCATGCAAGTTTATGAAGTCATTATCTTGATCTTGTGAGCTAAAAGCTACAACCTTTATGTTGAAATGTTGCATTAGGCAACATGAGAACCCTCATAACCTTTATGTCAACTTGCATATGAGGTCATAACCCTTATATGATGATATATGCGAGTTACTAGTCATCATTCCATGTCTTTTGTCACCATGATTCGCTTATGTGCCAAGTTTGGGTTTATGCATGTTTTGAGGCTTAAGAATGTAACATGCAAGCTAATGAACACATTTGTGCCTCATTTGCCACCATGATTAACTTGTGGCTTAATATCCATTTTTTGTCATGCCTTTGTCAAGTCTCTTCTTTTAATCCATTACGTTGTTGCGAACGTATATGCGAGCTTAAAAGCGTTGGGGTCACATTATGGGAAAACATAATGACATGAACATGATGTGGGTAAATGGGTATAAACATGACAACGTGTAACGTTAAATATGACATGGGTTTATACTTGAAAACATGACTTGAAATATAACATGGAAGTTGACATGTAAGTATGCATAAAAACATAAGCTTGGGAATTTACCTATTAAGTTAGGTCTACCCATTGGGAATTTACCTATTAAGTTAGGTCTACCCAATTGCTTGAAACTTGAATATGAACATGACACTAGACTAAACATGAAAGTGTCCAACTCGAGGTTGGGTTGAGTTTGCAACATAAAGCTACCTGGAACCGACCGGCCTAACTAGTAGTTGCAAACAATAGGACCCAATGTGAGAAGTTGGTCATGTTGTGCTTGAACCCGAGGTTAGACCAAGTTGTGGTGTAAAGCTACCCGGAACCGACCGGCTTAACTAGTAACCACAACAAAGTCTAATGTGAGAGGTTGGGGCGCATTAAGTAATTAATGCCACATGATAGGGTTAAGTTAATTTGATTAATGACTCTTAACCAAATATGACATGGACAAATGGGTTAAGTAAATTGGTTAGGCTAATGATACTTAACAAAACATGACAAGGTGGGGTAGGTTAAGTAACTTGATTTGCCTAATGACACTTAACCATTTTTATACGACTAGCGGACGGGGATTAAGTTAACCAACACTTAATCAATCCAACATGATAATTTGGCAGGGTTAAGTAAGTTTTCTTAATGACACTTAACCGAAAGATACAGTTAATGGATGGGGTTAAGATTAGACTCAACTAGTCTAAACATGATAATCGGATGGGGTTAAGTTAGCCTAGACTTAATTAATCCCACTTGGTAGTTTAATGGGGTTAAGTTAAATACTTAACTAATCTAACACGATGATTTGATGTGGTTAAGTGACCTATACTTAACCAATCTAACCCGTTAATTTGATGTGGTTAAGTGACCTAAACTTAACCAATCTAACTCGTTAGTTTGATGTGGTTAAGCGATCTATACTTAACCAATCTAACCCGTGAATTTATTGAGGTTAAGTTAACCCATACTTAACCAATATAACGTGAAAACATGATAAGGCTAAGCCATGGATCGCTTGAATACACTTGACCGGTTTGACTAAGTAATTTCATAGGGTCAAGTTAATATATACTTAACCAACTTGAGCATGATTTGTAGGGTTAAGTCTTGAACTTGGATACTTAGCCAATTTTGACATGATTCGTAGACGGGTTAAGTCTTGAACTTGGATACTTAGCCAAATTTTGACATGATTTGTAGACGGGATTAAGTCATGAACTTAAGTGACACTTAATCTGTTATATAAACCCTAATTCAGAGAATTAGGTGGGTAACCGTAATAAACAAGGATAACGGGAATAAGGCTAAGTGGTAAACCTTAGTTGAAGGATAACTAAGTAATGATTCTTAGTCAAGGAAATTTAGACCAGTTCATAAATAGATGAGTAACCTAATACGGTAGGTCATCGTTTAAGTATACGAGTAGGAGCAAGTATCTGATTTAGATAAAGGCTCCAGCGAACTGGGTAGCGAAGCAGCGGCTTCGGGGAACGTGAGGATATTCTTGGGATCCCTCTGTGAGCTGCCAGGTGATCATACTAGGCTCATGAGAGGTTAAGGTCTGCGTTAGAAGAACCAAGAGTATGCCTTGGTTGCTATACGAGCGACCTAAAGACGGGGATGGATAGGGGATAGTCGACGATACACGGTCGTACCCTAGATAGCATTTTCGTCAGGCTACCTACCATCTTTGGTCAAGCGTGTACGTACGGAAAGGCAGTGAACACCCAATAGACCATAATTGCTATCTAATTATGGTTGCGGTAAGGCTTGGATGTGGGTTGGCCAGTGTTGTGTTCTCATACAGGATTTATCCTGTCTTGTCTTTCACTAGTTGAGGGAGGGGTCGCGTGGGACCATAGCCACGTATAGAAAAACAGACCTTAGCATCTGCATCGGCAGATAAATCGAAAGCTCCCGACCGAGTCCTGTATTTCTTGATCTTCCCTGTGACAGGACTCGGATGGCACAATGTGATACATGTGCATACAGTCATAGAAAACGATTCACGATGAATGCGTGGGAAAAAGGGCGCGGTTGACGGTTAGCGTAAATCCTAGTGGCCCTGGGTGGTTGAACCAAAACCGAGATACGAAAACGTGCAATAGGTAAGCGTAATCCCTAGTAGTCCTAGGTAGCATAAGTCCTAGTTGTACAAACGATAACTCATGTTGGAAGACCCTAGCTAGGTTCAGGGTAACAGTCCAAACCGATCTTAAGGATCATGGAACTATGTTAAAGTAATATAGAATCTCATGGGAAAGCCCGTATGGTCTACGGCAAGGGACTGAACATTTACATGGAAAGGAACATACGAGTTGAGTAACCTATATATGCGGCATATTAGGTTGACATGGACCATTATACGACTTTTGAGTAAGGGTCATTCATGGATAACACATGACACGGTGGGGATACTAGTACGGTAGGTGCAGAGCAGGTGTACAGGATAGATACCATGGGACGTTATACGTGATAGATATCTTGGGGATATTATACTTGATAGAAACCTGACGATGTGATACCTTGTTTTATCTTGACATCGTAATTTATCATGACACCTTAGTTTATCTGAGTTCAGTAGTTCATCCTGTTATTTTGATTTAGCTTATCTATCTTGTTATCATGCTTATGTTCATCTCAGTTTCTCATGTCAGTTAACTTTACTAGTTTTTATGCTAATAGTAGATAGGGCTTACTCAGTCTTTTTGACTGACCCGTTTTGTTTCGCCTCTTTTCTTCCGTTCCCCCCCAGGTTACAGGGAGGAAATACTGCTATTTAGTTCGGACTTCTTCTGCTTGAAGGTCATCATGGATGGCTTGGACTTTTCTTGGCTATGGCTACTTTACTGTTTTTACTTGGGGAATAAGTTTATGAAAAAGTCTTTATGCTTCTTTACTATTGCAAGACAGGTTTTGATGTACTCTGATGTAAAAGGCTTTAGACCTTAATTATTAATGTTTATGAAAGTTTGATTTTACTTCCGCTATTTTATATGTTCTGTCTTGTGATATTTCTGTGCATGTTTACCAATAATGCCCCTCTAAAGCTAGTGCATTCCCTTGCGAGTGACCCTAGCGGAGGCGGGGTGTTACACATTTACACTTGAAGTATATGTTTCTATGTTTGAAAATATCTTTTCTGTTGACCTGACACTTTGTCTGCTAATTGCAGACGTACTAGAAAATGAGTGACAGGAACAGAAGAAATAATCGTATGGCTCGACCAGCTAATGAGCCAGTTGTGCTCCCACAGCCAGAATCCGATATAGAAGTTCTATTCAAGAGATTTCAAAATCTTGGTGGATCGCCATTCTTAGGCAAGGAGTCCATTATGGAAACACAAGCTTGGATTCGTTCTGCAGAGAAAATATTTGAGGGTTTAAAGCTGAGAGACGATCAGAAAAGATTACTGGCATCTTGGGCACTCAAAGAAGAAGCTTTGTTTTGGTGGGATTCAGTTATTAAAGATAATCCAGAAGGTGATATCACCTGGGACAGATTCAAAGTGATTTTCTTAGAAAGATTTACTCCTCCCGAAGCGACCGAGAGATTATGTGATGAATTTTCTTATTTGATACAAGGTGATATGACCATCCCAGAATATCATAAGAAATTCAACGAACTTGCTCACTTTGCTCCTCACCTGATTCAAGACCCAAAGAGGAAAAATCTGAGATTTATTCATGGCCTTCAAAGGGGATATCAGAATAGTGTAATGAGGAATGTGAAGCTTCCCTTTTCTGAAATGATTTATATGGCTTATCAATACGAAGATCTCCATAAGAAAGGAATGTTGCGCGACGAAGAAGAAGTCTGTTCTGGTGACAAAGCAGAGTCTGAAACTGATCGTCCAGAGGCCAGTACAAAGTCTGATGTCTGTAGGAAGCCCAGTGCCAAGAGGAAAAGGGCTGAATCTGGGAAAGAACCTGTAACGACAGCGGTATGCAGTAACTGCAATAGGCAAGGACATCTCTCGATAAGTTGCAGATCTCTAAAGAAACGAGTAAAGGATGGGTTTAAATCCGGCAAGAAGCTCCGGGAAAGTAAAAGATGCAATCAATGCCATCGGTTTGGTCATGTAAAGCAACATTGCCGGCTGTTGAAAACAACCAGGGAAGCTCAAGTAAATGAAGTAGTAGAAACTTCTGAGCCCTCAACTAGTCAAGAAAGGGCCGATGTTTTAGAAGGCACGCTAACGGTCAAAAACATTCCAGTCAAAGTACTGTTTGACACAGGCGCGTCACGAAGCTTCATTTCCAAAGAGGCAGCTAAGAAACTGGATTTGAATTTGAAGAAGCTCAAGGAACCAATGACTGTCCAGAATCCGGTTGGGGGTTCCATTGATCTCAGTTGGATTTTTGGAGTGCCGGTTTCTTTCTCTCGTTATCGGTTTCCTACCATCGCGGTCGTCATGAATTTTAAAGAGTTTGATCTTATCTTGTGGTTAGACTGGTTGACCAAATATGAAGCGGAAGTTAAATGCGCCGACAGAGTCGTAAAGGCGAAGATTAAATCAGGTGATTATATAACCATTCCCTGTGAAGGTCAGAATGCTAATAGAAAAGACTTCTGGGCAGCTTTGAATGTTTCTCCAACCCAAATAGAAAATGTCCCTGAAGTTGCAGAGAATATTCCCGACCTCGTCAAAGACATTCCTGTCGTCAAGAACTATGCGGATGTGTTCGAAGAAGTTGTTCGCTTACCTCCGCAGAGAGAAATAGATTTCAAAATTGCTCTAATTCCGAATGCAAGGTCGGTAGTTCACGCTATTTGAAGAATGTCCTTAAAAGAGAAGGAGGAATTAGACAATCAAACACGACAGCTAGTATGGAAAGGTCTGATCAGGCCTAGTTTCTCTGATTGGGGAGCAGCAGTGGTGTTTGTCCCAAAATCTGACGGTACTCTACGTCTATGTGTGGATTATCGTGATCTGAACAAACAGACGATAAAGAACAAGTATCCATTGCCGCGGATTGATGATTTGTTGGATCGATTAAATGGAGCACAAGTATTTTCACGAATGGACCTAGCTACAGGTTTCCATCAACTTCGAATCGCCGAAGAGTATGTTCCAATGACAGCATTCAGAGGTCCCGACTTATTCTACGAGTGGTTAGTAATGCCGTTCGGATTATGTAACGCTCCAGCTTACTTCGCGGATCTGATGAACAGAGTATTCAGAGGAGTATTGAATAAATTTGTTCTGGTTTTCATTGACGATATTCTAATCTTCTCTAAATCAAAGGCCGAACATGAAAAGCATCTGGAACAAGTTCTAGAAATTCTGAGAAGGAATGTATTAAAAGCCAAATTTTCCAAATGTATCTTCTGGCAAGATGAAGTAAAATTTCTAGGCTACGTCGTATCGAAAGAAGGAATTGCTGTGGATCCAAGCAAAATCACAGCTATTCAGAACTGGTAACAGCCTAGTACTCCCACAGAAGTCCGCAGTTTTCTCGGATAGGCTAGCTATTACCGAAAGTTCGTTAAAGACTTTTCGAAGATATCTGGTCACTTAACGAAGCTTACGAAGAAGCATTCTAAATTCAAATGGACTCCAGAGAGTGAGGAGGCTTTCGAAGACCTGAAGTTAAGATTAACGACAGCTCCAGTGTTAACTATCATCGATGGCAACTAAGATTTAAAGGTCTGGACTGATGCTTCTAGAGAAGGCCTTGGCGCAGTGTTAATTCAGAGGGGCCAAGTGATTGCTTATGCTAGCCGTCAACTAAAACCGCACGAGAAGAACTACGTAACTCATGATCTTGAGTTATTGGCTATTGTGTTCGCTTTGAAAATCTGGAGGCACTATCTTCTGGGTGAGAGATTTGAACTGTTTACAAACCACCAGTCGTTAAAGTATCTGTTCACTCAAAAAGACCTGAATCTGAGGCAGCAACGTTGGCTGGAGTTTCTTGCAGCATATGACTTTGAAATTATATATACACCCGGGAAAGCCAATGTCATGGCCGATGCGCTGAGCCGAAAGAATGTAATGATCGCTAGCTTTATTATCACGACTTCCTTGATTGACAAAATATCTATTCTTCAAAAAGAGGATAACTTTATTAAGGATATGATTAAAAGAATTCAGAAAGGCGAACCCTCGTGTTTTCAAATAGATAACGACGAGACCTTGAGGTTGAAAGGAAGGATTTGTGTTCCTGATATCCCAGAGTTAAAAAGGGAAGTGTTAGACGAGTGTCACAAGTCCAAGCTGAGTATCCATCCTGGTGTGGCCAAAATGTATAACGATCTCAAACGAACATTCTGGTGGAAGGCTATGAAAAGAGACGTTTCAATATTTGTTAGTCGATGCCCTACTTGCCAGCTAGTCAAAAGCGACCAACAGGAACTGGCTGGATTGCTACAACCACTAGAAGTTCCTGGTTGGAAGTGGGAACATATTTCTATGGATTTCATCGATGGTTTGCCCAGAACCAGGAAAGGAAATGACAGTATCTGGGTGATCGTAGATCGCTTCACGAAGACCGCCCATTTCATACCTGTCAGATCAAATAGAACTGCTCAGAGTCTGGCGCAGATATACTTCATGGAAATAGTTAGACTGCATGGAGTGCCGCTCAGTATAGTCAGTGATAGAGATACAATATTCACTAGCAAATTCTGGGAGCATTTCAAGTCGAGCTGGGAATAAAGTTGAACTTGAGCACCGCTTATCATCCTCAGACAGACGGTCAGACTGAGAGGGTGAATCGCATTTTAGAAGATCTATTGCGGGCTTGTGTTATGGATTTCGGTGGATCATGGGAAGACAATCTGCATTTGGCTGAATTCTCTTATAACAACAGCTACCAGGCGAGTCTGACAATGTCGCCATTCGAAGCATTGTATGGTAGACCGTGCCGATCTCCTGCTTGTTGGGTCGAACCTAGAAATAGACTTGTGTTGGGCCCAGATATGATCCGAGAAGCCGCCGACAAAGTCGATTTTATTAAGAAGCGATTACTCGCCGCTCAAAGCCGACAAAAGAGCTATGCCGATAGGAGAAGAAGAGATATATCCTTTGCTGTGGGCGACTATGTATATGTGAAAGTATCGCCGATGAGAGGAGTTATCCAGTTCGGTAAAACTGGAAAGTTGGCGCCCAAATTCATTGGTCCGTTTCCTATTCTGGAACGGATTGGAACTCTCGCTTATAGGGTCAAATTGCCTGATTGGTTGCCTGGAGTTCATGATGTATTTCATATATCTCAACTTCGAAAGCACGTTCATGATCCAGACTTGATCGTGGAAGAAGCAGCTCAACAGGATATTGAAATTACTCCAGAATTGGCTGTGAGAAGAGAGCCACTAAAGATCATCGGCAAAGAAACCAAAGAGCTGAGGAACAAGAAGGTTCACTTAGTCAAAGTGCAATGGAGTGGAGATCCACGAGATTGTACATGGGAAACTGAGGAGAGCATTCAGAAAGCTTATCCTAGATGCCGAGTGGATATCTCTGATTCACTCTGGTGCAAGGTATATTTATCCTACTTTGCATTACCATTTGATTCTCTACTCTGTTGTTATTTTCTTTCCATGGATGTGAACTTTTAAATTCTATGGTCTGAATGGTTTTAAAAAGAAAATAGAAGCTGATCAGTATATTTTTGAAAGGTTAAAACGATTTGATTGTTGGTTGTGTTGTGTGATTGTAGATTTATCAAACCACTTTCGACTTTGTTCCTTTTCGGGGACGAAAAGTTTTAAGTGGGGGAGATTGTAACGACCCAGAAAATCTAAACCAATTTAAAAAATTTTAATTGGCTAAAATAATGGATTTTAAATATTTAAAATAAATATTTTAGCTAATGGCAATGAAAAGTTAGTTGAATCGACAATTGAAAACGAATATAATTAATTATAATTATAAACAAGGCTTAAAAAGGCGCTGTAGTTTCAAAAATCGAATTCAAACTTTGTCGGACTGTACCGGGTGCAAAACAAAACGGATTTTAGTGAAACCAAAAATATTTAAATTTGTTAGTGAATACCTTTCTAACGAATCTGAAAAATCGAATTTTCATAGCGGAAAGCAAAAGTTATGGCCGAAAGAATTTTCAGAAAGGTCGCTATGGAATTTATATAGCCCGTGAAATTGGCCATTTTGCATATGACCTCGGAATTCGACGGAACCACTTTTGTTGGATCCGGAATGTGAAGTTTCAAATTTGGTAATTTTTGAAGCTAGTATGTGAGCGTGGCAAAGGAAAATGTGTTTTGGTCAATTACAGTTAAAATGGATCGACCAAAAATGGGCCTTTTTGCAAACGATCTCAGAATTTGACGAAATCAGTTTTGTTGGGACCGTATCGTCCCCACATAGCCAGATTTATTTTTCTGGAATTTTTCGAATCAGTTTGTGGTCCCGGCAAATTAAAATGTACGTTCAAAGTTGAAAATTAAATGTTTTATACTTTAATTTGAAGAATAACTAACGGTAACAGTCGAAATGGCCTACGAAACCTATTCCATTGTGTCCGAGATGGGGGTAATTAGCTAGGGGCGTCACTCGTTGGGTTTGATTTGGGATCCGTGAGCAAAAAACCCTATTTTTGGATTTTTAAACCCTATATAAAATTGTGGGCCAATCAGAATTTGAGAAAAAAATAATAAAAAATAAAAAAAAACCCTCGTTCCCTCTTAGCAACCGACGAACCCCGATACTCCACCTTCTCTCCTCCCCCGCCGCCGCCACAGCCCACGCCAGCGACCGCCACCACCCGGATCCGACTCGCCTCCCTCCCCTCTTCACATCCGACCAGGCCTCGACCCCCCAAGCCCCGCCAGCGTCGCGAATCGTGCCTCTGAAGTGGCCGACTTTGAGTCGCCGCCGTGGGCCGGAACCGCCATCGAACTGGACGAGTCTGGTGGCGCAGGGAAGCTCTCTCGGAGCTCTTCGACGCTGGATGATCTGATCGTGGCAACACTTCGCGGTTTGAACGAGATTTCAAAACCTAGTTTTGAGCTATTAAAGAAGGTATACGGCTGAATTAAACCTTCGTGATTTTAACACCTTAAAAGTGTTGCAAACTTTGAAAAAATCATATCTTTTTCATATGTTGATGAAATTCAGTGAAACAAGAGACGCCGGGACCGTGAGGACGCCTTCTACATTTTAGAAGAGACCGCATATTTTTCTGAGCCTTCTGCTATTTTTGGTGGAGTGGAACCCATTGTGAGATTTCTAATTTATAAACGATATGGAAAATGACGATGTATAAATTATATAGTCGATGTATGAGTTATATAAGCGTTGTACACTTCATGTATAAGCGTCGTATAAGTTGTATGTTCGATGTATAAGTTATATATGCGTTGTAAAAATTATATATGTGTTGAAATAAAAGTGTACAGCTATATATAAAAATATATATATATATATATACGCCCCTCGTCCACAAACCATGGACGATATTTATTGATTGTGATTGGTGTGAAAATT
This sequence comes from Allium sativum, assembly GCA_030737875.1. NCBI lineage: Eukaryota > Viridiplantae > Streptophyta > Magnoliopsida > Asparagales > Amaryllidaceae > Allium > Allium sativum. The sequence goes on from CM060916.1 coordinate 491,190,639, forward strand.
GATTGTTAGCGAATGGTTGTTTGGGATTGTTTGTGATTGATATTGATTGATTGTGGTTGAAAAATACCCGTTTGTGGTTGAAAAATATTTGGTTGAAACCACATAGGATTAGTTTGTGGAAATGAAATAAATATATACATGCCGTCTGTGTGCGAACTAGATGCATGATCCCCATTGTCAAAAACCGCGAGGTTTTAAGGTAGAGCGAGGAGCCGTACTAGGGACGGTCCCGGTTTTAACTACCCTGCCGTTATGCTGCCGAAATTTTGAATAATATTCATGTGTTTGAATTATTTTCATTTGCTGAAACTATAGAAAACCTTCATGTGTTGAATCGATATTCATTCGTTGATTAGAAATTCATGTGTTGAATGGTATTCGCGTTTTAAATATAAAAATCACATTTTTATCTATATATAGAAACTATAGAAAACCTTCATGTGTTGAATCGATATTCATTCGTTGATTAGAAATTCATGTGTTGAATGGTATTCGCGTTTTAAATATAAAAATCACATTTTTATCTATGTATAGAAACTATAGAAAACCTTCATGTGTTGAATTGATATTCATTCGTTGATTTGAAATTCATGTGTTGAATGGTATTCATATTTTGAAATAAATTGTTTTATAAGAAAAATCCTATTTTTTTATCACCTATATAAACTATATAAAATAATAGTGTTTTGAAATGAATTGTTTTACAATAAAAATCTCATTTTTATTATATACATGAATTGTTGAAATGTGAAGTGTTAAAAATAGCCACTCGTTCAAAAAAAAATATATGAGTTGAAATATTCGTTAATTAGCTAATGATATGAATTTTGCCTATACATGTAACATTAGAATGAATGGTGTTTTTAAACCAAATGGAATCAAATATGAAGTTAAATAGAAAATGATAAATGATAAGAACTATATATATGTACATGCATATTTATTGAACAGGTTATAGCAAAGGGGCTAGAGAGGAGGAATAAAATTTTGTGCCCGGCAAATAGGTACACATTTACTGTTTTGTTTGGGTGATGATTTTATGAGCCTGTTGGCTAGCCGCTTGGCTTTTTCTTTTTCTTTTTGACATGAGACGCCCGTGTGGCTATTTAGGAATTTTCCCAGCCCTCCCGTACAAAGGAGGTTATGGCGAAATTTTCCAAAATTTTAAGGTGTTAGTGAAATATTTGAAGTGAAAACGATATTGAAATCATTGAATGAACTATATTTATATAAATATATAAATTTAAATAAAATTAAAATTAAACGAGGCCGTGCAGTTCGTATTTTGAAACCGTGATTTCAAACAACTAGTGCGGGAAATCCGACCATTGGATTTTCCCAAAACCGCAACCATCGGGTTCGACTTGGAAATATCTTTCCGACGGCACCAACCTTGTAAAAATCCAACGGTTGGATCGTCTGGAATGTTTAATTCAAATCTGAAGAAAAACAGTGCCAGAAACGATTATATTTATATATATATATATAATTATATTTAATCGAATAACGACGCTGCAGTTCGTATTTTGAAATCGAAACTTCAAATGATTGTACCGGGAGGTCCGACCGTCGGATTTTCCCGAAACTGGGACCGTTGGATTCGTTTTGAAAAGACCTTTCTAATGATGTAAATTTTGTGAAGATCCAACTGTTAGATTTTCAGATATGTGTAAATCAAATCTGAAGAAAAACAGATCCACGGCCGCGTTATGGCCCGAAGCGTCGTTTTGAATAAATTGGCTATTTTAAAATAAATAAAAATAACGATAAATCGTTATAAAATACCATAAACAATATGGAATGGAAATAAACTGAATTTGCTCGATTTATGTGGTATTTGATGGTTGAATGTGTTTGGTGTGAAAATTACATTAAAGAACAAAATTGGTGTTGTCGAATAATTTAACCATTGAAATAAATTGATTTGAAATTCTAAATATACGTGAATTATTTGAAAAGGCTGAGTTAATTCTCATTTCAAATAATTGACCGACGATAAGAAACCGAAGATGAAGACGGTGGTCGAAGACCGGAGATCTTCACCTCGTTTGGATGGTAACCGAGGTCCTGATTGGGAGGCATCCCGAAATATGGATAATGAGTGGTGATCGTCCAGACGTACGTGGTGATCGATGGGTGTGCGAGGTATTTAGTGCCTCCGGTTTCGTTCAGACCCAGAACGGACTTGTATGGACTATGTGTCTGACATTGGATTTTATTCTGTGTTGATTGATCTCTATTAAATATACATCTGTTTGGCGGCGGAGAATTTATTCTTTTGCTTAACGCCCTTCTCTGAAACGCACGAGCTCAGAGGTTGTATATCGATGGACATCAGTCGCATGGCATGTATTGCCTGTGTGGCATGCTAAGATGCAGTGATCAGGGCTTCTGTTGAAAAGCAAAGTTTTGTGGTGATGATCAAAGCACCACCTGTGTGGCGTAGCTTTGTATATAACGTGAATTCGCGAGCCTCACACCCCGGTATAAACCAGAAAAGGGAGCAGGACCTCGGGGGGGACGTGCGTTTTCTTTCTAGCTAGGGTGGTGTCAGTGACCTACCAGCCCTGACATTTATATACTTTTCACCTATGTGGTTGTTGATGTTGCGAGGCGCCTCGGTTTGATCGGACGATCTGGGTCCGATGGAGTAATTCGATGGCTCGTTTACACCCCAAAGTGTGGAGAAACGCATTGTTCAGGCATTATAATCCACTTCGTGTGGACCGGCCCTGACGATCCAGGGTATGGTCGCGGCTGTACCTGTGGCTCGGGCTAGAGAGTCATGAATTCGGTAAGGAATATCTTTTGCCTTGGTTCAGGACGGAAATCCAATTTCCAAATACGTGACGATGCGGTTTCGATTGTATATATATATTTGGCGACATAGTGGCATGGGACGCTCATGTCGTCTATGATTGATAGTTATGATTTGAAATTGTTTTCAAAACATATAAACACTAGCAATAATATCAAATGCCTTTGTTTTATTCGTATCAAGCATATTTTGGTCATTATAAGGAAAAAACACTATCCTCCGGTTTGCGTTGCATTGTGTGATGGGAACTGAGTCTTATAACGGCTTCATTTTTATAAAAAGCATAGCGATGTTTAAAAGAATGATTTGTTTTAAAGCACTGGCAATCCAATGGAGTAAACCCGTTCCACGAAAGTGGCGTGGTCCTGTGATTAGCCAAATTATATATGTGTTGAGTAGATTTGTCATACCAGTCCCATGACTGACTCGTAGTTTGTTTCACTTTCAAACTCGGGTGCCCCTTTTTCCACACGGGCAGCCTTGTATTCAGGTTTAGCTGGTTATTTCTGGATAGCTGGAGCTGAAGATGGATTCTATCATTTTTTTTATGTTGTTCAGCTCCTATTGTACATATTATGTTTGTTTTCCGCTGTAGACATTTATGTATAGCTGAACTGTATTTGTACTAAGTATGATCCTGTATACTGTGTAACTCTGATGATTACTTTTGTCCAGTATATTCTATTGTTCGTTATCTGGTGTATTCATTTAATTTTGTTCTGCCATTATCTGTTTCTGTGTTATATTCCACAGATAACCCTCGTCTCCGTCGGTACGGGGTTTGGGGTCGTCTCAATTTTCTATGTGTCACTTCTGGAGGAAGGAAGTACGGTTCTTGGGGCATGTGGTTTCCAAAGAAGGGATAGCCGTGGATCCCGCGAAGGTGGTGGCCATCCAAGATTGGAAGGTCCTTAAAAATGCTACCGAAGTGAGAAGTTTCTTGGGGTTGGCTGGCTACTATAGGAAGTTTACCAAAGACTTCGCAAAGATATCAGCTCCATTGACACGCTTGACGAAGAAGAACCTAGTTTTCACATGGGACGTAGATTGTGATGATGCGTTCCAACGTTTGAAGAGAGCTTTGACTTCAGCCCCAGTCTTAGTATTGCCAGACGGGAGTAAGCCGTTTACCGTTTATACTGATGCTTGTGGGACATGACTAGGCGCAGTCTTAAATGCAAGAGGGTAGGGTAATAGCCTATGGTGGAAGGCAGTTGAGAGCGCATGAGAAAAATTATCCTACACATGACCTAGAATTGGCCGCTATTGTTTTCGTGCTTAAGTCTTGGCGTCATTATCTTCTTGGCGAGAAATTCGAACTATTCACTGACCACAAATCTTTAAAATACCTATTCTCTCAAAAGGACTTGAACTTAATGCAGCAAAGGTGGATGGAGTTCTTAGCGTCCTACGACTTTGAGATAGCATATACCCCTGGCAAGGGTAACGTGGTGGCCAATGCCTTAAGTAGAAAAAGATTATCCTTAAGTCATTTGTTTGTTGAGCGGCGAAGTTTAGAATTCATTTCGATGTTTGACTTTAGACCTTCCGTTGACTTCGTACCCGGTTTGCTAGCATCCTTGGAGGTCAGACCTACGCTTTTGGGACGGATTGGCGAGGCACAGCGAGACGACCCGCAGTTGGTTGAGTTAGTAGAAAAACTCAAAGGAGGGGAGTCATGAAGCCATCTCCGTAGGTATACCCTAGATGATAAGGGTTGGTTACGTAGGGACGGTAGACTTTGTGTACCAAAAGACGACGACCTACGGAAGACTATTCTTGACGATGCACATCATTCGAAGATGACCATTCATCCCGGCGGGGACAAGATGTACAAAGACATGAAGAGAGTTTACTTTTGGGCTAGCATGAAGAAAGATGTCGCCGAGTATGTCGCTAGATGCTTGGTGTGCCAACAAGTAAAAGCGGAGCAAAAGAAACCCGGTGGGTTGCTTCACCCATTGGAGGTTCCACTATGGAAGTGGGAAAGTGTCTCGATGGATTTTGTGGATGGGTTACCGCGATCAAGGAAGGGTAATACGGGAATTTGGGTTATAGTAATAAACTTACTAAAAGCGCCCATTTCATTCCCATAAAGAGTAAGAGGACTGCTCCATGGTTAGCCTCCGTATACGTTCGAGAAATAGTTCGTTTGCACGGTGTTCCTTCTAGCATAGTGAGCGACCGTGTTCCTATTTTCACTAGCGAATTTTGGAGAAGCTTACAAGAGGCGGTAGGGACTCAGTTATGTTTGGGCACCGCATATCATCCTCAGACGGACGGCCAGACCGAGAGGGTGAATCGCATTCTAGAGGATCTATTGAGGCTATGTATCCTAGACTTTGGGGGTACGTGGGAAGAGCATCTTCCATTGGTGGAGTTCGCATATAATAACAACTTTCAGTCCAACATTGGTATGGCACCATTCGAAGCTCTTTATGGACGACCTTGTCGTTCACCTACATGTTGGTGGGAATCTACGGATAAGATCTTACTTGGGCCTGATATGATTAGGGAGACTTCGGAGAAGATCGACTTGATTCGAAGGAGGATGAAAGCAGCGCAAGATAGGCAGAAATCTTATGCGGATAAGAGGAGGACAGATCTCGAGTTTGAAGTTGGGGACATGGTCTTTGTCAAAGTGTCTCCATTACGGAACGTTTTTCGCTTTGGGTCCGTTGGGAAATTAGCACCAAGGTTTGTAGGGTCGTTTCCTATTAAGGAGAAAATTGGACAGATGGCGTATAGAGTGGAGTTGCCCGAGAGACTTAGTGGTGTACACGACGTATTCCATGTGTCACATTTGAGGAAGTGCTTGCACGAGACCGCGGAAGTGGTAGAGCCGAGCTTTCTTAGAGAGGTGGAGATAGAGCATGATGCGACAATTCGACAAGCTCCTACGCGCATTCTTGGGTCGGAGATCAAGAGGTTGAGGAATCGAGAGGTCAGACTAGTCAAAGTGCAATGGGAGATGATGAGAGCAACGCTACTTGGGAGACGGAAGAGAAGATGCGTTCACGATACCCTTTTCTTTTTGAGGGTATGTCCTTTAATTTCTCCTTTATCGCTTAAATTGTACTTATCTTATCTTTAGTATATCCTCTCGCTAGTATCTTTGACCTTTAGTTAAGATAATCCTATGGTTGAAACATGTGTTTGAGACATGTTATGTATGGTGGATGCAAAGTGGATGCAAGTGTTTGCTAGTGGTTGCTCGTGGATGCATATACACACACACTGTTAGGCACTAGATCGGCTCAGTCACTTCATATTGCATATTGCATATATATGGATGTATTTAGTAAAATGGATGTTTAATGGTTGTATTATCATATAGTTGCTGCATTCGGGTGGATGGTTGTGCACGCATATAGAATTAATATGTATCATTAGGAATCTTTTGCATACATATTGGACGCATGGCACTATCATGAATTGCACTAAGGAGGTCGACTAAATCAGTAGACCGCCTAATTTTGCATTACATATGGACATATACACACATTGTGCATATAAACATTAAAGCATTAGAAGTCTTTTAAGGACAATGGATGTTGGTGTTTGATGGTTGAGTAGATGGACGATTAGATGGTAGGATATACATTCTTCTTGACTTGGAGATTTTGGAGACGAAATCCTTTAAGGAGGGGAGAATGTAACACCCCATAATTTTATAACATTAAAATTCACAAATTAAAGTATACTTAATTTTTAGAAAAGAATCATGTGAAATGGGTTGCGTAGAGAAATATATATATATATTGATATATATATATATATATATAAATTAAAAATTAAATAAATAAATATGCGAAAAAGTTCAAAACAGCGAATTGGGAGGGGGAATAACCGAACCGGCCCATTTTTGAGGTCGACCCAAGCCCCGCTGGGTCGACTAGGGGTTAATCCAGGGTGTTTGGCTGTCAATCCGTGGGCCGATTCGCTCAAATGCAGATTTTGCATTTGACTGGTTCTCATGGTTCAGGGTTAATCTAATGGTCCTAAATAACTTCCTACACCTATAAATACATCCTAATGCTAACCCTAAACCTAATTAAAATAGAATAGTTACCGTCATACCATCGCCATGGAAATCAATGGAGCCGCCGCCAACTAAGAAAGAAGAAAAGCAAATTCAATTCTAATTCTCTCAACCCTAAAGCAAAGCAAAACTCTCTCTTTTCTTCTCTAAATTGTGAGTATGATGATCTTAACAAGATTATTATCATTTTAATTAGGTTGAGTTATGAATGGATTATGAGTAGATGATGTGAATTATCATATATGTTGTTGTAAACCCCTTTTGCTATCATGTATATTGTAAATCCAATGTTATGTGATGATGATATCTTTTATGTTGTAAATCATGCTATGATGATGTTATGTATGTTGAAAGTTTCTATGCTAAGTTGTGATGAATCATACATGTTAAAAAGGCCATGATGTTACCATCTATGCTAGTTAGTTCATATTAATTAAATCATCATGTTTGGGTTATGTTGATCTATATGACAAGTCACATATGTAAGTTAGATTGATTAGAAAAGTTATGAACATATGCCAAGACATCTATTATGACATCTAGAATTATGCTATGACATATGTGATATCCTATGCTAGTTCACACCATCATTATGTTGCCTAAAAAACCCCATATGCAAGTTTATGTATAGATTTGGGCTATGATCATATCATGTAAATTGAGACATTTAACAAGTTGACACCTTTTGATCCTTAACATGTGTAGTTTATGCAAGTTTCACCCCTATTATGATTAGATTTATTTTAATTGTCTATATGTTGTGATAATTTATCTTTGTGCTAGGTGTTAGACTATACAAGTCTAGCCTATATTATGCGTTGAATAAGCGAACGTATAAACGTGGGGTAGGGGTAATATTAAGGATTTAATATTAAAAAGTTGGGGTGCAATTGATATGATTTTGCATGCCATAAGTGGATGGCCATAATTGAGTCAATTATGGACATCATTAAAAGTTGACTTAATTAATAATTTGAATAGGGAATTATTAAAACTGGGGTAAAAGATTTTAAGTGCTAATCAATGCTTAGGACACGAGGTTGGACTCGTTTGTGACGTAAACCTACCCGGACCCGCCCGGTAAATCCAGTGGTCACAAATGTCAGCCCAATGTGAGAGGTCCTAGGCCTAAACTAAAACATAACGGTTGTAAAGACACGAGGTTAGACTCTTTTATGGTGTAAGACTGCCCGGACCCGCACGGCAAATCCAGCTACCATAAATGCCAGTCTAATGTGAGAGGTCTTTATGAGGTTATGGCCTGAATGAATTAAGAAATACTTAACCAGATAAACATGTAAGGTGGGACATGGGGGTTAAGTAGGTGCCTTGGGTGGCATGAGGAATCTGGGGGGTGCCCTTAGTGGCATGTGAAATACGATTAGTAAGACTTAACCAAACACACATGTAAATGAACATGACTAAGAGGGTTAAGTGGGATATACTAGTGACAAGCTTAGGTGGGTAGCTTGTGGGGGCCCATTTCGACCAGTATCCCAAACGTATCTTTGTGGGCTCGACCCAAGTCGAGGACGGGACACGCATGCTGGGTTTGATTGTAAGAGGCCAAAACGGGGAGCGGTGGCAACGCAAGTCCAACGGGTTTCATATGCGTGTGTGGACCCGGGCTGGTAGGTAAGACGTTGTTGCATCGTGTAGGTATAAGCCGTGCATTCTCAAGTTGTATCGGGTTGCCACTTTAGGGGAGTGATACACCCCACTGTGGGGCCTGCACGGGTATCTACGAGTAGGGAGCCGACCGAAAGTGGGTAGTGGGGTACACCTAGTGGAGATAGGGGCAGACGGCACCTATGTAGTCAGCTAGGGGTACGTAAGGCAATTTATAAAGTTTCTGTGTGAAGCAAGTGGGATCAAACAATAGGGTGACTGGTGTGGTGCAGTGTAGTAATGTGCGGTGCAGTGTAGTAATCATTCGTTAGTAATTAGGTGTGCCTTTACCGTTATCTTTAACGTTATCTTAAACGCTATCTTTATCTTCCTAAGAGTTCATAGACATTTACTTGTCTTCCAGCTTATGCCTTAGTCTAGTTATTTTGATAATAGTATTGTTAGAATTATCATACTCGCCAGACTTTATGTCTGACCCCCTCTATTTCTATTCTTTTTCCCCCTCCAGGTCCTCAGGTTGGGCCCAGCTCTAGTGGAGTTTGATTGAATTGCTTCATCTCTCTTGGAAAGCTTGGACCGTTGAAGTAAAGTCCAGCTTGTTATCTTTTTAATGGCTATTTGTGTAATGGGATTATGTATTTTGTTTTATGAAGATGGATAATGTACTTGACTCTGATTAATGGTTTTGTGATGTAATAAACATGTTTCCGCTGCAATAAAATGAAGTTTTAGATTTCCAAGTACTACTTATTATCTGTCTTGTTGTAATTTTTCTGTTCTATATTCACTTATAACATCCATGGAAGTTAATGCATTCCCTTTGTGAGTGACATTAATGGACGTGGGGTGTTACAGATGGGTACGAATAAGAATTCATCAGGTATGAAGATGAAGGAACAGTAAAATTCTAATATGTTGAAACACATTTCTACGCCTAATTATTGCTTAATTTAAATGCCTAATCCCCCCTTTAATTTAAGTAAGTAAGTTAATATTATAAATATTAAGTACTAACTAACACATGCAGCCAAAATATTTTGTAATATGCCAAACCACAATATTATGCGTCCAATGATGTATTAACCTTCCTAGTTTATTTTATACTTATTAACGTGGCACGTATACCCAACTCAAAGGAATTACATGGCCTTTAAAAATGTATATTCATATTAAAATAACAATAATGTTGGTCGGTTGTTTCGCTCACATGAATTGAAGGAAGAATATGCTCTATCAAACATTTTGACATAAGTATGGTTAATGAAAGATGGTTAAAGTTTAACGAGAATATTTAATTTAAGTTAGTAGTTTAATCAAACCCATTAATTTATATAATTTTATTTCGTACATCCGCTGACAGAATCCGATAACAAAAGGGATGTTGGGACCCTGTCGACGGGCGTAATATTTGGAACTGATTTGGTCGCAGATGGAGAACCAAGGTGAGTTTAACTCACTCAGTTTATCCCATTTATATTTTATACAAACCGGGTTTTTATTTTGTATGCAATGATTACTACTGGTTGATGAATGAGTGACTGTTTGCATATAGAATGAATATTTTTAATATTCATTTATTAAATTAAACATTTGTTTAATTTAATCGGATTAAATCGTTATTTAAAACGATTATATCTCGACGAGGTAACTTACCATGTTGGTTGCATAAACGTATAATTAGATGATTGAATGGACGTTATAAATTGATTGTTGACTGTTATTAGTTAAATTGTTTATTTCCATCTACCGTATATTGTCATATTGAATTTGAAGTAACCCATTGTGATGCAGGGAAGGACAAGTTGGATGAATCCAACGGGATTCCTTAAATATGTTGTTTATATTCATATTACATCATATGAAATATTTAACTAGTATGACTGAATGATTGGGGTGATTATTGATCGTTGAATTAAAATTCAACGTTTGTTTATTTTTAACCAATGGATGATATGGGTTGAGAAATTGGCAACGGTTGGCCTAAAAATGAATCATTTTATGAACAGTGATTTACAATCAGGTAAATCGACAGAAATAAGGTTATAAGAATATATTTTATAACCAAAGCAAATTTTGAAATCTATTTTATATAGATTATTTTAATATAGGTCATTAAAGGAAATAAATGATTACTTCTACCTAGTAAATACAAACCGTGTTTATAAACAGAATTCTTATGTTAATGTGTTTTATAAGCGATGATCAGAAATTAATCAAATGGTTAAGGATTGAATTAATTATTTCAAATAATAATTAATTGCAATTAATTAATTTAATTATATTAATAATTAAATTAAAGGAAATTATTTGAAGTAATTTAAGGAAAGGACTAATGAAAATAGTTAACGGATTAACCTTGTTTTTGAGATGCTAAGCTAACTACTTTGAACCAGGATGGATTATTAAATAAATTATTAATTACTTTTAAAATTGATTATTACTTTAATTATCTAATAGGAAGATTAACTATTAATGTTGGGGTAAACAAAGTGATTTCTAAATGTTGGGATTGATTATTATTTATTTAATAATAATCAAAGTGTTAAATCTTGAATTAAGTACCTTAAATGGAAGTGTATGAAGTTATAGTGCCTTATGTAAAGTTAAATGAAACGGTAAGTGAATTCGTATTTAGTATAAACTCCTATCAAGAGTTGTATTGGTCAAATGTTTAAAAAAAATCCAAATTGGAAAATTTTAAGGCGGTTTTTGTTACAAATGATTTTAAGAAACCAGTTCACATAGGATTTGTAATCCGAAGGAAATTAAAATGGTTTAAAAGTTAAAGATGGAAAAATAGAGATATTTAAACTTAGAAAGCGTGATTTTGAATTGAAAGAATTTTTCAAAAGATAATAAGTCGAGTTAATAACCGTGTTCAAAATCGTATAGTAAATACAAGTGTTGGGATAATTATTGGAATGAGAATTCGTTGATAAACTCATATTTATCCTGAAGATAAGAATGTCGTCGTCTCAAGGTCTGAGAGGTAAATAAAATACCCCAAATTGTAATGACTTCATGATTACCCAAGGATAATATTAGTTTAGTAATGAGGAAAGTGAAAGGTGTTAATATTAATGTTTTTTTTTGTTATGGATAATTATAAACTATAACTCGAAGAGTTATAAGTTGAATAAACTGATTTGCAAATAAGAAGTGAAAAGGCGGTAATCCAATTGTTGGAAGATTTGGAAATTTTAATTGACAATTGTTTAACTAGAGAGGCCAAGTGATGTTGTATACTGAACTAATAAATCCACTTTATTTTTCTATGTATGATGGTTGTTTATTTTGATAGTTAAATCACTGACTATCTGACCAAGTCGATTGTTGATACGGAAAAACCAGGATCGAAATTATATTCGAAAACCAATTTGAACCAACAAATACGCGAAGATGGTAATTGAAGAAGGAGCAATTGAAGACCGTGGATCTTCATAAGCGGAAGTACTACTTATCAAATTTTCTCTGGCTTGCAACCAAAGTTATTTGATTTGTGATTCAATCGTGGTTGGAATCTACGTATTTGCAAGGACTGCTCGCTAATGATCCATGGGGTGATTCCTATATTGGATGCAGTAGGAGGGTACCTTCAGTTAATCTTGTTCCTGGATGACTTGTATGGACGAATGTCTGACAAAGTATTTCCTAGAAAACCACGTACGTTGATATTTACAAATATACTAAGTTGGTGGCAAAGAGGGGCACTTCTTTTATACCCAGAGTATATATGTGGACGTCAATTAGTGATTTGACGGATCTGACGATGTGGCATTCAAAGTGAATGGCGGTCAGATAATCAAAAGATAGTTATAACCTCAAGCCTCATCAACCGGGAAATGACAGAAATCGGGAAGGCAGCATGGCTATGTGGGTCGCTCCCATTAGGGTGTATAATCACCTATCTAGAGAAAATACATTTCATTCTTTATTCTTTTTCGATGCTGTCCCTTTTGGGAAACGGTGGGTAGCTCCCGACCGTTGGTGATATACATTCGATACAGTCGAGCGAAATGATTGGTCGGTCATGTGTGGGCCGGGTTGCAAGATATTCTTGTTGAACCCAGTGTATTCGCCTCTAGAGATACACTATCTGCATGTGGTCCCATACCTTGTCATAGTCGAATCCAGTCTCCGATAATTGCCCGCGGTTTTGGTTATATACTATATATGTGGAGCGTGAGATGCAAGCGTTCCACTAGATTATTATTTATTTGTATTTAGACACTATTATAATATCAGAATAAGATATGATTTCAAAACTGGTTCGGGTTATAGTAAGGTAAAAACCGTCCGTGTTTATGTGTGGGTTGGTCTTACTATTATCCTTTTTCTTCCAAAAGGATTTTTGACTTTAAAATCAATATAGGTGTTATTTAAACTTAGTGGGTTTCTCACTCTGGTTCATCAGACTGACCTGTCGTTTGTAATGTTCGGGTTAGCCCGGTTTACAGGTTCAGGTTATCAAATGCTGTGAAGTCTAGAGACGAGTTGGAGGAGTTCAGACGTATAGTATTATCTAGTATTTTTCCAATGTATGTTGTATATGAGGACATGTTATTATAACTATTCAGACCGATTGACTATTGTACTCTGATGATTGTAAGTATACAATTTTTTCAAGTTCAATAAAGATTTATTTCCATATTATATTTTACTCTGCTGCGATGTGAGACTCTGTGTGGTGTTGGTTCTTCTTCTTATTCTCCTTGTAACATCCCATATTTTCTGGCCAATTATTTGAATTATTTTATTTTTTAAAATATTTATTTGAAATCAATATATTTGAATTTAACTATTTTAGTTTAAATATATTATTAATATTAATAATAAAATAATATTTTAATTGCAAAATATCTAGAAAATGTTAAATTGGCAATATAATGCGAACGAGCAATTTAAAATGGTTTAATATTGTCTATACTAAATTTATGGTAGCGAATACGTTTATTAAACGACGATTACACGTTTAATTTATAATTTAATTATAAAATAAGGTGCAGCGTCGCGGTAGTTCATAATATAATGTTTTGAACTTTAATTGGCTGTACAAAATCCAATATAAGTTGGATTTCTTTGAAACAAGAAATGTCTGAATCAATCAGATAATATTTTTCTAATGAAGCAGAAAACTTGAGTTTTCATGTTGTATATTTTGTTTTATGTCCAAATCAAATTTTCAAATAGTTGTTATGAAATCCATTATAAACTATAACGATTTAATTATATAAAATAAAAGGTTTATTTATATGTTTAATGTTGATTCGTACTTAGGAATGCTTAGAAATCACTTAATTGTAAACAATTTAAATCATCAATTTAAAATTTATATCTTTTCCGTAAGATCCAACCAGACCTCGAGACTTGTTTTCGTATGTTTAAAATATAGCTAAAGCCCAACAACATTAGTTATGGTATTTTAATTGAAGTCCGGAAACTATAAGATAACTTATTAACAGTCGTTTTCAGAATTTGATATGTCGTTTTCATATCTTCAATTATACGGCGGCATATGTGAACAAATATGTACAAGGTCACAATACATGCATCTTTGGCCTGTCATTTTGCCTCAGCAAATATCTTGTAACTTTTAAGTCAAATCTTCCCGTATTAGTAATCATGGGCAGTGCACCCTACCCTATACATTTTAAATCTTCAGCTATACCAAAGACTTAACCAATCTCACAGAGAACCATGTGTCACTCAATCAATAAGTCTTGTCTAAATTTCAATTGGTAAAAATACAACAGTAAAGCCATGTGAGAATTTATTGCTCTAGATCGAAGTTTCTTATCATAGTACATAGTTTTTCTCTGGGGCACATGCTAACGTATCGGGCTAAACTTTTGACCAACTAAAATATAAAAAATTTGTCTCCTTCAGCAATAGTAGGCCATGTGTAAACGCAGCAGGCCATGTGCAAATCTTCACTTTTCCTCTATAAGAGCACATATCCTATGAATTTCCTCGTCGGCATATTGAGTCGTGCCGACCAAGCCTTCGTGAGAACAACTACTTAAACATTAGAGCGACCTATTAATATATAATATTAAATTAAAACGTGGACACCACGGTTTGTTCTGCTATAAATATTGCTTCTCTTATGTTTTCTTTTTCTTCGAGCAGAACATATAAAACTATCCACCTCGTATTCTCCTTCTTCCAGCATGTAAGACGAAACCATATTACTCTAAAAAATTCAAGCTATTGCAAATTTGTCCTATCTCATCCATGTTTGGATGGCGATCTTTCCTCGCCCACCGATCCACTGTTACTTATATAATGCAACTTCCTGTACAGTTCGTTTATATCTTTTGAACCCAACAAAAAATACATCTCCTCCATCGTTTTACGTGTTCTTCCTACATACAGAGGCTGGCGTCGATATTAAGCCATAACAGATGGGAAGTCTAAGCGGTAGTGAGTGGGTGACGTGGATGGCAACTGCTGTTGATCTGAGGGGGTTCAACGGTGAACCGGAGGAAGATTTAAAGGGAAGGAAAGCTACAGATCGATGGGGGATGGTCGGAGTAGGTATAGAAATCAGTGGTGATGGAAACCTTCAACTGAATGGAAGCCGAAGCCGTCCGTTTTCTGGCCGAGTCAGACTGCGTGGAAGCTCGACCCTAGTGACGGAGCGAGGGATCCCTTAAATAATATATATATATATATATATATATATATATAAGAATAGAAGAGGTTTGAGCTGTTTTGGCATATGGAGGAAAGCACTGCTGTGTGTAAAGGAAGGATTGTATATGCATGGGAGAGAAGTTGCGGTGGGTTGGTGAAAACATGAGAGTGGGTATTTCTTGCTGTAGCGGGACAATAAAGGAAGAAGATGTATGTAAGGAGAAGAAGCGAGGTTACGGTGGCTGGCCGTTAACTGTTGATGAGTGGGCAAAGTTGTTTATGGGCTTAAGGCCAAAAGAAAAAGAAAAAAAGGGTTCAAAGCAGTGTCGGTTGGCAGGAGAAATCATATAAATTGGGGAGACTGTGGGATTCTAGAAGTGGTGAACGGGGAAAAACACGTAATGAACAGCAAGTGTTTGGAGAATCAAAGTAACGGTTTACTCCTTTATGAAGGTATTAAATTAACTTAAAGTCAATAAAATTTAGGCTAATTTTATGTAGCATACATACAAGCTTTTAAATACGATATCTCATTCGTGTATGGACAGAATTATGCGAAACAAAATTCACTGGAATCGCTGAGTCTAAGACTATGCGCACGTGCTGATTTGGTTAGACGTGGAGCTGCTGGAAATTTCATGTAATTTTAAACGTTAGTTTAAAATTATATGAACCAACGCATGAACCGTCAACCGAGAATAATAGTGAGTTAACTCTCACACTTTTCTGGACTGCTATGATGTGATAACTCCACATAATTAAAATATCAATAACATATATATTGGTTGATTGGCTGTTTGGTTGCTTATGGTTGTTTTAACTAGATCATGGCCGTTAATATTTTTATTTAGAATTTATATTATCATGAAATATGTTATAATCATCCGTGATGCAGGGAAGGACAGGTTGGAGGGATCCGACCGGATTCCTCAAATATTTTGTATGTTGTTTATTCTTATATTGTTTACATATCAACCGTCTGAACCCCAAATGAAATTGAATCCAGTTTGAATATTGATGGTTGAACGAGTGTGAAGGTTGTTATGAATTTAATCATTCGACAGTATTGATTAAGTGATTGGCAGTGAGGGTTTAAAATCTATTATTTTAAGATGTATTTTTATCGTCAAGCGGATTAGATGAAGTTTAAAGTTATAAAATTTTAGTTTATAACTGAATCGAGTTTCAAGTTATTTTATTTGAGTTATTTAAAATATATGAATATTTTTATAATCGTATATTTTAAAAGAGATTTTTAAATGATTTATATTAAGGCAGTTAGAATTTAACCAGAGGGTTGATGATCTGAGATAACTACTTCCGAGGAAAACATTGAGCGAGCTTATATTAAATTAATTATGTTTTTAATTAATTTAATAGGATGATCAAAAGAGATATCAGTTAACAGTTAATGATACTTCCAAGTTGAGTTAGTCAACTGGTCCAATTGGTAATATTGGTTTATAAACAAATGAGTTTTTCGAACAATCGTTGAGCGAACAAAGTAAGTAAGAGGTGTATGGAATGGTTTATAAAACCAGATTTAAACCAAGATAGTAAGTGAGATTTGTTTTGAATAAATTAATTAATCTAGTATATTAAAGTTAAATATGATTTCAAAAGGAAATGTAAAGGAATTGCATAAGGAGATTTAGAATTCGAGTTCAAGTTAAATAAATCAAAGAGGAGATTGGCAAGTGGATACCAAGTTTTAACTAGATTTCTTTTTAAATGAAATAAAGGAAGAAGGTTTTAGAGTTGGATCCAAAAATGAAGTTTGTAATAAAGTTAAAGTCGGCATGAAGTTTAAACAAGTGCTACTTAAGATATTGAACCAAAATTGAAGAAAAAGACTTGTAAAAAGAAGAAGCTTAGTTGACTTTGTAAAAGACTTAGAAAAAGGGAATTCGAGACAAATCAAACTATAAATGAGTTATAAGGAAGGAGTTAAAAGCTAATAAATTGCATTTTATTTACTTTTCTTTAATCAAAGTAAAAGAGAATTATTCTGAGAACAAGCATAGGTTACTAAAACTTGTTTTTAAACAAAATGGTAAATTGAGGTGATAGTAAGTAGAACGATAAGTTTGTGTTTCAAACTTTTATTTATTCTGAGATAAGACTGTTGTCGGTCAAGGTCTAAGAGGTAATTAAATACCCCAACTTGAACGGCTTCACGATTGTTGAGGAATAATATTAGTTTGTAACAGTTAGATTGATTTTATTGTTGTTACGAGAAAATCTTGAAATTGCAAGATCTTAATCTAGTAAGTTTAAAAATAAACGATGTATAAATTTAACATTGTTTCAATCAACTTTGAAGTATATATTTATTTATATTTTTGAGATAAGAAGGGATTTTCGTAAGGTGAAGGTAATGTAAGAGATTAGCGAATATACAGTGATATTTTTTTTAAAGAAACGAAATGGATTTTGGTAAATAAAGATATGTTACTTAAAATAACCGGAATATGGAATCGATATCTAAGAAATCAATGAATTAGTTTTTGATAATTAAATATAAATAAAGGACCCAAACTGCCAACGTACCTAATAATACTACTATGGTTTGATAGTTAAACAATCGACTATCAAATGAATTATTCTATTGGACCTTTTGACGTGTTATTTCGAAAAGACCGGGATGGGAACTAGACCCAAAACCAATTCGAAATCAACGCTGCGATCGAAAATAACTTGCAGTGAATAAAGATGGAGCAATTGAAGACCGTAGATCTTCATAAAGCAGAAGAACTACTTATAATCTCTGGTTAGCTCCCAGAGATACACTGTGGTTCTGTCGTGGCTGGAATCTACGGATTGAAAGGACTTCTCGCTACTGATCTATAGGGTGATTCCTAGGATGCAGTAGGAGGGTGCCTTCGGTTCATCCTATTCCTGGATGACTTGTATGGACGAATGTCTGACAGAGTATTTCCCTGAGAGTCACGTACGTTGATTTTTACGTGACGTCAATTAGTGATTTGACGGATCTGACGATGTGGCATTCAAAGTGAATGGAGTTGCTATTAAGATAAACGTGACCTCAAGCCTCATCAACCGGGAAATGGCACAAAATCGGGTAGGCAGCATGGCTATGTGGGTCGCACCCATTTGGGCATATCATTACCTGATCTGGAGAAATCAAATGCCTTCGGTTATCCCTTTTATTTTATATGTATGCTATCGGTGCAGTTGGCTGCCCCCAACCGTGGTGATGATATATTCGGTACTCTCAAGAGAAATGAGGGATCGGTCATGTGTGAGCCGGGTTGCAAGACGTTCTTGTTGAACCCTAATGTATCCATCTCCGGAGGTACATTCTCGGAAGGTGGTCCTGTAACACCCCGTGTATTCTATAACTGTGGAATTAACAAATTAAAGTATAATTAATTTGAAATCAAAGAACTAAGGGAAACGGGATACGCCATTGCGTTCGTCTCGGAAAAATACGCGAAATAGAGTCCGAGTTTTCGAAAAACGGAGTCCGTATGAAGAAGATATAGCCTCCGGAAGTTTCTGAATCAAGTTTAAAATTAAAAATCGGGCCCAATTGGCCAGGGCGGGAAAAGTCCCGCCTAAGACACCCAGGTCGACTGGGCTGTCGACCTGGTCTAACCAGGTCGACAGGGCTGTCGACAGGGCTGTCGACCTGGTCCAGACCCAGGTCGAACCCAGTCCACCCTGGCTGGCCTATTCTATGTTGGTCGATTTTCCGTGGTCTGCTTTGTCATTAGGGCTAGGTGGCAGGCTCTAATTGGTCCCTCTTGCGAATGAATGGCTACGATCAATCCAAGCAACATCGATGGTCCTAATCAGTTCATAAACTCTATAAAAATGACCCTAGACTCTACCTAGGTTTCCTACACAATTCTCTAGCCTCCATTTGCTCTCTTCTTCTAATTAAAAATAAAAATGGCGTCTCTGCTCTGCTGGAATTAAAACTAGAAGATAATCAACATCAGCCTAAGCAACTCAATTCAAACTAGAGATTAAAGTTTCTGCAAAGATTCTACAACAAGTTAAAGTTCTTTCTTTAATCCAATCAAGGCAAGTACAGTTATTTTCCGCTATAAACGTTAATAATAATTTTGATATGTTTTTGATTCTGAATCTGAGATTGTATATATATTCTCTTCTGTCAGATCTGTTCTTCTGTATCCCTTTTCTTCTTTTCTGTTTTTATAGCCAGGCTACCACGAGCCTGTGCCTAATCTCATAAGAGATGAACGTATGAACGCAAATTTTGGGATGAATGATGCGAAATTTGACAAGACTAAATTGAATGTATGACTTTAGGTCTGAGGCATAAAATATATTGGACATATGCATAAATTTGACTATGAACATATAATTTATGCATGTTGTATGCATAGCTATGTTGTAATTTAGAACTGTAATTAATGAGCATATGTTGTAAACATAGATTTGGATCTATGCATATTCTATGATAGAAGAAAAGAGGAACCATTGTAAGATTACATATGATTTGAGACTTTGGACAAAATGCATATAAAAGTCAAGATCTGATTTTTAGAAGATATGATTTAAAGATTTAGATTTTTGGGTATAGTTTGCATAATGATTCATGACTTAAAAAGAAGAAGATATGGAAGCTTAGGTGTAAAAGATTTGCATTAATTAGGATATCTATTATTGAGATTACACCTAAATAGGGATTTTTGGATATATGGCATGCATTGGAATTAATGGTTATATTTGGTATAATTTATATGTGAATCTGCTGTAAAATGCTAGTTTAACAAAAATTGGAACATATGTTATAGGGTAAATTATGTCCATATTCTGCGCTATGTAAATGTATGCAAACATGGAAGTATATGATCATATTGTGAATCATGACATTATTTAGGCATATGAACTTAGGCCTAATTTATGTTTAGGCAAGGCATGTAAATAGAACCTTTAGAAATATTAAATTTGCTAAATCTGCTAATTTGCCAAGTTGCCTAAACTGCTAGTTTTGTTATATTGCCTAGACTGCTAATTAGATTGAAATGCCTAATCTGTTAAATTTGTCGGTTGAAATGCCTAACCTGTTATATGCCAAAATCTGCTAAGTTGCTAAATCTGTTAAATCCGTTATGTCATATAAAATCCGTTATCTGCTATGTTGATATAATCATCCTGTGATTGATATAATCTGAATTGGCATATATATTGGGCGTGCGCATAAACGGTAAATTATAATTAATTGGCCGCAAAGATAAACATGGCTAACTCGAGGTTAGAATGAGTTTGCGGCGTAAATCTGCCCGGAACCGCCCGGCACATCCAGTGGCCGCAAACAATAGGTTCTAATGTGAGAAGTTAGTCATAACATGCGTAAGACACGAGGTTAGGTCTGGCTTGTGGCAGAAGTCTGCCCGGAACCGCCCGGCATATCCAGCGGTCACAAGCTACCGACCTAATGTGAGAGGTCTGTGCATTAATAATTAATTAATGCAAATCTAAGATAAGAATGACGTCTAAAACGTATTGGGGAGAAATAGGGTTAAACCAAAGGGATTAATAGATGTAGTAAAACCCGTCCATGAATCTGTAGGCCCAATACAAAGTTAGACAAATCTGAAAAATCTGTACATCTGATCCGTTAGTCTGAAAACTTGTTAACTTAATTTGTGAATTAGTAAATCTGAATTCTGTATGTCTGAACTTGTAAACAAGTTAATCTGAAATCTGTTAGTCTGGGGACACAAGGTTAGGAGGGGAATTACTTGTGTCATCTGTTGTTTGGGACCCATATTAGTCAGTAACCCTTTCTGGTATCAAAACTTTGACCCAACAGTAAGTAGGGTCCGGGCACGCTTACTGAACTAATTATAAGAGGTTCATTCTGATAATGGCGAGGGGTGTTGATGGTGCGTTCCAACCGGGTCATGTGCGTGCATGGATCCCGGTCTGCCTCTGAGGATGTAAGACGCCGTGACATCTGTAAATAGGTCTGTGCCAATTGGTTGTCACTTTAGGGAGTGATACACCCTACTGTGGGGCCGACACAGGATATTTATGTATTAGGGAGCCGATCGCTTGGGGTAGGGTTTTAGGGTACGCTTAGTTCTGTCTGTTTCTGTTGGTACCGTCTGTTTCTGTTGGGTGGTAACACCTGTCTGTTTCTGTGTGGTACCGTCTGTTCGGGTGGTAAAGGCCCATTACTAGTGTACACCTAATTCCACATTCTGTTTCCATAGGGATAAATATGTTTCTTCTTCTGTCTGTTTCTGATCGGGTAGTAAAGGCCCATTATTAGCATTCTGTTTCTGTTAAAGTATTCTGTACCCGTTCCTGCTTCAATTTAGACATTAGGGTGACACCTAATTTTGCTATACTAGTATTAGTGCAGAGAAGTGTAAAACAATAGTTTATATCATTCGGTTTTTCTGTTATATCTGCTACACCTGTTATAGTTATCTCACATCCAGTTTTATGTTCATATCATATTATTATTATCTGTTCATATGCTGAAAGTCACTGGACTTGCCAGACTTTTTGTCTGACCCTTGTTGTTTCGCCTCCTTTCTTCCGTTTCCCCCCCCCCCCCCAAGGTTATCCAAGGAGGGAAATACTTTAGCTTGATCCGGATTTCTCTTTGCTTGAAGTGCTTAAAGTATGGCTTGGCTCTGTATAGCTTCCGTTCCATGGGGATTATGATTTTAAACTATGCATTTTGAAGGCTTTTGTACAAGACTGATATTTTGTACTTGAATTCAGAAAATTGAAAGGATGTAACCATATTAATTTTCTGTTTCCGCTGTAATAAAGTTAAAAATTTTCAAGTACTGTTTTATCTGTCTTGTAAGTTTCTGTTCTGTTTACTAAAATGCTCCACCAAAGTTAAGGCATTCCCTTTGTGAGTGACCTTAACGGAGGTGGGGTGTTACAGGTCCCATATCTTGCCATATTTGGAATCCATTCTCCAATAAGAGCCCACGATTTTGATTGTATACTATTTATGTAAAGCATGAGATGCAAGCGTTCTGCTAGATAAATATTTATTTGTGGTTTGATAGACACTATTATAATATCAGAAAAGACATTGATTTCAAAACTATTTTGGGTTATAGGAAGAAAAAACCGTCCGTATTTATGTGTGGGCTGGTCTTACTATTATCCTTTTATTTCAAAAAGAACTTTTCAATGTTAAACAAGTTGTTTATGCTGTGAATTTATCACCGAAAGTATTCCAGACTGACCTGGGTGAATTTTTCTTTGCTTCAAATGTGCTCGGGTTAGACCGAGTATATTACCAGGTTAGGTTTCGCTTGGAATTTCAGGAGTTGGAAGCAGGAGGCTTCACCGTTAGTTATATAAAGTGAATTTCCGTCGTGACAGATATATGTTGTGCTCTGATGATTGGTATGTATATACAGATTCTTTGTTTAAAGAGATTATATATATATTATATTATATTTATTCGTTCGGCTGTGACATTGTGATGTGTTCTTTTTCTTCTATTCTAACATTTCTTTCTCTCTCACCCTCTAATTTCTTTCTATTAACAATCTGGTGTTGTTCGATACTTGAGTTTTGGCAAGTAATATGAGTTGCATATATTATTGTCGAAATTCGAGCATCGAATTTCCGCCGGGTCGTTACAGTGGTATCAGAGCTATTGGTTTAGAAATAACCTTGGCTCTGTGGCGTAACTCAATAGAGATGGGGTTAGTAAGGCCCTAGATTGAGTTTGAGTGTATATATATGAGAGCGCGTATTTGTAATTTGATATAAATTATTTTTAAATTATTTTGCCCGATATATTTTATATATAAGTGAAGGTAATAAACTTCTTAAATTATTATAATATGGGCAATTAGATTTACCAGTGTTGACCGGAATAGGTTGATTATATGGTTGAATTGAACCAACCAGGAGACGTTTCTTATTTGAAATGTGAAAAGGTGAGACATTAACTTTAGTTAAGCTAAAATGAATTATTATAAGTTAAGATTTGGATTGAAATGTCGAAATGAGATTTAACTTAAGTCGATAGGTATTTGACTTGAGTTGGGAGTAGAAATATTTGCCATATTAATTTGAATGATATGTTGGATTGTTTGGATGGATGGTTGCTTAAATATAGAATTGAAGTTGAATAAACTTGATTGAAACCGGTCTAATATGAATAACTCGAGCTTGTGAAAATTAAATTCAAACACAATGAATTCAAGTGAAACATATGTAAAAATAAATGGATTGTTAGAATTGATTGAACTGTGTGTAGAAATATGGATGATATGGATGATATAGATGTTGAAT
This sequence comes from Allium sativum, assembly GCA_030737875.1. NCBI lineage: Eukaryota > Viridiplantae > Streptophyta > Magnoliopsida > Asparagales > Amaryllidaceae > Allium > Allium sativum. The sequence goes on from CM060916.1 coordinate 491,214,041, forward strand.
CTTACTGACATTATTTTGAAAACTAACGAATTTCATTGGAGTTGAGAACAGGTACAGAAGTGTTAATTCAACTTTAAAACCTATCCGAGAGAATTCTGGAATAACTTGAATCTAGTTTGGCATGCTAATTAAGCAAGCACAAGTATATTTTATCGCTTAACGCGTAATAGCGCTCGTAAAAAGGTACGCCTACGCAAAATATAAAATTTTGGGTTTTTTTTTGGGTTTTGAGTTTGGATTTTGGATTTTTCCGACCACGTTGGTCCAAATATATTTATTTCTTGAACCTGCGATATTGCAGATGTCCTCCGTATAGGGGAGACTTGCCAAAAAATTTCCAAAATTTAAGGTGTTAGAATGTTTTTGAAATTTTTGGAAAATCTCATATTTGAAAAAATTTGTTTTAAAACCAATCACATAAATTTTGGAAATAAAACTGAATTTTAACTAGATATTTTTGTATAGACAATGGGTCTGCTGCATTTCTTCTACCTTAATAATTTCGGGGACGAAATTCTTTTAAGGGGAAAGGAATGTAACGTCCCGTATTTTCTGGCCAATTATTTGAAATATTTTATTATTTAAAATATTGATTTGAAATCAATATATTTGAATTTAACTATTTTAGTTTGAATATATTGTTAATATTAATATATAATAATATTTTAGTTGCAAAATATCTGGAAAATGTTAAATTGGCAATATAATGCGAACGAGCAATTTAAAATGGTTTAATATTGTTTATACTAAATTTATGGTAGAGAATACATTTATTAAACGATGATTACACGTTTAATTTATAATTTAATTATAAAATAAGCTGCAGCGTCGTGGTAGTTCATAATATAACGTTTTGAACTTTAATTGGTTGTACAAGATCCAATATAAGTTGGATTTCTTTGAAACAAGAAATATCCGAATCAATCAAATAATATTTTTATAATGAAGCAGAAAAATCGAGTTTTCATGTTGTATATTTTGTTTTATGTCCAAATCAAATTTTCAAGTAGTCGTTATGAAATCCGTTATAAACTATAACGATTTAGTTATATAAAATAAAAGGTTTAGTTATATGTTTAATGTCGACTCGTACTTAGGAATGCTTAGAAATCACTTAATTGTAAACAATTTAAATCATCAATTTAAAATTTATATCTTTTCCGTAAGATCCAACCAGACCTCGAGACTTGTTTTCGTATGTTTGAAATATAGCTAAAGCCCAACAACATTATTTGTGGTATTTTAATTGAAGTCCGGAAACTATAAGATAACTAATTAACGGTCGTTTTCATAATTTGATATGTCGTTTTCATATCTTCAATTATACGACGGCATATGCGAACAAATATGTACAAGGTCACAATACATGCATCTTTGGCCTGTCATTTTGCCTCAGCAAATATCTTGAAATGTTTAAGTCAAATCTTGCCATATCAGTAATCATGGGCAGTGCACCCTACCCTATACATTTTAAATCTTCAGCTGTACCAAAGACTTAACCAATCTCGCAGAGAACCATGTGTCAATCAATCGATAAGTCTCGTCTAAATTTCAATTGGTAAAAATACAACAGTAAAGCCATGCGAGAATTTATTTCTCTAGACCAAAGTTTATTATCATAGTACATCATTTTTCTCCGGGGCACATGCTAACGTATCAGGCTAAACTTTTGACCAACTAAAATATAAAAAATTTGTCTCCTTCAGCAATAGTAGGCCATGTGTAAACGCAACAGGCCTTGTGCAAATCTTCACTTTTCCTCTATAAGAGCACCATCCTATGAATTTCCTTGTCGGCATATTGAGCCGTGCCGACCAAGCCTTTGTGAGAACCGCTACCTAAACATTAGAGCGACCTATAAATATATAATATAAAATTAAAACGTGGACACTATGGTTTGTTCTGCTATAAATATTGCTTCTCTTGTGTTTTCTTTTTCTTCGAGCAGAACATATAAAACTATCCACCACGTTTTCTCCTTCTTCCAGCATATAAGACGAAACTGTATTACTCTCAAAAATTCAAGCCATTGCACATTTTTCCTATCTCATCCATGTTTGGATGGTGATCTGTCCTCGCCCACCGATCCTCTGTTACTTATATAACGCAACTCCTTGTACAATTCGTTTATAACTTTTGAATCCAAGAACAAATACATCTCCTCCACCGTTTTACGTGTTCTTCCTACATACAGAGGCTTACATTGACATTAAGCCATTAACAGATGGGAAGTCTAAGCGGTAGTGAGTGGGTGACGTGGATGGCAACTGCTGTTGATCTGAGGGGGTTCAACGGTGAATCGGATGAGGATTTAAAGGGAAGGAAAGCTACAGATCGATGGGGGATGGTCGGAGTAGGTAAAGAAATCAGTGGCGGTGGAAATCTTCAACTGAACGGAAGCCGAGCCGTCTGTTTTCCAGCCGAGTCAGACTGCGTGGAAGCTCGACCCTAGCAACGGAGTGAGCGATCCCTTAAATTATATATATATATAAGAATAAAAGGGGTTTGAGCTGTTTTGGCGTATGGGGGAAAGCACTGCTGTGTGTAAAGGAAGGATTGTATATGCATGGGAGAGAAGTTGCGGTGGGTTGGTGAAAACATGAGAGTGGGTATTTCTTGCTGTAGCGGGTCAATAAAAGGAAGAAGATGTATGTAAGGAGAAGAAGCAAGGTTACGGTGGCTGGCCGTTAACTATTGATGAGTGGGCAAAGTTGTTTATGGGCTTAAGCCTATAAGAAAAAGAAAAAAAGGGTTCAAAGCAGTGTCGGTTGGTAGGAGAAATCATGTAAATTGGGGAGACTGTGGGATTCTAGAAGTGGTGAACGGGGAAAAACACGTAATGAACAGCAAGTGTTTGGAGAATCAAAGTAACGGTTTACTCTTTTATGAAGGTATTAAATTAACTTAAAGTCAATAAAATTTAGGCTAATTTTATGTAGCATACATACAAGCTTTTAAATACGATATCTCATTCGTGTATGGACAGAATTATGCGAAACAAAATTCACTGGAATCGCTGAGTCTAAGACTATGCGCACGTGCCGATTTGGTTAGACATGGAGCTGCTGGAAATTTCATGTAATTTTAAACATCAGTTTAAAATTATATGAACCAACGCGTGAACCGTCAACCGATAATAATGGTGAGTTAATTCTCACACTTCTCTGGACTGCTATGATGTGATAAATCCACATAATTAAAATATCAATAACATATATATTGGTTGATTGGCTGTTTGGTTGCTTATGGTTGTTTTAACTAGATTATGGTCGTTAATATTTTTATTTAGAATTTATATTATCACGAAATATGTTATAATCATCTGTGATGCAGAGAAGGACAGGTTGGAGGGATCCGACCGGATTCCTCAAATATTTTGTATGTTGTTTATTCTTATATTGTTTACATATCAACTGTTTGAACCCCAAATGACATTGAATCCGGTTTGAATATTGATGGTTGAACGAGTGTGATGGCTGTTATGAATTTAATCAATCGACAGTATTGATTAAGTGATTGGCAGTGAGGGTTTAAAGTCTATTATTTTAAGATGTATTTTTGTCGTCAAGCGGATTTAATGGAGTTTAAAGTTATAAAAAATTAATTTATAAATGAATCGAGTTTCTAGTTATTTTATTTGAGTTATTTGAAATATATAAATATTTTTATAATCGTATATTTTAAAAAAGATTTTTAAATGATTTATATTAAGGCAGTTAGAATTTAACCAGAGGGTTGATGATCTGAGATAACTACTTCCGAGGAAAACATTGAGCGAGCTTATATTAAATTAATTATGTTTTTAATTAATTTAATAGGGTGATCAAAAGAGAGATCAGTTAATGGTACTTCCAAGTTGAGTTAGTCAACTGTTTCAATTGGTAATATTGGTTTATATACAAATGAGTTTTTCGAACAATCGTTGAGCGAACAAAGTGAGAAAGATATTTCAATTTGAATGGAATGGTTTATAAAACCAGATTTAAACCAAGATAGTAAGTGAGATTTGTTTTGAATAAATTAATTAATCCAGTATATTAAAGTTAAATATGATTTCAAAAGGAAATGTAAAGGAATTGCATAAAGAGATTTAGAATTCGAGTTCAAGTTAAATAAATCAAAGAGGAGATTGGCAAGTGGATACCAAGTTTTAACTAGATTTATTTTTAAATGAAATAAAGGAAGAAGGTTTTAGAGTTGGATCAGAAAATGAAGTTTGTAATAAAGTTAAACTCGGCATGAAGTTTAAACAAGTGCTACTTAAGATATTGAACCAAAATTGAAGAAAAAGACTTGCAAAAAGAAGAAGCTTAGTTGAATTTTGTAAAAGACTTAGAAAAAGGGAATTCGAAACAAATCAAACTATAAATGAGTTATAAGGAAGGAGTTAAAAGCTAATAAATTGCATTTTAGTTAGTTTTCTTTAATCAAAGTAAAAGAGAATTATTCTGAGAACAAGTATAAGTTGCTAAAACATGTTTTTAAATAAAATGGTAAATTGAGGCGATAGTAAGTAGAACGAATAGTTTGTGTTTCAAACTTTTATTTATTCTGAGATAAGACTGTTGTCGGTCAAGGTCTGAGAGGTAATTAAATACCCCAACTTGAACGGCTTCACGATTGTCGAGGAATAATATTAGTTTGTAACAGTTAGATTGATTTTATTATTGTTACGAGGAAATCTTGAAATTGCAAGATCTTAATCTAGTAAGTTTAAAAATAAACGATGTATAAATTTAACATTGTTTCAATCAACTTTGAAGTATATATTTATTTATATTTTTGAGATAAGAAGGGATTTTCGTAAGGCGAATGTAATGTAAGAGATTAGCGAATATAGTGATATTATTTTTTAAAGAAACGAAATGGATTTTGGTAAATAAAGATATGTTACTTAAAATAACCGGAATATGGAATCGATATCTAAGAAATCAATGAATTAGTTTTTGATAATTAAATATAAATAAAGGACCCAAACTGCCAACGTACATAATAATACTACTATGGTTTGATAGTTAAACAATCGACTATCAAATGAATTATTCTATTGGACCTTTTGACGTGTTATTTCGAAAAGACCGGGATGGGAACTAGACCCAAAACCAATTCGAAATCAACGTTGTGATCGAAAATAACTTGCAGTGAATAAAGATGGAGCAATTGAAGACCGTAGATCTTCATAAAGCAGAAGAACTACTTATAATCTCTGGTTAGCTCCCAGAGATACACTGTGGTTCTGTCGTGGCTGGAATCTACGGATTGCAAGGACTTCTCGCTACAGATCTATAGGGTGATTCCTAGGATACAGTAGGAGGGTGCCTTCGGTTCATCTTATTCCTGGATGACTTGTATGGACGAATGTCTGACAGAGTATTTCCTTGAGAGTCACGTACGTTGATTTTTACAAATATACCATGTTTAGTGGCAGAGAAATTCTCTAGCTTAACACCCAGAGTATATTTGTGGACGTCAATTAGTGATTTGACGGATCTGACAATGTGTCACTCAAAGTGAATGGAGTTGCTATTAAGATAAACGTGACATCAAGCCTCATCAACCGGGAATTGGCACAAAATCGGGTAGGCAGCATGGCTATGTGGGTTGCACCCATTAGGGTATATCATTACCTGATCTGGAGAAATAAAATGCCTTTGGTTGTCCCTTTTATTTTATACGTATGCTATCGGTGTGGTTGGCTGGCCCCCAACCGTGGTGATGATATATTCGGTACTCTCAAGAGAAATGAGGGACCGGTCATGTGTGAGCCAGGTTGCAATACGTTCTTGTTGAACCCCAATGTATCCATCTCCGGAGGTACATTGTCGGAAGGTGGTCCCATACCTTGCCATATTTGGAATCCATTCTCCAATAAGAGCCTACGATTTTGATTGTATACTATTTATATAGAGCGTGAGATGCAAGCGTTCTGTTAGGTAAATATTTATTTGTGGTTTGATAGACATTATTATAATATCAGAAAAGATATTGATTTAAAAAATGTTTTGGGTTATAGGAAGATAAAAACCGTCCGTATTTATGTGTGGGCTGGTCTTACTATTATCCTTTTATTTCAAAAATAATTTTTCAAAGTTAAACAAGTTGTTTGTGCTGTGAATTTATCACTGAAAGTATTCCAGACTAACCTGGATGAATTTTGCTTTGCTTCAATTGTGCTCGGGTCAGACCGAGTATATTTCCAGGTTAGGTTTCGTTTGGAATTTCAGGAGCTGGAAGCAGGAGGCTTCACCGTTAGTTATATAAAGTGAATTTCCACTGCGAAAGATATATGTTGTGCTCTGATGATTGGTATGTGTATACAGATTCTTTGTTTAAAGAGATTATATATATATATACATATATTATATTTATTTGTTCCGCTGTGAGATTGTGATGTGTTCTTCTTTATCTTCTATTCTAATATTTCTTTCTTTCTCTCTCACCCTCTAATTTCTTTCTATTAACAATCTGGTGTTGTTCGATACTTGAGTTTTGGCAAGTAATAAGAGTTGCATATATTATTGTCGAAATTCGAGCATCGAATTTCCCGCTGGGTCTTTACACTCTTATTCTAATATTTCTTTCTTTCTTATCTTACCCTCTAATTTCTGTCTAATAACTTTCCGGATGTTCGGTACTCGAGTTTGGACACTGGATGCATTTGTGTTGAAAATTCGAGCATCGAATTTTCCGGTTCGTTACAACCGGACCTGAATCAAAGGACACCACACCGAAGCCCATGCCCAGACGTGGGCCCCAGTCGCACCTCACCATAGCCCAGAAACTCGCTCCAAAACCCGCCATTTCCTGCTCCAATTCCAGCCTCCCCAGCACCCAAAACCCGATCTCGACCGTCTATATTGTACCCCTCGTCGAGCTCTTCAGTCTTGTGTTTGGAGTTTTCAAAATCATTGAGAAATTGAGGAGATAGAAGGGGAAGATGATGGGAGCGCCATGGCCATTGATTAGTTAGAACGGCGGTTGTAGTTTCTAAAATTAGGGTTTAGTTAATATTAGTGTTATTTATATAATAAAATAATATTTAAATTCCTTATTTTCTTAGTTAAAGCCCGTTAAGTCTCAGTAGCTCTAATTTCAGCCCAACGAGAGTTGTCCCAAGCCAAATACCCTTGTTCCAAACGTAATGGGCTAGGTCTCATCAGCCCGTTTGATCGTCTCAGCCAACTTTTCTTTAATTTAAAATATAAAACCTTTAATTATTTAAATTATGCGTACATTTTAACTCACCGGGGCCACATATTAACAATAAAAATTACAAAAAAATATTTATAGTTATGATTTGATGATACGGTCCTAACAAAATTAATTTCATCAAATTTGGAGACCATTTGAAAAATGACCATTTTCAAGTCGATTAAATTTGACTAAAATTGACAGAACACATTTTCTTTTGCCACGCTCACATATTAATTCCAAAAATTATGTAAATTGGTACCTAGCAATAATTTGACATTCCGGATTCAACCAAAGTGGTTTCGTCGAAAACGGAGGACGTTTGCAAAATGACTATTTATACGGGCTATATATTATATTAAATTTCATAGCGACTATTCTAAATATTAAACTGGACATAACTTTTGATTTCTGTTATGAAATTTCAATTATTCAGATTTGTTGGAAAGATATTTTTAAATAGATTTAAATATTTCTGGTTTCATCAAAATCTGATTTATTTTGAATCTTGTACATTCAGTCAAAGTTTAAATTCAAATTTTTAAACTACTTTGCTATTTCTAACTCCAAATAAATATATTTGTTCTAATTTCAATTTATATAGATTTTAAATTGCTATTATTTAAAATAAATTATTTTAAATATTCAAAATCCATTAAGATTGCTAAAATAAAATTGTTAAATTGGTTCGAAAATTCCGGGTTGTTACACAAGTGGTGTAAACTAGAATTATTTTCCTTTTTAATGTGAGTAATTATGTTTATTGTTACTGAAATAGCGGTTATAATTATAATATTATTAAAATTTTGATTAATAGCAGTTGAGGTATAATTACTTTTAGCTATTGTTAAACAAATTTTAACAACTGCTAGAAACAGCTATAAAAAAGGTTGACTTTATTACGATTGCGGATATAACTAGTAGCGCATGCTGGTTGTAATAGACATATTACAACTATTTTTGGCAGTTGTGAAAGGGTATTTTTGTTGTACTGGTACTTGTGGCAACAACTGTACCGATGTCGCCATAGGGTCGCAAAGGTGTTGTCTTTGACTCTATGGCAACGCGGCAAAATGCAACACTGAGAAAGTGTTGCCCTAGATCTTTTTTGTCTATATCAACATTTTTTGGCAGTTCCTGCATCACTTCTCATGTGTTGCAGTATGCAATCTATGGCGTAGTGAAACAAAACATTGGAAATAATAGGAGAGTTAGATATACCGACATTGATAACTTCTTCAGTGCCAATGACGAATCGTTTTGAATTATCTCTGAAAGTCACCGTGCTACCATTAATGTAAGTTATGTTAGATAACATAATTACATTGCCTAATATGTTTGGAGCAGCCACCATCGAGTATTCATTTCTCCTTTTGATTTCTTTTGGGAACCTGCAAGATAAACCAATTTTTTTGGTACTCACTTCCTCCGTTAGGGTCCTAAATGATAGATGGGGAAGGTAACCATACCCAAGTGGGTTGGGACATTTAAAAATATAAGTTTTATATGTTCAACATTTTAAGAATGTTTTCTATATGTTTTTGTCTAATTCACTTTTTTTTGGCAAGGCCGACCGATTTTTAAAGTGATACGTAACAACTTCTTATTATAACCAATGCAGTTAAAGTATTCAGCGGATCCAATTCGGCAAGGTGCAATTCGGAAAGGTGCAAAAAGTTATAGTGGGAATAATGCGAGGAAATAACAGGATATAGGGATGACCCTAAAATAGCGTATAAAACTCGTTTTAATGCTTTTACAAATATATAAATGATAAATTAATGAAAATTAACATTTAATTTAATTATAATTAGTACATTCTTAAATTTGAATAAAAACATGCGCAAATATATGTAAATGAATGGAAACTTTTGTTTAGCTTGATTAAATTTAATAGAATATTATAATATTTTCTATTCCAAAATATGTATTTAAAAAAAATCTATTAAAAAACTAATTTAAAAATTTTATAATGTACAAAAGTCCTTTTTCAATTCATTTCCTTTATAGAAGATATAGCGGAATATAGCTGAAATAATGGAATATAATGGAAATATCGAAATATAGCAGGGCTTAAAGCTGAGACGCAATTTAATAGGCTATTTGGAAATAACTTAGCAGTAGAAATCTGCTACACGATATAGTGAGGATATAGCGGGGTAATAGCTGGGATATAACTGCACATATTATAATAAATAATAAATACATTATTATAGGAGTTAGACAGATGTTCTAACTACTACTATCAGTTTTTAAGATGGACTGTCCATCACAAACGGATTTTATAGTAGTCCGTCCACTGCAACTAAACAAGCTCATAGCACAAGAGCTAGCCTACGTGACTAGACTACTAATTTCATACTCCACGCACAGAGCAAAAGTGACATAGTGTAAAGCATGCCCCAAATACATATTTTAGATCATTTACATATTACCAACATCGCAAATGTACATTACAAAAAGTATGATACAAGGACACTACGTGATTACGCTATACAACACAGTGCACAGTAACAAAACAGTTGAATTGAAAATGCTTGAGGCAAGGTGCAATTACAACCGCATCATCCCACATAGCTTATTTGATATGACATAATTCAGCAAGAAACTCCGCCGGCGCAGCATGGCAACCATCAAAGCTATGAGCTAAAGGCTAAGCCTTCATCCATGTAGAAAGCAGCCAAAGCAAGCTCAGATCGTCATAAATTAACACAAAACCTTCAGATAATGCCTTGCAAAGGCAATACTTGGCAAAATGAGGAAAACGCCACCCTACCACAACAACATACAATTGATATGGTGTGAGATGATAATGAACAAATCAGGCCAAACACCACCTAATGCACCACTCAAATCCAGGAAAAAAAGAACCAAAAAGAGCTCCGAAATTTTGGAACCCCAAAATAACCAATACGAAACCACCAACCGAAGAAAATCACAGAACACGAAATTACCTCCGAAAAGGCAACGTAATAAAATACTATACCCACAGCGGCAGAAACAGTCTCGTATGTGGGACAACAAAATAAGTGAATGGTCTAGTTGGTTTTGGAGGAGATCCGTGTCTCCGTGCAAGTCCAATAGCTCATGAATTATCAAAGGTGAAGTAGGGGACAAAATAGATATGGCAAATCGGATCTGAGTTAAGGAGTGAGGATTTGAGTGGATGTCCTTTACAATTGAACAGACATGGCAAAAGCAAACTTCGTGTTTAGAGGAGAAGGAGAAAATAAAGAGAAGCAAAATTGAAAAGAAGAGAGAAAGAGGAAAAAAAAGGAGAGATGGAAGGGGAGAAGTTTGTCGCCATTTCTAGTATTTTGCAAAGGACGATTTTTTAAGACTTAGAAATTCATATATTTACTTATTTAGGTTCTAAAATCTTTTTATTAGAAACTGTTTTTTTAAACCTTTTTGCAAAGTAAACTATAATTTTTGTGTTTAGAATCCTTTCTTAAGCCTAGTCCATTTCAATTAGCAAATGGTTTAATTTTTTTGATTATATTTTCTAGATTTTATTTTCCTCTATTACATTTTGTGACATTAGAAGTTGTAACAACCCGGAAAAACTGAACCAATTTAAATTATGTTGGCAATTTTAATGAATTTTGAATATTTAATATGATTTATTTTAAATAATAACGACGAAAAATTTATTTTGAATAGAATTAGAACGTATATCTTTATTTGAATCGTCGTTAGAATATAAATATTTATTTTTAATTATAAAAGGAATTGGAAATGGCGCGGTAGTTTGAAAATTTGATTTCAAATTTCGAATGAATGTACAGGATTCAAAATAAACCGGATTTTAGTGAAACCAAAAATATTAGAATCTATTTGAAGACATATTTACAACGAGTCCAAAAATTGAAATTTCGTAGCGGGAATAAGAAGTTATGCCCAGTTGAAAATTCAGAATAGTCGCTATGAAAATATAGCCCTTAAAATGCAAATTTTGCAAATGACCTCCATTTTTGACGAAACCACTTTTATTGGATCTGGGATGTCAAATTATTGCTAGATTCCAAAATTCATAATTTTTGGGATTAATATGTGAGCGTGGCAAAAGAAAACGTGTTTTGACAGTTTCAGTCAATTTTGATCGACCAGAAAATGACCATTTTTCAAACGGTCTTCAAATTTGATGAAATTAGTTTTGTTAGGACCGTATTGTCAAAATATGGCCAAATTTATTTTTCTGGAATTTTTGGGGTCCGTATGTGGCCCCGGTAAATTGAAATGTGCGTTCAAATTCAATATATAGATTTATATTTTGATTTTGATTTTGCGAAACATACATCGTTGTGTTCGGAATGGGGGTAATTAGCTAGGGGCGACAGTCGATGAGTTTGGATTGGAGTTTGAAATAAAAACTAACCCTTTTGAAATAAATAGAATTAAATATATATTTTTATAATCCCTTCTCCCTTCTTTACTCATCCAACCACCCCCTCCCCCCCCCCCCCGTTCATTGTTTTTAAAATCGATAAAAAAAGGGAGAAAGGGGGTGGAGCCCCGCCCATCGCCGTCGTGCGCTGCCAGAGGGTGGCCTCCCCTATGTCGCCTCTCCCCCTTCCTTCTTCCCCCCTCTCGCGCTTCCCTCTCCTCTTCAATAAAACCGTGACCTAGACCCCCCCCTTTTTTGCAGCAACCTCCACCACCTGAGGGCCTCACAGCCGCCGCCCCTCCTCTGAACCTCCTCGCGCGCCCTCCTTTTCCTCCTTCACTGGTCACTGCAGACAAACCCCCTCCATTCCAAGACAAAGTGAGTTTTTTTTCTTGGTTTTTAATTATTTTCCTATAAAAAAATATGGGTTTTAATTATATTAAAAGGCTACATTTTTATGTATGTAAAGGTGAAGTTTTTAGCGTATAAAAATATAATTTTTATGAAGAGGAAGGTTTGATTTGTATGAAGAGAAAGACATGATTTTGATATGAACGGCATAAAGAAAAAGATTAGATTTTTATTTATATAGTAGCCATATAAAAATATGATTTTTTTATATGTATGGTAATAAAAATATGATTTTTATCGTTTGAATGGAAATGTAAAAATGCAATTTTTATATTAATAGCTTTGCAATAAAAATTTGATTTTTATTTACATAGAAACATAATAAAAATGTGATCTTTTTATATATGAAAACATAGAGATAAAAATGTGATTTTTACTTAGAAGGTAGCAAATTATAGATCTGATTTTTATAGATGGATTAGCAGCATAAAAATCTGATTTTTATACACATGAATAGCGAAAAAAATATTATTTTTATTTTTATATAAAGAAAGATTATATTAAAGAAAGATTATATTTTTTATAGAGAAAGATTATATTTTTATAAAGGAAAAGGTTTGATTTTTAAAAGTAGCGATAAAAATTCAATTTTTATATATATGAAGTAGAAATAAAAATATGATTTTTATTTATATAATAGCGATGTAAAAATATGACTTTTACTATGAACAACGTGAAAAGGAGTGCGATGGAATGGACTGAAACCAAAACAAAATCGGAACCGTTCAGAAGGAAAGAATGACGAAGTGGAACCCAAAGGTGAGAACTTCTCACTTTTATTTATTTTCTAGTTAGAAATATACAGTAGGATGTAGACGGTGCTTAGTAGCACCCAACACCCGTCGTCCACAGACCATGGACGACTTGTTTGGTTTTTGACTATGTTCTGAAAAATTGATTGCGTGATGTGGAATGGAATGGATATTTTATAGTTAAAAATATAATTTTTAACGTGTATATGAATAAAATGAATATTCACAAACAAATCGGATGATTTGTATATGTTCACACATTTGACTGATATTGATTGGAACGATAAATTTTACCCATCGCCCAACTGCACAAATAAAATTCATTTGGGATGATATTGGACATACACTAATCCCAATATTTAGTTGTATGTCAATCGATTGGTTGACAAGCTATGTAAGTGTAGAATATTTATATTTAATGCTTATGCAATGTAGAATGCACTCTGGATGATGGTTGACTGTGTTTGATTATTGTTGTGCACATATGTGTATGAAATCCATATAATCAACATTATATGGTAATTGACTGTGTCTGATTCCAGTTCAGAAAGAAAGAATATTTCAAAATAACGAATATTTTAAAATAATATTTAGTAATGGATCAAAATCTGATTTTGATGTCTGATTTGGGATGGACACGAATATATTTAAATATATAAAGCCGTGTTGATTAGATTAATGCCATTTTGATGTGAACGGTATTTATATCGATTTTATTCATTGATATAATGAATATCGAAAAGGAAATGACTTGAAATATAATGATTTGAAAATACTATCATTTATATATCGATGATATGGAATATTCAGTTTTGATTTGAAATTGAATATGAAGTTGAAATCATTTTGAAAACGAATTTAAAATGATTTATAAAATACGTTTTAAATGGAAATCGATGAAATATATATAATATTATATATATATATATATAATGGCCTGAATAGAACGCGTCGCGCTGCGGCAGTTCGCGAGTTTCGACCATTGACTTTGAATGGACATTACGGGAGATCCAACCGTCGGATTCTCCTAAAACCGGAACCATTGGGTTCGTATCGAAAAGAGCTTTCCAACGAATATTATAGGTTTGAAATCTAATGGTTGGATTTAGAATTATGTCCAAATAAAATTCGAAAAAGGTCGCTGTAAGTGCAGTTCGATGACCGTTTATGGAAATCGACTGTATGGGCCTTGATAAAATTATTTAAAATATCAATAATTTGTGTAAAATCATAATAAATGATTTGGAAAGAATTGGAATAAAAAAATTCCATATTTGAAAAGGTAAAAATATATTTTATCGAAATGAACTAGTTGTGAACTAGAATTATAATCCAATATTTTTAAATAAATAAATTGGATTTGAAATGGTTTTAAAAGTAACCGAAATTTCCAATATATGATTGAAATGGATTTGAATCGAAATTATCTTCGGAATATTTCGATATTAGATTCCGTGATTATACGGATATTGTGGAGGAATTTGGAAGATATATATATATATATATATATATATATATATCGTTATGTCAATACGATATTTGTTGATTTCAGAATTTGATATTGAATATAAACCGATATATTTTCTATTCAGAGCCTTGTATTTAATATCAAAAGGGATTTGGGTTTGCCGTGAATGGTGTCTTCATTAACACTATTCTTAAACCCAGTTGAGAAAAGATTAAATCTTTTTATTTAGATTTAATGAAGTATACCAATTAATTAATATTTAATTGGAATTTAAGTGGAATTGATTTTTGGATTTATCGTGAATGGTGTTTTAAATAATACTTGTTCTTTAACCCGATAAATAATGGAATGTGAATTGGGTTTATTGTGAACTGGGTTTTTAACGACACTCGTTCTTTAACCCGATTTACAGTGAAATGTGATTTGGAATTTATAAATCTTTTTATTAAGATTTAACAGAAATTTTCCAAAGTAAAGTTTTCCAATTTAATATATTAAATTGGAATTGAATGTAATTCGATTTGATAATAATCGAAGTGAACTTCTGTGGAGGAAGACTGTTAATACATATGGAATTCAAAAGGCGTTTCCATTATTCCATTTATATTGTTGGTCGGATATGGAAGTTGATATCGGTTATATATTGATTTGTTTTTCTATGAAGATTCCATAATAAATGGAATGTGATTTTGGTTTATCGTGACTGTGTTTTAAATGACATTATTCTTTAACCCAGTTAAAGGCAGGATTACATGTCTGTCATTGTATTTCGAACTGTATGGTTGATCTCTGTTAAATATATATCTGTTTGGTGGCAGAGAATTTATTCTCCTGCTTAACACCCGTCTCTGAGACGTACGAGCTCAGAGGTTATATATAGGCAGAAATCAATAGTACGGTGTAGATTGCCGATGCGGTATGTTTGATTTTCCAAAGTTAAATAATCATTAGTATTGATTTTTGGGACAATTAAAACTAAGTGGAGTTTTAATGATTCTTTAATTAGATTGAAATGGGAATCGATAATTTAAATTATCAAATTTGGGAAATGATCGAGAATGGAGTATCACCAGTTTTGCTCCTAGCGATAGTTAAATCTTTAATTAGATTTGAACGGGAAATGGTAATTAAATGTATTGATAACACTGTGGTGTTAGTTCTGGAGTATTGCCAGTTTTGCTCCATGGGATGAATAGGTTGGGATTGGGAAATTAAATAAATGATTACTTCGGTAAGGTGCGCTAATCCCGACTAGTTTGGAAAACCGTAACGTGGTTTGAATTGCCATCCAAAGGAAGATTAAAGAATGAATTTATCTCTGAAAAAATTAATGGGAACCTTTCCCAAATGATAAGAATGTTTGAATAAAAGAATATTCTGGATTGGAATGAGGCATATGCTGTGTTTTTGTAACACTTGTTTATTATATACGCGAGTTATTTGGAAAGGCCGGGTTTATACCCATTCTGAATAACTGATTCGACGATAAGTTGACGATGAAGACGGTGGTTGAAGACAGGAGGTCTTCACATCGTTTGGATGATTACTGATGTCTTGATTGGGCTGTACACCCAAGATGAGGTAATAAGTGGTGATCGTCCAGACGTACTTGGAGATCAACCGAATATGCGAGGACCTCTCTCCTATATTGGACATATGGGACAAGGAATAAGGTGCCTCTGGTTTCGTTCAGATCTAGAATGAACTTGTAAATGGATGTGTGTCTAACTTTGGATTTTATTCTATGTTGATTGATTTCTATTAAATATATATCTGTTTGGCGGCGGAGAATTTATTCTCTTGCTTAACGCCCTTCTCTGAGACGTACGAGCTCAAAGGTTATATATCGATAGACATCAGTTGCATGGCGTGAATTGCCAATGTGGCGTGCGGAGATGCAGATGATCAAGGCTTCGGTTGAAAAGCAGAGTCTTGTGGTTGATGATCAAAGAACAGCCTTAAATGGCATTGCCTTGTGTATAGCGTTAATTCGCGAGCCTCACACCTCGGTATGAGTTAAAAACGGGATTGAACCGTTGGGAGAACAAGACGTTTCTTTCTAGCTATGGGTGGTGTCAGTGTTTTACATGCCTTGACATTTATATTATTTTTACCTATTCGGTTGTTGGATTGCGAATCGGTCTCTACGGAGCCGATGGATAGGTTCGATAGGACCGGGAAACGCGTGTTCAGGAATTGCCAATCCTCAAACGTAACGGAGGACCGGCCCGACCGATCCAGGGTTACCCAGAGTGTGTAGTTCTGAGACATTGGCTAGATTGTCTTGAAGCAGTGAGGAGCCACCCCTGGCCTCGACTCATGAAGGAAATCGAATTTCTAATACGTGACATTCGGTTTTATTTGTAGAGCCTAGTATGGCGACATAGTGGGATGGGGCACTATGTTGTCTATGATTGATACATTTATATTTGAAACTGTTTCCATACACTTTACACTATAATAGTATCAAAATGATTTTTTTTAAACATACCAAGCATGTTTGGATATTATAAGGTAAAACTCTATCCTGCGGCTTGCGTTGCATTGTGTGATGGGACCTGAGTCTTATAATAGCATCATTTTTTAAAAAAACATTGAGTTGTTTATTCTATGCACTGGTATTCTTGGGAGGAAACTCATTCCATGTTATACGGCGTGGTCCCTTGATTTACTTTATTTTTAAAATAAAGATTAATAATTGTTTTAGTTCTCACACTAGTCACATGACTGACCTGGAGTTTATTGTTTTAACCTAAACTCTGGGTGCCCCTATTTTCCACATGGGCAGCTAGTAGTTTTGGTTTTGCAAATTTATATACACAGGATCCTGGTTTACAGCTAGAATGATATTCGGAAAGCTCTGTATCTGTATATCTCCTTCAGTTGTGTTTTGTATTATTTTCCGCTGCTATGTAATGTAATTTGAATCTCTGATATTTTTTTGATGTATATTATTTATTCATACTCTGTATATTCTTGTATTCGGATGGGATTGTTGTAATAAGCAATGAAATCTGATTTGTCACGTTCTCAAAGAAATCCGTGCTTTCCTTTACAGGGAAGTTCGATTCGTTTCAAAAGTAATCTTTTTTAACTTATTTTTAAGTTCCGAGATTTCAGAAAGTGATACTTCTAGATTACTTTTTTTATTGGCAATATTATTATTTTCTAGCTTAACTTTTATAATTCACTTGATAATATATCATTTTCAATAGAAAGTTTTATTTTTATTTTTCTTGACTATTTTCAAATTCTTCCTATAAAATAGTTTTCTCATCTTTTAGTATTCGTATTTCAAGTTCCATTCGATTCATCTTAGCAATACATTCTTTATTTAACTTCTTAACTTTTGTCATAATATATATGAGTGAATATGCTCTTGTCATATTCTATTTTGTCCCACGTCATGGAAATAAGTCTAACATCAGCTCCAAAGCCTATATATAAAGGAGCCAATGCAATAGAAATTGTACACAATTGAAGTAATGTAACAACCCAGAAAATCTGAACCAATTTAATTTTTTTTTAAATTGGCTAAAATGATGGATTTTAAATATTTAAAATAGATATTTTAAATAATAGCAATGAAAAGTGAGTTTGAATCGACGTTTGAAAACGAATATAATTAATTCTAATTATAAACAAGGCCTGAAATGGCGCTGCAGTTTCAAAAATTGAATTCAAACTTTGTCGGACTGTACCGGGTGCAAAACAAAACGGATTTGAGTGAAATCAAAAATATTTAAATCTGTTAGTGAATACCTTTCTAACGAATCTAAAATATCGAAGTTTCATAGCGGAAAGCAAAAGTTATGGCCAAATGAATTTTCAGAAAGGTCGCTATGGAATTTATATAGCCCGTGAAATTGGCCATTTTGCAAACGACCTCGAAATTCAACGAAACCACTTTTGTTGGATCCGAGATGTGAAGTTATTGCTATGTTTCAAATTTCATAATTTTTGAAGCTAGTATGTGAGCGTGGCAAAGGAAAACGTGTTTTGGTCAATTATAGTTAAATTGGATCGACCAGAAATGGGCCTTTTTGCAGACGGTCTCAGAATTCGACGAAACTAGTTTTGTTGGGACCGTATCGTCAAAACATATCTAGATTTATTTTTCTGGAATTTTTCGAATCAGTTTGTGGCCCTGGCAAATTGAAAGGTACGTTCAAATTTAATATTAAATGTTTTATATTTTAATTTGAAGAAAAACTGACTGAAACATTCGAATGGGCCTTCGAAACATATCCCATTGTGTTCGGAATGGGGGTAAAACGCTAGGGACGACAGTCGTTGGGTTTGGATTGGAGTTTGTATGAGATAACGGGTATTTTTGGATTTTAAAAAAATTATAAATATAAAAAAAATCTGATTAGGCCATCGTTTCTCTCTCTCTCTCCTTTCTCTCTCCCCGTAACACGATCGATGGCGGAAAACCCTCCAAATCTTCCCGTCCATTTTCTGATCGATTCACGCACCAAAATCAAACACTACAGTTGGGAAATTTGTAGAGCTCGAGAAGATCTTCAAATCCATATATAGTTTGGATTTTTTCATTGAGTGGTTTGGGAGAATCGAGCTCGGGAAGTTCAGATGTTTTCGCCGCCGCCCCGCCTGCCTCAGGCGATCGAACGCCTCCCCTCTTCAGGCGCAGGCGCGCCTCTCCTCCCCCTTTGACGCTGCGGAGGCTGATCGACGAATAGCTACACGGATTCGAAGAAAAATCCAAACCTAGTTTTAAACGAAACAGCTGAGGTACGGTTTAAACTATTTTAAACTATATTATAGCAGTTTAAAGCGCTATGGTTTTTGATTTCACTGTAAAAATCATATCTTTTATGTTTCTTGTCGAAATCCAGTGAAACAAGAGACAGTGGACTCGTGTGGACGTCCTCTACCTTCTAGAAGAGACCGCATATTTTTCTGAGCCTTCTACTATTTTTGGTGGAGTGGAACCCAATGTGAGATTTCTAATTTATAAACGATATGGAAAACGACGATGTATAAATTATATAGTCGATGTATGAGTTATATAAGCGTTGTACACCTCATGTATAAGCGTTGTATAAGTTGTACGTTCGATGTATAAGTTATATATGCGTTGTAAAAATTATATATGTATTGAAATAGAAGTGAATTGCTATATATAAATATATATATATATATATACGCCCCTCGTCCACAAACCATGGACGATATTTATTGGTTGTGATTGGTGTGAAAATTGATTGATAGCGAATGGTTGATTGGAATTGTTTGTGGTTGATATTGATTGATTGTGGTTGAAAAATACCCATTTGTGGTTGAGAAATATTTGGTTGAAACCACATAGGATTAGTTTGTGGAAATGAAAAAAATATATACATGCCGCATGCGTGCAAACTAGATGCATGATTCCCCATTGTCAAAAACCGCGAGGTTTTAAGGTAGAGCGAGGAGCCGTACTAGGGACGGTCCCGGTTTTAACTACCCTGCCGTTATGCTGCCGAAATTTTGAATAATATTCATGTGTTAGAATTATTTTCCTGTGTTGAAACTATGTTCGTCTGTTGAATAGAAAACCTTCATGTGTTGAATCGAAATTCATTCGTTGAATAGAAATTCATGTGTTGAATGGTATTCGTGTTTTAAATATAAAAATCACCTTTATATATATATATATATATATATATATATATATATATATATACAAACTATAGAAAACCTTCATGTGTTGAATTGAAATTCATTCGTTGAATAGAATTCATGTGTTGAATGGTATTCGTGTTTTTAAATATAAAAATCACCTTTTATCTATATATACAAACTATAGAAAACCTTCATGTGTTGAATTGAAATTCATTCGTTGAATAGAATTCATGTGTTGAATGGTATTCGTGTTTTATATATAAAAATCACATTTTTACTCTATATATATAAACTATAGAAAATCTTCATGTGTTGAATCGAAATTCATTCGTTGAATTGAAATTCATGTCTTGAATGGTATTCATATTTTGAAAGAAATTGTTTTATAACAAAAATCCAATTTTTATCATCGATATGAACTATATAAAATAATCTTGTTTTGAAAGGAATTGTTTTATAATATAAATCCAATTTTTATCACCTATATTAACTATATAAAATAGTCGAGTTTTGAAATAAATTGTTTTACATTAAAAAACACATTTTTAGTATATACATGAATTGTTAAAAATAGTGAAGTGTTGAAATAGAAAACAGTTGGATAAAAATATCATTTTTATCAAATGTATGAAAAGAATATAGTTTTGAAATCGAAGAATGATATACATATATAAATAGAATTGAAATATATCGAATAACGAAGCTGCAGTTCGTATTTTGAAACCGTGATTTCAAACGATTAGTGCGGGAGATCCGACCATCGGATTTTCCCGAAACCGCAACCGTTGGGTTCGCTTTGGAAATATCTTTCCAACGGCACCAACTTTGTAAAAATCCAACGGTTGGATTGTCTGGAATGTTTAATTCAAATCTGAAGAAAAACAGCACCAGAATCGATTATATATATATACATATATATATATATATATATATATATATATAATTATATTAAATCGAATAACGACGCTGTAGTTCGTATTTTGAAATCGAAACTTCAAACGATTATACCGGGAGATCCGACCGTCGGATTTTCCCGAAACTGGAACCGTTGGATTGATAGTTATGATTTGAAATTGTTTTTAAAACATATAAACACTAGTAATAATATCAAATGCTTTTGTTTTATTCGTATCAAGCATATTTTGGCCGTTATAAGGTCAAAACTCTATCCTTCGGTTTGCGTTGCATTGTGTGATGGGAACTGAGTCTTATAATGGCTTCATTTTTATAAAAAGCATTGCGATGTTTAAAAGAATGATTTGTTTTGAAGCCCTGTCAATCCAATGGAGTAAACCCGTTCCATGAAAGTGGCGTGGTCCTGTGATTGGCCATATTTTAAATGTGTTGAGTAGATTTCTCATACCAGTCCCATGACTGACTTGTAGTTTGTTTCACTTTAAACTCGGGTGCCCCATTTTCTACACGGGCAGCCTTGTATTCAGGTTTTAGCTGGCTTTTCTGGATAGCTGGAGCTGAAGATGGATTCTATCGTTTATCTCTTTTTATGCTGTTCAGCTCCTATTGTACATATTTTGTTTGTTTCCGCTGTAGACATTTATGTATAGTTGAACTGTATTTGTACTAAGTATGATCCTGTATACTGTGTAACTCTGATGATTATGTTTATCCAGTGTGTTCTTTGTTCATTATCTGGTGTATTTATTTAATTCTGTTTTGCTGTTATCTGTTTCTGTGTTATATTCCAAAGATTACCCTTGCCACCATCAGTACGGGAAATGGGGTCGTCATAACGTGGTGTCAGATCTTTGGTTAAGCTTAGTTCTGGAATATAACATATTAACGAACTCGTCAGAAATAGAACCAGTAGTGTTCTAGGACGGGTAACTCATTATAGATAGGATCAGTAATATCCTAGTATGAGTAAAGCAGAATGAAATTACACCTCGATAGACACATTTACATTTGAATTATGTGTTTCTATATTTTAAATTATCTTTTCTATGACCTGACACTTGATCTGCCATTTGCAGAAGTACTAGAAAAATGAGTGTCAGAAACAGAAGAAATGCATAACACGATCTAGAGGCTCTATTAAAGAGATATCGAAATCTGAACGGAGCACTGTTCTCGGGCAATGAATCTATAATTCAGACTCAAGCTTGGATGAGTTTTGTGGAAAGAATATTTGAACGTATCCAGTTGAGAGATGATCAGAAAAGATTAGTAGCATCTTGGGCGCTCAAAGAAGAAGCTTTAATCTGGTGGGAAACAATCATCAAAGATAATCCAGAAGGTGATATCACCTGGGACAGATTCAAAGAGATTTTCCGATAAAGATTTACTCCTCCTGAAGCGACGGAGCGATTATGTGATGAATTCTCCTATCTGATACAAGGAGATATGACCATTCCCGAATATCATAAGAAATTCAACGAACTTTCTCACTTTGCTCCTCATCTGATTCAAGATCCAAAGAGGAAGAATCTGAGATTTATTCATGGCCTGCAAAGAAAATATCAGAATAGTGTGATGAGGAATGTGAAGCTTCCTTTTTCTGAAATGATTTATATGGCTTATCATTATGAAGATCTCCATAAGAAAGGTATGTTGCGCGACGAAGAGGAAGTCAGCTCGAGTAACAAATTGGAGTCTGAAACTGATATTCCTGAAGCCAGTACAAGGTCTGAGGTCAGTAAGAAGCCCAGTTCCAAGAGAAAAAGTGCTGAATCTGGGAATGAACCTGTAACGACAGCTGTATGCAATAACTGCAATAGGCGAGGACATCTCTCGATAAGTTGCATATCTTTAAAGAAACGGATCAAGAGTGCATCTAAGCCCACTAAGAAACAAAAGAACCCACATGGGGAAAGGAGATGCCATAAGTGCCGCCAAGCAGGTCATATTGCACAGGAGTGCCAACTCTCAAAGAAATCTGAAGCAGTACATATAAATGAAGTAGCAGAGACTTCCGAGCCCTCAGCTAGTCAAGAAAGGGCTAATGTTTTAGAAGGCACGCTTATTGTCAAAGACATTCCTGTTAAAGTACTGTTTGACACCGGGGCGTCACGAAGCTTTGTTGCAAAGAATGCAGCTAAGAAGCTGGATTTGAATTTGAAGAAGCTCAAGGAACCAATGACTGTCCAGAATCCGGTTGGGGGTTCCATTGATCTCAGTTGGGTGTGTGGAGTGCCGGTTTCTTTTTCTCGTTATCGGTTCCCTACCATCGCGGTCGTCATGAATTACAGAGTTTGATCTTATCTTGGGGTTAGACTGGCTGGCCAACTATGAAGCTGAGGTTAAATGCACCGAGAGAGTCGTTAAGGCAGAGATAAAATCAGAGTTTTATATAACCATTCCCTATGAAGGTCAGAATGCTAATAGAAAAGACTTCTGGGCAGCTTTGGATGTTTCTCCTGTTCAAATTGAAAATATCCCTGAAGTCACAGAGAATATTCCTGACCTCATCAAAGATATTCCTGTCGTCAAGAACTATGCGGATGTGTTCGAAGAAGTTGTTCGCTTACCTCCGCAAAGAGAGATTGATTTCAAAATTTCTTTAATTCCGAATGCAAGGCCGGTAGTTCACGCTATTCGAAGAATGTCCTTGAAGGAGAAAGAAGAACTTGACAATCAAACACGGCAGCTCGTATGGAAGGGTCTGATCAGGCCTAGTTTCTCAGATTGGGGAGCAGCAGTAGTGTTTGTCCCAAAATCTGACGGTACTCTACGGCTATGTGTGGATTATCGTGATTTGAACAAGCAGACCATAAAGAACAAATATCCATTGCCACGAATCGATGATTTATTGGATCGTCTGAATGGAGCACAGGTATTTTCAAGGATGGACCTAGCTACAGGCTTCCATCAGCTTCGAATTGCCGAAGAGTGTGTTCCAATGACATCATTCAGGGGTCCAGACTTATTCTACGAGTGGTTAGTAATGTCATTCGGCTTATGTAACGCTCCAGCCTATTTCGTCGATCTAATGAACAGAGTATTCAGAGGAGTATTGAATAAATTTGTTCTGGTTTTCATTGATGATATCCTTATCTTCTCTATGTCAGAAAGCGAGCACGAAAAACATTTGGAACAAGTGTTAGAAATCCTCGGAAGGAATGTATTAAAAGCAAAGTTTTCCAAATGTATATTCTGGCAAGAAGAAGTCAAATTTCTTGGCCAAGTAGTGTCAAAGCAAGGAATTTCAGTGGATCCCAGTAAGATCACTGCTATTCAGAATTGGAAACAGCCTCATACGCCAACAGAAGTTAGAAGTTTTCTCGGGTTAGCCAGTGATTATCGGAAATTCATTAAGGATATCGCGAAGACATCTAGTTCTTTAACGCAACTGACGAAGAAACATTCGAGATTCAATTGGACTCCGGTACATGAGGAAGCTTTCCCGGAGCTGAAATTAAAACTGACTACTACTCTAGTGTTAACAATAATAGATGGCAATGAGGACTTGAGAGTCTGGACTGACGCTTCTAGAGAAGGCCTTGGCGCAGTGTTAATGCAAAGAGGTCAAGTGATTGCGTATGCTAGCCGTCAGTTAAAACCACACGAGAAGAACTACGTAACTCATGATCTTGAGTTATTGGCTATAGTATTCTCTTTGAAAATCTGGAGACAATATCTTCTGGGTGAGAAATTCGAACTGTATACAGACCATCAGTCGTTAAAATATATGTTCACCCAGAAAGACTTGAATCTGAGGCAGCAACGTTGGCTAGAGTTCCTGGCAGCATATGATTTTGAGATTATATACACTCCAGGGAAAGCCAATGTCGTGGCCGATGCATTAAGCCGAAAGAATGTAATGATCGCCAGCTTTGTTATTACGACTTCCTTGATTGACAAAATATCTATTCTTCAGAAGGATGATAACTTTATTAAGGATATGATCAAAAGGATTCAGAAAGTCGAACCCTCGTGTTTCCAAATAGATAACGATGGAATCCTGAGATTGAAACGAAGGATTTGTGTTCCTTGCATCCCCGAGCTCAAAAGGGAAGTGTTAGACGAGTATCACAAGTCCAAGCTGAGTATCCATCCTGGTGTGGCAAAAATGTATAACGATCTCAAGCGAACATTCTGGTGGAAGGCTATGAAAAGAGACCTTTCAATATATGTTAGCCGATGCCCTACTTGCCAGCTAGTCAAGAGCGACCAACAGAAACTGGCTGGATTGTTACAACCGCTAGACGTTCCTGGTTGGAAGTGGGAACATATTTACATGGACTTCATTGATGGTTTGCCCAGAACCAGAAAAGGAAATGACAGTATTTGGGTGATCGTAGATCGCTTCACGAAGACCGCCCATTTCATACCTGTCAGATCAAACAGAACTGCTCAGAGTCTAGCGCAGATATATTTCAAGGAAATAGTTAGACTACATGGAGTGCCGCTCAGTATAGTCAGTGATAGAGATACAATATTTACTAGTAAATTCTGGGAGGCATGGCAAGTAGAGCTGGGAACAAAGATGAACCTAAGCACCGCCTATTATCCTCAGACAGATGGTCAAACTGAGAGGGTGAATCGTATACTAGAAGATCTATTGTGGGCTTGTGTTCTAGATTTCGGTGGATCATGGGAAGACCATCTGCATTTGGCTAAATTCTCATATAATAACAGCTACCAGGCGAGCCTGACAATGTCGCCATTCGAAGCATTATATGGTAGACTGTGCCGATCTCCTGCTTGTTGGGTCGAACCCGGTAATAGACTTGTGTTGGGGCCAGATATGATTCGAGAAGCTGCCGACAAAGTCGATTTTATTAAGAAACGATTACTCGCCGCTCAAAGCCGACAAAAGAGCTATGCCGATAAGAGAAGGAGAGATATATCGTTTGTTGTTGGCGACTATGTATATTTGAAAGTATCGCCGATGAGAGGACTTATCCGGTTCGGTAAAAATGGGAAGTTGGCGCCCAAATTCATTGGTCCGTTTCCTATTCTTGAACGGATCAGAACGCTCGCTTATAGGGTTAAATTGCCTGATTGGTTGCCTGGAGTGCATGATGTATTTCACATATCTCAACTTCGAAAGCACGTTCATGATCCAGACTTGATCGTGGAAGAAGCAGCTCAACAGGATATTGAAATTACTCCAGAATTAGCTGTGAGAAGAGAGCCGCTAAAGATTATCGGCAAAGAAACCAAAGAGTTGAGGAACAAGAAAGTTCACTTGGTCAAAGTGCAATGGAGTGGAGATCCGCGAGATTGTACTTGGGAAACTGAGGACAGCATTCAGAAAGCCTATCCTAGATGCCGAGTGGATATCTCTGATTGACTCCGGTGCAAGGTACATTTACCATACTTTGCATTACCAATTAGTTCTCTACTCTGTTGTTATTTTCTTTCCATGGATGTGCATTGTTAATTCTATAGTCTGAATGATTTTAAAAGAGTATAGAAATTGATTAGTATATTTTTGAAAAGTTAAAAACAAATTGATTGCTATTTGTGTTGTGTGATAATAGATTTTATTAATTAAATTATTGAAACAATAGTTAATTTAATCAATAATAAAATGAATGGTAGAATTTATTTGATTAAATCACACATTGAACTGTGTAGAAAATAGATAGAAATATATACTTGTGCATTATATATGTTTGAACAGGTAAATGGATAGCTGTTGAGTAAAGAAATTATTTGCGTGCCCGACAAATAGGTAAACCTTAATGAGTTGGATGCGAAATATTATTATATCAACTCCTGTGAATGCCATTGGATGCGGAGTGCTGGTTATTCTGTGTGTAATAATAAACATCGCCATAGGATAGTAACAATTAATTTTGAACTACATTACATGGCATACTTGTAACAACCCGGAAAATCTGGGCCAGTTTAAAATTTTTATTTTGGCAATTTTAGCGAGTTTTGATTATTTAAAATGAATTATTTTAAATAGAATCGACGAGAAAATTTATTTTGAATAGAATTCGAACGTATATATTATACGCGTCGTCGATAGAATATAAATATTTATATATAATTATAAAAGGAATTGAAAATGGCGCGGTAGTTCGAAAATTCGATTTCTAATTTCAAATAAATATACAGAATTCAATATAAGTCAGAATTGAACGAAACAAGAAATATTTGAATCTGTATAACTATATCTTTGTAACGAAGTTAACAAACTGAGATTTCATCTTAGAAATGATAAGATATGTCCAGTTTAAAATTAGAAATAGTCGCTGTGGAATTTATATATATTTTTATATATATAAGGCCCTTAAAAATAGCAATTTTGCAAACGACCTCGGATTTCGACGAAACCAGTTTTGTTGGGTCCGTGATGTTAAGTTATTGCTAGATTCCAAATTTCATAATTTTTCGAATCGATATGTGAGCGTGGCAAAGGAAAACGCGTTTGACCAGTTTCAGTTGATTTTAATCGACTGGAAATTGGCCATTTTTCCAACGGTCTCAGAATTCGACGAAACTAGTTTTGTTAGGACCGTATCGTCAATACGAAGCTAGAAAATATTTTTCGGGAATTTTTCTAGTTAGTATGTGACCCCGGTAATTTGAAATGTACGTTTAAAATTCAATATAGTGGTTTAAATGTAAATTCAACGAAAACTGATTCAAACAGTCGAATCAGCTTGCGATGCCTATCCCATTGTGTTCGGAATGGGGGTAATTAGCTAGGGGCGACAGTCGGTGGACTTGATTTCGAGTTAAAACAGAAAGTCAACTTTAAATTGAATTAAATAATAAATAAATAAAAAAAAAATATATATAATAACCCTTCCTCCTTATCAGCCTACCCCCCCCCCCCTTAAAACTTTTCAGAATCGAAATTTAAAAAGGAAAAAAAAAAAGAAGAAGACGGAGGCGCGCCCCACCGTCCAACCATCGTCGCCGCCGCCCTCCCGTTATCCTCCTCCTCCTTCTTCCCCGATCCCGTTCCCTCCAGTCAAACCGCGAAGACCCCCAAACCCTCGCGCCAGAATCGAGGCCGCCACATCACCCGTCCATCTCGCCTCCTTGTGCCACCGCGAACGCCAACCTCGAGCCCTCCGACGCACTGACGAAACCCCCCCCCCCCCTTCCCTCCTTCAGCCGCAAGTTCCCCCCCCCCTGTAAGTTTACAGATTTTTCCTTTTCTATTTATGTTTAAAACTGATTTCTTTTTATTATTTTTAAAACTGATTTCTTTTTATTATTTTCAAAACTGATTTCTTTTTATTATTTTCAAAACTGATTTCTTTTTATTATTTTTACAACTGATTTCTTTTTATTATTTTTAAAACTGAAATTTTTAAAAAAAGAGTTGATTTTTAAAAAAGGTTTGAATTTTAAAATAGAAAAGATTAGAACTTTAAAAAGTATGATCTTTATATTTTTAAAAGTGATAAAATATGATTTTTATATTTTTAAAGAATTAAGAATATAATCTTTACTATATAGGAATATTAAAAATATGATTTTTATATTTTTAAAGTATCAAAAATATAATCTTTATAGAATAGAGAATATAAAGATATCATCTTTGTGTATGTAACGAAATAAAAATCTGATTTTTATTTTATATACGTTGAGATAAAGTGGTAATTTTTATAATGATGAAATCTGTATTTTTGAAAAGATGAAGTCTTTATATTTTTGAAAAGGAGAAATCTTAATAGTTAAAAAGGCGAAATCTTTATATAAAAAAAATAGCGTGATAAAAATATAATTTTTATCTATATAACATAATAGTAAAAATATGATTTTTATATATTGAACTTTGAACTAAAAATTCGATTTTTATATATTGAACTTTGAACTAAAAATTCGATTTTTATATATTGAACTTTGAACTAAAAATTCGATTTTTATATATTGAACTTTGAACTAAAAATTCGATTTTTATATATTGAACTTTGAACTAAAAATTCGATTTTTATATATTGAACTTTGAACTAAAAATTCGATTTTTATATATTGAACTTCGAACTAAAAATTCGATTTTTACATATGTAGTGGCTACAACAACGAAGATGCGAGAGCGACGAAAAATTCTGCAAAAGAAGAGTCAAGATGATTGGATAGCTATAAGTGAGAATTTCTCACCTTTCAATTTACTTTTCTAGTTATATATATATACTAGGATGCAGACGGTGTTTAGTAGCACCCGACACAATCGTCCACAGACCATGGACTTGTTTGTTTGGCTGTTTGGTTATTGATTGTGATATTGGTGAATGTGGTTTGTGGTGTGAAAAATCGAATCGATAAATTGGTTAGGATTAGACGTGCGCCGTTATAAGGCGAAGGAGTAAGGCTAGGTTAGACCCTTACTCCAAATTTTGTGGTTTGCATAACGAAAGTGAATTTGATTGATGTGTGAATGGCGTGGGCCTTCACTAGACCGGGGATAAGGCTAGGCCTTGTCCCGTTTCTAGTATCGTGCCGTTATGCCGCCGAAATTTTCTAAAATAAGTTAGAAAAATAAAAATAGCATTTTATTTAAAGAATGAACTGAATAGAAATTCATATGTTAAAATAAAATGTGTTATCGTTAAAAATATAATTTTTAACGTGGATGTGAATAAATAAATATTCATTTACAAACCAGACGGTTTGTTTATGTACACCTATTTGAATGACGTTGATTGGGTCGATAAATTTTACACATCGCCTAACTGCACAAATAAAATATGTGTTTGATTGTTTGAAACCCCACACGGGTGTTAGGATGAAATTTGAAGTTCACTCATCCTGATTGATTAAATATGTCGATCGATTGATTGACAGGCTGTTATAAGCGTTGAATATCTATATTTGATGCTTATACAGTGTAGTGCACTTTGGTTGATGGTTGATTATTTTCAATGCTATTATATACATGTGTTGTATGAAAATCCATATAATTAATTTTATATGGTAATTGATTGGGCCTCATTCCAGTTTTGAAAAAGAAATATTTGAAAAAGAAATATTTGAAATAGAATATTTGAAAATAAAGGAATATATGAAGCCGTGTTGATTAGATTGACGCCATTTTGACGTGAACGATATTTATATCGATTTTAAAAACGATTTCGAATTGAATTGAATTGAAAACGAATTCAAAATGAATTGAAAACGATTTCGAAATGAATTGGATTGAAAACCAATTCAAATGGAATTGAAAACGAATTGAAATGAATTGAAAACGATTTCGAAATGAATTGGATTGAAAACGAATTCAAATGGAATTGAAAACGAATTGAAATGAATTGAAAACGATTTCGAAATGAATTGAATTGAAAACGAATTCAAATGGAATTGAAAGCGAATTGAAATGAATTCAAATTGAATTGAAATTCGAATTGAATAGAAATGAATTTTAAAACGAATTTATAAAGAAGAATTCAATTTTGGCTTTGAATTGAAATAGAAGTTGAAATAGAATTTGAAACGAATTTAAAACTATTTATATAATCCGTTTTAAATAGGAATCGACGAAATATATATTATATATATTATATATATAATATAATGGCCTGAATAGAACGCGCCGCGCCGCGGTAGTTCGCGAATTTCGACCATTTATTTCAAACGGGCATTGCGGGAGATCCGACCGCCGGATTCTCCTAAAACCGGAACCGTTGGGTTCGTATCGAAAAGAGCTTTCTAATGAAAATTAGAAATTTGAAATCTAACGGTTGGATTTGGAATTATGTCCAAATCAAATTCGAAAAAAGGTCGCTGTAAGTGCAGTTCGATGGCCGTTGATGGAAATCGACTGTACGGGCCTTGATAAAATTATTAAAAATAGTAATAATTTGTGTAAAATCATAAGAAATGATTTAGAAAGAATTGGGATGAAAAACTCCATATTTGAAAAGATTAAAATAGACTTTTATCGAAATGAACTAGTTTTGAACTAGAATTATAATTCTATTTATTTTTAAATAAATAAATTGAATTTGAAATGGTTTTGAAAATAACCAAAATTTCCAATGATTGCATTGGAGTGGATTTGAATCGAAATTGTCTTCGGAATATTTCGATGTTGGAATTCGTGATTATACAGATGTGGTTATGGAAATTTGAAAGATATATATATATATATCGTTATTTCCAATACGACATTTGTTAATCGTAGAATTTGATATTGAATATAAGCCGATATATTTTCTATTCAGAGCCTTGTATTGAATATCAAATGTGATTTGGGTTTGTCGTGAATGGTGTCTTCACTAACACTGTTCTTGAACCCAGTTGAGAAAAGATTAAATCTTTTTATTTAGATTTAATGAAGTGTACCAATTAAATAATATTTAATTGGGATTGAATTGATATTGATTTTTGGGTTTATCGTGAACAGTGTTTAAACAACACTCGTTCTTTAACCCGATAATTAATGAATGTGATTTTGGGTTTATCGTGAACTGTGTTTTTAAATGACACTGATTCTTTAACCCAGTGAAAGATTAAAACTAAGTGGAGTTTTAATGAATCTTTAATTAGATTGAAATGATCGAAAATGGAGTATCACCAGTTTTGCTCCAGGCGATAGTTAAATCTTTAATTAGATTTGAACGTGAAATGGTAATTGAATTTACCGATAACACCGTGGTGTTAGATATGAAGTATTACCAGTTTTACTTCATGGGATGAATAGGTTGGGATTGGGAAATTAAAACAAATGATTACTTCGGTAAGTTTCGTTAATCCCGACTAGTTTGAATTGAGATTCAAAAATAGAATAAAGAATAAATTCAAGGAATTTATCTTGGATAAAATTAATGGGAACCTTTCCCTATGAATGTGAAATTTAGAAACTAACTGTCGGTTAGCCAAGCAGAAGGGTTTTCTGGATATTGATCTGATGTTGGTTTCGGCCTTCGGGGTTAATATTTGGGGAATTATTCTCTTGATTAATTTTACGGTTAGTAACTAATGGATTGGAATGAGGCGTATGATGTGTTTGTGTAACACTTATTTTAAATATACGCGAGTTATTCGGAAAGACCGGGTTTATCCCATTCTGAATAACTGATACGACGATAAGTCGAAGATGAAGACGATGGTCGAAGACCGGAGGTTTTCATGTCGTTTGGGTAATTACTGATGATCTTGATTGGGCTGTACACCCAAGAAGATGGAAACAGTTAGTGATCGTCCAGACGTACTTGGAGATCGATGGATATGCGGGGTACTAGGTGCCTCCGGTTTCGTTCAGACCCAGAACGGACTTGTAAATGGACTGTGTGTCTGACATTGGATTTTAGTCCGTGTGATTGATCTCTATTAAATATATATCTGTTTGGCGGCGAAGAATTTATTCTCTTGCTTAACGCCCTTCTCTGAGACGTACGAGCTCAGGGGTTATATATTGATGGATATCAAACGCATGGAGTGAATTGCCTGTGTGGCATGCCTAAGTGGCAATTGATCGAGGCTTCTGTTGAAAAGCAAAGTCTTGTGGTGATGATCAAAGCACGGCCTTTGTGGCGTAGCTTTGTGTAACGTTTACCTCGCGTGTTTCACACCCGGTATGAACCAAAAACGGGAGAGGACGTCAGGGAGGGCATGCGTTTCTTTCTAGCTAAAAAGTGGCGTCAGTGGTTTTACACGCCCTGACGAGTTTGACTTATGTGGTTGTTGCTGTTGCGAGGCGCCTCGGATTGATCGGTCGTTCTCGAACCGATGGAGTCATTTAGTTGGCTCGTTTACGCCCCATAGGGCGGGGAAACGCATGTTCAGGCATTTTAATCCACTCCGTGTGGACCGGCCCTGAGGATCCAAGGCTTGACTGAGTACTTGCCTGAGACACGGGCTAGAGCGTCTCGAATCGGTTGAGGACTATCTTTTGCCTCGGTTCATAGATGGAAATCCGATTTCCAAATACGTGACATTTGCGGTTTTATTTGTAAACCTATATATGGCGACATGATATATGGTACCCATGCCGCCTATGATTGGTAGTTATGATTTGAAGTTGTTTTATACACTATGCACTTATTATAGTATCAAATGATTTGTTTTAAAACGTATCAAGCATCCTTTGGCTGTTATAAGGGAAAACCCTATCCCCCGGCTTGCGTTGCATTGTGTGATAGGACCTGGGTCTTATAACAGCTTCATTTTTCTTTATTTAGCATTGCGCTGTTTGTTTTATGCACTGGTATTCTTGGGAGGAAACCCGTTCCGTGTTATACGGCGTGGTCCCTTGATTTACCTAATGATTTAAAATAAAGATTAATAACTGTTTTAGTTCTCACACCAGTCACATGACTGACCTGGAGTTTATTGTTTTAACCTAAACTCTGGGTGCCCCTATTTTGACACGGGCAGCTAGTAGTTTCGGTTTTGCAGATTTATATTCACAGGATCCTGGTTTACAGCTGGAACGATATCCGGAAAGCTTTGTATCCGTATATCTCTTTCTAGTTGTGTATTGTATTATTTTCCGCTGCTATGTATTTAAATGTAATTTAAATCTCTGATATTTCTGTGTAATATTCATTTATACTCTGTATATTCTTGTAATCTGATGCACTGTTGTAATATATAGTGAAATGTTCTTCTGTATGCGTTCTACTTTGTCGTGTTCTCAAACGATAGGGCGTTTCGAACGGTCTGGGTCGGTTTAACGACTGGTTCGGACCGAGCGAAATTCCTTGCCGTCACAGTTGGTATCAGAGCTTTGGTTTACAAAGCTCAGAGAACAAGGCACATTAGAACCGTACGAAAGAATTCATCAGATATTGGATTAGTAATATCCAATGGGAATGACTCGTTAGAGATGGGATCAGTAGTATCCTAGAACGAGTGTGAAGAGTATATTTTTGAAAATGAAGACAAATTTTGTTTTGAAAATCTAAATCAACTATTCGTATTTGGTTATTTATTTATATTGAGTTGGACGATCCAGTATATATAGATTTTGCGTATACGTCTGATCCGCGTGTATTCGAAATTTTAATATACTGGATAGATATAGAATTACACTTTAGTCGCCCGGGGGTGATTCTGATGATTGATATATCATCATCAGAATTTATATTCGAGGGACGAACGTGTAATATCTATATATTTCCATTAGGCTGGTGTGAGAACCAAAATTAGATAGGGCTAATTGTGTGATTTGGTATCAAAATTCTGATTTTTGACTATGTATCAAAGTTATGAATTTGAAAACTCTAATCCACTAATTGATTGATGTTTGTATTGCTTGTTTAATTGTTTGATAGTTTTGAACCATTTGGCCTAATTAAATCGAATATTGAACTGTATTGAAAATTGGTCGCATCTGCTTGCATATACATATATATCATTGAACAGGTCATAGCAAGGAGGCTAGAGCCAGAGAATAAAATTAGTTTGCCCGACAAATAGGTACATGTTTACTACATAATTTCCTGTTTTGTTTGGGTGATGATGATTTTGTGAGCCTATTGGCTAGCCGCTTGGCTTTTTCTTTTTCTTTTTGAGATCTGAAGGACCGGGGAAGCTATTTTAAATTCCCCGATGCTCCCGGTGCAGGGGAGGTTATGGAGAAATTTTTCAAAAATTTAGGGTGTTAGCCAAATTTTTGAAATTTTGAAAATTCTCAGAAACTGAAAAGTTGGAGAATGGAAGCCAGATCGAATGTAGAGTTGATTAATCAAACCACTTTCGACTTTGTTGCTTTTCGGGGACGAAAAGTTTTAAGTGGGGGAGATTGTAACAACCCGGAAAATCTGGGCCAGTTTAAAATTTTTATTTTGGCAATTTTAGCGAGTTTTGATTATTTAAAATGAATTATTTTAAATAGAATCGACGAGAAAATTTATTTTGAATAGAATTCGAACGTATATATTATACGCGTCGTCGATAGAATATAAATATTTATATATAATTATAAAAGGAATTGAAAATGGCGCGGTAGTTCGAAAATTCGATTTCTAATTTCAAATAAATATACAGAATTCAATATAAGTCAGAATTGAACGAAACAAGAAATATTTGAATCTGTATAACTATATCTTTGTAACGAAGTTAACAAACTGAGATTTCATCTTAGAAATGATAAGATATGTCCAGTTTAAAATTAGAAATAGTCGCTGTGGAATTTATATATATTTTTATATATATAAGGCCCTTAAAAATAGCAATTTTGCAAACGACCTCGGATTTCGACGAAACCAGTTTTGTTGGGTCCGTGATGTTAAGTTATTGCTAGATTCCAAATTTCATAATTTTTCGAATCGATATGTGAGCGTGGCAAAGGAAAACGCGTTTGACCAGTTTCAGTTGATTTTAATCGACTGGAAATTGGCCATTTTTCCAACGGTCTCAGAATTCGACGAAACTAGTTTTGTTAGGACCGTATCGTCAATACGAAGCTAGAAAATATTTTTCGGGAATTTTTCTAGTTAGTATGTGACCCCGGTAATTTGAAATGTACGTTTAAAATTCAATATAGTGGTTTAAATGTAAATTCAACGAAAACTGATTCAAACAGTCGAATCAGCTTGCGATGCCTATCCCATTGTGTTCGGAATGGGGGTAATTAGCTAGGGGCGACAGTCGGTGGACTTGATTTCGAGTTAAAACAGAAAGTCAACTTTAAATTGAATTAAATAATAAAAAAATAAAAAAAATATATATAATAACCCTTCCTCCTTATCAGCCGACCCCCCCCCTTAAAACTTTTCAGAATCGAAATTTAAAAAGGAAAAAAAAAAAAAAGAAGACGGAGGCGCGCCCCACCGTCCAACCATCGTCGCCGCCGCCCTCCCGTTATCCTCCTCCTCCTTCTTCCCCGATCCCCTTCCCTCCAGTCAAACCGCGAAGACCCCCAAACCCTCGCGCCAGAATCGAGGCCGCCACATCACCCGTCCATCTCGCCTCCTTGTGCCACCGCGAACGCCAACCTCGAGCCCTCCGACGCACTGACGAAACCCCCCCCCCTTCCCTCCTTCAGCCGCAAGTTCCCCCCCCCCTGTAAGTTTACAGATTTTTCCTTTTCTATTTATGTTTAAAACTGATTTCTTTTTATTATTTTTAAAACTGATTTCTTTTTATTATTTTCAAAACTGATTTCTTTTTATTATTTTCAAAACTGATTTCTTTTTTTTATTTTTACAACTGGTTTCTTTTTATTATTTTTAAAACTGAAATTTTTAAAAAAAGAGTTGATTTTTAAAAAAGGTTTGAATTTTAAAATAGAAAAGATTAGAACTTTAAAAAGTATGATCTTTATATTTTTAAAAGTGATAAAATATGATTTTTATATTTTTAAAGAATTAAGAATATAATCTTTACTATATAGGAATATTAAAAATATGATTTTTATATTTTTAAAGTATCAAAAATATAATCTTTATAGAATAGAGAATATAAAGATATCATCTTTGTGTATGTAACGAAATAAAAATCTGATTTTTATTTTATATACGTTGAGATAAAGTGGTAATTTTTATAATGATGAAATCTGTATTTTTGAAAAGATGAAGTCTTTATATTTTTGAAAAGGAGAAATCTTTATAGTTAAAAAGGCGAAATCTTTATATAAAAAAAATAGCGTGATAAAAATATAATTTTTATCTATATAACATAATAGTAAAAATATGATTTTTATATATTGAACTTTGAACTAAAAATTCGATTTTTATATATTGAACTTTGAACTAAAAATTCGATTTTTATATATTGAACTTTGAACTAAAAATTCGATTTTTATATATTGAACTTTGAACTAAAAATTCGATTTTTATATATTGAACTTTGAACTAAAAATTCGATTTTTATATATTGAACTTTGAACTAAAAATTCGATTTTTATATATTGAACTTCGAACTAAAAATTCGATTTTTACATATGTAGTGGCTACAACAACGAAGATGCGAGAGCGACGAAAAATTCTGCAAAAGAAGAGTCAAGATGATTGGATAGCTATAAGTGAGAATTTCTCACCTTTCAATTTACTTTTCTAGTTATATATATATACTAGGATGCAGACGGTGTTTAGTAGCACCCGACACAATCGTCCACAGACCATGGACTTGTTTGTTTGGCTGTTTGGTTATTGATTGTGATATTGGTGAATGTGGTTTGTGGTGTGAAAAATCGAATCGATAAATTGGTTAGGATTAGACGTGCGCCGTTATAAGGCGAAGGATTAAGGCTAGGTTAGACCCTTACTCCAAATTTTGTGGTTTGCATAACGAAAGTGAATTTGATTGATGTGTGAATGGCGTGGGCCTTCACTAGACCGGGGATAAGGCTAGGCCTTGTCCCGTTTCTAGTATCGTGCCGTTATGCCGCCGAAATTTTCTAAAATAAGTTAGAAAAATAAAAATAGCATTTTATTTAAAGAATGAACTGAATAGAAATTCATATGTTAAAATAAAATGTGTTATCGTTAAAAATATAATTTTTAACGTGGATGTGAATAAATAAATATTCATTTACAAACCAGACGGTTTGTTTATGTACACCTATTTGAATGACGTTGATTGGGTCGATAAATTTTACACATCGCCTAACTGCACAAATAAAATATGTGTTTGATTGTTTGAAACCCCACACGGGTGTTAGGATGAAATTTGAAGTTCACTCATCCTGATTGATTAAATATGTCGATCGATTGATTGACAGGCTGTTATAAGCGTTGAATATCTATATTTGATGCTTATACAGTGTAGTGCACTTTGGTTGATGGTTGATTATTTTCAATGCTATTATATACATGTGTTGTATGAAAATCCATATAATTAATTTTATATGGTAATTGATTGGGCCTCATTCCAGTTTTGAAAAAGAAATATTTGAAAAAGAAATATTT
This sequence comes from Allium sativum, assembly GCA_030737875.1. Lineage (NCBI taxonomy): Eukaryota > Viridiplantae > Streptophyta > Magnoliopsida > Asparagales > Amaryllidaceae > Allium > Allium sativum. The sequence goes on from CM060916.1 coordinate 491,251,601, forward strand.
GAAATAGAATATTTGAAAATAAAGGAATATATGAAGCCGTGTTGATTAGATTGACGCCATTTTGACGTGAACGATATTTATATCGATTTTAAAAACGATTTCGAATTGAATTGAATTGAAAACGAATTCAAAATGAATTGAAAACGATTTCGAAATGAATTGGATTGAAAACCAATTCAAATGGAATTGAAAACGAATTGAAATGAATTGAAAACGATTTCGAAATGAATTGGATTGAAAACGAATTCAAATGGAATTGAAAACGAATTGAAATGAATTGAAAACGATTTCGAAATGAATTGAATTGAAAACGAATTCAAATGGAATTGAAAGCGAATTGAAATGAATTCAAATTGAATTGAAATTCGAATTGAATAGAAATGAATTTTAAAACGAATTTATAAAGAAGAATTCAATTTTGGCTTTGAATTGAAATAGAAGTTGAAATAGAATTTGAAACGAATTTAAAACTATTTATATAATCCGTTTTAAATAGGAATCGACGAAATATATATTATATATATTATATATATAATATAATGGCCTGAATAGAACGCGCCGCGCCGCGGTAGTTCGCGAATTTCGACCATTTATTTCAAACGGGCATTGCGGGAGATCAGACCGCCGGATTCTCCTAAAACCAGAACCGTTGGGTTCGTATCGAAAAGAGCTTTCTAATGAAAATTAGAAATTTGAAATCTAACGGTTGGATTTGGAATTATGTCCAAATCAAATTCGAAAAAAGGTCGCTGTAAGTGCAGTTCGATGGCCGTTGATGGAAATCGACTGTACGGGCCTTGATAAAATTATTAAAAATAGTAATAATTTGTGTAAAATCATAAGAAATGATTTAGAAAGAATTGGGATGAAAAACTCCATATTTGAAAAGATTAAAATAGACTTTTATCGAAATGAACTAGTTTTGAACTAGAATTATAATTCTATTTATTTTTAAATAAATAAATTGAATTTGAAATGGTTTTGAAAATAACCAAAATTTCCAATGATTGCATTGGAGTGGATTTGAATCGAAATTGTCTTCGGAATATTTCGATGTTGGAATTCGTGATTATACAGATGTGGTTATGGAAATTTGAAAGATATATATATATATATATCGTTATTTCCAATACGACATTTGTTAATCGTAGAATTTGATATTGAATATAAGCCGATATATTTTCTATTCAGAGCCTTGTATTGAATATCAAATGTGATTTGGGTTTGTCGTGAATGGTGTCTTCACTAACACTGTTCTTGAACCCAGTTGAGAAAAGATTAAATCTTTTTATTTAGATTTAATGAAGTGTACCAATTAAATAATATTTAATTGGGATTGAATTGATATTGATTTTTGGGTTTATCGTGAACAGTGTTTTAAACAACACTCGTTCTTTAACCCGATAATTAATGAATGTGATTTTGGGTTTATCGTGAACTGTGTTTTTAAATGACACTGATTCTTTAACCCAGTGAAAGATTAAAACTAAGTGGAGTTTTAATGAATCTTTAATTAGATTGAAATGATCGAAAATGGAGTATCACCAGTTTTGCTCCAGGCGATAGTTAAATCTTTAATTAGATTTGAACGTGAAATGGTAATTGAATTTACCGATAACACCGTGGTGTTAGATATGAAGTATTACCAGTTTTACTTCATGGGATGAATAGGTTGGGATTGGGAAATTAAAACAAATGATTACTTCGGTAAGTTTCGTTAATCCCGACTAGTTTGAATTGAGATTCAAAAATAGAATAAAGAATAAATTCAAGGAATTTATCTTGGATAAAATTAATGGGAACCTTTCCCTATGAATGTGAAATTTAGAAACTAACTGTCGGTTAGCCAAGCAGAAGGGTTTTCTGGATATTGACCTGATGTTGGTTTCGGCCTTCGGGGTTAATATTTGGGGAATTATTCTCTTGATTAATTTTACGGTTAGTAACTAATGGATTGGAATGAGGCGTATGATGTGTTTGTGTAACACTTATTTTAAATATACGCGAGTTATTCGGAAAGACCGGGTTTATCCCATTCTGAATAACTGATACGACGATAAGTCGAAGATGAAGACGATGGTCGAAGACCGGAGGTTTTCATGTCGTTTGGGTAATTACTGATGATCTTGATTGGGCTGTACACCCAAGAAGATGGAAACAGTTAGTGATCGTCCAGACGTACTTGGAGATCGATGGATATGCGGGGTACTAGGTGCCTCCGGTTTCGTTCAGACCCGGAACGGACTTGTAAATGGACTGTGTGTCTGACATTGGATTTTAGTCCGTGTGATTGATCTCTATTAAATATATATCTGTTTGGCGGCGAAGAATTTATTCTCTTGCTTAACGCCCTTCTCTGAGACGTACGAGCTCAGGGGTTATATATTGATGGATATCAAACGCATGGAGTGAATTGCCTGTGTGGCATGCCTAAGTGGCAATTGATCGAGGCTTCTGTTGAAAAGCAAAGTCTTGTGGTGATGATCAAAGCACGGCCTTTGTGGCGTAGCTTTGTGTAACGTTTACCTCGCGTGTTTCACACCCGGTATGAACCAAAAACGGGAGAGGACGTCAGGGAGGGCATGCGTTTCTTTCTAGCTAAAAAGTGGCGTCAGTGGTTTTACACGCCCTGACGAGTTTGACTTATGTGGTTGTTGCTGTTGCGAGGCGCCTCGGATTGATCGGTCGTTCTCGAACCGATGGAGTCATTTAGTTGGCTCGTTTACGCCCCATAGGGCGGGGAAACGCATGTTCAGGCATTTTAATCCACTCCGTGTGGACCGGCCCTGAGGATCCAAGGCTTGACTGAGTACTTGCCTGAGACACGGGCTAGAGCGTCTCGAATCGGTTGAGGACTATCTTTTGCCTCGGTTCATAGATGGAAATCCGATTTCCAAATACGTGACATTTGCGGTTTTATTTGTAAACCTATATATGGCGACATGATATATGGTACCCATGCCGCCTATGATTGGTAGTTATGATTTGAAGTTGTTTTATACACTATGCACTTATTATAGTATCAAATGATTTGTTTTAAAACGTATCAAGCATCCTTTGGCTGTTATAAGGGAAAACCCTATCCCCCGGCTTGCGTTGCATTGTGTGATAGGACCTGGGTCTTATAACAGCTTCATTTTTCTTTATTTAGCATTGCGCTGTTTGTTTTATGCACTGGTATTCTTGGGAGGAAACCCGTTCCGTGTTATACGGCGTGGTCCCTTGATTTACCTAATGATTTAAAATAAAGATTAATAACTGTTTTAGTTCTCACACCAGTCACATGACTGACCTGGAGTTTATTGTTTTAACCTAAACTCTGGGTGCCCCTATTTTGACACGGGCAGCTAGTAGTTTCGGTTTTGCAGATTTATATTCACAGGATCCTGGTTTACAGCTGGAACGATATCCGGAAAGCTTTGTATCCGTATATCTCTTTCTAGTTGTGTATTGTATTATTTTCCGCTGCTATGTATTTAAATGTAATTTAAATCTCTGATATTTCTGTGTAATATTCATTTATACTCTGTATATTCTTGTAATCTGATGCACTGTTGTAATATATAGTGAAATGTTCTTCTGTATGCGTTCTACTTTGTCGTGTTCTCAAACGATAGGGCGTTTCGAACGGTCTGGGTCGGTTTAACGACTGGTTCGGACCGAGCGAAATTCCTTGCCGTCACAATACTTCTGAAGATAGGCATACTTCATCATATACCACATAAGCATTTGGAGCTTGTGTGACGAGGTGGAAGATTTACCATACGAGCGAGAGGCTTGTATGGCGATGACTATATTTTACAGGTTGAACTGATGACTGATATGGACTATTTAAATTATAACGATAAAATTGCCAGATTAATAAAAACCCCACATGGGTCTGGAGTTGACAATAATCATGTCTCTCTAGTTATTAGATACGGCACATGGACTATTTATTTCCCACACGGGACGAGGTGATGAGGATTTATCCTCTGGAGCAATTAAAATACACACTCCCTCAGGCTTTGACAGGGTGACGAGAATTTATTCTCTGGAGTTATTATCTATACACGCTACCCTGTAAACACCAGAATATATCACTATAAATATGTGTATGCTTATTAGGATTTATTGGGTACCTAATACGGCCTAATAAATTTTCGAACCTCTCCCCGTACAAAGGAGGTTATGGCGAAATTTTTCGAAAATTCCGGGTGTTAGCCAAATTTTTGAAGAATTTGAAAATTCTCAGAAACTGAAAAGTTGGAGAATGGAAGCCAGATTGAATGTAGAGTTGATTAATCAAACCACTTTCGACTTTGTTCCTTTTCGTGGACAAAAAGTTTTAAGTGGGGGAGATTGTAACGACCCGGAAAATCTGAACCAATTTAAAATTTTTTAAATTGGCTAAAATGATGGATTTTAAATATTTAAAATAAATATTTTAAATAATAGCAATGAAAAGTGAGTTTGAATCAACGTTTGAAAACGAATATAATTAATTCTAATTATAAGCAAGGCCTGAAATGGCGCTGCAGTTTCAAATTTTGAACTCAAACTTTGTCGGACTGTACCGGGTGCAAAACAAAACGGATTTGAGTGAAACCAAAAATATTTAAATCTGTTAGTGAATACCTTTCTAACGAATCTGAAAAATCAAAGTTTCATAGCGGAAAGCAAAAGTTATAGCCAAATGAATTTTCAGAAAGGTCGCTATGGAATTTATATAGCCCGTGAAATTGGCCATTTTGCAAATGACCTCGAATTCGACGAAACCACTTTTGTTGGATCCGGGATGTGAAGTTATTGCTAGGTTTCAAATTTCATAATTTTTGAAGCTAGTATGTGAGCGTGGCAAAGGAAAACGTGTTTTGGTCAATTATAGTTAAATTGGATCGACCAGAAATGGGCCTTTTTGCAGACGGTCTCAGAATTCGACGAAACTAGTTTAGTTGGGACCGTATCGTCAAAACATAGCTAGATTTATTTTTCCGGAATTTTTCGAATCAGTTTGTGGCCCTGGCAAATTGAAATGTACGTTCAAATTTAATACATAATGTTTTATATTTTAATTTGAAGAAAAACTGACTGAAACATTCGAATGGGCCTTCGAAACATATCCCATTGTGTTCGGAATGGGGGTAAAACGCTAGGGACGACAGTCGTTGGGTTTGGATTGGAGTTCGTATGAGATAACGAGTATTTTTGGATTTTAAAAAAATTATAAATATAAAAAAATCTGATTAGGCCATCGTTTCTCTCTCTCTCTCCTTTCTCTCTCCCCGTAACACGATCGATGGCGGAAAACCCTCCAAATCTTCCCGTCCATTTTCTGATCGATTCACGCACCAAAATCAAACACTACAGTTGGGAAATTTGTAGAGCTCGAGAAGATCTTCAAATCCATATATAGTTTGGATTTTTTCATTGAGTGGTTTGGGAGAATCGAGCTCGGGAAGTTCAGATGTTGTTACCGCTTCCCCGCCTACCTCAGGCGATCGAATGCCTCCCCCCTTCAGGCGCAGGCTCTCCTCTCCTCCTCCTTTGACGCTGCGAAGGCTGATCGACGAATAGCTACACAGATTCGAAGAAAAATCCAAACCTAGTTTTAAACGAAACAGCTGAGGTACGGTTTAAACTATTTTAAACTATATTATAGCAGTTTAAAGCGCTACGATTTTTAATTTCAGTGTAAAAATCATATCTTTTACGTTTCTTGTCGAAATCCAGTGAAACAAGAGACAGTGGACTCATGTGGACGTCCTCTACCTTCTAGAAGAGACCGCATATTTTTCTGAGCCTTCTGCTATTTTTGGTGGAGTGGAACCCAATGTGAGATTTCTAATTTGTAAACGATATGGAAAACGACGATGTATAAATTATATAGTCGATGTATGAGTTATATAAGCGTTGTACACCTCATGTATAAGCGTTGTATAAGTTGTACGTTTGATGTATAAGTTATATATGCGTTGTAAAAATTATATATGTGTTGAAATAGAAGTGAATTGCTATATATAAATATATATATATATACGCCCCTCGTCCACAAACCATGGACGATATTTATTGGTTGTGATTGGTGTGAAAATTGATTGATAGCGAATGGTTGATTGGAATTGTTTGTGGTTGATATTGATTGATTGTGGTTGAAAAATACCCATTTGTGGTTGAGAAATATTTGGTTGAAACCACATAGGATTAGTTTGTGGAAATGAAAAAAATATATACATGTTGCCTGTGTGCGAACTAGATGCATGATTCCCCATTGTCAAAAACCGCGAGGTTTTAAGGTAGAGCGAGGAGCCGTACTAGGGATGGTCCCGGTTTTAACTACCCTGCCGTTATGCTGCCGAAATTTTGAATAATATTCATGTGTTAGAATTATTTTCCTGTGTTGAAACTATATTCGTCTGTTGAATAGAAAACCTTCATGTGTTGAATCGAAATTCATTCGTTGAATATAAATTCATGTGTTTAATGGTATTCGTGTTTTAAATATAAAAATCACCTTTTTATATATATATATACAAACTATAGAAAACCTTCATGTGTTGAATTGAAATTCATTCGTTGAATAGAATTCATGTGTTGAATGGTATTCGTGTTTTTAAATATAAAAATCACCTTTTATCTATATATACAAACTATAGAAAACCTTCATGTTTTGAATTGAAATTCATTCGTTGAATAGAATTCATGTGTTGAATGGTATTCGTGTTTTAAATATAAAAATCACATTTTTATTCTATATATATAAACTATAGAAAACCTTCATGTGTTGAATCGAAATTCATTCGTTGAATTGAAATTCATGTGTTGAATGGTATTCATATTTTGAAAGGAATCGTTTTATAACAAAAATCCAATTTTTATCATCGATATGAACTATATAAAATAATCTTGTTTTGAAAGGAATTGTTTTATAATAAAAATCCAATTTTTATCACCTATATTAACTATATAAAATAGTCGACTTTTGAAATAAATTGTTTCACATTAAAAATCACATTTTTAGTATATGAATTGTTAAAAATAGTGAAGTGTTGAAATAGAAAACAGTTGGATAAAAATATCATTTTTATCAAATGTATGAAAAGAATATAGTTTTGAAATCGAAGAATCGATATACATATATAAACAGAATTCAAATATATCGAATAACGAAGCTGCAGTTCGTATTTTGAAACCGTGATTTCAAACGATTAGTGCGGGTGATCCGACCATCGGATTTTCCCGAAACCGCAACCGTTGGGTTCGCTTTGGAAATATCTTTCCAACGGCACCAACTTTGTAAAAATCCAACGGTTGGATTGTCTGGAATGTTTAATTCAAATCTGAAGAAAAACAGCGCTAGAATCGGTTACATTTATATATATATATATATATATATATAAAATTATTTAATTATATTAAATCGAATAACGACGCTTCAGTTCGTATTTTGAAATCGAAACTTCAAACGATTATACCGGGATATCCGACCGTCGGATTTTCCCGAAACTGGAACCATTGGATTCGTTTTGAAAATATCTTTATAATGATGTAAATTTTGTGAAGATCCAATGGTTAGATTTTCATATATGTGTAAATCAAATCTGAAGAAAAACAGCGCCAAGGCCGTGTTATGGCCCGAAGCGTCGTTTTGAATAAACTGGATATTTTAAAATAAATAAAAATAGCGATAAATCGTTATAAAATATTATAAACGATATGGATGTGAAATTTAGAAATTAACTGAAGGTTAGCTAAGTCGAATGGTTTCCTGGATTTTGATCTGATGTTGGTTTCGTCTTTCGGGGTAAATATTTTGGAAATCGTTCTCTTACTAATTGACGGTTAGTGACTAATGAATTGAAATGATGCGTATGTAGTGTTTGTGTAGCACGTGTCTATTATATACGCGAGTTGCTCAGAAAGACCGGGTTTATCCCATTCTGAATAACTGAATCGACGGTAAGAAATCGAAGATGAAGACGGTGGTCGAAGACCGGAGATCTTCACCTCGTTTGGATGGTAACCGAGGTCCTGATTGGGAGGCATCCCGAAATATGGATAATGAGTGGTGATCGTCCAGACGTACGTGGTGATCGATGGGTTTGCGAGGTATATAGTGCCTCCGGTTTCGTTCAGACCCAGAACGGACTTGCAAATAGACGGTGTGTCTGACATTGGAATTTATTCTGTGTGATTGATAGCCGTCAGTTGCATGGTGTGAATTACCTGTGTGGCATGCTAAGATGCAATGATCAGGACTTCTGTTGAAAAGCAAAGTCTTGTGGTGATGATCAAAGCACTGCCTGTGTGGCGTAGCTTTGTGTATAACGTGAAATCGCGAGCCTCACACCCCGGTATGAACCAGAAACGGGAGAGGACCTCAGGGAGGGCTTGCGTTTCTTTCTAGTTAGAAGTGGAATCAGTGGTTTTACACGCCCTGACGAGTTTGACTTATGTGGTTTTTACTGTTGCGAGGCGCCTCGGTTAGATCGGACGATCCGGGTCCGATGGAGTCATTCGTTGGCTCACTTACGCCCCATAGGGCGGGGAAACGCATTGTTCAGGAATTATAATCCACATCGGTGGACCGGCCCTGACGATCCAAAGGCTTGACTGAGTACTTGCCTGAGGCTCGGGCTAGAGAGTCTCGAATGCGGTAAGGACTATCTTTTGCATTGGTTCATGATGGAAATTCAATTTCCAAATACGTGACTGTGCGGTTTTGATTGTATACCTATATATGGCGACATAATGGTATGGGGCATTAATGCCGTCTATGATTGATAGTTATGATTTGAAATTGTTTTTAAAACATATAAACACTAGAAATAATATCAAATGCTTTTGTTTTATTCGTATCAAGCATATTTTGGCCGTTATAAGGTAAAAACTCTATCCTCCGGTTTGCGTTGCATTGTGTGATGGGAACTGAGTCTTATAATGGCTTCATTTTTATAAAAAGCATTGCGATGTTTAAAAGAATGATTTGTTTTAAAGCCCTGGCAATCCAATGGAGTAAACCCGTTCCACGAAAGTGGCGTGGTCCTATGATTGGCCATATTTTAAATGTGTTGAGTAGATTTCTCATACCAGTCCCATGACTGACTCGTAGTTCGTTTCACTTTCAAACTCGGGTTCCCCTTTTTCTACATGGACAACCTTGTATTCAGGTTTTAGCTGGCTTTTCTGGATAGCTGGAGCTAAAGATGGATTCTATCGTTTATCTCTTTTTATGCTGTTCAGCTCCTATTGTACATATTTTGTTTGTTTCCGCTGTAGACATTTATGTATAGCTGAACTGTATTTGTACTAAGTATGATCCTGTACACTGTGTAACTCTGATGATTATGTTTATCCAGTGTGTTATTTGTTCATTATCTGGTGTATTTATTTAATTCTGTTCTGTTGTTATCTGTTTCTGTGTTATATTCCAAAGATTACCCTTGCCACCGTCAGTACGGGAAATGGGGTCGTCACAAGTAATAGAAATAAAAGTCTCTTCCCTATCTTTTATGTTCTCTCTAATGGTTTCTTGTTTAACATATGTTCTGTTTCATATTATAACACATTATCATCACGAAACTCTAACTGATCTAATTATAGATCTCAAAACGGTAGGTTATTTTTCTGACCTAATTGATTTGATTTTTCAAATCTCTATTTTTGTTAGATCTCATCTCATTCTAGATTTAAATCTATTGTGTTATCTTCTAGATTTTTTGTTTAGTCTTATAATTTTAGTACTCATATAGATCTACACTTTGAGATCTGATTCTTATTTTGTTAATCATATTTCAGATCTCACTCTATTATAGATCTGAATTTTTTATGTAATCATACTGTTTATCTCAAAATTATACTCAATTTATATAAATTTGAGATCCCTACATGGTTTAAAAATGAGATGTTAATTGAAGTGATTTATCCTTTTGTATTCGACAAATTTTGGTTCTTCTCTATTCAAATAAATTCCTTGAATTTAATTTGATTTTGTTACATAATTCATATTTCCGGAAGAAATGTTGTATTGTTTCTTAGAGAAACAAATATAAATATAATGCATATCTGGAAGATCGTATTTGTGAAGACCCGTAACTTCCCCGGTAAGGAAAGCACGGATACTTTGAGGACAAGACCAACCTGAACGCAAACAGAAGAACATTTCATTGTTAATTACAACAATTTCATCAGAATACAAGAATATACAGAGTATAAATAAATATTACTCAACAGAAAAATATCAGAGATTAGAATACATTACATAGCAGTAGAAAAAATAATAAAAAACACAATTGAAAGTAATACACGGATACAGAGCTTTCCGAGTATCGTTCCAGCTGTAAACCAAGCTCCTGTGAATATAAATCTGCAATACCAAAACTACTAGCTGCCTGTGTCAAAATAAGGGCACCTAGAGTTTAGGTTAAAACAATAAACTCCAGGTCAGTCATGTGACTGGTGTGAGAACTAAAACAGTTACTACTCTTTATTTTAAAGTTAGGTAAATCAAGGGACCACGCCGTATAATACGGAACGGGTTTCCTCCGAAGAGTACCAGTGCATAAAACAACAGCGCAATTCTAAATAAAAAACAATGAAGCTATTATAAGACCCAGGTCCCATCACACAATGCAATGCAAGCCAGAGGATAGGGTTTTTACCTTATAATAGCCAAAGAATGCTTGATACGTGAAATTTCGTGTTTTATTATTGTTATAAGTGTATAGTGTCAAAACGATTTCAAATCATAAGTATCAATCATAGACGACATGAATGCCCCATACCACTAAGCCGCCAAATATAGGTTTACAATTAAAACCGCAAACCTCGTATTGGAAATTGGGTTTCCTTCTGTGAATCGAGGCAAAAGATAGTCCTCTACCGATTTCGAGACAATCTAGCCTACCATGTCTCGGGATCAGAGCTCGAGTGACCCTTGGATCGTCAGGGCCGGTCCACCGATGTGGATTAACCTTAAACCCTGGACACTGCGTTCCCCCGCCCTATGGGGCGAAAATGAGCCAAATGACTCCATCGGCTCCACATAGTCACCGATATATCCGAGGCGCCTCGCAACAGAAACAACCACATAGGTGAAAATAATATAAATGTCAGGGCTGGTAGGTCACTAACACCACCCTAGCTAGAAGGAAACGCATGCCCTACTTGAGGTTCTCTCCCATTTCTGGTTCACAACCGGGGTGTGAGGCTCGCGAATCAACGTTACACAAAGCTATGCCACACAGGCGATGCTTTGATCATCAACCACAAGACTTTTCTTTTCAACAGAAGCCTTGATCAATTGCCACTTAGGCATGCCACACAAGCAATTCACACCATGCGACTGATGTCTATCAATATACAACCTCTGACCCCGTACGTCTCAAAGAAGGGTGAAGTAAGGGAATGAATTCCCCTTCACCAGGCAGATGTATATTTAATAGAGATCAATCAACACAGAACAAAATCCAATGTCAGACACACAGTCCATACAAGTTCGTTCTGGGTCGGAACGAAACCGGAGGAACCTTGTACCTCGCATATCCATCGATCTCCAAGTACGTCTGGACGGTCACCAACTGATTCCCTCCTCTTGGGTGTACAGCCTAATCAAGATCATCAGTAATCACCCAAGCGATGTGAAGACCTCCGGTCTTCGACCATCGTCTTCATCCTCGACACCACGTCGAATCAGTTATTTGGAATGGGATAAACCCGGTCTTTCTGAATAACTCGCGTATATAATAAACAAGTGTTACACAAACACAACATATGCCTCATTCCAATTCAGAATATTCTTTTATTAAAATATTCTTATATTTTGGCTGAGACGACCCGAACTTCCCCGTTAAGGAAAGCGCGGATAGAATTGAGAACAACACACAAATGAGCGCATACGGAAGAACATTTCATTGTTATCACAACAATTCCATCAGACACAAGAATATACAGAGTATAATTGAATAAATTACATTCGATAAATATCAGAAATTACAATAAATTACATAGTAGCGGAAAATAATACAAAATCACAACTAGAAGTGATACACGGATACAGAGCTTTCCGAGCATCGTTCCAGCTGTAAATCAGGACCCTGTGTATATAAATCTGTAAAACCAAAACTACTAGCTGCCCGTGCGGAAAATAGGGGCACCCAGAGTTTAGGTTAAAACAATAAACTCCAGGTCAGTCATGAGACTGGTGTGAGAACTAAAACAGTTATTAATATTGGTTTTAAAGTTAGGTAAATCAAGGGACCACGCCGTATAACACGGAACGGGTTTCCTCCCAAGAATACCAGTGCATAGAACAAACAGCGCAATGCTAAATAAAGAAAAATGAAGCTGTTATAAGACCCAGGTCCCATCACACAATGCAACGCAAGCCGGAGGATAGGGTTTTCCCTTATAACAGCCAAAGCATGCTTGATACGTTTAAAACACATTATTTTGATAATACTATATGTGTATAGTGTCAAAACAATTTCACATCATAAATATCAATCATAGGCGGCATGGGTACCATCTATCATGTCGCCATACTAGTTCTACAATTAAAACCGCAATACACGTATTGGAAATTGGATTTCCGTCATGAGTCGAGGCAAGGGGCAAGCTCCTCTCCGATTCGAGACACTCTAGCAAATGTCTCAGGACCCCACTATGATCCTTGGATCTTCAGGGCCGGTCCTCTCTTACTTTTGAGGATTGGCAATTCCTGAACACACGTTTCCCGGTCCTTACAGACCTATATCCGAGGCGCCTCGCATTCCAACAACCACACAGGTGAAAAGTATATAAATGTCAGGGCTGGTAGGTCACTGACACCACCCTAGCTAGAAAGAAACGTCGTGCTCTCCCTGCAGTCACTATCCCGTTTTTGACTCATACCGAGGTGTGAGGCTCGCGAATTCACGCTATACACAAAGCTACGCCACACAGGCCGTGCTTTCATCATCAACCACAAGACTTTGCTTTTCAACAGAAGCCTTGATCAATTGCCACTTACGCATGCCACATTGGCAATTCACTCCATGCGACTGATGTCCATCGATATACAACCTCTGAGCTCGTATGTCTCAGAGAAGGGCGTTAAGCAAGAGAATAAATTCTCTGCCGCCAAACAGATGTATATTTAATAGAGATCAATCAACACAGAATAAAATCCAATGTCAGACACACAATCCATTTACAAGTTCGTTCTGGGTCTGAACGAAACCGGAGGCACTTTCCTCGCATATCCATCCATCTCCAAGTACGTCTGGACGATCACCAACTGATTCCCTCATCCTGGGTGTACAGCCCAATCAAGATCATCAGTAATCACCCAAACGATGTGAAGACTTCCGGTCTTAAACCACCGTCTTCATCTTCGACATCTCGTCGAATCGGTTATTCAGAATGGGTATAACCCGGCCTTCCTGAATAACCCCCGTATATGATAAACAAATGTTACACAAACACAACGAACGCCTCATTCCAATTCAGAATATTCTTTTATTCACAAAATCGCATTCTTAGGGAAAGGTTCCCATTAATTTTATCAAAGATAAATTCTTCTAAATTTATTCTTTAATCTTCCTTTGGATATCATCTCAAACTAGTCGGGATTAACGAACCACACCGAAGTAATTATTTAGTTTATTTCCCAATCCCCACCTATATATCCCATGGAGCAAAACTGGTGATACTCCATATCTAACACCACGGTGTTATCGGTAAAATTAATTACCATTTCACGTTCAAATCTAATTAAAGATTTAACTATCGCTTTGGAGCCAAACTGGTGATACTCCACTCTCGATCACTTTTCAGATTTGATAATTTAAATTATCAATTCACATTTTAATCTAATTAAAGATTCTTTAAAACTCCACTTAGCTTTAATCTTTTCAAAAATCAATATTATGTCTTTAACTGGGTTAAAGAACCAATGTCTTCTAAAACACGATTCACGACAAACCCAAATCACATTTGATATTAAATACAAGGCTCTGAATAGAAAATATATCGGCTTATATTCAATATCAAATTCTGAAACCAACATATATCATATTGGCAATAACGATATAAAATATATCTTTCAAATTCCCATAACAATATCTGTATAGTCACGAAATCCAACATCGAAATATCCCGAAGATAATTTCGATTCAACTCCAGTCCAATCCACGTATTGGGAATATTGATTATTTTTAAAATCACTTTCAAATTCAATTTATTTATTTCAAAATAAATCGATTTTAATTCTAGTTCAAAACTAGTTCATTTCGATAAAAATCTATTTTTATCTTTTCAAATGTGGAATTTTTCACCCCAGTTCTTTCCAATTCACATATTATAATTTTACACAAATTATAGATATTTTTAATAATTTTATCAAGGCCCGTACAGTCGATTTCCATCAACGGCCATCGAACTGCACTTACAACGACCTTTTTCGAATTTGATTTGGACATAATTCCAAATCCAACCGTTAGATTTCAAATTTCTAATATTCATTGGAAAGCTCTTTTCGATACGAACCCAACGGTTCCGGTTTTAGGAGAATCCGACGGTCGGATCTCCCGCAATGTCCGTTTGAAATAAATGGTCGAAATTCACGAACTGCCGCGGCGCGGCGCGTTCTATTCAGGCCATTATATTATATATATAATATATATAATATATATTTCGTCGATTTCTATTTAAAACGAATTTTATAAATCGTTTTAAATTCGTTTTCAAAACCATTTCAACACTACATTCCATTTCAAATCGATTCGATTTCAATTCAATTCAAATTCTAATTCGTTTCAATTCAATTCAATTTGAATTCATTTTCAATTCAATTCATTTCGAAATCGTTTTCAATTCAATTCATTTCGAAATCGTTTTCAATTCAATTCATTTCGATTTTATTCGAATTCAAATTCACTTTCTATTCAATTCGAATCGAATTCATTTTCTATTCGATTCGAATTCATTTCAAATTGATTCAATAAAATTTCCATTTGAATTTTTAATCTAATACAATTTGAATTTCCTTTCAAAATATTAAATTTTGAAATCACTTTTCAATATTCATTATAAAACGAATAAAATCGATATAAACATCGTTCGCGTCAAAATAACGCATCTCTAATCAACACGGCTTTATATTTCAATAATTCGTTATTCTATTCAACAAATGAATATTTGTTCTATTCAACACATGAATCTATATTTCTTTCAACACACGACTAATCTCAACACATGAGTACTGTCGACACATCACTATTTTTGTTATGTAAAATATTTTATAAAACTATGGTATCTAATCGTTTGATTTTTAATTAGACTTCTACTGGGAAGTAGTTCTAATATTAAATATGATAAAGATGTAATTTTTATTATTTAAAATATTTTACTCAACACACGAATATTTTCAACACATGAACATTGTCAACACATAACTATTTTTATATTCAACACTTGAATTTTCTTTTATAACATTCATTATTTTCCCAATTGGAATGAGGCCCAATCAATCACCATATAATGTTAATTATATGGATTCCATACAACACATGTATATACTAGCATTGATAAACAATCAACCATCAACCAAAGTGCACTACACTGTATAAGCATCAAATATAAATATCTAACGCTTATAACAGCCTGTCAATCAATCGATCAACATATTTAATCAATCAGGATGAGTGAACTTCAAATTTCATCCCAACACCCGTGTGGGGTTTCAAACAATCAAACACAGATTTTATTTGTGCAGTTGGGCGATGTGTAAAATTTATCGACCCAATCAATGTCAGTCAAATCAGTGTACATAAACAAACCGTCCGGTTTGTAAATGAATATTTTATTTATTCACTTTCACGTTAAAAATTATATTTTTAATGATAAAACATTTTATTTCAACACATGAATTTCTATTCAGTTCATTCTTTCAATAAAATGATATTTTATTTTTCTAACATATTTTAGAAAATTTCGGCGGCATAACGGCGCGATACTAGAAACGGGACGAGGCCTAGCCTTATCCCCGGTCTAGTGAAGGCCCACGCCATTCACACATCAATCAAATCAATCTCAATTCACCAAACAATTCAATTTAAACCAAATAGACTAACCAACTACACAACCAAACAATTTAACAAACAAGCCATCCATGGTCTGTGGATGACGGGTGTCGGGTGCTACTAAGCACCGTCTGCATCCTAGTATATATATATATATATATAACTAGAATAAAGAAATTTGAAGAGTGAGAAGTTCTCACCGAAAGCTATCCAACTTCACGACACTTCTTTTATAGGAATCTTCTTCATCCTCGCCTTTTTATCATCTTCGTTTGCCCGTAGTCACTATATATATAAAAATCACAATTTTATATTCTCTTATTATATAAAAATCATATTTTTATCGCTAACTTCATATTGTGAAAATAGAATTTTCATCGCTATTTCATATTTGTAAAAATAGAATTTTCACTTCGTTATACTTTATATAAAAATTGAATCTTTACTATGTTATTCAATATATAAAAATCGAATTTTCACAACGCTACTATATAGATAAAAATTATATTTTTATCACGCTATTTTCTATATAAAGATTTCGCCTTTTTAAATTTAAAGATTTCACCTTTTTAAATTCAAAGATTTCACCTTTTTAAATTCAAAGATTTCACCTTTTTAAATTCAAAGATTTCACCTTTTTAAATTCAAAGATTTCACCTTTTTTAAAAATCTCATTTTTATTTTTCTACAAATATAAAGATCATATTTTCCTAATACAAAAATCTAAACTTTTATAAATTAAAAATCCTAACTTCATGCTATAAATAAAAATAAAAATAAAACTGATTTTTTTTTCCTAAACTTATTACACAGAAAATAAACAGAAATAAATTAATAAATAAAAACAATTAGAAAGACTT
Source organism: Allium sativum (assembly GCA_030737875.1). Lineage (NCBI taxonomy): Eukaryota > Viridiplantae > Streptophyta > Magnoliopsida > Asparagales > Amaryllidaceae > Allium > Allium sativum. The sequence continues at coordinate 491,268,501 of CM060916.1, forward strand.
ACAGTGGTTTTTTTTTTTATCTGGAGGGGGCGTTCATGGCTGACCAAGGCGGCGGAGGGAGAGTTCGCCGGAGCAGTGGGAGTTGCGGCGTCAGGTGGTGGAGCGGCTAGGCGGGGCGACGCCCTAGGGTTTGGAAAGAAAGGGGGGAGGGTCGCGTCGGCTTCAGGTAGGAGGGGGAAGGGGAGCTCGCAGCTGCGTCGGAGGAGGGCGGAAAGGGATGCTGGCGAGCTCCGCCTCTGGCGGCGGTCGAGGCAACGGCGGGGGGGGGGGGGGGGGATCGCGATTTTCGTTTCTCTCTTTTTTTTTTTTTTTGAAAGCATCTGATCGTGTAAAGGAAAAGAGAGAAGGGGGGGTCATATGAAAAATAAATATATATTTATTATTTTATTATTTAATTATTTTTAAAAGTTGACTTTCACATATGTCATCTAAACGAGGCCCACCGCCTGTCGTCCATAGCGTTTAACCCCCATTCCGAACACAATGAGATATGTTTCGTAGGTTGATTTGATCGTTTGAATCAGTTTCCGTTGAATTTACATTTAAATCACTTTATTGAATTTTAAACGTGCATTTCAAATTACCGGGGTCACATACTAACTAGAAAAATTCCAGAAAAATATTTTCTAGCTTCGTATTGACGATACGGTCCTAACAAAACTAGTTTCGTCGAATTCTGAGGCCTTTGGGAAAATGGCCAATTTCCAGTCGATTAAAATCAACTGAAACTGGTCAAACGCGTTTTCCTTTGCCACGCTCACATATTGATTCGAAAAATTATGAAATTTGAAACCTAGCAATAATTTGACATCACGGACCCAACAAAAGTGGTTTCGTCGAAATCCGAGGTCGTTTGCAAAATGTCCATTTTTAAGGGCCTGAATTCCATAGCGACTATTCAGAATTTTCAACTGGACATATCTTTTGATTCCCGCTACGAAATTTCGATTGGTCGGATTCGTTGGAAAGATATCATCAATTAGATCCTAATGTTTTTGGTTTCACTAAAATCCGGATTGTTTTGCACCTGGTACATTCAATTGAAGTTTGAAATCGAATTATCGAACTACCGCGCCATTTTCAATTCTATTATAATTATATATATAATTATTTATATTCTAACGACGACGTATAATATATACGTCGAATTATATTCAAAATAAATTTCTCGTCGATATTATTTAAAATAATTCATTTTAAATGTTCAAAATTCGCTAAAATCGCCAAAATAAAAATTTTAAACTGGCCCAGATTTTCGGGTTATTACATTGGGACAGGTTCCCATTAATTTTATCAAAGATAAATTCTTTAAATTTATTCTTTAATTTTTTTTTTGAATATCAATTCAAACTAGTCGGGATTAGCGAACTACGCCAAAGTAATCATTTATTTTATTTTCCCAATCCCAACCTATTCATCGCATGAAGTAAAACTTGTAATACTTCATATCTAACACCACGGTGTTATCGGTAAATTCAATTACCATTCCACGTTCAAATCTAATTAAAGATTTAACTATCGCATGGAGCAAAACTGGTGATACTCCATTCTCGATCATTTCAATCTAATTAAAAATTCATTAAAACACCACTTGGTTTTAATATTCCCAAAAATCACTATCAATGATTATTTAACTTGGGAAATCATATCCTGTCTTTAACTGGGTTAAAGAACCAATGTCATTTAAAACACGGTTCACTATAAACCCAAAATCACATTTCATTATAAATCGGGTTAAAGAACGAATGTCGTTAAAACACAGTTCACAACAACCCAATTCCCATTTGATATTAAATACAAGGCTCTGAATAGAAAATATATAGGGTTATATTCAATATCGAATTCTACGACCAACAAATATCGTATTGGAAATAACGTATAAATATATCTTTCAAATTTCCATAACAATATCTATATAATCACGAAATCCAACATCGAAATATTCCAAAAACAATTTCGATTCAAATCCATTCCAATTCAATTACTGGAATTTATGGTTACTTTTAAAACCCCTTTCAAATCCAATTTATTTATTTCAAAAATAAATGGATTATAATTCTAGTTCAATACTAGTTCATTTCGATAAAAATCTATTTTTATCTTTTCAAATATGGAGTTTTCCATCCCAATTCTTCACAAATCATTTCTTATGATTTTACACAAATTATTACTATTTTTAATAATTTTATCAAGGCCCGTACCGTCGATTTCCATCAACGGTCATCGAACTGCACTTACAGTGACCTTTTCCAAATTTGATTTGGACATAATTCCAAATCCAACTGTTAGATTTCAAATTTATAATATTCGTTAGAAAGCTCTTTTCGATAGGAACCCAACGGTTCCAGTTTTAGGAGAATCCGACAGTCGGATCTCCCGTAATATTAGTTCGAAGTCAATTGTCGAAATTCGCGAACTGCCACAGCGCGGCGCGTTCTATTCAAGCCATTATATATATATAATATATATATTATATATATTTCATCGATTTCCTTTCAAAACATATTTTGTAAATCGTTTTAAATTCGTTTTCAAAATGATTTCATATTCATATTCAATTTCAAATCAAAATTGAATATTCCATATCATCATATATATATATATATATATATATATATATGATAATATTTTCAAAACGTTATATTTTGAAATCACTTCCTTTTCTATATTCATTATAAAAACGAATATAATCGATATAAATATCGTTCGCGTTAAAATGGCGCATATCTAATCAACTCTGCTTTATATCTTTCAATAACTTCGTTATTCTATTCAACAAATGAATATTTTCTTCAACACATGAGTATATATTTTATTCAACACATGAATTTATATTTTTATTCAACACACGAATATTTATTTTATTCAACACATGAATTTATATTCTATTCAACACATGAATTTTTATTCTATTCAACACATGAATATTTATTCTATTCAACACATGAATTTTCTTTTATAATATTCCTTATTTTCCAAATTGGAATGAGGCCCAATCAGTTACCATATAATGTTAATTATACGGATTTTCTACAACACATGTATATAATAGCAACGATAAATCATCAACCATCATCCAGAGTGCACCACACAACTGTATAAGCATTAAATATAAATAATTAACGCTTATACAGTTTGTCAACCCATCGATTGACATACAACTAAACAATCGGGATTAGTGTACGTCAAATATCATCCTAATACCCGTGTGGGGTTTCAAACAATCAAACACAGATTTTATTTGTGTAGTTGGGCGATGTGTAAAATTTATCGTCCCAATCAATATCAGTCAAATCAGTGTATATAAACAAATCGTTCGATTTGTAAATGAATATTTCTTTTTTTTCAACATATGAATATATATTTTATTTCAACACATGAATATATATTTTATTTCAACACATGAATATATATATTATTTCAACATATGAATATATATTTTATTTCAACACATGAATATATATTTCATATCAGCACATGAATATATATTTTATTTCAACACATGAATATATATTTTATTTCAACACATGAATATATATTTTATTTCAACACATGAATATATTTTATTTCAACACATGAATATATATTTTATTTCAACACATGAATATATATTTTATTTCAATACATGAATATATATATATATTTTATTTCAACACATGAATATATATTTTATTTCAACACATGAATATATTTTATTTCAACACATGAATATATATTTTATTTCAACACATGAATATATATTTTATTTCAATACATGAATATATATTTTATTTCAAAACATGAATATATATTTTATTCAACACATGAATTCATATTTATATTCAACACATGAAAATATATTTTTATTCTATTCAACACATGAATTTTATTCTATTCAACACATGAATATTATTCTATTCCACCTCACAATCAATTTTCACACAAACAAATCAATCCAAACGAAATCGAACAAACAAATCGTCCATGGTCTGTGGACGACGGGTGTCGGGTGCTGCGAAGCACCGTCTGCATCCTAGTATATATTTCAACTAGAAAATAAATTAAAAGTGATGAGTTCTCACTGTGGGGTTCCACTCCTCCATTTTATTTCTGAAATTCAGAACATCTGGATCTGGCCTACTTCCAACGCAGTCTTCTCCGCGCTGTTCATATTAAAATCACATTTTTAATATGATGTTCTATACATTAAAAATCATATTTTTAATACTCTACCGATATAAAAATCATATTTTTATTCTTTCTATAATATATTAATCATATTTTTATTATCTCAATAATATAAAAATCATGTTTTTATTCTTTCTATAATATAAAAATCATATTTTTATTATCTCTATAATATAAAGATCATATTTTTATTCTTTTTATAATACAAAAATCATATTTTTATTATCACGTTAATTTATATAAAGAAATCTAATTTTTTTCTTGCTAATGCACATTTAAAAATATGATTTTTACCTAAATAAAAATCCTAGCTTTATATATATTTATATAATTCAGATTTAAAAACAATATTATAGTTTCTAAGTTAACCAAAATCAATTTCCTAAGAAGAAAATAAATAAATAAATTGAACTCACATTGATGTTCAAAGACGGAGGAGCTTCACGTCGGGGGAGGGGGGTGCTGCGTTCGGTGGCGAGAGGGTGCCTCCAGCAGGCGGCGACGCTCAGGTGGCTAGGGCGTGGGCGGTGGTGACTGAGGGGGGGTTGCGGTTGGGTCCTGGGTTCGATTGGAAGAGAGGGGGGAGAAGCTCCATCGCGAGGAGGAGAGAAGAGGAGGAAGGAGGCACAAGGGGGGCCGATGGCGAACGGCGGTGGATGGAGGTGGGAGGGGTGGCGCGATTTCGTTCATCGCGATTTATTTTTTCTTTTTTCTTTTTCTAAATGCTCAACAGTGGGAAAGAGTGAGGGGTGAGGTAAGTATATAATTATATATATATATATATTATTTTTAATTTTCAAAAATTAACTTTTTATTTCGAGCTCGAAATCGAACCCACCGACTGTCGCCCATAGCTAATTACCCCTATTCCGAACACAATGGGATATGTTCCGTAAGCTGATTCGATCGTTTCGATTAGTTTTCGTCAAAATCATAATATAAATCTATATATTGAATTTGAATGCGCATTTCAATTTACCGGGGCCACATACGGACTCTAAAAATTCCCAAAAAATATTTTCTAGCTTCGTATTGACGATACGGTCCTAACAAACTAATTTCGTCAAATTCTGAGACCCTTGAAAAATGGCCATTTTCCAGTCGATTAAAATCAACTAGAACTGGTCAAACGCGTTTAACTTCGCCATGCTCACATATTGACTTCAAAAATTACGAATTTTGGAATCTAGCAATAATTTGTCATCACGGATCCAACAAAAGTGGTTTCGTCCAAAACCGAGGTCGTTTGCAAAATTTCCATTTTTAAGGGCCAGAATTCCATAGCGACTATTCTGAATTTTCAACTGGGCATATCTTTTGATTCCCGCTATGAAATTTTGATTTTTCGGATTCGTTGGAAAGATATTCTCAATTAGATCCTAATATTTTTGGTTTCGCTAAAATCCGGTTTATTTTGAATCCTGTACATTCATTTGAACTTTGAAATCGAAATTTCAAACTACTGCGCCACTTTCAATTCCTTTTATAATTAAAATAAAATATTTATATTCTAACGATGATTCATATAAATATATACGTTCTAATTCTATTCAAAATAAATTTCTCGTCGTTATTATTTAAAATAATTCATTTTAAATATTCAAAATTCATCAAAATTCCCAAAATAAAAATTTTAAATTGGCTCAGATTTCCGGGTTATTACAATCTCCCCCACTAAAACTTTTCGTCCCCGAAAAGGAAGGAAGTCGAAAGTTGTTTAACTAATCAACTCAACTTTCATTATTTTCATTGCGGCTTAAGTTCTCCAACTTTTCAGTTTCTAAGAACTTTTCAAATTTTTCAAAAAATTGGCTAACACCCTAAATTTTCGAAAAATTTCGCCATAACCTCCCCTGCACCTGGAGCTTTCGGATATTTCAAATAGCCTCCCATAGCCCACACCAATCCAAAAAGAAAAAGAAACAGCCAAGCGGCTAGCCAATCAGCTCATAAAATCATCCAAAACCCAATAAATTAGTAAACGTGTAACTATTTGTCGAGCAAACAATTTCATTCTTCTGCCCTAGCCTCCTTGCTATGACCTGTTCAATGTAAGTACATGTATATGCATGCAAATGCGACTAATTTTCAAAAAAACTCACTATTTGGTTCAATTTGGCTAAAGATTGAACATTTTAATTAATCAACCAATAATCAAACAACACAACCAGCAATCAATTATTTGATTAACATTTCAAATTCATAATTTTGATATATAGTCAAAAATCACATTCTTGGTGCCAAATCACAACAATAAGCCCCATCTAATTTTGGTTCTCACATCAGTCAATTGGAAATATATAGAAATCCCACTTTTGAAACTCGAATATAAATTCTGATGATGTACGTACTATAGCGATCATCAGAACCATCTCCGGGCGATTAGAGTGTGATTCTATCTCTATCCAGTATATTAAAACTTCAAATACAAGCGGATCAGACTTATACGCAAAATCTTTATATACTGGATAGTCCAAATTCAATACAAATAAATATTCGAATATGAATAATTGAATTAAATTTTTCAAAACAAAATTTGTTTTCACTTTTATTTTCAAAATATCACTCTTCACACTCGTTCTAGGATACTTGTAATAACCCGAAAATCTGGGCCAGTTTAAAATTTTTATTTTGGCAATTTTAGCGAATTTTGATTATTTAAAATGAATTATTTTAAATAATATCGGCGAGAAATTTATTTTGAATATAGTTCGAACGTATATATTTATACGCGTCGTCGTTAGAATATAAATATTTATATATATTTATAAATAGAATTGAAAGTGGCGCGGTAGTTCGATAATTCGATTTCAAACTTCAATTGAATGTACCGGGTGCAAAACAATCCGGATTTTAGTGAAACCAAAAATAATGGGATCTAATTGATAATATCTTTCCAACGAATCCGAAAAATCAAGATTTCATATCGGGAATCAAAAGATATGTCCAGTTGAAAATTCTGAATAGTCGCTATGGAATTCAGGCCCTTAAAAATGGACATTTTGCAAACGACCTCGGATTTCGATGAAACCAGTTTTGTTGGGTCCAGGATGTAAAGTTATTGCTAGATTCCAAATTTCATAATTTTTCGAATCAATATGTGAGCGTGGCAAAGGAAAACGCGTTTGACCGGTTTTAGTTGATTTTAATCGACTGGAAATTGGCCATTTTTCAAACGGTCTCAGAATTCGATGAAACTAGTTTTGTTAGGACCGTATCGTCAATACGAAGCTAGAAAATATTTTTCAGGAATTTTTCTAGTTAGTACGTGACCCCGGTAATTTGAAATGTACGTTTAAAATTCAATATAGTGATTTAAATGTAAATGTAATGGAAACTGATTGTAACAGCCGAATCAGCTGACGATACATATCCCATTGTGTTCGGAATGGGGGTAAAACGCTATAGGCGACAGGCGGTGGGCCTCGTTTCGAGGTCGTATGTAGAAGTCAACTTTTGCTAATTAAAATAATTAAATAAAATAATAAAATTAAACTTCCTTCTCTCCCCTTTAACACGATTTGGCCCCCCCCCTCTTCTTCATTCGATTCAGAATCGAAATTATAAAAAAAAAAAAAAAAAAAAAACCATTGCGTTCCAGATCGAGACCCCACGCCCCGTCGCCCCGCCTGGCCCCACGCTCACCCCGCCGCCGCCCAGGTGGGCCACCGCACCCCCTACCCTGACCCCTCCGCCTCTCTCTCCTTCGATTTCCGCAAGCCCTAGGCCCTTCAAACTCCACAGACGCGCCGCCACAGTTCCACACCCCGACCGGCGCGACGCCCACCACCACCAGCAAGCATCGCCGCCACCTCAGACCCCAGACCCGACCCCGCGACCTTCCAGCCCCTCCTCTGACCCCCCCCCCCCCTCAGCCGTTGTGAACCCTCTTCCCTCCGACAAAATCAAATACAAGTGAGTATCCTTTTCTTTTTTTTTCTTTTCTGATTTTGTTATTTTTCAATGATATAGTTTAATCAGTTTTCTTTTATTTATTTAAAGCAAAGTTTTCATTTCTTTTTTTATTTTTATTTTATTTATTTTTATTTAAACAAAGTGCTGATTTTCATGTAAGCAAAGTTTTGATTTTTAGTTAGCAAAGAAAGAAATGATTTTTAAAAATAAAAGTTAAGAACTTTAAAATATGGTTAAATAAAAAAAAAACAATTAGGATTTTTAACAATATAAAATTAGAAGAGATTTGATTTTAAATAAGGAGAAAGTTTGAATTTTTATTAATGAAAGTTTCGATTTTTATTTATAAGGAAGATAAGATTTTTATTTTTAAAATTCAGTTTTTAATTTATAAAAAGGTTAAGGATATAACTTTTATATGTGAAGTGGATCAAAAATATGATTTTTATATTTTTAAAGTCATAAAAATATGATTTTTATATTTTTAAAGTATTAAAAATATGATTTTTATATTTTTAAAGTATTAAAAATATAATCTTTATAATGTAGAGAAAGTAAAAATGTGATTTTTATATACATAGCAACGAAATAAAAATAGGATTTTTATATGTTGAACTTCAAAATAAAAATAGGATTTTTATATGTTGAACTTCAGAATAAAAATAGGATTTTTATATGTTGAACTTCAGAATAAAAATAGGATTTTTATATGTTGAACTTCGAAATAAAAATATGATTTTTATATATTGAAAGTCGAAGTAAAATTCGATTTTTACATATGTAGTGAAAGCGGGCAACGAAGTTGACAAAGAGGCGATAACGAGGAAGGTTTCTGCAAATGAAAGTGCCGTGGAGCTAGGATAGCTATATGTGAGAACTTCTCACCTTTCAATTTAAATTTTCTAGTTATATAAATATACTAGGATGCAGACGGTGCTTAGTAGCACCCGACACAATCGTCCACAGACCATGGACTTGTTTGTTTGGTTGCATAGATTAGTTGGATTATTTGATTAAATTGAATTGTTTGGTGAAATTGAATGGTTTGATTGATATGTGAATGGCGTGGGCCTTCACTAGACCGGGGATAAGGCTAGGCCTTGTCCCGTTTCTAGTATCGTGCCGTTATGCTGCCGAAATTTTCTAAAATATGTTAGAAAATAAAAATATCATTTTATTGTGTAAATGAATTGAATAGAAATTCATAGGTTGAAATAAAATGTTTTATCGTTAAAAATATAATTTTAACGTGAAGTGAATAAAATAAAATATTCATTTATAAACCGGACGGTTTGTTTATGTACACCTATTTGAATGACATTGATTGGGACGATAAATTTTACACATCGCCCAACAGCACAAATAAAATATGTGTTTGATTGTTTGAAACCCCACACGGGTGTTGGGATGAAATTTGAAGTTCACTCATCCTGATTGATTAAATATGTCAATCGATTGATTGACAGGCTGCTATAAGCATTAGATATCTATATTTGATGCTTATACAGTGTAGTGCACTTTGGTTGATGGTTGATTATTTATCGTTGCTATTATATACATGTGTTGTATGAAAATCCATATAATTAACTTTATATGGTAATTGATTGGGCCTCATTCCAATCGTGAAAATAAAGAATATTTTGATAATAACAAATATTTTGATAATAGAATATTTGAAGATAGAAATATGTGAAGCCGTGATGATTAGATTGACGCCATTTTGACGTGAACGATATTTATATCGATTTTAAAACGATTTCGAAATGAATTGAATTGAAAACGATTTCGAAATGAATTGAATTGAAAACGATTTCGAAATGAATTGAATTGAAAACGATTTCGAAATGAATTGAATTGAAAGTGATTTCGAAATGAATTGAATTGAAAACGATTTCGAAATGAATTGAATTGAAAACGATTTCGAAATGAATTGAATTGAAAACGATTTCGAATTGAATTGAAAGCAGATTGAAATGAATTCAAATTGAATTGAAATTTGAATTGAATAGAAATGAATTTTAAAACGAATTTATAGAGAAGAATTCAATTTTGCTTTGAATTGAGATGGAAGTTGAAATAGATTTTGAAACGAATTTTAAAACTATTTATATAATTCGTTTTAAATAGAAATCGACGAAGTATATATTATATATATAATATAATGGCCTGAATAGAACGCGCCGCGCCGCGGCAGTTCGCGAATTTCGACCATTGACTTCGAATGGACATTACGGGAGATCCGACCGTCGGATTCTCCTAAAACCGGAACCGTTGGGTTCGTATCGAAAAGAGCTTTCTAGCGAATGTTAGAAATTTGAAATCTAACGGTTGGATTTGGAATTATGTCCAAATCAAATTTGAAAAAGGTCGCTGTAAGTGCAGTTCGATGGCTATTGATGGAAATCGACTGTACGGGCCTTGATAAAATTATTAAAAATAGTAATAATTTTTGTAAAATCATAAGAAATGATTGGTGAAGATTTGGGATGAAAAACTCCATATTTGAAAAGATAAAAATAGATTTTTATCGAAATGAACTAGTTTTGAACTAGAAATATAATTCTATTTATTTTTAAATAAATAAATTGAATTTGAAAAGGGTTTTAAAAATAACCAGAATTCCAATGATTGCATTGGAGTGGATTTGAATCGAAATTGTCTTCGGAATATTTCGATGTTGGAATTCGTGATTATACAGATGTTGTTATGGAAATTTGAAAGATATATATTTATATCGTTATTTCCAATACGACATTTGTTAGTCGTAGAATTTGATATTGAATATAAGCCGGTATATTTTCTATTCAGAGCATTGTATTGAATATCAGATGTGATTTGGGTTTGTCGTGAATGGTGTCTTCACTAACACTGTTCTTGAACCCAGTTGAGAAAAGATTAAATCTTTTTATTTAGATTTAATGAAGTGTACCAATTAAATAATATTTAATTGGAATTGAATTGATATTGATTTTTGGGTTTATCGTGAACAGTGTTTTAAACAACACTCGTTCTTTAACCCGATAATTAATGGAATGTGATTTTGGGTTTATCGTGAACCGTGTTTTAAATGACACGGATTCTTTAACCCGGTTAAAGATTAAAACTAAGTGGAGTTTTAATGAATCTTTAAATAGATTGAAAAGATCGAGAATGGAGTATCACCAGTTTTACTCCAAGCGATAGTTAAATCTTTAATTAGATTTGAACGTGAAATGGTAATTGAATTACCGATAACACTGTGGTGTTAGATATGAAGTACTACCAGTTTTACTTCATGGGATGAATAGGTTGGGATTGGGAAATAAAATAAATGATTACTTCGGTGTGGTTCGCTAATCCCGACTAGTTTGAATAGTTATTCAAAGGTGATTAAAGAATAAATTTAAAGAATTTATCTTGGATAAAATTAATGGGAATTTTTCCCAAAGTATAGGAATATTTGAATAAAAGAATATTCTGAATTGGAATGAGGCGTATGTTGTGTTTGTGTAACACTTTTATAATATATACGCGAGTTATTCAGAAAGACCGGGTTTATCCCATTCTGAATAACTGATTCGACGTGGTGTCGAAGATGAAGACGATGGTCGAAGACCGGAGGTCTTCATGTCGTTTGGGTGATTACTGATGATCTTGATTGGGCTGTACACCCAAGAAGATGGAAACAGTTAGGGATCGTCCAGACGTACTTGGAGATCGATGGATATGCGAGGTACTAGGTGCCTCCGGTTTCGTTCAGACCCAGAACGGACTTGTAAATGGACTGTGTGTCTGACATTGGATTTTAGTCCGTGCGATTGATTTCTATTAAATATATATCTGCTTGGCGGCGGAGAATTTATTCTCTTGCTTAACGCCCTTCTCTGAGACGTACGAGCTCAGGGGTTATATATTGATGGATATCAAACGCATGGAGTGAAGTGCCTGTGTGGCATGCCTAAGTGGCAATAGATCGAAGCTTCTGTTGAAAAGCAAAGTCTTGTGGTGATGATCAAAGCACAGCCTGTGTGGCACAGCTTTGTGTAACGTGAATTCGCGAGTTTCACACCCGGTATGAACTAAAAACGGGAGACGGACCTCAGGGAGGACTTGCGTTTCTTTCTAGTTAGAAGTGGCGTCAGTGGTTTTACACGCCCTGACGAGTTTGACTTATGTGGTTGTTGCTGTTGCGAGGCGCCTCGGTTATATCGGTTTCGGCCGATGCATTCTGGTTGGCAGACGGACCAGACTTACACCCCATAGGGTGGGGAAACGTAGTGTTCAGGCATTTTAATCCACATCGGTGGACCGGCCCTGTCGCTCCAAGGGTCACTCGAGCTCTGATCCTGTGGCTCGGGCTAGAGAGTCACGAATCGGTTGAGGACTATCTTTTGCCTCGGTTCATAGACGGAAATCCAATTTCCAAATACGTGACATTTGCGGTTTTAATTGTAAAACTAGTATGGCGACATGATATATGGTACCCATGCCGCCTATGATTGATACTTATGATTTGAAGTGTTTTATACACTATGCACTTATAATAGTATCAAATGGTTTGTTTTAAACGTATCAAGCATTCTTTGGCTGTTATAAGGGAAAACCCTATCCTCGGCTGCGTTGCATTGTGTGATGGGACCTGGGTCTTATAACAGCTTCATTTTTCTTTATTTAGCATTGCGCTGTTTGTTTTATGCACTGGTATTCTTGAGAGGAAACCCGTTCCGTGTTATACGGCGTGGTCCCTTGATTTACCTAATGATTTAAAATAAAGATTAACTGTTTTAGTTCTCACACCAGTCACATGACTGACCTGGAGTTTATTGTTTTAACCTAAACTCTGGATGCCCCTATTTTGACACGGGCAGCTAGTAGTTTTGGTTTTGCAGATTTATATTCACAGGATCCTGGTTTACAGCTGGAACGATATCCGGAAAGCTTTGTATCCGTATATCTCCTTCTAGTTGTGTATTGTATTATTTTCCGCTGCTATGTATTTAAATGTAATTTAAATCTCTGATATTTCTGTGTAATATTTATTCATTAATACTCTGTATATTCTTGTAATCTGATGCATTGTTGAAATATACAATGAAACGTTCTTCTGTATGCATTCTGTTTTGTCCTGTTCTCAAACGATAGGGCATTTCGAACGGTCTGGGTCGGTTTAGCGACTGGTACGGACCGAGCGAAATTCCATTTCGTCACAATACTAATGATCCCATCTCTAACGAATCATTCTCATTGGATATTACTAATCTAACATCCGATGAATTCTTTTATTTGATTCTGATGTGTCTTGTTCTCCGAGCTCTGTAAACCAAAGATCTGATACCAACTGTGAAGACCCGTAACTTCCCCGGTAAGGAAAGCACGGATACTTTGAGGACAAGACCAATCTGAACGCAAACAGAAGAACATTTCATTGTTAATTACAACAATTTCATTAGAATACAAGAATATACAGAGTATAAATAAATATTACACAATAGAAAAATATCAGAGATTACAATACATTACATAGCAGCAGAAAAATAATACAAAACACAACTGAAAGTAATATACGGATACAGAGCTTTCCGAGTATCGTTCCAGCTGTAAACCAGATTCCTGTGAATATAAATCTGCAAAACCAAAACTACTAGCTGCCCGTGTCAAAATAAGGGCACCCAGAGTTTAGGTTAAAACAATAAACTCCAGGTCAGTCATGTGACTGGTGTGAGAACTAAAATAGTTATTAATCTTTATTTTAAAGTTAGGTAAATTAAGGGACCACGCCGTATAACACGGAACGGGTTTCGTCCAAAGAGTACCAGTGCATAAAACAACAGCGCAATGCTAAATAAAGAACAATGAAGCTATTATAAGACCCAGGTCCCATCACACAGTGCAACGCAAGCTGGAGGATAGGGTTTTTACCTTATAATAGCCATAGAATGCTTGATACGTGAAATTTCATGTTTTATTATTATTATAAGTGTATAGTGTCAAAACAATTTCAAATCATAAGTATCAATCATAGACGACATGAATGCCCCATACCACTATGCCGCCAAATATATGTTTACAATTAAAACCGCAAAGCTCGTATTGGAAATTGGGTTTCCTTCTGCGAACCGAGGCAAAAGATAGTCCTCTACCGATTTCGAGACAATCTAGCCTACCATGTCTCAGGATTAGAGCTCGAGTGACCCTTGGATCGTCAGGGCCGGTCCACCGATGTGGATTAAACTTAAACCCTGAACACTGCGTTCCCCTGCCCTATGGGGCGAAAATGAGCCAAATGACTCCATCGGCTCCACATAGTCACCGATATATCTGAGGCGCCTGAAACAGCAACAACCACATAGGTGAAAATAATATAAATGTCAGGGCTGGTAGGTCACTGACACCACCCTAGCTAGAAGGAAACGCATGCCCTCCCTGAGGTCCTCTCCCGTTTCTGGTTCACAATCGGGGTGTGAGGCTCGCGAATCAATGTTACACAAAGCTATTCCACATAGGCGGTGCTTTGATCATCAACCACAAGACTTTGCTTTTCAACAGAAGCCTTGATCAATTGCCACTTAGGCATGCCACACAGGCAATTCACACCATGCGACTGATGTCTATCGATATACAACCTCTGATCCCGTACGTCTCAGAGAAGGGTGAAGTAAGGGAATGAATTCCCCTTCACCAGGCAGATGTATATTTAATAGAGAATAATCAACACAGAGCAAAATCCAATGTCAGACACACAGTCCATACAAGTTCATTCCGGGTCGAAACGAAACCGGAGGCACCTTGTACGTCGCATATCCATCGATCTCCAAGTACGTCTGGATGATCACCAACTGATTTCCTCCTCTTGGGTGTACATCCCAATCAAGATCATCAGTAATCGCCCAAATGATGTGAAGACCTCCGGCCTTCGACCACTGTCTTCATCCTCGGCACCACGTCGAATCAGTTATTCAGAACGGGATAAACCCGGACTTTCTGAATAACTCGCGTATATAATAAACAAGTGTTACACAAACACAACATACGCCTCATTCCAATTCAGAATATTCTTTTATTCAAATATTCTTATATTTTGGGACAGGTTCCCATTAATTTTATCAAAGATAAATTCTTTAAATTTATCCTTTAATTTTTTTTTTGAATATCAATTCAAACTAGTTGGGATTAGCGAACCACACCGAAGTAATCATTTATTTTATTTTCCCAATCCCAACCTATTCATCCCATGAAGTAAAACTGGTAATACTTCATATCTAGCACCACGGTGTTATCGGTAATTTCAATTACCATTCCACGTTCAAATCTAATTAAAGATTTAACTATCGCCTGGAGCAAAATTGGTGATACTCCATTCTCAATCATTTCAATCTAATTAAAGATTCATTAAAACTCCACTTGGTTTTAATCTTCCCAAAATCACTATCAATGTTTATTTAACTTGGGAAATCATATCCCATCTTTAACTGGGTTAAAGAACCAATGTCACTTAAAACATGATTCGCTATAAACCCAAAATCACATTTCATTGTAAATCGGGTTAAAGAACGAATGTCGTTAAAACACAGTTCACAACAAACCCAATTCCCATTTGATATTAAATACAAGGCTCTGAATAGAAAATATATCGGGTTATATTCAATATCAAATTCAATGACCAACAAATATCGTATTGGAAATAACGATATAAATATATCTTTCAAATTTCGATAACAATATCTGTATAATCACGAAATCCAACATCGAAATATTCCAAAGAAATTCAAATCCATTCCAATTCAATTATTGGAATTTAAGGTTACTTTTAAAACCCCATTCAAATCCAATTTATTTATTTCAAAAATAAATGGATTATAATTCTTGTTCAATACTAGTTCATTTCGATAAAAATCTATTTTTATCTTCTCAAATATGGAGTTTTCCATCCCAATTCTTCACAAATCATTACTTATGATTTTATACAAATTATTACTATTTTTAATAATTTTATCAAGGCCCGTACAGTCGATTTACATCAACGGCCATCGAACTGCACTTACATTGACCTTTTCCAAATTTGATTTGGACATAATTCCAAATCCAACCGTTATATTTCAATTTTCTAATATTCGTTAGAAAGCTCTTTTCGATACGAACCCAAGGTTCCGGTTTTAGGAGAATCCGATGGTCGGATCTCCCGTAATATCCGTTCGAAGTCAATGGTCGAAATTCGCGAACTACCGTAGCGCAGCGCGTTCTATTCAGGCCATTATATATATATATATATATATAATATATATATATATATATATATATATTGTCGATTTCCTTTCAAAACGTATTTTATAAATCGTTTTAAATTCATTTTCAAAACGATTTCAACTTTATATTCAATTTCTAATCAAAATTGAACATTCCATATCATCGATATATATATATATATATGATAATATTTTCAAAACGTTATATTTTGAAATCACTTCCTTTTCTATATTCATTATAAAAACGAATATAATCGATATAAATATCGTTCGCGTCAAAATGGCGCATATCTAATCAACACGGCTTTTTATCTTTTAATAACTTCGTTTTTCTATTCAACAAATGAATATTTTCTTCAACACATGAATATATATTTTATTCAACACATGAATTTATATTTTTATTCAACACATGAATATTTATTTTATTCAACACATGAATTTTTATTCTATTCAACACATGAATTTTTATTCTATTCAACACATGAATATTTATTCTATTCAACACATGAATTTTCTTTTATAATATTCCTTATTTTCCAAATTGGAATGAGGCCCAATCAATTACCATATAATGTTAATTATCTGGATTTTCTACAACACATGTATATAATAGCAACGATAAATCATCAACCATCATCAGAAGTGCACCACACAACTGTATAAGCATTAAATATAAATAATTAACGCTTACACAGTCTGTCAACCCATCGATTGACATACAACTAAACAATCGGGATTAGTGTACGTCAAATATCATCCCAATACCCGTGTGGGGTTTCAAACAATCAAACACAGATTTTATTTGTGCAGTTGGGCGATGTGTAAAATTTATCGTCCCAATCAATATCAGTCAAATCGGTGTACATAAACAAATCGTTCGATTTGTAAATGAATATATATTTTATTTCAACACATGAATATATATTTTATTTCAAAACATGAATATATATTTTATTTCAACACATGAATATATATATTTTATTTCAACACATGAATATATATTTTATTCAACACATGAATATATATTTTATTTCAACACATGAATATATATTTTATTCAACACATGAATTCATATTTTTATTCAACACATGAATATTCAACACATGAAAATATATTTTTATTCTATTCAACACCTGAATTTTATTCTATTCAACACATGAATATTATTCTATTCCACCTCACAATCAATTTTCACACAAACGAATCAATCCAAACGAAATCAAACAAACAAAGTCGTCCATGGTTTGTAGACGACGGGTGTCGGGTGCTGCTAAGCACCGTCTGCATTCTAGTATATATTCCAACTAGTAAATAAATTAAAAGTGAGGAGTTCTCACTGTGGGGTTCCACTCCTCCATTTTATTTCTGAAATTCAGAACATCTGGATCTGGCCGTACTTCCAACGCAGTCTTCTCCACGCTGTTCATATTAAAATCACATTTTTAATATGATGTTCTATACATTAAAAATCATATTTTTAATACTCTACCAATATAAAAATCATAATTTATTCTTTTTATAATATATTAATCATATTTTTATTATCTCTATAATATTAAAATCATATTTTTATTCTTTCTATAATATAAAAATCACATTTTTACTATCTCTATAATACAAAATTCATATTTTTATTCTTTCTATTATATAAAAATCATATTTTTATTATCATGTTAATTTATATAAAGAAATCTACTTTTTTTCTTGCTAATGCACATTTAAAAATCTGATTTTTACCTAAATAAAAATCCTTGCTTTATATATATCTATATATATATAAACAATATTATAGTTTCTAAATTAATCAAAATCAATTTCCTAAGAAGAAAATAAATAAATTGAACTCACATTGATGTTCAAAGAGGGAGGAGCTTCACGTCGGGGGGGGGAGGGGTGTGCTGCGTTCGGTGGCGGAAGGGGTGCCTCCAACAGGCGGCGGTGCTCAGGTGGCTAGGGCATGGGCGGTGGTGGCTGAGGGGGGGTTGCGTTTGGGTACTGGGTTCGATTGGAAGAGAGGGGGGAAAGCTCCATCGCGAGGAGGAGAGAAGAGGAGGAAGGTGGCGCAAGGGGGCCGATGGCGAACGGCGGTGGATGGAGGTGGGAGGGGTGGCGCGATTTCGTTCATCGCGATTTCTTTTTTTTCTTTCAAAATGGTCAACGGTGGGAGAGAGTGAGGGGTGAGGTAAGTATATAATTATATATATATATATATTATTTTTAATTTTTAAAAAGTAACTTTTTATTTCGAGGTCGAAATCGAACCCACCGACTGTCGCCCATAGCTAATTACCCCCATTCCGAACACAATGGGATATGTTTCGTAAGCTAATTTGATCGTTTTTCATCAAAATCAAAATATAAATCTATATATTGAATTTGAACACGCATTTCAATTTACCGGGGCCACATACGGACTCTATAAATTCCCGAAAAATATTTTCTAGCTTCGTATTGACGATACGGTCCTAACGAAACTAATTTCGTCGAATTCTGAGACCGTTTGAAAAATGGCCATTTTTCAGTTGATTAAAATCAACTAGAACTGGTCAAACGCGTTTAACTTCGCCACGCTCACATATTGACTCAAAAATTACGAATTTTGGAATCTAGCAATATTTTGACATCACAGATCCAACAAAAGTGGTTTCGTCGAAAACCGAGGTCGTTTGCAAAATTTCCATTTTTAAGGGCTAGAATTCCGTAGCGACTATTCTGGATTTTCAACTAGGCATATGTTTTGATTCCCGCTATGAAATTTTGATTTTTCAGATTCGTTAGAAAGATATTCTCAATTAGATCCTAATAATTTTGGTTTTGCTAAAATCCGGTTTATTTTGAATCCTGTACATTCATTTGAACTTTGAAATCGAAATTTCAAACTACCGCGCCAATTTCAATTCCTTTTATAATTAAAATAAAATATTTATATTCTAACGACGATTCAAATAAATATATACGTTCTAATTCTATTCAAAATAAATTTCTCGTCATTATTATTTAAAATGATTCATTTTAAATATTCAAAATTCATCAAAATTGCCAAAATAAAAATTTTAAATTGGCTCAGATTTCCGGGTTATTACAGTATTAAGTTCAGATCTGATATTGATATATCACCAAAAGTGAATTATGAAAAATAAACAAATGAAAAATCATAAATTATATTAATTCTCTCGAATCTGAAATAATATGAACCTGAAGTTCATATGTTGAAGAAGGAAAAATATTAAAGCCCGAAGCTTTCTTAAATATTGTGACATGAAAAGATTATACTTTCAGAAGAGGTTAAAAGAGACACACACATCATAATATGTGACAATAACATTGGATTCAATAGAAAATCTCTAAATGGATTTCACCTATCTAACATCTTTCATGTACAGTTTATATTAACTGAATATCCGGAAGATATAGTATGCATATTAATCTCTTGAAGAGATGTTTTAGTGATTTAATTTTATATATCAAATCCAACATCCTAGAAGAGATGTTATAATATATTTTTATGTTGCATTGCAATTACATAAATAAAAGATATGTTCCCTGAAGGAATATCATACACTCTAGAAGTAGTGATTTCTTTTCTCTCTTGAATCCTATTTTTATTTAATGCACCTAATTTTGTTACTGCATTTAAGGTTTGATATGTATTTTTGTATATTGATATGACATTTCAATAGTTCGTATATATTTATCTCTGAAGGAGATAAGTTCATCCCAGAAGCGGTGATAACAAAATATCTTTAAAGGATATTTGTATATTTGGAAATGGTAAAATATCACTAGAAGAGATCTGTTTATTTGAAAATAATAAAATATCTCCAAAGGAGATTTCTACAATTAAAGGTGATAAAATATTAGTAGAAAAAAATTTATAAATTTTTCCTAAATGATGTTTATGGAATATCCCAGAAGCGATGTTATATTTTGATATGTCTATAAAAGAATTCTCATTGAAATATTTTCAAATATCAAAGACGATAATTCAAATTTAATGACTAAAGAAAATATGCATCTCGAAGATCATAAGCTTATTGATCTTAATTTAGCACACCTGAAGTGTATGCAGAAGCAATTTTTGTTATAAAAATGGAAAATTTAGAATCTGCATTTTCTATAATGGTAAGAAATAATTTTGATATAAAAAGAAAGATCTAAAAGACTTTTATATGGATTGTATAATTTGAACCTAAAACATGTAATTTTTATGTTGTGGATTTTATGTATAGATCTGCAAGTTTAGGGAATTATTCATATTAAAGAATGTAAAATATTGGTTCTATAATTATGCACTTTTACTCAATTGTCGATTAGACATTATGCATATATATGGTATTTTATTATGTTGATTTAAGTAAAATTTATTTATTTGATTCATATATTTAGACCGTATAATGGTTATTTTCGTTATTTTTATAACAAATGCATTAAATGTATCATTATGTAATATATATATATATATTGTATTACCATATTACTATAAATTCATTAAAAGCATTGGCTATTATAAGCTAAATGATGTATGTTTATGTTTGGAATAAGAATAGACATATGTATTATTAGTCAATGTATTTGGCAACTAATATCTAATGTAATGGAAAAAGTTGTATAACTCAAATCTCAGACCTGAAGTCTTGGATTATGAAAAAAAGAAACTTTTTGATGAAGTTCACAGTCTGAAATCTTGGCAATTAGCAATAATGTAAAAGCTTCTAAATTAGAAGTATGTTAAAAGATTGAGAACCAGAAGTTCTCATAAATTAATAAACTAGATATAATATGTATGTTTATATATATGCATAGGAACTTGAAGTTCCTTAATATATGAACTTGAAATACTTCATAATTTAAAAGCCTGAAGTTTTATTGAAACTATGTGAAATAATAACATTAATAAAATTGATATCCAAAGATTTCACAATTTTCAAAATGAGTTGTATCTTGCTTATATATTTATATTTACATATTGTATTGAAGAATAAATTTTAACGACTTGAAGTTGTTTATATATTTTATTTGAACCAGAAGTTCGGCCCCGAAAATCAACATAAATACATTTACCGTATTCCATGCCGACCTTCCAGACACCGAAAACACTAGAACGTTTATAGAAAGAAGTTAGAGGGTGAGATAAGAAAGAAAGAAATATTAGAATAGAAGTAGAAGAAGAAGAAACAACACAACACAGAGTCTCACACCGCAGCAGAACAAAATATAATACATAAATAAATCTTTATTAAGAGCTTTTAAAAATACTTACAATATCAGAGTACATCAACACCTCTGGACAGTTATAATAATTTGTCTCATATACAACACACAGTGAAATAATAGCGATAAAACATCATACATCTGAACACCTCCAGCTCGTATCTGGACTTCGCAGCATCCGGTTGCCTAGACCTCTATACCCTGGTCTAACCCGAGCATTTACAAATCACCGGGTCAGTCTGGTGAACCATAGTGAGAAAAAACTCACAAAGTTTAGGGGTATCACACAACTTGATTTTAAAGTCAAAATCTTTCCGAAAGAAAAGGATAATCGTAAGACCAAATCCACACATAAATACGGATGGTTTTAACCTTACGATAACCCAAAACATTTTTTAAAATCAATATCTTTTTTGATATTATAATAGTGTATAAATACAAGTAAATATCAATCTAGCGGAACACTTGCATCTCACGCTCCACATATATAGTATACAATCAAAACCGCGGGCTCTTATTGGAGATTGGTTTCCGACTATGACAAGGTATGGGACCACCTGCCAATAGTGTATCTCTAGAGGGGAATACACTGGGTTTAACATGAAAGTCTTGCAACTCGGCCCACGCATGACCGACCACTCATTTCGCTTGAGTGTATCGAATTTATATCACCAATGGTTGGGCTCAAACCATCGTTTCCCGAAAAGGGACAGCATCGAAATAGATTAAAGAAGCAGAAGGAATTTCTATAGATAGGTGATTATACACCCTAATGGGAGCGACCCATATAGTCATGTTGTTTGCCCGATTTTTGTCATTTCCCGGTTGATGAGGCTTGAGGTTTGAATTTCCTTTTGAACATCCGGTCATCATTCACTTTGAATGCCACATCGTCAGATCCGCCAAATATCACTAATTGACATCCACAAAAATATTCTAGCAGTTAAGCTAAGAGAATGGCCATTCTCCGCCAACAACTAAAACACGTTTGAAGAAATCAACGTACGTGATACCTTTGGAAATACTCTGTCAGACATCCGTCTATACAAGTCATCCAGGAACAGGATGAACCGAAGGTACTCTCCTACTGTATCGAATATAGGAATCACCCCATGGATCAGTAGCGAGAATCCTTGCAACCCGTAGATTCCAACCACGACAGAACCACAGTACATCTTTGGCTGCAGACCAGAGATTATTAGCGGTTCTTCCGTTTTATGAAGATCTACGGTCTTCAATACTCC
Organism: Allium sativum; assembly: GCA_030737875.1. Lineage (NCBI taxonomy): Eukaryota > Viridiplantae > Streptophyta > Magnoliopsida > Asparagales > Amaryllidaceae > Allium > Allium sativum. The sequence continues at coordinate 491,291,263 of CM060916.1, forward strand.
ATCTCGATCAACTTCTGATATCTTCACGTAATTGTTGGTTGGAATGGTTTTCGAATATAAATTCGATCCCGGTCTTTCCGTACCAACAATCGTATAGTCTAATTTGATAGTCCGTGATTTAAAGTAATTCAATCATGATAATCCAATGGGTTCACTGGTTCAGTATTCAACATCAATTGGCCCTTAAAACAAATGTAAATTTAAAACTCTTAAATATTTCAATATTTTAAATATAGCTTCCGCTTTTAGTTATCATAGGACTAGTCTTTAAACAAATTCATTTTTTATGTATCTAGTTTCTATTTCTACTTTCAAACATTAACCATGTTATTATTCGTAAATCAATTCAATTTATTACTCATAAAACAGCGTTACGAAATACCCTTTTGTTTCATTACTTGAAAACAATAATCCATGCTTATCCTTAAGAATAGTACTCAACCTTACGTTTCCCTTTTTTTACTCGAAATATCATTATATTTTCACACAACCCCTTTTTATTTTCCTTTTACTTCGAATCGTCATTACATATTTTCACACCTTTTTAATTCCCTTTTTCTTCAGAACTCTCGTTATATATATTCTCCAAAATTTCACAAAAGTTGCATTATTATTTCTCTTATGGAAATAATAAATTATTACCAACTCCTTTTACCATTACCACCTAATATCATCCTCAGATAATCCTGAAATCGTTCAAGTTGGGGTATTTTAATACCTCTCAGACCCTGATCAACAATCCTAAGATAAATATAAGTTGTAATCCTAAAACCAATATTCCATTCCAGTCTCAGAACAATTTCCATTTAACTATATTATTCAAAATACAGTTCATATAACCTTATTACTCTTTGAAAATCTCTTTCTCGAATATAACCCTTCTTTCTTAATTCCATAATTAAGTAATTTCTTAAAAACAACACCTTTTTAACTCTGCCTCTTTAAACAAATTCCTTTTTAATTCGGATTGGGTTATACAATCCTATGACACACTTCTTTACTCAAATTCACTTTTACCAATCTCCTTTCAAATCTATTCAACCATTCCCCGCTTTGGAAATCTTATTTCAATTTCCCTCTTTTTACTAAATCTCATTTTTAAGTAACGTTAATTTAAAATTAACGCTTTTACACTTTAAATCTTATTTATATAACCCTGGTTTGTTATAAACCCTTTTATCTTAATTTCCTCTAATTTAATTCAAATAACTAAGTAACATTTATTTCAAGCTATTGTATTCGCTTGGAATTCCTTTTTAACTTCGTTGTAAAAATTCAGGTTTTAAATATAAAACCCGTTCATAAACTCCTTTCACCATCCAGCTAGATTACATTCCATTTCGATTACTCTTTAAATGAATTTCCATTGAAAGTAATTTTCTAAATTATTACTAATTATAATAGTTATTTACTTCGATCAATAACTGCTGTAAAAATAGTTAATTCCTTAATTAACTAAAATAAATAGTGAACCCCTTTTTAAATGTCGTATTAAAATTTAAACAATATTCATTAAACCATTCTATTCAAAATGCACTAATTTAATCCCGATTGATCGATTTAGTCAACTCAAAACACGGTTAACCCATTAACCGATTCTAATTCATTCTCCCTTTAAACTAATTAATGATATAATTAATTTAAATAATTCCATTTAATTATTTCTTAATAAAGCAATATCCAAATTTTAACTGTTAGGTTAATTTCTATTCTCATATTTATAAATCTGATTAACATCAGAATTGACTTTATAAAATTAATTAATAAGTAATTATAAAAACAATAAATAATAAATATTTATTTCCTTTTCACAAACTTTTATACAAAATTATATATATATCAAAATCTATATCCAGTTATAAAATAAATTTTATAACTTCAGTTCTATCGATTCATCTAGTGGTAAATCAATATTTATAAAATGGTTGATTTTATAGACCATATGTTGCCAAATACTCAACCAATACTGCCCATTGGTTTAAACAAAATAATTATTGAATTTTCGGTCAATTATCAATAATAAAATCAATCACCAAATCAGGACAGTTTATATTTGATAATATGAAAATAAATAATATATTTGAGGAATCCCGTTGGATCCCTCCAAACTGTTCTTCCCTGTATTCAAATCGGTTATCTCAAATCGGAACATTCAATTCCATTTAATTGATAATTTCTATAATAGTAAATAACGACTATTTAACATCAACCAATTAAACAAAACAATTCAAACAATTAAACACGTTTATTTTATAAATGTACCAACAAGGTAAGTTACCTTCATTGGTTCCAATCGTTAAAATAACGATTTGGTATTTAACTGAAATTAAACAAAGATTTGATTTCATCGGTTAAACCAACAAATGGATAAAAAATTAGCAACAGTCAACCATTAGCAAGTAGAGCACACAAAATAAAAACCCAATTTATATAAAATATAAATGGGAAGAACTGAGTGAGTTTAACTCACCTTGTTTGATATCATTGTTTGAACTGTTCGATTTAGTTAAATTAAACGAATGTTTGATCAACTAAAATTCTCAGTTGATTCCAAGGTCGTACAATACATCTCCAGAATGAAGTGCTCGTCGTAATAATATCCACATCATCTGTTTTGTACCATTCTGTTAATGTAGTAAGAAATTATTAACAGTTGAGTATACATGATTTTAATTTATATAATTAATCCTTTAATCAAAAATCTTAACTAGTTTATATATATATAATTACACGGGCCAGTTAAAACTCTTATGTTCGTTAATTTGTACGCCTGTCACTTCCTATCTGCTCCATCCGAAAGTCTGTTTGGCTCCTTTTTATATATATATATATATATATATATATCTGAAAGTCCAAATTGGCCCAACTGAACAAATGGACAACCCAACTTTGCAATCTTCCACCATCCTTCATTACTACCTTCTCACTTCATTTAAATGGGAAAATAGCACCGTTGGGACAAATAATTCTGCCGACTTTCCCACTTTGGATTCAACATACATGCCACGTGATGATGGCAATTTCTTATTCTACGCCGATGACTCTTCTGTAGTATGGCACACAATTTATCATCCTATTGATACTAAATTGCCTGGTCAAATGCCACAAATGTTTACTTTATTCTGTCGTTACCAGTCAACTTGTTATGGTTCCCTAGAAGCCTGGCCCAATCGTTCATTATATTCTCACACTGACTGTACTGTTCTTCCCTTCCCATTATTCCATCCCTTTGTTCCTTCCCTATACCTGTATCCTTCCCTTCAATTAGCTCGTACCCTGCAATGTTTCCCAAAAGAAAACAATTAACTTACTGGACCATCCGTTAATTAAACTATAATTGAATTGATTACCCTTTCCTTTAGTTAAAGGTGGCAAATTACTTTAATAGTGGTAAATCCCTATATTTGTTTACTAACATCACTCCAGACTTTCATCTTCTTGTCGATTTGTTTCACCATTTTTCTGTTTCTTCTTTTTAGTAGGCCTTACCCATTTAAAACAAGCCAACTATTCCACTTAAAACCCACGTACCACCTGTAAATGTGACGACCGCTCATAACCCCCGCACTATACAAGAGAAATAATGCGCTGAAAGATGTGAAGGCTATCATGGACGATCATCAGAGTAAGTAAACACAAGAGGAACCTGTCGTAAAACTCACAGAGCAAGGATAAAATATAATAGAACATATACAATAGGTAGTAATAGTGAAGCAGAAACACTGGACTTCCATACAGCTAGAAAGTAAGATCCACAAACTTAGAAATAGTGTTTATACAAAGTGGCCTCACTACATCACTCAGAAAAGCAAACAGCAGAAATCCAGTTATTAACTAGTAGTAATACGGGTATGTGAGCCTCCTGCTCGCCATCGATCAGCATCGTCGTCCTCACTAAAGCATTACCTGTTACTTAGTCTGCCCATCCACAATCGGATGAACAACCCAAGGTAATAAGAGGATACATAAAACCTTGAGTCAGACAACAGTCTTAGTGAGCGATAAAATAGCTAACAAACTTCAACAATAAAGTGTATGAGAGGGGATAGATAAACATACTAATCTATTTATGACACCAGAGAAGAACTCAACCTTATTTTCCCCACATCGGACAGTGATAGCCTTTACAATCCATTCAACCAAGGGATAACAATTCATACATGGAAACCAGAGCAACCATTCAATCATGGAAAAAACACATAACATCCAGATTATATAAGTCTCACACAGAACATCCAATCATCCATGACTGACTCTGGCTATCATTGCCAATCCTGCTTTGAAACCTTCGTTAATCGTATGACGACCAACCTTTCCATATGTCAAGGGCTAATGGTAACCCCAGTTCTAGCATAAACTCCATATGTCCAACCTTGACAATGTCCAACCTTGACAACTAGGCCTTTCAACGATACCCAAGGTACTCGACCAACAACCTTCCGCTCTATTGGGTGCCCCCATCGTACACCTGCTTTGAGCCTGCTAAAACTTATGACAACGATGACTTCTCGGCCTTTGCATCTCTAGTCATCCAACCTTGATGACATTTCATAGCTCAAGCAACCTTCTCGAGCAACCATTATCCACCAACTCACGACCTTTGAGTTGTCTGCTATTCGTTGCTTTTCACCGACCAACGAACTTATCACATCACTTCGAACATCCCCTTTTGGGTTCTCGTCGAAGCCACCACCATCGTTGAACCAAATAACATCTTTATAAGGTTCAAGGCAATCCATAGCATTATTTAAACACTTCCTAACTTCTCAATTGAACTCACTTTGGAGTCACATTATCACCGGAAGTGTCCGACCATAAATAGCTGACCAGAAATGGAAAAAATGGCTGACCAGAAATGGTTGTCCAGAACATCCCGACCCAAGCCACTTTGGTCCGACCCGACCCCCTTTAGGCACGACCCGACCCCTTTTTGTCCTACCCCACCCACCTTAGTCCGATCCACTTTAGCCCGATCCAAAATGGTCTGATCCACTTTAACCCAATCCAGGATGGTCCGACCCAACCCCCTTTAGTCCAACCCGAGCCAACTTCTGTCCGATCAGAGCCAACTTTGATTGTTCTCCACGAGCCACTTTGGTCCGACCTGAGCCACTTTCTGCACATCTTCAATTCTACTCAGATTTCGATCAAAACTTCGCCAAACGACGAAACCAGCTCAACCAAACTCATCAAACACAATCATAAACATATCATAACATTACTAACCACATGAATATGATGATTACCATAAAAATGATGTAAATCTCACCAAAAACCATTAAAATGAACCTATGATCAAAATAAGAGATCTAACTAACATAAACATGTTAAATGACATGAAATTATCAAGTAAAACTTGCTAGATTAGATCATAGGGTGATGTATACAAAAACGAACATGTAATGGTGTAAATCTATGGTAAAACATCCCAATTTGGCGAGAAACATGCACAAACACTCATATACTTCATTGCATTCATATGAGAGATGTAAATCACTCACCGATTAACCAAAACAAAACAAAATCAAAGAAATAGAATTCAGGACAGCAAAGAGATAGATCCTAGCCCTTCGATTTGATGAATCCTCACTTGAAATGATGTAGATCCAGCCTCCAATGGTGTAGATCTATGATTTTGCTCCTTAGATTTGGATTTTTAATGGTGGAAAGGTATTAGAGGAAGAAGGAGATCAATGCCTCCAAATGAAAGAATGGGAAAAATAAACCTTTTCCCTCCACTCTCACCCCCTATTTATAGGATTCCACCATCCCACTAATGGGCCTCCCCAATTCAGCCCATTAGGCTCTCCAAATCTGAACAGCCAACTGAAAAACCTTAAAACAACGATTTCTCCCAAACCACTGAGTCAAATCCTTAATGTAACCACTCTACGGAAAGATAACCATCAATTCCTTTCCAATGGCACAGGTCTCACCCTCTGATTTGATCCAAGTCAAAAGTTATGCCCTGTACAAGGCTGACAGGGGAGAAATGGTCACAAACAAAATAGGTAAAAATTATGGACATGTCTCACATCCCCATAAGCAACATATTAAAAGATGAGAATGATCCAACCCTCAGAGAATGAAATAAAAATATTTTACGATATTTCGATACGTATAATGCGGGCTGTTACATTCTCCCCCCTTAAGAATTTCGCCCTTGAAATTCCTAGCAAACACAAGCAATCACAATGATTCCGCATGCCTATCATCCATGAAAAGCCAACTCTATCATCCAAAGTATCAACCATCAAGCCATACATCCATAGCCTTATCCTAGCACGTGGAATTCTACCAAAAAAAAAGCAAAATACAATGATATAACGAAGATACGATATCAAAGGGTCCTACCGACGAAGAGTTCTGGATGAGTCGCTCTCATGCTCTCTTCCATCTCCTATGTACAATCGTCTCCATCCTCACTCTATTGTACCTTAAATAGCTTAACCATCTTCCTTCTAAGTTATTTCGTGTCATTCCTCACAACACGAAGTGGCTTACGAGGTCTCATAACTGCTTTTCTACTTCTAGATCTTCGTACTTCTCGGGAGATACCACCACACTCGAATCATGCACGAACTTTCGTAGAAACGACACATGGAACACATTATGCACACTCGACATCTTCTCGGGTAACTCCAATCTATATGCGAGCTTTTCAATTCACTCGACAATCAGAAATGGTCCAACGAACCTAGGAGCCAACTTTTCTTTACTTCCAAATCTCATCATATGCTTTAACGGTGAAACCTTCACATAAACCATATCGCCCACGTCGAATTCCAAGTCCTTACGACACTTGTCGGCGTAACTCTTCTGACGGTCCTGGGCTGCCTTCATTCGTTGCCGAACTATCTCGATACAATCCGAGGTTTCTCTAATCATCTTAGACCCAAGTACCAACTTATCTCCAGTTTCTAACCAACATGCTGGAGAATTATGCAGCCTTCCATACAACGTTTCGTATGGTGCCATCCCAATGCTAGACTGGTAGCCATTATTATACACAAACTCAACTAGATGTATATGGTCTTCGTGATCCTCTGAAGTCTAACACACAAGCCTTCAGGAGATCTTCTAAGACTCGATTGACTCTCTCGGTATGACCATCAGTTTGGGGATGATATGCCGTACTCAAGCACAACTCGGTTCCCAAAGCTTCTTGCAAACTTTTCCAAAATCCACTCGTGAATAATGGATCTCGGTCACTTATTATACTCTTTGGGACACCATGGAATCGAACTATCCATTTCACATAAAGTTCAACCAATTTCGATGTCGTCCTAGTCGACTTGACAGGAATGAATCTCGCACTTTTGTTCAAACGATCCACAATGACCCAAATCCCTTCGTTTCCTGCCCTGGTTCTAGGTAGTCCATCGATAAAATCCATCGATACTTGCTCCCACTTCCACGTAGGAACTACCAATGGCTGAAGCATACCACTCGGCTTCTTCTGTTCAGCTTTCACCAACTGACAGTTCATATACTTGGAAATGAACTTTCCAATATCTCTCTTCATCCTTTCCCAGTAGTAGACTCTTTTCATGTCCTGATACATCTTATTGACACCGGGATGAATAGTCAACTTCGAGTGATGAAATTCTCTCAGAACCTCATCCCTCAATCCGTCGATATCAGGAACAACTAACCGCCCTTGCTTTCGAAGCCAACCTTCTCGATCGACCTCAAAGTCTTTATCTTCTGGTTCCAGTTTCTGAATGAACTCGACAAGCCTCGCATCTTTCTTTTGGCTCTCGCCAATCCTTTCGATAAGATTTGGTCTTATCGATAAGCTTGCCAACATTTCAAGTTCCAACTCACACCTTGGCCTGAAATCGAACCTTTCCAAGTACTTGAAGCTCTTCCATTCCGAAAACATCGCTCCCAAACTTGCGTGTCTTTGACTTAACGCATCTGCAACTGTGTTACCCTTGCCCGGAGTATAGGTTATGCCAAAATCATATGACGCCGGAAACTCTAACCATCTTTGCTGTTGAAGAATCAAATCCTTTTGGGAGAAAGATACTTCAACGACTTGTGATATGTAAACAACTCGAATCGAACTCCCAATAGGTAATGTCTCCACATCTTCAGAAAAAATACAATTGCCGCCAAATCCAAATCATGAGTTGGGTAATTCTTCTCATGCGGTTTTAGCTGTCGACTCGCATAGGCCACAACCTTATCCTTCTGCATTAGTACCGCTCCAAGTCCAGTACCACATGCATTGGTATATACCACCATCTCTTCATTCCCGCTTGGAATGGTCAACACAGGAGCACTCGCCAATCTCTCCTTCAGGATTCCGAATGCTTGTTCACACTTTGCATCCCATGTGAATACTTGGTTCTTCTTCGTCAATCCTGTCAACGGTGCAGCTACCTTGGAGAAATATTTGATAAACCATTGGTAATATCATGCCAACCCAAGGAAACTCCGAACATCCGTCGCATTCTTAGGTCGATCCCAGTCCTAGATTGCTGCAACTTTAGCGGGGTCAACCGCTATCCCTTTTCCAGAAACTACATGACCTAAGAACCTCACTTCATTCTTCCAGAAGTGACACTTTGAGAACTTATCCTTAAGCTGATGCTTCTGCAAGATCTCTAACACAACTCTCAAGTGTGTCTTATGTTCTTCCTCATTTCTGGAGTAAACCAGAATATCATCCATGAACACAAGCACGAACTTGTTCAACTGATCTCTGAACACTCTATTCATAAGATCCACAAAATACGCTGGTGCGTTAGTCAACCCGAATGGCATCACCAACCATTCGAAGAAACCAGATGGTGTCCTAAAGTAGTCTTTGGCACACTATCCTTAGCCACCCTTAACTGGTGAAATCCCGTTGCCAAATCCATTTGAGAAAACACTTTGGCTTCGTGAAGTTGATCGAACAAGTCATCTATCCTTGGCAACAGATACTTGTTCTTCTTTGTCACCTTGTTCAGCTCACGATAGTCCACACACAATCTTAACGAGCCATCCGCCTTGGTTGCAAATACGACCGGTGCACCTCATTCGGATACACTCCTCTGAATGAATCCTTTTCCCAAAAGGTCTCTAACTTGAACCTCTAACTCTCGCTGTTCGTTAGGCGCCATCCTCCTAAGTGGCATAACGATTGGTCTAGCACCTTCGACCAAATTGATCCTAAACTCGATCTCACGATGCGGCGGCAACCCTTTGACCTCGTCAAAGACATCTACATACTCATTAGCGATCAACACTGATGACAGGTCTTCTTTTGGAATCTCAAGCGAATATAGATAACTCCCGAAGACCCCGTCTTCGCGCTTACATCTAATCAACACCTTTCACCCTTCCATATCCCCGACCCTCACCTCTAGCTTCTCGCAATTCACCCTTGCCGCATACCTCTTGAGCCAATCCATGCCCAAGATGATCCCAAACCCAGCGAAGTTAAGAACAAAGCAATCACACACAAAAGAGAAACCATGACTCGACAACACTAGACCACGACATATCATGCAAAGATTTGACGAACGCCCAATTGGATTAGTCACTACGAAGGGTTTATCGCAAATCTCAGGTTCCAAACCCAAGAGACACACAAGCTCATTTCAAATGAAGGAATGCGATGCTCCGGTATCAAAAAGCACACGAACTGAAACACCGTTAACTAAAGAGTACCTTGCACCACGACACCCTTTCCCTTCTCCTCTACAGTAGGACCTCTTGAAGAAGTTGGCACGGCTTCCAAAGAATATGCCCTCACAACTTGCTTGCCCTTAGCTGATTCTAGAAAATCTTTCTTCTTATGCCCAAGCTTCCCACATTTGAAGCACTTCTTCTCTGCTTTGGGATTCTTGCACTCATTAGCAAAATGACCTTTTTGCTGGCAGTTAAAGCAAACCACCTCACTCTTGGACTTCTTTTGGCTATCTTTTCCCTTCTGTTGTTGCTGTTTCCTCTTCTTATTATTACCACCTGGTTGTGGTTTCTGAGCTTCCTTGGTTACAGCGGTAACATTTACTTCCTTGGGAAACAAGCTCTCATGGCGAATAGCTTTTTCCACAATCTTCTCAAATGAATCATCAAGATGGTCCACTAACGGCTTTCCGATATAAGCATCCAAACCCAAGACAAACTTCTCGTTCTTCTGATAGGGTGTATCAATGTATGGACGAGCATATCTAGACAAAGAATCAAAATCATAAATGTAGTCAAGAACTGATCTGCCATTCTGCTTCAACTCTACGAACTTGAACAGACTTCTGAGCAGTGGAGATAAACTTTTCTTCAAACTCATCTTGGAATAGCTCCCATGAAATTTCTTCCTCTGGAGTCTCGAGTGTAACAGAATTTGTGACGGCCCGCCCCGCACCAACCGACATTTACTCCAAAAGTGCGCTGTACACATGTCCAGTTAGCACGGAACGGGTCGTGAGAAGGAAAGGGAAGAAGGAAATGTACATACAAAGAACCTGTAGAATGTCTCACAGCGCATAGAATAAAGTATAATAATAACATACTTGACATAAAACAGGAGAGACAGTGCATAAGCTGAAAACCAGAACTAAACATCATAGCAGCGGAAATCCAAAATACAACTTATTACAACTTTCAAACTGTCTCAAAGCAAAAGTAAGATAAAGGAGGTACACTACTAATGCCCAAGTAGCGACCACCAACGGCACAGGGAGAATGTGTGTGTGTGTGTGTGTGTATATATATATATATATATATCATACGTGGAAGCCTCCTGCCCGCCTCCGAATCAGCTACTCGCGCATCACCAGCTAACCTGTCTCTAGTCTGCTCGTGTGAGCACCCAGAGTAATAAGAGGAGACATAAAACTTTGGGTCAGACATAAAGCCTGGTATGAGCGATAAGCATCTAAAGTGAACAATAACAGGTAGACTAAAACATACCTGGACCTGCAACCAAAGAGTTAGCACTACATACTGTACAACACTCTAAGGTACCATAGCAAACGGTGTAAAGATACGGAGGTGGGGGAGGTGTGCATGTCATAATGATGGCAACAATCAAACATAGCATCCATCCTCACATCTCTCACTCAGTGCGTAAAGCATACGATATTCACCACTTCGATCACCCAACATGCCTTGCTACGATCACTCTGCCCCATGAAGTCATAAATGGCTTCACTGCACTGATAACGTAGCCACTAATTCCTCGCTATGTCCACTTGCCCCATGGAGTTATTCACCCCATCTGCGCTGGCTCATAACCTTACCAATCCTTACTATGTCCACTTGCCCCCATGGAGTTGTTCACCCCATCTGTGCTGGCTCATAGTCTTACTACGCATCACCTTGCCCCTCAGGTCATAATGACCCTACTGCACTGATAACGTTGTCTTGCTACCATCACCTTGTCCCTCAGGTCATAATGACCCTACTGCACTGATAAGTAGCCATCCTTCATTTTTAGTGGTGAATCGAAGTTATGAACGTCGACAACTCCTTAGCACACGTCCCGCAGCAAAGTCCAACCATGAAGTGAACTCATCGGTTCCCAACTGGATCCTGAGCTCTAACTTCCCATATTGGACTACCTTTGCATCTCGGGTTATTGGTCAATACTGGGTTGGGTTCCTCCTCAAGCCATCGGTTCGGGTCGGGTATCCTCCATCTGTTCGGGTCGGGTCCTCTTCTGGTACGGTTCGGGTCGTGTATTTCTCCTCGGGTCGGGTTGGGTGCCTCACTTCGGGTCGGGTCGGGTGCCTCCCCTCCAGTCCCTGCTTCCGCTCCGATCCACCTCGTCATCCTTCACGCGCTTTGATCCGATCCATCCTCCTCTATCCGCTCCGATCCCTCCTCTTTGATCCGATCTGATCCCAGTTCAGTTAGCGTGGCCTTCTTTTTTGCCAATTTTCTCAAGTGTCAGGTTCCGATCGGATTCCTTGCCCAGTTCAACATATCCGATCCGAGCCCTATATCCGATCCGATCCGAACCCTGCACTGTTTTCTGAAACTGTTCCAGCAAGTATTTACGCCATTCGACGACGTTTTCGACCATTCTAACTATTGAAATCAATCACAAAGCATTTCATACAGTCATAGCAACATGCATAATCAACCACAAACATCAAAACATCAATATAATAGGTTAAAATGGATCAAACATACTCCAAAATCCCATATCTCCCCCTAAGCATGTTTAGGTGAAACTAATGATAGGATTAGCAAAACTTAACCAAATTAACCCAAATTCATATCAGAGGTCTAAAACATCATTTAAGAATTTATGAACATTTTTCCCGAATTTTATCATGTTTAAATTCGCTAATTAACACTAATCACCCCTAATTAGCCATAATTAGTGCAAAACTATGCAAATCACTCACCTTAGCCACAAATAAAACTAAGATCTGAAATAAATCTCTGATTTGATGTGAATCCCAATGCTAAACAGCAGCTCCAATGTTGATTTGGTGTAGATCTTCCTTGATTAGAGGTTGATAAGCCAAATCCTTGACCAAAAGATGATTTGGAGGTGATTTAGAGGTTGGAGGCCATTTTTAGGGTTCCTTGGAGATAAGTGGAGGCTAGAAAACTGAAATGGAATGATGCTCTATCTCATTTCAGCCTTCCCATAACCCTAATCCCGAAATGAGTTATGGGCCTACTCACTAATCACCCGATTTGGCCCGGTTAAGCAGTTTTTCACCCTCCAAACTTTATTTCAGCCATATCTCCCAAATGGTAAGTCCGTTTGACTATTATGACCACTCTACGGAAAGGTAAACCATCAAACGAATTCAATGGAAGTGGTTTTAGATCAAAATTCCTTTCCAATCAAAAGTTATGGCCAAAACAGTACTAACTAAGGGCAAAACGATCATTTAAAAATCGACAAAAATCATGAACATGGGAAATGACTCTAATAGATGTTTCCCAAAGTTACATGACCATACGTCTTCATAGGGGAAAGAAATAAATATTCTACAATCCTATGATGTGTAGAATACGGGTCGTTACACTCTCCCCCCTTAAGAAATTTCGCCCCCGAAATTCCCTAATCAAAACACACACAAAGGTCCCGCATGCCTATCAATCATAAAACAACAATCAAACATGCAAAACAACAAAACAAGTCTACCCTAGCATGCGGAAAACTAAATCGCAAAGTAAATCTTACCAGGCAAAGAGTTCTGGATATGCCTTCCTAATGCTCTCCTCTGTCTCCCAAGTACAATCATTCTCGTCCTCGCCCCACTGAACCTTGACTAGCTTCACCGCCTTCCTTCGAAGTTGCTTCGTATCGTGCCCCACAATACGGATCGGCTTGCGGTTCCCAACCGCCTCGGGTTCTACTTCGAAGTCCTCTAACTGATCAGGTGAAATAGTCATATCTGAGTCGTGGACGAACTTCCTTAGTTGGGAAACATGAAATACATTGTGAACTCCCGCCATTTTCTCTGGTAAGCCAACTCTATATGCCAAATTCCCGACTAGTTCAAGAACAGGGAATGGGCCAACAAATCTTGGCGCCAACTTGCCTCTCCTGCCAAATCGTATCACGCTCTTCAACGGAGAGATCTTGACAAACACCAAGTCACCAACGGAGAATTTCAAGTCTTTTCTCCTCTTATCAGCATAAATCTTCTGCCTATCTTGGGCAGCTTTCATTCGTTGCTGAATGATCTTGATCTTATCGGAAGTTTCTCTCACCACATCTGGTCCAAGCACAAACTTCTCGCCAGTCTCTATCCAACATGATGGTGAGTTGCACGGTCTTCCGTACAAAGCTTCATATGGAGCCATACCGATACTGGATAGGTAGCTATTATTATATGCAAACTCTACTAGATGCAAATGGTCATCCCATGATCCACCAAAATCCAATATACACGCTCTCAAGAGATCTTCCAATATACGATTCACCCTCTCCGTCTGACCGTCGGTCTGAGGATGATATGCGGTACTGAGATGTAATCCTGACCCTAGAGCCTCTTATAAGCTCTCCCAAAACCCACTAGTGAACAACGGGTCTCGGTCACTCACAATGCTTTTGGGTACTCCATGAAATCTCACTACCCACTTCATATACAATTCTGCTAACTTGGCTGCCGTTCTGGTCGATTTGACTGGTATAAATCTTGCACTTTTAGTCAATCGATCCACAATTACCCAAATGCTATCATATCCCGATCTAGTCCTTGGTAAGCCATCGATGAAATCCATCGAGACTTTCTCCCATTTCCATTCGGGAATTTCTAATGGTTGCAACAACCCACTAGGCTTCTTTTGCTCGGCTTTAACTAGCTGGCAATTCATGCATTTGGATATAAACTTCCCAACGTCTCTTTTCATCCCTTCCCAGTAGTAAGTCTGTCTCATGTCTCGATACATCTTATTACCACCGGGATGTATAGTCAGTTTTGAGTGATGACATTCTCTAAGCACTTCATCCCTCAAACCATTCACGTTGGGCACAACTAGTCTTCCATTCTTCCGAAGCCATCCGTCTCGATCAAGCCCATACACATTCATCTCCTCACCATCGATGTTCATCTCTAACTTGGAGATGACTTCCAATAGATTAGGATCGTCCCTCTGAGTGGAACCAATCCGCTCTATCAAAGTGGGTCTGATCGCCAAACTAGCTAGCATGACTGGATCCAATTCGCACTTTGGTCTGAAATCAAACCCCGCGATATACTCTAGTTGCTTCCACTCAAGAAACATTGCCCCTAAGCTGGCATGTCTCCTACTCAAGGCATCGGCTACCACATTACCTTTCCCAGGTGTGTATGCGATATCAAAATCATACGAAGCCAAGAACTCTAACCATCTCTGCTGACGGAGATTCAGATCTTTCTGAGAGAAGAGATACTTTAACGATTTATGATCGGTAAACAACTCAAATCTTTCTCCCAAGAGATAGTGTCTCCACATCTTCAGCGCAAACACAATCGCTGCTACTTCCAAATCATGGGTAGGATACTTCTTCTCATGCGGCTTTAGCTGTCGACTAGCATAAGCTACAACCCTACCTCCTTGCATCAATACAGCACCCAGTCCGGTACCACAAGCATCCGTGTATACCGTCATCTCTTCATTCCCTTTAGGAATGACTAACACTGGCGCACGCGTCAACTTCTCCTTTAGACTCTTGAAGGCATCCTCACACACTTCGTCCCAGACGAAGGACTGATTCTTCTTAGTCAACTGAGTCAACGGTGCTGCTATCTTGGAGAAGTCCTGGATAAACTTACGATAATATCCAGCTAATCCCAAGAAACTTCTCACATCTGTTACATTCTTGGGTGTAGGCCAATCCTGTACCGTAGCCACCTTCGCAGGGTCCACGGCAATACCACTCTCTGAAACAACATGACCATGAATCTTACTTCCCTTCTCCAAAAATGTCGCTTAGAGAATTTCGCTTTCAATTGGTGTTTCCTCAACACCTCCATCACTATCCTCAAGTGTCCCTTGTGTTCCTCCTCTGTCCTTGACTAAACAAGGATATCATCCACGAACACAAGAAAAAACTTATTCAACTGATCTCTGAATACTCGATTCATAAGATCCACAAAGTAGGCTGGTGCATTGGTCAACCCAAACGGCATGACCAACCACTCATAAAATCCAGACGGCGTCCTAAATGCCGTTTTCGGAACACTCTCATCCGCTACTTGAAGCTGATGAAATCCTGTCGCGAGGTCCAACTGGGAGAACACTCTTGCTCCTTCTAGATGATCAAACAAATCATCTATCCGCGGTAGAGGATACTTATTCTTCCTCGTTACCTTATTCAACTCGCGATAGTCCACGCACAAACGAAGGGAACCATCTGCCTTAGTGGCAAACACAACTGGTGCTCCCCACTCGGAGACACTCCTTCTAATAAATCCCTTCTTCAAAAGATTACTGACTTGCACCCCGAGCTCTCGCTGCTCCCTTGGTGCCATACGACGAAGTGGCATCACTATAGGTCTGGCATCTTTCACTAAATCAATACGGAACTCAATCTCTCGGTGTAGTGGAAGCCCGGTCACCTCCTCGAAGACGTCCGGATACTGTCCAACCACGGGCACATCTGACAACTCATCCTGCGGGATGTCGAGGGAATTTACAAAACTAGCCATAACCCCATCACTAGGTAGACTACCAAACACTACCCTCCGCCCATCATCCGCAATCACTGTCACTAAAAAGCCCTCACAGTCTACCACCACCCCATATCTTTGGAGCCAATCGACTCCCAATATAATGCCATACCCAGTAAATCCCAAAACAAAGCAATCACAAACAAACATACATCCATGACTCGATAAGACCAAATTCCTGCAAATCATACTAAGGCTAGTCGAACCACCAATCGGGTTCGTCACAACAAATGGTCTATCGACTATCTCGGGTTCCAGTCCCAACCTATCTACCAGGTCACTAGATATGAAGGAACGGGAAGCCCCAGTATCAAACAAAACTCGAACTGGTACATCATAAATAGAAAGCATACCTTGAATAACAACATTCTTTCCTTTCTCCGCCGCAGTTGGGGCATTCGACGAAGAAGGAACAACATTAATAGCATATGCTTTCACAATCTGCTTCTCCTTAAGAGGTTGCGGACACTTATCCTTCTGATGTCCCATTTGACCACAGTTGTAGCACTTCCTTTCCGCTGGCTTGGCCCGACATTCTTTAGCATAATGGCCCTTCTTTCCACAGCTGAAGCACTCAACATCCTTCTTGCTCTTTTTCTGGCCACCCTTAGATTGGTCTTGCTTCCTCTTATTCTGAGAGTTATTCTTGCCTCCACCGCCTGCTTGCGGCTTTGGCCCTTCTGCAGATGCAGCCTCAGTCTTTGACTTAGGGTAAAGGCTCTCTGATCTCAAAGCTTTCCCCACGATCGATTCAAAAGTCTCATCGATGAGGTTGATAAGCATTTCCCCCAAGTATCCATCCAAACCAGTAATGAACTTCTCATTCTTCTTCTCAGGAGTGTCAATGAGAGACAATCCATACTTCGACAAAGTGTCGAACTCAGCAATATAATCAGAAACTGCCCTTCCGTTCTGCTTGAGTTCCAAGAACCTCTTAAACAATACTGACTTCTGGGCAGCTGGAATAAACTTCTCGCTAAAGCGAGCCATGAACTGATCCCAAGTAACCTGATCCTCTGGAGTAGCTGTTCTAATGGCATTCCACCAATTCATCGCTCGCCCTTGCAGCTGACGAGACGCTAGCCTTCTCTTCATCGCATCCTCAAGACCCAAGTCATCAAAGATACGATCACAGCTATCCATCCAATCTTGAACATCTGTGGCCAACTCCGTTCCGTGGAACGGCTTTCCACCAAGATTTGCGTAATCCTTGCACAACTTGGCGAAATCGACCCTAGGCGCCTGCACTACTGGGCCAACACCAACTCCGGGATTGGGAACTGCCCCTTGCACTTCTCTAAGCATGTCTCTCATGAGGTTAGTAAACATTGCCCTCATGTCAGCGGCATTCCCTTGGTTGGTCCCTCTACCAGCACCCCTCGTGTCTCGGCTCATCGTCAATCTGAAAAAGGGAAACGATTAACGACCCCATAGTGGTGCTAGTGCATTGCGACTTCATTCTTATACTACTAATAGTATATATATATATACATAGCTTTTGAAAACCAAAATAATCACAAATACGCACTCTCATATACGTACTAACTCTCCCTGGTGTCTTTCCCTTGGTTAACTACGCAACCTAGAGCTTTGATACCAAGTGTGACGGCCCGCCCCGCACCAACCGACATTTACTCCAAAAGTGCGCTGTACACATGTCCAGTTAGCACGGAACGGGTCGTGAGAAGGAAAGGGAAGAAGGAAATGAACATACAAAGAACCTGTAGAATGTCTCACAGCGCATAGAATAAAGTATACTAATAACATACTTGATATAAAACAGGAGAGACAGTGCATAAGCTGAAAACCAGAACTAAACATCATAGCAGCGGAAATCCAAAATACAGCTTATTACAACTTTCAAACTGTCTCAAAGCAAAAGTAAGATAAAGGAGGTACACTACTAATGCCCAAGTAGCGACCACCAACGGCACACGGAGAATGTGTGTATATATATCATACGTGGAAGCCTCCTGCCCGCCTCCGAATCAGCTACTCGCGCATCACCAGCTAACCTGTCTCTAGTCTGCTCGTGTGAGCACCCAGAGTAATAAGAGGAGACATAAAACTCTGGGTCAGACATAAAGCCTGGTATGAGCGATAAGCATCTAAAGTGAACAATAACAGGTAGACTAAAACATACCTGAACCTGGACCTGCAACCAAAGAGTTAGCACTACATACTGTACAACACTCTAAGGTACCATAGCAAACGGTGTAAAGATACGGAGGTGGGGGAGGTGTGCATGTCATAAGGATGGCAACAATCAAACATAGCATCCATCCTCACATCTCTCACTCAGTGCGTAAAGCATAAGATATTCACCACTTCGATCACCCAACATGCTTTGCTACGATCACTCTGCCCCATGAAGTCATAAATGGCTTCACTGCACTGATAACGTAGCCACTAATTCCTCGCTATGTCCACTTGCCCCATGGAGTTATTCACCCCATCTGCGCTGGCTCATAGCCTTACCAATCCTTACTATGTCCACTTGCCCCATGGAGTTGTTCACCATATCTGCGCTGGCTCATAGTCTTACTACGCATCACCTTGCCCCTCAGGTCATAATGACCCTACTGCACTGATAACGTTGTCTTGCTACCATCACCTTGCCCCTCAGGTCATAATGACCCTACTGCACTGATAAGTAGCCATCCTTCATTTTTAGTGGTGAATCGAAGTTATGAACGTCGACAACTCCTTAGCACACGTCCCGTAGCAAATTCCAACCATGAAGTGAACTCATCGGTTCCCAACTGGATCCTGAGCTCTAACTTCCCATATTGGACTACCTTTGCATCTCGGGTTATTGGTCAATACTGGGTCGGGTCGGGTTCCTCCTCAAGCCATCGGTTCGGGTCGGGTATCCTCCATCTGTTCGGGTCGGGTCCTCTTCTGGTACGGTTCGGGTCGGGTATTTTTCCTCGGGTCGGGTCGGGTGCCTCACTTCGGTTCGGGTCGGGTGCCTCCCCTCCAGTCCCTGCTTCCGCTCCGATCCGCCTCGTCATCCTTCACGCGCTTCGATCCGATCCATTCTCATCTATCCGCTCTGATCCCTCCTCTTTGATCCGATCTGATCCCAGTTCAGTTAGCGTGGCCTTCCTTTTTGCCAATTTTATCAAGTGTCAGGTTCCGATCCGATCGGATTCCTTGCCCAGTTCAACATATCCGATCCGAGCCCCATATCCGATCCGATCCGAACCCTGCACTGTTTTCTGAAACTGTTCCAGCAAGTGTTTACGCCATTCGACGACGTTTTCGACCATTCTAACTACCTAAGCATGTTTAGGTGAAACTAACGATAGGATTAGCAAAACTTAACCAAATTAACCCAAATTCATATCAGAGGTCTAAAACATAATTTAAGAATTTATGAACATTTTTCCCGAATTTTATCATGTTTAAATTCGCTAATTAACACTAATCACCCCTAATTAGCCATAATTAGTGCAAAACTATGCAAATCACTCACCTTAGCCACAAATAAAACTAAGATCTGAAATAAATCTCTGATTTGATGTGAATCCCAATGCTAAACAGCAGCTCCAATGTTGATTTGGTGTAGATCTTCCTTGATTAGAGGTTGCTAAGCCAAATCCTTGACCAAAAGATGATTTGGAGGTGATTTAGAGGTTGGAGGCCATTTTTAGGGTTCCTTGGAGATAAGTGGAGGCTAGAAAACTGAAATGGAATGATGTTCTATCTCATTTCAGCCTTCCCATAACCCTAATCCCGAAATGGGTTATGGGCCTACTCACTAATCACCCGATTTGGCCCGATTAAGCAGTTTTTCACCCTCCAAACGTTATTTCAGCCATATCTCCCAAACGGTAAGTCCGTTTGACTGTTATGACCACTCTACGGAAAGGTAAACCATCAAACGAATTCAATGGAAGTGGTTTCAGATCAAAATTCCTTTCCAATCAAAAGTTATGGCCAAAACAGTACTAACTAAGGGCAAAATGGTCATTTAAAAATCGACAAAAATCATGAACATGGGAAATGACTCTAGTAGATGTTTCCCAAAGTTACATGACCATATGACTTCATAGGGGAAAGAAATAAATATTCTACAATCCTATGATGTGTAGAATACGGGTCGTTACAGAATTCCACCATTCCATGGCCCTGCCTTGCAGTTGTCTTGATGCAAGCTTTCTCTTTATTGCATCCTCAATACCCAAGTCTCCAAAGATTCGGACACATGAATCCATCCACCTCTGAACCTCTTCAGCTGATTTAGTTCCCTTAAATGGTTTTCCCCCTAGAGATGTAAAGTCCTTGCATAGTTTTGCAAAATCAACTAGTCTAGGAACTCGCATACCAACATCTACCATTGCCGCCACTGGAGCGGGTACCCTTCGCATAACTGCCTCTGCCATGGCTTCAAACATGGTCGGGTAATTAGGTTCAACACCATTTCCCCCTCCAGTATTGGCTCCCCTAGCAGCGTGTCTTGTTTCTCATCTACTCATTCTAAATCTGCAATTTAGAATAATTAGCCACCTTCAAGCAAAACTGCTAAAGAGATACAACCGCTACTAGTATATATGCTACTATGTATAGTAAGCATCCAACTGAAATCTACAAGTACGTCTCTCATACGTGATTACGTCCTTGAACTTTGGCCAAAAATCATTGACCAGAGCTCTGATACCAAATGTGACGACCGCCCATAACCCCCGCACTATACAAGAGAAATAATGCGCTGAAAGATGTGCAAGGCTGTCATGGACGATCATCAGAGTAAGTAAACACAAGCGAAACCTATCGTAAAACTCACAGCGCAAGGATAAAATATAATAGAACATATACAACAGGTAGTAATAGTGAAGTAGAAACACTGGACTTCCATACAATTAGAAATTAAGATCCACAAACTTGGAAATAGTGTTTATACAAAGTTGCCTCACTACATCACTCAGAAAAGCAAACAGCGGAAATCCAGTTATTAGCTAGTAGTAAAACTGGTACGTGAGCCTCTTGCCCGCCATCAATCAGCATCGTCATCCTCAATAAAGCATTACCTATCACCTGTTACTTAGTCTGCCCATCCACAATCGGGTGAACAACCCAAGGTAATAAGAGGATACATAAAACCTTGAGTCAGACAACAGTCTTAGTGAGCGATAAAACAACTAACAAACTTCAACAATAAAGTGTATGAGAGGGGATAGATAAACGTACTAATCTACCCATGACACCAGAGAAGAACTCAACCTTATCTTCCCCACATCGGACAGTGAAAGCCTTTACAATCCATTCAACCAAGGGATAACAATTCATACATGAAAACCAGAGCAACCATTCAATCATGGAAAACACACAAAACATCCAGATTATATAAGTCTCACACAGAACATCCAATCACCCATGAATGACTCTGGCTATCACCTCCAATCCTGCTTTGAAACCATCATTAATCGTATGACGGCTAACCTTGCCATATGTCAAGGGATAATGGTAACCCCAGTTCTAGCATAAACTCCATATGTCCAACCTTGACAATGTCCAACCTTGACAACTAGGCCTTTCAACGATACCCAAGGTACTCGACCAGCAACCTTCCAGTCTATTGGATGCCCCCATCGTACCCCTGCTTTAAGCCTGCTAGAACTTACGACAACGATGACTTCTCGGCCTTCGCATCTCTAGTCATCCAACCTTGACAACATTTCATACCTCAAGCAACCTTCTCGAGCAACCATTATCCACCAACTCACGACCTTTGAGTTGTCTGCCTATTTGTTGCTTTTCACCGATCAACGAACATATCACATCACTTCGAACATCCCCTTCTGGGTTCTCGTCGAAGCCACCACCATCGTTGAACCAACTAACATCTTTATAAGGTTCAACGCAATCCGTAGCATTATTTCAACACTTCCTAACTTCCCAATTGAACTCACTTTGGAGTCACATCATCACCGGAAGTGTCCAACCAGAAATTGCTGACCAGAAATGGAAAAAATGGCTAACCAGAAGTGGTTGTCCAGAACAGCCCGACCCGAGCCACTTTGGTCCGACCCGACCCCCTTTAGGCCTGACCCGACCCTCTTTTGTCCAACCCGACCCACCTTAGTCCGATCCAGAATGGTCCTATCCACTTTAGCCCGATCCAAAATGGTCTGGTCCACTTTAGCCCAATCCAAGATGGTCCGACCCGACCACCTTTAGTCCGACCCGAGCCAATTTCTGTCCCACCCGAGCCAACTTTGACTTGTTCTCCATGACGGAGTTTGGTCCCGACCCGAGCCACTTTCTGCACATCTTCAATACTACTTCGATTTCAATCAAAACTTCGCCAAATGACGAAACCAACTCAACCAAACTCATCAAACACAATCATATACATATCATAATATTACTAACCACATGAATATGACGATTACCATAAAAATGATGTAAATATCACCAAAAACCATTAAAATGAACCTATGATCAAAATGAGAGATCTAACTAACATAAACATGTTAAATGACATGAAATTATCAAGTAAAACTTGCTATATTAGATCATAGGGTGATGCATATGAAAATGAACATGTAATGGTGTAAAACTATGGTAAAACATCCCAATTTGATGAGAAACATGCACAAACACTCATATACTTCATTGCATTCATGTGAGAGATGTAAATCACTCACCGATTAACCAAAACAAAGCAAAATCGAAGAAATAGAATTCCGGACAGGGAAGAGATAGCTCCTAGCCCTTCGATTTGATGAATCCTCACTTGAAATGATGTAGATCTACCTCCAATTGTGTAGATCTATGATTTCCCTCCTTAGATTTGAATTTTTAATGGTGGAAAGGTGTTAGAGGAAGAAGGAGATCAATGCCTCCAAATGAGAGAATGGGAAAAATAAACCTTTTCCCTCCACTCTCACCCCCTGTTTTTAGGATTCCACCATCCCACTAATGGGTCTCCCCAATTCAGCCTATTAGGCTCTCCAAATCTAAACAGCCAACTGAAAAACCTTAAAACAGCGATTTCTCCCAAACCGCTAAGACAAATCCTTAATGCAACCACTCTACGGAAAGGTAACCATCAATTCCTTTCCAATGGCACAGGTCTCACCCTCTGATTTGATTCAAGTCAAAAGTTATGCCCTGTACAAGGATGACAGGGGCAAAATGGTCATAAACAAAATCGGTAAAAATTATGGTGTCTCACATCCCCATAAGAAACATATTAAAAGATGAGAATGATCCAACCTTCAGAGAATGAAATAAAAATATTTTACGATCTTTCGATACGTAAAATGCGGGCTGTTACAGTACATCTCCCTCTTCCAATATACACAGTAATGCCTCCATAAGAAAACTATCCATGGCCGACGTTGATCTCCAACTGCTCCTCCTCTACTTCATGTCTTTCAAAACTAAGAACACCATCTTCCTTCACGTCTCGATCTCTATCCACTTATGCCAGTCTGAAAATACCTGAACTCCTCCTTCCATTCTCATTAGTCTCCCATACCCCCTTCTATTTGTTTGAGCTTGAATGTCTCCATTAAGATGGGAAGGCTCGCGACTTATATACATTCTCACTGGAAAAGAAAATGAGGAACTAGCTGTTGTTTTCGCTACAGGGAGCTTTGGTTTTTGGTTTACTCGGTCATGAACTCACAAGCCTAGGGAAAAAATGAATCCGGGTGTGTATTTATACGTGAAGGGATCTTGGAACCCAAGGTTTAGGATGGTAGGCAGTGGTAGGTTAGGTCTGCACGATGGATGAAAAATCTAGTTGATGGTGAAAGATTTCAATGGGGCAGATATAACATGTGAGTGTTCAGTTCTGTGTGTATTGGCTAATCAAAACAGGGGAGGAGAGGACAAAGTAGAACGGTGTAGGCATGTGCGAAGTTATTAATTTAAAACAGCAGTACATTTACGTTAGAAAGAAAAGGGTTTATCTATATATTTTATTACTTTATAGGTGTATGTAGATTGTATAGAGATTTGCAGAAGGTAGAATCAGCAGTGTATGCTTACTTGGGTAGGGCTGTAGTGTATAGGCACGCTCAGCTGAATTTTCTTGTCACGATTTTACTTGGTAGGAAAGTAAGGTTTTTACCTTATTTTATTTTCATTTTAAGTATATTTTTATGGTTATTTAATTCCACGTTTATTTAGCGTTGAACATTGAACCTATGCACTGCTATACACCAACTCCAAACGCAACAACAACAACAACAAAAATGAGCACACCTCTATGTCTTGACATTTCGGTCCCAATGAAATTAATTTTGTTGAAAACCGACTCCATTTGCACAACAACATTATTTTTAGGGTCTGTTTTTCACAGGTCCCTATTAAGTTTCCAAATTTAAATTAAATTAAATTAATTATTATTTTCGTGTATCCCAAACAAAATATATCTATAACTTCAAATATAAAATATACAACTCAGTATTATCATTTTCGAGTTAAACGATGTCCAAGTTATATTAAAAATCGTTTCAAATATATTAAATAAATGTTATAAATTAATAATGATTTTCATAGCGACTATTTTAAAATTTGATTTAGCCATAACTAACAAACTATCACACGAAATCTAGATTTTTCTCTTCCATATGAAAATTATAATCAACACGATTCCAACGATTCTTGTTTTCACAGCAATCCGGCTTATATCGGATCCTGTATATTCAGTTAAACTTCAAAAATCCATATTGCGAACTGCCACGCCATTTCGAGCTCGATTTATAATTATGTAAATATATAATGTTTAAACTTCGTTTTAATAACGAATTCAATATTAATATCCATTAATATTCCAAATTCAATATTTAAAACAATAAATTAAATAAAATATTTGACTGCCAAAAATAGGGTCGTTACATTCTTCCCCCTTAAATTTCGTCCCCGAAATTGCTAAGGTGAAAAAAGAACATTACAAACCCATTAATTCCCAAATCCAATTTGTTTAAAATCAAAAACGAATTCAATATCGTAAATAAATATTTTCAAAAATATCGAAAATTTTCTAAGACGTTAAATTCCCAGAAAAATTCGGTAGAGTCTCCCTTGTACGGAGTGACATCTGCGATATCGCAGGAACAATTAATATATATACATCGACCCACATGGTTGAAAAACAAAAACCAAAACCCAAAATTTTATATTTTTGCGTAGGCGTACCTTATACGAGCGCTATTGAGTATACTTGCTCAACGTATATGCAATTTACTCAACCAGTATCAATCTGCTTAGCCGTCAGGCACCTATACTTAACTCAATTCACATATAAGTAATAAATATATGAAATTCTTAAGTAATATTTCACTAATCAACTGGTATAACTACACCAATTCCAAAATCAGTTAGAAAGCATCGATTCCTTATCAAATACCGGGTTAAATCATAAATCCCAACTCATATGCAGTTCCACTTCAGTTTAATTATACTAGAAACTATTCTTTAGTTTATAATTCATTTAGCTCCAATTAATCGAGGATTATTCCATTCAACAAACTATCGTCCAATAACAAACAATTCACAATTAACAACTAATACACAACCAAATCAATTGAATTTACATTTCAATATTAATATTTTATTTTGGTTTCACATATTTGAACATCAATTGATTAATATCCGATTGATTTCTATTCGATTATCATTTGTTCATTAAATTTCCTATTTATTTAATTTAATTTCAATATCATTATATATTTAATTATACTTAACAAAGTTAAGTTTTTATTCCAAATTTTCAATCCAATTTGAATTCATTCAAATAAATCAAACATACTAATATCTCCATAATTTTATAAAATTATTTCATTTCTATACAAAAATATAATTTGGGTAAAATTATTTCATTTACCCCCTTTTTAAAACAATATTGTATCCATTCCCAGTTCAATGCTTCTCAACACTTGAACCAATCAACCAATACAATACAAAACATTTATGTATAAAATTTACAAATACGCTCTCATATATATACACTCAATCTCGATCTAGGGTATTACTAACCCAATCTCTATCGAGTTATACCACAAAGCCAAGGTTATTACTAAACCAATAGCTCTGATACCACTGTAACGACCCAAGGATTTTCGGCCCCGAAAATCGACATAAATACATTTACCATATCTCATGCTGACCTTCCAAAAACCGAAAACACTAGAACGTGTATATAAAGAAGTTAGAGGGTGAGACAAGATAGAAAGAAATATTAGAATAGAAGTAGAAGAAGAAGAAACAACATAACACAGAGTTTCACACCACAGCGGAACAAAATATAATACATAAATAAATCTTTATTGAGAGTACATCAACACCTCTGGACAGTTATAATAATCTATCCCATATACAACACACAGCGGAATAGTAGCAATAAAACATCATACATCTGAACACCTCCAGCTTCTCTCTGGACTTCGCAGCATCCGGTAACCTAGACCTGTACACCCCGGTCTAACCCGAGCATTTACAAAACACCGGGTCAGTCTGGTGAACCAGAGTAAGAAAAAACTCGCAAAGTTTAAGGGTATCACACAAGTTGATTTTAAAGTCAAAATCTTTCTGAAAGAAAAGGATAATCGTAAGACCAAATCCACACATATATACAGACGGTTTTTACATTACGATAACCCAAAACATTTTTGAAAATCAATATCTTTTCTGATATTATAATAGTGTATAAATACAAGTAAATATCAATCTAGCGGAATGCTTGCATCTCACGCTCCATATATATAGTATACAATCAAAACCGCGGGCTCTTATTGGTGATTGGATTCCGACTATGACAAGGTATGGGACCACCTACAGATAGTGTATCTCTAGAGGGGAATTAACTGGGTTCAAAAAGAACGTCTTGCAACCCGGCCCACACATGACCGACCACTCATTTCGCTTGAGTGTACCGAATGTATATTACCAACGGTTAGGCTCAAACCACCGTTTCCCGAAAAGGGACAACATCGAAATAGATTAAAGAAGCAAAAGGAATTTCTCTATATAGGTGATTATACACCCTAATGGGAGCGATCTACATAGTCATGTTGCCTGCCCGATTTTTTTTTGTTTCCCGGTTGATGAGGCTTGAGGTTTGAATTTCCTTTTGAACATCCGGTCATCATTCACTTTGAATGCCACATCGTCAGATCCGCCAGATATCACTAATTGACATCCACGAAAATATTCTAGCAGTTAAGTTAAGAGAATGGCCATTTTCTGCCAACAACTAAAACATGTTTGAAGAAATCAACGTAGGTGATACCTTTGGAAATACTCTGTCAGACATCCGTCCATACAAGTCATCCAGGAATAGGATGAACTGAAGGTACTCTCCTACTGCATCCAATATAGGAATCACCCCATGCATCAGTAGCGAGAAGTCCTTGATACCCGTAGATTCCAACCACGACAGAACCACTATACATCTTTGGGTACAGACCAGAGATTATTAGTGGTTCTTCCATTTTATGAAGATCTATGGTCTTCAATACTCCATCTCGATCAACTTCTGATATCTTTACGTAATTATTGGTTGGAATGGTTTTCGAATATAAATTTGAACCCGGTCAGTCCGTACAAACAATCGTATAGGTCTGATTTGATAGCGGGTGATTTAACTATCAAAATAAACAGCGATTCAATCATGATAATCCAAAGGGTTCACTAGTTTAGTATTCAACATCAATTGGCCCTTTACTTAAAACAAATGTAAATTTAAAACTCTTAAATATTTCAATATTATAAATATAGCTTCCGCTTTTAATTATCATAAGATTAGTCTTTAAACAAATTCATTTTTTATATATCTAGTTTCTATTTCTACTTTCAAACATTAACCACGTTATTATTGGTAAATCAATTCAATTTATTACTCATAAAACAACGTTACGAAATACCCTTTTGTTTCATTACTTGAAAACAATAATCCATGCATATCCTTATAGAATAGTACTCAACCTTACGTTTCCCTTTTTTTTACTCGAAATATCGTTATATTTTCACACAACCCCTTTTTATTTTCCTTTTACTTCGAATCATCATTACGTATTTTCACACCTTTTTGATTCCCTTTTTCGTCAGAACTCTCGTTATATATATTCTCCAAATTTTCATAAATGTTGCATTATTATTTCTCTTATGGAAATAATAAATTATTATTAACTCCTTTCACCATTACCAACTAATATCGTCCTTGGATAATCCTGAAGTCGTTCAAGTTGGGGTATTTTAATTACCTCTCAGACCTTGATTAATAACGTTCTTATCCTCAGATAAATATAAGTTGTAATCCTAAAACCAATATTCCATTTCAGTCTCAAAACAATTTGCATTTAACTATATTATTCAAAATACAGTTTCATATAAGCTTATTACTCTTTGAAAGTCTTTTTCTCGAATATAACCCTTCTTTCTTAATTCGATAATTAAGTAATTTCTTAAAAACGACACCTTTCTTGAAACGACCCAAACTCCCCCGGTATGGAAAGCACGGATTGAGTTGAGAACAAGCCACATCAGAACGCAAACAGAAGAACATTTCATTGCTTATTACAACAATTCCATCAGAATACAAGAATAAATATAGTATAAATAAATAAATATTGCACAGGAAATATCATATATTACAATAATTTACATTTAAATACATCGCAGCGGAAAAATAATACAAAACACAACTGAGAGAGATATACGGATACAGAGCTTTCCGAATATCCTTCCAGCTGTAAATCAAGATCATGTGAATATAAATCTGCAAAACCAAAACTACTAGCTGCCCGTTTCAAAATAAGGGCACCCATAGTTTAGGTTAAAACAATAAACCCCAGATCAGTCATGGGACTGGTGTGAGAACTAAAACAGTTATTAATCTTTATTTTAAAGTTCGGTAAATCAAGGGACCACGCCGTATAACAAGGAACGGGTTTCCTCCCAAGAATACCAGTGCATAAACAAATAGCGCAATGCTAAATAAAGAAAAATGAAGCTATTATAGGACCCAGGTCCCATCACACAATGCAACGCAAGCCGAAGGATAGGGTTTTTACGTTATAATAGCCAAAGATTGCTTGATACGCTAAATTTCATGTTTTTAATTTTTAATCAGACTCCAACCGTAAATTAGTAAGAGAACGATTCCCTAAGTATTAACCCCGAAGGCCGAAACCAACACCAGACTAATACCCAGGAAACGACCCATCTTAGCTCGTTTCCAGTTAGTTTCTGATTTTATATACAATCATAAATATCAATCATTGGCGGCATGAATGTCCCATACCACTATGTCGCCATATATAGGTATACAATCAAAACCGCAAAATATCGTATAGTCCTCACCGATTCAAGACTCTCTAGCCCGAGCCTCAGGGCAAGTACTCAGTCAAGCCCTTGGATCGTCAGGGCCGGTCCACACGGAGTGGATTAAAATGCCTGAACATGCGCTTCCACGCCCTATGGGGCGTAAATGAGCCAACGAATGAATCCATCGGCTTCACATAGTCACTGATAAATCTGAGGCGCCTCGCAAACCAACAACCACATAAGTCAAACTCGTCAGGGCGTGTAAAACCACTGACGCCACTTCTAACTAGAAGGAAACGCATGCCCTCCCTGATGTCTTTGTCGTTTCTGGTTCATACCGGGTGTGAAACTCGCGAAGTAAACGTTACACAAAGCTATGCCACAAAGGCTTTGCTTTGATCATCAACCACAAGACTTTGCTTTTCAACAGAGGCCTTGATCATTTTCCACTTAGGCATGCCACATAGGCAATTCACTCTATGCGTTTGATATCCATCAGTATATAACCCCTGAGCTCGTGCGTCTCAGAGAAGGGTGTTAAGCAAGAGAATAAATTCTCCGCCGCCAAACAGATATATATTTAATAGAAATAAATCACACAGAATAAAATCCAATGTCAGACACACAGTCCATTTACAAATCCATTCTGGGTCTGAACGATACCGGAGGCACCAAGTACCTCGCATGTCCATCGATCTCCAAGTACGTCTGGACGATCACCAACTGATTCCTCCTCTTGGGTGTACGGCCCAATCAAGATCATCAGTAATTATCCAAACGACGTGAAGACCTCGGATCTTCTACTATCGTCTTCATCTTCGACTTGTCGTCGTATCAGTTATTCAGAATGGGA
Source organism: Allium sativum (assembly GCA_030737875.1). Taxonomy (NCBI): domain Eukaryota; kingdom Viridiplantae; phylum Streptophyta; class Magnoliopsida; order Asparagales; family Amaryllidaceae; genus Allium; species Allium sativum. The sequence continues at coordinate 491,321,518 of CM060916.1, forward strand.
TAAACCCAGTCTTTCTGAATAACTCGCGTATATTATAAATATGTGTTACACAAACACAACATACGCCTCATTCCAGCTCATCAGTCACTAACCGTAAATTAATCAAGAGAATAATTCGCCAAATATTAACCCCGAAGGCCGAAACCAAATTCAGATCAATACCCAGGAAGCCATTCTACTTAACTAACCTACAATTAGTTTCTAAATTTCACATTCCTAGGGAGAGGTTCCCATTTATTTTATCAAAGACAAATTCCTTTAAATTTATTCTTTAATCTACTTTTGAATATCAATTCAAACTAGTTGGGATTAACGATCCACACCGAAGTGATCATTTACTTTATTTCCCAATCCCAGCCTATTCATCCCATGAAGTAAAACTGGTAATACTTCATATCTAACACCACGGTGTTATCGGTAAATTTAATTACCATTTCACGTTCAAATCTAATTAAAGATTTAACTATCGCCTGGAGCAAAACTGGTGATACTCCATTCTCGATCTTTTCAATCTAATTAAAGATTCATTAAAAGTCCACTTAGTTTTAATCTGTGACTGGGTTAAAGAATCAGTGTCATTTAAAACACGGTTCACGATAAACCCCAAAATCACATCACATTTCAATCAGTCCCTAACCGTAAATTAGCAAGTGAGCAATTCCCTAAGTATTAACCCCGAAGGCCGAAACCAACATCAGATCAATACCCCAGAAACTATTCAACTTAACTGATCTCCAGTTAGTTTCTGATTTTCTTAACTCCTTTGGGTCTAAGAACAGTATTATTGAAGATACCGTTTACGACAACCCAAAATCACATTCCATTAATTATCGGGTTAAAGAACAAGTGTAATTTAAACACTGTTCACGATAAACCCAAAAATCAATTACCAATTCAATTCCAATTAAATATTATTTAATTGGTACACTTCATTAAATTTAAATGAAAAGATTTAATCTTTTTCTCAGCTGGGCTTAAGAACAGTGTTAATGAAGACACCATTCACGACAAACCCAAATCACATTTGATATTAAATACAAGTCTCTGAATAGAAAATATATCGGCTTATATTCAATATCAAATTCTACGACCAACAGATATCATATTGGAAATAACGATATATATATATATATATATATATATATTTCAAATTTCCATAACAACATCTGTATAATCACGAAACCCAACATTGAACTATTCCGAAGATGATTTCGATACAAATCCATTCCAATTCAATTATTGGAAATCCTGGTTATCTTCAAAACCATTTCAAATCCAATCTATTTATTTTAAAAATAAATAGAATTATAATTCTAGTTCAAAACTAGTTCATTTCGATAAAAATCTATTTTTATCTTTTCAAATATGGAGTTTTTCATCCCAATTCTTTACAAATCATTTCTTATGATTTTACACAAATTATTACTATTTTTAATAATTTTATCAAGGCCCGTACAGTCGATTTCCATCAACGTCCATCGAACTGCACTTACAACGACCTTTTCCAAATTTGATTTGGAAATAATTCCAATTCCAACTGTTAGATCTCAGATTTCTAATATTCTTTAGAAAGCTCTTTTTGATACGAACCTAACGGTTCCGGTTTCAGGAGAATCCGACGGTCGGATCTCCCGTAATATCCACTCGAAGTCAATGGTCGAAATTCACGAACTGCCGCGGCGCGGCGCGTTCTATTCAGGCCAATATAAATATAATATATATATATATATTATATGTATTTCGTTGATTTCCTTTCAAAACGTATTTTGAAAACCGTTTTAAATTCGTTTTCAAAACGATTTTAACTTCCATCTCAAATTCAAATCAAAATTGAATTTTCCAATATAAATTCATTTTAAATTCATTTCAAATTGATTTTAATTCGAATTGATTTTTAATTCAATTTCAATTCGAATTCATTTCTATTCAATTTCAATTCGAATTCATTTCAAAATATTCGATTTTGAAATCACTTTTCAATATTCATTATAAAAACGAATATAATCGATATAAATATCGTTCACGTAAAAATGGCGTCAATCTAATCAACACGGCTTCATATATTTCTATTTTCAAATATTCTATTTCAAATATTTCTTTTTTCAAATATTTCTATTCAAATATTTCTTTTTCAAATATTCTATTTCAAGCATTTCTTTTTCAAATATTTCTATTCAAATATTTCTTTTTCAAATATTCTATTACAAACATTTTTTTTCAAATATTTCTATTCAAATATTTCTTTTTCAAATATTCTATTTCAAAACTGGAATCGGGCCTAATCAATTACCATAGATTTTATTTATCTGGATTTCCATACAACGCATGTATATACCAACAATGACAAATAATCAACCGTCATCCAAAGTGCATTCTACATTGTATAAGCATCAAATATAAATATTTAACGCTCGTAACAGTCTGTCCATCAATCGATCGACATACAGCTAATTATTGGGACTAGTGTATGTCATATATCATCCCAATACCCGTGTGGGGTTTTCAAACAATCAAACACATATTTTATTTGTGCAGTTGGGCGATGTGTAAAATTTATCGTCCCGATCAATATCAGTCAAATGTGTGTATATAAACAAATTGTTCGATTTGTTTATATTTATTTCATTTCATATATACGTTAAAAATTCTATTTTTAACTATAAAATATTTTTAACTATATAAATATTTTATTTCATTTCACATCACACAACCAACTACACAGCAAAATCAAACAAGCATACAAGCCGTCCATGGTCTGTGGACGACGGGTGTCGGGCGCTACTAAACACCATCTGCATCCTAGTATATATTCTAACTAGAAATAAATTTAAAAGTGAGGAGTTCTCACCGATAGCTAAACCAAACGCCACGACTCTTCATATGTAGGAAATCTTCACTTCGCTTCTAACGAGATCTGTTAAACACTGTTTGTGTTAAAAATTATATTTTTAACAACGCTACTTCCTATATAAAAAATCAAATTTTTACCGCTACTTCATATTGATAAAAATCGAATTTTTATCTTCATTACCTTATAAAAATCATATTTTTATTCTCCACTTCATTATAAAAATTATATTTTTATATCGCTCTTCTCCTAATAAAGATTATAATTTTATTATTCCACATGAATAAGAATCATATTTTTATTCTTCCTATGATATAAAGATCATATTTTTATATGGCAACTTCTATAAAGATCACATCTTTATTACTCTACATTATATAAAAAATCATATTTTTATATTCTCTACCTTATAAAAATTCTTTTATTTTTATACTTCGTTACGAATAATAAAATCATATCTTTTCGCATATAAAAGTCTATGCTTTCTTCATATGCAAAATCATAATTTTATTATTCTTCCCTCCGCATAAAAATCACATTTTTATCTCTCTACTTCATATGTATATAAATCAAAATTTTTATTTAAGGTTTTAAATAAATTTCTGAAAATAAAACTAGGTTTGTTTGTATAATAAAAATCGGATTAAAAACCAGTACTCTAATATAAAAGAAAATACAAAAGAAAAGGACTCACTATGTTCGGTTTTGGGGGTGGTCTGTGCGTCGGTGAACTGAAGGAAAGGGGGAGGCGCTCGAGGTGGTTGAACTGCGGTGGAGGGGAAGAGGAGCGGTGGAGGCGCGGTGCTCTAGTGGGTGGAGCGTGGCTGATACTCGAACGGGGCGTCGCGTTGGGGGTTTGAGGGTGGCGGGTTCGCGATGGAAGGGGAGCGCCGTCGCGCGGAGGAGGGGAGGAGGAGGCCGTCGTCGATCGCTAGGGGCGGTGCTGAGCGCGATCGAGATCTGATTTTTTTTTCTAATCTCGATCTGAAGAAAGAGGGAACGGGGGTAGAGAGGTATAAGGGAGAGAAATGAGGATTATTAAATTATTTATTTAATTTAATTTTCTATATAAAGTTGACTTTTTATTTGAACTCGAAACGGGACCCAACGACTATCGTCCCTAGCTAATTACCCCCATTCCGAACACAATGGGATATGTATCGTAGGCTAATTTGACCGTTACGATCAGTTTCCGTTGAATTTAAAATATAATTCTTTATATATTCTATTTAAACGCATATTTCAATTTACCGGGGCCACATACTAACTCGAAAAATTCCAGAAAAATATTTTCTAGCTTCGTATTGACGATACGGTCCTAACAAAACTAATTTCGTCAAATTCTGAGACCATTTGAAAAATGGTCATTTTCTGGTCGACCCAATTTGACTAAAACTGTCAAAACACGTTTAGCTTCGCCACGCTCACATACTGATTCAGAAAATTATGGAAAAATAAACTTAGCAATAAATTGACATCCCGGATCCAACAAAAGTGGTTTCGTCGAAAACCGAGGTCGTTTGCAAAATGGCCATTTTTAAGGGCCAGAATTCCATAGCGACTATTCTGAATTTTCAACTGGACATATCTTTTGATTCCCACTATGAAATTTCGATTTTTCAGATTCGTTGGAAAGATATTCCCAATAAGATTCAAATATTTTTGGTTTCACTAAAATCCGGTTTATTTTGAATCCTGTACATTCATTTGAATTTTGAAATCGAATTATCGAACTACCACGCCATTTTCAATTCCTTTTATATATATAAATAAATATTTATATTCTAATGACGTAGAATATAAATATATACATTCTATTTCTATTTAAAATAAATTTCCTGTTATTTTTATTTAAAATATTCATTTTAAATACTCAGAATTCGCTAAAATTGCCAAAATAAAAAAAATTAAATTGGCTCGAATTTCCGGGTTATTATAATCTCCTCCACTTAAAACCTTTCGTCCCCGAAAAGGAACGAAGCCGAAAGTTGTTTAACAATTCAACTCAACTTCCAGTATTTTCACTACGGCTTAAGTTCTTCAACTTTTCAGTTTCTAAGAACTTTTCAAATTTTTCAAAAATTTGGCTAACACCCTAAATTTTCGAAAAATTTCGCCATAACCTCCTCTGCACCGGGGACTTCGGGATATTTCATATAGCCTCCCATGGCCTTCTTCAATCCAAAAGAAAAAGAAAAGGCCAATCGGCTCATAAAGTCATCATCACCCAAACAAAACAGTAATTTATGGTAAACATGTACCTATTTATCGGGCAAACAATTTTATTCTTCTGCTCTAGCCTCCTTGCTATGACCTGTTCAATGTAAGTACATGTATATGCAAGTAAATGCTACTAATTTTCAATACAATTCACTTTTTGGTTCAATCTGGATAAATGGTTCAACATTTAATTAAATGAACAATAATCAAACAACACAACCAACAATCAATTAATTGATTAGCTTTTCAAATTCATAACTTTGATATATAGTCTAAAAATCAGATTTTTGATGCCAAATCACAACAATATATTCTAACTATATTTTGGTTCTCATACCACTCTAATGGAAATATATAGATATCATGCTTTCGGCACTCGAATATAAATACTGATGATGCGGCTGCATCATCAGAATTATCCCCGGGCGACTAGAGTGTGACTCTATATCTATCCAGTATATTGGAGGCTTCTAATACACGTGGATCAGACGTATATTAAAATCTCTATATACCTGATAGTCCAAATCAATATAAAATAAATAATCAAATATGAATAATTGATTTAAATTTTCAAAACAAAACTTGTTTTCAATTTTATTTTAAAAACATTACTCTTCACACTCGTTCTACGATACTACTGATCCCATCTCTAACGAGTCATTCCTATTGGATATTACTAATCCAATCTCTGATGAATTCTTTCGTATGGTTCTAATGTGCCTTGTCCTCTGAGCTTTGTAAACCAAAGCTCTGATACCAACTGAAACGACCTGAACTCCCTCGGTAAGGAAAGCACAGATTGAGTTGAGAACAAGCCACATCAGAACGCAGACAGAAGAACATTTCATTGCTTATTACAACAATTCCATCAGAATACAAGAATAAACAGAGTATAATTAAATAAATATTGCACAGAAAATATCAGAGATTACAATAATTTACATTTAAATACATTGCAGCGGAAAAATAATACAAAACACAACTGAGAGAGATATACGGATACAGAGCTTTCCGGATATCCTTCCAGCTGTAAATCAGGATCCTGTGAATATAAATCTGCAAAACCAAAACTACTAGCTGCCCGTGTCAAAATAAGGGCACCCAGAGTTTAGGTTAAAACAATAAACTCCAAATAAGTCATGGGACTGGTGTGAGAACTAAAACAGTTATTAATCTTTATTTTAAAGTTCGGTAAATCAAGGGACCACGCCGTATAACACGGAACGGGTTTCCTCCCAAGAATACCAGTGCATAAACAAACAGCGCAATGCTAAATAAAGAAAAATGAAGCTATTATAAGACCCAGGTCCCATCACACAATGCAACGCTAGCCGGAGGATAGGGTTTTTACCTTATAATAGCCAAAGAATGCTTGATACGCTAAATTTCATGTTTTTAATTTTTAATCAGACTCCAACCGTAAATTAGTAAGCGAACGATTCCCTAAGTATTAACCCCGAAGGCCGAAACCAACATCAGACTAATACCCAGGAAACCACCCATCTTAGCTCGTTTCCAGTTAGTTTCTGATTTTATATACAATCATAAATATGAATTATACGCGGAATGAATGTCCCATACCACTATGTCGCCATATATAGGTATACAATCAAAACCGCAAAATGTTGTATTGGAAGTTGGGTTATCATTTATGGTATGAACCGAGGCAAAAGATAGTCCTCACCGATTCGAGACTCTCTAGCCCGAGCCTCAGGGCAAGTACTCAGTCAAGCCCTTGGATCGTCAGGGCCAGTCCACACGGAGTGGATTAAAATGCCTGAACATGCGTTTCCCCGCCCTATGGGGCGTAAATGAGCCAACGAATGACTCCATCGGCTTCACATAGTCACCGATAAATCTGAGGCGCCTTGCAAACCAACAACCACATAAGTCAAACTCGTCAGGGCGTGTAAAACCACTGACGCCACTTCTAACTAGAAGGAAACGCATGCCCTCCCTGAAGTCCTCTCCCGTTTCTGGTTCATACCGGGTGTGAAACTCGCGAAGTAAACGTTACACAAAGCTATTCCACGAAGGCCTTGCTTTGATCATCAACCACAAGACTTTGCTTTTCAACAGAGGCCTTGATCATTTGCCACTTAGGCAAGCCACACAGGCAATTCAATCTATGCGTTTGATATCCATCAGTATATAACCCCTGAGCTCGTGTGTCTCAGAGAAGGGCGTTAAGCAAGGGAATAAATTCTCCGCTGCCAAACATATATATATTTAATAGAAATGAATCACACAGAATAAAATCCAATGTCAGACACACAGTCCATTTACAAGTCCGTTCTGGGTCTGAACGAAACCGGAGGCACCTAGTACCCCGCATGTCCATCGATCTCCATGTACGTCTGGACAATCACCAACTGATTCCCTCCTCTTGGGTGTACGGCCCAATCAAGATCATCAGTAATTATCCAAACGACGTGAAGACCTCCAGTCTTCTACCATCGTCTTCATCTTCGACTTGTCTTCGTATCAGTTATTCAGAATGGGATAAACCCGATCTTTCTGAATAACTCGCGTATGTAATAAATACGTGTTACACAAACACAACATACGCCTCATTCCAGCTCATCAGTCACTAACCGTAAATTAATCAAGAGAATAATTCCCCAAATATTAACCCTGAAGGCCGAAACCAACATCAGATCAATACCCAGGAAACCATTCTACTTAGCTAACCTAGAGTTAGTTTCTAAATTTCACATTCTTAGGGAGAGGTTCCCATTAATTTTATCAAAGATAAATTTATTCTTTAATCTACTTTTGAATATCAATTCAAACTAGTCGGGATTAGCGATCTACACCGAAGCGATCATTTATTTTATTTCCAAATCCCAACCTATTCATCCCGTGAAGTAAAACTGGTAATACTTCATATCTAACACCACGGTGTTATCGGTAAATTCAATTACCATTTCACGTTCAAATCTAATTAAAGATTTAACTATCGCTTGGAGCAAAACTGGTGATACTACATTCTCGATCTTTTCAATCTAATTAAAGATTCATTAAAACTCCACTTCGTTTAATCTGTGACTGGGTTAAAGAATCAGTGTCATTTAAAACACGGTTCACGATAAACCCCAAAATCACATCACATTTCAATCAGTCCCTAACCGTAAATTAGCATGTGAGCAATTCCCTAAGTATTAACCCCGAAGGCTAAAACCAACATCAGACCAATACCCCAGAAACTATTCAACTTAACTAATCTCCAGTTAGTTTCTGATTTTCTTAACTCCTTTGGGTCTAAGAACAGTATTATTGAAGATACCATTCACGACAACCCAAAATCACATTCCATTAATTATCGGGTTAAAGAACAAGTGTTATTTAAAACACTGTTCACGATAAACCCAAAAATCAATTACCAATTCAATTCCAATTAAATATTATTTAATTGGTACACTTCATTAAATCTAAATAAAAAGATTTAATCTTTTTCTCAATTGGGCTTAAGAACAGTGTTAATGAAGACACCATTCACGACAAATCACATTTGATATTAAATACAAGTCTCTGAATAGAAAATATATCGGCTTATATTCAATATCAAATTCTACGACCAACAGATATCGTATTGGAAATAACGATATATATATATATATATATATATATATATATATATATCTTTCCAATTTCCATAACAACATCTGTATAATCACGAAACCCAACATCGAACTATTCCGAAGATGATTTCGATTCAAATCCATTCCAATTCAGTTATTGGAAATCCTGGTTATTTTCAAAACCATTTCAAATCCAATCTATTTATTTTTAAAAATAAATAGAATTATAATTCTAGTTCAAAACTAGTTCATTTCGATAAAAATTTATTTTTATCTTTTCAACTATGGAGTTTTTCATCCCAATTCTTTACAAATCATTTCTTATGATTTTACACAAATTATTACTATTTTTAATAATTTTATCAAGGCCCGTACAGTCGATTTCCATCAACGGCCATCGAACTGCACTTACAGCGACCGTTTCCAAATTTGATTTGGACATAATTCCAAATCCATCCGTTAGATCTCATATTTCTAATATTCGTTAGAAAGCTCTTTTCGATACGAACCCAATGGTTCCGGTTTCAGGAGAATCCGACGGTCGGATCTCCCGTAATATGCATTCGAAGTCAATGGTCGAAATTCACGAACTGCCGCGGCGCGGCGCGTTCTATTCAGGCCATTATATAAATATATGTATATATATATTTATATTATTTCGTCGATTTCCTTTCAAAACGTATTTTAAAAACCATTTCAAATTCGTTTTCAAAACGATTTCAACTTCCATCTCAAATTCAAATCAAAATTGAATTTTCCAATAAAAATTCATTTTAAATTCATTTCAAATTGATTTTAATTCAAATCGATTTTTAATTCAATTTCAATTCGAATTCATTTCTATTCAATTTCAAATCGAATTCATTTCAAAATATTCGATTTGAAAACACTTTTCAATATTCATTATAAAAACGAATATAATCGATATAAATATCGTTCACGTAAAAATGGCGTCAATCTAATCAACACGGCTTCATATATTTCTATTTTCAAATATTCTACTTCAAGTATTTCTTTTTCAAATATTTCTATTCAAATATTTCTTTTTCAAATATTCTATTTCAATCATTTCTTTTTCAAATATTTCTATTCAAATATTTCTTTTTCAAATATTCTATTTCAAACATTTCTTTTTCAAATATTTCTATTCAAATATTTCTTTTCCAAATATTCTATTTCAAAACTGGAATGGGGCCTAATCAATTACCATAGATTTTATTTCTATGGATTTGCATACAACGCATGTATATATCAACAATGACAAATAATCAACCATCATCCAAAGTGCATACTACACTGTATAAGCATCAAATATAAATATTTAACGCTCATAACAGTCTGTCCATCATTCGATCGACATACAGCTAATTATTGGGACTAGTGTATGTCATATATCATCCCAATACCCTTGTGGGGTTTTCAAACAATCAAACACAGATTTTATTTGTGCAGTTGGGCGATGTGTAAAATTTATCGTCCCAATCAATATCAGTCAAATGTGTGCATATAAACAAATCGTCCGATTTGTTTATATTTATTTCATTTCATATATACGTTAAAAATTCTATTTTTAACTATAAAATATTTTTAACTATATAAACATTTTATTTCATTTCACATCACATCACACAACCAACTACACAGCAAAATCAAACAAACAAGCATACAAGCCGTCATGGTCTGTGGACGACGGGTGTCGGGTGCTACTAAACACCGTCGGCATCCTAGTATATATTCTAACTAGAAATAAATTTAAAAGTGAGGAGTTCTCACCGATAGCTAAACCAAACGCCACGACTCTTCATATGTAGGAAATCTTCACTTCGCTTCTAACGAGATCTGTTCAACACTATTTGTGTTAAAAATTATATTTTTAACAACGTTGCTTCCTATATAAAAAATCGTATTTTTACCGCTACTTCATGTTGATAAAAATCAAATTTTTATCTTCATTACCTTATAAAAATCATATTTTTATTCTCCACTTCATTATAAAAATTATATTTTTATATCGCTCTTCTCCTAATAAAGATTATATTTTTATTTTTCTACATGAATAAAAATCATATTTTTATTCTTCCTATGATATAAAGATCATATTTTTATATGGCAACTTCTATAAAGATCACATCTTTATTACTCTACATTATATAAAAAATCATATTTTTATATTCTCTACCTTATAAAAATTCTTTTATTTTTATACTTCGTTATGAATAATAAAATCATATCTTTTCGCATATAAAAGTCTATGCTTTCTTCATATGCAAAATCATATTTTTATTATTGTTCCCTCCGCATAAAAATCACATTTTTATCTCTCTACTTCATATGTATATAAGTCAAAATTTTAATTTAAGGTTTTAAATAAATTTCTAAAAATAAAACTAGGCTTGTTTGTATAATAAAAATCAGATTAAAAACCAGTACTCTAATATAAAAGAAAATACAAAAGAAAAGGACTCACTATGTTCGGTTTTGGGGGTGGTCTGTGCGTCGGTGAACTGAAGGAAAGGGGGAGGCGCTCGAGGTGGCTGAATGTAACAACCCGTAAAATGCGAGCCAGTTTGAAATTTTTATTTCGGCGATTTTAGCGAATTTTGAATATTTAAAATGAATTATTTTAAATAATATCGACGAGAAATTTATTTTGAATATATAAAATGCAGTTTTTTTTGAAAGTATAAAATTCAGTTTTGAATATATATATAATGCAGTTTTAAGAAATAACATTGTTTTAAAATAGAATTGATCCCGAAAAATAAATTATACAATGTTTTGAAAAGTAAAAAAAAAATATACGATCTTTGTTTGTTTAAAAATATAAATTCGTTGATTTTAAAAATATGATTTTTATATATTGAACTTCGAAATAAAAATATAATTTTTATATATTGAACTTCGAATTAAAAATAGAATTTTTATATATTGAACTTCGAATTAAAAATAGAATTTTTATATATTGAACTTCGAAAGAAAAATATGATTTTTATATGTTGAACTTCGAAATAAAAATATGATTTTTATTTATGGAATAGCGAAGTAAAAATTCGATTTTTACATAGGTAGTGAAAGCGGACAATGAAGGTAACAAAAAGGCGATAGCGATGAAGATTTCTATCAATGAAGTGCCGCGGAGCTAGGATAGCTATTTGTGAGAATTTCTCACCTTTCTATTTCTTTTCTAGTTATATATTTATACTAGGATGCAGACGGTGCTTAGTAGCACCCGACACAACCGTCCACAGACCATGGACTTGTTTGTTTGACTGTTTGGTGATTGATTGCGATATTGGTTTGAATGTGGTTTGTGGTGTGAAAAATCGAATCGATAAATTGGTTAGGATTAGACGTGCGCCGTTATAAGGCGTAGGAGTAAGGCTAGGTTAGACCCTTACTCCAAATTTTGTGGTTTGCAAAATGAAATTGATTTGATTGATGAGTGAATGGCGTGGGCCTTCACTAGACCGGGGATAAGGCTAGGCCTTGTCCCGTTTCTAGTATCGTGCCGTTATGCCGCCGAAATTTTCTAAAATAAGTTAGAAAAATAAAAATAGCATTTTATTTAACGAATGAACTGAATAGAAATTCATATGTTAAAATAAAATGTGTTATCGTTAAAAATATAATTTTTTAACGTGAATGTGAATAAATAAATATTCATTTACAAACCAGACGGTTTGTTTATGTACACCTATTTGAATGACGTTGATTGGGTCGATAAATTTTACACATCGCCTAACTGCACAAATAAAATATGTGTTTGATTGTTTGAAACCCCACACGGGTGTTAGGATGAAATTTGAAGTTCACTCATCCTGATTGATTAAATATGTCGATCGATTGATTGACAAGCTGCTATAAGCGTTAAATGTCTATATTTGATGCTTATACAGGGTAGTGCACTTTGGTTGATGGTTGATTATTCATCGTTGTTGATATATACATGTGTTGTAGAAAATCCATATAATTAACATTATATGGTAATTGATTGGGCCTCATTCCAGTTTCGAAAAAAAGAAATATTTGAAATAGAAATATTTGAAATAGAAATATTTGAAATAGAATATTTGAAAATAGAAATATGTGAAGCCGTGAGGATTAGATTGACGCCATTTTGACGTGAACGATATTTATATCGATTTTATTCATTTTAAAATGAATATTGAAAAGTGATTTCGAAATCGAATATTTTGAAATGAATTGAATTGAAAACGATTTCGAAATGAATTGAATTGAAAACGATTTCGAAATGAATTGAATTGAAAACGATTTCGAAATGAATTGAATTGAAAACGAATTCAAATGGAAATGAAAGCGAATTGAAATGAATTCAAATTGAATTGAAATTCGAATTGAATAGAAATGAATTTTGAAACGAATTTATAAAGAAGAATTCAATTTTGATTTGAATTGAAAAGGAAGTTGAAATTGCTTTTGAAACGAATTTTAAAACTATTTATATAATTCGTTTTAAATAGAAATCGACGAAGTATATATTATATATATTATATATATAATATAATGGCCTGAATAGAACGCGCCGCGCCGCGGCAGTTCGCGAATTTCGACCATTTATTTCAAACGGACATTACGGGAGATCCGACCGTCGGATTCTCCTAAAACCGGAACCGTTGGGTTCGTATCGAAAAGAGCTTTCTAACGAATATTAGAAATTTGAAATCTAACGGTTGGATTTGGAATTATGTCCAAATCAAATTCGAAAAAGGTCGCTGTAAGTGCAGTTCGATGACCGTTGTTGGAAATCGGCTGTACGGGCCTTGATAAAATTATTAAAAATAGTAATAATTTGTGTAAAATCATAAGAAATGATTTGTGAAGATTTGGGATGAAAAACTCCATATTTGAAAAGATAAAAATAGATTTTTATCGAAATGAACTAGTTTGAACTAGAATTATAATTCTATTTATTTTTAAATAAATAAATTGAATTTGAAATGGTTTTGAAAATAACCAAAATTTCCAATGATTGCATTGGAGTGGATTTGAATCGAAATTGTCTTCGGAATATTTCGATGTTGGAATTCGTGATATTACAGGTGTTGTTATGGAAATTTGAAAGATATATATTTGTATCGTTATTTCCAATACGACATTTGTTAGTCGTAGAATTCGATATTGAATATAAGCCGATATATTTTCTATTCAGAGCCTTGTATTGAATATCGAATGTGATTTGGGTTTGTCGTGAATGGTGTTTTCACTAACACTGTTCTTGAACCCAGTTGAGAAAAGATTAAATCTTTTTATTTAGATTTAATGAAGTGTACCAATTAAATAATATTTAATTGGAATTGAATTGATATTGATTTTTGGGTTTATCGTGAACAGTGTTTTAAATAACACTTGTTCTTTAACCCGATAATTAATGAATGTGATTTGGGTTTGTCGTGAATGGTGTCTTCACTAACACCGCTCTTGAACCCAGTTGAGAAAAGATTAAATCTTTTTATTTAGATTTAATGAAGTGTACCAATTAAATAATATTTAATTGGAATTGAATTGATATTGATTTTTGGGTTTATCGTGAACAGTGTTTTAAATAACACTTGTTCTTTAACCCGATAATTAATGAATGTGATTTGGGTTTGTCGTGAATGGTGTCTTCACTAACACCGCTCTTGAACCCAGTTGAGAAAAGATTAAATCTTTTTATTTAGATTTAATGAAGTGTACCAATTAAATAATATTTAATTGGAATTGAATGGATATTGATTTTTGGGTTTATCGTGAACAGTGTTTTAAATAACACTTGTTCTTTAACCCGATAATTAATGGGATGTGACTTTGGGTTTATCGTGAACCGTGTTTTAAATGACACTGATTCTTTAACCCAGTCACAGATTAAAACTAAGTGGAGTTTTAATGAATCTTTAATTAGATTTGAACGTGAAATTTAGAAACTAACTGTCGGTTAGCTAAGTAGAATGGTTTTCTGGATATTGATCTGATGTTGGTTTCGGCCTTCGGGGTTAATATTTGGGGAATTATTCTCTTGATTAATTTACGGTTAATGACTAATGAGTTGGAATGAGGCGTATGTTGTGTTTGTGTAACACTTTTATAATATATACGCGAGTTATTCGGAAAGACCGGGTTTATCCCATTCTGAATAACTGATACGACGATAAGTCGAAGATGAAGACGATGGTCGAAGACCGGAGGTCTTCACGTCGTTTGGGTGATAACTGATGATCTTGATTGGGCTGTACACCCAAGAAGATGGAAACAGTTAGTGATCGTCCAGACGTACTTGGAGATCGATGGATATGCGGGGTACTAGGTGCCTCCGGTTTCGTTCAGACCCAGGACGGACTTGTAAATGGACTGTGTGTCTGACATCGGATTTCATTCTGTGTGACTGATATCGGTTGCATAGGATGGTTTGCCTGTGTGGCATGCTAAGATGCAAATGATCAAGGCTTCTGTTGAAAAGCAAAGTCTTGTGGTGATGATCAAAGCACGGCCTTTGTGGCGTAGCTTTGTGTAACGTTTACCTCGCGTGTTTCACACCCGGTATGAACCAAAAACGGGAGAGGACGTCAGGGAGGGCATGCGTTTCTTCCTAGCTAGAAGTGGCGTCAGTGGTTTTACACGCCCTGACGAGTTTGACTTATGTGGTTGTTGCTGTTGCGAGGCGCCTCGGATTGATCGGTCGTTCTCGAACCGATGGAGTCATTTAGTTGGCTCGTTTACGCCCCATAGGGCGGGGAAACGCATGTTCAGGCATTTTAATCCACTCCGTGTGGACCGGCCCTGACGATCCAAGGGTCGATGCGCTCTGACCCTGTGGCTCGGGCTAGGCAGTCACGAAAACGGTTGAGGACTATCTTTTGCCTCGGTTCATAGACGGAAATCCAATTTCCAAATACGTGACTTTGCGGTTTTATTTGTAATCCTATATATGGCGACATAGTGGGATGGGGCGCTTATGCCGCCTATGATTGATACTTATGATTTGAAGTTGTTTTATACACTATGCACTTACCATAGTATCAAATGATTTGTTTTAAACGTATCAAGCATTCTTTGGCTGTTATAAGGGAAAACCCTATCCTCGACTGCGTTGCATTGTGTGATGGGACCTGGGTCTTATAACAGCTTCATTTTTCTTTATTTAGCATTGCGCTGTTTATTTATGCACTGGTATTCTTGGGAGGAAACCCGTTCCGTGTTATACGGCGTGGTCCCTGGATTTACCTAGCTTTAAAAATAAAGATTAACTGTTTTAGTTCTCACACCAGTCACATGACTGACCTGGAGTTTATTGTTTTAACCTAAACTCTGGGTGCCCTTACTTTGACACGGGCAGCTAGTAGTTTTGGTTTTGCAGATTTATATTCACAGGATCCTGGTTTACAGCTGGAACGATATCCGGAAAGCTTTGTATCCGTATATTTACTTCTAGTTGTCTATTGTATTATCTTCCGCTGCTATGTATTTAAATGTAATTTAAATCTCTGATATTTCTGTGTAATATTCATTTATACTCTGTATATTCTTGTATTCTGATGCATTGTTGTAATATACAATGAAATGTTCTTCTGTATGCGTTCTGTTTTGTCCTGTTCTCAAACGAAAGGGCGTTTCGAACGGCCTGGATCGGTTTAGCGACTGGTTCGGACCGAGCGAAATTCCTTGCCGTCACATTTGGTATCAGAGCTTTGGTTTACAAAGCTAGAGAACAAGACACATTAGAACCGTACGAAAGAATTCATCAGATATTGGATTAGTAATATCCAATGAGAATGACTCGTTAAAGATAGGATCAGTAGTATCCTAGAACGAGTGTGAAGAGTATATTTTTAAAATGAAAGTCAAATTTGTTTTGAAAATTTAAATCAACTATTCGTATTTGATTATCTATTTATATTGATGTGGACAATCCAGTATATATAGATTTTACGTATACGTCTGATCCGCGTGTATTCGAAATTTTAATATACTGGATAGATATAGAATCACGCTCTAGTCGCCCGGAGATGATTCAGATGATGAGGCATCATCATCAGTGTTTATATTCGAGCGACGAAAGTGAGATTTCTATATATTTCCTATTGACTGGTGTGAGAACCAAAAAGTAGATAGGGCCTATTGTTGTGATTTGGCATCAAAAATGAGATTTTTTGACTATATATCAAAGTTATGCATTTGAAAAGCTAATCAACTAATTGATTGATGTTTATGTTGTTTGTTCATTTGTTTGCTAATTTTGAACCATTATGCCTAATTGAACCAAATATTTAATTATATTGAAAATTGGTTGCATTTGCTTGCATATACATATATATCATTGAACAGGTCATAGCAAGGAGGCTAGAGCCAGAGAATAAAATTTGTTTGCCCGACAAATAGGTACATGTTTACTACATAATTTCCTGTTTTGTTTGGGTGATGATGATTTTGTGAGCCTATTGGCTAGCCGCTTGGCTTTTTCTTTTTCTTTTTGAGATCTGAAGGACCGGGGAAGCTATTTGAAATTCCCCGATGCTCCCGGTGCAGGGGAGGTTATGGCGAAATTTTTCAAAAATTTTGGGTGTTAGCCAAATTTTTGAAATTTTGAAAATTCTCAGAAACTGAAAAGTTAGAGAATGCAAGCCAGATCGAGCGTAGTGTTGAATAATCAAACCACTTTCGACTTTGTTCCTTTTCGGGGACGAAAAGTTTTAAGTGGGGGAGATTGTAACAACCCGTAAAATGCGAGCCAGTTTGAAATTTTTATTTCGGCGATTTTAGCGAATTTTGAATATTTAAAATGAATTATTTTAAATAATATCGACGAGAAATTTATTTTGAATATATAAAATGCAGTTTTTTTTGAAAGTATAAAATTCAGTTTTGAATATATATATAATGCAGTTTTAAGAAATAACATTGTTTTAAAATAGAATTGATCCCGAAAAATAAATTATACAATGTTTTGAAAAGTAAAAAAAAAAATATACGATCTTTGTTTGTTTAAAAATATAAATTCGTTGATTTTAAAAATATGATTTTTATATATTGAACTTCGAAATAAAAATATAATTTTTATATATTGAACTTCGAATTAAAAATAGAATTTTTATATATTGAACTTCGAATTAAAAATAGAATTTTTATATATTGAACTTCGAAAGAAAAATATGATTTTTATATGTTGAACTTCGAAATAAAAATATGATTTTTATTTATGGAATAGCGAAGTAAAAATTCGATTTTTACATAGGTAGTGAAAGCGGACAATGAAGGTAACAAAAAGGCGATAGCGATGAAGATTTCTATCAATGAAGTGCCGCGGAGCTAGGATAGCTATTTGTGAGAATTTCTCACCTTTCTATTTCTTTTCTAGTTATATATTTATACTAGGATGCAGACGGTGCTTAGTAGCACCCGACACAACCGTCCACAGACCATGGACTTGTTTGTTTGACTGTTTGGTGATTGATTGCGATATTGGTTTGAATGTGGTTTGTGGTGTGAAAAATCGAATCGATAAATTGGTTAGGATTAGACGTGCGCCGTTATAAGGCGTAGGAGTAAGGCTAGGTTAGACCCTTACTCCAAATTTTGTGGTTTGCAAAATGAAATTGATTTGATTGATGAGTGAATGGCGTGGGCCTTCACTAGACCGGGGATAAGGCTAGGCCTTGTCCCGTTTCTAGTATCGTGCCGTTATGCCGCCGAAATTTTCTAAAATAAGTTAGAAAAATAAAAATAGCATTTTATTTAACGAATGAACTGAATAGAAATTCATATGTTAAAATAAAATGTGTTATCGTTAAAAATATAATTTTTTAACGTGAATGTGAATAAATAAATATTCATTTACAAACCAGACGGTTTGTTTATGTACACCTATTTGAATGACGTTGATTGGGTCGATAAATTTTACACATCGCCTAACTGCACAAATAAAATATGTGTTTGATTGTTTGAAACCCCACACGGGTGTTAGGATGAAATTTGAAGTTCACTCATCCTGATTGATTAAATATGTCGATCGATTGATTGACAAGCTGCTATAAGCGTTAAATGTCTATATTTGATGCTTATACAGGGTAGTGCACTTTGGTTGATGGTTGATTATTCATCGTTGTTGATATATACATGTGTTGTAGAAAATCCATATAATTAACATTATATGGTAATTGATTGGGCCTCATTCCAGTTTCGAAAAAAAGAAATATTTGAAATAGAAATATTTGAAATAGAAATATTTGAAATAGAAATATTTGAAATAGAATATTTGAAAATAGAAATATGTGAAGCCGTGAGGATTAGATTGACGCCATTTTGACGTGAACGATATTTATATCGATTTTATTCATTTTAAAATGAATATTGAAAAGTGATTTCGAAATCGAATATTTTGAAATGAATTGAATTGAAAACGATTTCGAAATGAATTGAATTGAAAACGATTTCGAAATGAATTGAATTGAAAACGATTTCGAAATGAATTGAATTGAAAACGAATTCAAATGGAAATGAAAGCGAATTGAAATGAATTCAAATTGAATTGAAATTCGAATTGAATAGAAATGAATTTTGAAACGAATTTATAAAGAAGAATTCAATTTTGATTTGAATTGAAAAGGAAGTTGAAATTGCTTTTGAAACGAATTTTAAAACTATTTATATAATTCGTTTTAAATAGAAATCGACGAAGTATATATTATATATATTATATATATAATATAATGGCCTGAATAGAACGCGCCGCGCCGCGGCAGTTCGCGAATTTCGACCATTTATTTCAAACGGACATTACGGGAGATCCGACCGTCGGATTCTCCTAAAACCGGAACCGTTGGGTTCGTATCGAAAAGAGCTTTCTAACGAATATTAGAAATTTGAAATCTAACGGTTGGATTTGGAATTATGTCCAAATCAAATTCGAAAAAGGTCGCTGTAAGTGCAGTTCGATGACCGTTGTTGGAAATCGGCTGTACGGGCCTTGATAAAATTATTAAAAATAGTAATAATTTGTGTAAAATCATAAGAAATGATTTGTGAAGATTTGGGATGAAAAACTCCATATTTGAAAAGATAAAAATAGATTTTTATCGAAATGAACTAGTTTGAACTAGAATTATAATTCTATTTATTTTTAAATAAATAAATTGAATTTGAAATGGTTTTGAAAATAACCAAAATTTCCAATGATTGCATTGGAGTGGATTTGAATCGAAATTGTCTTCGGAATATTTCGATGTTGGAATTCGTGATATTACAGGTGTTGTTATGGAAATTTGAAAGATATATATTTGTATCGTTATTTCCAATACGACATTTGTTAGTCGTAGAATTCGATATTGAATATAAGCCGATATATTTTCTATTCAGAGCCTTGTATTGAATATCGAATGTGATTTGGGTTTGTCGTGAATGGTGTTTTCACTAACACTGTTCTTGAACCCAGTTGAGAAAAGATTAAATCTTTTTATTTAGATTTAATGAAGTGTACCAATTAAATAATATTTAATTGGAATTGAATTGATATTGATTTTTGGGTTTATCGTGAACAGTGTTTTAAATAACACTTGTTCTTTAACCCGATAATTAATGAATGTGATTTGGGTTTGTCGTGAATGGTGTCTTCACTAACACCGCTCTTGAACCCAGTTGAGAAAAGATTAAATCTTTTTATTTAGATTTAATGAAGTGTACCAATTAAATAATATTTAATTGGAATTGAATTGATATTGATTTTTGGGTTTATCGTGAACAGTGTTTTAAATAACACTTGTTCTTTAACCCGATAATTAATGAATGTGATTTGGGTTTGTCGTGAATGGTGTCTTCACTAACACCGCTCTTGAACCCAGTTGAGAAAAGATTAAATCTTTTTATTTAGATTTAATGAAGTGTACCAATTAAATAATATTTAATTGGAATTGAATGGATATTGATTTTTGGGTTTATCGTGAACAGTGTTTTAAATAACACTTGTTCTTTAACCCGATAATTAATGGGATGTGACTTTGGGTTTATCGTGAACCGTGTTTTAAATGACACTGATTCTTTAACCCAGTCACAGATTAAAACTAAGTGGAGTTTTAATGAATCTTTAATTAGATTTGAACGTGAAATTTAGAAACTAACTGTCGGTTAGCTAAGTAGAATGGTTTTCTGGATATTGATCTGATGTTGGTTTCGGCCTTCGGGGTTAATATTTGGGGAATTATTCTCTTGATTAATTTACGGTTAATGACTAATGAGTTGGAATGAGGCGTATGTTGTGTTTGTGTAACACTTTTATAATATATACGCGAGTTATTCGGAAAGACCGGGTTTATCCCATTCTGAATAACTGATACGACGATAAGTCGAAGATGAAGACGATGGTCGAAGACCGGAGGTCTTCACGTCGTTTGGGTGATAACTGATGATCTTGATTGGGCTGTACACCCAAGAAGATGGAAACAGTTAGTGATCGTCCAGACGTACTTGGAGATCGATGGATATGCGGGGTACTAGGTGCCTCCGGTTTCGTTCAGACCCAGGACGGACTTGTAAATGGACTGTGTGTCTGACATCGGATTTCATTCTGTGTGACTGATATCGGTTGCATAGGATGGTTTGCCTGTGTGGCATGCTAAGATGCAAATGATCAAGGCTTCTGTTGAAAAGCAAAGTCTTGTGGTGATGATCAAAGCACGGCCTTTGTGGCGTAGCTTTGTGTAACGTTTACCTCGCGTGTTTCACACCCGGTATGAACCAAAAACGGGAGAGGACGTCAGGGAGGGCATGCGTTTCTTCCTAGCTAGAAGTGGCGTCAGTGGTTTTACACGCCCTGACGAGTTTGACTTATGTGGTTGTTGCTGTTGCGAGGCGCCTCGGATTGATCGGTCGTTCTCGAACCGATGGAGTCATTTAGTTGGCTCGTTTACGCCCCATAGGGCGGGGAAACGCATGTTCAGGCATTTTAATCCACTCCGTGTGGACCGGCCCTGACGATCCAAGGGTCGATGCGCTCTGACCCTGTGGCTCGGGCTAGGCAGTCACGAAAACGGTTGAGGACTATCTTTTGCCTCGGTTCATAGACGGAAATCCAATTTCCAAATACGTGACTTTGCGGTTTTATTTGTAATCCTATATATGGCGACATAGTGGGATGGGGCGCTTATGCCGCCTATGATTGATACTTATGATTTGAAGTTGTTTTATACACTATGCACTTACCATAGTATCAAATGATTTGTTTTAAACGTATCAAGCATTCTTTGGCTGTTATAAGGGAAAACCCTATCCTCGACTGCGTTGCATTGTGTGATGGGACCTGGGTCTTATAACAGCTTCATTTTTCTTTATTTAGCATTGCGCTGTTTATTTATGCACTGGTATTCTTGGGAGGAAACCCGTTCCGTGTTATACGGCGTGGTCCCTGGATTTACCTAGCTTTAAAAATAAAGATTAACTGTTTTAGTTCTCACACCAGTCACATGACTGACCTGGAGTTTATTGTTTTAACCTAAACTCTGGGTGCCCTTACTTTGACACGGGCAGCTAGTAGTTTTGGTTTTGCAGATTTATATTCACAGGATCCTGGTTTACAGCTGGAACGATATCCGGAAAGCTTTGTATCCGTATATTTACTTCTAGTTGTCTATTGTATTATCTTCCGCTGCTATGTATTTAAATGTAATTTAAATCTCTGATATTTCTGTGTAATATTCATTTATACTCTGTATATTCTTGTATTCTGATGCATTGTTGTAATATACAATGAAATGTTCTTCTGTATGCGTTCTGTTTTGTCCTGTTCTCAAACGAAAGGGCGTTTCGAACGGCCTGGATCGGTTTAGCGACTGGTTCGGACCGAGCGAAATTCCTTGCCGTCACACTGAACTGCGGTGGAGGGGGAGAGGAGCGGTGGAGGTGCGGTGCTCTTGTGGGTGGAGCGTGGCTGATACTCGAACGGGGCATCGCGTTGGGGGTTTGAGGGTGGCGGGTTCGCGATGGAAGGGGAGCGTCGTCGCGCTGAGGAGGGGAGGAGGAGCGCCGTCGCGCGGAGGAGGGGAGGAGGAGGCCGTCGTCGATCGCTAGGGGTGGTGCTGAGCGCGATCGAGATACGGTTTTTTTTTCTAATCTCGATCTGAAGAAAGAGGGAACGGGGGTAGAGGGGTATAAGGGAGAGAAATGAGGATTATTAAATTATTTATTTAATTTAATTTTCTATATAAAGTTGACTTTTTATTTGAACTCGAAACGGGACCCAATGACCGTCGTCCGTAGCTAATTACCCCCATTCTGAACACAAAGGGATATGTATCGTACGCTAATTTGACCGTTACGATCAGTTTCCGTTGAATTTAAAATATAATTATTTATATATTCTATTTAAATGCACATTTCAATTTACCGGGGCCACATACTAACTCGAAAAATTCCAGAAAAATATTTTCTAGCTTCGTATTGACGATACGGTCCTAACAAAACTAATTTCGTCAAATTCTGAGACTGTTTGAAAAATGGCCATTTTCTAGTCGACCCAATTTGACTAAAACTGTCAAAACACGTTTAGCTTCGCCTCGCTCACATACTGATTCAGAAAATTATGGAAAAATAAACTTAGCAATAAATTGACATCCTGGATCCAACAAAAGTGGTTTCATCGAAAACCGAGGTCATTTGCAAAATGGCCATTTTTAAGGGCCAGAATTCCATAGCGACTATTCTGAATTTTCAACTGGACATATCTTTTGATTCCCGCTATGAAATTTCGATTTTTCGGATTCGTTGGAAAGATATTCCCAATAAGATTCAAATATTTTTGGTTTCACTAAATCCGGTTTATTTTGAATCCGGTACATTCATTTGAATTTTGAAATCGAATTATCGAACTACCGCGCCATTTTCAATTCCTTTTTTATATATAAATAAATATTTATATTCTAACGACGACGAATATAAATATATACGTTCTATTTCTATTTAAAATAAATTTCCCGTCATTTTTATTTAAAATATTCATTTTAAATATTCAGAATTCGCTAAAATTGTCAAAATAAAAAAATTTAAATTGGCTCGGATTTCCGGGTTATTACATTTCTAACTCTGCGTCTTTAAACAAATTCATTTTTAGTTCGGATTGGGTTATACAACCCTATGTCCCACTTCTTTACTCAAATTCACTTTTACCAATCTCCTTACAAATCTATTCAACCATTCCCCACTTTGGAAATCTTATTTCAATTTTCCCCTTTTTACTAATTCTCATTTTTAAGTAACGTTAATTTAAAATTAACGATTTTACACTTTAAATCTCATTTATATAACCCTGGTTTATTATAAACCCTTTTATCTTAATTTCCTCTAATTCAATTCAAATAATTGAGTAACATTTATTTCAAGTTACTGTATTCGCTTGGAATTCCTTTTTAACTTCATTTCGGGTTTTAAATATAGAACCCGTTCATAAACTCCTTTCACCATCCAACTAGATTACATTCCATTTCGATTACTCTTTAAATGAATTTCCATTAAAAGTAATTTTCTAAATTATTACTAATTAAAATAATAATTTACTTCGATCAATAACTGCTGTAAAAATAGTTAATTCCTTAATTAACTAAAAAAATAGTTAATCCCTTTTTAAACATCTTATTAAAATTTAAACAATATTCATTAAACAATTCTATTCAAAATGCACTAATTTAATCTCGATTAAAAACGATCGATTTAGTCAAATCAAAACACGGTTATCCCATTAACCGATTCTAATTCGTTCCCCCTTTAAATTAATTAATGATATAATTAATTTAAATAATTCCATTTAATTATTTCTTTATAAATCAATATCCAAATTTTAACTGTTAGGTTAATTTCTATTCTCATATTTATAAATCTGATTAACATCAGAATTGTCTTTATAAAATTAATTAATAATTAATTATAAAAATAATAAATAATAAATATTTACTTCCTTCTCATAAACTTTTATACAAAATAATATATATATCAAAATCTATATCCAGTTATAAAATAAATTTTATAACTTCAGTTCTATCGATTCACCTGGTGGTAAATCAATATTTATAAAATGATTGATTTCATAGACTATATCCTGCCAAATACTCAATCAATACTACACATTGGTTTAAACAAAAAAATTGTTGAATTTTTGGTCGATTATCAATAATCAAATCAATCACCAAATCAGGGCAGTTTATATCTAGTAATATGAAGAAGAAAAAAATATTTGAGGAATCCCGTTGGATCCTTCCAACCTGTTCTTCCTTGTATTCAAATCAGTTATCTCAAATCAGATCATTCAATTCCATTTAATTGATATTTCTATAACAGTAAATAATGACTATTTAACATTAACCAATTAACAAAACAATTCAAATAATTAAACATGTTTATTTTATAGACGTGACCAACAAGGTAAGTTACCTTCATTGGTTCCAATCGTTAAATAACGATTTGGTATTTCGCTGAAATTAAACAAAGGTTTAATTTCATCGGTTAAATCAACAAATGGATATATAATTAGCAACAGTCAACCATTAGCAAGCAGAGCACACAAAATAAAAACCCAATTTATATAAAATATAAATGGGAAGAACTTAGTTAGTTTAACTCTCCTTGTTTTGATATCGTTGTTTGAACTGTTCGATTTAGTTAAATTAAATGAACGTTTAATTCAACTAAAATTCTCAGTTGATTCCAAGGTCGTCCAATACATCTCCAGAATGAAGTGCTCGTCGTAACAATGTCCACATCATCTATTTTGTACCGTTCTGTTAACGTAGTAAGAAATTAATAACAGTTGAGTATACATGATTTTAATTTATATAATTAATCCTTTAATCAAAAATCTTAACTACTTTATATATATATAATTATATTGGCCGGTTAAAACTCTTACGTTCGTTCATTTGCACGCCTGTCACTTCCTATCTGCTCCATCCGAAAGTCAGTCCGGCTCCTTTATATATATATATATATATATATATATATATATATATATATATATATATATATATATCCGAAAGTCCAAATTGGCCCAACTAAACAAATGGACAGCCCAACTTTGTAATCTTCCAGCATCCTTCATTACTACCTTCTCGCTTCGTTTAAATGGTAAAATAGCACCGTTAGGACAAATAATTTGCCGACTTTCCCACTTTGGATTCAACATACATGCCACGTGATGATGGCAATTTCTTATTCTACGCTGGTAACTCTTATGTACTATGGCACACAATTTATCAACCTATTGATACTATATTGCCTGGTCAAATACCACAAATGTTTACTTTATTCTAGCGTTACCAGCCAACTTGTTATGGTTCTCTAGAAACTGGCCTAATCGTTCACTATATTCTCATGCTGACTGTATTGTTCTTCCTTTCCCGTTATTCCATCCCTTTGTTCCTTCCCTATACCTGTATCCTTCCCTTCAATTAGCTTGTACCCTGCAATGTTTCCTAAAAGAAAACAATCAACTTACTGGACCATCCGTTAATTAAACTATAATTGAATTGATTACCCTTTTCTTTAGTTAAAGGTGGCAAATTACTTTAACAGCGGTCAATCCCTATATTTGTTAACTAACATCGCTCCAGACTTTCATCTTCTTGTCCATTTGTTCACCATTTTTCTGTTTCTTCTTTTTAGTAGGCCTTACCCATTTAAAATAAGCCCACTATTCCGCTTAAAACCCACATACCGCCTGTATATCTCCCTCTTCCAATATACACAGTAACGCCTCCACAAGAAAACTACCCATGGCCGACGTTGATCTCCAACTACTCCTCCTATACTTCATGTCATTCAAAACTAAGAACACCATCTTCCTTCTTGTATCGATCTCTCCTCCTACGCCAGTCTGAAAACATCTGAACTCCTCCTTCCATTCTCGTCAGTCTCCCGTACCCTCTTCTATTTGTTTGAGCTCGGATGTCTCCATCAAGATGGGAAGGCTCGCGACTTATATACATTCTCACTGGAAAAGAAAATGAGGAACTAGCTGCTGTTTTCGCTACAGGGAGCTTTGGTTTTTGGTTTACTCGGTCATGAACTCGCAAGCCTGGGAAAAAGAATGAATCCGGGTGTGTATATATACATGAAGGAACCTTAGAACCCAAGGTTTAGGCTGGTAGGCAGCGGGAGGTTAGGTCTGCACGATGGATGAAAAATCTGGTTGATGGTGAAAGATTTCAATGGGGGCAGATATAGCATGTGAGTGTTCAGTTTTTTGTGTATTGGCTAATCAAAAAAGGGGAGAAGAGGACAGAGTAAAACGATGTAGGCATGCGCGAAGTTATTAATTTAAAACAGCTGTACATTTACGTTAGAAAGAAAAGGGCTTATCTATCTATTTTATTACTTAATAGATGTATGTAGATTATATAGAGATTTGTAGAAGGTAGAATCAGCAGTGTATGCTTACTTGGGTAGGGCTGTAGTGTATAGGCACGCTCAGCTGAATTTTCTTATCACGATTTTACTTGGCAGGAAAGTAAGGTTTTTACCTTATTTTATTTTTATTTTAAGTATATTTTATATGGTTATTTAATTCCCCCATTTATTTAGCGTTGAACGTTGAACCTATGCACTGCTATATACCAACTCCAAACACAACAACAACAACAAAAATGAGCACACCGCTATGTCTTGACATTCCAGTCCCAACGAAATTAATTTCGTTGAAAACCGGCTCCGTTTGCACGACATTATTTTTATTTACCGGTTCACTTTTAAATTGCACACAAAATAAAATAATTCCAGTTGACTCCAAACTGGAAATCTAACAATAACTAATGATACATATTCCAATAAAATTTGTTTCATCAAAAACGGATGTCGTTTGAAAAGAAAGCTATTTCTACAGCGTATATACGGTATAATATAAATAAATCCACGAAATTTAAATTAAATTAAATTAATTATTATTTTCGTATATCCCAAACAAAATATATCTATAACTTCAGATATAAAATATACAACTCAGTATTATCATTTTTGGGTTAAACGACGTCCAAATTGTATTAAAAATCCTTTTAAATATATTAAATAAATGTTATAATTTAATAAAGAAAATCATAGCGACTATTTTAAAATTTGATTTAGCCATAACTAACAAACTATCACACGAAATCTGGATTTTTCTCTTCCATATGAAAATTATAATCAACATGATTCCAGCGTTTCTTTTTTTCATAGAAATCCGACTTATATCGGATCCTGTATATTCAATTGTAGTTCAAAACTCCATAACGCGAACTGCCGCGCCATTTCGAGCTCGATTTATAATTATATAAATATATAACGTTTAAATTTCATTTTAATAACGAGTTCAATATTAATATCCATTAATATTCCAAATATAATATTTAAAACAATAAATTAAATAGAATATTTGACTGCCAAAATAGGGTCGTTACAAGTTCAATACAGTGGAACCAGAAGTTCAATACAGTGGAACAAGAAGTTCAATGCAGTGGAACCAGAAGTTCAATACAGTTGAACCAGAAGTTCAATATAGTTGAACAACCTTGAAATTGTTTATATATTATTTGAACCAGAAGTTCAATACAGATTAACAACTCGAAGTTGCTCATATATTTCATTTGAACCAGAAGTTCAATACAGTTCCAAATAAGATATTTTGGATATTATAATAAGATCTTTAAGATTCGCATTGACATTGCTTGATAAGCAAAAATTAATGGTTGGAACCTTATGAACAATTTGTTCTAAAATAGGTAACTCGAATGAGAAAGAATATGCAAATCAAGTAAATATGGAATACGTGGACGCACGTATGTACACATACATGCGAATATTTAATTAACAACCTGAACTAGTCATGAGCTCATATTATAAATTATGCATATATTATTTTATATTTCAGAAAGTCGATTGACATCAATATTGAATGATCTGAAGTCATGGGTGTAACAACCCGGAAAATCTGAGCCAATTTAAAATTTTTTAATTTGGCTATTTTAGTGGATTTTAGATATTTAAAATAAATTATTTTAAATAATAACGACGAAAAGTATGTTTGAATCGACATTTGAAAATAAATATAATTATTTTTAATTATAAACTAGGCCTGAAATGGCGCGGCAGTTTCGAAATTTGAATTCAAACTTTGACTGACTGTACCGGGTGCAAAGTAAAACGGATTTTAGTGAAACCAAAAATATTTAAATCTGTTTATGGATATCTTTCTAACGAATCTGAAAAATCGAAGTTTTGTTGTAGGAATCAAAAGTTATGTCAAAATGAATTTTCAGAAAGGTCGCTATAGAGAATATATAACCCTTGAAAATAGACATTTTGCAAAAGACCACAAAATTCGACGAAACCACTTTTGTTGTTCCGAGATGTCAAATTATTGCTAGGTTTCAAGTTTCATAATTTTTGAAGTTAGTATGTGAGCATGGCAAAGGAAAATGTGTTTGGTCGATTTCTATTAAATTGGATCGACCAGAAAAGGGCCATTTTTCAAACGGTCTCAGAATTCGATGAAACTAGTTTTGTTGGGTCAAAACATAGCTAGATTTATTTTTCTGGGATTTTTTGGAACAGTATGTGGCCTCGGCAAATTGAAATGTACGTTCAAAACAAATATTGAATGTTTTATATTTTAATTTGAAGAATAACTGGCTGTAATAGTCGAATGGGCCTACAAAACATATCCCATTGTGTTCGGAATGGGGGTATTTAGCTAGGAACGACAGTCGTTGGGCTTGGATTGGAGTTAGTATGTGAAGAGGGGTATTTTTGAGATTTTAAAAATATATAAATAAATAAAAAAATCCTAGCCAATCACATTAATTTCTCTCTCCCCGAGAAAAACCGCTCCCCCCCTCGATCGACGACGGCTACCTTCCCCTCCTTCTCTCTTCTTTTCCGGCGAATCCACGCATCGAAACACCAGACCCCAGTTAAACTTTTTTGAAGAGCTCTCCACCGCCTCCAATCCATACCCTCCACGCCTCGTCTGGGGCGTCATCGTCGAGAACGGAGCTCAGGCAGTTGCGCCGTTCAGAGCGCCGAATCTCCTCCCTCAGGTCGCCGATCGAACCGCCAATGGTGGCGCAGGAAAGCCCTTTCCACCCCCTACGTCGTCGTGTAACCTGATCGAGACCACGTGCTTCAGATTCGAAGAAAATTTAAAACCTAGATTTGAACGTTCAAATTGAAGGTATGGCTGTTTTATTTTAAACTATTTATAGCACTTTAAAGCTCTACGGTTTATGATTTTACAATAAAAATCATATCTTTTTGCTATGTGGTTGAAATCCAGTGAAACGAGAGACAGTGGACTCGTGCGGATGTCTTCTACATACTAGAAGAGATCGGATATTTTTCTGAGCCTTCTACAATTTTTGGTGGAGTGGAACCCAATGTGAGATTTTTGAATTATAAACGATATGGAAACAACGATGTATAAATTATATAGTCGAAGTATGAGTTATATAAGCGTTGTACACCTCATGTATAAGTATTGTATAAGTTGTATGTTCGATGTATAAGTTATATATGCGTTGTAAAAACGATATATGCATTGAAATAAATTGAAATGATATTGAAATGAAATCGAAATATAGTTATATACGTATTCCTATATATATATATATACACTCCCCTCGTCCACAGACCATGGACGATATATATTGGTTGTGATATTGTTTGGATTATTGGTTGATGTGAAAATTTGGTGAATATCATGAATGGTTGATTTGAAATGATTGATTGTGGTTGAAATCCCAATAGGATTAGTATATGGGAAAATGCGTCTACGTACGAACTAGATATTGAAAATCCCCATTGTCAAAAGCTGCGAGGCTTTAAGGTAGAGCGAGGAGCCGTACTAGGGACGGTGCCGGTTTTAACTACCATGCCGTTATGCTGTCGAAATTTTCTAAAATATTTCTGTGTTTTATTTATATTCATGTGTTGAATAAAATTCATTTGTTGAAATAGAAATTCATGTGTTGAAATAAAATTCATGTGTTGAAACAAATTTCATGTGTTGAATAGAAATTCATGTGTTGAATAAAATTCATGTGTTGAATGAAGTTCACGTATCGAATAAATTCTTTGAAAGATAAAAATAACATTTTTATTATATATATAGATTATATAAAATATTAGTGTTTTAAATAAATTGTTTTAACACCAAAAATAACATTTTTACCTTATGTATGAACTATATAAAATAATCGTGTTTTGAAATAAATTGTTTTACATTAAAAATCACATCTTTATGATATACATAAACTATATAAAATAATCGTGTTTCGAAATAAATTGTTTTACAATAAAAATCACATTTTTATTATATATATGAACTATAGAAAAATTCATGTGTTGAATAAAGGACTAGAAAGATAAAAATCATATTTTTATCGTATGTGAGAAGTCGAAAAAATTCATGTGTTGAATATATATAGATTGAACAATAAAATCTACATTTTTATTGTGAATATGAAGTGTTAAAAATGGTGATGTGTTGAAATAAATATCTATTGATAAGAAAATCATTTTTATCAAATATATGAAGTGAATATGGTTTTGAAATCGAAGAATGAATTATATATATATACATATATATAAAATAAATCTAATAACGAAGCTGCAGTTCGTGTTTTGAAACCGTGATTTCAAATGATTAGTGCGGGAGATCCGACCATCGGATTTTCCCGAAACCGAAACCGTTGGGTTCGATTTGGAAATATCTTTCCAACGACACCAACTTTGTAAATATCCAACGGTTGTATTTCCTGGAATGTTTAATTCGAATCTAAAGAAAAAACAGCGCCAGAATCGAATATATA
This sequence comes from Allium sativum, assembly GCA_030737875.1. Classification (NCBI taxonomy): domain Eukaryota; kingdom Viridiplantae; phylum Streptophyta; class Magnoliopsida; order Asparagales; family Amaryllidaceae; genus Allium; species Allium sativum. The sequence goes on from CM060916.1 coordinate 491,352,975, forward strand.
TATAGTTAAATTAAATCGAATAACTGCAGTTCGTATTTTGAAATTGTAACTTCAAACGATTGTACCGGGAGATCCGACTGTCGGATTTTCCCAAAACTAAAACCGTTGGATTCGTTTTGAAAAGATCTTTCTAATGATATAAAATTTGTGAAGATCCAACGGTTATATTTTCATATATGTGTAAATCAAATCTGAAGAAAAACAGCGCCACGGCCGCGTTATGGCCTGAAGCATCGTTTAAACGAATTGGCTATTTTTAAATGAATAAAAATAACGATAAATCGTTATAAAATATTATAAACGATATGGAATGGAAAATAAACCGAATTTACCCGGTTTATTAGATATTTGATGGTTGAATGTGTTTGCCATGAAAATTACATTTAAAAACAGAATTATTGATGTCGAATAATTTAACCATTGAAATGAATTGATTTAAATTCTAAATATACGTGAATTATTTGAAAAGGCCGAGTTTAAATCTCATTTCAAATAATTGATTGGCGATAAGAAGTCGATGATGAAGACGGTGGTTGAAGACCAGAGATCTTCACCTCGGTTGGATGATAACTAACGTCTTGATTGGGAAGCATCCCGAAATATAGATAATAAGTGGTGATCGTCCAGACGTACTTGGAGATCGATGGATATGTGAGGTATATAGTGCCTTCGGTTTCGTTCAGACCCAGATTGAACTTGTAAATGGACTGTGTGTCTGACATTGGATTTTGTTCTGTGTTGATTGATCTCTATTAAATATATATCTGTTTGGCGGCGGAGAATTTATTCTCTTGCTTAACGCCCTTCTCTGAGACGTACGAGCTCAGAGGTTATATATCGATAGAAATCAGTCGCATGGAGTGAATTGCCTGTGTGGCACGCCTAAGTGGCAAATGATCAAGGCTTCTGGTTAAAAGCAAAGTCTTGTGGTTGATGATCAAAGCACGGCCTGTGTGGCATAGCTTTGTGTATAACGTTGATTCGCGAGCCTCACACCCCGGTATGAGCCAGAAACGGGAGAGGACCTCAGGGAGGACATGCGTTTCCATTTAGCTAGGGTGGTGTCTGTGACCTACCAGCCCTGACATTTATATTATTTTCACCTATGTGGTTGTTGCTGTTGCGAGGCGCCTCGGATATATCAGTGACTATGTGGAGCCGATGGAGTCATAGGACTCATTTACACCCCAAAGGGTGGGGAAACGCAGTGTTCAGGAATTTTAATCCACATCGGTGGACCGGCCCTGACGATCCAAGGGTCACTCGAGCTATGATCCTGAGGCTCGGGCTAGAGAGTCTCGAATTCGGTAAGGACTATCTTTTGCCTTGGTTCATGACGGAAATCCAATTTCCAAATACGACACCGTGCAGTTTTTGATTGTATACCTATGTATGGCGACATAGTGGTATGGGGCATTAGTGCCGTCTATGATTGATACTTATGATTTGAAGTTGTTTTTGAAACATATAAACACTAGTAATAATACCAAATGCTTTTGTTTTATTCATATCAAGCATATTTTGGCCATTATAAGGTAAAAACTCTATCCTCCGGTTTGTGTTGCATTGTGTGATGGGAACCGAGTCTTATAATGGCTTCATTTTTATAAAAAGCATTGCGATGTTTAAAAGATTTACTTGTTTTAAAGCACTGGCAATCCAATGGAGTAAACCCGTTCCACGAAAGTGGTGTGGTCCTGTGATTGGCCATATATTAAAATATGTTAAGTAGATTTCTCATATCAGTCCCATGACTGACTCGTAGTTTGTTTCACTTGCAAACTCGGGTGCCCCTTTTTCTACACGGGCAGCCTTGTATTCAGGTTTTAGCAGGCTCTTTCTGGATAGCTGGAGCTGAAGATGGATTCTATCATTTATCTCTTTTTATGCTGTTCAGCTCCTATTGTACATATTATATTTTGTTTTCCGCCGTAGACATTTATGTATAGCTGAACTGTATTTTGTACTAAGTATGATCCTGTATACTGTGTAACTCTGATGATTATGTTTACCCAGTGTATTCTATTGTACAATATCTAGTGTATTTATTTATTTCTGTTCTGCTGTTTCTATTTAGGTGTTATATTCCAAAGATTACCCTTGCCACTGTCGTACGGGGTTTGGGGTCGTCACAACGTGCATATTCAAATGATAGAAAATTCCTCCAATTCATTATATCATTGAAAGGGAATAAGCAATACAATATGAATGCATCTTATCAACTAATAAGAGCATTATCCTCCTACAATTGAAATATATCTAATGTATTTGCTAGCTATGATGCTATAATGGATCAAAAATGAATCCAAAGTAGGTTTATTATTTAAAGTAACAATGTTTGTCAACATTGAGGGGGAGGATAAAGGAATCATCAACGTTAAATATTTGCTAACATATAGAATTATGCAGAGTATTAAGTAACTTGCATAAATTATCAATTATATCCCTAATAGACTTTCTCCAATATACATCTGAATCCCCGAACGATCAAAAAGTGTAAATCACAGCTGAAAATGTGGTATAAAAGTCACTTCAAAATATCTTTGGAGTAAGTCATAAAGATGCAAAATAAAGGAGGTGAGTGTTCCTGAGGAAACACATAAAGGTGCTTTGAAATAAACCCATGACATGATTGTCAAAATAATCCCAGAGGTGGTTTAGGTACCTAAAGCATGATAAGTTTTTAGATCTCAATAAATAATGTATAGAACTGACAAGAAATAATCATCGATGATATTTAATAAATAATAAAGCGCTTATATTTATAAATGGATTAAAAATCCCATATTAGAGAGAAACATGATTGGCCATCATGAAATTCTCCTAAATAAGATATATGGACCTGTAGTCCATAAGATATGAACTTGTAGTTCATAAAATAAAATAGAAATATATATAATGACAAAAGCACATGGAAGTTACTGAAGCACCATAGAGTGTTAACAACATGTTAAGTGCCATGAACATTGTATTTTCAAAGATAATTGAATTGATTAAAGTGTTTAAAACGTTTACAATACCCTGAAGGTATAAACGATGAAAGTATACAAATTCCAGAAGAATTTAAATAACTTTAGTAGTGATAAATAGCAAGAAATGTAGATCACAACATTCTTTTAAGTATTGTTGTGATGAAAATCTTTATATATTTCATGATGAGTAGATCACTTTCTGCTTTCAAAAGTTGTTGTAATGAAACTCTTACTATCCATTTAAGTGGTAGTTGCGATATGCAAAACTTATTATAATATATAAGTTCCTAAAGAACATAAATAACATTTTTTTATTATAAAGAATAACAAGAACATGGATAATAGATTACAACATTCTTCTAAGTATTGTTGTAATGAAAATCTTGATATACTTGAAGTTGAGTAGATTACTTCCTACTTAGTGCTGTTGTAATAAAAATCTTGATATACTTTGTTCTTCTAACTATTGTTGTAATGAAAATCTTGATATACTTCAAGATGAGTAGATTACTTCTTGCTTAGTAATGAGAGGTGTTTTATTCATCAAAAATGTATTGCAACATGCAAGTCCGATTGAAACAGAAAATTACAAACATCGGAAGTGTATTCATAAATGAATATTAGTAACATACAAATCATAAAAGGATGGCGTTTTAAATAAGAAAACACGCCTGAAGCATGAAAATGCACATTAAGTTTTAAAAGAAAAACTTCATTAAGAAGTATTTGTAAGCAATTTGAGTTATTGAAAGAAGAATACGAATTCAAAGGAAATTAATAAATCAGGAGGAGCATCCATAAGTATGATATAATGCACTCTTTTTCCTTAACTAAAATTTTCCCCACTGGGTTTTCTTAGTAAGGTTTTAGTGAGTCATGGGTCATGATCCAGAAGTATCAACCCAAAAGTAACATACAAAAATAAGTTATAATGTACTCTTTTTCCTTATTTAAGATTTTTCCCACTGGGTTTTTCTTATTAAGGTTTTAACGAGGCATTACATTGATCTAGAAGCATCATACTACTTTCGACGTAGTAAATATGACATTGTACATTGTACTCTTTTTCCTTCACTAAGATTTTTCCCATCGGGTTTTTCTTAGTAAGGTTTTGACGAGGCAAAATTTTGATCCAGAAGTATCAAACATCTTTTGATGCAGTAAAATATTATTTATGAAGAAGACAAGGCAGTTTGCATGGCTTAGATTCAAGTGAATTATATCAAGGGTGATAGGATGGAGCACATTTCTTATAAATTTCTCATCACACATGAATGGAAGGATAACAAGAAAGAGGAGAAACAAATTTAGTTCAAGAAAAGCGGGTAGACCTGTTCTCAAAGGCAATTTCCAAATCAACATTCCTGAAGATGATGTACAAAATTGACATGCGTCGACTACATCAATAGACTAATTGAATAATGAGCTATAAATAAGGGGAAGCATATAAAAATATGTTATAATGTACTCTTTTCCTTTGCTAATATTTTTCCCACTGGGTTTTTGTTAGTACGTTTTTTAATGAGGCATTATCTTGATCCCAAAGTATCAACCCTTATGGTAACATTGTAAAACATGTTACTTAAAGATGAAATAAATTTGCACTCTTTTCCTTGTTTATGATTTTCCCATAGGGTTTTTCATAAAAAGGTTTCTAATGAGGCATTCTTTTGATCTTGAAGCATCAAACTCTTTTAAGGAATATCATTTTAATATGATATTCATAATGTCAGACGTTGTACTCTTTTTCTCATTCAAAGTTTTTCCCATTGGGTTTTCCTGATAGAGTTTTGAAGGCAACAGACAATAGTTGTATCGATTGAATGGATATATGCAAGCAAGATAATTATAAGGGGGATAAATCATCATATATGTTTTAAATGGGACAACTTCAAGTTAGCAGAGCATTCAAGATTTTGAAGACGCATATTCAAGGGGGAGTGTTGTAATATATATGAGTGAATATGGTCTTGTCATATTCTTTTTAGTCTTACATCATGGGAATAAGTCTAACATCAGCTCCAAATCCTATATGTAAAGGAGCCAATGGAATAGAAATTGTACACACTTGAAGTACTAGAAATAAAATTATCTCCCCTATCTTTTTTGTTCTCTCAAATGGTTTCTTTTTTAACATATGTTCTGTTTTATTTTATAACAGCTTCTCTATATTTATCATCTATTTCCATGATAAGTTCTAAAATATTATCGTAAAAGAGATTAGTATGTATCGTATCCGTGTTTGTTATGAAGCATACATTA